>OZ024815.1:79385548-80678567 GCA_964017055.1 Chloromyia formosa | reverse complement strand
TATTAAAATTATATATTATTTATATTATATTATATTATATTATATTATATTATATTATATTATATTATATTATATTATATTATATTATATTATATTATATTATATTATATTATATTATATTATATTATATTATATTATATTATATTATATTATATTATATTATATTATATTATATTATATTATATTATATTATATTATATTATATTATATTATATTATATTATATTATATTATATTATATTATATTATATTATATTATATTATATTATATTATATTATATTATATTAATTATATTATATTATATTATATTATATTATATTATATTATATTATATTATATTATATTATATTATATTATATTATATTATATTATATTATATTATATTATATTATATTATATTATATTATATTATATTATATTATATTATATTATATTATATTATATTATATATATTATATTATATTATATTATATTATATTATATTATATTATATTATATTATATTATATTATATTATATTAATTATATTATATTATATTATATTATATTATATTATATTATATTATATTATATTATTATATTATATTATATTATATTATATTATATTATATTATATTATATTATATTATATTATATTATATTATATTATATTATATTAATTATATTATATTATATTATATTATTATATTATATTATATTATATTATATTATATTATATTATATTATATTATATTTATATTATATTATATTATATTATATTATATTATATTATATTATATTATATTATATTATATTATATTATATTATATTATATATTATATTATATTATATTATATTATATTATATTATATTATATTATATTATATTATATTATATTATATTATATTATATTATATTATATTATATTATATTATAATATTAATTATATTGTTATTTTTCACTATACTTGAGCGGATCGATCGTTGTGCACACAGACGATAGATGAGTGGTCATGGTCCTGCGCTATACTATTTTTATACCCTACGGCTATGATCATAAGATCCTTCGTACACGGTTCCCACACACCGTGGCACTTGCCTTTTAGACGATCGCCTACCCCTTGTGGTGAACGTTTTCCTTTCCTAGGAAAGTCGTAAAATTGGAACAATATAAGTGACTCAATTGGGATTTTTATGTTTCCGGTCACATTGAATCTAAGGAGGTTGTTTCTATTGAAACATGTGCATGTCCGAAGAGGACGATTCGATGGAAATGCGGGGTCTTTCATCTCTATTGCTTATGCTCTAGAAAGGCGGTGTAAAGAAATATGGTATTCGCCTCTGTTGTTTATGTGACGCATTGTGGGTGGCACATAACAATAGTTAAATCTCTTGCTCGCGTTCGTTTGACACATTTGGGCTGTGAAAAACTGGCTGGCAAGAATAGAAATATGCACTTCCAAGCGCATAACAGTAACTTACAACAAAACAAATGATCACCCACAAATTTAAAACACATGCATATGTGAATTGACACTTCGCTGCTCGCTGATTGCGACAAAGTTGAACTCGTCTCACCTTCGTGACGTGAGCGACGTGTTGTTCGCGCACAGTATGCCTACTTATCGCCATCTAAAATACATTGGTTCAACTTTATTTGACAGCAGAAGCCGCGTTGTTCGCGCAGATTATAATTCAGTCATTATTTTAATTTAACCCTCGTTGATACGTAGTCCAACTTCTTTTGCAGCGGTATCGAGCGTATGCAGAAGTTCTTCTGCGTCGGCCTATCTTCGGGACATGATGTTGATGTCGTCGGCGTACACTGCTAATTGTGTCGACTTGATGAGTAGCGTCTTGCTGTTGTCCATATTCATAGCCCGGATAGCGTATTCCAATGCTAGGTTGAAGAGCGTCGGTGCCAGTCCATCGCCCTGTTTCAGACCAGTGCGTGTTTCAAATAGATCAGTAAAGTCTATTCTGGATCCTGAGTTGTGAGACGGAGTTTGTCATCGTCATCTTTGTCAGTCGCACTAATTTTGCCGGTATACCAAATTGCAGCATGATGTAGTACAGTACTCCACAATCGATACTGTCGTATGCCTACTTGAAGTCGACAAAGATTTGGTATACGTTTACGTTGTATTCCCAGCACTTCTGGAGTATCAGTTTGATTGTAAAGAGCTGATCGGTTTTGAAGCGACCAGGTCTGAAACCGCTTTGATATTCGCCAATGATTCGTTCTGCTTAGGGTTTTATTCTATTTGCTCGAATTTTCGTCAAAATGTTATAGGACGTTCAAACTAGTGATATGCCCCTGTAATTCTCACACCGCAGTTTATCTCGCTTTTTGTGGATTGGACAGATGATGCTTCTGCGCCAATCGTCTGGGATCTCCTCGTCCTCCCATACTCGCAGGAGTAATTGAAGTATGGCATTAGCTAGACCCGTTCCACCGAATTTTAGCAGTTCAGCTGGAATCTCGTCAGCGCCCGGTGCTCTATTTCGTTTTAGTGACCACAACGCGAGATCAACTTCCTCTACTGTCTGGGGTTGTATGGGTAGGCCTAGATCAACAATATCGTCGAGAACTTCTTGTGTGGAGATGTTGGATGGTAGGTTCAGAAGCTCTTCAAAATAAGAAGTCCATCGTTTGTTAATGCCATCGGTATCGCTGATGATGTTTCCATCCTTGTCCTTACAAAGGCTAGTCCTGGGTTGGTATAGCCATTCTTAATTGTATTTACTAGTTTGCATGCTTGTCTGGTGTTCATATTAGCTAAGTTTTCGTTTACATTCAGCAACTGCTCGCCAAAGTATTTACGTTTTTTACGTCTAATTATTCTATTCGATATTCGCCGGAGCTCGTCATATTTTTCTCTTCCGGCTCTGGCTCCTCGTTGAATCCATTGTCTGTAGGCCTCGTTTTTCGCGTCAAGTGAATTTTTGCATTTTTCGTCGAACCAGTCATTTCGCGCTCGCCGGGCTCTATATCCCACGACCTTCTCTGCGACATCCCTGATAGTACCCTGACTTCTTCCCAGAACCCATGGACGGCTGTGTTGCTAATGTTGTGTAGCATAGGCGATAGTCTTTCCTCAAGGGCGGTAGTATACGCCACGGCCGTAGTATCGCTCAGAAGCTTATCAACCGCAAAGATTTTGGGAGGGCTGATTCTCGATTGATGCACTGAGGAAATTCTACATCTGTAGGTCGTATTCACCAAGTGATGATCAGAGCCGCAGTTTGCTCCTCGATAGGAGCGGACATCCAACACACTGACGCCCATCTCCTGTAATTGAGGACGTAATCAATTTGGTTGGCGGTATGTGCGTCTGGAGATTTCCAGGTCTGCTTGTGAATGCGTCGATGCAGGAAACACGTAGAGCTTACGATTGGATTCCTGCTACAGGCGAAGTCGATAAGTCGCTGGCCGTTGGGAGACTTAAACGCGAAAGTCGGAAATGAAAGTTGGCATCGGGGGACCACTGGAGGCCACAGTCTCCATGAGAAATGTAACGACAACGGCCAGCGACTTGTCGACTTGTTACCCGCATCGACGCATTCACAAGCAGACCTGGAAATCTCCAGACGCACATACCGTCAACCAAATTGATCACGTCCTCATTTGCAGGAGATGGGCGAAAACTTAGCCAATAGTAACAGACGCACATACCGGCAACCAAATTACTCACGTCCTCATTTGCAGGAAATGGGCGTCTAGTGTCATGCATGTCCGCTCTTATCGAGGAGCAAACTCCGACTCAGATCATCACTTGGCGAAGACAACCCTGAGGAAAGACTATCGCTTACGCTACATAACATCAGCAACACAGGCACCCATCGGTTCTGAGAAGAACTCAAGAGTTCCATCAGGGATGTCGTAGAGAAGGTCGTGGGATATAAAGCCCGGCAAGTGCGAAATGTCTGGTTCGACGAAGAAAGGAAAAATTCTTTTGACGCGAAAAACGGGGCCAATAGACAATGGATTCAACGAGGAACCAGAGCCAAAAGAGAACAATATGACAAGCTACGGCGAATATCGAATGAAATAATTAGATGTAAGAAACGTAAATACTTTGACGAGCAGTTGAATATTAACGAATATAATAGCTGAATATTAACGAAAACTTCGCTAATAGAAACACCAGACAAGCGTACAAACTAGTAAATACAATTAAGAACGGCTATCAACACAGGACTAGCCTTTATAAGGACAAGGATGGAAACACCGTCAGTGACAAAGATGGCATTAGCAAACGATAGGCCTCTAATTTTTTATTTGGGGGGCAAAAATTCCTCTTCCATAGTCCTCCGCGTGGGCGCCCCTGGAACGGACCATTGCCAACCAACGTCAAGCCGCCAGTGATGGCGGTGCGATGATTTGGTTGAGGCAAATCTTCCCCCTGTAGTGTGGGGTGTAAAAATAATACCACTGCCTTTCCCTTTGAGGACCTGTTGGTAAAACCGACAATCAAAGGACAGGATGTGTATGCCAGCAACTTGCACTATCCGAAATCTTTATATGCTAACGAAACGTCAACTATGCCTCGGTTAAGGACTGACTCAACGGTTACGACTTTTGGCTATCGTACAATGACAAAGATTGGATTCTGGAATGTGCGTTTTCTCCTGGACAGTGGATCAGAAGGTCCCCTGAACGCACGATTTCTTCAATTAGAGAGTGGATTTATGAGGTGCAAATTAAACATTTTAGGAGTCAGTGAGATAAGATGGTGGAACAGCGGAGAATTTATCTCTCCAACGGCCAGCACTGTACTGTTGTACTCCGGTAAAGCTACCGGTAGTCGTCGTGAATCAAGTGTGGGGCTCCTTTTAACCAGAACCGCACGAAACTGTCTCTTATCCTGGGAGCCGGTCTCTGACAGAATCTTGACCGCCAGGTTCCGGACCAATATGAGGAATATCTCAATAATATTGTATAATGTTTTGCCCCTACTGAACCCGACAATGTCTTGGCAAAAGACTCCTTCTACGAAGAACTAAACGCCGTTCAGAACAGAACACCTAAAGGTGACATTATAATGGTTATGGGTGATTTGAATGCGAAAGTTGGCGCTGATAACTATGGGCTCAGACATATGATGGGGAGACACGGTCTTGGTGATCGTAATGACAACGGTGAAAGATTTGTAGAGCTCTGCAACTTTCACAGTCTCTTCATCGGTGGTACTATGTTTGAGCATAAGGACCACCACAAAATCAGATGGTCTTCTGTTGATCGGCGCAGAACACAAAATCAGATCGACCATTTTGCCATTAGTAAAAGATTCAAGAGTTGCCTCCTGGACGTGCGAAACAAGAAGGGTGCCGATATTGGGATGGAAAGAGACCATTATCTTATGATCACTAATGGTCGATTGCGTATTGCAGCCGTGCGCCGCCCTAGCGACTAAAGATCCAGGGGCCGCAAATTCAACACCGCTCGATTAAAAAAATCCAGCTGTCTTACAACAACATAATGAACATCTTGCGCAAAAAGCAGCTGAGATAACGAGTCACCCAGATAGTGACATAAACGAAGACTGGGATGCCATAAAAAATGCGTACATTGATAGCGCAAATACCATCCTTGGAACAAAAAAGAATTGCCGGAATAAGCCCTGGATGTCCGACGCTTCATGGCAGCAGACTGTTGAAAGGAAGGAGCTAAAGGTTCGTTTGGCTGCAGCATCGAACGACAATCGAAGCAGCATCGAACTCCTTTACTGTCAGAAAGCTCGAGAAGTTCAGCGTACTGTGCGACCCGATAAAAGAGTTTATGCGAATTCTCCTCAGCAGAAGAAGCCGCAAGAAGTAACAACTTAAACGCCGTATACGGTGTCCGTGTCATCAAGGACTTTACAGGTGGTCGTAACTCCTGCCAACATCCGGTGAAGGATAGTGATGGAAAGCTACTTATCTTGGAAGAAGATCGAATGAGGCGGTGGAAGGAACACTTCGCCGCAGTCTTGAACCGTGTAACCTCTGGTGAAGTTCCCCCTCATATAGATAATTTATCTAAACATCAAAATGTGCGTATACGGTCCACTGCCCCGACTAAAGACGAAATAGTCACTGCAATTATTGCACTAAAACGAGAAAAGGCCGCCGGACTTGACGGTATCCCTGCCGAACTTTATCAAGTAGCGCCAAGCGTAACTGCCGATTTGCTGCACCCACTTGTTGATAAAGCGTGGAATACAGAGACCTTTCCCACTGAGTGGAAGGAAGGTTTGATCATCAAACTTCGAAAGAAGGGTAGCCTCACAGACTGTAATAATTGGAGAGGCATTTGTGCGCTTCCTGCCGTTGCCAAGATAATAGCTAAAATCGTCCTGGAAAGACTAAAGGCCCACTTAGAAAGCACAATTGATGAAGAGCAGGCTGGTTTTCGATCCGGATTCTCCTGTGTCGATCACATTAACACCTTGCGAATCATCATCGAGCAATGCGCTGAATACGATTCTCCGCTTCACTGGCTTTTCATCGATTTCGAAAAGGCTTTCGATAGTGTGAACCGGGATTCCATATGGGCAGCCTTGCGCAGGAGAGGAATCCCCGAAAAGCTTGTGGCTATTCTTAAGGCAACTTACGACGGCGCGAAATGTCGCGTTCTGCGTAAAGGTAAGGTGTCGGGGGACTTTGAGATTCGCAGTGGAGTTCGGCAGGGGTGCATCCTCTCACCGATCTTATTCCTCGTTTTGATCGGCGATGTGTTGCATGCAGCCCTATCCGGACTCGACAGAGGAATTCAATGGACTTTGACATCTTGACTACGCTGACGACATATGCCTACTCTCCCACAAAATCATGGATCTGTCCGCAATGGCGTTAGATCTCGAGAGGGCACGCAAGGTTGGGCTAAAGATTAACACCAATAAGACCAAGGTTCTTAGCCCGCCATTGCGAAAAAGAAATCCGACACCTATTGCCATCAATATTAATGGGCAGCCTGTGGAGAAGGTGGACAACTTCGTCTTCTGGGTAGTATTGTTGCCGAAAATGGTGGTACGGAGCAGGACATCGCTCGTCGTACCAACCAGGCTAAATGCGCATACGGCATGCTGTCCAAAATCTGGCAGAGCAGTTATCTCAGCATCAAGACCAAGCTGGGCCTGTTTCGCTCCCTGGTACTGTCAGTGATTTTGTATGGGAGCAGTACCTGGAAAGTTTCCGTAGGAGTTACCAGAAAGCTGCAAGTTTTCGTCAACTCATGTCCTCGTCGAATTTTAAGAATATTCTGGCCCGAAACAATATCCAATGAAGAGCTAAGTCGGCGTACGGGTCACATGCCAATCGACGAATTGATACGCAGGCGAAAATGGCAGTAGATAGGTCACACATTGCGGAAGAGTGATAACTGTATTGCTTTGCATGCTATGAAATGGAACCCCATTTCCAACCAAGGCCGACCAAGAGGGGGTCCTCTCATGGCGTCGATCTGTTGCAAAGGAGTGTCAGGCACTGGGTAAGTCTTTTGGGGAGTTGCGTCCCATTGCCCAGAACAGAGTACATTGGCGCGCAGGAGTAGTTGACGCGCTATGCCCCACTAGTGGTTAAAGCAAAGTACAAAGTAGTAAGAAGCTCTCGACAATATTGTTGATCTCGCGTTACGGTCAGTAAAACGAAATAAAGCGCCGGGCGATGACGAGATTCCAGCTGAACTGCTAAAATTGGGTGGGACGGGTCTATTTAATGCCATACATCAATTAGTCCTGCGAGTATGGGAGGATGAGGTGATCCCAGACGATTGGCGCAGAAGCATCATCTGTCCAGTTCACAAAAAGGGAGATAAACTGTGGTGTGAGTATTACAGGGGCATATCGCTAGTTTGTACGTCCTATAAAATTTTGACGAAAATTCTGGAAAATAGAATAAAACCGTACAAAACGAATCATTAGCGAATATCAAAGCGGTTTCAGACCTGGTCGCTCCACAACACAACAGCACAACAGCTCTTTACGGTCAAACTGTCTATACTAAATCAAAAAATCCATAATAGACTTACTGATCTATTTGAAACACGCACTGATCTGAAGCAGGGCGATGGACTGGCGCCGACGCTTTTCAACCTAGCACTGGAATACGCTATTCGGGCTATGAATGTGGAAACCAACGAAACGCTACTCATCAAGTCGACACAATTAGCAGCGTACGCCGACGACATCAACATCATGTCCCGAAGATTGGCCGACGCAGAAGAATTTCTGAATATGCTTGACACCGCTGCAAAAGAAATTGGACTACGTATCAACAAAGGTAGAACAGCATCGAGTTTGTGAACGACTTCATACACCTGCAACTTGTCAAGGGACGTCAACGAAACTGACGAAATCAAGCGACGGATACAGTTAGCTAATAAGACTTTTTTCTCGGTTCTCCCCATAATTAAATCGAAGCATGTACACAGAAACACGAGGCTCCGCGTGTACAAAACCAATTTACCACCAGTGCTGTGCTATAGCTGCGAAACATGGACCCTAAGTGCACTTTCACATGAACAGCCGCACGGCTCTCGCTCGAGAGTGAGAGCGAGGCGCGAGTTACGATGGTTAGGTTAGGTTAAAGAGGCAGCTGCGCACAAACACAGCACACATAGACCACCACTGGGTCCGTTGTGATACCTCATAGGCGCAAAGACGCCATGTGAGCCTAGTCGTCAAACCATCCGGATCTATCAATGAAACGATGCAGATGACCAGCATTTACGTCCTTCAGGTCATCGAGGTCAATAAAGTAGAGGGATCCTAAAATATCCTCTTCTATCGGCCAGGGCAGGGCAAGTGATGTACTGTCTCCTCCTCTTCTTCGTCTTCAGAGCTTCTGCAAAAATCATTGTATGGAAGCCGGAGACGCCTAGCATGCTTACCTATCAGGCAATGCCCCGTGATGATCCTCACAACCTTTCTGAGATGCCTTCTGTCCAGCACCATCAGCCCTGAGGAGCGGCGAGGATTGAAGTGCGGCCAAATCTGACTCGTAACATTGCAGGTATTACCATTTAGCCAACCGATATTAGCACGGCTTATTGCGTTTGCCTTAATTGCTTCTTGCATGCTGCTATAGGCATTTTGACATTACGGAAACATCCCATGTCCATAATGGTCGTACCTGCCCGAGCCAGCTCGTCTGCCTTGCAGTTTCCGCTGAAACCACTGTGAGCCGGAATCCAGCACAAGTTGAAAAAGTTGCCGAGCTCCTTAAGAGCGGTGCGACATACCACCACGGTTTCCGAAGTAGTAAGGTTTGCGTCCAAGGACTTAATCGCCACCTGACTTCTGTGTAGATAGTAATATTCCTTGCAGATATGATATTACGACCCAGCCAAGTCAGAACTTCGGCAATCACAGTGATCTCCGCCGGCAGAACGCTACAGAAGGCTGGAAGGCGAAGTGACAAGCGAATGTCCAGTTTCTCTGAGAAGACGCCTACCCCCACACCCGCTTCCATTTTCGAGCCGTCAGTAAACAAGCTTATGGCTTCCAACTCAGGGGTACTATATGTATCCCATTCCTACCGCGAAGGTATTAGATTTGTGTACCCTTTGTCAAAAGAGTATACCGGAGAGGTATAGTCCGTGTCTTCTGGAATATCCAGATTGCCCAGTATCGCCGAGTGGCCATTAGTAGACTCTTTCCACTGCCCTATTTCCCTAAGACGGATGGCCGTGATCGCAGCTTCCTGCTCAGCCAGGATGTCCAAGGGGAGCAAATTCAGCAGTACACCAAGAGCAGCGGTCGGTGTGGTCTTCAGAGCACCAGTAATAGCAATACAAGACAATATTTGAACTTTATCCAACAGATTCCTGTATGATGCTTTATTGAGCGCCGTCCCCCATACAACTACCCCTTACATTAATATAAGGAGTATGACTGATACGTACCAGAAAACCACCTTCGGTCCCATGCCCCATTCCAGGCCAATAGCCTGCTTACAAGAGTACAGAGCAACCGTTTCCTTAGTGATGCGCTCCTGAATATTTACTTTCCAGGATAGCTTCTTATCGAATATAAGTCCCAACAATTTGGCTTTTTCGCTAAGGACCAATCTCGTCCCCTCCAGAAATGGTGGTAACAGCGAAGGTATGGAGTTGTAACATTTTGCTCACCCCGAAGGGTTGGAGACGGAGGCGGCTTGGTCGTTCAGACCGGCCATGGTACACCGTACCAATTCCTCCTCAGGAGACGCTGTTTTCGCGCGTCACGGGCCAGCTCAGCTACCGTGAAATGTGGGCGGGGTCTCAATTGGAAGCGACATTCCTGCTCCGCATGTTACAAAAAAAATTCCTAAAAGACACGCGATGCCCTACACTACCTACATGGGGAAGTGGACAAAAAAAAATAACGATCCACCCCTTGAGGCTAATCCTCCCTGCCGGAGTACTTCTTCCTGTCCCAAGCTGAATGTGGGACATACGCCGATCCCTCCCAACCGTAGAACGCGCGGCGCAGCATTTTTCCGCGATCACCCGAGCCAAAGAGAAGAGAAGGAAGGGCCTTAGAGTGTCAGGAAGCAAAGATTAGTTTTTATTTATGCTGATTTCATTTTTTTTTCTATTTATTCTTTTGGCTTGCCATAAATTCACAACAACGTGATGAGATATAATTTAAGGGTTTAGTGTAGACACTTCGTCAAGCTTTTACACATGTTTGCTTAATCACTAGTACTACAGTATAAGTAATTCTTTATAAACATTCACAAGATGTGCACATATGTGTGACCTATCAAAATCCTGCATGCTAGTTACATAACTCTAAATTGTGACTTAACAATCCTTTCAACTGACCATCAAGAAAAACTCATTCAAGTGACAAAAATTTCTCTCATGTCAAAGGCTAAGACGCCGTTCGGGTGCATTAACTACTCTACTCTAGTGTCACCCTGAAAAAAAGTGAATATAAGCCGATTAAAGAAAAAGGGGGAGTCCCAATATACGAAGTAATGGGCAGTTAGATACAATTCAAAAGGATTGTTAGATCTTTGTACATGTCTCCTCTTATCGGTACTTAGATTTAGTGCCGTACTTAAAGTGCTAACCTATCGCTTATCTCTAGAATGAGGCCCGTAAGAATCTAACCAAATCTTTTGTTTATTCGTACAAGTGTAAACAGACCATGACGAAACATCATGTATGATTTGCGTCTAGCTCTAAAGACTGCTTTGGTCCATATTTTCTTGGCTGTACTTTTTTTTTCTTTAGAATTTGGAAAAAAAACCCAGTGGCGTGGCGTCCATGGAAGCAAGGGAAGCATTGCTTCCCTTATATTTGGCGATTGGTGGAAAATTTTCTAAATAATTTTTTCTGAATCGCGCAAAAAAGTCGCGAAAAAACTCTTCGGCACAGTCTATGTAAATAAAAGTTCCAAAGAAACTAATCGCGAATATCTTACACAGCCGAATTGGTAACACCGCGAAAACCACCACACCACACCAAGAAGAAGACACATGGAAGCATATCAAAATTTGCATCCATGAGCGTTTATTTTTTTCCCCAGTAAACCTACTGTGTCGCGATAAAAAAAAATTCACGTACACGGTAGGTTGGAAGCACTCAGGAATTTGCTTCCAAGTTCCCCTCACATGTAGTAGAGGAAATTCTTGCCTGCAGCGGAGCTGCTGGCGCATGGACGCTGGGGAACTTTTCTTCCCATTTCCTCTTTGTTCGTATTTTCTTGTGGACTGAAAATATTTGCTGTGTTGCAATGCGTATGTGATGTGCTATATGAGTTTCACAAGGGTTACCAGAGTAGGATAGGAATTGAATTGTGGAAAAAGTTCCGATTTGAAATATAATGGCTTCATGGTTAAAAATTATTATTGGTAAATTCGAGAAGAAGTGATTTCGCATAGAATTATTAGTGTATACGAGTATTAGTAAGAGACGAACTCAATTATAGGGATATTTATGCATATTTCAATAACTTATATCTAATCGAAAACCATTTAACGGAAAATTCCAAGAAAAAATAAGTGGGAGATGGTAATACTGCCTCAAGTCATTGACGTCACAAGGAATTGAATGAGCCGTTAAATTTAAAACTCATTTGCTCTAGTGTAGTGCTTTAGTGTAGTGCGATTTGTGTGCTTTTTGTTGGTGAAAAGGTGAAGGGGTTTTTTAATCGGTCTAGGTGCTTATAATTGCTTATAGTGTTTTGATTTGTTTTTAAAGTAGCATGGATCAATATTGTGTTGTTGATGATCTTTTTCGATTGTCTTTTGGATCTCGATCTTTCGCAGAAAAAAAAGACATTATCGAAAAGGGTCGACCGAAACTGATTTTGGAAATTGTTTCTAAAACAAAAAGATGTACTAGGCATTTTACTGCTAAGATTTATGAAGATACGGAATGGATTACCGGTTGTAAGACCAAGCAAAAATTATTTTGTTGGCCATGCTTGTTATTTTCAAATGATTCAAATGTTTGGCGAACTACCGGGTTTTTTGACTTAAATAATTTACATAAAGCTGTGGACAGGCATGGTACGAAAAGCGTTGATCATTTAAAGTCAGTACTTCTTCTTTCCAAGTTCGGTTCCGGTCCTAGAATTGAAGAATTATTAAGTAGCCAACATAGATCTTCAATAATATTGCACAATGAGAAAGTTTCGAAAAATCGAGATATACTAAAAATGCTAATTGACGTTGTGTGCCATTTAGGATGTCAAGAACAGGCATTTCGTGGTCACAATGAAAATGTGAATTCTTGCAATAGGGGAAATTACGTTGAACTTTTAAATCTTTTAGCTAAATATAATCCGGACTTGCGAGCTCACTTGGAGCAAGCGACTGTTTTTTCCGGAATATCAAATTATATTCAAAACGATCTCATTAGTAGCATTTCTAAAATTTTATTAAAACAGATTTATAATGAAATTCAGCAAACTAAATTTATAGCAATAATATTAGATGAAACAACCGATGTTTCATGTCGTTCTCAACTCTCAACAACCTTTCGTTACATTACTCCTTCCGGTGAGGTTAAAGAAACTTTCATAACTTTTACAGATATTTCTGATGATCAGACTGCGTCGCGTTTATTTGACCATGTTTTAGATGTTGTTCAAAAATTCAATTGCGGTAACAAACTTATTTGTCAAAGCTATGACGGGGCTTCGGTAATGTCTGGTAAAATAACTGGATTACAAACACGTGTAAAGGATATGTATAAAAACGCAATATATATTCATTGCTTCGCTCATCGGTTAAATTTAGTTTTATCTAAATCATGCGATAAAATACGCGAATGTCGAATTTTTTTTCAATCTATTACTTGTTTTTCAACATTTTTTAATCATTCAACAAAGAGAACAGTTGCACTAGATTTATTCCTCAAAAAAAGGCTTCCAAAATTAGCTCCAACACGTTGGACTTTTAATGGTCGATTAGTTTTAACCATTTTTGATAATTTAGATCAATTAAAAGAACTCTTTGAATATATCATTGAAAATGAGAGTGGAAAGTGGGATGGCGAGACCGTTAATAGCGCAAGGGGACTTCTTGTTTTACTTACAGATTTTCAGTTTGTTTTCCTGCTCAATGTTTTTTCTAAAATTTTTCCACAAACCGACGTACTTTTCGATATATTTCAAAGTAAACAAACTGATATAATGTACTGCATTCAAAAAATTACAGATTTTGAAAATCAACTTCAATCGTTAAGAAATAGTTTCACGGAAATTTGGACCCAAACCACATCTATTTGCGAAACTCCACAACGCCGGAAAAAAGCCAGGTGCCTTGTTGACAGTAATGAAAATGTTGAACTATTCTTTACACGTATTTATGTCGAAATTATATTTAGATAATATTACCGCAGAAATAAATTCAAGATTTTCATCCTTAGCAAGTTTCACATTTTTAAACCTATTAGATTCTTCTAAATTTAACCAATATTTGAAAACATTTCCGGACAATCTTTTACTAAATTTAACTAAAACTTATGCTGATATTTTATATTTGACCATATTTCATTAAAGACTGAACTCATTGTGCTTTATTCTGATTCTGATTTGCAGGGAAAATCTTTTCAAGGTATTTTTAACTATTTCATTAATAACAAATTAAAAGATAGCTTCACACAATTTTATAAATTAATATGTTTAGTTTTAACATTACCAGTAACCAGTGCGTCCGCAGAGCGCAGTTTTTCTTGCTTAAAAAGGATTAAAACGTATCTTAGAAATTGTACAGGCGAACAACGGCTTAGCGACTTGGCAATAATGTCAATTGAAAAGGTTTTCCTTAAATCATGTTTGTGTGAGCAAAGTTTTTATACAGATATTATAGATGAATTCGCAAAAAAAGAAAGACGAATAGAATTAAATTACAAATAATAGTATGTACGGATCTTATTATTTATTTTGACTTGTAATATATTTATTGCCCAATTATTATTATTTTATTTTACTCACTAACTGTGATTTTTTAAATAGTAAATAGTTGAATTATTTTTAATTTTTATTGTATTGTTATTGTTTTTATTATTCAAATTTTGATTCGCTGAACATGATTACTTTCTTTATGAGTGTATGGATATTTATTTTGCATTTTTTTTGCTATTGTTGTTATTGTTATAGTAGTTCTAATAATTCGAATATGCTTTATTTATATACTTATAGTTACAGCTTTGCTTTTTTGATAAGTCTACCAACATATAATTTTTACAATTATTTATTTAAAAGTAAATTATTATATATTGGTAGCATGGGAATTAAAATGCTGATAAAATACAGTATACCTACTCTCACGTCCCCGTTCGTGATTCCTGGGTGCTTTTATATTAGAAATGTTAAAAGTAGCTAACGAGAGGGGTTCAATTAATACGCAGTAAATTTGTGGAAAGCATAATAATAGTAAATTTTTAATACCAATTGCTTCCCCTAGTTGAATTATCACGCCACGCCACTGAAAAAACCGAAACGCGCCTACAAGTATAAACAAAATGTCACGCCTTACAATATCCAAAAATCACGAATGTCAGCGCCAATAATTATGTCGCGTCTTGAGAAAACGCGCCCAAAAAAAAATCCAGATGCCACGCGTTTTAGTGTTAACGCCAATAAAATGTCGCGTGAGGAACCGCGCCTTAAAATCTCCAATGATTTAGCGCTTTAGTGTTAACGCCAATAAAATGTCGCGTGATGAACCGCGCCTTAAAATCTCCAATGATTTAGTGCTTTAGTGGTTACGCCAATAAAATGTCGCGTGAGGAAACGCGCCTTAAAATAACCACACTTTTGCCGCCTTAGTGTCACCGCCAACAAAATTCTGCTCCTCACTGAACCGTGCCGAAAAACCAGTGGAGCCCGAGTCGTGCTCCACACACACAAAGAAAAATGCGTAGCTAGTACTTATCTGTGGTGTCTCGCCCACGTGTCCGCGCCAGGCTCTTCCTTGTTCTTTTCCGGGCTCGCTCCTGTCCCTGCTCGTGTCTGTCCCTGCTCAAGTCTCTGCTCGTGTCTCTGCCCGTGTCTCTGCCCGTGTCTGTCCCTGCTCAAGTCTCTGCTCGTGTCTCTGCCCGTGTCCGTCCCTGCTCAAGTCTCTGCTCGTGTCTCTGCCCGTGTCGCCGCCGAGGATCCGTCGCTTCCTCGCTACTCTCCCTGCGTCATGAAAAACGGAATCAGTCCCATAATATCCTTATTCTTTGTTTAGGTTGTCTTTTCGAGTGTGACTTACCGTGAGCTCGATGGCTGCTGCTAAATCCTGGACTTCCTTCGGCGGCGGCACTTATTGAAATGACCGAGATGTCCACTGACACAGCAGATCGGAATTTCAGAAAACGGAACACTGGGACTGGCCCGCTCAGAAGATGCAACCGCTGCGGAGCGGCCGGGCCATCGTATAGCAGGCCTTTTCCTTTTAGAACGACCGAAGCTTAGCGAAATCGTTATCAGGCATTCCCAACAAATTGCCCGAGTATTTTCGATTCGGTGGGAGGTTTTAATCGTGCACTTATATATATCGCGTAATATGTTGATTAACCGCTCCGAAGCTTTTGCATCTTGCGGGCGCAGCCGCCGTCAGAAGTGTTCCCTTTTCTGTATTCCGCACTGCTGCGCGCCATCTATTGGTGGGAGTCGGTAACCATTGACGTTGCGTCGACCGTTTCCAGCGTGAAAATCTATCACAGTGTCCCAGTGTGAAAGTTTATCATAAGTGAACAGGCGAATATGAATTCGACCGATTCGCTTGTGATAAACCCTCACACAAGGAAACGGCCGCCGACACCTGTTAATCACCAAGTTCCAAAGAAGTAGGGATAGGACACCCCCTTGAGGGGTTCCCCTACACACCTGTCTGCGTACTGGTGATGATCCCAAACTGGTGCAAATAAATCTAGATGTAAGCATCAGACTAATAAGCTGACAGAGTGGGCCATCTACACCCACACTAGATAGAGCATTTAAAATAGCCGCTGGTTTGACGTTGTTAAAGGCACCTTCAATGTCCAAGAAGGCAACCAGCGTATACTCCTTGCAACTCAGAGACCCCTTAATATAGGTTATACCAATGAGTGCAGAAAAGTGTCCATCGATCTACCCTTCCAATAGGTATGCTGAGAAAGGGAGAGAAGGTACGATGGAATAGTGGCACGCAAGTGTATGTCGATCAGACGCTCCAGCATCTTTAGCAGAGTCGACGATAAACTTATAGGACGGAGATCCTTTGGACGAGGGTGAGAGCTTCTTCCCATCTTGGGGATAAAAACCACATTCACATCCGACCATGTGCGGGGAATGTGTACCAGCTCCAAACAGGCCCGGAACATGCTCTCAATCCAGGGATACTCGTACACCATGTCTATTGTTTGTTGTACGTCCGCCGGAATAATGCCATCCGGTCCCGGGGATTTAAACGGGCCAAAACTATTAATAGCCCAAACTATTTTACTTTTCGATAGAATAGAACCAGTATCACAGGGGGCTATTACAGTCCAAGAGTACTCTGGCATTCCACCAGGTGAGCTATCAGGGAAGTGAGTGCCAAAGAAGGCCTCGCTAGTTTCTTCACTAGAGGTTGTCCACGTCCCGTCTTGTTTCAGCAGATAGCTAGGCATATTTGGAGCAGTGGAAAGAATTTTCCGCAATCTGGAGGTCTCGCTGGATCTCTCAACTTGTTCACAGAAACTTCTCCACGACTCCCGCTTAGATCTTCTGATTTCTTTTTTAAGGAATTTTAGGTTTCCGTTGTAGTTTGACCAATCGGAGTCTAAACCCGAGGATTTCGCCACATTGAAGCTTCTTCTGCTCACAGCCCTTAGCTCTCCAATCCGAGCATTCCACCAGGGCGGTTTCCTCCTTCCTTTATGTCTGGTAACTGGACATGATTTTGTGGCAGAATTACCGATCGCTGCTGCCAGGATTTGTGCCATGGCATCCAGCTCCTGCCTACTACACGGTTGGCACGGTATGGGGGAAGTGTTTCTTCGAGACACTCCCTAAATTTACCCCAGTCGGTTCTTTTACGATTCCTGAAAACCGAATTATCACTGGTGTACTCGTTCAATTTAAACTGCAGGTATCGGTGATCAGAGAATGAGTGCTCCGCCGACACCCTCCAATCTCTCAGCAAATGCTTCATGTCCTCTGAAACAAGGGTGAGGTCCAGGACCTCTTGCCTACCTTTAGTGACAAAGGTAGGTTCACAGCCTATATTACAGATGAGGAGTTTTGTGCCTAACAAGAATTCGAGAAGAGCATCTCCTCTCTCATTGGTGTCGGATCTTCCCCACAACACATGGTGCGCATTAGAATCACAGCCCAAAATGACATGAGTGCCGTGTGACTCAGCAGCGCGAAGCGCCTCCCTCAACATGGCTGGAGGCGGGTCTGTAATAGTATGGCAGTAGTACAATACATTAACCGAGGAGGTGAAAAGACGTGCACAATAAAACAACTATAACGCAACCTGTGTAAAATTTATTGACATAAAATAATTGTTTACCAATTATTACATGGTGTCAGAAGTGCTACGAGTATTCTACAAAAAATTTCGAATTGTGGACATAATTGTTGTGCAAAGTATATTCAACTAACGGAGAAACGGAATATCAGCATCCAGCATGGCAACAGGCGATCATTTGCCACCCGAGCTTGATTGTTCCAACTTGGCACGTGAATGGCCAAACTGGAGGAGCTCATTCGAAATGTTTTTGATGGCATCCGGAAAAGACGCAGACAGCGAACCGAAAAAAATTGCAACATTTCTGTGGCTCATTGGAATATGTGGATTGGAAATACAATACATATATAAAACGTTATTTCCTAGTGATGGAACACCAGATGGATTGGTGGGAAACCAACAAGCTGAAAGCAAAAAAGGAGGTGTACGAACATTAAAACAAGTACTGGATGCATTCGGAGGTTACTGTATTCCCCGGAAAAATATTATTTTACTATGGAATCCTTTAAGTTCAATAATGTTGTACAAAGGGAAAAACAGTCATTCGCAGATTTTGAAACTGAGCTCCGTCAGTAGGTTCAGTATTGCGAATTCAAATGCAAATGTGGTGTCTCGTACGAAGACCGCATGCTGTCGGATCGTATCATTATTGGCGTCACGGATAAAAAATTGCAATTGAAACTGCTTGACACAAAAGATGAATCGTTGGCAGATATCATCGACAAATGTAAGGCGTTCGAAGCGGCAAATCACAACAAACTGTTACTGGACCGGGGAACTCAACAAAGTGTTTATGCAGTGGATCAACAAAAATCATACTCAGTAGATGCAATGTCGCGTCGCTGCTACAATTGTGGAGGATTATTCGGACCAGGTCATCTAAAAGAATGCCGGGCTCGTGATATTACGTGCAATGTGTGTTCACGCGTTGGACATTTTGCTAGATGGTGCAAACAATTAAAGCGTGATATGAAAAGCGGAATCAAAGTCGAAGTAAAGCCAGCGAAGGAAGAAAAGCAAGGAAATAAGGTGGAAATCAAAAAAGAAGCTAAAACTATCAATTGGAATGGTGGTCAGGTCTGTGGGGAAACTCATGGGCAAGTCTACATAGCACCTCCGCGTGGTGGCCGCTGGTAACTTCGCGAATAGCGAAGGCTGAGCTATGGGGCTGGTTGCGTGTACTATCACATTACGCGAGTACCGCCGTTTTGCGATATGTAAGCAATCGACACACTCCCTACTTGGCCAACTCTTGTGTTCTATAGTTTTGGCGAAGGTAGCCCATACGGAGTGTCAAATGTCCTAAATCCCCGCGGTGTTATGCGACCGTGCCCATCGGGGGAAGGTGACCAGGGACGCAAATGGTCATCACAAGCGGAGCAAGTTACTGCCACACATCTGTACAATAGCCAGTTGTATGGGTAGTGTAAACTGTCTCCCCGACCGTACGTTGGCAGAGGGGCGCCTATGAAACTCTCTGCATAGGTGACACGGCGACCAGGTGTGAGGTTGGAGCTGGTGACTGAGGTGAAAGTTCACCTACGGGGTCCCGGATCCAACACTTCACTTTGCTCCTTTCTTGCACCTGTTGAACCGCGGTCTACAGAGTAGCGATCTGTTAGACTAGGAGAGAAACCTTGATTTGCTTCAAGGGTAGCAGGTGCAGAGTGGCATGAACGCCTACGGAACTTTCGGGAGGTCGCGAGGGAGTCTGCTTCGCGGCACAAAGAGAGGAAAGAACGGCCGGATCGTAATAATGTTCCTATAGGGGCGGGGAGTAGCGGGAAGCAATATGCTAGCAGTTGCCTCGGCTGTGGTCCGAGAACGGGAAACCCAAACCTGAATCAATAAATAAAAACAAGAATATGAAAATACATCAAGACATTCTTGGAGAAAATGGCTGGAGGAATTCCAATGAGACGGACAGCGACGACTCGCAAGGGTTGAAGAGGTTAGTCTCTGAAGAAGACGCTCCAGGGGAGAAGGGAGGCGTTGTTGGAGCGGACAATGACGCGCCAGAAGGCGCGGAGAGGTTAGTTCAGACAACGTGCACTCTGATCAACGTTCAATCTGCTGACTATCAGGGATGGTGGCGGGCCCGAACAAAGAAACACTAACTGTGTGCCAGCTGAATATTCATCATAGTAAAGCGGCATCAGCGATGATGACGAGATGCTTTGATGAAGAGAAACTGGACATAGCTTTAATACAGGAACCCTGGATTTTACAAAACAAAATTAGGGGTTTGTCACAACAAACCGCAAATCTGTACCTTGCACAGGTGGACGGTAAAATAAGGACATGCATCCTGGTGCGTCATGGAATACGTGCAGTACAAATGATGCATCTCTGCTCGCCTGATCTTACGGTAGTAATGATCGGCAGTGGTGCAGGATCATTCCTAATTGCATCAGCATATCTCCCTTATGATGCACCAGAGCCACCTCCATCAGAGGAAGTAGAAAATCTGGTAAGATATTGCAAAGAAAGAGATATGGCCCTGATCATAGGCTGTGATGCCAATGCGCACAACACTGTGTGGGGCAGCACAGATGACAATCCCAGAGGACAGCAGCTGCTAGAATTTGTGGAAAAGTACAATCTGCTGGTAGCAAACAAGGGGGTCGCTCCCACCTTCGTGGATGCACGAAGGGCTGAGGTGATCGACATTACCCTAAGCTCTGTTAATATGCTTGACAGAGTTCAGAATTGGAGAATGGTGGACAGGCTAACCATGTCTGATCACAGGGCTATCCAGTTTGAAATTCTGTATGGCAGAAAACGGAGTAGCGAACGCAAACGTATAAGAGTGCCAAAAAATACTGATCGTGTTAAGTACGAGATATATTTATTGGAACAAGTCGAGGATATTCAAGACGGAATACCTCGGAATACGGTCGAGATAGAGCGAACAGTGGAACAACTGAACTCCGCTATTAATCGCGCCTTCGAACACGCTTGTCCCTCAACAGTAGTGGACGAAAAGGACCCAACACCATGGTGGAGTAGGGAACTGGAGTCTATGAAAAAAGAGACAAGGAAAGCCTTTAACCGTTACATGAGGGAGAGAGACTCTCACTCTTGGGAACTATACAAGGATAAAAAGAGGGAGCTGAAAAGAACCTTACGTCTTCGGAAACGAAATACGTGGAGGGAATTCTGCTCTAGCATGAAGGATACGTCGGAAGTATGCAGATTACAGAAGATGATATCGAAAGACACTGCTTCGAAAATGGGGCTGATACGCAAAGTTGATGGTTCCATGACAGAAACAGTGGAAGAAACGTTGAAGGCCCTGATGGAGGTACATTTTCCTGGAAGTTTCAAGTCAGACCAACCATGGCCTCAAACTAACATGGGAGCTGGTGGGGTAAGTCAACAAGAAGCTGAGAGGATAATAACTCCAAATGGAGTCAAAAGTGCTATAAACTCTTTTGCTCCATTTAAAACGGCTGGAATGGACGGAATATTCCCGGCACTATTACAGTGGGGCATGAGCGCTCTACTAGATAGGATCCGGAATATATTCGTCGCCTGTCTTTCAGCAGGCTACATCCCGAAGGCATGGAGGGAGGCTAAGGTGGTCTTCCTGCCTAAACCGGGAAAGAAAGACTACACAGAGGCAAAGTCCTTCAGGCCGGTTAGCCTTACATCATTCCTGTTGAAAACAATGGAAAAGGTGTTGGTGGACTACCTGGAGAACACCACGCTAATGTATAGTCCTCTGAGTAGGTGCCAACATGCTTATAGAGCAGGCAGATCTACGGAAACCGCTCTACATGAACTTGTTAGAGTTGCAGAGAGAGAGATTAACAATGGCGGGATCGCTATGTCTACTTTTATGGATATAGAGGGTGCTTTTGATAAAATCTCCTTTACCAAACTAAGGAACGCCCTGATTGAGCGGGGGGTTGATTACATTATAATTAAGTGGATCGACTCTATGCTTAAGCAGAGGGCGGTAAATCTTAGCAGTGGATGTGACAGAATACGGGGTAAGGTAGTCCGAGGATGCCCACAAGGAGGTGTTCTTTCGCCTCTACTGTGGAACATCACCGTGGATAGTCTTCTCTGGAAGCTGGACTCGATGGGCGTACACACTGTAGGATACGCCGATGACTTGGCACTCACGGTCAGTGGAAAGTTCATGGACACAATTCTAGGTTGCATGGGACAAGCTCTCAAAGTAACCGAAGAATGGTGTAATGAGCAAGAGCTAACCATAAACGCTAGTAAATCAAACACTATGATTTTTACTCGTAAGAGGAAAGACATAGAGATAACTCCCTTACGGCTTTTTGGTTCGGAAATCAAGGTGTCCAAGGAAGTGAAGCATCTAGGAGTTACCTTAGATGCGAAACTAACTTGGAATGTTCACGTTGATGAAAAGATCCAAAAAGCGAAAAGGATTTTGCATCAATGTAAGACAGTGTGTGCTCGTAGGTGGGGAATTTCACCTAAAGCGACACACTGGATTTACACAATGATGGTAAGACCTATTCTAGCCTATGCATCAGTGGTATGGTGGCCAAAAGCCATGCAGAATACCACAAAGCAGAAGCTAGATGGGGTACAAAGGATAGCTTGCGTAAGCATATGTGGTGCAATGCGCACCACACCAACGCGAGCAATGGAGGCATTGCTGGGACTGCCGCCGTTGGACTTATTTATAAAGAAAACGGCTGCGCTTTCGGCAATACGCATGAAAAGGGATGCCATGTGGCATCGCTTTGGAACTAGCAGCGGTCATAAGAGCATCCTAGACATTATTCATGATGAGGTCAGGGAGACTCTAATGCCGGTAGAAGGCATGAGTAGACGTAGGATAGTTGAAAGACTACACAAGACTCACATTGCAGATGGAAACATACATAATGAGTGTATGTACAATGACATCAGCATTTTTACTGATGGCTCTTTAATGGACGGTAAAGCGGGGGCGGGGGTTTACTCTGAAGAGCTAAACCTAGCATGTGCGCTTAGTCTAGGAGAGTATGTGTCCGTACACCAGGCAGAGATGCTTGGCTTGTTGCATGCGTTGGACCACTTGCTTGAAGGTCAGGTGCGGGGGAAGAAAATCCTTATTGCACTGGACAACCAGTCGGTGATCAGACGCATGCAGCAGACGAACATAAACTCTAAACTGGTACTAGAGTGTGTCCGGAAGCTCAACACGTGTGCCTCAGAAAATGAGGTTACGCTGATGTGGGTAAAAGGACACATAGGTACAACAGGAAATGAGGCGGCGGATGCCCTAGCAAAACAGGGATCTGCGGCAACTTTCATTGGCCCAGAACCCAGAGTTGCTCTGGGGAACGGCATGATTGGAGCGAAGGTTGGGAAGTGGATGGACTCCATGCATCAACAAAGATGGCAGGAGCTAGTCACTTGCAAACAAGCTCGGAATGCAATGACCAGCCCTTTAGGCAGGGAAGCGAGAAAGGTACTTAGTTATAAACGAGTACCCTAAGCTGGATAACTGCCTTGGTCACAGGGCATGGTAATTTTAAGGCTCATCTGGCCAAGATGAAAATCGGGGAAGATGACGTTTGCAGGCTATGCCTGGAGGAGGCCGAGACGGCAGCACACATTGTGTGCGAATGTCCAGCACTGGCTAGCACGAGGTTGAGGATCACAGGCAGGCACACGATAAGTGTAGAAGCCATGAGTGAACTCAGCTTCAAACAAATGCTAGCAATAACACGGGACTCAGTGATGAAGAAAGAGGTCGACAATTATCAGTCGACATCTGGAAGTCACTGATGACCGGGAGGGGGCGAAAAGGGACCCAAACGTTAGTGGTCTGCTTCGGCTATCCCCCAGAGTATATAATATATATATATATCAATTGGAATGATACAGGTAACAGTGGTAACTTAAGCATTAGGTGTATTAGGCGGCTATTACACTATAAAAGTTCTTTTACAAATATCTTTTATGAAAGACATTTTCAAAGGACTTTTATAGTGTAATAGCCGCCTGAGAAAAGATTTGCGACATGAACGTTGCTTGTTTCAAGTACCTTTCTTACAAGCTTGCACTCCTCCCCCTTAGGCGGCTAATATCATTCATAAAAGTTGTTTTAAAATATCATACTTCAAAGATATTTGTAAAAGAACTTTTATAGTGTAATAGCCGCCTTAGTAAATTTAACTCGATTTACAGAGTAAATTCAAATAATTGTGGATCAAATAGAAAGTGGATAAAGACCTATCTTGTGGATGGCGAGCCAATTAAATTCAAGATTGACACGGGCGCTGATGTAAATTGCATTCCGAGGAAATTAGTTCAGCAGTGTAGAGCAAAAATCGAAAATCAAAATAAAAACTACCCGGTGTATGATTACAATGACAATCGAATAAATACTTTTGGAACAGTAACTTTGAAATGTGTTGATCTTAAAAGCAAACATGCGCATGGGGCCGAATTTCTTGTTGTAGATGATAGTCGCGAACCGATACTGGGATTGAATACGTGCCTAGATTTTAACCTAATCAGCAGGTTGGACATTGACTCAATTGCATGCTTACCCAACGATTGTGGAGATTTTGTGGACAGATTTCACGACGTTTTCAACGGCATTGGTAAGTTTCCTGGAAAACAGACGATTGTTTTGCGAGAAGGGGTGAAACCTACTTTACATTTTAAAAAGCGTATACCCCATAGTTTGATCGAACCGTTGAAAAGGCAACTGGAGGAACTTGTGGACGGGGGCATTATTTCCCCTGTGACTTATCCGACCGACTGGGTCAACAATTTACAAATCGTTGAAAAGCCCAACGGTATGCTCAGAATTTGTTTGGATCCTAAGCCATTAAATCGCGCTTTTAAGCGTGAGCACTTTCTCATTCCAACGATAGATGATTTCATCAGCAAAATGGTAAACAAAAGAGTTTTTTCGGTTCTTGATTTGGCAAGTGGATTCTGGCAAATGGAGCTGGATGAACGAAGTTCTGATCTCACGACGTTCATGACGCCATTCGGGCGTTTTAAATTTAAGCGTGTTCATTTCGGAATAAATTGTGCGCCGGAAATGTTCCAAAGAAACATGGTTCAACTTTTTGGGGACATACATACCTGGGGTCATTGTATACTTTGATGATATTGCCATTATGGGAGGAGATGAAAGGGAACATGACGAAATATTGTTATTGGTCTTTGAACGGGCCCGGTTGAATGGCGTTAAATTTAACCCAAATAAGATACAATACCGCAGGAAACAGGTGGAATTTATGGGCCATACTTTATCATTCAATCAGGTGAAACCAAGAGATAAATATCCCGATGCCATTTCAAACATAAAAACGCCTCAGAATAAACGGGAGGTTTTGCGTATGCTTGGACTTTTCAAATATCTTGCAAGGTTCATACCGAACCTGTCGAAGCAATCGGCTGCGCTTCGAAACCTATCGCGGAACGATGTCGAGTTTGATTGGAGTGAGGTACATGAATCGGAATTTCGCAACTTGTTAAATGTTATCACCAATGATCCGGTTTTGGCCATTTATAACAAAGATCAACCTGTAATAGTACAAACGGACGCCTCCAAAGACGGACTTGGCTGTGTGTTAATGCAAAACGCCTATGCATCTCGAACATTAAGCAGAGCTGAGCAGAAGTGGGCTCAGATTGAAAAGGAGCTACTAGCGGTGGTGTTTGCATGCGAGCGATTTCATTATTTTTTGTATGGACGTGAGTTTACGGTAGAGAGCGACCACAAGCCCTTAGAGACATTGATAAAAAGGAATATTGATGATGTGACTGCGCGTTTACAGTGGATGTTAATGTTTTTGCTGAAATATCCTCAAATGACACTTGTTTATAAACCGGGGAAGGAAATGCTCGTCGCGGACTGTTTGTCGCGGGCACAGTTGCCCGAAGTCGCAGAAAATCCTGAACTATCGTGCGTTGTACATTCACTTACCAAGTCGGCCTGCCTCTCGAAGAGTAATTATTATCTCTATCGCTCAATCATTGAGCGGGATGAATGGTACATGCGCATTTGTAACTACGTAGAGAATGGTTGGCCATCTTATCATCAAATTGATGGTCTGGGACAAACATTCCAAAAATTTAAACATGAATTACACTTCGAGAACGGATTACCGTTTCGTAACCACCGCCTTGTAATTCCATCAGAGTTGCAAGATCGTATTGCAAGGTGGTTACATGCGCCACACCTTGGAATCGAAAAAACGCTTAATCGTGCGCGGGTGCACTACTACTGGCCAAACATGACAAAACAAATCAAAGACCTAGTATCGACTTGCGACGTTTCTGAAAAGTTCAAACGCAGCAATCAAAAGGAACCACTAGCACAGGACGAAACCCCCCGTTATCCATTTCACATGGCTGGCATGGACATTTTCGAATATGCTGGGACAAGTTTCTTGTCTATAATGGACGCATATTCTGGATTTATTGTTGTGGAAAACTTGATAAACAAATCAGCCACTCATGTGATTTCAAAACTTCGATCGCGGTTTAATAAAATTGGATACCCAACCAGGCTTAGGTGTGATAACTGTCCTTTCAATAGTGATGTATTTGATAAATTTCTTGACGAATGTAACATTGTAGTCCAATATTCGAGTCCGCGATACCCTCAAAGCAATGGACTTGCGGAGAAGGGAGTCGTGATAGCAAAGGGTATCCTTAAGCGTTGTTACGAATTAAATGAGGCGGCACAGTATCAATATCGGATTCTTGAATACAACGCCACGCCTGTCGCAAGCATGCAATTGGCGCCTTGTCAGTTATTTTTTGGAAGACTAATCAAAACAAAGATCCCCGTGTCGGAGTCGCTTCTGATGAGAAACACTTTGAGTGAGGATGTTGTTCGCAGAAGGATAGAAGAAAAAAGAAAAAAGCAAAGGTATTATTATGATCGAAGCGCAAAGCCCTTGTCAGTCTTGAATATTGGTAACAAAGTAATTTTTAGAAAGAATGGTAGAGATTGGTACTATAGTACTATTGTTGGAAATGTAAACAGTAAGTCATATATAATTAAGGATAGTTTTGACAATCACTTCAGGAGGAATCGGCGATTCATTGCGAAAACAGTAAATAATGGATTTAATACTAGCGATTTAATGTATGAAAACAATGTTCGGAGTGAATTATATAATTGTAATGATGACATGAAAGAAATTCGGATCATTTTGCCGGACCAGTTTGGAGTTGATAGCGACAATGAAGGTCGATATTACGGAAATGATGAACCAATGCTCCCGGCTGACTCTGGTGACAACTTATCTTCACCTGACGAATACAATACAGCCGGTAGCAGTGATTCTGAGGCAGGGTCTCAAGTTAGAGATGAGGTTCCGCGGTCTCGGTATGGTCGCGCTATTAAGCCACCACAACGATATGGTTTGAGTTAAAAAAAAATACCTTATCATTTTGAGTTTATAAGTTAAGTTTGTAACATTAAGTACTTATTAGTTTGAATTAGAATTTAAGACATAAGTGTAAGGTTCTTTCAAAAAAAAATAAAAATGCGTGTAATAGTATGGCAGTAGTACATTAACCGAGGAGGTGAAAAGACGTGCACAATAAAACAACTATAACGCAACCTGTGTAAAATTTATTGACATAAAATAATTGTTCACCAATTATTACAGGGTCTCCCAATTGATCGTATGGCAGGTATGCCAAGATAAGCCAATAACGCCTATTTCTGATCTCCAGACTGATTACCACAGTGTCTTTGTCACTAAAGGTCCTCACTAAAAACGCAGCTAGCGATTTCTTAATAAGGATGCAAGATCGAGGTTTGCCCGGGTCTCTAACATAAAATATATTATACAGTGGAGTTCCTAGGCCCTTAACTAAGTTGTTTAAGACCCAGGGTTCTTGTATTAGGACAATATCCTCCCCATCGCGGGCCAGACGGAGGAGGAGAGCAGCTGACGCTGCTTTCGAGTGGTGAAGGTTAATTTGAATGAATCGGATCACTACTGCATAGATGACCCCGATTCCACCACTGTAACGTCGGTATCCTCATCGACGTCAGACTCAAACGAGTCATTTGCAAATGGGAGCTCTGAAGTGTTCTCCAGATTCGCGAGGTCTGATCCGAGGGATGGACAGTCCTCGTTAGTATCCTGCTCAGTGCATGGAGTGATTAAGGATGGGTCACATCCACTCCTTTGGCTCATGTCATCTGCGCACGGAGTAGCTTGTGCTTTCATCCGTCCCTTCTTCGCGTCGCCCTTGTAGACCCGGAGCTTGATTTGGCGGAACCCGTAGGCCAGTACCCCATTAGTTAAAGCAAGCGGAGCCAGAGATTCTTGGTTTAGAATGAAGACCGCTTCGCGGAATCCTTCTACGGGCTCTTCCATCTTAACTACTCTCCAGTTCTGGGTTGGAATATGCGCATTGCTAGTGCGGATAATGAACAGTATTTCATCGGTATCCGACTGTACGGTCGGTATCCACGCCCGAGCTCTGGGCCGCGAGGGGATCTCGTATTTAGGAATGCCCTCCAGCTTCGCCCCAGGCCAGATTTCTCCTGCCTTTTTAATGGCATAGATAAATAAGTTCGCGGATCTCTGATCGGCGAACTTCATTAATTTAATGCGACCCTGGTACCAGCCACCATCCTTGCAGATTGGAGCTGGCCCTGGCTTATTCTCCCTGACGCTTCTGAAGTTAAGGGTCAGTCTGTCCTCAACAGCCTTTCATCCTTCAAGCGTGAGGCTACCATCCGCATCTTTCCAATCGACTACAGCAAGCTGTATCCAGCCATGCAATATGTCTCTTGTAGCAGAGGTTCGCTGCCGCTTGGATTCTTCCCGCGGTTCATCCAACGACCGTTGTCTTGTGGTAACCGCTGGTTTATCCCCATGCTGTATATAGTCAATAGCCCAGGAAAGGGACGCCTTTTGCTTCTCGGTCCTCACCCCCACTGAAATCTGTTCCACGTGGTCCCGAAGCCGAGCGCTGCGCCTCTTTTTAAACACGGCCTTATTTGATGGTGAATCCGAGTTTCTCGCCTCTGCATTACCAGACTTGGTCTTGTTTTACGGAGGTCGCGTCCTGTCCGATGTACGTGGCTGCGCACCGGCAGTCCCCAACCTTGGCGGGCCAGGTTTCGCCGAAGCCCGTTCAAAGTGGGTGAGCCTGTCGGTTCCCCTCCCCGACGTACCAGTTTGTGTCACAGTACTTACGTAGTGTGAACGTCTGTCTTTGGTCACGGGCACCTTTGCACGAATACCAGGCTTAGCCAAAGTATGCGCAGGTTGATTTCGACCCCTGACATCATGACTGACCGCGCCAGGTTGAACCACAGCCACGGTGTTGCGCTGGGGTCCCCTCACAGCGCTACTTGGGCCCGGTTTATCCAAATCCGAGGTGTACGGGGATCATAAAAAGGAGGTATATTTATGGTCAACCTCCCTGCGGCTAGGACCCAGCACGACACTCGGGTTCCTACGCCTTGACCGAAAAGCTCGTGAGTCTCGCTCAATATTGGAGTGACCTGGTTTAGCCAAAGCCGATGCTCCAGGCGAAGAGCTCACGCGAAGGCCTTCAATTGAGGCTCCTTCTTTCTGGCTGGGACCTGGTGAAACACCAGCGCTCCCATGCTCCTCCGAGTCAGAAGTGACCACAACTCGGGTAGATGATTGCCCATCATCAACAGGCGCAGCTTCCTGTTGTCCGTTCATTTAAGAAAAAAAATATTATGCATGTATATTACGCCAATACTCATCCTTCCTCGTGTCAAAAGCTGGCCGAGACACATGAAGCAGATACAGCGTCGATGGGCTGCCTCCAATACAGCGCAGAAAGAAGCTATGATACTAACTATCACGCACTGAAGCCTGTCACCACACTATTGTTGTACTGCCACCGGGAGTCTTGGCACTCCCGAACTACTTGCCAAGCACCAGCACACACACACCGTATGGGCTACACAGTAGCAGATGCTACTACAGCACTTGGAGGCACTTTCTAATTCCCGGAGGCACTCGCGGGGAAGGATGCACAATGGAAAGGGGGGAAAAAACGATTGGTTTTAAATTCCGTTTCGATGCAACTACTAAAAGACACGCGCAATCTCGACACTGCGTTGTTGAAGAAAAAGAAAGACCCGCAAAGATACTCGCCACAACACCCTGCGCACTATGTCTCGAGGTAGACACAATCACTACACTAGCCCGCTACTGCAATATGTACCCCAGTAACGGCAGTTGCAGAATGGAAAGTTACACAGGTTATAACCCGTAATCCCAATTCGCAGCTATACTGAAATTATTTAGTTTGATAATTTAATTCGATTAATCACTTATCACACTATAGAAGTCGCTCACGGCTCCAATTAGCCGACCAGACGACGAGTTCACTAGCTAAGCAAAAATAAGCGGTATAGAGGCACGATCTCCCGACGAGATTGAAGAGGAACGATCCGCACTCAAGGGTTGCTCGACTAGAACTTAGGATACGATACCTCCACGCAACGCAGCCCTGACACCAAGCTACGATACCTCCACGCATCGCCGACATCATCAAATTCATTTTATTTAGATTATATCCATATGTTCAAATTTCATTGCACCTTTTCATTTTTGCTAAAATACTTGTATTCATGTTACAAATTCCGTTACACTTATTGTATTTCTAAAATATTATCTGGAAAATAGTTCATATTCTGTCTGCTGCAGAGTAAGCAGAATCTCATTTTGTAAAAGCGAAAACTTAAGTAAAGATAGATTCCATTCATTCTGTTTGAAACATTCTTACAAATAAGATCGAATATACTGTCAATGAGAGGCAAAGGATAGGCGTCCTTAACCGTCACGCTATTCACTTTTCGAGCATCCAAACACATCCCCACCTTACCAGGCTTCACCACGAGGGTAACTGGAGATGACCAGGGACTGTGGGACTCTTCAATGACACCTAACGCAAGTATCCGGTCAATTTCAGCAAAGAGGAGCTTTTCGATGGCGGGAGAGACTGAAAAGTGTCTCTGCTTAATGGGCTTACTGCCGCCGACATCGATGACGTGTTGTATGAGTTTTGTACGTCCTAAGCCCTCCGAAGAAAAAGACGGAAACATTGAGATAGCTGTCTTGAGTTTCGATTGCTCCGTAGGAGTAAGTTGATGTTCAAAAGACTCTGTGGCTATCTGTTCCAAAGACAAGTTCAATGGACACAAAGAAGAGACAAATAAATCGGAAGCAAGTCCAAATAAACGAACGAAATCTACACCTAAATATAGATTTTGTCTCAGGGATGGAATTATTAATAAGGTCATTTTAAGGGTTCGACCACGGAAAGTGATGTCTGCTGACACTTTTCCAACAGCCGTATGGGGAGAGCCATCTGCTGTTGAAACGCAGAGGTTAAATCTTTCCCAAGGGTGTTTATTTTCCCTCAAAAACTTCTTCGCCAAGTCTGCAGCTACACAGCTGACGCTGGCTCCTGTATCGACGAGGCCACTCACTTCTTCGCCAAGAAGTGAAACGTTGGCATACGGTCTCATGTCATGTTTATGATGAGTCGCGAAAACTGCGGAACAGTAACGCCGGCGGTTTCGGACGACCATCTTCCAAAACTGTCTCATCCTGACAGTTGACCGCTTAGGCTTAGGTGGTCTGAATGTCATCTCGTCAACACCAAGAATGCGACGACGTGCTGTTTCGTAATCACGGACTCTGACATGGAGGGGTCTAAAGCTATGATGAACAGGCCTTTCCGTATCTACCATGGCAGTGGAGGTTGTTTTGACACTACGGTGCGGCCGTTCTCTTATACTAACAGGTTTTGATGACGTTGATGATGAAAGAGAAGATGGTAACTTTGATGGTGTGGATCGCATAGAATTAGAAACAATAATAGAAGAGGATGAAGTAGACAAACAAGATGGAGAACTGCTAATACGACTAGTATCACACTCAGATGGAATGAATGTGTCCGACTTGGGATTGAAGCCGTTCAGTTCGGTTTCGGTGGAGCAAGAGGTGGTGCTCTGAAGTTTTTTAACGCCTTGGAGCATTTAGCGCATTGCGGCTTATAAATGTTAGGAGCGCCACACCCATAACAGAAGATTGTCGGCTCCGCCATGCATTCGTCGAAACGATGCCCTATTTCTTGGCAATTCCAACACTTTACCTCCCGACTATTTGTAACCGCAGTAACTGCCTCAACCGAAAGGGGATCTTCATCTACTTCTACTACTTCAGAAATATCCCGTCGATAATTCGTCTGCGGAATTCTATTAAAGGATCGTGGCTGTACAAGTTCCAAATTTTCATTTCGATATACGTAGGATCTAAGTTCCCTCACGGTATTGATGGGAAAATGAACAATATCCTTACGCAGCTCCCAGCGAAGATTTCCCTTCAAAATTTCCAAAATCTCCCACTCTGCGAAAGGACGCTCAAGGCGGTCTACTAGTTTCATGACACCATCGTAGTATGAGTCAAATGACTCTTTTGGCCCCTGTTGCTTATTGTGAAGTTGTTTGATGATATCATAGTCTGAGAGGCGTTCTCTAAACTGATCCCTCAGCGCATCACAAAAAGACATCCAATCCAATCTGACAACACCACGATGGTACCGCCAAAACCAGTCGGCCGCCTTGCCGGTCAAGAGAAGATGGAGGTGATTGATTACAGACTCGTAATCATTTCCCAGTGTACTGGCAGTTAGTACTCGTACCTGGTATAAGAATTTTTCGATCGGCAAGAACGAATCCTCCCCACTGAATCTCAAATTCCACCCTGAGATAATCTTTCCTGTACGTTCGGGATTGAAATTTGACGAATTTGAAAAACCCCTCTGGACATCATCAGGCCTGGAACGAAAAGTAGTATTTGAACTACTTGGAGGTGGGGCATTCCCCTGATTGGAGAAGCGATAAGAGTTGAACTGATCAGGGTAGGATTGCCTATGTGGTCCTTGATAATGGAGATATTGTTGCTGCTGGGGTGGTTGTTGCGGATGAGCATTTGGTAGATGTTGTGGAAGTTGTTGTTGTTGATTTTGTGGAAGTTGATGTTGTTGATTTATCAACAAACCACTTAGTTGCTCACGCAGTACTTCCTCTACAATATTTCTAATTTGAGTATTTAAATTATTTTGGCGTTCGCGTATGGGTGACTGTTCACGTGCGCGTGTGGGTGACTGTTCCCGTTGTCGATAAAAACTTCGACCTGGGTTTGCATATGAACGAGACTTATTATGTGGTGGGTTAGTTTGTGTTCTAAGTTCAGACCGTGTGAGATCCCTAATTTGGGCTTCCACATTAATTTCTCTAGCAGTAGTTGAAAATGGCTCTGGTTCACGGAATTCTTGCATAATAGACTGGCTAAGAACTCTTTGTGTCTGAGGTGGAGTAAGTAAAGAGGCACCTCTTCTATGCGAACCCAAAGAACCACTATGCTGTGACTCCAAAGCTGTCTGACGAACATCAACAAAAGCCTGATTTCGCTCAAGAAGCTCATCGCCTGTTGACCGATTCATGGGTATACTACTATGAGTCGGGGTATTTGCAGAAGTTGGTTGTGCCTTTGACTGAGCACGGGTGACGGGTTTCGTATATTTTGGAATAGTTCCGGTTTTAACGACGGATGTTGATTTTTCACCTGATTCTACAGTTCCAGTTTCATTATCGAGGGCAAAAGTACTTAATTGTCCAGGACTACAGTACTGCCTGCATAACGCACATGTATTGTGATTATCTAACCACTTTGTCAAGCAGGTGCTGTGGAAAGTATGAGCACACGTTGTAATAACTGCTTTATCGGAAGCAACAAATTCGGTTGTGCAAATGGAGCATCTGGTGACATCATCATCTCCTAATTCAACCAAATTCTCTATACTGCGACGAACTGCCATTTTTTTTTTTTTTATAACTTACTGTTTAACCGCAGTACCGATAAATTGTGTATGAGCCAACCAATTTAACTAATATAATAATTAATTCAAAAGCAGTTAGAAAAAAAAACCAAATGATAAGCACCCGTAAATGTATCAATTAGACACTCAATTCTACGAGTATACGAAAAGTAATAGCTATAAATTTTTCTTTATTTTGTTTTTGTTGTTTTTTTCGAAAAACTATTTGCATTATGGTATTTTCCTGATTGAAACCCTCTTCCTCCTCTATATATAAATAAAGGATAAACTTAGTATCCTTAACGCAAGATGTTATAATAATAAGGGGATAGTAAATAATAAAAAAAAACAAGTGCATGAGACAGTCGTAAAGAAAACAAGGGAATACATCGAAAAAAAAAATACAAGTTCAATTTATGAAGTGATAAGCGTACCTCAATAGAACATTTCGGATGTCAGAAGCGCAATATTCACACTAAAGATCATAATTCACGAAGAATGTTCGATTGAGATTCACAAACCAAGTCATAAAGTAAGCATGCAATGCTGAAGTGTGATATAATGCTCACTGAAATGAAGAATGGTTCTTTCGAACAGAAAGGTATCAAAGGTACTTAACAAAAAAAAAATGATACAAAGTATCTACACTGCATGCAGATACATCGAAACATGGATATGTCTTATGCCTACCGAAAGCGTGGGATGTGTTTTGTCGAATGATTTCATCCAGTATAACTACCTATATACTGGGATCTTTAGAAAACTTACGTCGATATCTTCAACACAACAGGTTACACGCAGTCGGTAGCCAAAGACATATCCATGTTTCGATGTATCTGCATGCAGTGTAGATACTTTGTATCATTTCCCACCAAAAGCCAATAACCGGTCTTCCAAGAACCGATTCCCGATAAAACCCCCCCCCCCCCCCCAAATCAAACTTAACACCCCCTTTAAGAGACAGAGAGACATACCCCATTGAAAACTAACGTCGCCATATGAACCGGATACACCCGTTCTAATGAGATTGAACACCCAACCACATGAGACAGATAGACACGCCCTATTGAAAGTCAACATTTATGCTGCTAATACATCGTACCGTATGTGGAGCTTTTGTTCTATGTTTATAGCACGTAGTATAAATCCGCAATTATGGTCTATATGTTTATTGCACGTGTGGTGGGGGCCCACATTGTGAACCAGTCAGACCTCAAATCGCCGCCATTGCAAATGCACAACTACACTCGCTGGATCACCCGATTTAGCTCGAATTAACTTCATCCGCTCTCGCTTATCTTCGGGGGGCGGGAACTATGTACACTCTCTCAAATTGCGTCTGAGCATGTCCAAGTGTTAGTCGAACTGACTACTTGCTACTTTTTCTGGGATCCTAGTGATTCAGATAGTACAATGGGTGCTATTTTAAATCGGCCACTACATTCATTCTTGCCGTCCACAACGTCAACCTTTATCGCTATCAAATCAACATCTCAACATATACACACAAGATCCCCGCAAGCGCGCCGCCCGCGCGGATCCACAAGCAACAGCCATGCACAATGACCATTTCACTCAAACGACATGCACAACCAGAATAGAAAAATTTTCAATGGGCTCGTTTCCTCTTCTGACCCCCGAGTAGAAAACCAGACATTTCGTGTGACGGACAGATTTTTAGGATGACCCCCAGCTATAAGGCATATCCATGTCAAAACAGACATTTCGTGTGACGGGCAGATTTTTAGGATGACCCCCAGCTATAAGACATATCCATGTCAAAACTTGGACTAATCGTCAAATAAACTATAGAAGTTAGTATTTACCAAGATTCATGTAAGGCTTCGATACGTGAAATTTAATTCACTAGACAACACAGCAAAAGAACCATTCTGTAGATACTGCTTTAATTTAAAAGATGAAAATAAAATTACGTAATGTATCTGACTGGTGTCAGAACTTGAAAAACATCCAAGTCTGTTATTGACCAGAGTGATACATAAAGAGACACCGAAGAAACTCGGGCCCCTTTAGTTGGGCGCCATTTGTGTAATGAGAGTTACGGTGACAGTCGAATACTGCCAATTTGAAGTACAGAGCAGGCGGCGGCATGTGCTGGACGGAGCTCGTATTCGGTAGCTAGTGGGCGGGGTTGGTGCCTGTCTGCATCTCCAATACCCATTACAACTTGTTTTTCACATGCCTAAAAAAAATCAATACAATTACCACCAAAGATGAAAGAAAGAACGAAGCTACATTTGTGTCGAAGGAAGAACAATTACTAAATTACAGCGGTTGTACTGTTTCATGCTCTTGAGGACGCGATCAGTCCAGATGGTAAGGACTGAGACCTACTTCACCCATCTACCCACTGGTTCCAAAGCCAAATCGAGTTGGGAACCAGCCATAAATCCTCAAGAAGTTACTACTACTTAATTATTTCATGGCTACTTCGAGCCGACACGCACGAAGGAAGGGGAGAGGCATTCCAATCAGGAAAATCAAAGCTTTTGAAGCGAACATGATGCTAAATTATTTATTTATTGATTTAATATTACGTTTACACTATCCCCAGATTACTTCATCTGCGCCGGCTGATTTAATCTGGAACTGTCAAATACATACAATTTAAAACTCACCACACCCAGATTAAGCAGCAGATGAAGTAATCAGGGGATAGTGTAAACGTAATATAAGAAAGATTTAACACTTCACGGTTCTATTAACCTGATACAATTTACATTAGGGTGAAAAACATAACATTAACATTACTTTAATTCAAATAAAATTCAATTCAAGGTCTATATTGTTCAGAAAGCCGGTCACGAGAGACTCAAAAATTTAGTTTAGAAATAATCATCATCATCATCATCGTGGCGCGACAGCCCGACGTCGGGCCTTGGCCGCCTGGATCATTGTCCTCCAATTATCTCGGTCACGTGACCGCGTCCTCCAATTTTGGGAGCCCAGCAGCTGCGCGGTGTCCACACCTACTGAGCTCTCCCAACGAGATCTCGGTCGTCCTCGCAGTCTCGCTCCGTCGACTCGTTCTGCATTTATTACTCTCTTAGGCATGCGATCATCGTCCATTCTTTGTACATGCCCTGCCCATTGAAGTCGTTGTAGTTTGACGATTTTCGAGACTTGCAGCTCATCGTACATTTGATACAACTCATGGTTGTACCGGATGCGCCATCCATCTCGATCGCAAACAGCCCCGAAAATTCGCCGTAGAACCTTACGTTCAAAAGTGTCTAGCATGTTTTCGGAGGCTTGAGTTAGGGTCCATGCTTCGCAGCCATAGCATAGCACTGGTCGTATAATGGTTTTGTACACGCGGAGCTTCGTGTTTCTGTGCACATGCTTCGATTTCATTATGGGGAGAACCGAGAAAAAAGTCTTATTAGCTAACTGTATCCGTCGCTTGATTTCGTCAGTTTCGTTGGCGTCCCTTGACAGGTTGCAACCCAGGTAGATGAAGTTGTTCACGAACTCGATGTTGAGGTCCCCCACATTGATGCTCGGTTGTGCAGGTGTCCTTGTCACCGATTGCATCATTATTTTAGTTTTACCCTCGTTAATACGTAATCCAACTTCCTTTGCAGCGGTATCGAGCGTATGCAGAAGTTCTTCTGCGTCAGCCAATCTTCGGGACATGATGTTGATGTCGTCGGCGTACGCTGCTAATTGTGTCGACTTGATGAGTAGCGTCTTGCTGTTGTCCATATTCATGGCCCGAATAACGTATTCCAGTGCTAGGTTGAAGAGCGTCGGTGCCAGTCCATCGCCCTGTTTCAAACCAGTGCGTGTCTCAAATAGATCAGTAAATCTATTCTGGATCCTGACTTGTGAGACGGAGTTGGTCATCGTCATCTTTGTCAGTCGCACTAATTTTGCTGGTATACCAAATTGCAGCATGATGTTGTACAGTACTCCACGATCGATACTGTCGTATGCCTGCTTGAAGTCGACAAAGATTTGGTATACGTTTACGTTGTATTCCCAGTACCTCTGGAGTATCAGTTTGACTGAGAAGAGCTGATCGGTTGTGGAGCGACCAGGTCTGAAACCGCTTTGATATTCGCCAATGACTCGTTCTGCGTACGGTTTTATTCTATTTTCCAGAATTTTCGTCAAAATTTTATAGGACGTACAAACTAGTGAGATGCCCCTGTAATTCTCACACAGCAGTTTATCTCCCTTTTTATGAATTGGACAGATGATGCTTCTGCGCTAATCGTCTGGGATCTCCTCGTTCTCCCATACTCGCAGGAGTAGTTGATGTATGGCATCAACTAGACTCGTTCCACCGAATCTTAGCAGTTCAGCTGGAATCTCGTCAGCGCCCGGCGCTTTATTTCGTTTTAGTGACCGCAACGTGAGATCAACTTCCTCTACTGTCGGGGGTTGAATGGGTGGGCCTAGATCAACAATATCGTCGAGAGCTTCCTGTGTGGGGATGTTAGATGGTCGGTTTAGAAGCTCTTCAAAATAAGAGGCCCATCGTTTGTTAATACCATCGGTGTCGCTGATGATGTTTCCATCCTTGTCTTTACAAAGGCTAGTCCTGGGTTGGTAGCCGTTCTTAATTGTATTTACTAGTTTGTACGCTTGTCTGGTGTTCCTATTAGCTAAGTTTTCATTTATGTTCAGCAACTGCTCGTCAAAGTATTTACGTTTCTTACGTCTAATTATTCTATTCGATATTCGCCGTAGCTCGTCATATTTTTCTCTTCTGGCTCTGGTTCCTCGTTGAATCCATTGTCTGTAGGCCTTGTTTTTCGCGTCAAGTGAATTTTTGCATTCTTCGTCGAACCAGTCATTTCGCGCTCGCCGGGTTTTATATCCCACGACCTTCTCTGCGACATCCTTGATGGTACCCTTGAGTTCTTCCCAGAACCCATGGACGCCTGTGTTGCTGATGTTGTGTAGCATAGGTGATAGTTTTTCCTCAAGGGCGGTAGTATACGCCACCGCTGTAGCATCACTCAAGAGCTTACCAACCGCAAAGATTTTGGGAGGGCTGATTCTTGACTGGTGCACTGAGGAAATTCTACATCTGTAGGTCGTCTTCACCAAGTGATGATCTGAGTCGCAGTTTGCTCCTCGATAGGAGCGGACATCCATGACACTAGACGCCCATCTCCTGCAAATGAGGACGTGGTCAATTTGGTTGACGGTATGTGCGTCTGGAGACTTCCAGGTCTGATTGTAAATGCGGGAAACACGTAGAGCTTACGACTAGATTCCTGCTGCAGGCGAAGTCGATAAGTCGCTGGCCGTTATCGTTACATTCTTCATGGAGGCTGAGGCCTCCAGTGGTCCCCCGATGCCAACTTTCATTCCCGACTTTCGCGTTAAAGTCTCCCAGCAGCAATTTGACGTCGTTTGTTGGAAGTGAGTCGAAGAGAGTTTCAAGGCGGGCGTAGAACTCGTCTTTTACTGCGTCTTCTTTAACTTCAGTGGGGGCATGCACATTGATGAGCCAGAGATTGAAGAATCGAGTCTTGATGCGAATCGCACACAGCCGTTCATTTATGGGTTTGAAGTCAGTAATATGCGGTTTGAGGTGATTGTTCACTATAAATGCTACTCCAAACTCCTTGCGGCCCGATGGTTTGCTACTTGTAAAAATTGTGTGCGATTTCTTGTCATTAATCTCGCTTCCAAGCCAATTTGTTTCCTGGACTGCAGTAATGCTCAGTTTGTACTTTTCGACCTGTTGAATGAGGGCCTTCTCGGCCCCCGGTTTGTTCAGGGAGCGTACATTCCAGGATCCGAAAGAATAATCCTTTATCCGTTTGCGTGGTCGTCGTTGTTGATCCGTCCAATCCGAGGCTTTTGTTCCAGGTTTCTTGACATGGAGTGGTTTTTACAAGGACGAGTTGTCAGCACGTCGCTTAACCCCATTCAGGGGATGGCCTCGGAGATAGCTGCTTCAGATGGTTTAATAAACGTGCTGGAGCCCACACAACTATGTAGCAGGTCCAACTACGCAAGTCATTCCATCCTACTAGACCTGAGACGCTTAGGTGTTCGTCAGCCCACGCGGAGGACTATGGAAAAGGTCTTAGAAATAATCAAACAATAATAATACTTTACTCACCCCAATTCGACGTCCGGAACGGCCGTTGCGTGCGTGGTTGGGTCCGACTGAAAAAAAAGTTTAGCAATTTTCGGGTGTTTCGCAGACCAGGCCATCAACATACATTTTTTTTTATAAACCTATCATTTTTAAATCTCAACAATCAAAAAAAAAAGAAAACTATGAATTATTCGTACACAAAACCTAAGACTTTTAAAATTGCTTATTAGCACAGCGGCTCCATATACTCGCTTGGGCTCATGATATGGTCGGTGGCTCTTCACACGGGATCCCCGAGTTCAATCTCCGTCTGTGACGAGGTGAAAAATATCTTTTGTTTGAAAACTATCTGCAGCTAATTTCTAGTTTTAGTTTAAATTTACAGTTACCGACACAAGATGCACTAAACAATATAGTGTTTGGCACTTGATTGGCTTATACGCGGTGATGGCACTGGCAAAAATGCGGAATTCACACAGATGACGACGTTGGCGTGGAATTCATGTTTCTGAGATTGCTTTATAAACTCGCACCACAACGATTAAATGCCGGAGATCACCAAACCGAGAAATTTCCAATCGCGCGTCGGACTTAGCGTTGATGGCAAGGAAAGTTGAAATCACAGCGTGGGAATTATCAACCATAAAAGTGGTCCTGCACTGACCGCCCGACGGAACGGCCGCTTCCTTGCACTTCTTCGATGTGGAGTTTACTCTATAGAAAATGCCCAAAACGCCGTATTAGAAACGTGGCATAAAAAAATAGGTTGACTAAAATACTCACATTTGTTGAATCAAAAGATTAAATAAATCGCCATATTTTTTTCACTATTCCAATTCCGCACAGAATATACTCGTATGTATAATTTTATATCAAAACCTTCTCACCGGTAACTACTCTGAAAATTCGGATTGGAACCAATTTATGAGGAAATACTACACTAGAAAAGGACTAACACTCACATCTTACTTGAAACTTTATAATTTACTTTTTATTTTAAATTTATGATGACGGCAGGGTGACACGATCTGGACACCTCGAATGATTCTTCTAAACTTGCCGTTTTTTAGTACCCACACCTCCCAATCCATGTTAAAACTTATCATAATCCCATCCTTCTCTTTTTTGCGAAAACTGGAAGTTTTCTTGCCAAAATAGCGATCCTATACCTGTTTCATTTCAACATCATTAAATCTAGCAACAAAGATATCTGATTCAGCAATTATAGCCCTTGATATCGTATCATACTATGGTATGCCCTCCCGATGTACACTGTATGTACATGGTTGCGGTACAAAGTAGACAACGTCACGATACACACTTAGTCGAATGTACAGCGCCATAACTACATTGTTCCGGCAACGCATACATCCATGATCTAATAGTTCAACAGGCCATCACAGTCTATGCTAATAACATTTGCAATTGAACGGAACGTTGAAATGACTGTCTGATGAAAGCTTGTTATTGAAGGCGCTGGTTGAAAGGCTTGACAGGGTGTGTATGTAAGTCTAGTTTAAAGAAGTAGCAATATTACTTATTATTAAAACAAGACAAATATTACAGGTGGCTGCAAAAATAACCAGCGTATCCCTCAGACGGGGGTGTCATTTTCTAGGTAAAACAATAAATATTTAGATATGATGTGCGCGTTACTTGTTTTTGTGAGTTTTCTGTCAGAAAACCGATATTAAAATGTTTGTTTTGGTTTCTGACTCCCCGCTGTATATAAAGCTGTCAAATATCCGCGTCCTATTGGTGGTTGTCATTAATAGTCCCGATCTTTCTCTCTCCCATGAAAAATTAAACGCGCTCTTCTCTCGTCCCATAAATTTTGCTTATGGGCCACTCCAGTGTTACATACTCAAAGGCTTTACCCCAGTGAGGCGATGGCCTCGGAGATAGCTGCTTCAGATGGTTTAATAAACGTGCTGGAGTTCACACAACTATGTATGTATGTTGCAGGTCCAACTACAATACACAAATCATTCCATCCTACTCTGTTCTTGGTGGGCGTATTCTGTGTTTTATAATTTCTCGCATTTGAATGGCTGCCTTTGCCGAAACAGAGTAAGTAGGATAAAATGATGTTAACTCGATTTTACCACAATAAAACAAAGCCTTCATCTTGAAAGAAAATTATCATGTTATGGATGTATTCGAGAAAAATGACATAAAATAGCAAAACTTTAGCAGAGCAAAGTCATCATCGTGGCGCGACAGCCCGACGTGGGGCCTTGGCCGCCTGAACATCAAAATCATATTTTTACAGGGTAGGATTCATGTAATGTAAGGTATCAACTGTGATTCAGAGTCTATTGTTACCAAAAATTATGATGCTTTGAGTATCCAGAAGCTACTAACATCCGAGTGTCCAGGATTCTAGACTGGGAACTTCGCTTTTTCTGATCTGCGTAAATACATTAAGAGATATCGGTATAAAGGCCAAGGAGGTAATATTTGTAGATGGCACCTTGCATCAATGTAACAGTTCCATAGGACTACGCACCGGACCGACCCGTTCATCAACAACGGCCAGTGGCGTAGATAGCTTTTCGTCGATGCTAACTTATTTATCATCTGCGTGTCCTCCACCGGATTTGGCTTCTGATGGCCGAGATACTGGTAAATGTTTATATAATTTTCTTTACAATGAATTTATTCTTCAATGTTTTTGGAAACTTCTGGCAATAAAAAAAGTACTGATTTTTGTGATATTTAATGAATTCTACATCGAATACAGGGTCTTCTTTGATTTGGATAGATAGTAAACATCCTTTCATTTGATCCTAGCTGCATGCGAAATTGTAAACCCCAAGTGAGCACCACCTTCGAGAATTTTTTTCTGGAATGCCCTACATATTTAAACAGGTGTAAAATATTTATCTTTAAAATAAAACAATATGGCTGGCTGAAAAGTCCGCGCAAAGCATTGTAAAAAGTCTCACGCAATTTGCATTTAATTGTTTAGCCTGACTATTTCTTAACTCGGTTAACTTAACATGCATCCTGGTGCGTCATGGAATACCTGCAGTACAAATGATGCACCTCTGCTCGCCTGATCTTACGGTACTAATGATCGGCAGTGGTGCAGGATCATTCCTAATTGCATCAGCATATCTCCCTTATGATGCACCAGAACCACCTCCATCAGAGGAAGTAGAAAATCTGGTAAGATATTGCAAAGAAAGAGATATGGCCCTGATCATAGGCTGTGATGCCAATGCGCACAACACTGTGTGGGGCAGCACAGATGACAATCCCAGAGGACAGCAACTGCTAGAATTTGTGGAAAAGTACAATCTGCTGGTAGCAAACAAGGGGGTCGCTCCCACCTTCGTGGATGCACGAAGGGCTGAGGTGATCGACATTACCCTAAGCTCTGTTAATATGCTTGACAGAGTTCAGAATTGGAGAGTGGTGGACAGGCTAACCATATCTGATCACAGAGCTATCCAGTTTGAAATTCTGTATGGCAGAAAACGGAGTGGCGAACGCAAACGTATAAGAGTGCCAAAAAATACTGATCGTGTTAAGTACGAGACATATTTATTGGAACAAGTCGAGGATATTCAAGACGGAATACCTCGGAATACGGTCGAGATAGAGCGAACAGTGGAACAACTGAACTCCGCTATTAATCGCGCCTTCGAACACGCTTGTCCCTCCACAGTAGTGGACGAAAAGGACCCAACACCATGGTGGAGTAGGGAACTGGAGTCTATGAAAAAAGAGACAAGGAAAGCCTTTAACCGTTACATGAGGGAGAGAGACTCTCACTCTTGGGAGCTATACAAGGATAAAAAGAGGGAGCTGAAAAGAACCTTACGTCTTCGGAAACGAAATACGTGGAGGGAATTCTGCTCTAGCATGAAGGATACGTCGGAAGTATGCAGATTACAGAAGATGATATCGAAAGACACTGCTTCGAAAATGGGGCTGATACGCAAAGTTGATGGTTCCATGACAGAAACAGTGGAAGAAACGTTGCAGGCGCTGATGGAGGTACATTTTCCTGGAAGTTTCAAGTCAGACCAACCATGGCCTCAAACTAACATGGGAGCTGGTGGGGTAAGTCAACAAGAAGCTGAGAGGATAATAACTCCAAATGGAGTCAAAAGTGCTATAAACTCTTTTGCTCCATTTAAAACGGCTGGAATGGACGGAATATTCCCGGCACTATTACAGTGGGGCATGAGCGCTCTACTAGATAGGATCCGGAATATATTCGTCGCCTGTCTTTCAGCAGGCTACATCCCGAAGGCATGGAGGGAGGCTAAGGTGGTCTTCCTGCCTAAACCGGGAAAGAGGCAAAGTCCTTCAGGCCGATTAGCCTTACATCATTCCTGTTGAAAACAATGGAAAAAGTGTTGGTGGACTACCTGGAGAACACCACGCTAATGTATAGTCCTCTGAGTAGGTGCCAACATGCTTATAGAGCAGGCAGATCTACGGAAACCGCTCTACACGAACTTGTTAGAGTTGCAGAGAGAGAGATTAACAATGGCGGGATCGCTATGTCTACTTTTATGGATATAGAGGGTGCTTTTGATAAAATCTCCTTTACCAAACTAAGGAACGCCCTGACTGAGCGGGGGGCTGACTACATTATAATTAAGTGGATCGACTCTATGCTTAAGCAGAGGGCGGTAAATCTTAGCAGTGGATGTGACAGAATACGGGGTAAGGTAGTCCGAGGATGCCCACAAGGAGGTGTTCTTTCGCCTCTACCGTGGAACATCACCGTGGACAGTCTTCTCTGGAAGCTGGACTCGATGGGCGTACAGGATACGCCGATGACTTGGCACTTTCGGTCAGTGAAAAGTTCATGGACACAATTCTAGGTTGCATGGGACAAGCTCTCAAAGTAACCGAAGAATGGTGTAATGAGCAAGAGCTAACCATAAACGCTAGTAAATCAAACACTATGATTTTTACTCGTAAGAGGAAAGACATAGAGATAACTCCCTTACGGCTTTTTGGTTCGGAAAGCAAGGTGTCCAAGGAAGTGAAGCATCTAGGAGTTACCTTAGATGCGAAACTAACTTGGAATGTTCACGTTGATGAAAAAATCCAAAAAGCGAAAAGGATTTTGCATCAATGTAAGAGAGTGTGTGCTCATAGGTGGGGAATTTCACCTAAAGCGACACACTGGATTTACACAATGATAGTAAGACCTATTCTAGCCTACGCATCAGTGGTATGGTGGCCAAAAGCCATGCAGAATACCACAAAGCAGAAGCTAGATGGGGTACAAAGGATAGCTTGCGTAAGCATATGTGGTGCAATGCTCACCACACCAACGCGAGCAATGGAGGCATTGCTGGGACTGCCGCCGTTGGACTTATTTATAAAGAAAACGGCGGCGCTTTCGGCAATACGCATGGAAAGGGAAGCCATGTGGCATCGCTTTGGAACTAGCAGCGGTCATAAGAGCATCCTAGACATTATTCATGATGAAGTCAGGGAGATTCTAATGCCGGTAGAAGGCATGAGTAGACGTAGGGTAGTTGAAAGACTACACAAGACTCACATTTCAGATGGAAACATACAAAATGAGTGTATGTACAATGACATCAGCATTTTTACTGATGGCTCTTTAATGGACGGTAAAGCGGGGGGTTTACTCTGAAGAGCTAAACCTAGCATGTGCGCTTAGTCTAGGAGAGTATGTGTCCGTATACCAGGCAGAGATGATTGGCTTGTTGCATGCGTTGGACCACCTGCTTGAAGGTCAGGTGCGGGGGAAGAAAATCCTTATTGCACTGGACAACCAATCGGTGATCAGACGCATGCAGCAGACGAACATAAACTCTAAACTGGTACTAGAGTGTGTCCGGAAGCTCAACACGTGTGCCTCAGAAAATGAGGTTACGCTGATGTGGGTAAAAGGACACATAGGTACAACAGGAAATGAGGCGGCGGATGCCCTAGCAAAACAGGGATCTGCGGCAACTTTCATTGGCCCAGAACCCAGAGTTGCTCTGGGGAACGGCATGATTGGAGCGAAGGTTGGGAAGTGGATGGACTCCATGCATCAACAAAGATGGCAGGAGTTAGTCACTTGCAAACAAGCTCGGAATGCAATGACCAGCCCTTTAGGCAGGGAAGCGAGAAAGGTACTTAGTTATAAACGGAGTACCCTAAGCTGGATAACTGCCTTGGTCACAGGGCATGGTAATTTTAAGGCTCATCTGGCCAAGATGAAAATCGGGGAAGATGACGTTTGCAGGCTATGCCTGGAGGAGGCCGAGACGGCAGCACACATTGTGTGCGAATGTCCAGCACTGGCTAGCACGAGGTTGAGGATCACAGGCAGGCACACGATAAGTGTAGAAGCCATGAGTGAACTCAGCTTCAAACAAATGCTAGCAATAACACGGGACTCAGTGATGAAGAAAGAGGTCGACAATTATCAGTCGACATCTGGGAGCCACTGATGACCGGGAGTGGGCGAAAAGGGACCCAAACGTTAGTGGTTTGCTTCGGCTATCCCCCAGAATATATAATATATAATAACTCGGTTAACTTGGCCTGAAGTTAGTCCCATTTTTTTATACCTCCCAAATAGTGGTTCGAGTTCATGTCTCTAAAATATTCAGTACTGTTGAAGTGGCCTTTTTATTTGATGGATACTATTTTACACCCTCCAAGAGTCTAGTGAACCAGTGGGGTACATAAATACATAAGTAGGTACAGCGGCAAGTTGTAAGGTTATTCCCGGGTTGAACTGTCAAGTGACACTAACAGCGAGAACAAACTTTTTTGGTCCTATGTCAGAAATATGCGTTCCTCTTCTTCTAATACTTCGTCTCTTTCTCATGAAAATTTAACTGCAAATACTCCAGAGGATATATTCGAGTTGTTTGCCATATATTTTGCCAGTAATTTTCGTCAGTCCTCGAATTTATCTACCTCAATTTTAAACGATCCAGGTTGAATCTCTTCCCTTCCGCCCATATCACCTTTTTAAGTAGACTATCTTATCACGTCCCTTAAAAATAACTCGTCAAATGGTCCTGATGGGATACCTAATCACTTTAAAAAAAACGCATAGGTCTGTTTCCGTCCCTTTGGCTATTATTTTCAATAAGAGCATTTGCGAAGGGATTTTTCCGTCTAATTGGAAATTATTATTATACACTGTTCCAATTCCTAAAAAGGGTGACCCTAATGTTGCCTCTAGTTATCGTCCTATTTCCTTGTTATCTTCATGCTCCAAGGTTCTGGAACGTATTGTTTTTAATTATATTTATGATTGTTTCGGTCACCTCATCTCTCCTAAACAACATTATTTATTATTATATTCTGGGGGATAGCCGAAGCAGACCACTAACGTTTGGGTCCCTTTTCGCCCCCTCCCGATCATCAGTGGCTTCCAGATGTCGACTGATAGTTGTCGACCTCTTTCTTCATCTCTGAGTCCCGTGTTATTGCTAGCATTTGTTTAAGGCTGAGTTCACTCATGGCTTCCACACTTATCGTGTGCTTGCCTGTGATCCTCAACCTCGTGCTAGCCAGTGCTGGACATTCGCACACAATGTGTGCTGCCGTCTCAGCCTCCTCCAGGCCTGCAAAAGTCATCTTCCCCGATTTTCATCTTGGCCAGATGAGCCTTAAAATTACCATGCCCTGTGACCAAGGCAGTTATCCAGCTTAGGGTACTCCGTTTATAACGAAGTACCTTTCTCGCTTCCCTGCCTAAAGCGCTGGTCATTGCATTCCGAGCTTGTTTGCAAGTGACTAGCTCCTGCCATCTTTGTCGATGCATGGAGTCCATCCACTCCCCAACCTTTGCTCCAATCATGCCGTTCCCCAGAGCAACTCTGGGTTCTGGGCCAATGAAAGTTGCCGCAGATCCCTGTTTTGCTAGGGCATCCGCCGCCTCATTTCCTGTTGTACCTATGTGTCCTTTTACCCACATCAGCGTAACCTCATTTCCTGAGGCACATGTGTTGAGCTTCCGGACACACTCTAGTACCAGTTTAGAGTTTATGTTCGTCTGCTGCATGCGTCTGATCACCGATTGGTTGTCCAGTGCAATAAGGATTTTCTTCCCCCGCACCTGACCTTCAAGCAGGTGGTCCAACGCATGCAACAAGCCAATCATCTCTGCCTGGTATACGGACACATACTCTCCTAGACTAAGCGCACATGCTAGGTTTAGCTCTTCAGAGTAAACCCCCGCCCCCGCTTTACCGTCCATTAAAGAGCCATCAGTAAAAATGCTGATGTCATTGTACTGTTGCGTGTACGGAGTGAGTATCTTTTACGACCCACACTGTACTAAGCTTCATCATAATCTCGAAAGATCGATGACCAGTTCAAATTGAAAGCACATGTAGCGTAATGAGTACAAAGAAGCGTTACTATTAACCGTTAATCTTTATTACTACATATAACAATAATTACAAGTCCGCTGCGCGGCACGATTTCGTCATGACAATGGAAAGTTACAACAAGAATGAATATTTTTGACAGATGGAAAATCTCCTCTGCTACGCTGTCGCTCTGGTGGCAAAGGTTGAAAGTAGTCGATGTACTTCCGATGTTCCACAATACTCCCCTCTAAGCGGAATTGTCATGCTGATCAAAAAATGTCACCGATGATGATTTTGTTCGTGGACCCGCATAGGTTCGAAGAATTCCGCGATGTGATGTCGAAGGAGTTGATGAAGGATTTCGCTGTTGCATTGCAGACGAATCGATGGTATCCGATAGATCCGGATTAGGAAGATGTGCAGGCTTCAAACGCTCGGTGGTGATCGTAACCTTCTTGGTTCCAACTAAAACTGTGAAGACACGATCATTGTTGCGCTCGATCACACGATGAGGGCCGGTGTACGGACGTTGCAAGGACTTCTTCGTACCGTCCTGTCTCACAAAGACGTGTGAACAGGTCCATTAGTCCTTGTATACAAACGATGCGTCTCGTCGATGATGTTCGACCGGAGTGGGCCGAAGACGTTGCATTCGCTCACGAAGTTGTTCAACCAGCAAGTTTAAATCTGCCGGAAGGTCGTCGTCGTTGCTCACAAAGAACTCCCCTGGAACTCTCAATGTTGTGCCGTAGACTAATTCGGCGGGTGAACAATGTAAATCCTCCTTAACCATGGTCCGTAGGCCAAGGAGAACTGTAGGCAACACCTCGGTCCATTGTCTGTTGGCATGGCACATCAATGCAGCTTTCAAGGTACGGTGCATCCGTTCGACCATACCATTGGCTGCCGGATGATAGGCGGTTGTTCTTGTACGGCTACAACCAACAAGTCGCAGCAAGCTGTTGAGTAACGAGGATTCCAGCTGTGAACCCCTGTCGGTAGTGATGATGACAGGTTCTCCAAATCGGCTGACCCAATGTGTGTAAAATAGGGTGGCTATTGTGTCAGCTGTTGCGTCGCGCATGGGTATCACTTCGGGCCGACGTGAAAAACGGTCGATGATGGTTAGTGCGTAAATGAAACCATCCGATGAAGGGAGTGGACCCACGATGTCCAAGTGTACATGCTGGAATCGGGAGTCAACTACAGGAAACTGTTGCGGTGTGTTCTTCACGTGGCGGCTGATTTTAGATGATTGGCAGGGTACACAAGTTTTCGACCACCTGGTGATGTCCTTGCATACGCTCGGCCAGACGTACTTTTGTCGGACCAACTTGCTAGTAGCTCGTCCGCTGGTGTGTGAAAGCCCATGAATTTGATCAAAGACTTTTCGACGCAGGATTTGAGGGATGTACGGTCGAATCTGCCCGGATGAAATATCGCAAAAAATTGTTCGGTCACCATCTACGCGAATGGGTTTTAGGCAAAGTGAAGTTCCACCTTGCAGGATTTGTTTGAGTTCGTCGTCGACCTCTTGAGCATCCGCGATGTCACTAGCAGTGATTGCGGTGTGTTTGTCGATAATGCTGATGTTGTCTACTCTCGACAACGCATTAGCTATGATATTTTGCGAGCCATCGACATGTACTATGTCCGTTGAGAATTGACCAATAAACTCTAGTTGACGAACTTGCCTTGGCAGAGCTTTGTCTTTGCGTTGGTTAAATGCTTTGAAGAGAGAGTATATGAGGAAGTGAAAAAGAGCGAGAGAAACGAAGCAATTCGGCACAAGTGAGGAAGTAGGAAGGGGGATGGAAATTCGACATCTCTTCTGCTCTATATGGACCGGGCGGGTGTTCCGCGGCAGAGAGACAGACTGGAATGTTATTGTTCCAACTGGAAAAGTAGGAGAGGGGATGACATCTTACGTGCTTCCTGTGCTTTTATGTAGACTGCGCGGGTGTTGCGCAGTGGAGGGCGTGTGTCTCTCTCTTTACTTTCTACGACTGGAATTGCTTCAAGTAGTTTAGTGTTGAGTATATGCGGATTGCTCCTCCATAGGTATTCTCTATGGTTAAATGCAAAAACGAGGGGTTTATGGTCCGTGTGAATTTTAAAAGGCCTCCCTTCCAACAAATGGCGAAAATGTTTTATTCCTTCGTAAATCGCCAATAACTCGCGGTAATACGTGCTGTATTTAACTTGAGATGCGCTCAATTTACGGGAAAAGAAACCGAGAGGTTTCCAAGTATTTTCTTGGAACTGCTCTAATACGACACCTATTGCTGTGATAGACGCATCTGTCCATAAGACAGTGGTGCATTGGCCTTGGGATGTGCGAGTAATGATGCACTTGCAAGCAAGTTTTTGCTTCGATTAAAAGCTTCGATGGTTTCGTCGGTCCAATTGATGAGGGTTTTGTCGCGTTTTTTGCTTCCCTTGATCAAAACATTCAAAGGTGCGAGGGTATCGGCTGCTTTGTGGAGGAAACGTCGATAGAAATTTTTGATTCCCAGGAATCGTCGAAGTTCGGCGATGTTGCCAGGTCGTTTGTAATTCAAAATGGCATCGGCACGCGCTGGAATTGGTCTGGTTCCCTTGCAATCAATGAGGTATCCTAAATATTCTACCTCCTCCGCTCCAAAAATACATTTGGCTGTATTAATTTTGATACCAAAAGTGGCAAGACGTTCGAAGATTTGACGAAGATGTTGTAGATGTTCTTCCTTGGATGACGAAGCAATAAGAATATCGTCTAAATAGACGTAACAAAAGTCGAAACCACGGACGACGGAGTCCAGAAAACGTTGGAACGTTTGGGCCGCGTTGCAGAGCCCGAATGTCATACGGCAAAACTCGAAAGCTCCGAAGGGCGTACTAACAGCGGTCTTCGGAATGTGGTCTTCGTAGATCGGAATCTGGTGATACGCGCGTTCCAGGTCTATTTTAGTAAAAATAGTTTTTCCGTACAAGATATGCGCAAAGTCTTGTATGTGCGCGATGGGGTATCGGTCCGGTGTTGTCACTGAATTTAGACAGCGGTAGTCGCCACAGGGTCTCCATGCTCCATTCTTTTTGGGCACTAAATGTAGTGGACTTGCCCACGGGCTATTCGAAGGTCGACATATGCCTTTCTCTAGCATATAGTCGAATTCGCGCTTCGCGGCGGCGTACTTGTCCGCGGAGAGTCGTCTGGGACGTTCAAAGACAGGAGGGCCCGTAGTCTCGATACGATGGCAAATGTCATGCCGTTGCGTCTCAGCAAAGTTCGAAGAAGATGTTAGTTGGGGAAACTGGGACAACAGTTTGTGAAATGGGCTGTCGGAGTGAATGGTGGCAAGACTCGAGTATCTGTCACGTGAAACAGTAGCCACTGCGAATAATTGGGTTAGGCCATCGACTAAACGTCTTCTTTTTACGTCGACAAGAAGATTAAAGCTTCGAAGAAAATCGGCTCCGAGAATGGGACGCGTTACGTCAGCGACGTGGAAGAACCATGGCATGCTTCGTCTAAGACCAAAATCCAATTTCAAAAGTTTCTCTCCGTATGTGTTGATTGGGGTATTATTTGCAGCGTACAATTTAAATTCGGCTGGTTTCGTTTTGTTGCTAGTACTGGTCCGCGGAATGACCGACACTGCCGCTCCCGTATCAACCAAAAATGTTACGCCTGATTATTTACATCGTATCATCAGTCTGTGCTGCCCGTCGTCGTCGTCACCTACAGCACTATTAGGCGACGACAGTTTTAGTTTCCCTGCTTTTGGAATTTGCAAGGCGGCCGACATTTCCGTGCCTTGGCTCCGAATTTTGAGTGATAGAAACATATATCAGGTTTCTCATCCTTCTGAGAATTTTTGTGCGACGCTCGATTTCGAGAGGACGAGCGGTTGCGGCTTTTGTCACGAAAACTACGCTTTAGTTTGTCAAGGCGCTGCGCAAGAGCATGAATAGCATTAGAATCTGAATCGATTCAATTATGCTGCTCATTGGTAACGGCTGATACGGACGGCCACGTATTGCATTCGGTTAGAATACGATCTGCCATCTCTGCTAAGATGTCAATGTCAACTTTGCCCGTGACCGTTAATATGGCTCTGACCCGAGACGGTAGTCGTCGTAGCCATAAGGACTTAATAGCGTCCTCGGATAGCTGATCTCCAGCTAGTGATTTCATCTCCCGGTAAAGAAATGAAGGCTTCTTGTCGCCCAGTTCAAGCTCCGTGAGCACTTTCGTAAGTTTGCTTTCGTTAGAATCAGCAAAACGCGCTATCAACTGTCTTTTTAGCTCGCCATAACGATCGGTAATCGGTGGTTTCTCGACAATATCTGCGACGTGGTCTAAAACCGTGGATTCTAATGAAGCAACCACGATATTAAACTTGCTTATATCCGCGGTAATTCGATTCGCGGTGAATTGCGCCTCGATCTGCGCAAACCAAAGTGTGGGGCGGCGTTGCCAAAAAGGGGGCAATTTCACACTTGATATCGAGTCCAAATGTGGCGAAGGCGGTAGAAAATCGCGCAAGACAGATGCACTGGTGGGTGTAGATTTTTGTGGGGTGACAGGCGGAACCGTAACTTCGGCGGACGGCTCAGGTGGATTGATCATGTCCGAAATTTACTACGACACTCGTGAATTTTAATCGACCGGCAAAATTGGTAAAATGTTCAATACAAACGTCGACACCATTTATTGTTTCTCACTGCTCTTTTTACCGCTGCTGTACTGGAATATTCCTGTCGTACAATGATGAAATCACGTGATGCGGCTCCCTCAGCTGACTGCGCAATATGCAAGATTTCGAGATTCTCGTACTGTAGATGCCAATTGTCGACGGTGGCTTTTTCAGGATCACAAATCGATGCAACCCGCTGCAGGTCGTTGCGAGAATATATGAAAATCGATGAAACCACGTTGTCGATGCAGGAATACACGTAGCTAGTGTCAAAACACACGTTGTCGGCGCAGGAATAAACTATCTCGCTCGGCTCCTTTCAGGAAAAATAACTTGCGCGCGGTGTACGGGGTCACCAATTATGTAGCGTAATGAGTACAAAGAAGCGTTACTATTAACCGTTAATCTTTATTACTACATATAACAATAATTACAAGTCCGCTGCGCGGCACGATTTCGTCATGACAATGGAAAGTTACAACAAGAATGAATATTTTTGACAGATGGAAAATCTCCTCTGCTACGCTGTCGCTCTGGTGGCAAAGGTTGAAAGTAGTCGATGTGCTTCCGATGTTCCACACACACTAGGCTATTCGAGCCATCCATAGTCTAGAACCTTCTCCAAACAGAAACATTGAAGCGGATTCTCGAACCTTCGTTGAGTAAGCACCCGAGACTGGAACATCTCGAAAAATCTGGAGTCTTCGCTAATTGACGAATGCATGGATCTCCACCTATAAAAGGCAGATGTCACCGAACGAAGAAGAAGTAGTCAGACTCGACACTCAGTGGCGGTTGGATCGCTATAAAGCACTAAGGAAATATTCGTTATCTGCCGTCGTCGTTGTTATTGCTAGTTTTAACTTTTGTTGTTAGTACGCGTGTGTAGTTCGTTTTGTAAACAAAGTGTGTGTTTTTCAATCAAAGCGTTTTCATTATTCAGCACAAGAATATCTAACGAACCTGCTTTGGTTTCGTGGTTTCGCTCAACAGAGGAAACATTACAATTGGTGTCAGAAGTGGGATATTCGCGTGCGTGTAGTGAACGTTCGTTTGAAAAGTGAAAGTCGTGAAAGTCGTGCGTGAAATTTACGGAAGTGTAAATAAACGGAAAGTTTCGAGAAACTTTAGAGTGAAGCGCCGGGAAGTTCTGAGCGGATAGAACTTGCGCGATCGTGTATTTTGTGTAAGGCGTGCGGGATATATACGGTAGTGTAAATAAGCACGGGAAGTTTTGAGAAACTTTGTAGTGAAGTGCGGGAACATTCTACGCGGGTAGAATTTGCACGATTGACTGCTGTGAACTTTTGAAGTGAAAAACGAACTAAAATGCCGGGTACTCTTTGCGAATTGACAACCGCGGAGATAAGAAACGAACTAGCACGACCGAAATTGTTAACGACGGGAAATACGTCCGCACTGTGTGTTCGTTTAGCACAAGCGATAAGAGCCGAAGGACAGGATCCGTGTACGTTCGAATTTCCGGATGAGTCGACAAGAAATCTCGACGAATCGGGAGCGGAACAGGTTTCAACTGGGGACCCTGGCATCCAGCAGCTACTGTCGATGTTCAAGCAATTTAGCGAGCAATTCAAGCAACAAGCAGAGCAACAATCTGAGCGACAAGCAGAGCAATCTGAGCGGTTTGACCGGTTGGAGAAACGACTTGACGAGCGATCCAAGCAACTTGACGAGTTTAGCAAGCGAGTTAACCAGCGATTTGATGAGCAATCCGAGCAATTGCGGAAACAGTCGTCGGAAATATCGAGATTGCTCGACGAGAGGCAACGAGAAACCTCCAAGGAGTTCGAGAACGACCTCATGCAGGATGACGCCAAAGTGGATGGCGGGTTCGATACGGTTGCTGAGGGAGTCGAAGGACTGAGGAACGAACCGGGGCGCGTCGAAACATCTGGAGTCATCAAGATCGAATCGCAGACACAGTTCGAGGCCGCCGCGGTAATGAACAGCCGAACCGATAGCGAACAGTCACCGAGAGCAGAGAAGTTGCCGAGTGAAATAACATCGCAGATGAACGAGCGGTCAGCGAGTTTTGAGGAGTCGCTGAATGAGACTACAACGGCGTTGAATGAACCGACAACCAAGATGACTGAACAATCGGCAAAGTTAAACGAGCGGTTAGTGAGGTTGGAGGAGTCGCCGCGGAGAGTGACAACGCAGTTGCAACCGCAGAAGGACAACAGTTTGAAGCCACAATTGGAGGAGCGGTCTGCGGGAGTCTGGAAGCTTAATGGCGAGAAGCTTCCTAGAGACTACCTATACATGAAGTTTAAACGGATGCGAGCGGGCGCCCAGATCGGAAACGTGTGTGATGGACTCGAGAATGCTGGAAACTCGAGGAACGATCTGGAACGTGTGGAAACGTCGGGATTCGTTAGGGCCGAACTGTCCGCGAAGGTTACAAGGGAACCAGCTCTCGACGACGTGGAAGCGTGCTGCACGCAGTTTGAGGCCGCTGTGATGGTGGACAGCAAGAGCGACAACGAGTGTACTACTGCTGTCAATGAGGCATTGCGATGTCCGACTACAGAGGTGTTGCAGGGCATTCCAACCCCACGGAATGATTCGTGTATGGAGCAGTCAACGTCGGTCGCCGACTTCGGACGCCGGTTTGATGGCGTACATCGTCTGATGCAAGGACGACCTCGGTGGAGTGTTGATCGCATAAGGAGGTTCAACTTGAAATTTCGCTCGATTGGCGTCAGCGACGGTGGCTTTGCATGGTTGTGCAGCGCTCATCGCAGAAACCAAATGTGCTCATGGGTTCGACAGTCCTGGAAGGAACCGGAGGAGATTGTTGCTTGGTTGGATGATGTACAATAGTGCGTCGCGTTCCGAAGCGATGGAAGCCAACAGTGAAAATGAAGGCCGTGCATCTGGATCGGATGGAACCGCGTGAGCGGCGTCATGGTGACTTCTGTTCGGGACAAACAGGTCTAAGGAGGAGGCAGTGTTGCGTGTACGGAGTGGGTATCTTTTACGACCCACACTGTACTAAGCTTCATCATAATCTCGAAAGATCGATGACCAGTACAAATTGAAAGCACACTAGGCTATTCGAGCCATCTATAGTCTAGAACCTTCTCCAAACAGAAACATTGAAGCGGATTCTCGAACCTTCGTTGAGTAAGCACCCGAGACTGGAACATTTCGAAAAATCTGGAGTCTTCGCTAATTGACGAATGCATGGATCTCCACCTATAAAAGGCAGATGTCACCGAACGAAGAAGAAGTAGTCAGACTCGACACTCAGTGGCGGTTGGATCGCTATAAAGCACTAAGGAAATATTCGTTATCTGCCGTCGTCGTTGTTATTGCTAGTTTTAACGTTTGTTGTTAGTACGCGTGTGTAGTTCGTTTTGTAAACAAAGTGTGTGTTTTTCAATCGAAGCGTTTTCATTATTCAGCACAAGAATATCTAACGAACCTGTTTTGGTTTCATGGTTTCGCTCAACAGAGGAAACATTACAGTACATACACTCATTGTGTATGTTTCCATCTGCAATGTGAGTCTTGTGTAGTCTTTCAACTACCCTACGTCTACTCATGCTTTCTACCGGCATTAGAGTCTCCTGACTCTCTGACCTGACCATGAATAATGTCTAGGATGCTCTTATGACCGCTGCTAGTTCCAAAGCGATGCCACATGGCTTCCCTTTTCATGCGTATTGCCGAAAGCGCCGCCGTTTTCTTTATAAATAAGTCCAACGGCGGCAGTCCCAGCAATGCCTCCATTGCTCGCGTTGGTGTGGTGCGCATTGCACCACATATGCTTACGCAAGCTATCCTTTGTACCCCATCCAGCTTCTGCTTTGTGGTATTCTGCATGGCTTTTGGCCACCATACCACTGATGCGTAGGCTAGAATGGGTCTTACCATCATTGTGTAAATCCAGTGTGTCGCTTTAGGTGAAATTCCCCACCTACGAGCACACACTCTTTTACATTGATGCAAAATCCTTTTCGCTTTTTGGATCTTTTCATCAACGTGAACATTCCAAGTTAGTTTCGCATCTAAGGTAACTCCTAGATGCTTCACTTCCTTGGACACCTTAATTTCCGAACCAAAAAGCCGTAAGGGAGTCATCTCTATGTCTTTCCTCTTACGAGTAAAAATCATAGTGTTTGATTTACTAGCGTTTATGGTTAGCTCTTGCTCATTACACCATTCTTCGGTTACTTTGAGAGCTTGTCCCATGCAACCTAGAATTGTGTCCATGAACTTTTCACTGACCGTAAGTGCCAAGTCATCGGCGTATCCTGTACGCCCATCGAGTCCAGCTTCCAGAGAAGACTGTCCACGGTGATGTTCCACGGTACAGGCGAAAGAACACCTCCTTGTAGGCATCCTCGGACTACCTTACCCCGTATTCTGTCACATCCACTGCTAAGATTTACCGCCCTCTGCTTAAGCATAGAGTCGATCCACTTAATTATAATGTAGTCAGCCCCCCGCTCAGTCAGGGCGTTCCTTAGTTTGGTAAAGGAGATTTTATCAAAAGCACCCTCTATATCCATAAAAGTAGACATAGCGATCCCGCCATTGTTAATCTCTCTCTCTGCAACTCTAACAAGTTCGTGTAGAGCGGTTTCCGTAGATCTGCCTGCTCTATAAGCATGTTGGCACCTACTCAGAGGACTATACATTAGCGTGGTGTTCTCCAGGTAGTCCACCAACACTTTTTCCATTGTTTTCAACAGGAATGATGTAAGGCTAATCGGCCTGAAGGACTTTGCCTCTGTATAGTCTTTCTTTCCCGGTTTAGGCAGGAAGACCACCTTAGCCTCCCTCCATGCCTTCGGGATATAGCCTGCTGAAAGACAGGCGACGAATATATTCCGGATCCTATCTAGTAGAGCGCCCATGTAATAGTGCCGGGAATATTCCGTCCATTCCAGCCGTTTTAAATGGTGCAAAAGAGTTTATAGGTATAGCACTTTTCACTCCATTTGGAATTATTATCCTCTCAGCTTCTTGTTGACTTACCCCACCAGTTCCCTTGTTAGTTTGGGCCCATGTTTGGTTTGACTTGAAACTTCCAGGAAAATGTACCTCCATCAGCGCCTGCAACGTTTCTTCCACTGTTTCTGTCATGGAACCATCAACTTTGCGTATCAGCCCCATTTTCGAAGCAGTGTCTTTCGATATCATCTTCTGTAATCTGCATACTTCCGACGTATCCTTCATGCTAGAGCAGAATTCCCTCCACGTATTTCGTTTCCGAAGACGTAAGGTTCTTTTCAGCTCCCTCTTTTTATCCTTGTATAGTTCCCAAGAGTGAGAGTCTCTCTCCCTCATGTAACGGTTAAAGGCTTTCCTTGTCTCTTTTTTCATAGACTCCAGTTCCCTACTCCACCATGGTGTTGGGTCCTTTTCGTCCACTACTGTGGAGGGACAAGCGTGTTCCAAGGCGCGATTAATAGCGGAGTTCAGTTGTTCTACTGTTCGCTCTATCTCGACCGTATTCCGAGGTATTCCGTTTTGAATATCCTCGACTTGTTCCAATAAATATGTCTCGTACTTAACACGACCAGTATTTTTTGGCACTCTTATACGTTTGCGTTCGCCACTCCGTTTTCTGCCATACAGAATTTCAAACTGGATAGCCCTGTGATCAGACATGGTTAGCCTGTCCACCACTCTCCAATTCTGAACTCTGTCAAACATATTAACAGAGCTTAGGGTAATGTCGATCACCTCAGCCCTTCGTGCATCCACGAAGGTGGGAGCGACCCCCTTGTTTGCTACCAGCAGATTGTACTTTTCCACAAATTCTAGCAGCTGCTGTCCTCTAGGATTGTCATCTGTGCTGCCCCACACAGTGTTGTGCGCATTTGCATCACAGCCTATGATCAGGGCCATATCTCTTTCTTTGCAATATCTTACCAGATTTTCTACTTCCTCTGATGGAGGTGGTTCTGGTGCATCATAAGGGAGATATGCTGATGCAATTAGGAATGATCCTGCACCACTGCCGATCATTACTACCGTGAGATCAGGCGAGCAGAGATGCATCATTTGTACTGCACGTATTCCATGACGCACCAGGATGCATGTCCTTATTTTACCGTCCACCTGTGCATGGTACAGATTTGCGGTTTGTTGTGACAAACCCCTAATTTTATTTTGTAAAATCCAGGGTTCCTGTATCAAAGCTATGTCCAGTTTCTCTTCATCAAAGCATCTCGTCATCATCGCTAAAGCCGCTTTACTATGATGAATATTCAGCTGGCACACAGTTAGTGTTTCTTTGTTCGGGCCCGCCACCATCCCTGATAGTCGGCAGATTGAACGTTGATCAGAGGCACGTTGTCTGAACTAACCTCTCCGCGCCTTCTGGCGCGTCATTGTCCGTTCCAACAACGCCTCTTTTCTCCCCTGGAGCGTCTTCTTCAGAAACTAACCTCTTCAACCCTTGCGAGTCGTCGCTGTCCGTCTCATTGGAATTCCTCCAGCCACTTTCTTCAAGAATGTCTTGATGTATTTTCATATTCTTGTTTTTATTTATTGATTCAGGTTTGGGTTTCCCGTTCTCGGACCACAGCCGAGGTAACTGCCAGCATATTGCTTCCCGCTACTCCCCGCCCCTATAGGAACATTATTACGATCCGGCCGTTCTTTCCTCTCTTTATGCCGCGGAGCAGACTCCCTCGCGACCTCCCGAAAGTTTCGTAGGCGTTCATGCCACTCTGCACCTGCTATTCTTGAAGCAAATCAAGGTTTCTCTCCTAGTCTAACAGATCGCTACTCTGTAGACCGCGGTTCAACAGGTGCAAGAAAGGAGCAAAGTGAAGTGTTGGATCCGGGACCCCGTAGGTGAACTTTCACCTCAGTCACCAGCTCCAACCTCACACCTGGTCGCCGTGTCACCTATGCAGAGAGTTTCATAGGCGCCCCTCTGCCAACGTACGGTCGGGGAGACAGTTTACACTACCCATATAATTGGTTATTGTACAGGTGTGTGGCAGTAACTTGCTCCGTTTGTGATGACCATTTGCGTCCCTGGTCACCTTCCCCCGATGGGCACGGTCGCATAACACCGCGGGGATTTAGGACATCTGACACTCCGTATGGGCTACCTTCGCCAAAACTATAGAACACAAGAGTTGGCCAGGTAGGGATTGTGTCGATTGCTTACATATCGCAAAACGGCGATACTCGCGTAATGTGATAGTACACGCAACCGGCCCCATAGCTCAGCCTTCGCTATTCGCGAAGTTACCAGCGGCCACCACGCGGAGGTGCTATGTAGACTTGCCCATGAGTTTCCCCACAGACCTGACCACCTCCTAAACAACATGGTTTCTGCAAAAACAAATCCACCGTCACCAACTTGGTTGAGTTTGGTGATTTTGTCGCCAAATCTTTCAACAAGAACCTGGATGTCCACGTAGTCTACACTGACTTCTCAAAAGCTTTTGACTCAGTCAATCATTGCACCTTGCTTGAAAAGCTTATCGCCCTATAATTTCCGTCATTCCTTGTTTCCTGGATATCTTCGTATCTTCTAGGTCGTTCGTCTTCAGTAGTGTTTAAGAACCTTGTTTCTTCAGCCTTCTGTCCTACGTCTGGAGTGCCGCAGGGTTCCATTTTGGGTCCCTTTTCCTGTTTTTCATCAACAACCTACCCGCTCTTCTTAGCTGCTTCTCCTTACTTTATGCTGATGACTGTAAGCTCTTTACGTCCGTAGGTTTCTTGAAGATTGTTTCTCTTTGCAATCTGATCTGGAGCGTTTAGCTTTTTGGTGCCGTGAGAATGATTTACACCTGAATGTCGCCAAGTGCGCTTCAATGGTGTACTCCTTGAAACCTTCACGGATCTAATTTGTTTACAAAATCAATTCCATTCCTCTTCAAAGTGTTAGCGTTTTCAAGGACCTTGGTGTTGTTTTCGACTCTAAGCTTCGATTCACTGATCATTATTCCTCGATAATCAATAAATCATCCACGCTAGCGGGCTTTGTCTTACGTTGCTCCAGTGATTTTCGCTGCATTAATACTGCTATGAAGTTATTCATCTCACTCGTGCGAAGCATTTTAGAATACGCGTCAGTTGTTTGGTCGCCCTCAACTTCTGTTTCCATAAATGCCTTGGAATCTGTCAAGCGTAAATTTACTAAGGCCATCTTGTTCAAATTCAATCAGCCTTATCTTCCCTATCCTGACCGCCTTTCCTTTCTTAGCGTCCTGTCCTTAGAAAAGAGAAGAATTTTCCTAGATGAATGTTTTCTCTATAAAATATATTGTGGGCTTCTAAGCTCGTCATTATTGAACAGCATTGTTTTTAGACAACCCTTCCATAACACGCGCTCTGTTGCAGTCTTCAATCCTCCTACTGCTGAACTTTCTACGTTCATTAATTCTCCTCTTCTTAGAATCATGCGCAACTATGATAGATTGGAGCTTGGTCCCTTACCCACTTCCTTCTTTGCTTTCAAACGTATCTTACTCTTTCAACTAAGTTCATTTGAGTAACTTTTGCCCTTCTTTCTTATTCTATCTTAATTTTACTTTTTTTTCTCTTTTTTTTTATATAATATTCGTCTGAATTTCCTTTTTATATCTTTTTATTTTTCTGAATTATCTCTAAGTTTCCATTTTCTAGTTTAATTGTTCATTGTCTGAGTTGCTTTACATTACTGTTTTATTGGGAATTATTAATTTCTGTTTAGTAATAAAATTTAAATAAATAAATAAATAAAGAGAATTATATGAAAAGGAAAACCAGTAAACTGGAAATAAAGCTGTATCCACATTAAGGACAAGAAGATTTGGTGTTATTCTCTTATCAATTCCTTATATCGTCTTCAAACTTTTACCATTGATTTTGCATTGACTTCATTTTTTCAAGCGACCAACAAAGAAATCATGCCCAAAATCTTTCTTTTCTAAAAAAGAGACTATGGGCATAGATTTTTTCAAAATAATATTTTAAATTTGTTTGAATATCTTATTAGCATCCAGGGTTCGCTGTGCTCACAATTCGACAGAGGTCGTTTTGGATATTTTTTCATAGTTACTCTCCCCGGATGGAGGTCGGGGTCGGGCTTGCTGAGATAAATGGTGGTGCTATCGACACCGAAAACCATTGGTTTGATGTTAATATTGGTCACCCGGCTTTATTTGATATCATAACGTCCGTTACGCTAGCACCCCAACCACTAAGTATCGATATCAGGCATAGTGCATAATTAGGGGCTAATTAGTTGCTCTATTCCCGAATTTATTGCTCCTGCCGATCCGCCAGAATTGACGATTTTATTTTTATTTATTTATTTTTATTTGTTGCTCTATTCCAGAATTTATTGCTCCTGCCGATTCGCCAGGACTTCAGCTTATATATGGAAAAGACACCACATTTGTACCCCCCTGTACTATCTCCACTGGCACAAATTAAACAAAAGCTTGATGCAGAATAAAAGCAATAGATATTTGCTAATTTGTTGCTCCATTCCGGAATTTATTGCTCCTGCCGACTTGCCAGGCTAACGTTTTTTGTGTGGTAGAGCTAGTGTGACGTCACATTAACACCTCCCTTCTAAATGCGGCATATATTTTCCTCAAATTCAATGGCCAATTAAAGACAAAATTAAATGCTAATTTGTTGCTCTATTCCCGAATTTATTGCTCCTGCCGATTCGCCAGGACTTCAGCTTATATTTGGGAAGGACACAAAATTTGTACCCCCATGTACTAACTCCACTGGCACAAATTAAACAAAAGCTTGATGCAGAATAAAAGCAATAGATATTTGCTAATTTGTTGCTCCATTCCGGAATTTATTGCTCCTGCCGACTTGCCAGGATAACGTTTTTTGAACGGTAGAGCTAGTATGACGTCACATTAGCACCTCCCTTCTAAATGCGGCATATATTTTCCTCAAATTCAATGACCAATGAAAGCCATAATTAATTGCTAATTTGTTGCTCTATTCGCGAATTTATTGCTCCTGCCGATTCCTCAGGACCTCAGCTTATATACGGAAAAGACACAACATTTGTACCCCCTGTACAATCCCCACTGGCACAAATCTAACAAAAACTTGATGCAAAGCGAAAGCAATTAATATTTCCTAATTTGTTGCTCTATTCCGGAATTTATTGCTCCTGCCGAATCGCCAGGATAATGTTTTTTGTAAGGTGTTGCGTACTAACGTTACGCTAGCACCCCCACATAAAATCGTCAATTCTGGCGAATCGGCAGGAGCAATAAATTCGGGAATAGAGCAACTAATTAGCCCCTAATTATGCACTATGCCTGATATCGATACTTAGTGGTGGGGGTGCTAGCGTAACGGACGTGATATCATATCGGCCCTTATTCGAGTTTGCATGTCCTACGTTCCCACTCGATCCAATGCGGTTTGGAATACATAAGTCAGTCGTTAACCATCTTAGATTTACCCCCGTCTTGTAAAATATACTCGTGTCAAATTTCGTATTCTAAACTGACGCCGCCCTTCATGGTTCGGTTAAATGGCGTTTCATTGTATCCGGCATTATTGCCTAAACTACCTTGGTTTTCGTTCACGCCTCCAGAAAGTACATACTTCTGAAAAATTTCGTTATTTATTTATTGAAGGAAATTACTGAACAGGACATAGTCCCAAACATACAGTAATGTTTTGTGAGCAAGAAAAATTAACAAAGAGAAAATTAAGTGTAATACATAAGAGTCCAAAATTAAAATTATAGCAAGAGAAAAGAAATACAGTAACGCAAAGGATCGAAATTGAAATTCAATAGAAAAAAAAAGACAAAAAAAAAAAGTTATATATAATAAAAAAATAGTACAGAATCAAATAAGAATTTTAAGGAAAATACTGAAACAAAACATGCGGAAGCGAGTAATTCAAGCAATGAGTAAAATATAATAATGTTAAAAATAAAAATAAGGTTACAATGTAATAAGAGAAACGAAAAAAATAAAGAAATTTGAGAAATTTAAAGATCCACCGAAGACACTTTATGAAGTATTTTTTTTTTTGAAGGCAAGAAATGAGGTGGATGAAGAACCAAGCTCCAGTTTGTCATAATTGGACATGATTCGAGGTAGTGGCGAATTCTTGTAGACAGACAGCAAGGCCGTGGGAGGATCGAAAACGGCGGCAGTGCGGGTATTGTAGGAAGGATGCCTAAAAGTAATGTCACGGGAAAACGGTGAGCGTAATGAACCACTACATATTTTGTAGAGAAAACTTTCGTCAAGAAAGATACGTCTGCTTTGAAGGAACAACAACTTGAGGAAATTAAGACATTCAGCATAAGGAGTATAGGGGATGTTAAATTTAAATAACAAGGAACGGGTAAATTTACTTTGGACGGACTCTAATGCTTCACAGGAGACAGTTATAGAAGGGGACCATACCACGGATGCGTATTCCATAATACTGTGAACGGAAATCTTGGGAACAGCGCAAAACAAAACCCGCTAACTTAGCGGCCCTGTTAATAATGACAGCATAGTGATCATTAAATTTACGTTTAGAATCAAAGACTACACCAAGGTCCTTGATAAAAGGAACATACTCAAGCGGACAGTTATTAATTTTATACGGAAAAAAAACATGAGGTGATTTTAGGGAATAAACCATAGCGGAGCATTTGGATACGTTGAGAGCAAGGTCATTAGAGCAACACCAGGAATGTAATTCATTAATATCCGTTTGCAAGGCAGAACAGTCAGATGGACTTGATATGTGATAAATTTACACCAATTAACAATACAATTGAATTATTTTCTCACAGATTTATTTAGTTGTCATATTAGACAGTGCTGACCAAAGACAATTACAAAAGAAGGCTGGAATTTCAAAATTCATTTAACTTTACCACTTCCCCTAAATGAGCGCCTTCTTTTTTTAATTACATTATTTCAAATTCAATGCTCATATTTAATCTCATAGTAGTGTTCGCAAAACAATCATTCTTACTTTACATTCTTCTTCTATCTTTTGGTAATGGTTTTGTAAAAATATCTGCTAGTTGCTCCTTACTTTCAACAAATTTTAAGACAATTTCCTTATTATGCCGGGTTTCCACCAAAGAGACAGTTTTAAAAAACAGTTTTGTTTTCAAAAACAGAAACAAGTTTTGTTTTTTGAAAACAGTTCTGTTTTATGTAAACAGACTGTTCCAATTAAACAGACTGGTTTTGTCTCTAGTTCTGTTTATCTTGTTCAACATGTGTCGCAAAAAATATCAGACGACGAGAATTTCATAATAAGCTATGGCTTTTTTTAATAAATGACATCTAAATCCGAAAAAACGGAGATATGTGGTCAATTAAAAAAAAATGAAACCGGAAAATAGAGGGCTACGCCCGCAATCCGAGAGTTTTGTAATATCCTATGCCAGGGGATGAACTGTCCTGACCATTCGTGTTACGACGATATTGCAAATTGCGTAAAAAATATTGAAAATAAATTGTTTGAATAATTATAGAAAGTAGAGTTAGCGACCAGCATAACCTGCCACCTTACTGTATGTTTTCATATTTCTAAGTGTAACGGTCTCGAAATGGTAAGGGGGTGGAACAAATTATGACTTCATATTTTTCCCTCTACCTCTTTTCAACTTTCTTCAAATTTGATTAAAACGCCAAAAATGGAATGTACTCGGTAGTGCCTTTCTCATGGTACTCCACTTACCTATACCAGATGAAAAAAAAATGTTGAACTTCACCTCCCCTTAAAGCAGCAACCCCCCTACCTCCCTCCCCCTACTTCTCTCCCCTCCCACTCCTATCCCACCAATCTTTACCCTTTCAGAAATGGTTTAACTCCAATTCACTTTACGAAAAATAATAAACAGTATTCAAGTATGCAGTACTCGTAATACTAGTGAGTAACAGAGGCCGGTTATGTGCATTTTTTGTATGGATGGTGTCAAAATGTCCAAATTTAAATGAATGTGCTATTATTAAATATTATGTGATTACAATGAAACTTAGAGATATTATTGCCTATGTTATTGGTTATCATTGGTCATCAATATTTCTGACCTCGGGTGCGCTTAAGGGGTGCAGGGGTGTGCTAACTGCTACTATAGAAATGTACTATTATTAACCTTTTCCGATGAAATATCAAAATTCTATTAATCTAGGTTTTCTACGCTAGTAAAATGGCGCTTTTCTGTAAATTTTCATATTTCTAAGTATAACGGTCTCAAAATGCAAGAGGGGGGGGGGGGCAAACTCGCATCACATATTTTCCCCTTTCTTCAAATTTGAAAAAAAATTCAAAAATGGAATGTACTCGATGGTACCTTTCTTACGATACCCCACTTGCCTGTACCAAACGAAAAAAAATTTCGACCTTCATTTCCCCTCTATGGGGACTTCCCCTTAGAGTTGACCTATTACGACGCATCGCTTTCTCCGGCGAATTATAGTAATTCTACATATTCCTACAAAATTTCATGTATGTAGCTTCAGCCGTTCGTGAGATATTCTATGGACAGACGGACAGACGGACGGACATTTGACCGATTTCACAAGGGTTTCGTTTTAACTACAAAACCCTAAAAAGAAGTTATATAACTTGAACCTTTAAAATGACAACTGATTGTGTACTTGGATGCTATCGCAGAAATCCAAAGTGCATTTTTCAAGCAACCAGACAAGAACAAATGTGTTTTCCTTTGATCTGTTTTAGAAAACAAGAACATTTTCCCATTCGCGATGGGAACGTGTTTTGTTTCCTAAAACAGTTTTTAGAGACACAAATGTTTTCAAAACTGTTCTGTTTTTACAAAACATTGGTGTTTTCGTTCAGAAAAACAGTTTTTATCCGTGTTTTTCAAAACTGTCTCTTTGGTGGAAACCCGGCATTACAAAACTTTTCTCTAATGAAATTATATTTTATGTCTATGTGCTTGCAACGTTTATGGTTATTTAGATTTTTAATTAAGTTAATTGTACTAATGTTGTCAATACATAAGGTTACAGAGTTATTTGGAAATTCACCAATATCAACTAGAAGACGTTTTATCCATAATAATTCTTTCGTTGCTGCACATGCAGCCATATATTCCGCTTCAGTAGTCGACAGGGCTACCGTTTGCTGTTTTTGAGTGTTCCAAGTTATAGCTGCTCCACTTTTCATTGAAACATATGTCGTCGAACGCCTGTCATCTAAATCGTTTGCGTAATCTGCATCAGAGTAGACAATCAGATCATCGCTATTGGAATAGTGTAAACCATAGTCAGGAGTGGCCTTCAGATACTTTATGATCCTTTTCACAGCGTTCCAGTGTTCCTTGGTGTAGTTGTTCAAATATCGGCTTACCATGCTAACTACAAACATTATATCGGGCCTGCAAACAATCGCAGCATACATTAATGACCCGACTGCTTCACGGTATGGAATGTTGGAGTTGACTTCGTCGTCGTCAGATGCCTTTCGTAAGTGAACATGGGGATCTACAGGAACTTTAAATGGATTACTCTCACCTAAGTTAAATTTATTGATTGGATGCTCGATATTTTTTTTTTATATTAATGAAAATAGACGACTTAAGCTTGTCTTGGAAAATTTGTATACCGACAAAGTTGGTAGGCTGACTGATAACACATATTTTGAATTTGGTTCCAAGGTCTTTAACAACAGCATCTAATGCCTCCCGACTGGAGGACATCAACAAACCGTCATCCACATAAAGCAGTAAGTGGACTTTAATGCCGTTCAAGTACCCAGTATAAACACAACGATCTTCGCTGCTTGGTTTAAGTCTGAAGGATGCCATCAAAAGTAAGATTCCAGTATTTTGGAGCTTGTTTAAGTCCGTATAAAGATTTGTTCAGCTTGCACACAATGTTAGAGTTCACATGCAAGCCTTCTGGAGAGCTCATATATTATATCCTAAGAAAGTTCTCCATACAGAAAAGCTGAACATCAAATTGAACCATTTCGTAGTTGTACCTAGCAGCTATTGACAGAAGTATCCTTATAGAGTCGTACCTAACCGTAAGTGCGAAAGTTTCCTGATAATCAATGCCTTCCTTTTGGGTGTATCCTTTTGCGTAGTCTAGCTTTAAATCGAATGTCCTGGATGTCATCTTTAATGCAAAATACCCGTTTGCAACCAACTACTTTAACATTTTTCGGAGCAGTAACTAGATCCCAGGTATTATTTTCTTGATGCGCATTCAATTCCTCCAGAATCGCTAACTTCCAGTGTTCAGATTCAGTTGACGTCACAGCTTCCTTATAAGTCGTTGGTACAGAGAGCTCCGTAAAATTCAATTCCAAACGTTCTGGTTGCCGAAGTTGATCGCGTGGACGTAGATTTCGTTTTTCTTCCACAGCTTCACTTTTTATAGAAATGTTTTCATTATTTTCGCACTCTTCGCTGTCAGCTTCTTCATCAACTATTGGAAGAAATTTCGAAGTTCCATCACACTGGTCAACGTTGAGATCATTTTCGTTGAAGGAAACACCCCGCGATATTGAAATGATCTTTGTTTTTACAATAAATCGAATAGTCTATAGTTTGAAGACTGACTTTCATATCCAACAAAATCATCTTCTTACTTTTCGGGGATAATTTCGATCTTTTTTCCTTTGGAACATGCATGTATGCTGTCGAACCAAACGTTCTAGCATGCGCCAAACAAGGTTTCTTCTTCGTCCATATTTCGTATGGAGTTGTTGGACTATTTTTCCACATATTATTATATTATTTGGTCTACAACTTAATAATGAGACTTTTTTTAGAGATGGCAACACCGATAAACCAATGGTAGTCCATCTTTGACATACATACCATTTGAAGTTTGTATTCATAAGCTGTCAATGTCAGTATAAACATTTTGTGTTGATTGTTGACAACGTATTTTACCGGACCATGGAAAGTTTCGAAAATTCACGAAAAAAACAACATTTGCGGGAAGTTTTACTTGGACATTATTTTGCTAAGAAGACTGCAGCTCAGAGTCATAAATTGCTCGTGGAAGTTTACGCTGACAATGCTTTTTCGCGGCCACAGTGTTTTCGGTGGTTTCATCGGTTCAAAAATGATAATTTCGACATTACCGACGAAGAGCGACCTGGCCAGCCAAAAAAGTTTGAAGACGAAGAATTGACGAAATTACTCGAAGAAGATTCGTGCCAAACTCAAAAAGAGTTGGCAATTTCGTTGGAAGTGACTCAGCAAGCCATATCGAAGCGGTTAAAATCACTGGGAATGATCCAAAAGCAAGGCCACTGGGTTCCGTACGAGTTGAAGCCAAGAGATGTTGAGAGGCGCTTTTGCATGTGCGAACAACTGCTTCAAAGGCAAAGACGGAAGGGTTTTTTGCATCGTATTGTGACCGGCGATGAAAAGTGGATTCATTATGATAACCCAAAGCGAAAGAAATCATGGGGACCGCCCGGGCACCAATCAACATCGACCGCGAAGCCAAATATTCATGGTTCCAAGCTTATGCTCTGCATTTGGTGGGACCAGATCGGTGTTCTTTATTATGAGCTGCTAAAACCGAATGAAACCATTGACGGGCAGCGCTATCGACTGCAATTGATGCGTTTGAGTCGAGCATTGCGTGAAAAACGGCAACAATTTGCTGAAAGGCACGACAAAATAATTCTTCAGCATGACAATGCTCGCCCTCATGTTGCGCAAGTCGTGAAAACGTACCTGGAAACAACCAAATGGGAAGTGCTACCCCACCCGCCGTATAGCCCTGACATTGCTCCATCCGATTACTATTTGTTCGCTTCGATGACTCATGCGTTGGCTGATCAGCACTTCACTTCATATGAGGATACTAAGAACTGGCTCGATTCATGGATAGCCTCGAAACCCCAAGATTTTTTTCGCGACGGAATTCGTAGACTTCCCGAAAGATGGGAGAAAGTTATCGCTGCTGATGGCCAATATTTTGAATAATTTAGTTATATGAATAAATCTATGAATAAATGCCCAAAATTCCAAAAAAAGTCTCATTATTAAGTTGTAGACCAAATAGAACATATACTGTACTGCTGTATTGACAGCTTCAGCCCACAAGTACTTTGGCAAGTACAAAGTGTGCTGCAAAAAAAAAAAAAAAAAAGAACTGGGCTCCTGCGCTACCCGGTAACCATTGTAGAGGAGAAAAATAGCAAAGAGAAAAGAAAAAAAAATACTACATTTCTCCATTATTCAGATGATCAACAGAGTCCAGAGAATCACGAGGATAGCAGAGGCGCAACACTGCATTCCTTGCAATAATTCACTCATTATCTCTGAAAATTGTTGAGCATCTCAGTAATAGAAACAAATGCAATAATGTCATCAAAAGTATTAATGAAGTGTAGAGACAATCCTGGCAACAGGGCTCCTCCGCGCTTCGTCCGGTCACCGAAGATGCTCCAAATGCCGGCAATTCAAAGCATTTATGGAGGCCTTAGGTACGTGGCTAAACCACAAAAAAAAACACAACACCAGGAATGCCTAGTTGAACTGAAACTAAAAAGATAAACTACTCTATAGGAAGGATGGGGGTGCTACAGAGGAAAGCACAGCTACTTGAGGGGAAAATACGTTAAATAAAAATGGCTAAGTCCTAAGACTTAGAGCAAGTAGCCTTAATGTGCTTGTGGGAATACAAATCGGTGGAAGGACTAAAAAGGAACCCAAAGGGGTCCTTCTTAGTCCTGTTCTGTACCAGAAATGGGCCCCACGTTGGGCGTGAAATGTGTAATGGACGGTTTGGTGGGCATCCGAAGATGCCCGTGGAGACGGAGCCTAAGGTAGCTTAACTGACCGTGAAGGTCGGGCCGTGCCATCTGGCGAAGAAAAAGGCTCCTCAACGAGCTAAGCAGCGGCCTATGCTTGCTGTAGCTCAGTTCGGGAGCCGTGGGCGGGGTTTTCACCGCTCGTTGCCCCTGTCCTTTACGTATTAACAAAAATTCATAGGCCTGGGGAAGACAACACAAACAAGGGAGGTAAAAATGGGGAATAAAAAAAATGAGGCGATAAGGATGGAATGGTTGGCAGATGGCTCGCTTGCCCTCGCGCTCGTATTGGGGTCCAGGTGTAATGGGACCCTTGGCCTCTGGTTTCGTACCACCGTCAGATCCTTACTCATCAGGTGCTGCTTCGATCTGCTGGTGGGAGCAGCACTACCAGACCATAATATGGTTCGTTACAGGTGGTTCATTACATAACATCGATCGCACGCAATCCATGATTGTTCTGTTACTCCTTTCTACCCTTCCGTTTTGCTCTGGAGTATATGGTGCTGTCGTTTCTGACTGAATACCTTTGCTTGCTAAGTATTCCCGAAATTTTTCGCTACAGTATTCACCACCATTGTCGGAGTGCAATTTCTTTACCCGAATGTTAAATCGATTTTCAACCAAATTCACGAAGTCTTTAAAGCATTTCAGTGTATCAGATTTGTTATGCAGAAAGTAAACAAATCGGAAATTTGAATGTACGTCCAAAAATGTCACAAAATATCTTGCGCCGCTTACCGACGGAGTATCCATTGGGCCACACAAATCACTGTAGACAATGTCACCGTCTTCTTTCAACGAATCCGGCGTTGATTTAAATGGATATCTATGCTGTTTTCCGTAAGCACAGGCTTCACAAAAAAACTTTTCAGGCGAATTGAGCTGCACATAGATAACAATGTTTTTGTTAACCATATCTTGAATGGTTCTATGATTAATATGGGCAAGTCTATCATGCCATAATTTTGCACTACTGCATGTGATATGCATTTTTTATAGGTTATTATTATCGCGTTCAGCACAAGCAACTAGTTTTCCATTTTCGAAAATTTCAGCCCACAGGTTTTGCTTTATGATTTTCATATTTTTTGTTGTTATTGCACCTTCCGCGAACAAATTTCTTTTTAGTTTGGGGACGTACCATACATTTGTTATTTTCGCGTCGACCCACTTTCTTTTCAAGAAATACTGAATGTTTATATAGTACCGACACCTTCTACATTAAGTTCCTCACCATTGCCTAAACACTCCGAAAAATTTTTTTCTGAAAGTCATATGCGCTGAAGCGCCACTGTCGAGAATCCAGGTATCCCTATCTGTTGATATGGTTGATAGTACTGAGTAGTAATGGGCATAATGACTCTTTTCACTGTGCCAGCAGATAAGCTCTGACTCTTTCCAATGAGTCGTTCAAAAAGAGTCGTTCAAAAAAATTCGTTCAAAAAGAGACATGCAAAGAGTCTGAAACTTGGTCAATAGCATATTCATTAAAAGTCGTAGATGGGCGACCCCAACTTTTTTTTCTCTTTATTGACCCCAGATTCGGAGATGGCGACCCCCCCAATGCCCTTTAGTTCCAGCCAGCCCGATCGGACCACTATTTCCCATGAAAGCGGGGTTGCCAGTCTGGGATTGGCGACCCCAATTTTTTTCTCTTTTTCGACCCCAGATTCGGAGTTAGCGACCCCCCGAGCCAGCCTGATCGGACCACTATTTCCCATAAAAGCGGGGCTGCCAGTCTGGAATGGGCGACCCCAACTTTTTTTCTCTTTTTTTTACCCCAGATTTGGAGTTAGCGACCCCCCAATACCCTTTAGTTCGAGCCAGCCCGATCGGACCACTATTTCCCATGAAAACGGGGCTGCCAGCCTGGGATGGGCGACCCCAATTTTTTTTCTCTTTTTTGAAGCCAGATTCGGAGTTAGCGACCCCCCAATACCCTTTAGTTCGAGCCAGTCCGATCGGACCACTATTTCCCATGAAAACGGGGCAGCCAACACTGAGCAGCTACGTAGCGACATCTCCCCTCCATGTCACAAGGTGCGACAGCTACGTGTCACAAACTTATTTTGTGAATACACCGGCTACTTACCGAATTTGTGACATCAGCTGACATGCCAAATGTCTGACAAACGGCTGTCTGTTCAAATTATTTGGTTTGGCCGGGTTTCAAATCACTCGCAATAAGGACTTGGTAATAAACGCTACTGGTCACATACAAAGCAGTCAGATGACCAGTGGTCAACTATGCTGCTACTGTGTGGTCTCAGAACTTATTTGACACCGAGGAGCTTGAAACGGAATTAACATGTAACACACATACACATTGCAACTCTGACCATTCGCTACAACAGCAATACACGGTTGCTGCGGCCGGCAATCGGTTAAATGTATGTCCAATTAGCCAAACATGCACAGCAACGGTAACTCATAATAGAAGTCGTGCCGGTCCCATTGCTAATAACTAAATACAATGACGCGCATCATTAAAAATGAGAAATTCCTTATATTTTAGAAGTTATGGCCACAAAACAGTTTATTTAAAACTAGGGTATAGTAGTAGTGTAACTGCTTGAAACAGAATGATTTATGGGATAAACTGAATCGTGGTCGTGTGAACGGTCCACAACCCAAGGCAGTTCACTTTCCAGTCCACGCTCGATACAAGCATGAGATCGAAAGCGTGCCACGATGTCATGTATTTGCCCCGTCAGAACGCTGCTTTACACTGTAGTTTTAGTGGAAGTGGAAGCTATGGGTTTTTGTCTGGTTTCATCTAAAGTTGAGCTTGAGATGATGATACGTAAGACGAATATTTTTGTTTTACAATGTTGGGATTGTTTTCTGTATTTGGTGAATTGGCTGTGCAGTGCGACGCGACGTAGTAAATGATTTTTGATATTTTTGCAGTCAGCGTGGGTTGTTGCGTATATATTTAGAAGTATATGTAAAGGACGTTGGAGACACCCGAAGGTGTCAACGGGGACGGAGCCATTTTGACCGTTAAGGTCCGGTAGTGACAGCTGCCAAAATTGACAGCTGCCATAATTGGCTCCTCAACGAGCTAAGCGGCGGCCTGTGCTTGCTGTAGCTCAGTTCGGGAGATATGGGCGGGGTTTTTTTGCCGCTCGCTGCCCCTGTCCATACATATTAAAAGGGATGTCACAGGCCTGGGATAGACAACACAAACGAGAGGGCAAAGTTCGGACAAAGGAAGGTAAATGTGGAGCCAGCCTACTCAAATGCCATCTTTTGATGCTCCAAGGTCCAGATGGCGGTGGACCTCGGCCTTCTTTACCCGCTAAAAAAACACAATAACCCGACCTGAGGGCCCCGTGGCCGAAAAAAGAAAAATTTTGTGGGGGCCTCCCTTGGCGAAACAAGGGATGAGGCCTTTCACCTCATCCCGTCAATCAACCTGAAAAGAGGTCTGGAGGTTTCCTCAAAGGAAAACCCGGGGCTTTTACGATTCAGTACATTATGTTTATTCGTCTATCTTAAGGAAAATCCCAACAAAAACCAAGAAAAGAAAACTAATAAAAAAATATAATTGAAATTAAATGAGAAAAAAAACAGAGATAATAAAAATATTAAAGCAAACAAATATCTAATTTTATAATCTAGCACTTACCCCAGAATCGACGATGGCCACCGTTGACGCCGGAGTAGCTGTCTCACTTTAACCAAACCGAAGAAAAAATGAAAGTTGGGATAGAACAACTACAACAAAATAACATAACAAAAAAAAAAGGTATGCAGGTAATTAATTATACGGCGGCAACACTATAAATTCAAAAGTTGTCAACTGAAATTTATACGGGTGTTGACTGACATCTACAATACATCACAGCTAGTCATCTCGTCACGTTATTCACCATGTCGTCGTTGGAATTCCACCAAAATGGCACACAATCACGGCGTCACAAGCTCAACATTTGGTGGAGAGGCTCATTGCTCTTACGGAGCCCTAATTCTGCTGCTAATTCGGTTCAATGCCGCACAGCCAGACCACCACAAACTGGTACACGGTCGTCACAAGCTCAACGATTGGTGGAGAGGCTCATTGCTCTTATGAAGCTCTAATTCGATTGCTGATTTGGTTCAATGCCGCACAGCCAGACCACCACAAACTGGTACACGGTCGTCGTTCACAAATAGAGCGGCCTCAATAATCTATCATCCGACACAAGGGCTGCAGCGACCTGCACTCCACGGCCGCTTAAAAATAGACGCCGGTTGGCAATCAAAACGCACTCGCCCAAACAAAATCGAATTCGTCGCGAGGTTGCGGGGGGCTGATTCTCGCTCAGATACCTGGTGGTAGTCATTGGGGACTCAATCCTCGCACAAGATCTCGTCGGCCTTTTGCACGATAATTCCCGTTCACAAAAAAAAACTGGTGCTGGTGCTGCTGGTGGCGGATCCGGGCTGATGAGCCACTCTTAAGTTGCCGTCTCGATATTCTCCGTCGGCACGGCAAAAAAAACTCCCAAAAAAAGAAAAGCCAATGCCGGTCTTGATGGCGGGTGACTCCAACTCCAAAAAAAGACAACACGCAGCACACGTCCGACGTTCTCGACCGGCCAATTCCAACCCCTCACTTGACAGACGTTTTGGCGCGATCCCATCTCTTCGAGACGCTAACTATCCGGAGTGGTTACACTCCTCCTCAAAAAAGATGGCCGCCGAGTACGTTTACACGGGTACGATTCAAACTCATAAATGCCCATTTTTTAAAATTGTAACGACTTTTCACAAATATAAACGATTTGAAACAAAGTCAAATCGAATACATTTGTGAAAAATATACAAACTTCAAAAATAGATACTTATGTGTCAGAATCGGTCCGTTACATATACACAATGCGTGCATTGCATACTGCATAGAGATGAATATGAATGGATTTTGATGGGATTGCTTTGGGAGATAAATGATGGTGGTTTTGGTTTTAGATACATAGATAATGGGATGGGATGTGAGTGAATGAATGTATTGTAGTACATTATATGTAATGAGAAATGAGCGTGGATTGGTTATGTGTTGGGTAATATTTATGCGATGGGCTAGTTTGGGAATTAATTTTACACTGAGTCATTCTTAAATTGAACGACCCGAAGGCTATGTCGTTGTGCCGAATTTTTTGGCCCATCCTGTTGAGTCGTTCAAAAAGAGCGACTCGTTACTGTGTTACACATCACTAGTACTGAGTGATGCTTTTCCACACTGAATGCCGTACCTTTGGAGCCGGTCAGTTTTTTTTGGCTCCTTACAGTCTCGTGCGAAATGTCCCATTTTGTTGCAATTGTAACATCGAATTTTTGACTTGGACTTGGCAACTGAAAGAGCTGCAGGTTCTTCATGACTTGAAGGCTTGCCTCTTCATCTAGGAGTCGCGCTGACAGATTATGGATAGTCGATTTCCCTTCGTCTAAGGAAAGCCAGGCTTGGCGGAACGACCTATATTTTTCTGGCAGGCTCCCAATAATTTTTGTGATGACTGCTACTTCACTCAGAGATTCGTTGCAATATCGTAGCTGACGAGCTATATTTTCCACTTTGGCTATGTACGTCGACATAGATTCACCGGCGACATATTTGCATGTCGAAAATTGTTCATAGAACATCATTTTCGACATATCACTTTTCTTGTCGTACATAGCATCCAGCCTATCGATGATATCCTTCGCTGACGAGCAAGTTTCTTTGAGCGAAATCTGATCAAATTCCATCGCTGAAGTGATGACAAACATTGCTTTGGCGTCATTTTGTTCTCGTAAAGATTTCTGCTCTGCTGTCTCATTTGCTGGCGGCTCTTGCTTAATCACATCTAGACCTTTTACTTTTAGGGCGCAATTTACTTGAAATTTCCACTGGCGATAGTTTTTTCCATTAAACTTCGGCACCGCAAGGGAATCCATTTTTCGAATAAACGGCGAATTGAATAAATTCCCAATTTAAATTATTTTCAAGTAAAAACCAGGCCGAAGCGTATATACCCTAGACTTGTACAGACCTAGTGGTGATACCAAAAGTACCAATTGGTAACGACTATATGCATTAAAAGTGAGTTTCCTATATGGCCAGTTTATAGGGGAGGTTGGCAATCATTCAGGAGGATCTTGACCATTATCAAAATCAATGAACTAACCCATTCAAGAAGTATTTGTCTCTAGCTTCATTCTATCGAAAGTTATTGCTTATTTAAAGTTTCACTTGTAGGGGAGGTGGGGGTTCCTTGGGTCGGATCTTGCTCATTACTGCCACCAACAAATAAGATCATGCTACAAACATTTAAACAAAATTTCAAGTCTCTAGCTTCACTCTATCGAAAGTTATCGCTTCTTTGAAGTTTCACTTGTAGGGGAGGTAGGGGTTTCTTGGATCGGATCTTGCTCATCATTGTCACCAACAAATAAGATCATGCTACAAACATTTAAAAAAATTTCAAGTCTCTAGCTTCACTTTGTCGAAAGTTATCGCTTATTTGAAGTTTCATTCGTAGGGGAAGTAGGGGTTTCGCGAGTCGGATTTAACATATTTTCAACATTAGCCAACTGGATTCTATTACAAACATTTGACCAAAATGTTAAGCCGCTAGCATTATTTTGTCATAAGTTATCGCTTACTATAAGTTTCATTTCTAGGGGAGGTAGGGGTTCCTTAGGTCGGATCTAACCCATCTTCAATACCAACTAACTTAATCTCACTTTAAACATTTGACCAAAACTTCAAGTCGCTGGCTTGATTCTGTCAAAAGTTATCGCTTATTTGAAGTTGCATTTGTAGGGGAGGTAGAGGTTGCTTGGGTCAGATCTTGCTCGTTTTCAATATCGACCAAGTGATCTTACTAACAACATTCCACCAAATTTTCAATTTGCTAGTGTCATTCTATCGAAAGTTATCGTAATTAAAAGAATATTTAATTTTTTGAAATTTTGTAGGGGAGGTAGGCGTTCCTTTGATCTGATAACGCCCAACTTACTAGAACTCAAGCAACTTCCTACCCCAGGGTTACATGCCAAAAATCAGGTGTCTACGTCAATTGGTTCAAGAGTTATAGACAAAAAACCCGAAAAGTAGGGTAGTACGGGGCTCTTTGTAAGAAAATTACCGTTAGTTTTCAACTGATCGATTTTATTTTTTCAGGAGAGTAAAAGATTATCCTCACGAGCGATCTGCCAAAGCTAGAGCTTTTCATGTTTATTTAATCGGGAGTTATAAATACATTTTACTATTGTACATATGTAGGGGAGGTAGGCGTTCTCTTGGCCTGATCATGCCCATTTTCAATACCAACCAACTAGATCATACTTCCAACATCTTACCAAAATTTCAAGGCTCTAGCTTGATTCTATCGAAAGTTATCGTGCGAACGGACAGACAGACGGACAGACGGACAGATGGACAGACGGACAGACGGACAGACAGACAGACAGACAGACATGGCTAAATCGAATCAGGAGGTGACGCTGATCATTTATATATACATTGCTATACCTCCGGAGCCTCCTTTAAGGTGTTACATATTTCCGTCGTGACAAAAACAATATACCCTATACTAAAAGTCTAGGGTATAATTAGACACTAATTCCAGTATTGAAAAACACACGCGTTGTCTGGGCCCATAACCTGATAAATTTAGACCGATTAACAATACAATTAAATTAGTTTCTCACAGATTTATTTAGTTAATTCAAAACACGTCTGTACATCTGGACGGTCAAGCACGGAAGAGGATATAAACTTCTTAAACTACAGTGTTGTCATATTAGACAGTGCTGACCAAAGACAATTACAAAAGAAGGCGGAAATTTCAAAATGCATTTAACTTTAACAATATGGAGGAGACAAGCTTACAATCGTCAGCATATAGCAAACAGAGGCAGTCAATTAAAACAGAAAGGTCATTTATAAAAAAGGCAAACAGCAAGGGACCAAGAATAGAGCCTTGTGGAACACCTGAGCATGGACAGAAGGACGAGGAGACAGAATTTTGAAATATAACGTTAGAGGTACGGTCAAGAATATAAGAAGAAAGCCAGGAAACTAGATAAGGAGGGAAGTTGAAATTTTCCAGTTTGTCAAGTAGAATTTTATGATTAACTGAGTCAAATGCTTTTGAGAAGTCAGTGTAAATTACATGGACATCCAGGTGGTTTTCAAACGATTTGGCGACATAATTGACAAACTCCACTAAATTGGTCATAGTAGATTTGTTTCTGCAGAAGCCGTGTTGGTTGGGACTGATTAAATGGCCAAAAGAATCATAAATATGGTTATAGACAAAAGACAACACGTTCCAGGAGTTTGGAGCAAAGGTCGGTAGATGGAAGTAAATGTTGGGTCTCCATTCTTTGGAACAATGAAGGATGTTTTCCACTTGTTGCAACAACAGCTCTCTCATCGATTTTTTTTTATCTTTGGATTAAATAATCAGCCCGTGCTGATCCCGCGGCAAATTTGCAACATTTTCGATTTGATGATCGAAAGAAGAATATTTTGATTTTTTTTTGACTCGGCAAGGTCAGTTGCTTAGGCGTGGGGATAATCCATCAAACTAAATTGTGGTAACTATTGTGCCAATAAAAACTCGAGCTGAAAAGAAAAGAATGCCCTCTTCACCCCTCGAGGTGGTGTCCCCCTCCCATTCCTCCTCCGATGATCCTAAGCCTCACTCATTCTCAATGACGTAAAAAAATAATAACTTCAATGATGTTCATTAAGCAAATAACATATATTATTTTTAAACGTTCCAGTCCATTTGTACGTCTGCCAGTCGAAAATATAGTCAAATATAGTGGGCCCACGTTAATATACATCAATTGTTCCTTGCTAATATATGTATCGTATTCTTAAATTCAGCTTATCAATAGGTTTTACGAATATGTATACGCGTGAACAACTTTATAAAAAAAAATGTAAGATCATTACTATATCATATTATGAAGATACTATAGATGTTATATAAAAAAACTGAATACTTAAATTTGTGGTGTATTTAGGTTTGTTCTCAGCAAAGTTCAAGCCGCATAAAGGAGTTTTAGTCTCGTGCAACAAAAAAATATCGAAATGATTCCATTACGTCGCAATTGATGTTATACTAATTTGATGTCGTTGGTCAGGATGTTGATTTTGGATGTGCGGTTGATGTTGGTATTCTGGTTGTTCGTATATCGGTGAAATTAGTTCATCGGATTTTTACAATGGCAACACAATTCATTATTACCAAACGGGCACACTATGGTTATTACAACTAATTAATACGATGATTAATCGATGTACGAAAGCGGTTCTCAAGATAATTGTATCAATTTAGTTAATTGTAATGATATTTTTTTTTGTCGTTTTTATTCAACCCTATAGGAGAGTTGCAAAATATTTGCAGAATCTTGACGTATAACAGTTTGCACTTGTGGCCCTATTAACATTGAAGATTATTCGATTTCCTCTTTACACTCGATAGATAGTTTAATTTATCGCGATGCTGTTAACGATTTTTATGCAATTCTCACAAAAGTTTGAACGAGGCTTTGGGTGTAAGGTATGCAACACATCCCATACTTACACTCAAATTCAATCAAACATATTTCATAGCACATAAGTACAAACACATGTCTTGATCTTGACCTATGCCAACTAACAGTGCATATCAAGTGACCGTGACCATATATTGCGTGGTCACACGATCAATTCCCTACACAAATCAAATTCAACAGGAATACGTGCTTATGACGTTGCTATGCACATTTCTGTAAGTGCCAGACGCATGGGTACGTATTGAATATCCTTTTTAATTTATTGATGCATCGTCACATTTTTTCGATGACGATTGATTTGTGTAAGGAATGTAATATGTGTAGAGCGGTGGTGAGAAGATGAAGAAAAAGGGGGTTAATTTTAGATGTGACCAAAATATTTAAACAGCGCTTGGCCACGCTAATAGAGTTAGGCATTGACTGCCGTACTGACCATTTTTGTTCGCTAAGTCTTTAGGACCTTATGCAGGCAGATGGACATCTGCCTCTGATCTGAAAATAGTGATAACTCCTTCATTTCCGTGTATCTTCTGATCTATTCTTCTATCGAACACTTTCTTCTTATACAAATTTCTTATTTATATTTTCATACTTAAAAAAACTAAACATATGTATTGCTTAAACTATGAAGACCTATTTCCTTACACAAATCAATCGTCACCGAAAAAATGTGACGATGCATCAATAAATTAAAAAGGATATTCAATACGTACCCATGCGTCTGGCACTTACAGAAATGTGCATAGCAACGTCATAAGCACGTATTCCTGTTGAATTTGATTTGTGTAGGGAATTGATCGTGTGACCACGCAATATATGGTCACGGTCACTTGATATGCACTGTTAGTTGGCATAGGTCAAGATCAAGACATGTGTTTGTACTTATGTGCTATGAAATATGTTTCAATGAATTTGAGTGTAAGTATGGGATGTGTTGCATACCTTACATGGGTCATATATGTATATTTTCCACTTATGTATCAGAAGACTTTTAAATTCGATAAGGGCTTGAACTTTCTAATCCAAACAATGCCCTTGAAAATGACCAGATTGCATCCACGTCCGTATATTCAGCAGCGCACGCTAGTCTCGATCACTAGCTCCAAAACACATCACAAACTCGACTCCTGTCGTTGTTGTTCCAAAAATCGAACAAACATTAGCGTCATGCTTAATACACCTTTGAAATTTTTCACTCGTAAAAGCACTCAACCAATTTACGCGTTTTTTCACGGAAAATCCACTCCAGGACCGACTGCCTCGCTACCCGACCATCGTTCCGCGCAATCCGCACCAGCCAAGAGCCAAAATCAAAGTCCCCCTAAATTCTTTATTTGTCGTGCACAGAGCGGCAAAAATGAGGATCCAACCAGTAGGCGCTAGTATTAACCACCCACGAACCTCCTCACGAGATTTCTTGCAACATCCAACCATCAAAAGATGTTGACGCGTATTTCTCGAAATGCACCAACAATCCAAATATACAAAAAAAAAATCGTCGATACTACGAATGATCTCAATCTCCCCGATTTAAAAGTCGTGCTTAAGGTCTCTGATAAAAAAAAAATTCTCCGCGAAAATATCGCACCAACCACTACTCAAAAACTCCGAGCAAGCATCCCAAAATGCTTCGCCATCAAATTTTATCACTCCTATCTGAAATTGATGCCGAATCAATCCCCAAGTGTAAATTTGTTATTTGAAGCCTGGTGAATGTTTACTTTAAGAAAGTAAACAATCTAACTATGAATGCTATTTTTCGGTCCGAGAAAAAAAAACAAAGCGCGAAACCCAATCATTGCGCATTCGAACAAATGCTAGTATGGTCGTTAAATTTTGAAATGTTTATTCTTTATATGTGTAGGGTAGTCCGGATGGCGCAACGGTTAGCACGTTCGCCTTCAACGCACTGGGCCACGGTTCGATTCCGGGGATTTACATGTCGGACTATGAGCCCACTCAGCTGTTAAATGAGTACCCATTATGGGGTAAATAACTCGGTTGAGCGTGTCGCTGATCACATACCTCTGCACAAAAACCGTCACGATCTAGAAAATGAGATGATGCTAAGCTAACTCATCTCGAGGCCATGGTTCAAATTGAACTGTTGCGCCAGTTATTTATTTATTTATTTTATATGTGTAGGAATTAGAAAAGGGAAAAAAATGGGTGTCATTGAAGCAACGTTACAGGGTGTCATAAAAGCAACGTTACACACTGATATGGGAAAACTCCTTCTTGTATGCTTTTATTGAAAAGAATAGAAAGAGGAATTGAAATTGAGCTGTACGTATGCTTTAAAAAGAAGTTCGGAATACCATCTGGGCCGGGGGAAGAGTTAGCTTTAAGGGTGGAAATGATGATATCAACATACGCCGGTGAAATAAGTGACAGAGAGGAAAGAAAATCATCCTGCTGGGAAAAATTGTAGGAGGTAAGATGCGTAGAGGGCCGTCGAAATGTACTTGAAAAGTAGGAAGCGAAGAGCTGACAAATTTCTTGAGGTGTTTGCGCGGTAGTATTTTCGTGGACAAGGAAAGACGGGCGAGATGAAGAAAGAACGCATATTATGAACAAAGGACCAGAAAAGTTTTGACTCATTTTTATTTACGCTATTCTCGATGCAAAGGAGATAGGCAGAGCGTGCGGATTTAATAAGTCGTTTGGTGTGAGACCAAAGTTTATGGAAGGATAACAGATCCGAGAAGCATTTAGAGCGCTTATATCGAGAACGAGCCCGATTTTATTCTTAATCATTTTGTAAATCTGTGTAGTGAACCACACCGGGCCCTTGCGGTGATTCGGTTTATAAAAAGGAACGAAAGCACAGATTATGTTGTAGAGAACCGTATAGAATCTTTCGACAGATGATTCGCAGCTAAGATCTTCAAAGGTACGATTCCAGTTAATTTCGCACAGTCTCTGGTTAATGGCTTCGTAATTGGCTTTCCGGAAATTTAATCGGCTAAAATTGACATTCCGCCAAGAAAGGGGAAGACTAATGTTGAGCTCATGCAATAGCGCAGGATATGGATCACACGGAACATAGACCAAGGTAGCACAAGAGGTGGAGAGGGAGGACAAAGGTAGGTTACTAAGGATAAGGTCAAGAACACGATCCATAAAATTGTGAACTAAATTAAACTGTAAAAGATTACAGTAGTTCATGAAAGATGTGAAAGATAAAAGAATTGACGGCGACGAGGCTGTAACTGGAAAACACGGGGAGTCAGGCCAGCTAAGGCTTGGAGTGTTAAAGTCTCCGCAAACGATTATGAAAGATTCAGGGTACAAGATATTGCAGATGTCAGACAGATGCAAAAACAAACTGTCATAGGTAGCTATAACGGAACCACATGGAACGTAAACACAAGAATTTAGAAGAAATGTAGAAGAAGAAGTGGCAATTTTGACAGTGACACAGCCATATGGTTGGTTATCAGTCGTGGCTAGTATTGAACATTCGATGTGGCTCCGTACGGCAATTAGGGCACCACCACCGGTCGATTTCCCAAGAAGGGTAAAATTTCGATCACAAAAGAAAAGCGAAAGATATTATAACCCTCGAGGATCTCACCACGGTTAAACGAAGAGTTCAGCCATGTTTCGGTAAGGCAGATGACATCATGTAGAGAAGATAAGGCAGAAATGTTTAAAGTATGCAGCTTTGTCCTTAATCCACGAACATTTTGGTAATGTAAAGAGAGGCTACAGCTTATTTTGGAACTTTGGTGTATTTTTGGCGACAAAAATCCTCTTTGCGAATTGAATGTGAATTTTTTCATTAGAATCCCAGGAGGCCAAAAGGATTCGTTGAAAGGTAGCAGTAAATCGTGCGGAATAGTTATCTTGAACGAAGCGACGACCTTGTTAGGAATATTATCCTTAGTTAGCTTCCTACAAGTAAGAACTGACGGTTCATAACCCAGTTTACTGATGATGTATTGCCTAATTTCGTTTTCCGATGTGGTGTAGGAAGTCTAGATAGAAACAGTTGCTTTGGAGGTGTGCAAATTCGTAATTGCTCCTGATGGTCTTGCGAGTGTTGCCTCTGCAGACCAGGTGAGAAGCTTTGTGGAAGTAGCAGGCTTGGTGTCAACTGAAGTTGAGACAGCGATAAACTGTTTGCGAGTAAGGATGATGATTGAGCGGCAAGATGAGTGGAAGTAGCGTCCAGGTTAGCCACCTCCAAAGGTGCCATGGTAGACGTCCTGTCAAGAGACAGGTCAGATTGCGATTTAGCTCGTGAGCGAGCCACAATACTGTCACTTGTCAGGTCTTCTGTAGACTGAGAAGCAACTTCCGTATTGTCAGAAGCCGGGCAAAGTTGTTTTGTTAGAACTGCAAACTTCACTTGAAGTTGGTTGAGTTCGCGTTGGAACTCGTTGAGGCTAGGGGAGTCAGGTTGATTAGGTGACAATTGTGGTTCCTGGTGTTGTTGTTATTCAATCTGGTGATTGTGCTGTCGTTGAGGCTTAGACCGTTTTTCTTGGTGAAGATATTGTTGCGTGTACGGGGTGGGTATCTTTTACGACCCACACTGTACTAATCTCGAATGATCGATGACCAGTACAAATTGAATGGACACTAGGCTATTCTCGAGCCATCTATAGTCTAGAACCTTGTCCAAACAGATACATTGAAGCGGATTCTCGAACCTTCGTTGAGTAAGCACCCGAGACTGGAACATCTCGAAAAATCTGGAGTCTTTGCTAAATTGACGAATGCATAGATCTCCACCTATAAAAGGCAGATTGTTATATATGTATGCACTACTACTTCTACTATATATACAACTGCATAAAGTCAGTCAGTCAATGTCCGTCACTCAGTGAGTCAGCAGTTGACCTCTAATATAAATATATAAAAAAATACACTAGTTAAGATGTAAGACCACATGGTGTTTTCATTCTTTTAAATTATTATCAGAATATAACATGGCGCAGCCGAAATATTAGTTAATATTATTTAAAAAGTGTGCGGAAACAGCCTAATTAACTACACAACTAATTAATTTCATGAAAAAGTGAAAGATCAACAAAATAATAATGGAATCATTTCGTGCTCCTGGCCCCATGAGTTTCGAGGGCAACATCAGTGCCGAGTGGAAAAAGTTTAAGCGGCTTTTTGAAATTTTTATTACAGCCAGCAAAAGTTCAGAGGAACTGAAAAATGATATTGTAAAAATAGAAATGCTATTAAATTTAATGGGTGAAAAGGGCATGGAGATTTTTGACACCTTCAAATTATCCAATGCAGACTCTAAAATTTACGAAAAAGTGATCAAATCGTTTGATAGCTATTGTGACCCGAAGAAATACATAATATATGAACGATTTATTTTCAACTCGAGAAAGCAGCAGTCGGGTGAACCGTTCAACAATTTTTATGCTGATCTTAAGCAACAGTGCATGAAGTGTGATCTTACGAATTCTTCAGAGTCCATCGAAGACCAAATGGTCCGGGACAGAATTGCTTTAGGGATAAACAATACCGAAGTCCAAGAAAAACTTCTTCGGGCTGAAAATTTAACTTTAAAAAAAGCAGTGGAAATATGTCAGGTTTCTGAAGTGGCACATAAACAGGCACAACAATTGCGAGACGTACAAATTGTCCATTCAATTTCGGGAAAAAAATTTAATAAAAATAAATATTCAAGTCAAAATTATAACAAACAAGATTTTAACAAGCAAAATCACAACAAACAACCACAACAGCAACAACAACAACAGCGACCCAAAACAACGGGCTTAAATAAAAATACGAGTACAACAATAACCATAAATAACTGCGGAAAGTGCTCATATACACACGAATTAAATAAGTGTCCAGCATTTGGGAAAACATGCAAGCAATGTGGACGGCCAAATCATTTTGCAACAGTATGCAACAATCGACGATTTGTCAATACTGTGGAGATGTCAGCGGGAACCAGCCAAAAAAGTGACAAACTGGGAAATGCCTATTCATCAGATGAAATGGAAGAATTTGATCCTGATATTAGCAAGTTAGTTATAGATTCAGTTAATTCTGAATTTGTGGGTAGGAATAGATTTTGGTTCATTAAATTGAAATTTCAAAATGATTTAATTGTTCAATTTAAGGTTGACACTGGATCGGAGGTGAACATCTTGCCAAAATGCGAATTCGATAGAATAAAAATGAATAATTTTGAAAACGTGAGGATGAAGAAAATGAATAAAAAATTAGAAGCCTATGGAGGTCATATACTGGAGGTTATCGGAAAAACTGATTTAGAAGTAAGTTACAATCACAAGAAATTTACATTTAATTTTGTAATCATGGAAACAAAGTCTTGTCCAATTATCGGATTAAATTCGATTTTAAAATTAAATTTATTTAAAGAAATATCCACGATTCAGCTGGTAAATTCGGAAGAAAAGAATTCTTTCATCAGTCAAAATAAAAAGACTTTCTCGGGGTTAGGATGTTTCCCAGAATCACATAAAATTACTGTTAGAAAAGGCGCAAATCCTGTTATAAAACCACCGCGTAGAATACCTTTAACTTTAATAGAAAAGGTCAAACTAAAATTGAGCGAAATGGAGCAAGCCGGTGTAATTCAAAAAGTTAATAAGGCAGTAGAGTGGGTTCATAATCTGGTAGTAGTTGAAAAACCAGATAAAACTTTAAGAATATGTTTAGATCCAAGAGATTTAAACAGCAACATAATTCGTGAAACGTTTCCGATTCCGAGATTGTCGGACATAACCGCTAAATTAGAGGGAGTGCAATATTATTCGGTAATTGATCTGAAAGACGGGTTTTATCAAGTAGATTTGGATGACGAAAGTAGAGATTTATGTTCCTTCAATACGCCATTAGGTTGTTACCAATTTAAGAGACTACCATTTGGACTCAATTGTGCTCCGGAGATTTTCCAGAAACTAAATACGAAGTACTTTGTGAATTTACCGGGTGTTTTCATTTATTTTGATGATATATTAGTTTTCGGAAAAAGTAAAAAGGAACATGATGAAAATTTAGCGCGCGTAATAGAGAGGGCCAATGAAATCAATGTTAAGTTCAACCCTAATAAGCTGCAACTTTGCCAAGAGGAAGTACGATATTTAGGTTATATTTTTTCCAAAGATGAAATTAAAATTGACCCGACTAGAATCAAGGCCATTGAGGATATGAAAGATCCAGAGAATAAAAAAGATTTACAAAGATTTTTGGGTTGTATTAATTATTTGAGGGATCATATTTCAAATCTATCGTCTTTAACTGCGCCTTTTCGAGAATTATTAAAGAAGAATGCTGCTTTCTTGTGGTCACTATCACACTCCGATTTGTTCAAAAAACTTAAGCACATAATAGCAGAAGCCCCAATTTTACAAGCTTTTAAAGAGAATGTACCTCTTGTAATTCAAACAGATGCATCACAGAATGGTATAGGGTCTTGCTTATTGCAAAATGATAAACCCGTGTGTTATGCTTCAAAAGCACTTTCTGAAGCTGAGCAGCGATACGCTCAGATAGTGCGCGAAATGCTTGCAATAGTTTTCGCGTGTCAAAAATTTCACCTTTATATATATGGACGCAAAGTAAGAGTCCACACGGATCACAAACCTTTAGTGGCTATCGCAAAAAACATGTCAGCGAAATACATTCAAACCGATTACAACGAATGAAGTTGAAATTATTACGATATGATTTGGATATTCAGTATATTCCAGGGAAGGATATGCACATAGGCAATACTTTGTCGAGGAATTTTAATGAAAATAACGTAGATGAAATCGATAATACTCTAAATTACATTATTCATTCAGCCCATGTAGAAGATACCTTAATGCAAAAGATCCGTGTAAATACTCTTCACGACATTGAGTCTCAGCTTTTGATAGAAAATTGTAGTAAAGGATGGCCTAACGAACTCAGGAAAGTCAATGATTTAATCAAGCGTTACTGGGCTATTCGAAATGAGCTATATTTTGAGGAAGGAGTTGTATTTTTTAAGGATCGAATTATCGTTCCTCAGAAACTACGCCCCGAAATACTTGATAAACTTCATGAAGGTCATTTAGGCATGTCAAAAACAAAATCGACTCAATGAGGATGTGGAGCAGCACATTAAAAAATTGCAAGATCTGTGAGAAATATCAACGTTCTAATACACAACTTCCTTTAATACCACATGAAGTTCCACGTCTGCCCTTCGAGAAAGTAGGTGTTGATATTCTTGATTTTGCTAGTAAGGCATACCTCGTTCTTATTGATTATTTCTCTAAATGGATTGAACTGAAACCCCTTAAAAATAAAACAGCCAAAGAAGTTGTTTGCAAATTAAAAGAAATATTTGCTTGTCACGGTGTCCCTCAAGTTATAATTTCTGATAATAATCCCTTTAATTCGTTTGAATTTAAATTGTTTTTGACAGACTGGAACATAAGGTTAAATACCACAAGCCCATATTACCCACGTAGCAATGGTCTTGCTGAAAAAGGAGTAGGTATAGCAAAGTCACTTCTAAGGAAATGCTTTGAGGAGAATAAAGATATACATTCTGGCCTTTTAGCTTATAGAATTACCCCTCTGACTGGATTACACTACAGTCCTCCGCAACTTCTTATGAGTAGGCAACTTAGATCAAAACTACCGATAAAGAATTCTCTTCTTAAACCGAAAGTTCCAAAAGACAGCTGTGAGTTGATTACAAAAAATCAGAATAATTATAAATTTTACCATGATCGAAAACTTAGAAAACGCGAAGATGAAAAGTACCATTGCGGAGACAACATTGTATACCAGAAGGATCAAATTTGGAAGCCTGCTAGAGTAGTTGAACCATTAAACTCGCCCAGGTCATATTTGCTACAAAGTGAAGACAATCAGTTTATCCGAAGAAACTCTGTTCATATGCGGAAATCAATGCATCCTCCAATAATTCGAACTCGAGATATGGATGACAATGATGTTCACATCGAGCCTTGTGTAAACCTTCACAGTGAGAGTCATCAATCAAACATTAGAGAAAACGAAATCACAGGAAATAAAAGCAATAGTCATAATAGCCAATCATCTGAATTCTATCAAACTAAAGCTGGAAAGGTTATAAGACCACCAGAACGATTAATGTATTAAATATATTAGTTAACAGCAATGAAATACCAATATTAATTTGAATTATTGAAAATATACATTAAAGTATCATTTAATAATAATAACAATCATTTTGAAAACATTATAGTTAACTGTAGCAATGAAATACCAATATTAATTTGAATTATTGAAAATATACATTAAAGTATCATTTAATAATAATAATAATAATCATTTTATATTTAAAAACTTGAAAAGGGAGTATGCACTACTACTTCTACTATATATACAACTGCATAAAGTCAGTCAGTCAATGTCCGTCACTCAGTGAGTCAGCAGTTGACCTCTAATATAAAATATATATATAAAAAATACACTAGTTAAGATGTAAAACCACATGGTGTTTTCATTCTTTTAAATTATTATCAGAATATAACAGTCACCGAACGAAGGGGCAGTCGTGAAGTAGTAGTCAGACTCGACACTCAGTGGCGGTTGGATCGCTATAAAGCGGGAGGTAGTGCCGTCATTGTTGTTATTGCTAGTTTTGACGTTAGTTGTTAGTACGCATGTGTACATAGTTCGTTTTGTTAATAAAGTGTGTGTTTCATAATTCAGCACAAGAATATCTAACGAACCTGCTTTGGTTTCGTGGTTTCGCTCGACAGAGGAAACATTACAATATTGTTGGCTATTATCCCGACCAGGGTCGCCAGGAGTTAATAACGATGCCAGTTCGTTAATGGCTGAGCCAAGCTTCGATTGAATAGTGTCTAGTTCGGTCGAAGTCGCCTTTAGGACCTGGTTGGCAGTTTTTAGTTTATTGACGTAAATAGCCACAGATGATGATCGGCATTTAACACAGAACCAGTAACGTTAGCTTGGCGAATGACATCCCCAATCGTACCGGACAGACTGACACATTTGCTGTGGTAAAGACAGCCGCAGAAACCGGCACATACGATGGCCGGAGTTTTGTCAGCCTTATCCAGGTATATTGTAGCTGAGCACTTCACCATGTTAAGAATAGAAAAAGTAAATTGACGTGCACTGTATAAGACATAATGTTTCGATTATTGGGTCGATACTACTAAAACGCTGTGGGACCCTGCTTGGGGAGCTTCACAAAAAATTTTAATTCACGATTGATAAAGTTCAAAACCGCACAGTTCAAAGGCCTTATACGTATAACACGGCGGAATAAATGTCAAAACAGCGGAAAAGTGAAAAGCGCAAGAGCGAAGAATTCGACGATTTTGGCGGGGGTATTCGTACGTACTCCCTTTATCCGAAATGACAGCGCTTTCTTGGCTCGGTTGATCGGGGTTTTAGTAAGTATGTGGTCAGGGCCGTCGAGAGAAAATCCGGGCGCGGGACTCAACTTTTATGGGGCCCCATAAGGGATAATGGCAACGTCAAATAAAATCGCTTTGAAAACACTTGTATTATCGCCACGGTCTATTCTAGGCTTACTATTATAAGAAAAATCTATAATACGTATTAACTAATAATAATTTTGATTTCATAAATACCATATTGTAGTTATTGTAATATATGAAATGTGTTATGATAAAAATTATTTTTTATTTGTTTTATTTTAAATTTTTTGAATTTCCGGGCCCCTTAAAAGACACGGGCCCGGTGCGATTCGCCCCTCCCCCCCCCCCCTCACGAAAGTATGAGTACTTGTAAAAAATTAGGTTCCTGAAATGTCGCTGCCCTCTTTGGTTCGGTTAATTTTACTGTAAGTGGTATCATTTTGGAGTAGCGAACCACCTTATTTTCTTCCCCGTCCTCCCGAAAGAGCTCTGCAAAATTTCGTTATCCAAAATGACGCCGCAGTTGTGGGTTCAGTTAAACAGGGTTTTACTATATGTGATCGCAAATCACCTTAATATCTCTACTCGAGCAAAATTTTGTGACAATAACTACTCTGGTGTAATAGTTTTTGCACGACAAACATACACACATCATCTTCACTTTTATACATATATTAGATAATCCACCAATTTACTCTTTTAAATTCGATAAGAAACGAAAGATTTATAAATCTAAATCCCGATCGATACCAAAGTATGGCGCTTACTGTCACCCAAGGAAGCTGCGCACCAAATTCGTCTTTTATATTCTTTCAGACCATTATGTTTTTTCGTCCATTGTGCCCTTTAAGCCCTTTTCTTAATTTATTTAAATAAATAAATTCTATCCCCAACGTTGGTTAATTGTCCCATTAATCATCATCTCGATTCCAATAGTTCCCATATTTTCCAAGTTTGGACTTAATTTCGCTCCATACCCAAGAACTTCCTGTTGACCTTACAGCGCCAAAACAGTATGCAGAAATCCGTCGACGGATTGTGCTTAAAAAGTTGCATAACAAATTTGGTTGGTGTCGAACCACGAGACGTCCGGATCAACTAACGCACAAACGGACAATCGATACGCCCTTTCATTGTAGGAATATAAGGGACTGGCCGAAAATCAGCACTACATTCGGATCAACTCGAAGAAAAAATGGCGTCCATACGAATATTCGCAGTAGTTAGGAATTAATTTCATTATGTCTGAATACTTTTACTTCTAGAATATATTTTAAAATTCGGGACCCGAGTGGGGGGGATTGATCACTCTAACTCCCTCCCCCCCCTTCTCTACGCCATTGAAGCAACGAACGAACGTAATCAAATGAAATATCTGGGGATGGTGATTGGTGGTTAGCTAAATGGGACCATCACATTTATCCGTTAGCCCAAACAACTATATATACAGGGTGTCCCAAACCCCAACGTCAACCCGGAAACCGGTGATAGGCCAAGTGGTGGCAGTTATCAGAAAAGTATTAAAAAAAAGTCTCCGTCAATTATTTTTTGACTTATAGACATTCAAAAAAGAATTGGAAAAATTCATACCCTGTGATGATTTTTTAAGTACTGTTATTACAAATTTTCATTTTTTTTATGAAGCAACCCTGACTAACTGTTCTATAAATCACAATCTAAAAGTAAAAAAATTACTGTATTGGTTTTAAATAAAATATGACTTTTTTCCCCAATTTTGTACTCAAAATTATCACTTATCCCAACTTCAACTGACTGCACTGTAAAAAAAAATATACCATGTGGTTTTGGCAAGTAACTCTAAAAGATGGCGCATTTTGTCCAGATTCCAAAATGGTACGACACTTCTTATATTATCTCTTAATTGAGGTGAAAAAAAGTAATAATCTCATTTAGGCAAAAGTGTAATTTATTGAACAAAAAAATCAATTTACAATTAAACGTTAGAACTTCAATTTACAACAAATGTTCAAAATGTTTGCCTTCAGCTGCAATGCAAGCACGACATCTTAAGGATCGAGTTATAAGCCGGGCGAATCTTCCGGAACTAATGGCTTCAGCGGCTTCCGCAATTTTTCGGCGGAGTTCCTCCAAATTTTCTATTTCTTTCGTGTAAACCTTTTCTTTTACCGCTCCCCAGTAAAAAAAATCGAGGGGATTTAGGCCAGGTGAACGTGCCGGTCACGAAATTGTACCAGACCGCCCTATCCCCCTCTCGGGGACTCTCTTACTGTACGGGCATAATGCGCTGGGCAGCCATCGTGCTGATACCACATATTTGCAAAAGTACTGAGTGGCACGTCTTCCAATAAATTGGGTAAATCATTAAAAAATCTAAATATGTCTCGGCACTTAAGTTCTCCGAAAGCTCGAATGGTTCAATAATTTGGCCATTTAAAATTCCAGTCCACATGTTCACTTTAAAGCGATGCTGCGCTCTATTTTGCCGCATTAAATGTGCCTCTCGTGTAAATTGTGGAGGTTAATGTAACCATCTTTAGAAAATGTGGATTCATCGGTCCATAGAATTTTGTCAAAGAATCGGGGATCTTCTCTGTACTCACGCAACATCGTTTGACAAAATTGTACTCTCTGCGGATAATCTCGAGGTAGCAGACTTTGGACTCGTTGAACATGGTACGGGTGCATCTTGTTTCTCCGTAGAATTCGTTGTACTGTACTTTTGGGTACTCTTGTGCTACATTCAATTGCACGTACTGAGGCACTGGGGTCTTGTTCGACTGCTTGTAAGACTTCCTCCTCGTAGGGCATGATGGAATTTGGCTCTCCTGTCATGTGGTGTGGAATTCGACCCTCTGAGAATGACTGGTGTACATTTATAAATATTCGGTGATCCGGATACCGTTCAGCATTTGGATATCTCTCACGATAAAGTCTGGCTGCAGCACTAGCATTGCATTTGCATTCCCCATAAATAAGATGCATGATAGCATATTCCCGCGCACTGTATCTGTATGGCATAATGGCAGTTAAATGCGTCCTATAATCAAATTGTTACTGAATCACTAAATCATTCATAAGGTTACATGTGCTACATATGTCGTACCATTTTGGAATCTGGACAAAATGCGCCATCTTTTACAGTTACTTGCCCAAACCGCGTGGTATATTTTTTTTGCAGTCAGTTGAAGTTGGGATAAGTGATAATTTTGAGTACAAAATTGGGGAAAAAAGTCATATTTTATTTAAAATCAATACAGTAATTTTTTGCTTTTAGATTGTGATTTATAGAACAGCTAGTCAAGGTTGATTCATAAAAAAAAAAAAAATAAAAAAAAAAAATTAAAATTTGTAATAACAGTACTTAAAAAATCATCACAGGGTATGCATTTTTTCAATTCTTTTTTGAATGTCTATAAGTCAAAAAATAATTGACGGAGACTTTTTTTAATACTTTTCTGATAACTGCCACCACTTGGCCTATCACCGGTTTCCGGGTTGACGTTGAGGTTTGGGACACCCTGTATATAGTGGGTCTAATAAACCGGAACTACTTTTTAACATTAAAATCCAAGGAAATTATATTCAGCGCGTTCTTTGTCGCAAGAATTACTTATAATATGATTATCTGATGTCAAACATTTCAATCTAACATCGACGGATTTGGTCGCATTATGAACATCATTATGAACACCAAAGCAACTAGCACGCTGCCTATTCACCAACTAGCTCTTATATACTATTTGCCCTAACCCCTAAGGCATCAACTATTCACATGTGGCTTTGTTGACGTCTCGTTAGCATAAATTGGCTTTGGACGATTCGTGTTGTAAGCATGCACACCCTGCCCATTTAGCCGCATATGTACTTGCGACAAGTCAGGAAAGAGTGTCACTTTTGTTACACCACCAACACCACAGGGGGAGACAACACAAACATGGCGACGGCGGGACTCAAATCTGTGAATAACCGATATGACAAGACATCAGACTGCCCGTAACTCTTGAGCAAATTCACGTAGAGAGCTGTTTTTTGACCGAAGGCTGGCTTGTTTTTTGTGAAATCCACTTGTATAAAACGACGACTGATGTCAGTAAGTCAACCAATCTTTCCACCAGGATAACTACAATAGTTTAAGTGATGAAACAGTACGAGGAGTGATTCAAAAGTTTCCGCTTTGAACATGGAAATGAAGACCGACAGTACTAGTTGGGACGCTAAGCGACATAAATTGACGCCACCTTGCAAAATATGATAGAGAAATGCCGTTTGGTATTATTGTTAATGATCCCCATACATTCATTTTAAGAGATGGAGCCATCTTGTATCCCGCGGCAGAGCAGCTGTGCTGGCGAAAAACCGCGAAATTCGAGCCCTTTTTAGGGTTTTGTATTAAAAATAAAACCCTTATGAAATCGGTCAAATGTCTGTCCGTCTGTCCATGAAATATCTCACGAACGGCTGAAGCTACATACATGAAATTTTGTGGGAGTATGTAGAATTATTATAATTCGCCGGAGAAAGCGATTCGTTGTAATAGGCTGACTTTAAGGGGATGTCCCCATAGAGGGGAAATGAAGGTCAAAATTTTTTTTTCATCTGGTATAGGCAAGTGGGGTATCATGAGAAAGGTAACACCGAGTACATTTCATTTCCGGTATTTTCATCAAATTTGAAAAGAGGGGAAAAGAGATAGAGGGGAAAATATGTGATCCGAGTTTGTCCCCCCCCCCCTTGCATTTCGATACCGTTATACTTAGAAATATGAAAATTTGCAAAAAGGCGGCATTTTACTAGTGTAGAAAACCGAAAATCGTTGAATTTTGATATCTCAACAAAAAAGGTTAATAATAGTACATTTCTATAGTTGCAGTTAGCATACCCCTGCACGCCTTAAGCACAGCCGAGGTCAAAAATATTGATGGCCAATGATAGCCAACATCATTGGCAATAATATCTTTAAGTTTCATTACAATCACATAATATTTAATAATAGTACATTCATTTAAAGTTAGGCATTTTGACACTATCCACACAAAAATTACACCTACCGGCCTCATATGTAGGTGTGAGTATTACTTTCATGTTGTTTTTCGTAGTGCGAATTGCAGTTATTTGATTAATCATTTTTGAAAGGGTAAAGATTAGTTGGGGGCGCTGCGTCGTAATTGGCGAACTTTACCGAGTGGAAAGGGGGAGGGGTCCACATAGAGGCGAAATTAAGCTCAAATTTTTTTTTATCGACTGGTATAGGCAAGTGAGGTGTCGTGAGAAAGGTAATGTTGAGTACATTCCATTTTTTCGCATTTTCTTGAAATTTGTAGAAAGGGGAATAGTGGGGGAAGAAAAAATATTAGTTCGTAATTTGCCCCCCCCCCCCCCCCTGGCATCTCGAGACTGTTAGAATTATGAAAACTTACAGGAAGGTGGGTTCCGAATAGCATATAAAATGGAAAATAATGGAATCTGTATATCTTCTCAGAATAGGTAAGTAATAGTTTATTTCTGTAGTTACAGTTAGCACACCTCTGCATGCCTTAAACACGTTCGAGGTCAAAAGTACTGATGACCAACGATAACCAACACCTTAGGCAATAATATGTTCTAAGTTTCGTTACAATCACATAATATGAATTGGCATGTAAAATGTAAGTGGGTAAGACATTTTAATTATGTTTTTTTTTGTCCATCTGAGTGGTATCAAGAAGAGCAACTAGCCGATATTTATATACCAAAATAAGCGCTTGCTACAAAACCCTCGGATTGCGGGCGTAGCCCTCTATATTCCGGTTTCATTTCAATATTCTCCTCATAATTTGTAAACGGTGCCTCGGATCAAAAAACTTAATAGGATGTAGACTAAAAAACGTCAAATTCTACATCCAATGCATTGCTCAAAGTTGAAATTTGGTTTAGTAGTATAATCAAAATCGATAGTCGAAAAACGTCACTTTTTGAGGCTTTGCAGAAAAATCACACTATATCGCTTTTCAAGCTCACATATCTCTGAAACCAATGCTACAAATGGAAAAACTCAGTAGTGAAAAGTTGAAGATACTTCTATTTCAAGTTCAACTAGCCGAATACTTTTCAAATTGGCCCGTTTTTAGTGTAGTTGTGAGTGAAAATGCAGACATGACTTTTTAGCGATTTGAGCCTGAATAGCTATATCTCGACAAATATAACAGCTAAAAGTTTTGGTTTAGCCTCAATTCGTAGATATTTTTACCTTATTTATAAAAGTTTTTCTAAAAAAAAGCTTTTTACTTTTAACTTATTTAATAAAAAAAAAATCTTTTTTAATTAATAACAAAATCTGGAGAAATGTGAATATCTTTTGAACTAATTGTCGTATGGAATCACGGTTGTTTTTATTCTACTAAGAATTACCAAATACATTAAGAATCGACCTAAAACTGGCATAAAAGCCTTTTATTTTTAACTTACTTCACAAAAAAACTCATTTATTGAATTAAACAATCTGGAAAAATGTAAATATCTTTTGAACTAATGATCGTTTCGAATTGTGGTTGGTTTCATTCGACTCAGAATGACCAAATATATTAAGAACCAACCTAAAACTGGCATAAAAGCCTTTTATTGTCGACTTTCTTAACAAAAAAGCTCATTTAACTAATAAAACAATCTGGAAAAATGTGTATAGTTTTTGAACTAGTGGTCGTATGGAATTGCGGTTAATTTCATTCGATTCAAAATGACCAAATACTTTAGGAATCATCCTAAAATGTCATATAAGTTGCTTGAACTTTGAAATTACGGAGGAAATTAAATCATTTAATTAACTAATTACTTTATTAATTAAATTAGTCTGACAAAAGACTTAGCAAAACTTTTATAAACAAGGTTAAAGTATCTACGAATTGAGGCTAAACCATTAGCTGTTATATTTATCGAGATAGAGCTATTAAGGCTCAAATCGCTAAAAAAAACCATATCTGCATTTTCTTAAAATGAATTTACGGGGACCACCAACAATCATACCAAATGGTATTTCTCTATCATATTTTGCAAGGTCAAATCGCTTAGCGTCCCAACTATACAGTGTGTGTGCCAAAAAGTTAGTTTTGAAATCTGCCACTGTGATCGCTATACTAGTCTTCACGACAAAAATTAACAAATTGGGGCTCAAATTGATCAACCAAGCGCTTATTCAATTGGAGCCCCAAAATTTAAAATTCCACATTTTGGAACACGTTGGGTGGGTTTCTATTTTGGACCGTTTCGACGCGGTTTCATAGATACTTTACGAAAACGCTACGATTTCAGACACCGATACCAAAATCTTTGACAAGCGGAAAAGTATCATGATTTTTTCCGATCCGATTACCCCTTCAACGATTCCTAGAGTTTTGACAGTTTGCTCTTGACAAGTTCAGTCACTCTATTCGAAAATAACTGTTTGTTGGCCTCAAAGTGCGTATAGTGATCGGAAAGTCTGCCCTCGGTCATTTTGTTTGGAAATTATGTTTAAAAGTGCAAATATCCCTTATTAATTGGCGTATTTATGTGTGGAATATATTGATGGCGGCACGGGAATCGCGTCGTTCACCGGAGAAATCACGGATCGGAGAAGGGGCAATGGATAAGTAAAGGAATCACGATAATTTTGGGAACGCACCCGTTGATATTGATGGATACCTACAACAATTATGGAAAACACAAATGAAAGCCAAAATAGCTGATATTATCAAGGCGATCCACCTAACCTACATATTAGTTCAATGGAAAGAAAAAAAGAGTGCTGCGAAGAACATATTTATTTGTATAAATTATAATAAGAAAAGTTGGGCAAATTCAAGAGTCTGTTGAAAACTTAATCCAGATATTTGGGACCTGGCATTCCCATTTTTTCTAATTGATCAGACAGTCGTTTCTGCTCCTCAGTCAACCTATAGATTTCCTCCTTCTCCTGATTTGCCAATTGTCTGCGTTTTTGTTTCGCGATTAATATTTTCTTGTAAGTTTCAATTATCTGTAGAAACACATAATTAGATGTATGTTTTTATTTAAATAACTTTTGATAAGCAATCACCTCTTGATCGACATTATCCAATTTTCTTTTTAATTCAATTCTTTTCAGTTCTTCCTTGCCAGCAGAATAAAGTTTCCGAATTTCCGAACTATTGTACTCCGCGATTGCCGATAATTCAGCTTTGACACGTTTTATTTCAGCTAAAACTTCGTCGTCTTGATTCTTGATCAGAAAAGAAATTATAATCTACTTGCAAATCAAATAGTTATATGTAAGAACTTACTTCAAATTCCTGTCGATCGAGGATACCTTGTTCCATCAGCTCCTCCTTCAAACGCTTTTCAATGCTTATGCCATTTTTCATTAAAGATATTGATCGAACATTAAATGAATTCATCATATTCTCAGAGCTACTATTGCTGTCCGCAGTTGAAAGACCATCTGGTATTAGATTTTCTTCCATAAGAGCGGATACAAATCTTTGTGTAAATGGCCCAGTCATACTTTCACCCCTGGAAGAAATTTCAACATTCATTCATTAATATGTACTATAATTACAATTACACTGGACGCAAAACGTATTTCGATGAAATCTACTCAGAACTACTCCATTTCACACACATTTGGATTGCCAAACTAAATTTCGATAATTAGCAACACAGTTAAAAATCTCGGTATTTTTTTTAAACCTGGTCTTGGACTACCACCATTTTTAATAATTTTGATTCTATAATCTAAACCCTTTCAAAGTTTACTTCTATTTTAAACCAAATTTGTAATAAATTCTAATACAATTCAAAGTTTACTTCTATTTTAAACCAATTTGTAATAAATTCTAATACAATTCAAACCTTTTTGTGTTCTTTTTGTTCTCGCATTAGTTTCTAATCTAAGTTTAATTAAAAGGTAAACCCCACAAAGTATATTTTTTGAGTCTCAAGTCTCACTATAACTACTCGCAGTCAGCTCAAAATATTATGCTGTGTGGCCGAGTGGTCTAGGTCGCAACTCTACAACACGGAGTTCACAGGTTCGATGCTGCGCCATGGCGAAAAAAGTTAAAGATTAGCTGGCTAACCTGCGATGGGCTTAATAAAGGATTTGGAAGTTTAGAAAATTGAAAAAAAAAAATAATGGAGAAAAAACTTAGAGGAGTTAAAAAAACGCAGTAAAATTAATATTTTTTCATAGATTATAATATCTGTAGATTAAATTTTAAACCAAAAATTTGATTAAAAAAATAATGCCAGAAAAGTTTAATATTTAAACCAGTGAAGTTTACGGAAGCAATTGTAATACTTTCATTTTATTAAAATCTAATACAATTTTGGTGTCGTCATATATGTAACCCGAATTAGCATTGATAATAGACCAGGATTTTTAACTGTGAAGGACTCTTGAAATCTCTATCAATTATACCGCCTAAAAGTACACTGGTATTCGAAGGCATATCAATTAAAGAACTCATATACATGGTGCCAAGGATCCTTGAATCCTATGGTCACCGCTAGGCCATTAAAAAAGTTGATTGAATGTGGGTGGGTCTGTTCTTAGACGCTCCGTTCTTGGAATTGGAAGGAAAAAATTATCTACAGCTGCTAATAAACTTGGTCCACTCTGCGCAAACTATCATTTTTATTTCATTCGTCTTGACTTTGGAGATGAATCTCCCTCTTTCCATTAGTGTTAGATGGCTAATAGACAATATGTTAATTTACTGTATACAGGAGTAAGTGTTAACACTCGTGGGGAAATATGCTGGATAATTTTGGCGTAGAGCTGTTTGGGTCCAGATAAGCATGCCATAAAGGCCGCCATAAACGATACGGAATTCCTCTCCGGAAAAATTGTTAAGTCCTGGCCTTGAGGAATTCCGGACCGTGTATGTATATGAAATTGGACGATTCAGGCGGGCCGGATGCAAAATCGAAAATCGATCCGGAAAAACTGATCAGGCCGGGCCTTCACCACAGAAGTTCCGGAATTCCTCTCCGGGAAAACAGATCAGGCTTTAGAAATTAGTAGAAATTGGACGGTTCAGGCGTCCTATTCAGTCAGCCGGATACAAAATTAAAAATCGATCCGGAAAAACTGATCAGGCCAGACTTTCACCACAGACGTTCCGTTTATCAGGCCCGGCTTTAATGAATTCCCGACCGTGTATATAGAAATTGGACGATTTAGGCGGCTTATTCAGTCGGCCGGATGCACAATCGAAAATCGATCCGGAATAATTGACCGGATTAAATTTTTGGAGGAGTTTATATGTACTACTCAATTGCCCTGAACCCCTTATGAGGTATAGCGCGTCAACTGTTCCATGTAGCCCAGATGACGTTTAGTTGGCATAAACTGGTTTCGGAGAATGCAATTGCCAGCATGCACCTCCTAAGTTTATATGTACCAATCTGAAATTTGCCTATGGCAAGTAAAAAGTAAAGATTATTGTAAAGTTAAAAGAGAAACTGCCTATTAGGCCAGTTAATGAAAGATTATAAAAAGAAGTGGGGTGACGGGTTTAGAATATGCACCCCTAGGTGAGTACCTACCTTGATCGTACAAGGCGACTAATAGGACCGATCACGTGCAGGCAATAACAACACTTCTAGATGAGCCTGCAGCACTGTTCAACATCTTTAGGACCTCCCACAGGTCAGTGTGTGTGAGTGGGTTGCCGGGTTTGAAGACCGCCGGATGTAAAAGGAAGTCCATACAAATATATTTTCCGCACACTAGTGCCACCCAACTCCACCTTTCTCCAGATAGGTGTAAAGGAATGGATATAAGGCTTTATGGTAGAACACGCTAGAAGCACTACATTGTTCGTGCCATAGCTCGACGGTTTCCGGGGGCGAGCGCTATGAGGCAGTCCAAGTACACTTTAGAAAAGCTGAGGGTTGCAAGTTGGAATGTCGGATCCATGACGGGAAAGAGCGAAGAACTGAAGGACGTCATGAAACGGAGAAGGATAGACATTATGTGCGTGCAGGAGACCAAGTGACAAAATTACCAAGTCGACCGACCTCGATTTTTGACGAATTCCAATAAGTACAAATTGTACTATTATGGAAACGCGAATGATAGCAACGGCGTTGGCGTTATTCTGTCATCGGCTTTACTTGGCAGCATTGTGAGTATCTCGAAGATAAGCGACCGCTTGATGAGTATCAGATTGGTTATCTGCGGAAGAGTGTGGAACGTCATAAGTGCTTACACTCCCCAAGTTGGTTTGCAGCAAAGTGAAAAAGAGGCATTTTGGAGCAACGTTGACACACTGCTTCAAAGTATACAAGAAACCGAACTGATTTTTTTTCGGAGGGGATTTCAATGGCCATGTGGGAGAATCGAACTATGATTACGAGGATTGCCATGGTGGGAAGAGTAGCCAATCTACAGCCACAAATGATGAAGGTGAGGCTATCCTGACTATGTGCAGATCACACGGTCTGGTCATCCTCAACACATGGTTCATTACGAGCCAAAGGCACCTGGTCACATATAGCAGTGGAGCTCATGCGACGCAGATAGACTATCATCTGTGTCTAAATTTCATTAGACGTTGGGTGAAAGACTGCAAAGTGATCTTGGGTGAATCTGCGGTCACCCAGCACCGGTTGCTCCTGACAGAATTTATTTTGAAAGGAGGAACAAGACCGCAAGCAATCCCCAAGCCAGTCGAGAAAATCAAGTGGCACAATCTCAACAACGAACGCTTTGAATCTGTTGTAACTCCACTCATTGTTAAAATGGAGGAGTGGCTTCAAAATAATACCAACTGTCACGAGCAAAGTCCAACACAAATGTGGAATGCTTTGAATGCAATGTTAGTAGATGAGGCTGAAAAGACAGTGGCAGTTTCAAAAGGCCCACTCCACCCGAACAAGGAGATGTGGTGGTGGAATAATGAAACTAAAGACGCAGTGCAGGCGAAATCGAATGCATTCAAGGCTTGGGCAGCATGCAAGACAAGCAGTGAAGCCGAGAAGGTTCGACTTTGGGAGAAATATGATAAATGCCGCAAGGAAGTAAAGCGAAAGGTGGCTCAAGTAAAGTCGCCTTTGCTGAGAAGTTTTATCAAGAACTAGAAGATCTGTCTGCGGATAGGAGTTCGTCATTGCAAGAGAAACCTAAAGATAATGCCAGCATTTATAAGGTCGCAGCCCAAAGGAGAAGAAACGCTCGAGAGATTCGGGCGTCAAAGTACGTTGAAGACTCACAAGGAGTGCTACTGGTTGAAGACAGCAATCTGTAGCAGAATGCGTGAGTACTTTGACGAATTTTTGAATTTCCACGTGAAGCTTTTCAAACTGTGGAGCCAAACACCACTGATATCGCTGATTTTTCAGTGAAGGAGGTGATGAAAGCAATGATGCAGATGACGGAAACGGAAACGCAGTTGGGCCGGACAAAATACCCTTGGAATTTTGGTTAAAGCTGAATCATGTCGGGCTAAGATGGCTCACTGTTCTTTTCAACAAAAGTATATTAAAAGAGGGCAACCGATGCCTGACGCTTCCAGGAAAAGCTTCCTTCTTCCGTTTTATAAGAACAAGGATGACTCACGTAAGCTCAACAACTACCTATATAGGCCAATCAAGTTAACATCTCACACATTGAAGACTTACGAGCGAGTTGTCTGCAATCGATTGAAAGAGATTGTGCAATCAATGCGGCTTTGTGCGGGGTCGGTCCGCAGTCAATGCTATTCAGTGCATACGTGTTACAGTGCATACGTGTTACGATGGAAAAGCATCGTAATGCACGGACGGACTTGTAGTTTGTGTTCATCCATCTGGAAAAAGCCTTCGACAGAGTTCCTCGTGATCTGACATAACCACATTAAAACAAAATGGTATAAGAAACCCATGGCTACTAACAACATTTTAAATTATAATTCACACCACCCTAAACATATGATAAAAAATGTAGCATCTAATTACATATTTAGAAGATTACAACTTACTAATAAAAAATTATGGAACGGACAAATTGATGATATAAAAATACTTGAAGCTAATAATTATCCAAATAAATTGATTAATCAACTAATTTACAAAAATAAACATAAAATTAATAATATTTATAACAATAATAATAGTCATAGCACAAATAATGGTAACCATAACACCAGATACCAAACGTTAACATATATCCCGATCATAATAATATTGAAACACCCATTACAATGACATTTAAACTCAATAACAAACTAAGGAATAAGTTATATATACTAATACTAAAGATAAATTAAAAGGAACAAACAAAAGAATATAGTACATAGCATTCCCTGTAAGACATGTAGTGAGAATAATATTACTAAATCCTATTATGGGTCCACAACCAGTCACTTAGAAACTAGACTAAATGAACATCAGAGCAAAAGTAAAATGATGACTAATTCACATACTAATATGATCAAGCATCAAATAATTGGCAAACATACAATACTATGGACTTTGAAAATACTAAAATAATAGACATTGAAAATGACAGGAATAAATTATTAATAAAAGAAGCGTTATACATTAATAAAAATTATCACGAGTCGCTAAACACAAAAAGCGAAATAGAAGTTAAAGTGAATCAGTATAATAGTAAATTGACGAGTATAAAGCCGAACATACACCATCCGGAATTCCTGTCCGGAAAAACTGATCAGGCCCGGCCTTCCGGTTTGCATGAATATAGAATACACCACACACCATCCGACACAGGCCGCCTGCGAACTGTCCGGCCGCGTGAGTAGAATGAATTTTCACTGGAGTTTATTTCAATAGGCAAATGTATTAGATGTACAACTTTGCTTCCGCCGTTTTCCGACACAGCCGTCTGTCGGAAAACGGCGGAAGCAAAGTTGTACACTTAGTATCTGAAACACGCGGCCGGACAGTTCGCCTGGTGGGAACGATTTTCCTCCCGGCCGCCTGAAAGGTCAATCCCGCCGCCTGAAACAACCATACACGATCCGGAATTCCTCAAGGCCCGACCTGATCAGTTTTTCCGGACAGGAATTCTGGATGGTGTATGTTCGGTTTAACACGCTGAAACACCTCATAGATATAATCTTAATATATATAAAAACGTTCGTGCATATGTTGCTGCCGCCATAACTCTTGAACCACTGAAGCTATCCAACTCATATTCACACCATATGTTCGTTTGGTCCTCCGATTTGCATAACTTTTTTTTGGACTCGGTAGGTGGCACTGGAGTGGAGTTTTTTACAAAATTCTTATTTATGGTCCAATTTGGCTCAAATTCACAACATATATTAATTAAATAATAATAAATCTGTTGACAAAATTTGGACTTGGTAGGTGGCGCTGGAGTCGAGATATTCAGAAAAATATGTATTTCAGGTCTGATTTTGTGCAGTGTATATAGATTTGACATTTCAGTATTCATTATTTTAATTTAGCGAATACAAATTGTTTCGCATACATTTAACCGACGAACTGGTGACGGTGCATGTCCGGAAGAAGAAGAGGCGACCCTGCAAAATTAACTGATCATGAAAACTCTAGGCTTTGCAGGAGAGCTATTTCGACTCCCCGGAACGACCAGGCATCAGCGACAAACGCTGAAATATTATTTTAAAATGCGTTTCTGGGGAATGTGTTGAATATCGCTCAATCAACCGAGTAATGGATCAATAGTTCATATCGCTTGCGTCGTTTGTTTACCATATTAGTGGTATTTTGTGATCTTTCGGATGCAGCGGAGTTGTGGCATAAGTATCAAAGTAAATTTGCTGAAGACTTTTTCGGGGATGCATGCCGCAATAATCACGGGGGACTGACAGATTACGCGAGAGTAATCTCAATCGATGCTTGCTGGCTATCCAAGAAACAGTAACAGGGGGTAATTCTCTCTCTTAATACAGCATGCCCACACCAACTTCAGGTGGGGAACGAATTAATAGTGAGTATGCAGCAGAAATCAACTATAGTTCAGCGCAGTTGGCTGAAATATGGCGAAATGGTTTATGAAGCAGAACAACGTTTGATATTCGATCATGTATGTCATAGCGTAGACGATGATTTGGGGGAAATCCTATTTTTAGATACACTCGGTGGGACGGGGAAAACATTTTTCACTAAAGTTATCTTAGCGCAAATACGTATTCAAAACTAAATAGCAATTGCTGTCGCCTCATCAGGAATAGCCGCTACATTGTTATCAGTAGGCAAAACGGCACATACTATATTCGAGATCCCGATTTACTTGGACCATACGGATATCCCAGTGTATAGCGTTTCCAGGAACTGTAACAAAGCCAGGGCTCTGCGCGATTGTTTCTTAATAATATATGGGACGAGTGCACTATGGCGAATCGGAAAGCGATTGAATCAGTAGATAGAACCTTACGTGACATCACACAAAACGACCGGCCTATGGGCGGTATTACAGTACTTTTCTGTGGCGACTTTAGGTAAACTTTACCAGTAAAACCCCGAGGAATGAGCGCTGATGAAATGAGGGCATGTCTAAAAAGCTCACATATATGGCGCATTGTCATACACATGTATTTGTCAACCAATATGCGGGCGCGAATTGGGGGTAATCAAAATGCCCAAGAGTTTTCAGATTTTTTACTGAAAATTGGTGACGGTACGTGTCCGGAATAAGAAGGGAAGATTATTCTCCAAAATAATTGATGTTGTGCATTTCAAAAACGACCAGGCATCTGCGATAAACGCAGAAATATTAAAATGCGTTCCTGGGAAATGTGTTGAATATAGCTCAATCAACCGAGTAATGAATCAAGAAGATGCTACCCATTATCCGGTTGAAATTTTAAATTCCCTAAGCCCACCTGGGCTTCCAAATTAATTTCCAAATCTCACAAATTAATATAAAAAGTTGGCGTCCCTGTAATTCTGCTTAGAAATTTGAGACGCCGAAACTATGTAAAGGTACCCGACTGAAAGTGAAGTTACTTTTAATTTAGCTTAAGTTTAGCCTTATCGTCGTGATGTTGAGCAAGCAGAGAACAAATTAATTATGTATGAAAAAATAGTCAGGATTAGTGTCAAGTTGCGAGCGAAGCGAGCTCTCGCAGCTAGTATATTATTAAAATTAAAACATCCGAACACCTTCGTCATGACTTATGGTGCATTTGCCACTTTGAAATTAGTAGTAAAACTTGTTCCGATTTCATTGTTCCTATGAGAGGAATATGAAATAGTGGGCGAATTTCAACAAAATTTAGGAACATGATTTGGTAGTCACTATAATTGAATAATATGAAATTTGGTAAAGATAACTTCAGAAATAAAAAAGTGTTTCTAACAAAAACTTGCTTTTGGAATGATCGTTCCTATGACAGCTATATGATGGAATAGTCCTATTTCAACTAAATTCGAGTATGTGATTTGACAAAAGATACTACTTATTAGTGTCAAATTTAAAAAACATATCTTTAGAAATAAAAAAGTTTTTCTCACAAAGATCAATTTTTGGACTGGTCGTTCCTATGGCAGTTATATGACGTAGTGATCCGATTCCGACATATATACAGCGTGCAATAGAAAGAAGGCTTTGTACATTTCAGCTCAATAGCTTCGAAACTGAGGGACTAGTTTGCATAGAAACAGACGGACAGACGGACAAAGCTTAATCGACTCGTCCATCATAGTGACCAAGAATATATGTATATAGTTTATATGGTGGGAGATGCTTCCTTCTGTGCGTTGCAAACTTCATGACAAAGTTAATATACCCTATTACATCCGTGAAGGGTATATATAGTGAAACACGCGGTAAACTGGATGGATGAATACAACGGATATACGTAAAATAGAAATAAATTGAGTATCACATTCAAATAAACCCTTGAATAGTGAGGATGCATATATTTTTAAAATAGATATTTAAAAAAATTTCATAAAGTTTAACAATTATTTTTAAACAAAATTTTGATATAAGTTTTCCTAAACATATTTACTAAATTACTGAGTAAAAATATTTTATAATAAATTGTATTTATAGGGGGGCAAAGACCTTTTCCATAGTCCTCCGCGTGGGCGCCCCCTGGTAACGGCAGTGTATCAATTCGCTGACGGCCAATGTCTTAGCGATGAGACAGTTTGTAAAAGGCAGATAGCTGTAGCCTGAATGGCTGACAAACACCTAAGCGTTTCAGGTCTAGTAGGATGGAATGTCTTGCGTAGTTGGACCTGCTACATAGTTGTGTGGGCTCCAGCACGTTTATTAAACCATCTGAAGCAGCTATCTCCGAGGCCATCCCCTGAATGGGGTTAAGCGACGTGCTGACAACTCGTCCTTGCAAAAACCACTCCATGTCAAGAAACCTGGAACAAAAGCCTCGGATTGGACGGATCAACAACGACGACCACGCAAACGACTAAAGGATTATTCTTTCGGATCCTGGAATGTACGCTCCCTGAACAAACCGGGGGCCGAGAAGGCCCTCCTTCAACAGGTCGAAAAGTACAAACTGAGCATTACTGCAGTCCAGGAAACAAATTGGCTTGGCAGCGAGATTAATGACAAGAAATCGCACACAATTTTTACAAGTGGCAAACCATCGGGCCGCAAGGAGTTTGGAGTAGCATTTATAGTGAACAATCACCTCAAACCGCATATTACTGACTTCAAACCCATAAATGAACGGCTGTGTGCGATTCGCATCAAGACTCGATTCTTCAATCTCTGGCTCATCAATGTGCACGCCCCCACTGAAGTTAAAGAAGACGCGGTAAAAGACGAGTTCTACGCCCGCCTTGAAACTCTCTTCGACTCGCTTCCAACAAACGACGTCAAATTGCTACTGGGAGACTTTAACGCGAAAGTCGGAAATGAAAGTTGGCACCGGGGGACCACTGGTGGCCATAGCCTCCATGAAGAATGTAACGATAACGGCCAGCGACTTATCGACTTTGCCTGCAGCAGGAATCTAGTCGTAAGCTCTACGTGTTTCCCGCATCGACGCATTCACAAGCAGACCTGGAAGTCTCCAGACGCACATACCGTCAACCAAATTGACCACGTCCTCATTTGCAGGAGAGGGACGTCTAGTGTCATGGATGTCCGCTCCTATCGAGGAGCAAACTGCGACTCAGATCATCACTTGGTGAAGACGACCTACAGATGTAGAATTTCCTCAGTGCACCAATCAAGAATCAGCCCTCCCAAAATCTTTGCGGTTGATAAGCTTTTGAGTGATGCTACAGCGGTGGCGTATACTACCGCCCTTGAGGAAAAACTATCACCTATGCTACACAACATCAGCAACACAGGCGTCCATGGGTTCTGGGAAGAACTCAAGGGTACCATCAAGGATGTCGCAGAGAAGGTCGTGGGATATAAAGCCCGGCGAGCGCGAAATGACTGGTTCGACGAAGAATGCAAAAACTCACTTGACGCGAAAAACTAGGCCTACAGACAATGGATTCAACGAGGAACCAGAGCCAGAAGAGAAAAATATGACGAGCTACGGCGAATATCGAATAGAATAATTAGACGTAAGAAACGTAAATACTTTGACGAGCAGTTGCTGAACATAAACGAAAACTTAGCTAATAGGAACACCAGACAAGCGTACAAACTAGTAAATACAATTAAGAACGGCTACCAACCCAGGACTAGCCTTTGTAAGGACAAGGATGGAAACATCATCAGCGACACCGATGGTATTAACAAGCGATGGGCCTCTTATTTTGAAGAGCTTCTAAACCGACCATCTAACATCCCCACACAGGAAGCTCTCGACGATATTGTTGATCTAGGCCCACCCATTCAACCCCCGACAGTAGAGGAAGTTGATCTTGCCTTGCGGTCACTAAAACGAAATAAAGCGCCGGGCGCTGACGAGATTCCAGCTGAACTGCTAAAATTCGGTAGAACGAGTCTGGTTGATGCCATACATCAATTACTCCTGCGAGTATGGGAGAACGAGGAGATCCCAGACGATTGGCGCAGAAGCATCATCTGTTCAATTCATAAAAAGGGAGATAAACTGCGGTGTGAGAATTACAGGGGCATCTCACTAGTTTGTTCGTCCTATAAAATTTTGACGAAAATTCTGGAAAATAGAATAAAACCGTACGCAGAACGAGTCATTGGCGAATATCAAAGCGGTTTCAGACCTGGTCGCTCCACAACCGATCAGCTCTTCTCAGTCAAACTGATACTCCAGAGGTGCTGGGAATACAACGTAAACGTATACCAAATCTTTGTCGACTTCAAGCAGGCATACGACAGTATCGATCGTGGAGTACTGTACAACATCATGCTGCAATTTGGGATACCGGCAAAATTAATGCGACTGACAAAGATGACGATGACCAACTCCGTCTCACAAGTCAGGATCCAGAATAGACTTACTAATCTATTTGAAACACGCACTGGTTTGAAACAGGGCGATGGACTGGCACCGACGCTCTTCAACCTAGCACTGGAATACGTTATTCGGGCCATGAATATGGACAACAGCAAGACGCTACTCATCAAGTCGACACAATTAGCAGCGTACGCCGACGACATCAACATCATGTCCCGAAGATTGGCTGACGCAGAAGAACTTCTGCATACGCTCGATACCGCTGCAAAGGAAGTTGGATTACGTATTAACGAGGGTAAAACTAAAATAATGATGCAATCGGTGACAAGGACACCTGCACAACCAAGCATCAATGTGGGGGACCTCAACATCGAGTTCGTGAACAACTTCATTTACCTGGGACGAAATCACGCGACGGATACAGTTAGCTAATAAGACTTTTTTCTCGGTTCTCCCCATAATGAAATCGAAGCATGTGCACAGAAACACGAAGCTCCGCGTGTACAAAACCATTATACGACCAGTGCTATGCTATGGCGCGAAGCATGGACCCTAACTCAAGCCTCCGAAAACATGCTAGACACTTTTGAACGTAAGGTTCTACGGCGAATTTTCGGGGCTGTTTGCGATCGAGATGGATGGCGCATCCGATACAACCATGAGTTGTATGAAATGTACGATGAGCTGCAAGTCTCGAAAATCGTCAAACTACAACGACTTCAATGGGCAGGGCATGTACAAAGAATGGACGATGATCGCATGCCTAAGAGAGTAATGAATGCAGAACGAGTCGACGGAGCGAGACTGCAAGGACGACCGAGATCTCGTTGGGAGAGCTCAGTAGGTGTGGACGCCGCGCAGCTGCTGGGCTCCCAAAATTGGAGGACGCGGTCACGTGACCGAGATAATTGGAGGACAATGATCCAGGCGGCCAAGGCCCGACGTCGGGCTGTCGCGCCACGATGATGATGATGATTTATAGAATAAATCTCCTAAAGATGTCAAAATAAGGCGAAATGTCGAGACAATAAAATAACTTAAGAAAAATTAGTCTTGTGAATATTAACAACATAATTAACTAGAGAATGGTATGAAAGCGCAAGGAAGAAGAAGGAAGTAATTGAGAAAGAATTGGATGTAATTCTAATCCCTTAAGATCCTAAATACATAGAAACTGAGTTTCTACATTCACAGAACGTGAGCATAACTTTTGGTAGGCGAAAATTCGAGAAATATGAATTTTTAAGGCTAAAGTCGCGAAACAGACATTTTTGCAACTTTGCTCATAACCACACTAAAAATAGGTTGAATTGAAAAATATTGGCAATGTTAGACTTAAACAAATTATCTTCAAGTTTTATTTTACGAGTTTTTAATTTGAAACATCTGCTTCAAAGATTCGTGAGCTTGAAAATGTGAGTGTACTAACCTCCGGTTTTCGTGCGAAATCTCATACAAAAACTGTCAAAAATCCGGTTCGCGCGAAAAATTTCGCTTTTCTCGGTACTCAGTTCTTCGCACAAAAATCCCATACACAGACAAAAGTCTCCACACCGTTGTGTGTGATTTCCACGCGAAAACAATTGCTTTGCATTTTATTTCGTGTGGAAACCGGGCATTACAGAGGTGATCGCTCTCCTTTATGTGAGAAGGGGAAATTCAAGTGTCGTATAGAGCGCAGCTGAAATGTGTTATGCGCAAGTTTCCACTGTCATTTTTTCGTGGGAAAGATACATAAGTGCAACATTTTCACACAAAAAGGTTAGTACCGCCCTTAACAGGGGCGAACCCAGGGGGGGGGATAAAGGGGATAAGTCCCCCCCCCCCGAAATTTTTTGATTTTGGTTTCTTAATCCTTAAGTCAATTAATCTTTACAGCTATTCAGATAATAAATTAAATTATTATCTTGTATATCTTCTTCTTCTGTTGCCTTGACCCCTCCAGGGGCATGGGCGCGTCAACATCTCTGGCATCTCTATGCCTTGTTGACGTTTCAATAGCTTATCTACTTTTCGGAAGTACAGTTGCTAGCATGCACCTCCTATCCGCGCCGTATTTATACTAACAAGCTCGGAGCACTGTGAGAGTTCTACTAGTACTCACAGGCAGTTTTTGATCACGCCGAGATTTGATCTCCGAGCTCTAGATTAGTATCGTAGGGTGGTGACCGAACGATCACGGCCACCGAGCGCGACATCTTGTATATACTTAGTCATATATATTATATTTTTGCTAGAATATTTATCCAACATTTTTTGCAAGAGATATAAATAATGTTTTTCTTCAATATTTTTTTGCAATTAATATTACAAATTAATTTAAAATACTTTGTTTGCTATTTTCATTTAACTACTAATTGAATATTTACTTTAAAATGAAAAATTTTGCTCTTGAATAAGAAACTTTAATTTTAAAACATTTGTTTACTGATATATAATAAGATTTTGAATTTAATGGTGAATTGCATCCCCTTAGGAATACTCTCGTTTGTCCGATATTTATTGGCTAATCCCGATTCCGTCTTTATGAACGTCAGACCACTGCTGCTTGTTGCTGCCTTACGATTTATTTTTTGAAATATTCCGCAAATTTGCGATTGATTTCATATCGGGGAACTGCGCTAATCAATCCAGGCAAGTAGTAGCAATCCCGGAGCCATTTCCTAGTAATTTTTGTCGAAAAAAAAAGTTTAGATAAGTTTACCTATGGTACAGATTGGGCTACAGAAAGGCTACAAATCGGAGGTACAGTATTCAAGAAGGATGATAGCCCTAGATATTTCATCAAAACTACTATGCAATTACCACGGCTCTAAGGTATTACCAAAGAGGATTGATAATTCTACAAGAGTTATCACTCCATATAACTTTCCCCTCTGCCAGGAGATTTGTATGTATTGACAAATTGTATAGACTTCACAAGAAAGTTGACTCCGCCTCCGGCGGTAGATTTGTATGTATTGATTCTCTTGTGTATCTATACTGTGTAGTTTATACTATGTTTATACAATTTGTCAATACATACAAATCTCCTGGCAGAGGCGAAACTTCTATGGAGTGATAACTCTTGTGGAATCTATACTATTTGGTATTGCCAAAGAGGATTGATATTCTACAAGAGCTATCACTCCATAGAACTTTCCCCTCTGCCAGAAGATTTGTATGTATTGGCAAATAGTATAAACTACACAGTATAGATACACAAGAGAATCAATACACACAAATCTACCGACGGAGGCGGAGTCAGCTTTCTTGAGTATGTATTGATTCTCTCGTGTATCTATACTGTGTACTATACAATTTGTCAATACATACAAATCTTCTGGCAGAGGGGAAAGTTCTATGGAGTGAAAGCTCTTGTAGAATATCAATCCTCTTTGGTATTGCCAAAGAGGATTGATAATTCTACAAGAGTTATCACTCCATATAAATTTCCCCTCTGCCAGGAGATTTGTATGTATTGACAAATTGTATAGACTTCACAAGAAAGTTGACTCCGCCTCCGGCGGTAGATTTGTATGTATTGATTCTCTTGTGCATAGGCGCCGACTATGGGGGGGCAAGGCACTTTTTGCCCCCTCAATCCAAATATTTCAGGCACAGATATCGTTTTGCAAGAAAAGCGATCCTCACTCGACATCTTCGTTCAAACAATCAAACACGTATTTAGCTATGACAAATAGGGAAGGAAGAAAGGACATATATATGAAGATTGTACACTGAATTCCGCGCTTTAAGGTGCGTTTTGCTAGGCATCACTTTGTGTCGATCGCAGGCGACGATCAAAAAGATACATACAAATAGTGTTCCGGGCTATATGGCTTGATCGCTAACCGCGAATAATGTACGACGATCGTGTGCCTAATAGTAATGCACCTTAAACAATGCTTGACAGCTGTCAATCTCCCGGGCCCCGGATCATGAGAACCTGTGGTATTAGTTGAAAAACGAGTCGTTCCGATACGAAGAACCGGCTGCCACAGGAACGTATTAAAACTCGTCGTTCAATTTGCTTATGATTCCTCAAGATACTGTCAAATGGATCTGTTGTACTATAATGATATTAAGGGCTGGGATTATAGTGTGCGTAACGAACACGACTTCTGCTGTCAAATAAAGTTGAACCAATGTATTTCAGATGGCGATATGTATACTCTACGCGAACAATACGTGGCACACGAAGACGAGTTCAACTTGGTTGGAATCAAAGCGCCACGAAGTGTCAATTCACATATGCTTGTGTTTTAAAAATGTGGGCGACTATTTATTTAGTTCTTAATTACTTTTATGCCCTTGGAAGTGCATGTTTCTACTTTTAATTTAAAAAAAAATGTTGCAACTTTGTTAGAAGGTCAATTTTTCACAGTTCAAATGTGTCAAACGAACGCGGACAGAAGATTTAACTATAACACGCTGAACAGCTGATTTTCGTTGGCTGCGTCTTGAGGACGTTTTTCACGCACAATATAACTAAGCGGTAAAACATGAACGGTAAAAATATCTGAGTTTGAATTTAATTAAAATTTAATTCATTATTTTGTGTTATCAAACAACAAAGCATTTTGGTTCCATTTACTAATGTTTGAAAAATTGGCTTCATTCTTAAAAACAAACAACAAACGCCATTTCCATACAACGCTGATGATTTGCACGGTCGAACAACTCGAGACTTGACGAAGAAATTGGTTCTAAATTGGTTCACCTCAATCATGAGACCATTTTGATTGACTGTATGAGACTATACATTCGTATCGATATCAAATATTTACCCGTTTTAAGACGTCGACTTACTTAGCTAGGGCTATTGGGCCGTTCTGTCCGTGAACCTACCATCAGTAAATTGTTTTTACAGTGTAAGAGATACGTTAATTGTTATCTAAAGATGTTATGTGTTGCCCGACGTTTGTAGTTGTCAACTAAATCAAAGAAGACGCAGCTTTCCCAAACTACAAATTTTTATTTCTATTGTATATATATTTCGGGAGCGACTTACCCCCTTCTTCAGTACAAAAGCTACCTGCCTAGTAGCTACCAACCTAGTAGCTTTTGTACTGAAGAAGGGGGTAAGTCGCTCCCGAAATATATATACAATAGAAATAAAAATTTGTGGTTTGGGAAAGCTGCGTCTTCTTTGATTTGTTATCTAAAGAATAGGTCAGTTTATTGTGAGGGTACCATCGCAAAAAAATCACCCAACAAGGCAATCCGGCCGTCAGTATGAAAAGTTGTTGTGCCCCCCAATATTTTCTAGCAGTCGGCGCCTCAGCTCTTGTGTATCTATACTGTGTAGTTTATACTATGTTTATACAATTTGTCAATACATACAAATCTCCTGGCAGAGGCGAAACTTCTATGGAGTGATAACTCTTGTGGAATCTATACTATTTGGTATTGCCTACATGGCTCAGTTAGCGCATTCCTCTTATATGAAGCTAAACAATAATTTGCATGGGATGTATAAAAAAATTAAATTAATTTGTAATAATTGCAATGAAGTAATTCAATGCCCCTCTCAACAAATTTTCGTAACGATCGGTTATCGAAACCAGTTTTTTTTTTCTAATGAAATAATTAAACAAAAACTCAAATTATTTTTTCGTGAACATCGACTTTCAGTTATAAAACGTTCTTTGTGAATTGCTCATCTTATTGTCAAAATGTAAGTACCTTTATATGGTTTCGATTATCCGAAAACATTTAAAACGTATGTTTTTATAACCTCAATACAGAAATCCCCCCCCCCCCCCCCAAAAAATCCTGGGTTCGCTCCTGGCCCTTAAGCCCAAAAAATTTTCGTTTTTCGACTATCAATTTTGACTATACTAATGAACACAATTTCCAGTTTGAGTAGTGCATTAGAGGCAGATTTCAACGTTCTTAAATTTACACCTATAAAATTGTTCCATCCAAGGCACCGTTTAGAAGTTATAAGGAAAATATTTAAAAAAAAAAGGGCTCAAATTTCTCGGATTATCGCCTGCCAAAAGTTAGGCTCACCTTCTGCGAACGTCAGTTTCCATGTATTTATGATCTAAGGGATTAAAATTACATCCAGATCCCATTATAATCTTAAATTTACTAGCCTAAAAGGCGTCTTCTCTTTTAACTTCATAATAATTTTTACTTTTTACTTGCCATAGGCAACTTTGAGATCGGTACATTGATATCAACTCCTCCAAAAATTAAATCCGGTCAGTTATTCCGGATCAATTATCGATTGTGCAACCGGCCAACTGAACAAAGGCCAGGCTTGATAAGTTTTGCATTCGGTCGGGTTGTAATGAACCACTTATAATGGACTATATCCTGGTAGTGCTGCTTCCACCGGCAGATCGAAGGCAGCACCTGATGAGTACGAAACCAGGCTGAGTCTCATTACACCCGGACCCCAATGCGAGCGCAAGGACATGTGCGCCGCCCGCCATCCATTCCATCCTTATCGCCCCATTTTCAGGCCTATTAATTTTTATTAATACATAAGGGATAGGAGCAACGAGCGGCGAAAACCCCGCCTAATCTCCCGAACAGGCTTTTTTGCCAAATGGCACAGACCGACCTTCGCGGTCACTATGCTACCTTAGGCTCCGTCCCCACGGGCATCTTCGGATGCCTACCGACCGGTCCGTTGCAGGCTGAACAGGGCGACTGAACCGTCCAATTTCTACATACACCGTACCGAATTCCTCAAGCCCAGTCCTGATCAGTTTTTCCGGAGAGAAATTCCGGATCATCTGTGGTGAAGGCCATATTAAGGTGTACACTGCAAATGTCCCCCGTCCAAATTTCAGGGACACAGACTGCAATCCAAGCAATCCCGAGCCAAAGTCAAGTTCGATGACGAACCCTATTTTCCCTTATCCGATTTAATTCCACGTACCATCAACTGCATTGCAAAAGTGTTGCATCAACACCTTGGCGGCCGCCAACACGTAAAAATGTTTTTTTTTGCTATTTAACACTGACAACACAAAACTTAAACAAAATTTGACTCCGTTAAGATCGGATTTCGCGCACAAACGTCTAGGCGGTCGGGTGGATTTTGGGCAAGTTGAATATCCAACTTGGATTGCGGCGGATTCCGGAGCTCTCAACTTGAATCCCACACACAACGAATTTTGGATTGGACGCGAGATAAACTGAATTTTGGACGCTAGTGTATGACGACCTTTATTCTGGAAGGCCGGTAGTTTTTCGGAAAGGAATTCCGGATCGTTTATGGCGGGCTTAAGTAATTCTTGAGACCAGGAACTTTGAATACAACTTCCCTTCTTTTCTTCCTGTCTTCGTTTCTATAGGTGGATACTTGTTCATCATCATCATCGTGGCGCGACAGCCCGACGTCGGGCCTTGGCCGCCTGGATCATTGTCCTCCAATTATCTCGGTCACGTGACCGCGTCCTCCAATTTTGGGAGCCCAGCAGCTGCGCGGCGTCCACACCTACTGTGCTCTCCCAACGAGATCTCGGTCGTCCTCGCAGTCTCGCTCCGTCGACTCGTTCTGCATTCATTACTCTCTTAGGCATGCGATCATCGTCCATTCTTTGTACATGCCCTGCCCATTGAAGTCGTTGTAGTTTGACGATTTTCGAGACTTGCAGCTCATCGTACATTTCATACAACTCATGGTTGTACCGGATGCGCCATCCATCTCGATCGCAAACATCCCCGAAAATTCGCCGTAGAACCTTACGTTCGAAAGTGTCTAGCATGTTTTCGGAGGCTTGAGTTAGGGTCCATGCTTCGCAGCCATAGCATAGCACTGGTCGTATAATGGTTTTGTACACGCGGAGCTTCGTGTTTCTGTGCACATGTTTCGATTTCATTATGGGGAGAACCGAGAAAAAAGTCTTATTAGCTAATTGTATCCGTCGCTTGATTTCGTCAATTTCGTTGGCGTCCCTTGACAAGTTGCAACCCAAGTAAATGAAGTTGTTCACGAACTCGATGTTGAGGTCCCCCACATTGATGCTTGGTTGTGCAGGTGTCCTTGTCACCGATTGCATCATTATTTTAGATTTACCCTCGTTAATACGTAATCCAACTTCCTTTGCAGCGGTATCAAGCGTATGCAGAAGTTCTTCTGCGTCAGCCAATCTTCGGGACATGATGTTGATGTCGTCGGCGTACGCTGCTAATTGTGTCGACTTGATGAGTAGCGTCTTGCTGTTGTCCATATTCATGGCCCGAATAACGTATTCCAGTGCTAGGTTGAAGAGCGTCGGAGCCAGTCCATCGCCCTGTTTCAAACCAGTGCGTGTTTCAAATAGATCAGTAAGTCTATTCTGGATCCTGACTTGTGAGACGGAGTTGGTCATCGTCATCTTTGTCAGTCGCACTAATTTTGCTGGTATACCAAATTGCAGCATGATGTTGTACAGTACTCCACGATCGATACTGTCGTATGCCTGCTTGAAGTCGACAAAGATTTGGTATACGTTTACGTTGTATTCCCAGCACCTCTGGAGTATCAGTTTGACTGAGAAGAGCTGATCGGTTGTGGAGCGACCAGGTCTGAAACCGCTTTGATATTCGCCAATGACTCGTTCTGCGTACGGTTTTATTCTATTTTCCAGAATTTTCGTCAAAATTTTATAGGACGTACAAACTAGTGAAATGCCCCTGTAATTCTCACACCGCAGTTTATCTCCCTTTTTATGAGTTGGACAGATGATGCTTCTGCGCCAATCGTCTGGGATCTCCTCGTTCTCCCATACTCGCAGGAGTAATTGATGTATGGCATCAACTAGACTCGTTCCACCGAATCTTAGCAGTTCAGCTGGAATCTCGTCAGCGCCCGGCGCTTTATTTCGTTTTAGTGACCGCAACGCGAGATCAACTTCCTCTACTGTCGGGGGTTGAATGGGTGGGCCTAGATCAACAATATCGTCGAGAGCTTCCTGTGTGGGGATGTTAGATGGACGGTTTAGAAGCTCTTCAAAATAAGAGGCCCATCGTTTGTTAATACCATCGGTGTCGCTGATGATGTTTCCATCCTTGTCCTTACAAAGGCTAGTCCTGGGTTGGTAGCCGTTCTTAATTGTATTTACTAGTTTGTACGCTTGTCTGGTGTTTCTATTAGCTAAGTTTTCGTTTATGTTCAGCAACTGCTCGTCAAAGTATTTACGTTTCTTACGTCTAATTATTCTATTCGATATTCGCCGTAGCTCGTCATATTTTTCTCTTCTGGCTCTGGTTCCTCGTTGAATCCATTGTCTGTAGGCCTAGTTTTTCGCGTCAAGTGAATTTTTGCATTCTTCGTCGAACCAGTCATTTCGCGCTCGCCGGGCTTTATATCCCACGACCTTCTCTGCGACATCCTTGATGGTACCCTTGAGTTCTTCCCAGAACCCATGGACGCCTGTGTTGCTGATGTTGTGTAGCATAGGTGATAGTTTTTCCTCAAGGGCGGTAGTATACGCCACCGCTGTAGCATCACTCAAGAGCTTATCAACCGCAAAGATTTTGGGAGGGCTGATTCTTGACTGGTGCACTGAGGAAATTCTACATCTGTAGGTCGTCTTCACCAAGTGATGATCTGAGTCGCAGTTTGCTCCTCGATAGGAGCGAACATCCATGACACTAGACGCCGATCTCCTGCAAATGAGGACGTGGTCAATTTGGTTGACGGTATGTGCATCTGAAGACTTCCAGGACTGCTTGTGAATGCGTCGATGCGGGAAACACGTAGAGCTTACGACTAGATTCCTGCTGCAGGCGAAGTCGATAAGTCGCTGGCCGTTATCGTTACATTCTTCATGGAGGCTGTGGCCTCCAGAGGTCCCCCGATGCCAACTTTCATTTCCGACTTTCGCGTTAAAGTCTCCCAGCAGCAATTTGACGTCGTTTGTTGGAAGTGAGTCGAAGAGAGTTTCAAGGCGGGCGTAGAACTCGTCTTTTACTGCGTCTTCTTTAACTTCAGTGGGGGCATGCACATTGATGAGCCAGAGATTGAAGAATCGAGTCTTGATGCGAATCGCACACAGCCGTTCATTTATGGGTTTGAAGTCAGTAATATGCGGTTTGAGGTGATTGTTCACTATAAATGCTACTCCAAACTCCTTGCGGCCCGATGGTTTGCCACTTGTAAAAATTGTGTGCGATTTCTTGTCATTAATCTCGCTGCCAAGCCAATTTGTTTCCTGGACTGCAGTTATGCTCAGTTTGTACTTTTCGACCTGTTGAAGGAGGGCCTTCTCGGCCCCCGGTTTGTTCAGGGAGCGTACATTCCAGGATCCGAAAGAATAATCCTTTATTCGTTTGCGTGGTCGTCGTTGTTGATCCGTCCAATCCGAGGCTTTTGTTCCAGGTTTCTTGACATGGAGTGGTTTTTACAAGGACGAGTTGTCAGCACGTCGCTTAACCCCATTCAGAGGATACTTGTTGCGCTTCATTAAACCAAATAGTGAAACACATATGCGAGCATGACCGCGAGTGCCACTCGAGTAGAGTGCGTAGCAAAAGTGCCTAGTCATGGTCGTCAACGCAATTGACACATTCACACATTCCATAGCCAAGCTTCAGATACATTCGTCTATTGAAACAAACTCCACTGAATATTCATTCTAGCCACGCGGCTGGACAGGCCTTTGAGGCGGCCGGATGGATAATTGGAAATCGATCTTATCGCCATAGAATCAAAGTTTCTATCTATTGCATTGAATTGTACGGCATTTCACTTTCCATGGCCAAGTTTCAGATACACGTATGCACAATTGAAAATCGATATTATCACCAGAGATTCGAAGTATCATTCCATTTACTGAATTGGATTTTACTTTCCATGGTCAATTTTCAGATACATTGGTCTATTGAAATAAACTGAAAATTCATTCTAGTCACGCGGCCGGACAGGCCTTTGAGGCCGCCGGATGGATAATTGGAAATCAATCTTATCGCCATAGAATAAAAGTATCTATCTATTGGATTGAATTGTACGGCATTTTACTTTCCATAGCCAGGCTTCAGATACATTCGTCTATTGAAATAAACGCCAGTGGTAATTCATTTTAATCACGCGGTCGGATGGATAATTGGAAATCGATCCTATCGCCATAGAATGAAAGTATCTATCTATGAATTTTCACTAGAGTTTATTTCAATAGACGAATGTATCTGAAACTTGGCCATGGAAAGTAAAATGCCGTACAATTCAATGCAATAGATAGATACTTTGATTCTATGGCGATAAGATCGATTTCCAATTATCCATCCGGCCGCCTCAAAGGCCTGTCCGGCGGCCTGAAGCAGCCATACACGATCCGGAATTCCTCAAGGCCGGGCCTGATCAATTTTTTTTTTCAGCAGGAATTCCGGATGGTGTATTCTATATTTAGGCAAACCGGAAGGCCGAGCCTGATTAGTTTTTCCGGACAGGAATTCCGGATGGTGTATGTTCGGCTTTAGAATTCAAACAGATAAGGGCGAATTCCTTCGGAAGGAAGACTCGTACTTGGGTCACATTATCACAGATCAAGGGGTGAAGATGGATCAAAACAAAATTAAAGCAGTAGTATAATTAAAACCTCCGACAAACAAAAGAGAAATGAAAAGCTTTTTAGGAATGACGGGATACTACCGCAAATTTATTCAAAACTACGCTTCAATTGTATTGGATGTAAAACTTTGCTTTCGCCGTTTTTTCCTGGAATTAAAAACTTAATTGTCAAAAAGTACCTACAGATGTATTATTCAAAGCGCTGCCCATCGCTAGCGACAACTTCCGCCCATCTCTCCGGCAATTTCCGGATTCAATCTCGGAAAAAGGAGGCATCTTTCGACGCGATCGATGATTGAATCCATTTTTCGACTTCCTCGTACGAACGAAAATTCTATCAGCCAGGCCGTGCGCCATGGAACGAAATAGATGGTAGTCGGAAGGAGCGATGTCTGGGGAGTATGGCGGGTGGGGCAAGATTTCCCATTTCAGGGTTTCCAAGTATGTCTTGACCACTTTTGCGACGTGTGGCCGAGCATTGTCATGCTGGAAGATGACTTTGTCGTGGCTCTCTTGGTACTGTCGTCGTTTTTCCTTTAATTCTCGGTTTAAACGCATCAATTGCGTTCGGTACCGATCTCCTGTGATAGTTTCATTCGGTTTCAGTAGCTTGTAGTATATCACACCGAGCTGGTTCCACCAAATGCAAAGCCGTAAATACTCGGTTTTGCCGTCGACGTTGAGGCATGTCCGGGCATTCCCCATGACTTTCTGCGCTTGAGATTATCGTAACGGACCCATTTTTCGTCGCCGGTTACGATGCGATGTAGAAATCCCTTCCGATTCTGCCTTTGAAGCAGTTGTTCGCATTAATTAATTAGGTTATCAGAAATCTAACAGTCGGGGGACCAACTATAATTTTAACGATAAGAGTGTTAAGATAGGCAAAATTTCATTTTGCTATCCTAATGTTCCTTTTTTTGCTACCAAATCCACAAAATATTGAATTGTGTTTTCATTGACTTGAACTTGGGTCAGCATTTCAACGACTATGACTGGTTCGACGAAGAATGCAAAAATTCACTTGACGTGAAAAACGAGGCCTATAGAGAGACAATGGATTCAACAAGCAACCAGAGCCAAAAGAGAAAAATATGACGAGCTACAGCGCATATCGAATAGAATAATTAACCGTTAGAAACATAAATACTTACACGAGCAGTTTCTGAATATTAACGAAAACTTAGCTAATAGGAACACCAGACAAGCGTACAAGCTAGTAAATACAATAAACGGCTATCAACCCAGGTCTAGCCTCTGTAAGGACAAGGATGGAAACATCATCAGCGACACCGATAGCAGTAACAAACGATGGGCCTCTTATTTTGAAGAGCTTCTCAATCTACTATGCAATCTAACATCCCCACACAAGAAGCTCTTGACGATATTGTTGATCTAGGCCCACCCACAACCCCCGACAGTAGAGAAAGTTGATCTCGCGTTGCGGTTACTAAAATGAAATAAAGCGCCGGGCGCAGACGAGATACCAGCTGAACTGCTAAAATTCGGTAGAACGAGTCTGGTTGATGCCATACATCAATTACTCCTGCGAGTATGGGAGAACGAGGAGATCCCAGACGATTGGCGCAGAAGCATCATCTGTCCAATTCATAAAAAGGGAGATAAACTGCGGTGTGAGAATTACAGGGGCATCTCACTAGTTTGTTCGTCCTATAAAATTTTGACGAAAATTCTGGAAAATAGAATAAAACCGTACGCAGAACGAGTCATTGGCGAATATCAAAGCGGTTTCAGACCTGGTCGCTCCACAACCGATCAGCTCTTCTCAGTCAAAATGATACTCCAGAGGTGCTGGGAATACAACGTAAACGTATACCAAATCTTTGTCGACTTCAAGCAGGCATACGACAGTATCGATCGTGGAGTACTGTACAACATCATGCTGCAATTTGGTATACCAGCAAAATTAGTGCGACTGACAAAGATGACGATGACCAACTCCGTCTCACAAGTTAGGATCCAGAATAGACTTACTGATCTATTTGAAACACGCACTGGTTTGAAACAGGGCGATGGACTGGCACCGACGCTCTTCAACCTAGCATTGGAATACGTTGTTCGGGCCATGAATATGGACAACAGCAAGACGCTACTCATCAAGTCGACACAATTAGCAGCGTACGCCGAAGACATCAACATCATGTCCCGAGGATTGGCTGACGCAGAAGAACTTCTGCATACGCTCGATACCGCTGCAAAGGAAGTTGGATTACGTATTAACGAGGGTAAAACTAAAATAATGATGCAATCGGTGACAAGGACACCTGCACAACCAAGCATCAATGTGGGGGACCTCAACATCGAGTTCGTGAACAACTTCATTTACTTGGGTTGCAACTTGTCAAGGGACGCCAACGAAATTGACGAAATCAAGCGACGGATACAGTTAGCTAATAAGACTTTTTTCTCGGTTCTCCCCATAATGAAATCGAAACATGTGCACAGAAACACGAAGCTCCGCGTGTACAAAACCATTATACGACCAGTGCTATGCTATGGCTGCGAAGCATGGACCCTAACTCAAGCCTCCGAAAACATGCTAGACACTTTTGAACGTAAGGTTCTACGGCGAATTTTCGGGGCTGTTTGCGATCGAGATGGATGGCGCATCCGGTACAACCATGAGTTGTATGAAATGTACGATGAGCTGCAAGTCTCGAAAATCGTCAAACTACAACGACTTTAATGGGCAGGGCATGTACAAAGAATGGACGATGATCGCATGCCTAAGAGAGTAATGAATGCAGAACGAGTCGACGGAGCGAGACTGCGAGGACGACCGAGATCTCGTTGGGAGAGCTCAGTAGGTGTGGACGCCGCGCAGCTGCTGGGCTCCCAAAATTGGAGGACGCGGTCACGTGACCGAGATAATTGGAGGACAATGATCCAGGCGGCCAAGGCCCGACGTCGGGCTGTCGCGCCACGATGATGATGATGATGAGGTAATATCTTACCCTAAAGACAGAAAATAGCTTGTAGAAATCAGATAAACCGTTTATTAAATATACCTATAGCTCGAAATAAAAGGATATGTAGCCCACTATCAACATTCTGCTGTTTTATCTTATTTTTCTCGAGTTTTCACCTTTGTATTATACTAATTTTATCAAAAATAAAAACTTCCTGTTTTGTTGTTAACAATTTGTTTTAACATTATATGATACTAATTTTTCAATTTCGAGTCATTTACAGCCCTTAAATTAAAGAAAATAATTTGTTCACACTTTTTTTATTTTATTTTCCAAGGTCATATCTAATTAACAGTTTATCTGATTTCTACAGGCTGTTTTCTGTTTTTAGGGTAAGATATTACCTGCGATTCACTCTTTACTAGAATATGCTAGCGGGTATAGTTTTTGAGTAATTTCGTTTTTGTTTAAAAAAAAGTCGGTGTTTTTGGAAAGGTTAAATTACTTTGGTCAGTCAAATTGTTATAACACTGGTTGCTTTACTTAGGGTACTTTCGATTTTTGATACATTGTTTGAGTTGGTACATTGTTTAAAAATTCGAGTTTTCTATTTCCCCTCTAACACCACGGACCCCGCTACGTTGAAAATGTGCCTAATTGTTTGGCTTGCCCTGTTTCTTTTCAGTATCTCCTAAATTAGTCTCACAAGAAATCTTGTAAAACTTTATTTAACTAGAGTAATTTATCTACAATTTGAGACTAAAATAAAACTTTTAGCTGTTACTTACCGAGATAGAGCTTTTAAGGCATAAATCGATGAGCATTCATTTTTGGATTTTACTCATACTATAAAAATGGCCCGAATTGAAAAATATTGGCCACGTTAGGCTGACAATGAAATTGTCCCCAACTTTTACAAACAAGCTTTTCCATTTGGAAGATCCGTTGCAAAGATCTGTGAGCTTGAAAAGTGAAAAAGTGTGATTTTCCTCGGGAGCCTCGAAAATTGTCATTTTTTCACTATCGATTTTGACTACGCTACTGACCCGAATTTCAACTTTGAACAGTGCATTGAACGCAGAATTCAACAGTCTTTAATTTACTCCTGCAAGGTTTTTCGATCCGAGGCACCGTTTAGGATTTATAATGATAATATTAAAAAAAGGGCTCAAATTTCTCGGATTTTCGCCCTCCAAAAGTTAAGCTCACCTTCTTCGACCGTGCAAACTCAGTTTCCATGTATTCAGTATCTATAGAAGGGATTAAAATTATTTCCAGATATTTCCCTCATTATTATTAAAAAGCCCCAAAATTGACTTAATTTGACTGGCCTAGTATACGGTGTCATCAAGGAGTTTACAGGTGGTCGTAACTCCTGCCAACATCCGGTGAAGGATAGTGATGGAAAGCTACTTATCTTGGAAGAAGATCGAATGAGGCGGTGGAAGGAACACTTCGCCGCAGTCTTGAACCGTGTAACCTCTGGTGAAGTTCCTCCTCATATGGATAATTTAGCTAAACATCAAAATGTGCGTATACGGTCCACTGCCCCTACTAAAGAGGAAATAGTCACTGCAATTATTGCACTAAAACGAGGAAAGGCCGCCGGACTCGACGGTGTCCCTGTCGAACTTTATCAAGGAGCGCCAAGCGTCACTGCCGATTTGCTGCACCCACTTGTTGACAAAGCGTGGAATACAGAGACCTTTCCCACTGAGTGGAAGGAAGGTTTGATCATCAAACTTCCAAAGAAGGGTAGCCATCACAGACTGTAATAATTGTAGAGGCATTTGTGTGCTTCCTGCCGTTGCCAAGATAATAGCTAAAATTGTCCTGGAAAGACTAAAGGCCCACTTAGAAAGCACAATTGATGAAGAGCAGGCTGGTTTTCGATCCGGATTCTCCTGTGTCGATCACATTAACACCTTGCGAATCATTATCGAGCAATGCGCTGAATACGATTCTCCGCTTCACTGGCTTTTCATCGATTTCGAAAAGGTTTTCGATAGTGTGAACCGGGATTCTATATGGGTGGCCTTGCGCAGGAGAGGCATCCCTGAGAAGCTTGTGGCTATTATTAGGGCAACTTACGACGGCGCGAAATGTCGCGTTCTGCATAAAGGTAAGCTGTCGGGGGACTTTGAGATTCGCAGTGGAGTTTGGCAGGGGTGCATCCTCTCACCGATCCTATTCCTCATTGTGATCGGCGATGTGTTACATGCAGCCCTATCCAGACTCGACAGAGGAATTCAATGGACTTTGACATCTTATCTACAACATCTTGACTATGCCTACTCTCCCACAAAATCATGGATCTGTCCGCAATGGCGTTAGATCTCGAGAGGGAGGCAAGCAAGGTTGGGCTAAAGATTAATACCAACAAGACCAAGGTTCTTAGCCCGCCGTTGCGAAAAAGAAATCCAACACCTATTGCCATCAATATTAATGGGTAGCCTGTGGAGAAGGTGGACAACTTCGTCTACCTGGGTAGCATTGTTGCCGAAAATTGTGGTACGGAGCAGGACATCGCTCGTCGTACCAACCAGGCTAAACGCGCATATGGCATGCTGTCCAAAATCTGGCAGAGCAGTTATCTCAGCATCAAGACCAAGCTGGGCCTGTTTCGCTCTCTGGTACTGTCAGTGCTTTTGTATGGGATCAGTACATGGAAAGTTTCCGTAGGAGTTACCAGAAAGCTGCAAGTTTTCGTCAACTCATGTCTTCGTCGAATTTTAAGAATATTCTGGCCCGAAACAATATCAAATCAGGAGCTAAGTCGGCGTACGGGTCACATGCCAATCGACGAATTGATACGCAAGCGAAAATGGCAGTGGATAGGTCACACATTGCAGAAGTGCGAGAACTGCTTTGCTTTGCATACCATGAAATGGAACCCAATTTCCAACCAAGGCCGACCAAGAAGGGGTCCTCGAATCACATGGCGTCGATCTGTGGCAAAGGAGAGTATGATGGCGCGCAGGAGTAGTTGACACGCTATGCCCCGCTAGGGGTTAAGGCAAAGTAGTAGTAGTACCACCGACTGCCATCTTCAATACGCTCTCACTCGTCCAACTCAACTGTAATGGGTTGCAACACAAGATCGACGAACTCGCATCATTTATGGACAGACATCGCATCCAAGTTGGAGCCATACAGCAGACGAAACTGCACTCCAACTCGTCCCTCAACACATATGGCAACTACACTATTGTTAGGAAAGACAGGTTGACCAACGTTGGAGGATGGCTTGCTTTCATTATTCATCATTCCGTGCAACACCGGGAAATCGATATTATTAGTAATGATGGAAGTGCAGGCCATCGCCATAAAATCGGGTAATGTTGATATCGAAATTTACAATATTTACATCCCACCGGTATCCAGTTGTCCCTCAGGATACCATGTAAATATCAACCATCTCCTTACCAGTCAACATCGCCTCCTGCCCGGTGACTTTAACGCTCACCATGAACTCTGGCACTCCAACCTTAACAACGACGCCAGGGGAAACTCAATAGCTCAACAGCTTGATGCCTCCGATTTCTGTACCCTAAATGACGACATTCCCGCTCGCATCGCCGATACATGTTCCAGTTCTCCAGACATCACGATTGCTAGTGCTGCCCTCATAAATGAAACACAATGGGAGCAGGTCCTAAAACCGAACATACACCATTCGGAATTTCTATCGGGAAAAACTGATCAGGCCCGGCCTTGAGGAATTCCGGATCGTGTATGGTCGTTTCAGGCCGCCTTCAGGCGGCCGCATTGGCCTTTCAGGCGGTCAGAAGGAAAATCGTTCCCGCCAGGCCTCCACCACACACGTTCCAGAATTTTTCTCCGGAAAAACTGATCAGGCCTGGCCTTGAGGAATTCCGGATCGTCAATGGCATGTGCAGGCCGCCTTGAGCCGTATGGATAATTGGAAATCGATCTTATCACCATAGAATGAAAGTATCTATTTATTGAATTGTAGGGCATTTTACTTTCCATAGCCAAGCTTCAGATACATTCGTCTATTGGAAAAAACTCCAGTGAAAATGCATTCTACTCATGCGGCCGGACAGTTCGCCTTGAGGCGGCCTGCCCGGCGGCCTGTCCGGCAGCCTCAAGGCGGACTGTCCGGCCGCGTGTTTCAGATTAAGTGTACAACTTTGCTGCCGACAGACGACTGTGTCGGAAAACGGCGGAAGCAAAGTTGTACACAAAATACATTCGTCTATTGAAATAAACTCCAGTGAAAATTCGTTCTACTCACGCGGCCGGACAGTTCACCTTGACAGGCCTTTGAGGCGGCCGGATGGATAATTACAAATCTATCTTATCGCCATAGAATGAAAGTATCTATCTATTGCTTTGAATTGTACGGCATTTTACTTTCCATAGCCAAGCTTCAGATACATTCGTCTATTGGAAAAAACTCCAGTGAAAATTCACTCTAGTCACGGGGCCGGACAGTTCGCCTTGAGGCGGCGGGACAGGCGAAGCAATAGATAGATACTGAAGTAGGCATACACGATCCGGAATTCCTCAAGGCCGGGCCTGATCAGTTTTTCCGGAAGGAATTCCGGATGGTGTATGGTGTATTCTATATTCAGGCAAACTGGAAGGCCGGGCCTCATCAGTTTTTTCGGACAGGAATTCAGGATGGTGTATGTTGGGCTTAACACTATCTTCAGATATCAATCGTGATAAGGCATGACAAACCGTCAAACATCATATCTTCCGAACACCGCACGTTTGTCAACCACAATAAGGCTGATTGGAACGGTTTTACCTTCTATACAAACGCTAAATTCCTCGCTCTGCCAACGCCAACCGACGTTCGTACAGCCGAATCAAACATAAGGAAAGTCCTGAACAAAGCGGCTGCGAAGTTCATTCCTGCAGGACGGATTCCGAAAATCCGGCCCAACTTTCCAACCATTGCCGCCAGACCGGCAGACGAGAGAGACAGCATAAGGAGCGTAAACCCGGACGACCCCAGAATTCACGAGATGAACTGCGAGATCCAAAGGCAAGTAGCCGAACATAGGAGGTCAAAATGGAGCACCCATCTGAATAACTGCAATCTAACTACAGGGTTGAGCAAGTTATGGTCGACAGTCCGTGCCCTTTCCAATCCACCAAAACAGAAAGGGAACATCGCCATTCAGTTCGGTGAAAATTCAACAAGTGACCCTACCCACTGCGCAAGTCGTTTCAATAAACAATTTATTGAACACCCCGCACCATACAGACTTAAGCGCGAAATTCGTAGGAAGATTCACAACCGAACCACAGACAGCATACCTGTTTTCACCACGGACGAAGTAGTTGCAGCTATAAGGAAGGCTAACAACTCGAAAGCATTGGGACCAGATGGCATTTCAATGACTATGCTCAAACACCTCGATCTGCTAGCCATCAACTATCTCACGGCTACCTATAATCTATCCATCTCCTCGCTGATCATTCCGGAAATATGGAAAAAAGGGAGAGCCATCCCAATATTGAAACCTGGGAAGAAAGCGACACTCTACTGTCACCAGTTGCCAAAACGCTTGAAGCACTAATTCACCCTGTTCTTACGGCCCACATCCAGCTCGCAGATCACCAGAATGGCTTCCGAAGCATGCACAGTACGACCACGGTCTTGGATGCCATTACATCCCGCATTCGTAATGGTCTCAACTAGGCTCGTCCATGTCAGAGAACAATATTGGTGACGCTTGACCTGTCGAAGGCCTTCGACACTGTCAGCCATTCAGCGCTTTTGTCTGACATCAACCGTTCATTGCTTCCGTCGCAAATAGTGAAATGGATTGCCAACTATCTCGCTTGCAGGCAATCCTATACAGAATTCAGGAGCAGCAAATCAAAGCTTAGGAAGATTAAACAAGGTGTACCTCAAGGAGGAGTTCTATCTCCAACCTTGTTTAACTTATATCTATCAAGACTCCCGACACCACCTGAAGGGATCGACATCATCTCCTACGCTGACGACTGCTCCATTCTGGCAACAGGGAACGACATAGCGGATATGTGCGGAAACATCAACGGTTATCTTGAAGAACTAAACTCGTTCTCCATAAGGAAGAACCTTACCGTCTCAGCGCCTAAATCCTCGGCAACCCTATTTACCACCTGGACGAAGTAGGTCAATATGCAGCTTGAAATCTCGATCGGGAATCATCCTATTCCTACTATAAACCATCCTAAAATCCTATGAGTCACGCTGAATAGCATGGCCACATCATCACCCCATGCCTGAACCGTGTGCGACAGGATGCCTAGTAGGAATAAGATCCTCAGGGCCGGTAGTACCTGGGGCAAGGATAAAGAAACTCTACTGGTCACGTATAAAGCAGTCGGAAGATCAGTGGCCAACTATGCGGCTCCTGTGTGGTCGCAGAATCTCTGTGACACACAGTGGAAAAAGATTCAAACGTGCCAAAATGCTGCTCTCCGTACTGTTACTGACTGTCTCCTGATGTCACCCCAGGACAATCTACACCAGGAAACCAGGATGATGCCTTTAAGGGACCACAACCAGCTTCTTGCTAAACAATACCTGGTGGGCTGCTACCGAAGTGATCACCCAAACTCCAACCTCATGGACAAGACGCCGCCGCCCAGACATGTCAGGCGCGACTTGAGGGACCTAGAAAGGGATGTGCAGAGGTACAAAAGGGTACCCTTTGATAGTGGCGCACACAGGTTGGCCATCGCAGCGATTCATCGGGAGGAGGTTAATCAGTCAATCGCAGGGTTAGGTTCGAATCCAGTTCTCTCGTCCATACCACCAATGATATCTTCGGAAAAGGAAAGACTTCCGAGAGCTACATACATACGAGAACAACACTCGCTCAACTTCGGTCAGGCTGGTGTTCACGACTGAACTCCTACCTACCTCCTTGTTACTGACCACTATTCTATTGCAAAAATAACGCTTGATAACACAATAACAGAAACTGGAAATAGAAACAAAAGGCCACCTCTCAAAAAAAACTGATTACAATTTACTGCATGCACTCTTTCAACAGCAAGACTGGTATACTGTCTACCTATATAATACCCCAGACCCAAACGAAGCTACTAAATGTTTCCTTAAAATTATCCATGAGTTAATAGAGCAAGTAACTATAAATGTTCAACCTACACTTAAGCGTAAGCAATTGCCGCGTAAAAGGTGGTGCACTAAGGGAATAATCATATCAATTCGTCGCAAAAACTCACTAGCAAATAAAGTTAAAAATGAGCCTTTCAATACTTCTTTGCTTATGAATTTTAAGAAATACAGAAATCTTCTTAACGATGTTATTAATGCTGCGTTTACACGTGAACATCTCGCCGAATTTGAACGTGAATACAATAACAATAGCATTATATTCGCCGAACGGAACAGGCAATGTTCCCATCCATCCATTTCCCGAGAACTTTTTCGCCGAATATTGCTGCGCGTCTTATGGAAAAAGCATTAAGACGACAAAAGGTGCATTCGGCGAATACGTTCGGAGCTGTTCCCATGAGGAATGGGAACGGGCGAAAATGTTCGCCGAATTAAGTGGAAATGTACCTTTTCATATGGAGGTATGTTTTCAAACGAGGGTCAACCATTGAGAGAAAATGTATGTGCTACGAATCTATTTCAATCGTCTTGCGTTTCACACCAATTGCCAGCAGGTAGACGATGGGTAATTTGAGTTGAGTTGTTGTTTGTTGTTTGAGTTTTTTGGTTTGTTTTCGATTTTATGACACCAGGTCAGAAAATAATGAAATAAGGACAAATGGATATTTTTTTGGGGGTGTTAGATTGAAATGCAATCAGATGTATGTAAGTCTGATTGATTAAAATGTAACTGTTTAAGCTATGTAGGTATATTAGATAGATATATTAGTATAAAGATGTAGGTATATTAAATATTTAACCCATATTTTCGCATAATGTGCTTATCGATGTATAAATTTAGGTAGGCAATTGATTCTAAAACGTAAAATTTTACTCCAAAGAAGGTCTTATTAATCTCTGCCGTATGATCAATATTTTGAATGGGTGCGTTCCTTGAAAACCCTAAACGTTCCAAGTTGCTTTGAACTCAGCTCAATTTCAGGTGGAGATAGCATGTAAAATACAAACTAGTGAAATAAATCAGAAAATTGTTCTGGTTGATTTCCCTTTTTATCGTTTGACATGCATTTGCTAAATACTTGAAACGTAGTTGCAACGTTGAGAATCCTGAACCTAGGCAATGTATGGCATGTACCCGAAACGTACAATTGGTATAATTATACATTTTCGAGTCATTTTGATTTCAGTGTCAGATGAAAGAAAAACGACACGGATCTGCGACGAGCGAACTTAAATAGCCATCATGCAGACACTTCGCCGTATGAAGCCGAATTACGGGCTCACTATAGAAAGGTTTAGAGGCGGATGGCGAAGAAAGAAGTTTATTTCAGCTAATTCACTTTCAACTCTGATCCAGATGTGATCCCATACAAGACCTGGATCAAAACTGGTCTCTCATTTTCTATCTGCTGATTAACAGATACAGTAGCTACAACGAACAGATACAATACCAACTGACCAACAGATACAGTATCTACTGAGCGATAGATGCAATATATATTGGCTAACGGACACAGTATATACTGAGCAACAGATTCATTATCTATTGACCAAAAGATACAGCCCGTATTGAGCAACAGATAAAGTATCTATTGAGAAACAGGTAGATACAGAGACACAAAATGCCTTCAACAGTAGTCTATTTCATTTGTCTCAACATTGAACAAACAACATGCATCGCACTTTATTTCCGTCTAATCTAATTTTATATGCGACGGGCCATAAACAAGAAGTTTTCCCCACTACACAAAAATGTGGATGTATGTACGTGCCTATAACTCTAGGCTACATATAATGTATTCCTTCACAAAACCACAATTCCATGTTTTATAATAAATACTTGGACTTGTACTTGTACTTTATTCACGTCTAATCTAATTTTATATGCGACGGGCCATAAACAAGAAATTTTCCCCACTACACAAAAATGTGGATGTATGTACGTACCTATAATTCTAGGCTGCATGTAATGTATTCCTTCACAAAACCACAATTCCATGTTGGTACATATTTGCATATTACTTGTACTTTATTCACTTAAACTAAAATAAAAAAAATCCATACAATGTACGTGACATACGTACAAATTAATTGATTTAAAGCATTTAGATAGAGTTCCAAACAATCTAAATTAAACTTCGCCTTCGTATGATCATTGCTTTCATCCATAAATCATCATCAAATTGATTTCCCAATGCAAAACAATAACAAGTCAAAAACCATAACCCAGTAATATGTACTTGCGGTAGAATGCATACCCGATATCTACTGATCTCTTCAATAAAGTCAATGCTTTCAAAAAAAAAGGTCATATTATTACCAAATGACAACAAACAGACGAAGGGTAGTTTTCAGTTTACGGGTCCATGGGCAAATATGTATCTTTCTACAATAGCAACCCATCATTCTTCATGCCTTCCGTGTGTGTCGGCAACGAAATTTACTTGGTAGTTGTTGGTATATTAGTCCTAATGTTCAAGAACCGCGGTAATGATCAAATTCGGCGAGATGTTCACGTGTAAACGCACGCTAATGAATTCAACGCCTTTTTTGCGAATGTCGGTGAAAATATTTCAAACTCGGTCCCGGTTGTATCTCCCCATAGAGAAAATAGAAATACTACTGTCACGCTAGCAGATTTCAATACTATCACAAGTGATGAGATACTAAGAGATATATTCAATTTATCTGAAAATAAATCTCCAGGTGAAGACTCCATCTCTTCAAAGCTGTTAAAAAATATATCAAGCTACGTAGTATCACCTCTATGCTATTTTTATAATAAATGTCTTACAACTGGTATATTTCCAGACAATCTCAAAATGGCGACGGTTGTTCCCATCTTTAAATCAACTAATAAAAAAATCCTAACAACTACCGACCTATATCACTTATTTCGAGCCTAGCCAAGATTTTAGAGAAATGTCTGAAAACACGTTTAACTCAACACCTTATTTCTCAAAATTTCTTATCATCTAATCAGTATGGCTTTCAGGAAAGCAAAAGTACAAGTGATGTTATCTATCGTGTGACTGATTTTCTAAATAAATCTATGGATAACAAGGAAAAGGCAATAGCTGTTTTCCTTGACCTAAAAAAAGCTTTCGATACCGTCAATCATAATATCCTTCATAGCAAGCTAAAATCTATAGGTTTAACCGATAATATTATTGCTCTATTCTGCTCTTATCTTAGTGGTCGTCAGCAAAAAGTTAAAATTGGGACAATATTTAGTGAACCAATTGAAGTCAAATGTGGTATTCCTCAAGGCACTGTATTGGGGCCGGTCCTCTTCAATATATATATCAATATATATATTAATAATCTATGTAAAATGAAATTGGATAGTGACTTTGGGGGAAATATTGTCGCTTACGCGGATGACACTGTCTTACAATTCAAAGGACATAGCTGGGAAAATGTTCAGCAGAAAGATAATAGGGGTTGTAAAAAAATTTACAATTGGCTCTGCAACCATAAACTGGCTTTGAATCTAGACAAAACTAATTTCATAGCCTTCACTAGTTGCAGTAATCGATACAATGTTCCAACTATTAAACTAGCAGTCAACGGTAGATCCATATCTCAACTTGAATATGTTAAGTACTTGGGAGTAATTATAGATCAAAATCTAAGCTGGAAGAAACACATTACACTGGTAACCCAAAAACTCCGCCAAACTACTTAGGCGTTTTTAAGGTTAAGATATAACATTGACACAAATACAATAAGAATGGTTTATTTTTCACTGGTCCAATCAATCCTTCAGTATGGAATTATTATTTGGGGAGCAGCACTTATATCTTATATTGCGCCTCTACAGAATCTACAGAACAGAATAATTAAAATTTGTCAAAAAAGTCAAAATTTTCCTCTACATCGGCTGCTTTTGATGAATTTAAAGTAATGAATATCAGGCAGATTTATCTATATAACTGCCTAAAGTTTATGTATGTGAACCAAAGCCAATTCGAAACCCACATCACGGGCCATCAGACTAGAAGGCAACTACTTGGTCCTATGGCCGTTATTCGTTGTAGGACAGCAAGTTCCTCTAGACCATCGTTTCCCAAAGTGGGGGTCGCGGTGTGATTTTTGGGGGGTCGCGAAGCCACGTTCTTAATTTTGTAAATTAAAGAAACAGTGTCATATCAGATAAAAATTGTATCTATTAAAATAAATATTTTCCATATTACATATTATAACAAACAAAAACATAACGAATTTTTCACTTCATTGTACATGGACTATAATTAAAAACAAAATGCATGGTAACATAAATAGTAAATAAATTCATAGAAACTCTTCTAAGCTTAGCAATCAAATGCAAAAAAATAGCAAGTACAAAAATTCAATGTTTTATCGGTAATGTATAAAAGCAAATTGCCTTCTAATGATAGCAATTTATTCCTGTATTTCGTCTTTATAGCCACCATGCTAGAAAATCCTTTCTCGCGTAGATACAAAGTCGGGAAAGGAATAAGGATCCGCAATGCTTCTGTAACTAAACTCCTGTATTCGCTGCGACGTGCGAGCCAAAAGTCTACCAAATCGTTCGAAGAAAATTACAATCCCAAAGTTTTTTCCTCGGACAGCTCTATCAGCTCATTGAGAGTGTTAATAGGCAAGGATGCTGCGGCGATTACATTTTTATCGAAGGGGTTCAAACCCCATCTTTTAGAGAGGTCATTTTGATCTTCCGGAAATACTATGGGAGCTGTAGCTTCAAGGCGGACAAATGGTCGTTTACAACTTGTAAAAATGAGTTTATAACTGCATTTGTACATTCGATTTCGTCTTCGATATATTTTGAAGGTAGCGGAAATGCATCAAAATTCTTAGCATTTATCCTTGCACTCCATATGTCCAATTTTTGGATGAAAGCACATACTTTATCCTTCATGTTGATTATTGTTTTGCCGTAGCCTTGCAAACTCAAATTTAAATCATTTAACTGGGCAAATATATCTGCCAAGTAGGCAAGTGAGATCATGAAATGGTGGTCTTGGAAGAAGTTATTAAAAGTTGGATGGTCTTTAAAATATACCTTTAATTCTTCCCGTAATTCGAATAGCCTTGTTAAGACTTTTCCGCGGGATAACCATTTTACCTCAGTGTGAAAAAGAAGCGTATCGTAGTTGTAGTGGTCACCTTTAAATTAAGGGAAGTATACGGACGTATGTATATGGACATTTTAATGTACAAAACGTAATAATATAATATTATAATTTTCTGCATCATGTTCATTAAATTTTGCGAGTCACTGTACCCGTATCAACTAGGATAGCGGGTCCAGTGATAGCTTATAAGAAATGATCAAGATGCAGGAAAACATGAAAACTGGTTTTGGCTACTGAGAAAGGGAACTGATAACGTAGGCGGCAGGTAGAACATTGATAACGAGACCGAGCAGAGGATTGTGATCCGTTTAGTGGAGTCTTGTGTTAGCTGTGGAAAGAATCGGACGAAAAAAGTGGGACCGAGCCGTTGAAATTCATGGGAAGAAGCCACCCAGATTCAACAGAAGACGGGGAGTTTTTTATTTCACGAGTGGAAAGTAGGAGTCCGTCGCGAAGTTGTGTGTTTAAATTGATTAATCCGCGGTTTAGATAGTGGTCGGTTTGTGTGGGATTTTCTTTCGCCGTTTGGAGAATTCGAACACGAGATCGGACGGACGGATTGGGGAGACGCGATTGGGGGTCGATTGTGGTGGCGGACGGAACAGGGCAATTTCGACGCGCGAATAGTCCAATAAATCCTCAAAGAGTAAAATAAAAACCCATATATTTATTAATATATACACATATGGACAATTTCTGCGTCGCCCCGGTCCGTTAACCGCAATTGACTCGTCACCACCACGTGGCTATCGCCCCACCACATCGTCGTGGGAGCCGCAGATAGGTGCTTCGCCATCAGGGAAGCACCCCAGGTAAGGCTGTATCGTTCAAATAGGTTATGACTTGCTGTCACAAAGGCCACAAAAAGGGGAGGTACGTGCGAAGAGTCTTGATCTGATTCTCGTGTAAACTTGCGAGTCGTATGTCTTCTGTGTAGTGTCCATGAGACGAAGACGGTGAAACGGTTGTGTTCAGTCGCGAAATCGTTCCCACGTTCTAAACAGTGTTCCTACAGAGTATCTACTGTGTTCAGTGTATTCCAATTGGGGAAAAATTAGAGTCTTCACCACGAACAGGATAATTGAGCTCCTGGCTCCTTCGAAAATAGGCCGGCCTTAGGCTGGTCCCAGTCAGCGGAGAGATTTTTTTGTGAAGAGGGTGACCTTTGGCGCAGCAGGTTGTGTCCATGGGAAGCTCAGTGGAGGGAATGCATAAAGCAAATGCCCAACAGTAGGTCAATCGTTGTGTATCATGAACCTAGCCATTGAACAACGGTTCTGACGTCAACACAGTTGAGTAATTGTTGCCCAACACTTAATTTTGAACATTAAGATTGGTTTCATACAAAATTATTCGCTTCATCGTAGTTTTCGTTTCGAAAATTTCCTTATTCCTAATTTTTGGACTGCATTAGACAAAATGCAAAATCAATAGAAAATGTATATTACACATGTATGTGTTAGGTGATTCAATTTGTGGCAATTGTTAAATGCGCATAGTACCTCGTAGCATTCTTTCGTTCATTTAAGCCAACAACATTATACGTATATGTAATACGAAAAAAAAAGAGGAATGAACCACTCTAATCGATAAAATATGCGTTGAAATTTAGCAAAAGAAAAGAAGCAAGATTATAAAAATATGAATGATATATAAATCTTACATTGTATTTTAATACAAAGGCAACCACGATCTCTTCAAACTCTTTATATATACATATATAATACGATACATTTACATAAATACACATATTTTTTTTATTTTTCTCAAAAAAATACAGTAGATATTAGTTAATCAATTACAACAAATGTGTCCAGGATATTAGCAAAAAGAAAATCTTAAATTTTTCATTTCGACGGGGATAATCTACGACTCGAGTTTCCATTCGAAATTGCATTTTCTCTTATTTTCTTTCGTCTTATTGTCATTTTTTGCTCTTTTTCAAACATAATTGAATCAATAAGAGAAAGAGAGCTCGAAGAAGCAGATGAAAGAATGGAAGGAATTAGGTAATTTTATTTTATCTAGAAACGAAAATTCCCATAGAAAATGTCTCTTTACAATAATAATTGAGAAAGTTATGCATTACATTTTTATATATATATACATATATATGTAAAAGAATGAAACACAAAACAGACATCCACATTTAGATACATTTACGTTTCACTTATGTACACTTGTAAGTGTTCGAATTATAAGTTTGTAGAGTGTATTCTTTTCCCTTTCTAGATTGTAATATAAAACAAATTTTTAAATATAAATTGTAAAGAAATAAAAAAAAAAAAAAAATATATATATATATATATAGATAGATTTAAATCTAAAACAAAAAAAAAATTATATTTTTTTGAATAACCAAGAGGTGCACCTAGAACATGGATTCTTTCTCGGTGCAACTTCTTTAGAATAAAACAATGAAGGGCTAAGGTCCCAATTCTCCTCCTCTCCCTCCGCTCTCTCACGGTAAACTTTGATAAATATTGGGGGTTTTCCAATAAATCATGGCGCCTGAAAACCCAACGGTAGGGCGGGTCAAGACGCGCCGGACCCATTACATCAGGGGTCCATTGTGAGCCATTCACCATCGTAAGGCTCGTTTGACCTGGAGGGGGAAAGGATCGGTCCTGATTGGACGGTTTCCATCCGTAATATTTTCTGTTGGTCTTGATGCCACATTATCTAGATTGGCTGATGCAGCCCCTTGTCCCTGCACGGGGCTGAGTTGTTTTGAGTCTTAGGGAGTTTGGTGCATAGGCACCCCAATTAGATTTTCTCGTCTTTCTTTGGTTTGTGTATCGCGGGTGTTAGCTTATTTTGAATTTTGGACATCGGGCAGACGTGCGATTTTGTTCTTGTATGTATATGGAGGAGGCCGATGACTGCCGTGGATTACCCACCCCGCTACTCCCGATAGCTGAGCTGGTCTGCCAGCGCACGTCACGGGTGGTCATCGGAGAGTGGTTCTTCGACACGTGTTGTCATTAGGCCTTTGCGGCCATCCCAACCCTCGTCCTCCGGTATCCATTACTACATAGTCTGCTCCCATTTCATTACACAATACTGCAAATATTCGGGACTGCAATGGTCAGCCTTTTATGTAATTTACCATTCTTACAGCATCACTCAGTACATTTTGGAGATCCTCCGGCATTTTTTTTGTTGCTAGTGCGTGGCGATGAAGAAAGCAATGGATCCAGCTTACATTCGGCATAATAGTTTTCAACTTTGATATTAAACCGCTATTTTTTCCAGTTAGTGATCTTGCCCCATCGCTGCAAATAGCGATGCATTTTGCCCAATCCAAACCGTTATTTTTAACAGCATCATTGAAAACCTCAAACAGTCCTTGCCCTGTTGCATATTCCGGTATTCGTTTACAAAAAAGCATATCCTCTTTTACTGAGCCATTGTTTTCATATCTTACGAAGCATAAAAAAATGGGCCATGTTTGCAATGTCTGTCGATTCAACGAATTGTATACTGAAAAATTCACTCGATCGTACAGCATCTAATATTTGTTCCTTAACATCTTCTGCCATTTCTGTTATCCTTCTGCCTACCGTGTTGTTCGAAAGAGGTATCGCTTTTAGTTTATTCGCCTCTTCAGGTCCTACTAAAATGTTACCTTATCTATTATTAGGTAATATAAGGTTTTCTGCGATAGTATGAGCTTTGCCCGCTTTTGCAATCCTCAGTGACACCAGATAGGATGCTCGAAGTGCAGCAGCATTGGTCTGATTGGGTTTCGATAAATTGTTTTGCTGTTCTCGCAGGCATTCGGCTTTTCTTTGAAAAACTCCAGGGGTTTCCCTATCAAGGAAGGATGCTTGGTTTCTACGCGTCGAATAAGTTTTGATGGCTTCATGCTCTCAGAGCTTAAAACTTGGCAACAGATGACACACTGTTGTTTTCCATCCAGCGATATAAATCCGTACTTTAAATATTCTTCGTTGTACGATCTGATTTTCTTTTTCGCACCGCCATCAGATGTTGATGCAATGTTGCGTTTAGTTTATAAACTTATCCATTTCTTTCAAGCTGTGAAAACCAGAACCAAAACTTAATGTGACGAAGTTGCTAATCGCTTACTACCCCACACAATGCATTGTCTTACCGAACGAAGAAATTATGAATAGAGAAAAACATTGTGTCAATAGGAAAAACAAATGAATTGCATGTGGTATAACGGTAAAATGGCAGCCTATATTTTTTTTGGGTTTTGTTAACTATTATTTATTATACAGGGATTACCGTTCATGATGGTAAATACATACTTTAATAGTAGGTAGATAGTACGGTCCATTTGGGGAAAAATAATATCTGACGTCAACCCTCAAAGAAATTTCAAAATCGATCTTTAATCTAAAATTCGAACGAAATTTTTACAACGGTACGTTGAACTGATAAACCTGCGAATTTGATAAAAGTTGCCCCAATATGTTGGCTTTCGAACGGTATCTAAATTACAAGGACTTAGATTTCAAAATTTGCGAATATTACGTATTAAAAGGGAAAAACGTAGCCTTGATATGGAGCAAATCGACGTAAACCTGGTAGTTATAGTTGTTAATAGAGGGAGACTAATGTGCATTCGCCCGGTGCATAGTATTTAATTCGCCCAACACTCTTGTTTGGGCTCAGGAAATCCCTCACACAGTTTGCCCTTCTCGATACCAGCATGAGTTCAGCGTGAATATCTTGGTAGGTGTCATTGTCGACCAGATGATTCTTCCTCAACTTGTTAATTTGTCCGCCTTTTATCGCATGCGGCAAAATTAAGTTGAACCTAAAATATTGGAGGATATACCTATTTCCTAACGAAGGGACATTTGGCGAGAAATGGACGCATATCCGCCCCACAACCAAAGAATTGTCAAAAAATTCATGAATAGTGAATTCCGAGAAATTGGACGATATGGACCGGCCGGATTGCCTGCTTGAAATCCCGATTTAACACCTCTTGACTTCTTCGTTTGGGGAAATCTAAAAAACGAGGCTTACATTGAACATACTGTCTTCCGGAACATTAATTGCAAAAAATTTAAGCAACTTGCAACAATTTGAGAGAAAAGAGGGAAGATGCCCTTTCAAGCTATTTCATCTGTTGGTAGATGTCGGGTTTGTATCCAACATGGAGGAGGATATTTCGAGCAGTGAAGTTTATGTGTTTAGTTTTTAAGGGGACTTAAAGATTTTTGAAATAGTTGCTGTTTGGAATTGATGCCTCATCCCGCGACACCGACAACCAAAGAAAAGGGACCACACAGGACCATGCCATCCACAACACAGAAGAGGACCACACAGGAACATGCCTAGTCTATTTATAGATTAGAGGCACTTGACGTTGATCCTGCATGTATGCAGGGAGACTTGTTTGCCGACTTTTGAATTGAAAGGACGTATCCTTCTGCCAGTAAAATTGTATCTTGTCTCAACATAACGATAAAGCGACTAATAAATTGTATTTGAATTGTTTTAGAATTCTTGTCGCCTTTTCCGTTTATTATTAGTAGTGCTATAGTGCACTTGGTCCGTCGCAGTTTAGCAAGTTTGTTTGGTGTTCATCGGAATAGCAAACAATTTTTGGTCCGTCGAGCCGGATCGTGAAAAATCGCGTGATCGGTACCAGTGTGAAGTTTGAAAGACATTTGTTGGTGCTAGTTTTTTGAAAATTCGTGAGAAGACTGTGCAGAAATTGGTTTTGAAAAACCGTGATCGCAATCAGTGTGAAGATCGAAAGACATTTGCTGGTGCTAGTTTTGGAAAAGTCGGAAGAAGACTGTGCAGAAATTGGTTGGTAAGTCCTTTGACCTCCTTTCCCTTTGATTCCTATATAGTCGCAATATTTGAATTTCGCCATTTCGACCAATTCGCCAATCAAACCAAATTTTATAATGGAAGCTCTGTACAACAAGCAGAAATTAGCTGCCGATCAGCTATCTCGTTTGCAGTCCGTACACAAAACGGATTCCCTAGCGAAGAAAACTGCTAGTTACACTAAGCGATTGATAGCGAAGGTTGAAATCCTTCTACAGGACTATTTGATAATTCATAGGGAAATTCTTAAGAAAAGCTCCAATGGTTTAACTGAAATAGAAAATTCGTATTTCAAAAACCAAGAATACACCAATTTTGAATTAGAGTGTATGGACTTTTTGGCATAAATGGAAGAGAGTTTGGGGCAAGTGCAGCCAGAGCTCGATAACGGAGTTAGAGATAGTTCGAGTAGAATTTTCGATAGTGATGTGAAACTACCACGGATTATGTTACCAAAATTCGATGGTGATTATGATTCGTGGCCATCATTCAAGGATCTCTTCTTATCCTTAATACATCGAAAGGAAACAATCTCCAAAGTGGAGAAATTACATTATTTGAAGTGCAGCCTCTCTGGTGAGGCAGAAGGTCTCTTGCGACCTTTTCAAATAACTGAGGGAAATTACGAAGTAGCTTGGAGCATTCTTCTGGATCGCTACGATAATAAAAATGCACTGATGAATAATCAGTTTAAAAGGATATTCAGCTTGGGGAATGCGTCAGACACCTCAAGCTCGATCAAATCTTTATTGGACAATGTAACAGAGTTTGTAAAAAACGTAGAAAATTTTGAAGTAGCGAATGTTTGGCATTCTATGGTCATATTTTTGGCTACACAGCGTTTACCGCCCACATCGCGCGAGATGTGGGAACAGCAACAAGCGTCAAACAAGGAGCAATCAACACTGGAAGAGCAGCAAACATTCTTGGAGACGCGTTTTCGTGCTTTGGAGGCTACCGCTAGATCATCAAACAGTCGCACATCGGATTCATCGCGATCGAAACGATTACAGGATCGAAATAATACACAACGAAGAATCAATGGCTTCCACGCTGGAACTTCTAAACAAACATGCGTCGTATGCAAAGAGGAGCATAGTTTGATGAAGTGTCCGGGATTCGTCCAGGCTGACGCATCAGAAAGATTTGCGATAGTTAAGCGAAATAAACTTTGCCTTAATTGTTTGGCTTATGGACATTTAGTGGCGAATTGTCCCAGCACGCGCAAGTGTTTTAAATGCCAACAAACCCACCACACCATGTTGCATAGGGAAAGCAACCAAAATGTCAGTATTCCACAAACTTCGACTTCAGCTCAGACACTTAGTTCACTGAACGCTGTAACCCCTGAGCGGCGTTCAATCGACAATCGCAGTTTTGGCGAAGTTTTATTAGCCACTGCCTTGATTAAAGTTGTTTCGCCAAACAGAACAGTGCAGCTACGAGCGTTACTTGACCAAGGCTCGCAAGCAACTTTCATCACTGAAGACGCTGTCCAGAAACTAGGTTTACGGAAGAGAACTCATAAAGCTAGCGTTTTTGGCATCGGGTCAACAAGTGGCCAAACCACGTCTGGAATTATTAATGCACAATTATTACTTAATAATGGCGAATTGTACAATATGGAAGCGCTTGTTCTCCCGAAGTTGACAAACCTTGTCCCAAATCGATACATCGAAGTCGAAATGTTCAAGAATCTTCCTAATATAAGCTTAGCAGATCCACATTTTAATGTTCCAGGAAAAATAGATTTGTTGCTCGGTGCTGATGTGTGTGCTCAATTGATTTTGGCTGACGTCATAACACTTGAAGATGGTCCTCTGCTGCAGAGCACCCGGATTGGCTGGATAATATCTGGTAGAATTGGAGCGGCAAACAGTCCTTCGATTCAGTCGTTCAGCATTGGAGTGGTTGAAAATGATGATTTGGGCACACAACTGAAAAGGTTTTGGGAATTAGAAGAGGTGACAACAACTAAACAACCTGCGGAAGACGATATTTATGCGGAAGAGCACTATAAAGCCACTGTAACACGTAGCAATTCAGGACGATATACGGTTCGATTACCATTTAAAAGCATCAAAGCAAAAAATCAGTTAGGAAAGTCTCGCTATTCTGCTATATCTACTTGGAAACACATGGAAGCTAGGTTGGAAAGAAACCCGACTTTGAAACAAGAATACATAGATTGCCTTCAAGAATTTTTAGACGCAGGATATCTAGTCCCGACCAAGGAGCTTATCGAAAATGCGGATTCCAATCAACATGGCCACTATCTTGCGCATCACGCCGTACGCAAGGAGAGCAGCACCACTAAAACCAGGATAGTATTCGATGCATCCCGTAAATCAAGTACTGGGGTATCTTTGAACGATGTACTGCTCACCGGTCCAGTTCTTCAGAACGACATGCTAGCGGTTCTTATACGGTTTAGAATATACGAATTTGCCATCGTTGCTGATATAGCAAAAATGTTTCTTCAGATATCCCTTCATGAAGATGATACTAATTACCAACGGATCGTATGGCGGCCACTTCTAAGCGAACCGATCCGCGACTATCGCCTGACAACCGTCACATTTGGTTTAACGTGTGCTCCGTTTTTAGCTACTCGCACTCTGCATCAATTAGCCACCGACGAAGGAGCAAATTATCCTCTTGCTGCAGAGTCTATTCAAAGGGATTTTTATGTGGATGACTTGCTTTCTGGAGGGCATTCCATTGAGGAACCTACAAAAAAACGCAACGAATTGATATGCATGCTCGAATCCGGAGGATTCCATTTGAGGAAGTGGATGTCCAACACTCAAGAACTACTAGACGGAATCCCGACTGAGGATGTCGAGTCGGCGGACGTTTTGGATCTCGAATTGGACGCAGGCTATAAATCGTTGGGACTTTTATGGCATCCTTCAACCGACACCTTTTCGTACCGAATACAAAATGACAACTGGAAGACAGAAGAAGTATGCACGAAACGATTGATTTTATCCGACATCGCTCGACTCTACGATCCCTTTGGGTGGATTGCCCCTGTAAGTATTAGGGCAAAGATGCTAATGCAAACATTGTGGAAATTGGGTCTAAATTGGGACGATAGCTTACCGGAAGATACACTGGACGAATGGATCGACATCAAAGCTAATTTAAAGCAGCTTGGCTCGCTACGGATCCCCCGTTGGATGGATACATATAGTGACTCGATAATCGAATTACATGGGTTTTGCGACGCATCGCTGGAAGCATACGCAGCTGCTATATACGTCGTTGCAAGAAGAGACAATATAACCAAGGTGAATTTAGTAATGGCAAAAACTAAAGTAGCACCAGTCCTACCGCAGACCATTCCGAAATTGGAGCTATGTGGAGCGCTCCTGCTGGCAAATATGGTTCATCAATTTAAGGGATCGTTTCCCTCACATTTAAACACATCGAATACCTTTTTATGGTCTGATAATGAAACTGTGCTAGCGTGGCTCAGAGGACATCCTTCCAAATGGAACACTTTCGTTGCCAATAGGACTACTCAAATTTTTGAAAAGGTAGAAAATACACCGTGGAGGTATGTTCCTTCTGCAGACAATCCCGCTGACTTGGCTACGCGAGGCATAAGCACTAGACATTTGATAGATAGCCAATTGTGGTGGAATGGTCCATCATGGCTGAAAGCTAGTAAAGAACAATGGCCTCGAAGTAACAGAACTCTGTCGACAGATCTGGAAAGGAAGAAGAGCTCATTGAAGTGCCTTGTCACTAATTCCGACACAAACGACCTCGCAACGATCATCGAAAAATTTTCAACGCTTACGCGCCTTATTAGGACTACCGCCTATTGTCTCCGGTTCATACGACTTGCATCAAAACGGGACACTTACAAGGGACACTTGACTTCGCATGAATTGGAAGACGCTCGCATCGTATGGGTTAAATTCACACAACAATCCGCATTTGCGTCGGAAATAAAATCATTAGAACGAAAGGAACCATTGGGCGAGTTTTCAAAACGGATCAGTTTTCTGATCCGCGGATCTTTTTTCTGATTTTCTCAGAAAAACGGTCCGGTACAATGGAACATGTTCCAGGTTACGCCATTTTTCGGATCATACTTTTTTTCCGGTCCATTGCACCGGTCCATTTTACCCAAACTTCTGACAGCTCACAGCTGATACATGTGGACGCGTTTTTCACTTATTGTGCAGTTCTTCAGTAATGCGGTCGCAATTTTCTCTTGTATTGTATGTTGTAAATTGTGAAAAGATACTTTTTGTGCTGAATTCCTTTTATCGTGCGGTAATTTTTCATGCGGCAGAAACATCAAAACTGACAGCTGATGGATCATAGCCCATAGCCGTTTCTGAGACAACATATGTTCCACGGACCTGGGGGTAGATTGGAACTGGACCACGTTCCTGCTCTTGGTGTTTTGGGACCGCGCCCATTGAAAAACACTAGCAAACTATTGTGCCTTAATCCTACGCTTGAAGAGGGATTATTGAGAGCAAATGGACGACTTCAAAACTCGAATTTGAGTGACGATGAAAAACAGCCGATAATTTTGCCTGCGAATGGACGCTTTACAAGGCTGCTATTGGAAAACATACACCAAAGGACACTACATGGTGGAACACAATTGATGCTGGCCACCCTTAGGAAGCGATATTGGACCTTGAAGGCGCGGAATGTTGTCAAAGCAGTTGTACATGAATGCGTCGCTTGTTTTCGCAATAAACCAAGGACATCGACGCAACTAATGGGAAGTTTGCCTACTCCCCGTGTAACCATATCTCGGCCCTTTTCGCATGTTGGAATAGATTACTGTGGCCCATTTAATATCAAGGATCGAACAGGAAGAGGAGCGAAGACCCACAAAGGTTATGTCGCCGTCTTTGTATGCCTGGCCGTCAAAGCCATACATATTGAGCTGGTGAACGATATGACAACGCAAGCATTCATCGCCGCCTTAAAACGTTTTGTTGGACGTCGTGGATTATGTAGCGACATTTACAGCGATTGTGGCTCGAACGTCATCGGTGCCGACGCGGAGTTAAGAAGGATCGCTAAAACAAACAATGCAGTTGCGGAATCATTAGCCAATGATGGAATAAAGTGGCACTTCAATCCGCCCGCCTCTCCACATTTCGGAGGATTATGGGAAGCTGGGGTGAAATCCATTAAGCAGCATTTTCATCGCACCCTTCGGGATTCATCTTTGACCTACGAAGAATTCATCACGACACTCACACAAATAGAGGCGTGCCTAAAATCTCGACCACTCTGTCCGATGTACGACGACCCAACCGACGCCCCAGCATTGACCCCAGGACATTTTTTGATTGGCGACACATTTCTACACGCACCAGAGACGAATTTTCTGAATAAAAGGATTAGTCGTTTAGATCGATGGCAGCACACACAACGATTGGCACAAATGTTTTGGAAAAGATGGAGCGACGAATATCTTGCACGGCTACAACAACGCCCAAAATGGTTAAATCGTCAGGCCAATCTTAAAGTTGGAGACTTATGTCTAGTAAAAGACGACAAATTCCCGCCGTACCGCTGGCCATTAGCGAAGATCGTGGAGTTACATCCTGGAAAAGATTCGTTAGTACGAGTTGTAACGATTTTGATAAATGGAACTACGCTGAAGCGAAACATTACCAAAATTGCACTATTACCAACTCAAACTCCACACTCCGACCAATAAATCCCCTTGTTCTTTCCCGTCCCTTTGCCAATCAATTTCTTCTATTCAATAGGCCGAAGGCAGCGGGGAACACCCAACATAGTTGGGTGAACTTCACCCTGCCTGGTATCTGAAGCACGCTCACGATGATGGACTCGAACGCATAAAGGGACTACGAACATATGACGATATACCAGCCGATACACATAAACATGAATTCACTATCATTATTCACAATTGACATAGTAACTGACACCTTCTAATTTCAGAAGACAATAGCAATAACATCATCTCGAATCGTAGGATTTAACAAATTTTTCTGGAATGATATTCCAGCGGGGGCAGAATGTTTGGAATTGATGCCTCATCCCGCGAAACCGACAACCAAAGAAAAGGGACCACACAGGACCATGCCATCCACAACACAGAAGAGGACCACACAGGAACATGCCTAGTCTATTTATAGATTAGAGACACTTGACGTTGATCCTGCATGTATGCAGGGAGACTTGTTTGCCGACTTTTGAATTGAAAGGACGTATCCTTCTGCCAGTAAAATTGTATCTTGTCTCAACATAACGATAAAGCGACTAATAAATTGTATTTGAATTGTTTTAGAATTCTTGTCGCCTTTTCCGTTTATTATTAGTAGTGCTATAGTGCACTTGGTCCGTCGCAGTTTAGCAAGTTTGTTTGGTGTTCATCGGAATAGCAAACAGTTGCTAATCTCTCTTCTTTTTTTTATATATCTGTTCAATTGTTTTTCTCAAATAAAAAGGGTCAGAAAGACCATCGATTTGTTCCACATCAAGACCACGTTTGTTCCCTTTAAAAACGTAATATTTGCAAATTTTCAAATCTAAGTACATGATTTTTTATATCATTCGAAAGCTTACATAATGGAGCAACTTTTGTCAACTTTGTAGATTTGTCAGTTAAAAGTACGGTACAAAATTGTATAAATATGTTGAATTTTAAATGAACAATCGATTTTGAAATTTCTTTAAAGTTTGAACCGTTATATCTCCGAAGTACCGGTGCTCTTTGAACCCGGGAAAATGCGTTGACGTCAGATATTACTTTTCCCCAAATGAACAGTACTATCTACCATTAAATTAAAGTATTTACTATCATGAACGGTACACTCTGTATTGATAAAATCAATTTTATGGAAAATTTACCCAAGAAAATCAGTGGGGGTCGCGACAGTGGAATTTATTTTTTTTTCCCTCAAAAGGAGTCGCGGCTAGAAAAAGTTTGGGAAACGATGCTCTAGACATTTGTCAGTATTAGGCCCCCAAATTTTTAATAACCTTCCTTCAGAAGTAAAAGAAACCTTGAATAACAGTAATTTTAAATTGAAATTAAAACAGTTCTCATTTAATAATAAACTCTACTTAGATGCATTCCTTACAACCCAACCTAATTATATTCTCTATATTTATATTTATATCTCTTAAATTGTTTGTAATCTACTCTTTTAAGCTAAAATACTACTACTTTGATGGATTAATTATGCTATTATTGTTTTCGACTATATTCTAATTCTATTCTAATTTTTTCTTTCTGTCAGTCAATCCTGCTGTTTTTCTGAATTAAACCTTCAAAAAAAAATTTCATGAACTTATCATCGCACTCGCGCACAAGTCCAACTTTTGCGAGCTAGCGAGCTGAATATTATTGTAAAAAAAAATTTTGTTAACACTGAACAGCGAATAAATATTATTATTATTATTATCCTGCATCGACCAGGACGTCTCAAACATCTGTCCAGCATGTAACGGGGCCCCTCACGACGTAAACCATATCTTTCACTGCCCGGCTGCACCCACGCACCTGACTCCTAGATGGCTGTGGGAGAACCCAATAGAGGCAGCTAACTTTCTATCCCTCAACACCGGGGATTAAGACGAATCCGTAGGCATGTAACCAACAAACACACCGAATTCTGACCATTGCTACAACAACAACAACTTCTGATTGCGCTCGGTGGCCGTGGTCATTCGGTCACCGCTCTGCGATCCAGTGACGTGCGCTTCATACAAGCGAGTCAAGCGCCGCTTGACTTAACAATTAAAAATGTATCTCAACATTTCACACTACATTCATTTATACATTTAGACAATACTCTTTTTACACAAGACATAACATAAACATTCAATACAATACTCGTACAATGCAAATACATAACACATTGCTCTTCAACGAAATTATCTCTACCCCTATCTGCATGCGAGCTACAACGTTTTAAATCCAACCGGGTTGTTAAGATGTTTGTGTTGGGGGAACAGAGCAGTTTGGTCTTCTTCACTCCAATTCGCACCGCTTCACCTCTATCTGAATGTGAGCTATTTGAATTCGCTCGGTACAACGCATTAAAGTCAGATCGTTGGCTAGGGAACAGGGCTGTTTGTTACGAAAGAGTGGACTGCTAGAATCGGTTAATACAATTTTCTTATGTTTCTTTAAAATGTGTTTTCGATTTAATAGGTAATATACAAGCGCTACATTTTCAGTTTGTATGAGGAATCAGCAACAACTGTCTGAAACATACAGCCTAATTGTTTATACATGAAGAAAGATGATGGTGGATATAGGCATGTGAAAAAAATGAATCTATGTAAGTTATCACAACCCCTTAACAGTTATCACACCCCCTTAACCTCATATCGACTTCATATTGGTTACCATGTCCGCTTAACTTCACATTGCTTCGGTATTACATTTTCAATGTTCTCGTTTCCGGTAAACCGATAGCGCTGCAGTTTTTTCTCTATCACAATTTCTCATGAAATATGATAATCTAGCAATAATTCCAAACAGGTGATGAACAACAGCATTTAGGGAAAATTGTACACGCGCAGCTTAGTAAGCAAAATTAAATAGATTTAAGTCAATAGTAAAATTGTATCTGTTCAGTTGAATTTGTATTGCGACCGAATAAACGTCATTGATTATTGTAAAATCGTTTTTTTTTATCGATCGCGAGGACCGAGTCCATAAGTGGCGCCCGAGCTAAATAGTAATATCAAAGATAATTAAAAACCGCGGAAGTGCTCGAGTTGTAACGGAAAAGTATATAATACAATACAAAGTGTGCATCTTTACCTGGAGCTTATCTATCTACCTACCCGGAGCTAAAACACAGGAAGTGCAACTTTAAGGCGAACTCTGCGAGCAAGCGGTATTGAGAAAGTGCCAATTAGCGCACGTACATCCAACAGGACCATATTTTGGCAATATATTGAAGCCGTACCCCAGTAGACCCGAACCAACCAATTAACCAATCAACGGTCCAGGACAAAAAGGAAAATACGGTGAATCAATTATGTTTGTATCAAATGCAGTAAATCTTTTGTAAGTCAATTAATTTGAAATATCACTAGTTTTAAGAAGTGTGGCATTTTTCCGCGTATTATTTTTGAAATTGTTAAAATTGTGTAAGCTGTTGATCATTGCTCTGAAACCTATAGTGAGTCCTTAATCTTTTTCACAAGTTACTCTTGAGAAATTGTGCATAGTTTTCTACCTTTGTGCTATCGTGATTAGACGTTTCCGCCCTAAATTTTTTTAAAAAACCCTTTAAAATGGATGAAGTCCGAAATACCCTTATTCAACTGACCGGGGCAGTAAACGCTCAAATCGAGCAGATAAGAGGTTTAGAGGATAGGATGACCAGGTTAGAGCAAGTGAACTCCCAGTCCGAACGAATTGAGGAATTGGAGTCAAAAATGATACGGCTTGAGCTAAAGAATAGTGAAATAGTGCAAATGAAAAATGTCGAAGAAAGAATTAAATTGTTAGAAGGGAAACAGGGAACAACTACCCGACAACCACAAGTAACCCTAGCGCGTCCCCAAACAGAACTTGATTTAGATGCGATAAAGAAACTTCCCGACTCCGTTAGGGACCTGCAGCCTTTCGAAGGAAATCCAGTGCATTATGTCTCGTGGATTCATAATGTCGAGACCATTTTGCAAGATTATAAAATTGTAGAGGATAAACCCATATTTAGGGCAATCCTTAGACACATTAGACAAAAGATTAGAGGGGCCGCTGATGCAGCTCTCGTATCTTATAACATCTTTGATGAAGACTGGTCAAGCATCAAAAAGTGTCTGTCCCTCCATTATGCAGACAAGCGTGATGTGAGGACCCTAGAACACCAACTTCACACGATGTATCAAAGAAATATGAGCGTGGATGAATTCTACGCAACCATTAACCACCAGCTTACCCTTTTAATTAACAAAATTAAAACTGAGGATCATTTGCCGGAGACGGTGACAGCTCTCACCGAAAATTACCGGAACAGAGCCCTTGATGTTTTTATCCGGGGACTAAACGGAGACCTCGCCCGAATGCTCGTCATTCAAAAGCCTCAAACTTTACCGGAGGCTTATGCATCATGTCTGGAATTCCAGAACCTAAATTTTCGAAACGCCCCTATTCACCCAAGGAATTACAGGAACACCGTATCAGCTCCCATGAACCAAATATTTAACCCTCGTTCAAACAATTTCGGTAACCCACCACCAAAGGGCAACCACCAGTCCAGCCTTTCCGACCGAATTAGGGGTTACAACATCAATAGGAACCAACACCCAAATTTTCCTACCTCTTATGACAATCCACCACCCAGACCCGCCCAACCCAAACCCGCAGTACCAATGGACGTAGACAGGACTATCCAGACTCGACAAATCGATTATCAAAACAGACCATCCCACCTTCCAAACCACAAACGCCCCAATAATTCAATCCAATACCCTAGAAAATCGCAAAGGCTATTCAACCTTCAGACCTCTGAGGAGAACACGGAATATCCTAAAGACGACTTAATTGAGGAACACGAGACTTACGATGAACAGCCAGTTGAGTCTAATGATGAGGATGGCCTCGAAACCTTGGAGGATAACCTCGATGTAAATTTTATGATGGACGCCTATCCAGCGTACCATACATAGAGTATAGGTCAAAGGACGGGCAAATCCTCAAATTTCTCATCGACACTGGGGCAAATAAAAATTTTATATCAACAAATATTTCACAGGGGGCAAAACCTTTGACGAGACCTTTCAAAATTCATTCTGCGGCAGGGAACATCGTAATAAAATTGAAAATTAGAGGTTCATTTTTTAAAAATTTGGGAAATAACACTATACTCGATTTCTACGTCTTACCCGGACTTACCTGGTTCGACGGAATAATAGGCGACGACACGTTGAAAAATTTAGAAGCAGTTATAGACAGGAAACACAACATTCTTAAAATTTTTCCGAATATAGAAATTCCATTAAAATCCAAAGTGTCAAGGCAAATAAACGCTATTGACATAAAATGTGACCACTTAAGTAATGACCTCAACCCAAACGTTATCAATGGCTTAAAAATCCCGGAAGTCTTTATACAACTGCTTCAGGAGATTTATAAGGAGTATTTCCTAAACTTTAAAATCCGCATCACCCAAAGGGTTGTGCAAGACATTTCCAACGACAACAACAAACTTAAAATCATACAGGATGAGCACCGTAGAGCCCATCGGAATAGCAAGGAGAATCGGGAACAGATTCTCGAAAGGTACTACTTCCCATCAATGAGCAAGCTCATTAAAAGGTATGTCACGAAATGTGAGATATGCAATACTTGCAAGTACGACCGGCATCCTGAGAAACCCGAACTCCAAGAGACACCCATTCCCCAGTACCCGACTGAGATACTACATATGGACATATCCACAATTAGCGGGGAAAAATTCTTGACTTGTGTCGACAAATTTAGCAAATTTGTCAAATACTTCCGCATCAAGAACCGATCTGCTTTCCACTTGCGAGACAAAATCGCAAAGCTCCTACACTACTTTACTATTCCGAAGATACTTGTCTCGGACAATGAAGGTAGCTTCGTTAGTCCAACAATCCTAAATTTCATCGAAGGATTAGGTATTCGAGTGTACCTGGCACCGCCACAGAAAAGCGAAGTGAACGGCGCTATCGAACGTGCACATTCTACTATCCTGGAAATCATTAGGTGCATTCAAAAAGAAAACCCGTCCCTTACTCTCAAAGAAATTGTTAACATCTCTGTGGACAAATACAATAACACAACACACTCTGTCACTAAATGCAAGCCATCAGATATCTTTTTCGGTAGAACCCAGCGAATTAACTACCAGAATTTAATGAATTTCAAAAGGAAATTACACGAAGACCTAAAAGCGGAAATTTTGCGTAAACAAAAGGTGCAATTGGACACGCACAACGCTAAAAGATCTAAGCCTAAGCAGTACAACCCTGGTGATATAGTGTTCAGGAAAAATACGCAAATCAAATCTAAAACCAAACCCCTCTTCGGAAAAGAAACTGTTTCCAAAGATAATCGCGTCACAATCACAACGACAACCGGAAAACGCATACACAAATCCCACCTAAAAAACATCCCATCCACTTCTGAAGTCATTCCCACTACCTAAAACCTTGCTCATTTCAGGCTGACAATATGGACTGTACACGCACTCGTTAACGTCTACGAATACTCCGGACCTATGATGACTATACGACAAGGATTTGGCAGAATTATCAACGGCAACTTTAAGATAATTCACACCATCAATATAACGACATACGAAACGATCTTGGACGACGCAAAACTTACCATTAGACGAGACATCAACAGATCTAACCTCTTAATCCCACAGCTTTACCATCTCTTGTCTCAAATTGAAGGGTCGCTAAACCAACTTCGTACAACTAGGTCCAAGCGATCCATTAATTGGATAGGATCCGCTTGGAAGTGGATTGCAGGAAGCCCAGATGCAACTGACTGGGACAACATCCTTAAGAGCCAGAACAATTTAATCCGCAACAACAATAACCAATTCAAAATCAATGAACACCTGACGCACCTAACAACTAGACTTGTCGACAACTACAACCGAATCGTACTTGACATTGACAATCACAACAAGGACAAGTACGGACAAATACTCCTAAACAAGCTGAACTTCCTTAAGGACGAAATACGAGAATTAACCTTGGCTTGCCAACTTGCTAAACGCGGCATTGTCAATTCAAATCTATTGGATACCTTGGAGATTAGAGATATTATTTCACGGGTCGACACGCTACCCTACGAAAACGAGATTCAGGCGATAGGGTATGCCGAACCCTTGGTTCTTTCAAAAGACTCCCTTCTTCTTTACGTCATCTGCCTCCCTACTACTGAAAGCACGATCTTCAGTAATGTCTTGACCCGCCCCGTAGTTCATAACAATAGGAAAATCCTTTTAGGGTTCCCTAACCTGTTCATAGCACAGGAAATGCGATATGGCATAACAGGTAATTGCGCCGTCATGCAAAATATTACCATCTGCAATAGGAATCAGGTTCAAATATTAAAACCCGATGACTGTGTTTCACAAATCCTTGACGGAACGAATGCACAGTGCACTTACCAGTACTACAGCAAATCCATCATCGAAACTATTAACGAAAACACCTTGTATCTTAGTAACTTCGAAGGTCTACTTCGCCATGGGAATAAAACCCAATTCCTTAACGGAACATTCGTTATCAGCCTCCAGAACGATACGATACAAATTAACAATTCGACTTACAGCAGCAAGGAAATCCACACCTTGCACATGCTGCCTCCAATACTGCAGGGTAACCTTACGGAGAAGGATACTAAACTTGACTTATTTGGTCTACAACTTAATAATGAGACTTTTTTTGGAATTTTGGGCATTTATTCATAGATTTATTCATATAACTAACTTCCAACGAAATTGCCAACTCTTTTTGAGTTTGGCACGAATCTTCTTCGAGTAATTTCGTCAATTCTTCGTCTTCAAACTTTTTTGGCTGGCCAGGTCGCTCTTCGTCGGTAATGTCGAAATTATCATTTTTGAACCGATGAAACCACCGAAAACACTGTGCACGCGAAAAAGCATCGTCACCGTAAACTTCCACGAGCAATTTATGACTCTGAGCTGCAGTCTTCTTAGCAAAATAAAACTTCCCGCAAATGTTGTTTTTTTCGTGAATTTTCGAAACTTTCCATGGTCCGGTAAAATACGTTGTCAACAATCAACACGAAATGTTTATACTGACATTGACAGCTTATGAATACAAACTTCAAATGGTATGTATGTCAAAGATGGACTACCATTGGTTTATCGGTGTTGCCATCTCTAAAAAAAGTCTCATTATTAAGTTGTAGACCAAATAGAATATTTACACAAACTACACTTGGAAAACGTTGAAAAATTAGAATACTTTTCTATTTGGAGTACCACGTCAATCGCGTCGGATTTGTTTATCATTTTCCTACTAGCAATCCTTGCTTCGATATTTTTCGTATTATATTCAAAACATTTTTCTGCAAAATTTCCGACCAACATAGCCTATACTTACCCGGATCCTGTAAGACCTCCCTTCGTTCAGGACTGAATCTGTGGGACACAGATTTATTTAAGGAGGGAAGAGTTATCACACCCCCTTAACCTCATATCGACTTCATATTGGTTACCATGTCCGCTTAACTTCACATTGCTTCGGTATTACATTTTCAATGTTCTCGTTTCCGGTAAACCGATAGCGCTGTAGTTTTTTCTCTATCACAATTTCTCATGAAATATGATAATCTAGCAATAATTCCAAACAGGTGATGAACAACAGCATTTAGGGAAAATTGTACACGCGCAGCTTAGTAAGCAAAATTAAATAGATTTAAGTCAATAGTAAAATTGTATCTGTTCAGTTGAATTTGTATTGCGACCGAATAAACGTCATTGATTATTGTAAAATCGTTTTTTTTTTATCGATCGCGAGGACCGAGTCCATAAGTTGTATACTGCGAAATCTTCTCATTTATATGCAAAAAGTGAATTTTTTGTTAACTTTTTTTCGGATACTGCACATGCTAGAAACTTTATTCTTTTTGCAAATTATAAAGATTTAATTGAACCTTCTTTTTATCAAAGATTACAGAATTGATAATTGTTCTTGGCTGATAAAAAAATATTCCCATAATTTATTTATACTTCGACGTACATCAATGTTTTGAAAATAATTTTTAATCAAAAGGAAGCTAATTGGTGGTAATGGTGATGAATTCACAGTTCGCTAAACCTTATAGTTCTCGTTTACTTTTTTTCTGGTTGTTTCTCGTAGGAAAGTGTCCGACCGCGTGTTTTTTTTTTACTTTAAAGCATTTTTTTACCCTTTCCTAATTTTAAATGCCCACAATATACATAAAATTATTTGGGAAACTTAGAAATTGATCAAGCCAATATTATTAATTTTTCTAGTTTTTCGACTTTGGATTCCCCTTAATAGGTAGGACTCAAGTCCGGGAGAAATATCCGTCGGTAAAATTTATCCCGTGTTTCGCCCATCTCCTGTATTTGCTAGCAGTTTTCCTAAAACAAAAATTTTGCAAAGTAGAGAGTTAATATTGCTTATGCAAATAATGAAATTGCAGTGTTCTGTTTAAAAATTGGTTTGAAATTAATTTTACATTCACATTTTACACGGTAGTTGTTTGATGAAATATATTGATTCATCCAATAAAGGAGATGCACTGAGTTTGGGCCGAAAACTAAAATAATTTAGAAAATTTTTGGGGGAAATAATCGTTATACTTTCAAAATTTGCAAAAGATTTTAAAATGTAAAAAAAAGTACTTTTAGAGCCCTGTACTTTTTAAAAAAATTTTAGCGCTTGACCAGATTAAAAGTCACTGCACGTCACTGTGCGATACTAATCTAGAGTTCGGAGTGCAAATCTCGACGCGATCAAAAACTGCCTGTGAGTACTAATAGAACTCTCACAGTGCTCCGAGCTTATCAGTATAAAGACGGCGCGGATAGGAGGTGCATGTTAGCAAAAGAGGGCGACCGGTAGCGCAGTGTGTGGAGACATCAGCCTCATGTTTGAGTACTGGCGTTTCGGGTTCGAATTAGGAGGTGCATGTTAGCATATGCATTCTCTGAAACCAGTTTATACCGTCGAAACGTCAACTGGGCTACATGGAACAGTTGACGCGCTATGCCCCACAAGGGGTTAGGGCAATTGAAAGAGAGAGAGAGAAACGTCAACAAGGCATAGAAATGCTAGAGATGTTGACGCGCCCATGCCACTTGAAGGGGTCACGGCAACTAACAATTACTCCCAAGAATATGGGAGGACGAGGTGATCCCAGATAGGCGCAGGAGCATCAACTGCCCAATTCACAAAAAGGGAGAATTACAGGGGCATATCACTATAGTCCAATGAACAGAAAGCTTTTACCTTGCAAAGGGTGCAGTAGTTCTGAGTTTTTGATATGTTGTATAGGTCGGTGGGGTAGTAAAAAATCCAAGTGTGCGTCACTCTCCCCCCTGTGCTCCCCCCGCTACTTTGGAAAAACTGGCACTGTTATCAGTTATCTAATTTGAAAAACACTTCTTGCCAATTGCTCCTTTATTCCAACGAAGTGAAAAAATAATCATTTTTTGGTGAATTTCATCTAATAACGGGTTAAATATTAGTCCCACAAGGAAACTAATTAGGATCGATCTTTCTTTAAACTAAATGAGCTTTAATTTGAGATAAGTCAAATGCTCGTAGATATGACAGTTATGTAGAAAAGGGGAAAAACCATATATTTTAAAAAATAATGGGGTTTTTCCCCTTTTCTACGTAACTGTCATACTTTGTGGGAACAAAGGAGCAATTGGCAAGAAGTGTTTTTCAAATAAGATTAGCTCCGTCGCTATTGGTTGTAGAAGAAAACTTGTCAGATGAAATTTGTAGTAAAATTTATGCTCTACAAAAACGGGATACGTGCATTTTGCATTAAAATGGACTGGAACGGAATTATAGGCGAAAAACTGATAAAAGTGCCCGTTTTTCCAAGATAGGGGGGGGGCACCGGGGAGAGAGTGACGCAAACTTGGATTTTTAGTACCCCACCGACCTATACAACATATCAAAAATTCAGAACTACCGCACCTTTTGCACGCTAGCTTCCCTTATTTCTTTTCTATTTATTGGATTACTAGTCTAACTAGTACAACTTTCCGCCGTTTTTTCCTGGAATTAAAAGCTTAATTGTCAAAAAGTACTTAGATGTATTATTCAAAGTGCTGTCCATCGCTAGCGGCAATTTTCGCCCATCTCTCCGGCAATTTCCGGATTCCATATCGGAAAAAGGAGGCGTCATTCGACACGATCCATGATTGCATCCATTTTTCGACTTCCTCTTACGAACGAAAATTCTGATCGCCATGGAACGAAACAGATGGTAGTCGGAAGGAGCAATGTCTGGGGAAGTATGGCGGGTGGGGCAAGATTTCCCATTTCAGGGTTTCCAAGTATGTCTTGGCCACTTTTGCGACGTGTGGCCGAGCATTGTCATGCTGGAGGATGACTTTAATGCTTTCTACTGTAATTTCTCACTGGTTGCTGTAATTTATTCTATTTTTGAATTACTCACGTATCCAGCCAGTTTTTTAAATGTGTACTCGATGAACGACGTTTCGCTTTACAGCATCATCAGGTTATTATTATTTTTTGTCTTCTTATATTAATTGTTGTTATCAAAGTTGTCCAGTTAACTTTGTCATTTTCTCTTATTTCTAATTTGTCTTACTATCTAACTATTCTATAATCTAGTCTTTGTTATTAAAAGGTATTTTGTTCTCTTTTGTTTAATTGAAATACAATATTGTGACAATATTGTATTTCAACTAAACGTGTTTCCTTTAATGCTCGACTTAAACGCATCAATTGCGTTCGGTACCGATCTCCTGTGATAGTTTCATTCGGTTTCAGTAGCTCGTAGTATATCACACCGAGCTGGTCCCACCAAATGCAAAGCATAACCTTGGCGCCGTGAATATTCGGTTTTGCCGTCGACGTTGAGGCATGTCCGGGCATTCCCCATGACTTTCTGCGCTTGGGATTATCGTAACGGACCCATTTTTCGTCGCCGGTTATGATGCGATGTAGAAATCCCTTCCGATTCTGTATTTGAAGCAATTGTTCGCATGCAAATAATCGCCGTTCAATATCTCTCGGTTTTAACTCGTACGGAACCCAATTTCCTTGTTTCTGAATCATGCCCATGGCCTTGACGCGTTTCGAGATGGCTTGCTGAGTCACTCCCAGTGATTCAGCTAATTCTTCTTGCGTTTGGCACGAATCTTCATCGAGCAGTGCTTCCAATTCGTCGTCTTTGAAAATTGTTTCTCTCCCACCACCTCGACGTTAAAATCGCCACTTTTAAAAACCACTCACGACATGTTCTGTCACTCAGAGCAACCACACCGTAAGTATCTGAGAGCATTCGATGAGCCTCAGCTGCAGTTTTTTTTTTTTCAAATGGAAGCAGAAGACCAAAACTTCCCGCAAATGACGAGAACTTGTCTCGAAAACAGACATTTTGAATCGCGAATCTTATTAAAAATGCGAACAACTTTTACTAATACGGGGATTTCGATACGTTCACAGACGTCCAAACTCACTTTGTGACACTTTTGAACTACGTATTTTGACCAGCCCTCACCGATGCAGCCGTCTATCGGAAAACGGCGGAAGCAAAGTTGTACAATATACACACTGTAATACTGACTGATCCTTTTGAAACACGTACTGGTTTGAAGCAGGGCGATGGACTGGCGCCAACACTTTTCAACCTAGCACTTGAATACGCCATTCGGGTATTGTATACGGACTCCAGCGGAACGCTACTCATCAAGTCGACACAATTGATAGCGTACGCAGACGACATCAATATCATGTCCCGAAAACTGACCGATGCAGAAGAACTTCTGCATACTCTTGACACCGCTGCAAAAGAAATTGGACTACGAATCAACGAGGACTAAACAAAAATAATGGTGCAATCAAAAACCAGGACGCCAGCACAATCGAGCATCAACGTAGGGAACCTCACATGGAATTCGTAAACGACTTCACATATCTGGGTAGTAACCTGTCGAAGCTCCGCGTATACAAAACCATCATTCGATCAGTGCTATGCTTTGGCTGCAAAACTTGAACCCTAGCCCAAGCCTCCGAAAAAATGCTAAGCATATTCGAACGGAAAGTTCTTCGGTGAATTTTCGGAGCAGTTTACGACCGAAATGGATGGCGCATTCGGTACAACCACGAGTTGTATGAACTGTACGATGAGCTGGAAGTTTTGAAAATCGTCAAACTGCAACGTCTTCAATGGACAGGGCATGTACGATGAATGAACGATGATCGCATGCCTAAACAAGTAATGAACGGACGAAGAGTCGACGGAGCGGAACTGCGAGGCAGACCGAGAGCTCGTTGGGAGAGCTCAGTATATGCTGACGCCGCGCAACTACTGCGCTTCCAAGATTGGCGGACGCGGTCACGCGAGATAATTAGAGGACAACGATCCAGACGGCCAAAGTCCGATGTGGAGCTGTTGCGGCACGAAGATGATGATATATGTTTATATACATATATACAAATGTATATATATAAAATATATATTTAATTTGTGGAGTTATTCTCTATAGGCCTGACAACCAACCTCCCCCAATGTTCATGTAGGAGGTATATGAAATAGTGGGCCAATTTGGACTAATTTAATCAAACTTCCGACTAGTTTTCTTACGTATAAAACATACGAGAAGGATGTAGATAAAATCACGACATGAAATACTTGCTTTACTCTCTTTTCCTAGGTTTTCACTCTACCTGCTTCTCTTGTCGTGAATAAAAAAATGCATGCTTTTAAGTTTTTGATCACTGATCACTTTAGAGTTATTTTTGTATATTACTTAATAATAAAATCAAGTGGATGATGAATAATATTATCCACTTGATTTTATTTCCCTTTTCTTCACTTTGTTAGGTTTTGTGGTTTACTTGGTAATCATTTTAGTTAGCTTATTTTTCTTGTCACCTAATAAAAAGTGAAGAAAAATGAAATAACAAAATCAAGTAAATAATAATTAAAAAGCAATATAGAAGAATAGCTCTGAAGATGCTTTAATAAATGGCAACACGTCATCGATCCAAAACGTAAAACGTAAACGTATGCATTTTTAATTCACGAAAAAGCTGGTAGACCTAGGAACAAAGAAAAATAAAAAAAAAAAAACAGTTATAATTAGGAACAATAAAAAATACTTACATTAGCTTTTCTCCCTTTTTCAGCATTCCACCCACATCCTGCTCTGGTGACAAATGTCGCGACTTTAATTTGGAACTTGTATTCGAATTATCACGTTCTTCTTTAAGATCATCTGAAGCCCATACCGCAGAATAGTGAGGACCTAAATCTGGAATAGGAGGAACCATCGGTCCTGAGTATTGCTCTAATAGGTCATCTAACAACTGTGATTGGAAACGGCTGGTTAGAAAAATGTCAAATGCGCAGCTCTTCATCAATATACCTTCAAGTCTTCATTTGTGATTGGCATACAATAAGGTTCGACAGAAAGCCAAAATTTATTAGGTACATCATTTTTGTGAATTGGTGGTTTGGAATTATTTTTTTGACCTTGATGTATAACATGTGGCAATGCGTCCAAGCTGAAACAAGTAAAGTTTGTAAGAATAGAAACGAACAGCAACCACTGCGTATACCTGTCATCGGTATGATGTGACAGCGCTGGCGAAATTGATGTGGTTTTTAGTTTTAATGACGGTAAGAATCGATCTTTCGATTTTTTATCTTCGGCTCGCCTGCGTTTTCCGGGCGAGGTAGGTGGTTTTTCTATAAACTTATTTCTACGATCACGTTTGTCCTCCTTTTCGATTGCATCGTGTTCCGCCTTCAAAATTCTATAACGTTGTGCAACACTTGACAGTAACATCTCTAGTTCAAGTTGAACGGAGTCCAAATCTTCAGCGGTTAAGTAGTCGTCTTTTGATCGACCAAGTGCTAAAATTTAGAATAAAGTAAATATTTGTTACATAGCTGAGTGTAAAGTTAAATAAGCTAATTACTAAGTTCTCATACAGTCTTCAGGACTACAGAAGCTATTTGAGATACATAAATGTACGTTACATAATAATGATATACGTATGTATGTAGCTTCTCCAACTACAAAAATATTTATTTTAAGTATACACGGATATTTCGGGAGCCCCCTTCTTCAGTATTTTGGCTACTCGCTATATATATCCCTTTTTCTTTTATCACCACATTCCTGTATACCAATAAATAGGAGTTTTCACGTACACTCCGGCCCACTTGAAGAGGGACAGCCGCTACTAGACTGGTTTCACTCAAAATATCCAGTGCTTTAGTTTAAAGAGTAAAAGTTAATTTCCGTTATGATAAGTGACTTTAAAGGTCTAGACACACAGTGCCCATACCAGGGCAGCGCCGTAGTCGCCCGTATATCGGGCACATGACCGCACATTGCAAGCGAAACCACACAGTACCCGTACAGAGACCCAACCGTATGTTTCCCGTGTGTCCCCGATTCCCGCGATTCTTCCTAGCGACTTTAATTGAACATGCGAAATGCGCGTTGCAAGCATTCTATGCGATGCAAACGTGTGTCTATCTGTTCAACATTGTACATTTTCTTCACCGTATGATGGCTACACAACAACCCACCCGGCGGCGGCTGGTCCGTGTTCGGCTATGTGTGTATCTTTCCGTACCGCACAGTGAGCGAGAAAAATTAAACCAAACTAAACGGGCACGTTCCGCCCCATGACGCGCAGGTGACTGTCTATTGTCCGTGTGGGTAGTGTGGACCAGCAGACTGTTTTATATGATACAATTCGCTTACCGTAGATCGCCAGTATACGGGCGACTACGGCGCTGCCCTGGTACGGGCACTGTGTGTCTTAATGCTCATACATTTCGGACAAAATGAAAGATCATTAGCTTTCAGTTAGTGCACCGATAAATTACACGTTCAAAATTGGGCCACTTGAAAAAGGATACTAATACAATCCGGCTTTTACACCATAAAAAGAACACAAATAGTATGCAATTTTTCTTAATGAGTGCTTTCAAAACTGCGTCAACAACTTTATTAGACTTGGATACGTATATGAACTTCACGTAATTTAGTGAACGTTTGACTGTTTTTCGTTTTCGAACTACCTGCCATCTCTGTCCACTTTTCGAGTAAGTCATCCCCAAAGGTTAAGAAGCTAGCGAGCAACTTCTGCTCAGGTGAACACCGAGCAAGAAATATTTCTGCTCACCGTTGACGCTTTTCTACTTCTTTCTCCTTGACTTTCATAATAAAATGTAACGAGAGTGGCTTTCAGCTGGCAAAGAGTGCATAAACGAACGTTTACGAAATCTCTCGCAAGCAGTGTGTGATTTTGGGTAACTTGGGTAACCCACGCAATGTTTAAGACTCGGAAGCCGGGGATCCTGTGATAAAATCCTTATTTCGACCTCAGATACACTTTTCTATCAGTGAGACTGTATGAAGCATAAATCCGATGCTATAGTATATCTAAGTGGCAAAAAAAACTAGCTTGCCAAATGTGTGATGATAATCACACCTTCATAGGTCTGTGTTGCAACAAATTTGATCCATTCTGCATTTACCACTTGTTCCTATGAAAGGTATATGAAATAGTGGGCCGATTTCACCCAACTTTAGGAATGTGGTTTGGCGGTAAATATTATCGACTAACATTAAATTTAGTAAAGATATTTAAAAAAAAATTTTGTTTTTAATAAAAACTTACTCTTGGACTGGTCGTTCAAGTGGCAGCTATATGACAACGTGGTCCGATTCCGTTGGTTCCGACATATATACAGCGTGTAATAAAAGAAAACTTTGCACAAAATTTCAGCTCGATAGCTTTAAAACTAGTTTGCATAGAACCAGACGGGCAGACAGACTGTCTGACAGACGGACAAAGCTTAACCGACTCATCTCGTCATACTGACCAAGAATATATATACTGTATATGGTCGAAGACGCTTCCTTCTGTGCGTTGCAAACTTCATGACAAAGTTAACATAGCCTACTTCATGAAGGGTATAAATATCCTGGAACTGTGGAAAATACAGTTTCAGTCGCGTATGGTACGATTTTGTTGCCATTTTTGTACATTTTGTATGAACTTTATAGTGTAATCAATTTAGAATTTTACTCGGAAATTTTTTTGAAACCGATGAGAGATATGCCAAACGATAGCTAATGGTTTCGTTATTAAAATAATAGATTATTTAAGGTCAACTCTGACCGCGGAGGCTATAATGAACAAAAAACCCTCGAAGAATTGGGCCTCTCAGACTTTAATAAGGCCAACAAGACACCAGCTATTTGATGTGGTGGATTCTGCGGTAAATCCTTCCACTGCAAATGTGTTGGCCTATCTGGAACTTTTGGTAACGGTATTCGTGTGGCTAACTGAGGCCTCTATTGGTTTTCTCTCAATTGCCGTTCTACATATATGGCAATTTACGTTCAAAAGCTCTCGAATGCCACTCAAATGGTCGAGACGATTTCGACCGATCTGACTGCCATCCTATCTAAACTTCATCCGGCCCGCTGTTGGTTCCGGCTATCACTGGTCTGTCTGATAATCAACTTCAGGATTTGACGAAACAATCTCTGCCTCCTCATCATCGCCCACTTAAACAGCCTCAGCTCCAACAATCAAACAGTCCGTGCCATCGCCAGAAATAACAACACGAACAAGGCAATAATCAACATAAAAACGATGACGACAAACAGCCGCAGCCCCAACTTCCTTCGTCCAATACTTAATTGCCCTAACCCCTTGTGGGGCATATCGCGTCAACAGTTCCATGTGGTTTCGTCGACATAAACTGATTTCGGAGAATGCAGTTGCCAGCATGCACCTCCTACAAATCCATGGCCACGAACGTCGTCGTAGGCGGGATTCGAACCCGAAACGCCAGTAGTCAAACAACAGTCAACATAAAAACGATGACGACAAACAGCCGCAGCCTCAACTTCCTTCGTCCAATGATTTTCAACATCAATTTCTTCTAGAGTTCGTTCGAGTAGTTCGAAGAGTGAACGTCGCACGTCTTAGCTCGATAAAACAAGTTTAAGTTAGTCTTGGAATAAATAGTAGTCTAGACAAAAGTTTAAGTTTAATTTATTACCATTCCCAACGAAGAGGATTTACAGTTACGAATCTGTGTATAGACAGTTATCTAGCCATTGCCTGGACGGCTGTCAAGGCAGTGGTCTGGACTGGCCATTCTGAAACACCGTCTAGACTCACGTATGCATGAGGATGATGAGAGTCTACTGGAGCAGCCAGGCCTATTGCGCCTCCACGAGCTACTTCAAACATCAATAATTACAACCGACCCCAAGGAGGCGAAGGGGGTTAAAAGGCCCCGCACTACGCAAGCGGATCGTGTCTCTATAAATCACTAGCTAACAACGGTACGATCTTGTCAACCGCATCATCGCTCCTAAGGAAGAACAACCAGCATTAAAACGAAAAGTTGAAGTGAGAGATACGACAAACTGGGTGCATTTTCAAAACGAAAGTGTCGACACTGTTGCACGACTCTCTCACTCACTCACGGATGCACAACATTTTACATCTCTGTCATACATGTAACAGTGTCGACACTGTTTTGTTTTGAAAACGCACCCATTGAAGAAGGAGAAACTCGATGTGGACCGCGTGATCCGCGATCTGAGAAATTAAGTTGACAAGCTGCGCGCAACATTTGTTGTTCCGTTTATACATGGAACGAACAACTTACTTTCTACATCACCAGCACAAGCGGCACGATCATCACATGTTGCTCCTTATGGGGGGGGCATCAACGTCAGGACCACCATCTATCATAGTACAAAAGACGGCAGATGCCCCAACAGCAGTCGCCGCCAAAGCAGCGGCAAGTTACCAAAACGACACTAACTCGCCTCAATTAAAAACGCGGCAAAGCTTGCCAAATCACTTACAGTCTCCGCTAAACTAGCGACTAAAACTTCAGCGGTCGCGAGAACAGCACCACCTTCAGCGACAGCAAAATCTTCTGTAGCTCTTGACATAACATCAGCCACCGCCAAGACGACGACCGAGACATCAACAAATAAAACGCTAGATATTGTGTGGGTTCAGAAGATACTGAGCAACTTCCGCTCAACTGATCATGATCAATTGATCACCGAGCAAGAAGTATTTCTGCTCACCGCTCGCACTTTTCTTCTTCTTCTTTCTCCTTGACTTTTGTAATGAACCACCTGCAATGAACCATATTATGGTCTGGTAGTGCTGCTTCCACTGGCAGATCTATGGCAGCACCTGATGAGTAAGGATCTGTCGGTGGTACGAAACCAGAGGCCGAGGGTCCCATTACACCTGGACCTCAATACGAGCGCGAGGGCAAGCGAGCCATCGCCCAACCATTTCATCCTTATCGCCTCATTTTTTTTATTCCCCATTTTTACCTCCCTTGTTTGTGTTGTCTTCTCCAGGCCTATGAATTTTGGTTAATACGTAAAGGACAGGGGCAACGAGCGGCGAAAACCCCGCCCACATCTCCCGAACTGAGCTACAGCAAGCATAGGCCGCTGCTTAGCTCGTTGAGGGGCCTTTTTCTTCGCCAGATGGCACGGCCCGACCTTCACGGTCATTATGCTACCTTAGGCTCCGTCCCCACGGGCATCTTCGGATGCCCGCCAAACCATCCGTTACACTTTCGTATGAAGTGTGTGTGACAACGAGAGTCGCGTTCAGCAGGCACAGACTGCATAACCGACAAGTTCCGGAACTGCTCGCGAGCAGTAGCTTCTGAACCCATCCATTGACGTGATGTTGTCAGTACCGGACACCACGTCGAACTCGACACTAATAGTGATGACGTCAACACAGTGTTCCTGCGGCAGCCGGTTCTACGCACCGGAACGACACGTTTTTACAACGGCCAAGAGCTGCCAAACCCCTTCAATGCAAGAAGGATGTTTGTCTTTGTTTTACATGCTGTATTCGTTTTTTGTGTTTATTGGGAGCAACACATCTCGGCGCAACTGTTCTCAATACTAATTCTCCGCGCCTGCATGGAAAACAACCCAGGTCCTTGGATCTGTTGCGTATGCAACAGAGAGCTGCATCCTAATGCATCGTCAGTGAGATACAACTGCTGCGACGAGTGATGTCACCTGAGGAACTGCTCCGGTCTAAACCATCACAGGAACTGGAATCCTTCATTTACTGCTAGTCAGTGCAGAAATTACCAGTGAGCACCCACACGAGCTTTCAGTCAACTCCAACGACCCCTGCGAATAGACCCAGTAGGATGCCCCAATAAAACAACCTTACGCCTGTACCACCGACCGCAATTTTCGAAACGCTCTCACTCATTCAACTAAACTGCAACGGGCTGCAAAACAAAATTGCCGAACTCGCTTCATTCATGGACAGACACAGCATTCAAGTCGGAGCCATCCAGGAGGATGTAGGAAACTACATCCCAATTCGTCCCTCAACGGTCATGGATATTACATCATCATCAGGTTGACCAACGCTGGAGGAGGGGTTGCCTTCATCATTCACCATTCAATAGATGTCACCAACAACAACATCATCAAGGAAGTGCAAGCCATCGCCATAAAATCAAGCAATGCTGATATTGAAATTTACAACATATATATTCCACCGGTATCCAGTTGTCCCTCAGGTTACCATGTAAATATCAACACTTTCATCACTGGGCAACACCGTCTCCTGCTTGGTGCATTAACGCTCACCATGAACTCTGGCACTCACTTCTTAACAACGACGCCAGAGGCATCTCCATTGCATTTGTGTACATTGAATGAACACGCCCACCCGTATTGCCGATACCGGATACAGCTCTCCAGACATCACGATTGCCAGTGCTAGCCTCATAAATGAAACACAAGGGTAGCCGGTCCTTACACTATCATCGGACTATTTACCAATCGTGATAAGGCTGTCTGGCAAAAGACTCCTTCTACGAACAACTAAACGACGTTCAGAGCAGAACAGCTAAAAGTGACATTATAATGGTTAAAGGTGATTTGAATTCGAAAGTTGGCGCTGATAACTATGGTCTCAGACATGTGGTGGGGAGACACGGTCTTGGTGATCGTAACAACAACGGTGAAAGATTTGTAGAGTTCTGCAACTTTCACAGTCTCTTCATCTGTGGTACTATGTTTGAGCATAAGGGCCACCACAAATTCAGTTCCTCTGTTGATCGGCGCAGAACACAAAATCAGATCGACCACTTTGCCATTAGTAAAAGATTCAAGAGTTGCCTCCTGGACGTGCGAAACAAGAAGGGTGCCGATATTGGGATGGGAAGAGACCATTATCTTATGATCGCTAATGTTGGATAGCGGATTGGCGAAATAAGGCCTGGATGTCCGACGCTTCATAGCAGCGGATTGTTGAAAGAAAAGAACTGAAGGTTCGTTTGACTGCAGCATCAAACGACAATCGAAGCAGCATCGAACTCCTTTACAGAAAGAAAGCTCGAGAAGTTCAACGTAGTGTGCGACGCGATAAAAGAGTTTATGCGAATTCTCTCTTAGCGTCAGCAGAAGAAGCTGCAAGAAGTAACAACTTGCAACATCCGGTGAAAGATAGTGATGGAAAGCTACTTATCTTGGAAGAAGATCAAATGAGGCGGTGGAAAGAACACTTCGCCGCGGCCTTGAATCGTGTAACCTCAGGTGAAGTTCCGCCTCACGTAGATAATTTAGCTAACCTCCAAAATGTGCGTATACGGTCCGCTACCCCAACTAAAGAGGAAATAGTCACTGCAATTATTGCACTAAAACGAGGAAAGGCCGCCGGACTCGACGGTATCCCTGTCGAACTTTATCAAGCAGCACTAAGCGTAACTGCCGATTTGCTGCACCCCCTTGTTGATAAAGCGTGGAATACAGAGACCTTTCCCACTAAGTGGAAAGAAGGTTTGATCATCAAACTTCCGAAGCAGGGTAGCCTCACAGACTGTAATAATTGGAGAGGCATTTATGTGCTTCCTGCCGTTGCCAAGATAATAGTTAAAATCGTCCTGGAAAGACTAAAGGCCCATTTAGAAAGCACAATTGATGAAGAGCAGGCTGGTTTTCGATCCGGATTCTCCTGTGTCAATCACATTAACACCTGGCGAATCATCATCGAGCAATGCGCTGAGTACGATTCTCCGCTTTTCATCGATTTCGAAAAGTCTTTCGATAGTGTGAACCGGTATTCTATATGGACGGCCTTGCGCAGGAGAGGCATCCCTGAGAAACTTGTGGCTATTATTAAGGCAACCTATGACGGCGCGAAATGTCGCGTTGTGCATAAAGGTAAGGTGTCGGGGGACTTTGAGATTCGCAGTGGAGTTTGGCAGGGGTGCATCCTCTCTCGAACCTATTCCTCATAGTGATCGGCGATGTGTTGCATGCAGCTCTATCCCGACTCTACAGAGGAATTCAATGCACTTTGACATCTTATCTACAACATCTTGACTACGCTGACGACAAATGCCTACTCTCCCACAAAATCATGGATCTGTCCGCAATGGTGTTAGATCTCGAGAGGGAGGCAAGTAAGATTAATACCAACAAGACCAAGGTTCTTAGCCCTCCATTGCGCAAAAGAAATCCTACACCTATTGCTATCAATATTAATGGGCAGCTTGTGGAGAAGGTGGACAACTTCGTCTACCTGGGTAGCATTGTTGCCGAAAATGGTGGTACGGAGCAGGACATCGCTCGTTGTATCAACCAGGCTAAATGCGGATATGACATGGTGTCCAAAATCTGGCAAAGCAGTTATCTCAGCATACAGACCAAGCTGGGTCTGTTTCGCTCTCTGGTACTGTCTGTGCTTTTGTATGGTAGCAGTACATGAAAAATTTCGGTAAGAGTTACCAGAAAGCTGCGAGTTTTTGTCAACTCATGACTTCGTCGAATTCTAAGAATATACTGGCCCGATTCTGCTCGTACGGGGCAGATGCCAATCGTCGAATTGATACGCAGAAGAAAATGGCAGTGACCTATCCACTGCCATTTTCTTCTGCGGAAGAGTGATAAATGCATTGCTTTGCATGCCATGAAATGGAACCCCATTTCCAACCAAGGCCGACCAAGAGGGGGTCCTTGAATCACATGGGGTCGATCTGTTGCAAAGGAGTGTCAGGCACTGGGTTAGTCTTTTGGGGAGTTGCGCCCCATTGCCCAGAACAGAGTACGGTGGCGCGCAGGAGTAGTTGACGCACTATGCCCCACTAGGAGTTAAGGCAAAGTAGTAGTAGTAGTACAGTACGACGACGGCCCTGGACGCCATTATAACTCGCATCCACAATGGCGTTAATCAACCTCGTCCTGCAATATTGTGGTCCTTGGTTTAGTAATTAAAAGACTGACTTGAATGTTGAATATAAATGTACGTCTTTATTAGACGACTATGACTTAGTGATGGGCACTATCGAATAACTACGGAAAGTTATTCGATAGTTTTTACTATCGATAGTCCCGATAGTTATTCGATAGTTTCTACTATCGATAGCTATTCGAATAACTATCGGCCGATAGTTATTCTATAGTTTGTACTATCGATAGTTATTCGAATAACTATCGGGACTATCGGTCGATTGTTATTCGAATAACTATTAGGACTATCGGTCGATAGTTATTCGAATAGCTATCGGGACTATCGGTCGATTGTTATTCGAATAACTATTAGGACTATCGGTCGATAGTTATTCGAATAACTATCGGGACTATCGGTCGATAGCTATTCGAATAACTATCGGGACTATCGGTGGATATTTTCGATAGCCCGATAGTATACTTTGAATGAAAAGTTTATTTGACAGCCCGATAGTTTGTTATGTAGGAAAAGTTTAGTCGAATAAATGTGTACTTTGGCATGTTGGCTGGCTCAGTATCATGTGCATGTGATTTTAGATTTATAAGTCAATACAGATTATGTGTATGATTGGTTACAAACTTGAGCTAGAATTTAGATCTTTTCCTGAACGGAACCCCTTTTTTTTCAAAAACATGGCCTATATTGCTGGAAAAGCTGGTAGGGGGTTTTTGGGTCGCTGATTGCTAATCTGAAGTCAGAATAATAATAATAATCAAAAAATAAAAGAGTTTCTGAGCGGCAACCCTTTTTTTTCTCAAAAACATGGCCAATTTTGCTGGAAAAAGCGGGTAGGGTTTTTTGGGTCGCTGATTGCGAATCTGAAGTCCAAATGGAAAAAAACCAAATGAAGGATCCAGAATGGCAACACTTTTTTTATAAAAACGACCAATCTTGCTGGAAAAAACTAGTAGGGAGTCGATTGGGTCGCTGATTGCGAATCTGAAGTCAGAATTTCCAAAATTCAAAAAATTAAGGAGTTTCTGAGCGGCAAACCTTTTTTCCTCAAAAAGCCAATCTTGCTGAAAAAAAACTGGCAGGGAGTTGTTTGTGTCGGACCCACAATGCCATCAACAGTAGTCTAGTACATACGCCCCATTACTCCTATCAGTCCTTACCCATCTGGCCTCACTTCATCGCCAAGAGTGTCATTATACCGCCAGGAGTGTCATTATACCCTAGTTTTTTTCTTAACATCGCATCTACCTACACAATGTATATGCAATCATATTCATTCATTCATGCAAGAAATGTATCCATCGTCAGCCGAAATTTCCTTGAATTCATTCGAAAAAGTTATTCGATAGCAAACTATCGGGCTATCGAAACTATCGGCCTATCGGAATTTTCGTCAGATAGTTATTCGATAGTTTTCTACTAGTTACTAGTTTTTAAAGCTATCGATAGTTTTTACTAGTTACTATTTTCTCAGACTATCGATAGTTTTTACTAGTTACTAGTTTTCAAAACTATCGATAGTTTTTTACTAGTTACTAGTTTTTTAAACTATCGAATAACTAAAAACTATCGATAGTTATTCGATAGTTTTTTAAACTATAGTTATTCGATAGTTTTTTAAACTATCGAATAACTATCGATAGTAAAAACGATCGATAGTGCCCATCACTACTATGACTTACTGACTAAAGTACAATATGTATGGTAGAGGTTAGTAATGTTAGTATGTATTACAATACTATCATATTAAATAGTATTAGTTTATGTTTGAACACCATCATATAACATCTCCTTTTGCAAGACAAATTTCAAAAATTATAAGAGTTAATTCACGTTTAATCTTTAATTAAAATTCATTGGTAAATTTTATATCAAAATATTTGTTAGAACGACTATACATAAAACAGGCTAGCCTTCGGCCAGCTTCGCATGAAGGGTATCATACCTTCTTTTTGAATTATGGTGCATTTGCCACCTTGAAATTAGTAGTAAAACTTGTTCCGAAATCACTGTTCCTATGAGAGGTATATGAAATAGTTTGCCGATTTTAACCAAATTTAGAAACGTGATTTCGCAGGCAATATGATTGAATAAAATGAAATTTGGTAAAGATATCTTCAAAAATAAAAAAGTTTATCTAACAAAAACTTGCTTTTGGAACGATCGTTCCTATGGCAGCTATATGATAGACTAGTCCAATTTCAACCAAATTCGGGAATGTGACTTAATTAAAGATATTATTGATTAATGTGAAATTTGAAAAAGATATCTTTAGAAATAAAAAAGTTTTTCTCACAAAAACGAATTTTTGAACCGGTCGTTCCTATGGCAGCTATATGATGTAGTGGTCCGATTTCATCGGTTCCGACATATTTATAGCGTGCAATAAAAAGAAGGCTTTGTACAAAATTTCAGCTCGATAGCTTTAAGACTGAGGGACTAGTTTACATAGAACCAGACAGACAGACGGACAGACAGACAGACGGACGGACAAAGCTTAATCGACTCGTCTCGTCATACCGACCAAGAATATATATAGTTTATATGGTCGGAGATGCTTCCTTCTGTGCGTTGCAAACTTCATGACAAAGTTAATATACCCTATCACATCCGTGAAGGGTATAAATATGTGAAATAGATACTAGAATTCATAAAATATATGAAATATTTGAAGGTTTACCGCGTATCTATAGACTACTACTCATATGTAAGTTTAGATGAAGGTAAAACCTTTCTTCCAAATCTTGTCGTGACACGACTCTCTCTTGATATTGAAGGAGGGTTTTTAGGATGAGGAGGAGACGGATCTTTATCTGAAATTTCAGATGATGGGAATGTGGAAGTTTTCTTAGAAGATACGAAAATATGTTGCCTATTGCAGCTGTATGTGTAGATTATTATGGGGGATCTCAATGCCAAAGTCGGGTCTGACAATCTTGGTTTGGAACACATAATGGGCAAACATGGCCTAGGCAACAGGAACCATAATGGCGAGATGTTCGTGGAGTTTTGCAACTCTCGTCAGCTCGTCATCGGCGGTACTTTGTTCAAGCACAAACGATGCCATTTAACAACCTGGGTTTCTCCGAATGGCAGAACAGAGAACCAGATTGACCATATAGCCATTTCCAAGACATGGAGGAACTGTCTCTTAGACGTCAGGTCGAAGCGGGGTGCTGATATTGGCAGCGATCACCAACTTGTTGTCGCAAAAGTAGGCTTACGAACGACAGCGGTCCATCGCCCTCAAGATGCAAGAATCTTGCCACGTTTTAATGTGCAAAAGCTTAAAGATCCATCTATAAGAAGTGCTTATTCCACCGCCTTGCACGAAAGAGCTAATGCACCACCATCTTATGAGACTCCTACAATTGATGATAGATGGAACGTCGCTAAGGACTCATTTATTTCGTGCGGTGAAACTTTTGCGGGCAGATTGGAGCGCGGTAGAAGGCCATTCATTAGTGACTCTACATGGTCTCTAATCTAGGCACGCAAGAGAATTAAAGAGCAAATCAACTCAGCCACTGACGACGCAGTCAAAGACCAACTTAGAGCTGAATACCGTTCTCTTCAGAAAGGCGTGCAAAGAAGCGTAAGACGGGACAAACGAAACAACATCAATCATTAGCGGAGAAGGCAGAGGAAGCGGCTTACCGTGGTGACAGTGGAACCCTTTACAAACTTATCAAGCCATTAACTGGCAAATCTTTTACAGCTGAACATCCCGTGAAAGATAAAGACGGGTCTCTACTGGTCACTGATGAAGACCAACTGCGACGGTGGAGAGAGCACTTCATTGAGGTCCTCAACAACACCTTTGGACATTCGAACTCATCCTCACTAGAAGTAGAAAATATTCCGCAAACAGCCAGAGTTGACACCAATCCACTATCTAAACAGGAATTAACTGTGGCTATTAAATCGATGGAAGCGGGTAAAGCCCCGGGGATAGATGGAATTCCGGTGGAATTCTTTAAGGCGGATATCAACGCTACTGCGGATATTCTTCTACCCCTTATCCAAGAGTGTTGGGAAACCGAAACTCTCCCTAAAGAATGGAAGAAGGGCGTCATTATTAAGATCCCGAAGAAAGATAACCTGAAGGATTGTAATAATTGGCGTGGAATTTGCCTCCTCCCCGCAGTCTCCAAACTGATGGCAAAAATAGTCTTAAACCGGATCAAGCAAACAGTTGACCGCACACTGAACGATGAACAGGCTGGTTTTCGCGAGGGCTTTTCATGTAGCGACCACATCAACACCCTCCGAATTATTATTGAACAATCCGCAGAGTGGAGATCCCCATTACATCTCATGTTCATCGATTTCGAGAAGGCGTTTGACAGCGTTGACCGGGAATACATCTGGAAGGCTTTACATAGGAGAGGTATACCAGATAAAATCATATCCATCATCAAGGAGTCCTATAGCGGAGCCCAATGTCATGTCTTACACAAGGGTAAGCTTTCAGATCCCTTCGAGGTACATAGCGGAGTGACCTATATTGTTTATGATTGCCATTAACGACGTACTCTGCAGTGCGCTTCGTGAACACCAGAGCAAAGGTATCAGATGGAACCTGTTTGAATACCTTCAACACCTGGATTACGCTGACGATATTTGTCTTCTCTCAAATATATCGGATCATCTAGTTCAAATGACGGATGCCCTGCACCGCGAAAGTGGCAATGCGGGGCTCAAAATCAATACTGCCAAAACTAAATACTTGAGCTTGGATCCAGGAAGACAGCGAAATTTGTGTTTCGGGGCAGACGGTGGAAAAAGTGAACAATTTTTGCAACCTCGGAAGCGTAGTTACAGCAGATGGTGGGGCGGATGCTGATGTACAGTCTCGCATCAATAAGGCTCGGGCAGCTTTTTTCAGTTTAACTCCTTTCTGGCAAAACAACATCTCCAGACGTACCAAACTCAAGATCTTCGAAACCAATATAAAATCTGTGCTTCTTTATGGCTGTTCAACTTGGAAGGTGACCAGGAAGATAACAACTAGATTGCAAACTTTCGTGAACCAGTGTCTACGGCGCATCCTGCACATACGCTGGAGGTCATTTCTAACGACGATCTCCTGTATATTACTGGCCAGGACAGGATAGGCACCTCTATAAAAAGGCGAAAGTGGCAATGGATAGGTCACACACTTCGAAAGGGGCCGGAAAACATTGCAAAACAGGCCCTCGATTGGAACCCACAGGGAACCGATGCAAGTCGCCGCGTTGGACGACCTAGAAACACCTGGAGAAGATCAGTTGAGGACGAGGGTAAGTCATTAGGCAAATCGTGGGGAGAGTTGAAGGCGATGGCGGCAAACAGGACGAGGTGGAAAGTCGGCGTGGTTAATGCCCTATGCCCCACAAGGGGTTGACAGGATCCAGAGAGAGAGAGAGACTGCAGCTGTATAAGTTTCCTTCAACATCTTCAACTTTATAAGATCTTGGATCTTTACAAATTGATTTTATTTCCCCAGGTGTCCAGTAGGAGTTTGAATTTCGTTTGTAGTACACCTGTTCTCCTTCCTTCAAAGGTTTTAAACTCTTTGAACTTTTATTATAATATTTCTCGTTCCTTTGGTTTTGTTGGTTCATTGATTTCTTAACTTTTTTAAAGTCAACTTTACGAGGATATAAAATTTTATTTGTAGACGGAATTTTTGTTCTTAATTTTCGAGACAAAAGTAATTCAGCAGGTGACGGAATATTATTTTTGGCAATTGCACAATAGTAGAGTAGGGGTCCGATTTTGTTCCCATGCATTTCGTAAAAAGTTTCTTTATGGTTTGAACGGATCTTTCAACAAGGCCATTGGATCGCGAAAGATATGGACTAGACGTTTTGTTTTCAATATTCCACTCATTACAAAACTTACGAAATTCATCAGAATTAAAAGGCGGTCCATTATCAGAAATTAATGTTTGGGGAATATAAATTCTAATTTGTGTATGACAAATTTACTGCTGATACCAGAGTTAAGACTTTCAACTTCAATATACATATTTTGACCAATAATCCACAACTATTAAAAAATGTTTCTTATTTAATTCAAATACATAAATCTACACCAATCTTGTACCAGGGTATTGGTTCGATTTCGCGACTTTTTAAAGGCTCTTTTGATTGTGAATTTCAATGACGAATACGAGTTTCACAATTACTAACAATGTTAAAAATGTCGTTATTAATATTGGGCCAAAAAACGACATCTTTTGCATAATTTCGACACCTTTGTATGCCTAAGTGGCCTTCATGAAGCAAATTTAAAATTTATCTTCGCATTTTAAACGGAATTACAATTCTATTGGACAGGAAAATAATGTCGTTTACTACATGTAAGCAGTCTTTAAGAGAAAAATAGGGCATACATTCGTGATCTACTAATTTCTTATGTTTTGGCCAACCAGACCTAATATATTCTTTGACCACGACTCAAGACTTCATCTGAATTCGTTTCATTTTGTATTGTTTTAATCTTTTCTTCAGAGACAGATAGACTCGCTATTAATAAATTACAATGTAAATCAAGTTTGCTGTCGAAATCTTGAAGAGCATTTTCTGAAAGTGGTGCTCTGGACGACATATCAGCAACATGCATGTATTTTCCAGGTTTATACGTGACCTTTAAATCATATGTCTGTAAAGGAAGCATAAACCTTTGAAGTCGAGCTGGAACTTTAAATAAAGGCTTGTTAAATAGGGACACAAGTGGTTTATGATCTGTTTCTACCTTAATAGATTTACCATAAATATAATGGTGAAATTGTGTGCACCCGAAAAGAATGGCAAAAAGTTCTTTTTCAATTTGGGCATAATTTTGTTGACTTTCTGTGCTGATGCGAATGCAATTGGTTTTTCGTGAGCAATGAAAGCACTAACCGCTTCTTTGGAGGCGTCGACTGAAAGGGTGATTTCTTTATTCGGATCATAGTATGTGAGAACCGGAGCGGAAGATATTAACATTTTTAGTTTTTGAAGTTCTTTTTCGTGTTTCTCGTTCCAATGCCAATCGATTTTTTTTTTTAATAAACTTCGAAGGTTGGTAGTTTCCATTGACAAATCTTTAATATAACTACTTAAATATGTTATCATACCTAAAAATCTCTGAAGATCTGGTACTGATTTTGGACGGGGCATTTCACAAATAACACGTGCTTTAGACGCATCTGGTTTTATCCCATTCTCCATAAAGACATTTTCTAAAAAGGTAACTTGTGATAAACAAAATCTCGTTTTTTCCCTATTAAATTTCAAACCTATTTTATCAGTACGTTCTAAAACTTTTTCCAAGACCTTATTGTGTTCTTCTATTGTAGAACCAAATATGAGGAAGTCGTCAATATAAATGACAATACCCTCTATATCACCAAAATATTCCATCATTTTTGCGTGAAAAATTTCAGGAACCGCATTAATACCGAACGGCAATCGTATAAAGCGGTACCTACCAAAAGGAGTAATGAACGTTGTTAATTTAGATGAGGATTCATCTAGAGGAATTGTCCAAAATCCTGAATTTGCATCAAGTACACTGAACACTTTTGCTCCGCTTAGTTTTGATTTGACTTCATCTAATGTTGGAAGTTGGAAATAAGACCTAAAAATTGCCTTTTTTAAATGACGAGGATTGAGACACAATCCGTAAATTACCATTCCGTTTTCTAACTATGGCTATTGAATTAACCCATTCTGTAGGCTCATTTACTTTGCGAATAACACTCATCAAGCCTATCTAATTAATTTCAAAGGGGAACACGCAATGTAAAAGGAATTCGACTAGGTGAATCAACGACAGGCATTAGGACGTAGTTTTAAATGACACTTTTCTTTCATCAAACCGATTCTTTCAAATATTTTATCATATTTCGCAATAATTTCTTTACATTTTTTATTTTCCGAACTAGTCTCACTTTTTCTATTTTCAATATTCATTAATAGAACTTTAACATCATCACTTTTGCTTATAATTTTCAATTCAATGCTGCTCTTTAAGCCTAGCACTGTTTGACACTTACTATTTAAAATGAAAAATTTAATTTGAAATTGTTGATTTCTAAATTTCACTGAAAAATAGTAAAAACCTAATACCGACATTGACTCTCTTGAAAAGCTAAATATTTTTGTACGTGTTGACGTTAGTTGGTTAGTACTGAGACCTAACTGCTGGAACTGGTTTTTAGACATGACGTTCGCCCGAGCGCCCGTATCCACTTGGCACTCAATACTTTTGTTATCAAAATTCAGTGTAACCATCCATGTATTCGTGTTGCTTGAAAGACTATGTTGCAATGCGCTTATAAAAAACTCTCCAGACTCAGAATCAGCAGAGTCAGCTTCAACGTTTTTCATGTATACGCGTTTTTGATCTGATGTTTGATAAGAGCGACACATCTTTGCAAAATGGTTAAATTTTTTACATTTGTTACATATAATACCAATTGCTGGGCATTTTTGCCGATATATTTGTCCACAACGTTGTCACTGTTTAGTTTTAGGTTTTGATGATGTCTGTTGATGTTGACTGGCTTTTTTGTATTGGTTTTTTTGAACACTTTTAAACGAATTTTTGCCCAATGAATTAATTTCAATGTCGTTTGACTGCAAAGTTTGTGTGTGTGACTTGACTATAACAATAGATTTGACAATTTCTATCGCCTTCTCTAATTTTATTGCACCCTCACTAAGGAGTCTTTCTTTACTGTCGTTATTTGCACTTTTTAGACCACATACAAAAATGTCACGAACCATGTCTTCTTTCAGCTCATCAAATTCACAGGATTTACTTAAATTTGTCAAAACGGTCCCATATTCGTCTATGGACTCGTTTTCATTTTGACGAAGGATAAAAAAATGTATGACGCTCAATAGCAATATTCATTTTTGGCGAAAAATCCAGGGACTAAAGTATCCATCATTAATCCTTCTTTGGGCTCTTCTTTGGAATTCAATGACATTTTTATAGCGTTCTTTGTCTTTTAGACGATTACCTGACACCAAGTAATATTGTGGTCCTTGGTTCAATAATTAAAAGACTGACTTGACTGTTGAATATAAATGTCCTTATTAGACGACTATGACTTACTGACTGAATTACAATATGTATGATAGAGGTTAGTAACATTAATATGTATTACAATACTATTATATTACATAGTATTAGTTTATGTTTGAATACCATCATATAACAGTCCATGTCACAGAACAATTCTGGTGGCACTTGACCTGCCGAAAGCCTTCGACACAGTCAGCCACTCAGCACTTCTGTCCGACTTATACAATGCATCTCTTCCCACGCAAACTACAAAATAGATTGCGTTCTTGCGGCAGCCGGTTCTACGCACCGGAGCGACCCGTTTTACAACGGCCAAGGGCTGCCAAAACCCTTCAATGCAAGAAGGAAAGTGTGTTTGTATGTTACATCCCTCGTATCGTCTTTTTTTATGTTCATTGGGAGCAAAATATCTCGGCGCAACTGCTCTCAGTGCTACTGCTCCGCGCCGGCATTGAGAGAAACCCAGGACCGTGGATCGGCTGCGTATGTGACAGAGTGCTGCACCCAAACGCGACTATGGTGAGATGCAATTGCTGCAATCAGTGGTGCCACCTAAGATACTGCTCTGGCCTCAACCATCACAGCCACTAGAATTCTTCCTTTACTGCCAGTCAGTGTAGGAACAGAGGACAACTAGCAGCAACCTCGTCTAACACACCCCAACATCCAGCACCATCGAACGCTCAGACAGGTTTACAGCCATCCCCGATGACTCCAGCTAACAGTTCCCATAGCATTTCTCAACACAATCTTACGTCTGCACCACCGACTGCCATCTTCAATACGCTATCACTCGTCCAACTCAACTGCAATGGGTAGCAGAACAAGATCGCCGAACTCGCATCATTTATGGACAGACATCCATCCAAGTTGGAGCCATACAGGAGACGAAACTGCACTCCAACTCGTCCCTCAACACATATGGCAACTATGCTATTGTCAGGAAAGACAGGCTGACCAACGCTGGAGGAGGGCTTGCCTTCATTATTCACCATTCCGTGTAATACCGGGAAATCGATATTATTAGTAATGATAACACCATGGAAGTGCAGGCCATCGCCATAAAATCGGGTAATGTTGATATCGAAATTTACAATATTTACATCCCAGCGGTATCCAGTTGTCCCTCAGGATACCATGCAAATATCAACCATCTCCTTACCGGTCAACATGGCCTCCTGCTGTGACTTTAATGCTCACCATGAACTCTGGCACTGCAACCTCAAAAACGACGCCAGAGGAATCTCAATAGCTGAACAGCGTGATGCCTCCGATTTCTGTACCCTAAATGACGACATCCCCACTCGCATCGCCGGTACATGTTCCAGTTCTCTAGACATCACGATTGCAAGTGTTAGCCTCGTAAACAAAACACAATGGCGGCCGGTCCTAACACAATCTTCAGACCACCTACCAATCGTGATAAGGCTTGACAAACCGACAAACATCATATCTTCCGAACACCGCACGTTTTTCAACCACAATAAGGCTGATAGGAACGGTTTCACCTCCTATACCAACGCTAAATTCCTCGCTCTGCCAACGCCAACCGACGTTCGTACAGCCGAATCAAACAAGGAAAGTCCTGAACAAAGCGGCTGCAAAGTTCATTCCTGTTGAAATTGGCTCAATATTTCACATACCTCTCATAGGAACAGTGAAATCGGAACAAGTTTTACTACTATTTTCAAAGTGGCAAATGCACCATAAGTCACAACGAAGGTATGATACCCTTCACGCGAAGCTAGTCCAAGGCTAGCCTGTTTTTAACGTTTTTATAGCGATGTCTACTTTAAAAAACAACATTTTCAGGGAAAACTGGGAAAAATTTACATTTATCCTACACTTACGGATCCTCCATCAACGGAGACTATATCGCATGCATTTCGTGCTTACGTTGGACATGTACATTTGCCAACATAGGTTTCATTTTGAAAATTGCCCGTATTCAACGCACCGCATTGCCCGTATTTACGCTGGAAGTGGTGTTAGGCTGCCACCTTACCTAACCTAAAATAACAATTTAAAGATCTTTGAAACGGATGCTCAAAATGAAAAAATATAAAATAATGGTTGATGTTTTCAAGTCTATGTGTTAATTGCCTTGATCCCTCAAGGGGCATGGGCGCGTCAACATCTCTAGCATTTCTATGCCTTATTAACGTTTCCATAGCATATCTACTTTTCGGAAGTGCAGTTGCTAGCATACACCTCCTATACTGACAGGCTCGAAGCACAGGTAGTTTTTGATCGCGCCGAGATTTAAACTCCGAGCTCTAGATTAGTATCATAGAGCGGTGACCGAACGACCACGGACACCGAGCGCTGTGGCCAATATTTTTAAATTCGGCTCATTTTAGTGCGACTGTGAGCAAAAATGTCTGTTTAGCCATTTCAGTCTTAATACCTGTATCTTGGTAAGTATAACAGCTAGAATTTTCGTTTTAGCTTCAAATTGTAAATAATTTACTCAAAAAAGCTTTAAAAAGCATTGTTAAGTTTATTGTCAAACTAATTTAGGAGATTAGTACATTTATGTAGGTCAAAACGAGATATTTTAATATAGATATAGATTATAAATACATGGAAACCGAGTTTGCACGGTCGCAGAAGGTGAGCGAAAAATCGAGAAATTTGAGCGAATACTCAATGAGTTTTGAAATTGGGAAATTCATTTTTGAGTTACAAGATACGATTTTCATACTTTCGAAAGCAATTCGACTCGATTCGAATTACATGATACAACCCCAGTTTCCATGTAAATATTTAGGATCTACAGAAGGCATTAAAAGTATTTCCAGATATTTCCTAATTATTTCCTCTAATTAACCACGTTTATATTGTGGAACTAAAAGATGATTTAACTAAATCGTTTTAGTGTTAGTACTTGTTCGTGGTTTGTTATACCGACCATACGGAGAGGTACTAATTATGAAAGATGTCAGTTGTTGGTTTGTGACTTTGATTTGGAAAATGGCAAGAGGCAGTAACCTCCTAATAGAAGCACATTTAAACCGCTACAATTAAAGGATGAAGCGAATACAGAATTTAAGAAAGGGATGAGGTAATTATATAACATATAAAAAGGAATTATCACCAACAACACCATTAGCGAAGACAGCAACACCACTTAGTCCCAATTTTTTAGGCCAGTTCCGCATCGCAAGTGGAGCTAAAAGTTAGTACCAAAACTAACCAGACCGATACGCTTGCATCGCCGTGAGTTAGATCGATTTAATAGTTAAACCTCGAAGATGATCCCGCGATATAAACGTAGTGATTGACACAATTTTACTAGCCTATGTAGGCATTTGATAAACCACTGCACTCATCCGATGCAGTTTGCTTATGTGTATGATGGGCCTGTCATACAATACATTTCCATTTCACTCAAGCGTGTTTTGCAATTAGAGGCAATATTATTTGAAAAATTGGTGAGAAGTTCCCGGGCGTTTATATATTTTGCACTAATGCATTTAAGCATTTTGCATTTATGCATCCTCGACACGCTACACCTAGATATATTCGCTTATTAAGGTATGTAATCCTTAATAAGCGAATTTCGTTTTTGTAAAAAAAAAATTACCGTGTCGCATACATAAGCTATATGGCTTCTGCCACACGGCTACAGTCGTCGCATAAAAAATAAGTAACTGGCGCAACAGTCCAATTTGAACCATGGCCTCGGGATGAGTTAGCATCTCTCATTTGAGCTGAGTGGGCTGATAGTCCGACACGTAAATCCCCTTTTGTATCGAAAACTACCCATTCAGTAGGAACCAAACCAGAGCCGTGCGAGGAGGCGAACGTGCTAACCGTTGCGCCATCCGGACTAGGGAGAATAGAAATTACTCGTATCGTGTAATACTTTCGAAGTTATGACGTTTAAAGACCCCTTGTTTACTTGACAATATAAAACAAATAAGACATTTGGGAATTCATACCTGCTGTGTATTTCGGTAAAAGTTCAGCGTTATCTTGCGATTTTATGTAAGGAATTACGACTGCATTTTCAGGTGAACCTGGCGAAACCAGATTTTTCGAGGAGCTCTTGAATAACGTTCCCTGATTAGATGATCCAGCTCGACTTTTCGATGACGAAAGACCCGACAAACGTTTATTGGACATTTTTAATCAGCAGAGCAGACTAGGGTATATAAATTCACCAAACAAGCTATCGCCCGCGAGAACATTTACGACATGTAAATGTCAAACATTCGCCATTGACATAGCCTGCATTCATAAATGGTAGCGCTACCGTAGCGATCCCAATTTTGTTGTAGTCAATGCCTGCATTCAGAAATCATCATCGCTCCCTGAGCGGTCCTTCCCCTCTTGAGCGCTGTGGAGTGCTACTGTCCCAATGTCTGGTGAATGCAATCGCTCCATGGAGCCGTTGCTGTGCGGCTACTTCTCTTTTTGAGCGAAAATTTTCCACGCTCCCTCGGCTTGGAGCGTGATACATTTTTGTTTTCACAATTCGCATCGCACACAATGTCCTGCGTGCTATTTTACGGGAATTTTGCAGCAAAATTACAATTAAAAGGCGAGTGGTGTTTTCATTAATTGTATATTTGTATAACCCGGCCAAACCAAACAATTTAAACAGACAGCCGTTAGCCGTTTGTTAGACATTTGCCATGTCAGCTGATTGTCTCAAATTCGATATGTAGCCGGTGTATTCACAAAACAGGTGTGTGACGGTTGTGACAGGGAGCAGCCGCTCCGTGTGACATGGAGGGGAGAAAATTTCGCTACGAAGCTGCTCAATGTTTTGTGAATGAGCCCAATGTGTGCGTTCAGAAGGAACCGAGCAGCTTCCGCTCAGTGAACATGTTCAGAACGAGCGGGTTCAGAAGTGACCGAGCAACTTTTGCTCGGGTGAGCATGATCAAATTTCACCGAGCAAGAAATATTTCTGCTCACTGCTCAGAGCTCAGGTTCCTCTTCTTTTTTCTCAACCTCACGCTCATGTTGCGACTTTCGAATTTTGACAGTTGCCAAGTTGGTTGTTGTGTTTTCGCCGTTTTCGGCTTCCAGTTCTTTGGTTTTTGGGTGCTTTTGATTTTGTTTTCTCGTTGTTCGTGATTTTTGTAATGGACAGCGTGGGATTCATGTATTTTCCAGTTTTCGGCACTTGACGTCTAAAATTGTCATCGTCAGCTCTCAGCTGGTCGATTTGTCAGCTGGTGAAGTAGCGTTCAGCAGGTGCAGACTCCAAACCGAGAAGCTCCGAAACAGCTCGCGAGCAGTTGCGGAGCTACTCGCGAGCGGTTTCTGCTCTTTTGCCACCTTCTGAACGCACTCATTCAGTGCAAAACTGGGATAGAAATGGGAGCGCTCTGGTAGCAATACTATTATGTGAATGCAGGCAATGCAAAATTCGGACAAAAATGGGACGCTACTGATGCTGGGTTTCCACCAAAGAGACAGTTTTAAAAAACAGTTTTGTTTTCAAAAACAAAAACAGAAACAAGTTTTGTTTTCTGAAAAGAGTTCTGTTTTAAAAACGCGTTGACATGATCAAACTACGGTTTGAGAAACTAGCATTTGATGAAAAGTTGAGCACCGTCCAACTACGGTTTGACAGGAGCACAAGACTTCAAACTAGTTTGACAAGGGGTTCACACGTTCAAGTAGGTGGTTTGACGGTGCTCAACTTTTCATCAAATGCTGATTTGTCAAACCGTAGTTTGATCATGTCAACGCCCTTTTATGTGAACAAAATTGGTGCATTCAGGCGTCACGGAAAAAAGCGTAATGCGCTGCATAGAAATAGCAAATTCTTAAGAAGCACATAACAATTTTTTTTGTGACGCCCGAATGGTATGCTGACTCACCTATTGTAAATTGACATGCCTTGCATTCACAAATCGGTAGCGCTACTTGAGCGCTCCTATTTTTGTCCCAATTTTGCACTGAATTATAACAACAAAAATGGGAGCGCTCAGGTAGCGCTATGATTTGTGAATGCAGACAATTCGTTCGAACTGTCAAATCTCCGCTAAGCCAAGACAGCGAACAAATTTTGTGCTGCCTAAAAGTGTTAGCACCTAGCTGTTTGCGCTAAGTTTAGCAGTGGTTTAGCGCAACATTCGGAATACAACTCACGAGGCAGCACTTAAAGCTAGCTAGCAATCGTGACTCCCGAATGCACCCAATGTTTCAACTAAACAGACTGGTTTTGTTTCTAGTTCTGTTTATCTTGTTCCCAGAAAATGTCAGACAAACGAGGATTTTATAATTGCACTCAGTTAACTGCTTCTTATTTGAACACATTTTAAGTTAAAAAACACAAAAAAAGTTAAATTTACATCACTTCAACCTTTAAAATTACAATTGATAACTGACTGTGTAGAATTGTTGCAGAAAATAAAAGTGAGTCTTTCAACCAAGCAGACAAAAAAACAAGAACAAATGCGTTTTCCTTTGATCTGTTCTAGAAAACAAAAACATTTTCCCATTCGCGATGGGAAAGTGTTTTGTTTCCTAAAACAGTTTTTAGGGACACAAATGTTTTAAAAACTGTTCAGTTTTTACAAAACATTTGTGTTTTTGTTCAGAAAAACAGTTTTTGTCCGTGTTTTTCAAAACTGTCTCTTTGGTGGAAACCCGGCATTAATGGCTCGTTTACATTTGCCAGTGCACAGGCATGCCTGTAGACTTGTCGAAAAGTGCCTTGCCTGTAGCTGCTTGCATGCTGCTTGCACACAATTCGACTTGCAAGTTGGCTGGGATTTGACAGTAGTGGAAATTTGACGTGTAGCGTTGATTAAATTAATTTAAATTGATAAATATTTGATGCCCGGTTCACATTATTCCAGTAACCAATCCAGTCCAGTAATCCAGTCCAGCGCTGGACTGCTACTGGAATAATGTGAACCGGCACTGGACAGCAATTCAATCCAGCAATCCAGTCCAGCAATCCAGTCCAGTGACTGGATTGTCGGTCTACTTTTTGATTCCAGCTCGCCCAGAAATCATTGTTACTATAGTTACCGAATCAACAACACACTCGCCAGACTACTGGACTGGAATCATGTAGACGATATGATCCAGTCCAGCACTGGACTGGATCGCTGGACTGGATTACTGGATTGGAATAATGTGAACCGGGCATAATATTGAAAAAAATTGCCGCGTTTCGCCAGGAGAGAGTGTAGAATAAAGTTCATGAAAGCTATGTCAAATATAGTCGATTTATTGAAAAATGAACTACTTGATATACTTGACGAAGAAGATATACACAAAAGCACGCCTTAGAAATTAAATTGTTTATTCCTGTCATATGTACTTAGAAACTAAATTAGAAAAAAAAATACATTATTAAAAAACAAACAAATTTCAAGGTCATATCGCTTGAAACCCTTCTAAGCATTCGAAATGTATTAAATAAGGCACTGTAGCACTATTCCGGTATTTAAAGCGGGCTCTCAGAAACACCGTATTCATAATCATGTTGAGAAGTCATCCTCATCTATCAAAAATTCAGTCTCGAACATGTTAAATTGGTTATCACTAGATGGTGGTGATTGATGGGAAGAATCGTCTTGTCCTCCGTAATTGGTACTAGGCTACATTGATGACTCTCCGGGAGTTGATGGTGGCCTTGTTTCAATTGTTTTATTGTGCACCTGCAACCGGAAATTCATTAGGACATCTTGTGCGATTAGTGCTACTGGTAGTGACAGTTTTTTTTAACGAGACGGATACAAGCCTTCCGAATGCATCAAATTCGTCTTCCTCGCAACTCTCCAGACATCCCTTCATCGATGATAATTCTTGTACGGCGGGAGCATGTAATTCCTCGACTTGTTCTGTCAATTAATCTGTAAAACATTATATCTTTTATTGGGAGATTATCACTTATTTACCATTGCGATATCCTAGTTGCAGGCGACATTGATCTTTGATCGTTTGTTGGCGTACCATGACAGCAAACATATGTTCACAAGTCTCTACGGGAATGCCTGTAGAAAATCAATTGGCTCGGGAGGCCAGCTACTTGCAAGGCGCCGTGCGGGTTTACTGGCCTGGCAGTTCACAGGCACGGGTGTTTACACATATGCAAGTAAAAGCTTGCTAGTTACTTGCAAGGCACTTGCAATGCCTGTAAAATGTACGTACTAGCACGGTCTACTGGCATGTGTAAACGCTACTTAATGGGCTGGTTACACAGTACGAGTTGCTGACCTGACAGTGGACAGCTACTGCACCTGTGTACTCGCGTGAAAGTAGCTCGACTCGCATCGCCCGGTCACACAAGTGCGAGCTGTCGGCAGAGTAGAGAGCTACTTCCAGAGACGCTTTACGCAAATCTCGGTTTTTATAGCTCGGATCCAAACAATTCCACAGGTTTGTTTGGTCCTTGTATAAATCGACAAATTTCTAATTCTGCTCCGAAGTCCATCTATCCATTGTGGCACAATAAGCTCACACTGTAAACGACAAAATTTACAGACGAATGCACCCGCCGGTTAATTTCGAGCAGTTGGTATTTCACAATCGGTGCAATTTCAAATGTCCGAATCATAGTATGCGATACCAGCTGACGCTGACTGGGGGCGAGTGGCCGAGTCAAAACAAAAAATGTTGTAGTAACTCGGATGCGAGCTACTGACCGAATCGCACATGACAGTAACTCGTATGATGCGGTCACATGGTGCAAGTAGCTGCTCTGCAGTAGCTGTCTAGGCCAACTCGCACGATAGCTCGCACTGTGTAACCAAGGGATAAGGCTCTAAAAAGGAGAGTACGCTCGCCTCCATTTTGTTGACATCGAATGGAGATTTGTGCCCAACGAATGGACATGTGAGAGAGAGAGAGACAGCACTAATGTTGTTAACTTGGACCTGTCATTTTTACATGCCTGTCACTCTCCATTGGTTGGCAACAAAATGGCGTCGAGTGGACCTTCCCTTTTAGTGCTCTACCGCTACCGGAGCGATCCCATTTCTAAACTGTACCGCAAAAACAAAACAGGGAGCGCTCGGGCACAATCATAGATATATATTGAACAGATAGGTAATAGTAGAGCACTAAAAAGGAAGGTACACCCACCGCCATCTTTATTCTCAGGCCGGAGTGTCAAAGTAATGACGTCATGGCAAGCAGTGAACCATATGTAAGCAAAGTGAAGAACGCGTGCAGTCGGCCTCTTGAAATCTGGCGATTTTCGTGCGTAAAAGAGATTTTAGTGTCGTGATTTTAAGTGCAATTGAAAGTAGTGCTTATCACTGATATTTAAAAGTGAAACGCAACGTGCCGCGAACTTCCGATCAAAATGAACTGCTCGAAAGTGCGCGAGACATGAGTGTTGTTATGAAAGTGCGACACGGAAAATTTCGCATTTTTCGTTAATTTTCCGCCAATTTGGCTAGTGTGAATGGTGCAGCACTACCATGGGACGAATCCTTGGGCCGGTGAGTTCAGTGGAAACTCCCGGAAGTGCTCCAAAAAGTGAATTCAAAGTGGTTGTCAAATGACAACATTACAGGTGATTTCCGGCCTTCTCATCGGAATTCATAAGGTGAGTATACGTTTTTTGTTGTGTTAAAATTTTAGTAGATTGATGCGCCCAAAATACAGGTCTTGCACGTGTTGTTGACGAGCCAGACGAAAGTTTCACTGCAGCTGACAGGACTAGATGCCTGGCGGTGAAACTTTCGTCCGATTCGTCAACATCGTCGTCAATATTCGCATTTTGGGGCGCAACAATCCACTGAAATTTTAGCACAACAAGCCTTAGGCGGCTATTACACTATAAAAGCTCTTTTACAAATATATTTGACGAACGATATTTTAAAAGAACTTTTATGAATGATATTGAAAGGGAAAAGTGTGCAAGCATATTAGAAAAGTAGTTGAAAAAAGCAACGTCCACGTCGCAAATCTTTTCTTAGGCGGCTATTACACTATCAAAGTTCTTTAAAAATAGATTTCATAAAAGATATTTGTAAAAGAACTTTTATAGTGTAATAGCCGCGTTAGTAATAGTACTAACCCCACTCGGTGATTCAGATTATTTTCGAACCAATTCGCCCATGCGCACTGCTACCCATTTGCACGCGGTCGCTATACGTTCGGTAAGAGCGCGTTGACATGATCAAACTACGATTTGACAAACTAGCATTTGATGAAAAGTTGAGCACCGTCCAACTACAGTTTTACAGAAGCACAAGACATCGAACTAGTTTGACAAGGGGTTGACACGTTCAAGTAGGTGGTTTGTCAAACCGTAGTTTGATCGTGTCTACGCGCTTTAAATCTCGTTACGCCATCGGCCACTCAGCCACAGTTTTGACATTTACGAAGCATTTGGCCCCTCGCTCCTCGAGCCCGTGGGCCAAATATTAATACGTGTTGTGCGTGTTTCACTGCGCAGACGCGAATATGTCAACCATAACTGAGATATTCAATTTTTTACCCCCACTATGTGCCTATTTCCTATGTGTTCAATATATATCTATGGGTGCAATCAACCAGTGACGTGCAGTGGAAATTTTTCATAGTCAAGCAGTTGGGCGCCCTAAAGCCAATTTAGCATAAACAAAAATGGACTGTATAATAGAATATGGACAGTCACAAAAACATTTATACCAAGCGGCTTTAAGCCTTAAAGAAGAAATCAGGAAAGATATAAATAAAATATTGGCACATATATTCGGAATACAAAAAAAAAATAAATAAATAAAATATTACTAATTGTTTGTGACACTTGGTTTCATTCTGCACACCAACTTAGTATGCGTCTGTACAGACGCATACTAAGTTGGTGTGCAGAATGAAACCAAGTGTCACAAACAATTCCAATTTAAATTGAAAATGATTCGCACTTGTACATTTGCAAGAACATTAATACATAAAGTAAAATATTACTAATAAAAAAAATGATAAATAAATATTATGTTAATTAAGACTAAGAAAAATTCAGGGGTATTTGAAATAAATAAATATTCTTTCGCCATTGCCATTTATTTGTATTCCAAATCTATGCGCCGTTCTTTAAGTAAAAACTCTTTAATCACATTATCAAAAAAATCGTTTTCTCTTCGCATTTGTATAAGAAGATCCTTTTCAACCGCAATTAAAGCAAGATCCGAAAGTTGTTCTTGGGATTGGCGATTTCTCAAAAATGTGTGAACGCGCTTTAGTGTTGAAAATGACCTTTCCGCAGTTGCCACTGTGACTGGAATTGACGTTAATAATTTTGCTAAAATATGAACTTGCTTAAAACCGTTTGCGACATAAGGCCGTTTTTGAAAATAATCGAGAATTTTACTAGGATTCGCGTTTTTAAACTCATCTGAAGAATAAATAACTTTTAGCTCATTTTTCAACTTTATTCTGTCGAAAAATTGACCGTGATATTCAATAAGTGAGTCAAAATTTTTATCGGGAAAATTTGACTTGAATTTAGAAAAATAATTCGGTTCAAGCAACTCTAAAAATGAAAGATCTTTAAACGAATGGAATCGATCTCGAATTTGCCCGAGAATAACATCTATAATCTCCCGAAATATCCGCCGTACGTGGTGGCTGATATTCTGCTGTAACTGTCGAATAGAAATTATCAAACTTTTTAGAAAAGTCATTTTCAAGCCAATTTTCAAATTCAATAATTTTTTGGCTTGCATATGAAATGTTTACCACTTTGCTCTGAATAATATTAAATAATATATCAGTTTTCGAAAATATTTCAGAAAAAATTAACAGATATAATTGAAAATCTGACTCTGCGAATTTTTGTAAGTATATATCGGAAAAAGTCAAGGAATCGCCATCCCAGTGTTGAGAACCATTCGAAATTGTCTCAAAAACTGTACAAATTTCATGCTTATGTTCAAATATAACGTTAATAATACGCGAATGATAATGCCAACGCGTTTTGGAAACCGATGGTAAACGACGATTTACTATATTTGCAAAAAGGTCCGACCTTTTAGTGGATGTATTAAAAAATGATGCGATTTTATTGATGTGCGCGAAAAATAATTTAATTTCCGGAATAAACTCAACTGCTTTAGACAATACTAGATTTAGTGAATGAGCGTAACATGGAACGAAAATTGCCGATTTATGTTTTTCCCAAATTAAAGTCTGAACTCCACGAATTTGAGAACTCATTACTGCTGCGCCATCGTAACATTGTGCAATTAATTTCTTATCGATATTAAAATTTTGCAATTGTTTTAAAATGTGAGAGCTTATTGCTGTAGCTGTACGATTAGCGCTTACATCCAAAAATCCGATAAATCTTTCTTCAATCTCATTTGATATTGTATATCTAAAAATCATCGTTAATTGTTCCCGACCGCTAACATCTGGCGTTTCGTCGACCATTACAGCTACAAATGGAGCCTCCTTTATTTCCAAATTGATTTTATTTCGAACCACATTAGCTATAGCGGAAACAAGATCGTTTTGGATTCTATTAGACAAACCCGAAAACGCTGCATTTGCTTTTATAGAATCTATGTGGGACTCAATTATCGGATCGTACAAACTCAAGAAATTTAAGGTTTCGATAAAATTACCACGATTATTTGAAGAAGAGTCTTCATTATTTCCGCGAAAAGGAAGCTCCTGTTTTGCCAAAAAAATTACAGTATCGATTAAACGTTTTAAAATATTACGATTACGCTCAACTTTTTCATTATGCAAACTAACAGATATTGCCACCTGGTTACTAAGCATAAACTCTATACGCTGAGAACCAAAATTATCTAATTTAATTAACGACTGAAGATGTTTTTCGGAACTTGAATGCTTTGCTGCTGAGCCCGTAAAATTATTCAAATCACTAAATCCAGCTTTATTCCAAACAGATTTTTCATTCGTGAACAAAAGACACGGCCAGCAAAATAACTTATTTAATTTACAGCTTCCCGTTAACCAAATGTACTTTTCATACGTTTCGATATGGAATTTTCGCGTAATATTTTTTAATTTAAACTCTAAACTAAGATCTGGCTTCGGTCTATCCGATTCTATAATTTCTCTTTTCTTGGCAAAGGAAGGAGTTGAAAATCCCGCTTTTAGTACGAAATCCGTCGCGCAGCAATACTCCGACATAATGCGAAAAGAAAACTTACCACTTTTATCACAAATCAAATCAATTAAATCACTACAAACGGTCAAAAAAACTTCAAATCACAATTTAATCAAAATCACCCGATTGCACTGATTTCCTCTTTTAAATTGCAACGGAAAATCCATTACATAACAAAAACAAAAGCTCTACTGGAAAAATCAAATTCCCATAAACATTCCCTGCATTGGCAACATTTCATTAACAAGCATCATTGGGCTTTATCCCACACACAAAAGCAGTCGCGCCAGTGCTTGACTTGTCTCATATAAATTTGCGAACAAAACAAAAAAAAAAATCGTTGCCCAATGTACTACCGAAATCCAAGATTCCCATTTTCTGGAATCAACATGTCTCTAGTATTTGGATGCACACATGGTTCATGCATCTAAAGATCTAGGCACATTTTCCTATTCTAAGTTTGGTGTCTATGGTGTGCAAAATGTGGGAGGTTTGAATATTATCTAAAGTAATTGAACGAATGTTTTTTAACCAAAAGAAGGCGCGGATCAGAATTTGAATGTGTAAAGGAATATTTGAATGATAATATGTATTCTTCAGCTTAAAGAAAAACATTGACTGAAATGATGATATGTGTATTGGTGTAAGCAAAGTTTATTATTGAATTGCTTATTTCGGTAAGTCAAGCAGTTTGGAATTGCTTACTACGAGTGCACGTCACTGCAATCAACGCCATCTAGATATACAGGCCTGCGCTCAGCTGATTTTGACGGCTAAATTACGCAATTATTTCTTTCGATGATGTAACGGACGGTTTGGTGGGCATCCGAAGATGCCCGTGGGGACGGAGCCTAAGGTAGCATAATTGACCGTGAAGGTCGGGCCGTGCCATCTGGCGAAGAAAAAGGCCCCTCAACGAGCTAAGTAGCGGCCTATGCTTGCTGTAGCTCAGTTCGGGAGATGTGGGCGGGGTTTTCGCCGCTCGTTGCCCCTGTCCTTTACGTATTAACAAAAATTCATAGGCCTGGGGAAGACAACACAAACAGGGGAGGTAAAAATGGGGAATTAAAAAAAAATAGTCGATACGAATGGAATGGTTGACGGACGGATCAGACGCCACACGGTCGCACCTGGGTCCGGGTGTAATGGGACCCTCGGCCGATGGTTTCGTACCACCAACAGATCACTACTCATCAGGTGCTGCCTCGATCTGCTGGTGGGAGCAGCACTACCAGACCATAATATGGTTCATTACAGGGCAGCTTCTACTTCGAGGCCTGCCAAGAAGAAGAAGCTGAGGACAAAATGTGCTGCTAAACAAAACAAAAGCGAGCTGGTTACAGGAGCCGACAACCATTGTAGAGGGGAAAAATTGGCAAAGCAAAAAAAAATACTACATTTCCCAATTATTCAGATGATCAACAGGTTACAAAGATTTCTGAGGCCAGCAGAGGCGCAACACTGCATTCCTTGCCGTAATTCACTCATAAACTCTGCAAGCTGCTGAGCAGATGAACAACAGAAAAATGCAATACGGTGTAAATAAATTTTTTTAAGTTACCTAGAAGGACAATCCTGGCAAACAAAAAGGTATCCAGGGCTCCTCCGCGCTTCGTCCGGTCACCGAAGATGCTCCAAATGCCGGCAATTCAAAGCATTTATGGAGGCCTTAAATACGTGGCTAAACCACAAAAGACAAACACAACACCAGGACTGCCTTGTTGAACTGACTCTAAAAGGATAATCTACTCTATTGGAAGGATTGGGGTGCTACAGAGGAAAGCACAGCTACTTGAAGGGAAAATACGTGAAGTAAAAATGGCTAAGTCCTAAGACTTAGAGCAAGTAGCCTTAATGTGCTTGTGGGGATACAAATCGGTGGAAGGACTAAAAAGGAACCCAAAGAGGTCCTTCTTAGTCCTGTTCTGTACCAGAAATGGGCCCCACGTTGGGCGCCAAATATGTAACGGACGGTTTGGTGGGCATCCGAAGATGCCCGTGGGGACGGAGCCTAAGGTAGCATAATTGACCGTGAAGGTCGGGCCGTGCCATCTGGCGAAGAAAAAGGCCCCTCAACGAGCTAAGTAGCGGCCTATGCTTGCTGTAGCTCAGTTCGGGAGATGTGGGCGGGGTTTTCGCCGCTCGTTGCCCCTGTCCTTTACGTATTAACAAAAATTCATAGGCCTGGGGAAGACAACACAAACAGGGGAGGTAAAAATGGGGAATTAAAAAAAAATAGTCGATACGAATGGAATGGTTGACGGACGGATCAGACGCCACACGGTCGCACCTGGGTCCGGGTGTAATGGGACCCTCGGCCGATGGTTTCGTACCACCAACAGATCACTACTCATCAGGTGCTGCCTCGATCTGCTGGTGGGAGCAGCACTACCAGACCATAATATGGTTCATTACAATGACTTCATTGTATCCACAATCCAATCGTCGGCGACTGATGGCGGCGAGTCCCCGGTATTTGTGCGTTCCGTGTTTAGTTTTCGTTTTCCGCGTTCAGTGTTTATTTTTTAGAAAAATTTCATCTAGTGATCCGAGAAAACAAACACGTGCGCGATGATAGCGTGTCGTGCGGTCAACAGATGTATTTTGTCAAGTGTGAACTGTTCCACGATACTCTGTGACTGATCCCCGGGGCTGCGGCTTCGACCAAATTGCTGCAAGTGTCCAGAAAGTGTATTTTTAGAGGACTAAAATGCCGTCTGACGCAATTCCAATTGTAAACATATGTCGTGCCGGGGACATCGTCGTGTGCAGTCACTGCCTTGGCAAAGGAATTAATGACGTATATGATCAGCTGAGCGCAGGCCTGTATATCTAGATAGCGTTGATACAAAACCATAGAGGAACTAGATAAGAGGTGGAACTCAGTACAACTGAGACGATGGTTGCATAGAGGAACTAGATAAGAGGTGGAACTCAGTACAAATAATTTTGAGCTGAAACACTGCCATCTTTACTCTCAGGCCGGAGTGTCAGCTGATTGTCAAAGCACTAACGACATGACAAGCAGTCAACGAAGTGTGAACGCGTGCGGTCGCCCGGTGAAATATCGGGATAATTGTGTGTAAAAGTGAGTTTAGTGCCGGAATTTTAAGTGTAAATAAAAGAAGTAGCTATCAGTGCCGTGTGAAAGTGAAAAAAACGTGAAGTGCCGGGAAATATCGAGTAAAATGGTGTATTGAAAAGTGCGAGGTTAGGAAAGTGCGACACGGGAAATTTCGCATTTTCCGTTTATTTTCCGGCAATTCGGGAAGTGTGAATTGTACAGCACTACTCTGGGACGAATCCTCGGGCCGGTGAGTTTAGCGGAAACTCCCGGAAGTGCCCCAAAAAGTGAATTTAAAGTGGTTGTCAAATGACAACATTACAGGTGATTTCCGGCCTTTTCATCGGAATTCATAGGGTAAGTACGCGTTTTTTGTTGTAGAATTTAAGTGGATTGATGCGCCCCAAAGTGTGGATTTTGACCACGATGTTGACGAACCGGACGAAAGTTTCACTGCTAGGCATCTAGTCCTGTCAGCTGCAGTGAAACTTTCGTCTGGCTCGTCAACAACGCGTTTAAAACCCGTGAATTCCGATGAAAAGGCCGGAAATCACCTGTAATGTTGTCATTTGACAACCACTTTGAATTCACTTTTTGGGGCACTTCCGGGAGTTTCCGCTGAACTCACCGGCCCAAGGATTCGTCCCAGAGTAGTGCTGTACCATTCACACTAGCCAAATTACCGGAAAATTAACGAAAAATGCGAAATTTTTCGTGTCGCACTTTCATAACCACACTCATGTCTCGCGCACTTTCGAGCAGTTCATTTTGTTCGGAAGTTCGCGGCACCTTGCGTTTTTTTCACTTCCAAATATCAGTGACAAGCACTACTTTCAATTGCACTTAAAATCGCGACACTAAAATCACTTTTACGCACGAAAATCACCAGATTTCAAGAGGTCGACTGCACGCGTTTTTCACTTTGTTTACATATGGTTCATTGCTTGTCATGACGTCATTACTTTGACACTCCGGCCTGAGGATAAAGATGGCGGTGGCTGAAAACGACAGCTACAATTAGGGGGAAATGGCAAGTTGGCTGGGATTTTTTCTTGAGTGTCGATTTGACAATAGTGGAAATTTTACGTGTAGCGTTGATTAAATTAATTTAAATTGATAAATATTTAATATTGAAAAAAATTGCCGCGTTTCGCCAGGAGAGAGTGTAGAATAAAGTTCATGAAAGCTATGTCAAATATAGTCGATTTATTGAAAAATGAACTACTTGATATACTTGACGAAGAAAATATACACAAAAGCACGCCTTAGAAATTAAATTGTTTATTCCTGTCATATGTACTTAGAAACTAAATTAGAAAAAAAAATACATTAATCAAAAACAAACAAATTTCAAGGTCATATCGCTTGAAACCCTTCTAAGCATTCGAAATGTGTTAAATAAGGCACTGTAGCACTATTCCGGTACTTAAAGCGGGCTCTCAGAAACACCGTATTCATAATCATGTTGAGAAGTCATCCTCATCTGTCAAAAATTCAGTCTCGAACATATTAAATTGGTTATCACTAGATGTTGGTGATTGATGGAAAGAATCGTCTTGTCCTCCGTAATTGGTACTAGGCTACATTGATGACTCTCCGGGAGTTGATGGTGGCCTTGTTTCAATTGTTTTATTGTGCACCTGCAACCGGAAATTCATAAGGACATCTTGTGCGATTAGTGCTACTGGTAGTGACAGTTTTTTTTAACGAGACGGATACAAGCCTTCCGAATGCATCAAATTCGTCTTCCTCGCAATTCTCCAGACATCCCTTCATCGATGATAATTCTTGTACGGCGGGAGCATGTAATTCCTCGACTTGTTCTGTCAATTAATCTGTAAAACATTATATCTTTTATTGGGAGATTATCACTTATTTACCATTGCGATATCCTAGTTGCAGGCGACATTGATCTTTGATCGTTTGTTGACGTACCATGACAGCAAACATATGTTCGCAAGTCTCTACGGGAATGCCTGTAGAAAATCAATTGGCTCGGGAGGCCAGCTACTTGCAAGGCGCCGTGCGGGTTTACTGGCCTGGCAGTTCACAGGCACGGGTGTTTACACATATGTAAGTGACAGCTTGCTAGTTACTTGCAAGGCACTTGCAATGCCTGTAAAATGTACGTACTAGCACGGTCTACTGGCATGTGTAAACGCTACTTAAGGCTCTAAAAAGGAGAGTACGCTCGCCTCCATTTTGTTGACATCGAATGGAAATTTGTGCCCAACGAATGGACATATGAGAGAGAGAGACAGCACTAATGTTGGTAACTTGGACCTGTCATTTTTACATGCCTGTCACTCTCCATTGGATGGCAACAAAATGGCGTCGAGTGTACCTTCCCTTTTAGTGCTCTACCGCTACCAGAGCGATCCCATTTCTAAACTGTACCGCAAAAACAAAACAGGGAGCGCTCGGGCACAATCATAGATATATATTGAACAGATCGGTAATAGTAGAGCACTAAAAAGGAAGGTACACCCACCGCCATCTTTATTCTCAGGCCGGAGTGTCAAAGTAATGACGTCATGGCAAGCAGTGAACCATATGTAAACAAAGTGAAGAACGCGTGCAGTCGGCCTCTTGAAATCTGGCGATTTTCGTGCGTAAAAGAGATTTTAGTGTCGTGATTTTAAGTGCAATTGAAAGTAGTGCTTATCACTGATATTTAAAAGTGAAACGCGAGGTGCCGCGAACTTCCGACCAAAATGAACTGCTCGAAAGTGCGCGAGACATGAGTGTTGTTATGAAAGTGCGACACGGAAAATTTCGCATTTTTCGTTAATTTTCCGCCAATTTGGCTAGTGTGAATGGTGCAGCACTACCATGGGACGAATCCTTGGGCCGGTGAGTTCAGTGGAAACTCCCGGAAGTGCTCCAAAAAGTGAATTCAAAGTGGTTGTCAAATGACAACATTACAGGTGATTTCCGGCCTTCTCATCGGAATTCATAAGGTGAGTATACGTTTTTTGTTGTGTTAAAATTTTAGTGGATTGATGCGCCCAAAATACAGGTCTTGCACGTGTTGTTGACGAGCCAGACGAAAGTTTCACTGCAGCTGACAGGACTAGATGCCTGGCGGTGAAACTTTCGTCCGGTTCGTCAACATCGTCGTCAATATTTGCATTTTGGGGCGCATCAATCCACTGAAATTTTAGCACAACAAAAAATGTATACTTACCCTATGAATTCCGATGAAAAGGCCGGAAATTACCTGTAATGTTGTCATTTGACAACCACTTTGAATTCACTTTTTGGGGCACTTCCGGGAGTGTCCGCTGAACTCACCGGCCAGAGGATTCGACCCAAGGTAGTGCTGCACCATTCACACTAGCCAAATTGCCGGAAAATTAACGAAAAATCCTAAATTTCCCGTGTCGCACTTTCCTAACCTTGCACTTTTCAATATACGGTTTTACTCGATATTTCCCGGCACTTCACGTTTTTTTCACTTTCACACGGCACTGATAGCCACTTCTTTTATTTTCACCTAAAATTCCGACACTAAACTCCCTTTTACGCACAAATATCACGAAATTTTACCGGGCGACCGCGCGAGTTCACACTTGGTTGACTGGTTGTTATGTCGTTAGTGCTTTGACACTCCGGCCTGAGAGTAAAGATGGCAGTGGTACACTCGACGCCATTTTGTTGCCAAATCTCCATTCGATGTCAACAAAATGGCCGCGAGCATACTCTCCTTTTTAGAGCCTTAGGCGGCTATTACACTATAAAAGTTCTTTTACAAATATATTTGACGAACGATATTTCAAAAGAACTTTTATGAATGATATTGAAAGGGAAAAGTGTGCAAGCATATTAGAAAAGTAGTTGAAAAAAGCAACGTCCACGTTGCAAATCTTTTCTTAGGCGGCTATTACACTATCAAAGTTCTTTAAAAATAGCTTTCATAAAAGATATTTATAAAAGAACTTTTATAGTGTAATAGCCGCGTTAGTAATAGTACTAAGCCCACTCGGTGATTCAGATTATTTTCGAACCAATTCGCCCATGCGCACTGTAATGTGAGACTGAGACTGGGGGTCAGTTATTCTGAAAGGAGGGAACTGGAGACTTTAACAGTTGAGGTGTAGATGGCATGAACACCGAAGATGTCTCCATCAACAGACGGGCGATGGCATGTGCTGGCTTGAGCTCTGTTCGGGAGATGCGGGGTGGAGTTCTTGCCCGTCCGTTGTCCTCTATCGCCTCATTACAAAAAAAAAAGAACTCACATGCCTTCAAAGCCACCGAGTGAAATAAAGGGACTGGGGATCAGAGGATAAAAATGGTGGAAGGAAAACATTAAATTGAAAAGGCGGAATGTCGGCCGTTCAGACCGACCCATGCACGTCAATGATGAGACCCGCGATGACAAGGGTCTCCGGCCTCTACACCCACCTACGACCAAATTTGGTCCCATGACCGCATGATTTTCGGGACCACCCAATGATAAAACAAAACGAAGTAGAACGGGCGAGGTCAACCCATTGAGCTGAAAAAGGAGGGGCCTTGCGAGGAAAAGATGGCTTTTAGATTTACTCCATCATTTTATTAACAAAGATTGAATTAGGTTAAATACATGAGTAATGGTTTCCCGAACTAACAATCCAAAATCTTGTGGAATAAATAGTTATAGTTAGATTGGGGCAATAAAGTGGACGGATAGGAGATAAATAATACAAAAATTTTGTAACTTACCCAATGACTGCAACGGCCGTTGAATCGTCGAATAATATCGTGGGATAGTTGAGGGATTTTATTAATCGATTTTTTTTATTTTATTTTATTTTTTTTTTAATTTTACCACTAAAGTGCCACCAATTTATTTAATTGAAAACCGAAATGAATGAGCAATTAAGCGCTTCACCGAAACAAACAAAACTAAAGAAAAATACATTAATAAATAAACCACTATGTAAACTATATCCGAAAGAGAATAAAACAAAAGGAACGCAAATTCAAAACTAAATTTAAGTGTTTAAGCTACACAACGGGGGGCAAAGACCTTTTCCATAGTCCTCCGTGTGGGCGCCCCCTGGTAACGGCAGTGTATCAATTCGCTGACGGCCAATGTCTTAGCGATAAGACAGTTTGGAAAAGGCAGATAGCTGTAGCCTGAATGGCTGACGAACACCTAAGCGTCTCAGGTCTAGTAGGATGGAATGACTTGCGTAGTTGGACCTGCTACATAGTCGTGTGGGCTCCAGCACGTTTATTAAACCATCTGAAGCAGCTATCTCCGAGGCCATCCCCTGAATGGGGTTAAGCGACGTGCTGACAACTCGTCCTTGCAAAAACCACTCCATGTCAAGAAACCTGGAACAAAAGCCTCGGATTGGACGGATCAACAACGACGACCACGCAAACGGCTAAAGGATTATTCTTTCGGATCCTGGAATGTACGCTCCCTGAACAAACCGGGGGCCGAAAAGGCCCTCCTTCAACAGGTCGAAAAGTACAAACTGAGCATAACTGCAGTCCAGGAAACAAATTGGCTTGGCAGCGAGATTAATGACAAAAAATCGCACACAATTTTTACAAGTGGCAAACCATCGGGCCGCAAGGAGTTTGGAGTAGCATTTATAGTGAACAATCACCTCAAACCGCATATTACTGACTTCAAACCCATAAATGAACGGCTGTGTGCGATTCGCATCAAGACTCGATTCTTCAATCTCTGGCTCATCAATGTGCATGCCCCCACTGAAGTTAAAGAAGACGCAGTAAAAGATGAGTTCTACGCCCGCCTTGAAACTCTCTTCGACTCACTTCCAACAAACGACGTCAAATTGCTGCTGGGAGACTTTAACGCGAAAGTCGGAAATGAAAGTTGGCACCGGGGGACCACTGGAGGCCGCAGCCTCCATGAAGAATGTAACGATAACGGCCAGCGACTTATCGACTTCGCCTGCAGCAGGAATCTAGTCGTAAGCTCTACGTGTTTCCCGCATCGACGCATTCACAAGCAGACCTGGAAGTCTCCAGACGCACATACCGTCAACCAAATTGACCACGTCCTCATTTGCAGGAGATGGGCGTCTAGTGTCATGGATGTCCGCTCCTATCGAGGAGCAAACTGCGACTCAGATCATCACTTGGTGAAGACGACCTACAGATGTAGAATTTCCTCAGTGCACCAATCAAGAATCAGCCCTCCCAAAATCTTTGCGGTTGATAAGCTTTTGAGTGATGCTACAGCGGTGGCGTATACTACCGCCCTTGAGGAAAAACTATCACCTATGCTACACAACATCAGCAACACAGGCGTCCATGGGTTCTGGGAAGAACTCAAGGGTACCATCAAGGATGTCGCAGAGAAGGTCGTGGGATATAAAGCCCGGCGAGCACGAAATGACTGGTTCGACGAAGAATGCAAAAATTCACTTGACACGAAAAACTAGGCCTACAGACAATGGATTCAACGAGGAACCAGAGCCAGAAGAGAAAAATATGACGAGCTACGGCGAATATCGAATAGAATAATTAGACGTAAGAAACGTAAATACTTTGACGAGCAGTTGCTGAACATAAACGAAAACTTAGCTAATAGGAACACCAGAAAAGCGTACAAACTAGTAAATAATATTAAGAACGGCTACCAACCCAGGACTAGCCTTTGTAAGGACAAGGATGGAAATATCATCAGCGACACCGATGGTATTAACAAACGATGGGCCTCTTATTTTGAAGAGCTTCTAAACCGACCATCTAATATCCCTACACAGGAAGCTCTCGACGATATTGTTGATCTAGGCCCACCCATTCAGCCCCCGACAGTAGTGGGAGTTGATCTCGCCTTGCGGTCTTTAAAACGAAATAAAGCGCCGGGCGCTGACGAGATTCCAGCTGAACTGCTAAAATTCGGTGGAACGAGTCTAGTTGATACCATACATCAATTACTCCTGCGAGTATGGGAGAACGAGGAGATCCCAGACGATTGGCGCAAAAGCATCATCTGTCCAATCCATAAAAAGGGAGATAAACTGCGGTGTGCGGGCATCTCACTAGTTTGTACGTCCTATAAAATTTTGACGAAAATTCTGGAAAATAGAATAAAACCGTACGCAGAACGAGTCATTGGCGAATATCAAAGCGGTTTCAGACCTGGTCGCTCCACAACCGATCAGCTCTTCTGAGTCAAACTGATACTCCAGAGGTGCTGGGAATACAATGTAAACGTATACCAAATCTTTGTCGACTTCAAGCAGGCATACGACAGTATCGATCGTGGAGTACTGTACAACATCATGCTGCAATTTGGTATACCGGCAAAATTAGTGCGACTGACAAAGATGACGATGACCAACTCCGTCTCACAAGTCAGGATTCAGAATAGACTTACTGCTCTATTTGAAACACGCACTGGTTTGAAACAGGGCGATGGACTGGCACCGACGCTCTTCAACCTGGCACTGGAATACGTTATTCGGGCCATGAATATGGACAACACCAAGACGCTACTCATGAAGTCGACACAATTAGCAGCGTACGCCGACGACATCAACATCATGTCCCGAAGATTGGTTGACGCAGAAGAACTTCTGCATACGCTCGATACCGCTGCAAAGGAAGTTGGATTACGTATTAACGAGGGTAAAACTAAAATAATGATGCAATCGGTGACAAGGACACCTGCACAACCAAGCATCAATGTGGGCGACCTCAACATCGAGTTCGTGAACAACTTCATTTACCTGGGTTGCAACCCGTCAAGGGACGCCAACGAAACTGACGAAATCAAGCGACGGATACAGTTAGCTAATAAGACTTTTTTCTCGGTTCTCCCCATAATGAAATCGAAGCATGTGCACAGAAACACGAAGCTCCGCGTGTACAAAACCATTATACGACCAGTGCTATGCTATGGCGCGAAGCATGGACCCTAACTCAAGCCTCCGAAAACATGCTAGACACTTTTGAACGTAAGGTTCTACGGCGAATTTTCGGGGCTGTTTGCGATCGAGATGGATGGCGCATCCGGTACAACCATGAGTTGTATGAAATGTACGATGAGCTGCAAGTCTCGAAAATCGTCAAACTACAACGACTTCAATGGGCAGGGCATGTACAAAGAATGGACGATGATCGCATGCCTAAGAGAGTAATGAATGAAGAACGAGTCGACGGAGCGAGACTGCGAGGACGACCGAGATCTCGTTGGGAGAGCTCAGTAGGTGTGGACGCCGCGCAGCTGCTGGGCTCCCAAAATTGGAGGACGCGGTCACGTGACCGAGATAATTGGAGGACAATGATCCAGGCGGCCAAGGCCCGACGTCGGGCTGTCGCGCCACGATGATGATGAAGCTACACAACGAGCCGCGAGGCACGAAAATTATTTGTGTAAGTGCTGGTTGAGCGACCTAACAATAACGTTTTGCGATGCACGGTTAGTTCCATAGTGTAATGGAAGCCTTTAGGGATGAATGAGCCCAGAGGTATCACCTCCGTTTTCGAATAGTTGATTTGGTTTAATTTTTACAAACCAACATATCCGAGAACGGATATACCTCAAGGCCACAGCTCGACACTTATTTGCGATCAAATGGCAAAACAATTACCTGTCACTAGCAGTTGAATTCCCTCCTCGGTGGTCCAGCGTCATGTTGACAGGTAATCCATCTGACAATGGAGAATTGTCAAACACTTGACGTATAAAATATGGGGAAATTTGTCAATTGGGGTGGCGTCCCGATTCTTGGTTACTCACCGCACAGGGCGTTTCCGGAAAGGGGACAGAGGAGGAATCGAAATCACCGCATGGTCTTTTCCTCCCAAGTCTTGAACAAGGTGGACGTGTCCCTCAGAAGTGGTCGTATAGTTTTGCTATCATATGAAGTGAGTAAAGGTAGAATATATTCGAATCTCCTGTGTACCAATTCGGGTATCGACCCGGTGCTATTTATTCTTTTTTTAGATTCTTTGAGCCGGGGATTCGCCCGCAAATCGCGCCTGCAACAATTGTGCCGGGGCTTCGCCCGCAAATCGCTTCTTCCACAATTGTGTCGGGGCTTCGCCCGCAAGCCGCTCAAGCCGGGGCTTCGCCCGCAAATCGCGTCTGCAACAATTGTGCCGGAGCTTCGCCCGCAAATCGCTGCCACAACAACTGTGCCGGGGCTTCGCCCGCAAATCGCGTCTGCAACAATTGTGCCGAGGCTTCGCCCGCAAATCGCTGCCACAACAATTGTGCCGGGGCTTCGCCCGCAAATCGCTGCCACAACAATTGTGCCGGGGCTTCGCCCGCAAATCGCTGCCACAACAACTGTGCCGGGGCTTCGCCCGCAAGCCGCTCAAGCCGGGAATTCGCCCGCAGGTCGCTTCTACCACAGAGTGTCGGGGCTTCGCCCGCATGCCCAGCAATTGAGGGGGGGATCCGCCCGCAAGCGTTCGAGAGCTTCGCCTCCTATACAAACAAACAAAAAAAAAACAAAAAAACCGGAATATAGAGGGCTACGCCCGCAATCCGATTGTTTTGTAGCAAGCACTTATATTTGTACGCAAGTATCGGCTCCTTGCTTTTCTTGGTACCACTTAGATGGATAAAAAAAAACATAATAAAAATGTCTGACCCATCATATAGTATCTTACATGCCCATTCATATTAGGCGATTGTAATGAAACTTAGAACATATTGATGTTGGTTATCCTTGGCCATCTGTACTTTTTATCTCAGACGTGTTTAAGGGATGCAAGGGTGCGCTAACCGTAACTATGGAAATAAACTATTATTAACCTATTTTGAGGAGATATACAAATTCCATTATTTCCCGTTTTATATGCTATTCGGAACCCACCTTCCTGAAAGTTTTCATTTTTCTAAGTGTAACGGTCTCGAAATGCAAGGGGGGGACAAATTACGATCTAATATTTTCTCCTCCCTCACTGTTCCCCTTTCTTCAAATTTAAAGTAAATGCCAAAAATAAAATGTACTCAACATTACCTTTCTCACAACACCCGACTTGCCCACACCAGTCGATAAACAAAATTTGACCTTAATTTCGCCCCACCCTCCCCCGCCCGTTACGGTTGGCCAATTACGACACATCGCCCCCTAACAATCTTTACCCTTTCATAAAAGCATATGTAACAATAACTGCAATTCGCACTACGAAAAACAACATGCAAGTAGTACTCGCACCTTCGAAGCCGGTAGGTGTATTTTTTGTATGAATAGTGTAAAAATGCCTAACTTTAAGTGAATGTACTATTATTAAATATTACACGATTGTAATGAAACTTAGAGACGTTATTGCCTATGGTGTTATTTATCATTGGCCATCAATATTTTTGGTTTCGGGTATGCCTAAAGGGTGCAGGGGTGTGCTAACTGCAACAATAGAAATGTACTATTATTAACCTTTTTTGATGAGATTTTGAAATTCTATTATTTTTAGTTTTCTATGTTAGTGAAATGCCGCTTTTCTGTAAATTTTCATATTTCTAAGTGTAACGGTCTCGAAATGCAAGGGGGGGGGGACAAACTCGGACCACATATTTTCCCCTCTCCCTCTTTTCCCGTTTCTTCAAATTTGAAAAAAATTCCAGAAATGGAATGTACTTGACTGTACCTTTCTTACGATACCCCACTTGCCTATACCAGACGAAAAAAAAATTTCGACCTTCATTTCCCCTCTATGGGGACCCCCCCTTAAAGTTGACCTATTACGACGCATCACTTTCTCCAGAGAATTATAGTACTTCCACATATTTTCACCAAATTTCATGCATGTAGCTTCAGCGGTTCGTGAGATATTTCATGGACAGACAGACAGACAGACAGACAGACAGACGGACGCATGACCGATTTCATAAGGGTTTTGTTTTACTACAAAACCCTAAAAAACATATGTGTACGTGTATATGTTTTGTGTAGATTTATTTAATTTTGCGCGTAGTAAAGAAAACTAGTGATTGAAAAAAAACAAAGGTGGGAATAATATAACGATAGTTGACTACGTAATTAAAAATTTATGGTATTATTGTTTACTGTTGTAGTGGTATCGTCCTGTAGCGGCCGCCATAGGAGTAGTGCTACCGCGGTAAATTTTGCCTGAAAAAAAAAAAAATAAAAAAAGAGAAATATAAAAAAATATATAATTAGTGAATAAGTTCAAAAGGCTAAATAGAAAAAAAAATGACCGTGCGCGAATTATGTACATGACCAACCTCCGATATAGTAAAAAAAAAAAACTACTCGTTGAAGTTAACAGGTGTATTTTCAGTATGATAATAATAATTCAATTCTCACGTTACAATATTTATACAAAAATCTGTGCTTAGGTTGCGGCACATGCCGGAAACAAAATGTATGTTGCATTGCATATGGAGTGCAATGTTCCAGGTATCAAATGTACGTTGCATTGCAGCCAAAAGTGCAATGTTCTTTATGGCACGTGTACCTAATATTGCTGGTGTTGTTGTCTGTTGTTTGGTGCGTTGGTGACGCATGTAACTCCTCCCCCCTTGGAAAGAAGCGATGGCCAAAAGAACTGCAAAGGTTCGTCTTGGACAGGAGCGACTGGTGTTGTTCGTCTCGGAAACGATGGGAAGATGATCAAGATGATGATTGCGATCAGGAGGATGAGCACGATGAGCATGGCTAAGGTAGGTATCTCTTTCGCAGGATTTTGTAATTCGATCCAGGTTTTTGGTGCGGGTCGGCTCCCAAATTGGTACTGCCCCAAGGTGTCCATTTGTAGATTCTGATGATTGGAGAGATTTACATTAATTTCATTAAAATTTGTTGGGTAAATGTTTATTTGGTCCAAAAATTCCGAATTCACTGATGAGTAAGTAATGCTGTTAACAGAAATGTCGCAGTTATCGAATTTTACAAGCATAGTTCCTTGGATCGTGATGTTTTCTGGACCACAGGTTGTGTTTATTCGCGTTTTCGGGACATTGATGAAGAGTAGGTGGTTAGGCTCCACCAGGGAGATGTCGGTCACCATCTCTCGGTTGTACAATGAACATTGGGCTGGTTTGTTGTTGATTATTCTTGCGATGCAGCTGGATTCGGATGTTTCCTCCCCCTCTGGTGAGTTGTGACAATAAAACGTCCTTTCGATGTATTGGCATGTTTTGTCCAGGTATTGGGTTTTGTGTGAGTTAAGGATTAGGTAGGGCTTGGTGGGAATGAATTTAGTGTGTTCTATAGGAAGCGGAATTATGTGGAAGAGTGAGTATTCATCTCGGGACATTATAGGAATCTTTATGTTGAATATAATGTTAGTATCATTGTAGTAGGCTTGTAATTCTAGAAGCTCGTAGATATTTTCGGTTGAGGTAATTTGGATGGAGTGACTCTCGAAAACCTGGAGAATCTCTGAGAGTTCGATTGGGCTTAGAATTTGTTTTGAGATTATGTTTAATTTAGCGAAAATGATTGCTTCTGCAATGCCCGTTAGATGGTTGTGCAGAAGGTCTATATTGTAATTTATTTGGTTAAGATATTGTAGGTAGTGAAGTGTAACATCTTCAGTTTTAATTTTGTTCTGAGCTGTTTCTACTGTATGTTTTAAATAACTGGTTATCGTTTGTTGTTGTTTATTTATGTGATTAGTTATGTTGGTAAACCGTTCGATCATTTGTTTATTGATTTCAGAATTAAATGCCACGTTTTGTTTTATGTTATTTTGATTAGTTAGTATTGTCTTTATTTCATTGTTAATCTGTACAGCGTCATCCGCGTCTAAGTTACCCGTGATGGTTTTAATGATGGTGCCCAGCCCATTTATTAAGCCTCTCCTTGTTCTTTTAATAGGCATCATTGTCGCTAGTTTGTCCCGAACGTAATTCAATTTTGTTTTAGTTATTGCCAAAGTATCTTTTATTGTTTCTAATTTTTCGAAATGTTCCAGAGAGTTAGTTATTTCGTTTATACTATTTTCATATTGATTTAGTTGAATTATATGTAGGAGGTTTTTGTATGAATGTATTACTTTCGCGTTACCCAATTTTATTGGTAGCAACCCTTTGTTGTTATTTAAGTCCTGTACGTCAATTTTCTGTCCGATTGTTGGAAGTACCATCAGTAGTAGGAACCTGATATTTATTTTACGTTTTTTCTTAATTTTCGATTTATGCAGTTTTTGGTTTTTATTAGTGGTTAGAGTTATTATGTTATGAGATTATGAGAGAGATTAACAATGGCGGGATCGCTATGTCTACTTTTATGGATATAGAGGGTGCTTTTGATAAAATCTCCTTTACCAAACTAAGGAACGCCCTGATTGAGCGGGGGGTTGATTACATTATAATTAAGTGGATCGACTCTATGCTTAAGCAGAGGGCGGTAAATCTTAGCAGTGGATGTGACAGAATACGGGGTAAGGTAGTCCGAGGATGCCCACAAGGAGGTGTTCTTTCGCCTCTACTGTGGAACATCACCGTGGACAGTCTTCTCTGGAAGCTGGACTCGATGGGCGTACACACTGTAGGATACACCGATGACTTGGCACTCACGGTCAGTGGAAAGTTCATGGACACAATTCTAGGTTGCATGGGACAAGCTCTCAAAGTAACCGAAGAATGGTGTAATGAGCAAGAGCTAACCATAAACGCTAGTAAATCAAACACTATGATTTTTACTCGTAAGAGGAAAGACATAGAGATAACTCCCTTACGGCTTTTTGGTTCGGAAATCAAGGTGTCCAAGGAAGTGAAGCATCTAGGAGTTACCTTAGATGCGAAACTAACTTGGAATGTTCACGTTGATGAAAAGATCCAAAAAGCGAAAAGGATTTTACATCAATGTAAGAGAGTGTGTGCTCGTAGGTGGGGAATTTCACCTAAAGCGACACACTGGATTTACACAATGATGGTAAGACCTATTCTAGCCTACGCATCAGTGGTATGGTGGCCAAAAGCCATGCAGAATACCACAAGGCAGAAGCTAGATGGGGTACAAAGGATAGCTTGCGTAAGCATATGTGGTGCAATACGCACCACACCAACGCGAGCAATGGAGGCATTGCTGGGACTGCCGCCGTTGGACTTATTTATAAAGAAAACGGCGGCGCTTTCGGCAATACGCATGGAAAGGGATGCCATGTGGCATCGCTTTGGAACTAGCAGCGGTCATAAGAGCATCCTAGACATTATTTATGATGAGGTCAGGGAGACTCTAATGCCGGTAGAAGGCATGAGTAGACGTAGGGTAGTTGAAAGACTACACAAGACTCACATTGCAGATGGAAACATACATAATGAGTGTAAGTACAATGACATCAGCATTTTTACTGATGGCTCTTTAATGGACGGTAAAGCGGGGGGTTTACTCTGAAGAGCTAAACCTAGCATGTGCGCTTAGTCTAGGAGAGTATGTGTCCGTATACCAGGCAGAGATGCTTGGCTTGTTGCATGCGTTGGACCACTTGCTTGAAGGTCAGGTGCGGGGGAAGAAAATCCTTATTGCACTGGACAACCAATCGGTGATCAGACGCATGCAGCAGACGAACATAAACTCTAAACTGGTACTAGAGTGTGTCCGGAAGCTCAACACGTGTGCCTCAGAAAATGAGGTTACGCTGATGTGGGTAAAAGGACACATAGGTACAACAGGAAATGAGGCGGCGGATGCCCTAGCAAAACAGGGATCTGCGGCAACTTTCATTGGCCCAGAACCCAGAGTTGCTCTGGGGAACGGCATGATTGGAGCGAAGGTTGGGAAGTGGATGGACTCCATGCATCAACAAAGATGGCAGGAGCTAGTCACTTGCAAACAAGCTCGGAATGCAATGACCAGCCCTTTAGGCAGGGAAGCGAGAAAGGTACTTAGTTATAAACGGAGTACTCTAAGCTGGATAACTGCCTTGGTCACAGGGCATGGTAATTTTAAGGCTCATCTGGCCAAGATGAAAATCGGGGAAGATGACGTTTGCAGGCCATGCCTGGAGGAGGCCGAGACGGCGGCACACATTGTGTGCGAATGTCCAGCACTGGCTAGCACGAGGTTGAGGATCACAGGCAGGCACACGATAAGTGTAGAAGCCATGAGTGAACTCAGCTTCAAACAAATGCTAGCAATAACACGGGACTCAGTGATGAAGAAAGAGGTCGACAATTATCAGTCGACATCTGGAAGTCACTGATGACCGGGAGGGGGCGAAAAGGGACCCAAACGTTAGTGGTCTGCTTCGGCTATCCCCCAAAGTATATAATATTATGTTATCTTGCCTGACTTTGTGTTCATTGAATCTGGGAGTAAGTTTGTTTCGGCGGTTTTCCTTCCTGAATACTACTGATCCTACATTCACCGAGTCTGGTTTGTTTCTGTTAGTATTAAGTTTATTTATGTTTTTTTTTCTGCTTGGGTTTCTAATTGCTTTTTGATTTGGGGGAAAAACTCAGATTGAAAGGAATTAAGTTTTTCCAGGTATTCGTGTATATTATTTTGTTTGAGTTGATCATTAAATTTATAGGTCCTACCATAGAAAACTTCAAAAGGTGTCGTCTTTGTTGCGGAATGAATTGCGTTATTATACGTAATCAAGGTTTCGTCCAGTATTTCGTCGTGGTCTCTGTCCTGGTTTTTATATTTGTCATAAATAATTCGATAGATTTCGGTTAAACTTGAGTGTAGTCTTTCGACCGGGGAATTACTAGAGGATTGTTGATAGGAGGTGATATGATGAACGATTCCATACTGTTTACAGAAGTCCATAAAAAGGTTAGCGGTAAATTCTGTTCCTTGGTCGGTTGTTATTTTCTTAGGAATCCCATGGGAACTAATAAAATGTTTTAGTGCTTTGATTGTTCTAGAGAGGAGTGTGTAGGCGGCACTGAATTTAGAAAACTTGTCTATTATGGTTAGAATTTGTTTGCCGTATATGGTGTAAATATCTAAATGGAGTATATCGAGGGGTTTATTTGGGGTTTCTGTTACCTGGAATTCTAGTCGAGGTGGGGTTCTATCATATTTTAGCGTTTGGCATTTGCTACAGTTGTTTATAATTTGAGAAACTTTATTCTTGAGGAAGGGAAAGTAGTATTGCCTTTTAAGATGTAAAACTGTTTCATTAATTCCACGGTGGTTGTTGTTTGTATGGTTATCCCTAATAATTTGGTCTTCCTCATCGTTGTTGGTTATATCCTCGAGAAACTCAGTGCACCGTATTAATTTGAGTATTTTGTTTCGCGAAAAATATTTGGAATATACTTCTTGGACCATCCTGAATGTGTTATCATCAGTGAAGATTGCGTTGAGTTTTTTAGGCACAAAGTACTTTTTGAAAATTTCGAGTATACTGCTCTCAGTGAACTCTGGGAGTCGCACAGTACGTCTGAGTTTGTTTTTAAACACGACTTTTAATGAGGTAGGAGGTCGTCTCTCGGAGGTTTCCAGTATTAGTTGGAGGTTGAATTCATTCAGAGGTCTTTCCGAGATATGTATACCGTCGGAATTGTCTTCATTTGCGGAATGGACGGTTGAGCCAGAGGTACCTTGTACGGATATGCGTGAACTACTTGGATCATCATTTGCGGGACGGATGGTTGAGCCAGAGGTACCCTGCACGGACATACGTGAACTACTTGCAACATCACTATGATTTTCGTTAACGTGTATTTCGTGGTGGGTTTTTTGGGAGCCGGGTCTAATACGGCTCAATGCATCTGCATTACTATTTAAAGCACCCTTCTTATAGACGATCTCATAATCGTACTCCTCCAACTTAAGTCTCCATCGAATGAGTTTTGAATTGGGATCTTTCAAACTCATGATCCACAATAGCGGCTTATGGTCAGTCACTATCTTGAACTTCCTACCAAACAGATAGGGTCGAAAATAATTCGTTGCCCATACGATTGCCAATAACTCTTTCTCGATGGTCGAATAGTGTTTCTGAAGTGGTGAGAGTTCTGCTGGCATAGCATACTGGCCTATCACTTCCTATAGGGCCTTGTGATAACACAGCACCTATAGCGTAATTACTAGCGTCTGTGGTAAGGACGAACGGTTTCGAGAAATCTGGATACTGGAGTATTGGGTCATTTATCAGGAGTTCTTTGCATAGCTTGACAGTTTTGACATATCGTTCATTCAAGATGATCTTATTGTCCTTCTTCAAGCATTCTGTTAGTGGTTTAGTCAGCTTGGCAAAATCCTTCACAAACTTCCTATAGTATCCTAGGAGTCCTAGGAAGGATTTTATTTCCTTTTGGGTCCTAGGGATAGGAAAATCCCTGATAGCTTGTATTTTTTCGGGATTTGGTCTGACACCATCCCTTGATACTATATGTCCAAGAAACGCCACTTCCTTATGGAGGAACTCGGATTTATCCAGTTGGATCTTAAAATTAGCTTCGCGGAGTCTATCGAAGACTTTTCTGAGATTTTCCAGGTGTTCTTGGAGTGAAGTAGAGTAAATGATTATGTCCTCTAGGTAGACTAGACAGACTGTGCCGATTAGTTCGCCAAGGACATTATCCATAACCCTTTGGAAAGTGGATGGCGCATTCTTGAGCCCAAAAGGCATGCGAATAAATTCGTAATGCCCTCCTTCCACTGTAAAGGCTGTCTTGGGTATATCAACTGTTTCCATCTCGATTTGGTGGAAACCACTAGCCAAATCGATCGTAGAAAAGTACATACATTTCCCAAGCTTGTCCAGGATATCCGTGATATTTGGTAAGGGATATTTATCGCCAACCGTTTTCTCGTTTAGTTTTCGAAAATCGATCACTAAACGCCATTTTTGTTTTCCGCTGGCATCCCGTTTTTTGGGGACTATCCACACGGGAGAGCTCCAAGGAGAGTAACTTGGTCTGATAATGCCCTGATCAAGCATTTGCCTAATTTGTTTTCTTACTTCGTCCTTATGGATATAAGGATATCTGTAAGACTTGGTGTACAACGGAATATCGTCGGATGTTTGGATCTGGTGTTTAATTTTGTTGGTAAAAGTTAACTCCTGACCTTCCTTGTAGAATAGATCGTTATATTCTCGGATCACTTTAAATAATTCTTTAGTTTCTTCTGAATTAAGGTGTGAGGTTCGGAAATTATTAGAGTTTTGTTCTAGGGTTGGGTCTATGGCTGGTTCCGTCTCAGGGTCAGTTATGATATTGAAATTGTTTACTTCCACGAATGAATTAGGACTAAATGGGATTACCTTAATGGGTTGATCAATTAAAAAAGTTTTTTCTGTCTTCGATAGATTGGTGATTTCAACTATACTGAACCAATTAATTGAGGAATAGATTCCTTCCGGAATTATTAAGTCTGGTTCAATTTCGGTTGTTCTGATGTATATGTCACCCTCACAATGATCTACTGGGATTTTGATGATTAATTTGGATTTTGCGGGAATAACATATTTGCCTGAGGTAAAATTTGGTTTAGACTCAAGAGGAAGTGTTGAATTGTCCGTTATTAGGACATTGTTTACGAGGTCAATTTTCGCTCCTAATTTCGCGAGAGCATCTAATCCTAAAAGTCCATCAAAGTACCCATGGAACTTAAATAATAAGAATCTTAATTGACCGAGTTGGGTGAATTCCGTGAACATTGGCAAGTGTACTTCCTGATCCAGGTTGTGTGATTTAAGAGCCGTAGTAATTTTTACAGGCTTTATGAGGTTAATGAAATTGGGGTTAATTAATTCGGGATTGATGAAGGAGGCTGATGCTCCGGTGTCAACCAGGAATTTAAGGGTTCTGTCAAAAGGTGAATGTATGTTTATATAAAGGAGGTTTGAGCCATGTTTATTAAGGTCTATATATCCAGTTGCTGGTTGGAGGCAGTTGATGTAAAATTTTCGTCCTCGATTTCGTTCATTTCTGGTGTATTTTCCTGCACTATTTCCGTTCCTTGACTTCCTTGCATCGTTGGATGTTGTACCTAGTAGTCAACTGCTTCTAGAGGATATGTGGTGTAGTTGTCATCATAAGGGTAGTAAATGCTTAAGTCCTGATTGTTTAATGTGTAAGCAGGGATATCTACCGGATTTATAAAGTCATCTGTAACGTTGTATAGTTCTTTAGCTATAAAATTGGGTTGGTTATTCGGTCTGGGGAAACCTTGTTGTGGGTTTTGGTTAGTTCCTTGCCTAGATTGGGCAACCACACCCGAGGAGGTGTCCATTGGTTCCGGTTTGTTGGATGGTCGTGGTTGGAAGTTGTTTGGTCTTTGAAATGGTTGAAGTTTGGGTTTTGGAATTTTGGTTGGAAGTAATTAGGTCTTTGAAATAGTTGTGGTTGTCCGAAGTTTGAGTTTTGGAATTTTGGTTGAAAGTTGTTAGGTCTTTGGAATGGTTGCGTATAATTTGGTTGCCGAAATTGGGGGAAAGGGTTGAACCCGATTTGCATTGGTTGCCGGTATGGTTGAGGGTTTTGTAGTGGTAGCGGAGGTGTAAGTAACTGGTTAATTTGTGACCAATTCGGTTGCCCGAGTGCCTTAAAAGGTGTGTTACTAGGATGCGGTCCTTGACCAGTCAGCGGTTCCGTAAGAAATGAAGGAAGGTTTCTTACCATATGAAATATTTTGTTCGTCAATGCAACAAGAATAAGCCTCAGATAAAGTTTTGGGTTTCATTGCTCTTACGATACCACCTAGTGGTTCCTTTAACCCTGATAGAAAAACTTTCAGACCTTGTCTAGCATGTAGGGTCTTCATAGCCATTTTAATATTAAGATCTTCCTCATGTAAATTAGTATGGTTATTTAGGCTGGATACGAGATCTATCACCTCACTGTAAAATTTTTGAACCGAATTATTCCTCTGAGACAAACCATGCAAGTCTTGCATAAGACTCTCCTGGTTTCTCTTATCGGAATAGTGAAGGATTAGGTTCTCCTTTATACTTCCCCAAACTAAAGGAGTTCCATAAATGTTCAAGGCTTCGTTTGCAGCACCCACAATCTTATTCCTAATAGCTCTTAGAAGTAACTGTCCGTAAGGTGTTCCGTCGGTAACAGAGATTAAGGATAGCACTTCGTCTACGTTATCTATAAAATCGAATAGCAATCTTGGATTACCGTCGAACTTCGGTAGATCGTTGATTGCGTCGGGGACACGCAAGGCATTAAAGATGTCCGTTGGTGTTACGTTTGTCATATTTATCGCGAGAGTTGGATTGGAACCGAAGATGCCAAACTTTCGATATTCACTGTATCCTCTAAATTCACTATGTTTCCTAAATTATTCTCAAGAACTATATTCTCTAAATTTACCGTGTTGTCAGAATTCACTATTATGTTTCCTAAATTAACCGTATTCTCAAAAACTGTATTCTCCAAATTTACCGTGCTGTCGAAATTCACTATATCCAAATTCACTGAATTCACTGTATTGTCTAATCTATTATCTAAGATTCTATTCTGCCTAGAGCGAGGGACAATGTAGGGTCTCGGGGTGAAGGTTTTCCTTTGGGACATGGAATGAAAGGATAAGGACTTACCACATGCCGTTGGTCTGTCTGTCCGTAGGTCACAATTCGGGGATCTCAATTGCCGCACTTGAAGCGATAAACCGTCGCACTATACGATATTCTGTCGTATGCACAGAGTCCAATTGCGATTGTCACTACTATTGCACTTCGCGATAAACCTTCGTACGCACAAAGTATAGTGTCCCGAATTTGAATACTCAAAATAGTTAATATTTCGCGATAAACCGTCGCACTAACTATTTAATTCACGTCCTTAAGGATTGCCTTCCCGCCGATAAGAGACTGCGCCAATTACATGACCAACCTCCGATATAGTAAAAAAAAACTACTCGTTGAAGTTAACAGGTGTATTTTCAGTATGATAATAATAATTCAATTCTCACGTTACAATATTTATACAAAAATCTGTGCTTAGGTTGCGGCACATGCCGGAAACAAAATGTATGTTGCATTGCATATGGAGTGCAATGTTCCAGGTATCAAATGTACGTTGCATTGCAGCCAAAAGTGCAATGTTCTTGTTGGCACGTGTACCTAATATTGCTGGTGTTGTTGTCTGTTGTTTGGTGCGTTGGTGACGCATGTAACTCGCGCAAATGATTTTTAGAAAAAAAAAGTAGAAAAAAAATATTATAACGTAAGCGGAATATTATAAATACTATTATTATCACTATCCGTATAGATTGTTTTTTTTTGTAATAAAAGTGTTTGAATGTTTAAGTAGAGAAAAAAAAACAATGTGTTATTAGTTAATTGGTGTGGTGTCTTCCCTCTTCCGTCGTTGGAGATGCCGAATTTCAGCGTGACTCCGTCTCCCCTCACGTAGTTCTGCCTAGGTAACCGGATGGGTAAGAGCCCCGTTACGGCTCGCCAGTGGCCACGGTATCGCGGCTTAGTAATTTCCGGGTTCTTTTTCTTCCTTTTTTTTCTAACGTTTGGGACTCGCTCCCGTTTCAAATAGCACCTGAAAACCCATCCGTAATGTAAGTCCCGGTCGGAAATTTGATCTTCTGGTGAACCCACGACAAACCTTTATTTGGTTTTTTCCCTCCCGAACAGAGCTGCCCTCAAGCAGGTGCTTTGCTTCCGACCTTTGGCGGGATGCTGCATTACAAAAAATGGCGCCCAACGTGGGACCCGAGCTATGGGTCCTTTTATTTAAGAGATCCATAGTGGATTGGTCCTGCACAGCTGACGTGACTTTGGCTACAAATACCAGTCTTCGATGATTTGAAGTCTGACATCAAGTGCGTCATGCTTCATTTAAATATTTTTTCTATCTCTGCGTAAAAAGATTTCTTTCGATTTATTTTTGTTAATAACTTAACGTAATGAGAAACTACCATGGCCTAATTGTTCTGATTTTTTTTTCTTCTCTCCGTCAGGAGTCCTTCTGTGTGTTTGTGTGAGTGGTAGCATTGCCACGCAAGGACGTCTTTAAAAAACCCATCTTGACTCTATATAAGAGACTAAGTTTTTAATATAGACAGGGGGAATTTTTGTTAAGGATGAATCCTTGCCTTTGTGTTCGGAAGATCACTCCTCTACTTCAAGACCTATAGGATTCTCTAGAAAGCGCTCTCCATTTTCTTCTGGAAAGATTTGAGGCATTGCAGAATATTTGGGGGCTTAGTTCCTCCTAATTCTGACCCTGTTTGAACAGAAGTTTGCTGTGAGTAGTGCACTTTTCGGAGATGAACTATATTCGTAGTTTACGTATCCTTTTTTTTTCTTCCTTTCATGATGAGCTTAATTCCTGGGGCTCGTCTCCCAGTCGGTTCAAGTTGTAAATGGCAACTCAGGACTATATATTCAACCGTGAGGCAACGTCGGATTGAGTGGAAGACACCTTTATTCTCTGTTATAGAAAAATATTCTTGTATACTTATTTGTTTTTTTTTTTGTTGTTGCTAATTTGTGAATGAGTAGTTGAAAAGTTAATATACATATATGCCTAATATAATACTGCGTGCAGAAAAAAAAGAGTAAATAAAACAGAAAACGACTATGCCTGTGCATCGAAGTGCTGAAGACCTATTGACTTTGGACATGGATCCTTTACTGTGGTGCTCAATTTGCAAAGCAAATTTTGTCCATACGGATCAGGTTGTTGTAACTACCTGTGACCATCCTTTTCATAGGGATTGTATGGTCACTTGGTTGGCGGAGAAGAACTCATGTCCCCTCTGTAGACGGTCTTGTGACCCGGGGAGTTTGTCAGCCTTTGATCCCTTCAGTAGGCAATTACCCTTGGCAATGTCCGAAGCGGTGGTGGGTGATGAGGATCAAAGGAGGTCTCAGACAGGGACCATCCCGAAAGACCTTGGTCCTGTCACTCGGGCTCGATCTAGAATGCAAAGGGCGACGTCTCCCAAAAGGGGCTCCCGACTTGAGCCTATTATTCAAAGGGAAGCTCAGCGAGAGCGGTCTTTTGACTTGGGACGGAGATCTCGAGTTGAGAATTTGGAGAATGAGGACGGGAACATTCCCGTTACTACGGGCTCTCTTGACGTAACTCTTAAATCACAGATTAGAGAGTTGATTGGAGAAATGCTCCGTGAGCAATTAAATGAATTCTCTTGCAATCAAACTGCAAAGAAACTCCTTGATCCCTCGAACTCCAGTCGAGAAGGGAACACGATAGTTAGCCATGCTCCTCCAGTTGTCCCCGTGCCCGAACAGTTGAATGTTGCTTCGAATATAATTCGAGATAACAATGTGCCGCGTGGCCGGGAGTTTAATATCCCATATCAGATGGTGGATAGTGACATGAATGCCTATCACGAGGTACCGAGAGGGGTTGCACCGTTCGCACAACGATTGTCGCACCAAAGTTTAAACGTTCCTCGTACAGGTGCTTCTGACGTGCGTTATGTGCCGATAGTGAGGAATTCGCCTGCGGCTAATATTTCTCGCGACTCGTCTTTGACGTCTCGGAGAGCGGATCACCCTAGTAGTCATCAGTAGGCCTGTTCCTAAAACCGGTCCACCGGTTTAAAACCGGTCTTCTGTTAGGACCGGTCCCGAGATTCCCAAAAACCGGTTTCGAAAAAACCGAATCATTAAAAAAACCTTCTTATGGTCAAAAAAACCGGTTTAAAACCGACTCATTAAAAAACCGATTCACTAAAAGACCGACCGAAAACCGACTTGTTAAAAAGACTCATTAAAAAACCGATTCACCAAAAGACCGACCGAAAACCGACTTGTTAAAAAGACTCATTAAAAGACCGATTCACCAAAAGACCGACCGAAAACCGACTTGTTAAAAAGACTCATTAAAAGACCGATTCACCAAAAGACCGACCGAAAACCGACTTGTTAAAAAGACTCATTAAAAGACCGATTCACCAAAAGACCGACCGAAAACCGACTTGTTAAAAAGACTCATTAAAAGACCGATTCACCAAAAGACCGACCGAAAACCGACTTGTTAAAAAGACTCATTAAAAGACCGATTCACCAAAAGACCGACCGAAAACCGACTTGTTAAAAAGACTCATTAAAAGACCGATTCACCAAAAAACCGACCGAAAACCGACTTGTTAAAAACCGACCGACTCGGACGAGTTAAAAACCGACTTATTAATTAAAACCGTTGAGGAAATGGAGTATTTTTGTGTGGACAGTACAGGACGGAAGTATTCAAGAAAAGGTTTTAGCTTTTGATTTGAGTGTGATTTGGTATGTGGTATATCCACACATTTGGTCGACAAGAGGCATGCGTTCAAAGTTAAATAGATATGAACAATATACCCATTGAAAGGTTGAGTTGAATTGAGAAAAAAAATGTCGGAACTGATGATTGTGAGTAATAAAATATGAAAGTGTACTGTACGTGGTTATCAGTGCACCTGTTAGAAAAATTGGCATTATGATATGGCGGGCGAGACTCATGTATTCTAAATATTGTAGTACAGACTGCCGCTGAAGGCATTTTGAGTCCTTTGGTAACGAAAAAAGACATGCTTTGCAAGGAAAGCCCGATCAGACGAGTATTTCCCCATGAAAACAGGGTGGCCATTCAGGGGTGGGCAAAAAAAAAGTGCTGGATGCAGATATGCTAGCACGAAACGGCTGCAGGTACATGTACAAAGAGTGAAACGGGCAACCTAGGGCTACATGCGAGGGCTCGCAACGCCCTATTTCCCCATGAAAACAGGGTGGGCACTCAGAAGTGGGCAACTCACACAAGCGACTGCTAATTCACAACCCGCAGTATCGCACAAGTGTGCATGGATAATTTCGGTTTGGAACGAGCTGGGCTAGCTCCCCTCCTAGGGCGTTGCGAACCCCCGCATGTAGCCCTAGGTTGCCCGTTTCACTCTTTGTACATGTACCTGCAGCCGTTTCGTGCTAGCATATCTGCATCCAGCACTTTTTTTTTGCCCACCCCTGAATGGCCACCCTGTTTTCATGGGGAAATACTCGTCTGATCGGGCTTTCCTTGCAAAGCATGTCTTTTTTCGTTACCAAAGGACTCAAAATGCCTTCAGCGGCAGTCTGTACTACAATATTTAGAATACATGAGTCTCGCCCGCCATATCATAATGCCAATTTTTCTAACAGGTGCACTGATAACCACGTACAGTACACTTTCATATTTTATTACTCACAATCATCAGTTCCGACATTTTTTTTCTCAATTCAACTCAACCTTTCAATGGGTATATTGTTCATATCTATTTAACTTTGAACGCATGCCTCTTGTCGACCAAATGTGTGGATATACCACATACCAAATCACACTCAAATCAAAAGCTAAAACCTTTTCTTGAATACTTCCGTCCTGTACTGTCCACACAAAAATACTCCATTTCCTCAATGGTTTTAATTAATAAGTCGGTTTTTAACTCGTCCGAGTCGGTCGGTTTTTAACAAGTCGGTTTTCGGTCGGTTTTTTGGTGAATCGGTCTTTTAATGAGTCTTTTTAACAAGTCGGTTTTCGGTCGGTCTTTTGGTGAATCGGTCTTTTAATGAGTCTTTTTAACAAGTCGGTTTTCGGTCGGTCTTTTGGTGAATCGGTCCTTTAATGAGTCTTTTTAACAAGTCGGTTTTCGGTCGGTCTTTTGGTGAATCGGTCTTTTAATGAGTCTTTTTAACAAGTCGGTTTTCGGTCGGTCTTTTGGTGAATCGGTCTTTTAATGAGTCTTTTTAACAAGTCGGTTTTCGGTCGGTCTTTTGGTGAATCGGTCTTTTAATGAGTCTTTTTAACAAGTCGGTTTTCGGTCGGTCTTTTGGTGAATCGGTCTTTTAATGAGTCTTTTTAACAAGTCGGTTTTCGGTCGGTCTTTTGGTGAATCGGTTTTTTAATGAGTCTTTTTAACAAGTCGGTTTTCGGTCGGTCTTTTAGTGAATCGGTTTTTTAATGAGTCGGTTTTAAACCGGTTTTTTTGACCATAAGAAGGTTTTTTTAATGATTCGGTTGACCGCTAGGAAAACCGGTTTTTATAAAAACCTAAAACCGGTCTACAAATCTTAGGACCGAACAGGTCTAGTCATCAGCCTTTCACATCGGAAGCGCATAACCAACACTTGTTATTTACGCCAGTTACAGGATTTCCTCTCGAAAAAGTGGCTCGTATTATCAGTAGTTGGAACCTGCACTTCAGCGGAGAAAATCCACACTTGTCAGTGGAAAAATTCCTCTTCCAAGTTCGGACTTTGGCGAACCATACGTTAAATGGACAGCTCCAACTTGTAACCAATTATTTGCACCTGCTGCTGGTTGGCAAGGCGGCCAATTGGTTCTGGAGATTCCATAGAGCCATCATAAGATTCGATTGGGATCAGTTTTGTGAAGCCCTAAGGGAACAGTTCCAAGAAAGACTGTCCGACTACGACTTAATGGAACTGATTCGTAACAAAAAACAGGGCCAGTCCGAGTCTTTTGATGCGTTCTATGAGAGTATCATGGAACTGGCTGATCGACTTGCTTTACCGGTAGCCGAGTGGGAGCGCATAGAAATCTTTCGCAGAAACGTAAAAATGGGACTTCGTTGCCATCTACTGAATGTCCCTATTTATTCCGTGAGACAGCTACGCACCCTAGTATTTCATTGGGAAAAACTACAGGAGGAAATAATGCCTACCCTCCCACCAGATCGGATGATTCCATCAAGGAGGAATATCTCCGAGATGATCATAACCGACCCGGCTATCCTAGTCGATGATTCTGGTCCCGAATTTGTCTCTGCCATCGGTGACAAAATGATTTGTTGGAACTGTCGCAAAGAGGGACATCGTTTTGACGAGTGTTTTGCTCCTCGGACGATATTTTGCTTTGGCTGTGGAGCTCCCGAAACGTATAAGCCAAATTGTACTAATTGTCGCCAGTCACCAAAAAACGGGATGAGATCGAGGGTCCCAAACAGGAACCGACCCTCGATTCCACCACCGAATACGAAGGAGGTGACTCCTCAATAACCCCTGCTTCTGTAACTATACCGGACACACTTGTCAGGACGTTTCCTAATACTGTGGGTTTGTCCCGGGATTCTACCGCAACCCTGATAGTATCAAACAATACGTCTTCTACATTTAAGGAGAAAAACAAGACCCGGAGTGACTACAGCTTCAGCCTTGGCACGTGCGTTGGCAGGAATACCAAGCCGCGCGCGACCGAATTTTTAAAGCGGAAGAGATTCCGTTGCGTCGTTCTAAGCGTTCTACTTTGCGTTGGCGAGCTTTTTGGAAACGGATTAAAGAAGCTCGTCGATATTATTGTTCAGCCTTCTGTTCTAGCTCCCAACTAACCGACGTACGCCCTTATGCGGAAGTTTCGTTGTTGGGGGAACAAGTTTCGGGGCTTATCGACACAGGTGCCACTATTAGCTGCTTAGCTTCCGATTTTGCAAAAAGATTCATCAAAGAAAATAAATTTAGTTGGGAACGGTTTAAAGTCAATGTCAACACTGCTGACGGGACTGCGCATTCCGCTATCGGCAGGGTTGCCGCAGATATTACTTTTAAGGGTAGGACTCAGACGATGACATTTTTAATCATTCCCTCCTTGTCACAACAGCTATATTTAGGAGTGGATTTTGTTCGGCTCTTCGATTTGGCCTCGGACTTATTCGTGTCTTCTTTGCGATCAGAGTTTCCGGCTGGTACCTCATGTCATAATAACGACAACCGACATACCTTGACTGCATTGCAGCAGAACAAACTTAATGCGGCGATTGCGATGTTCCCCTCGTTTGCAGTGGAGGGTTTGGGACACACGGATTTAATCAAGCACGTCATTGACGTGGGTGAAAATAAGCCCATCAAACAACGGCATTTTGCCGTTTCTCCCGCTGTTGAGAAACAACTTTACAGCGAGATTGACCGTATGCTGGCTCTTGGCGTTATAGAAGAGTCTCAGAGCGCCTGGTCGTCGCCAGTAACCTTGGTAGTGAAACCTGGGAAGGTCCGCTTATGCCTGGACGCCCGAAAGGTAAACTCAGTCACAGTGAAAGATGCTTATCCCTTGCCACTCATCGAGGGTATATTGAGTAGGCTCCCTAAGGCTAAATTTATTACGAGTTTAGACCTAAAGGATGCCTTTTGGCAGATACCTCTGGATGAGTCTTCTAGGGATAAAACCGCCTTCACTGTACCAGGGAGGCCGTTGTATCAGTTCGTAACTATGCCGTTCGGACTGTGCAACGCGCCCCAAACGATGCAACGACTGATGGATCGGGTGATCCCAGCCCACCTTCGCCACCAGGTGTTCATTTATCTCGATGACCTGTTGCTGGTGACTGAGAATTTTGAGGAGCATCTCCTTTTATTACAGGAAGTCGCTTTATGCATGAGGAAAGCTGGACTTACTCTGAACGTTGAGAAGTCCAAATTCGTAATGAAGGAAGTGCGATATTTGGGACACCTTATTGGAGACGGTACTATCCGCACAGATCCTGACAAAGTACAGGGAATTGCTGAATTTCCGCGCCCAAAAACCATTAAGCAATTACGACGTTTTCTGGGAATGTGCGGGTGGTATCGTCGCTTTATAGATAACTTTGCTACATTGGCGTCTCCGTTGACAGATATGTTGAGCCGAAGACGTGCATTTAGTTGGGCGGAAGACGGGCTCAAAGCTTTCGAGGCTTTAAAGGCAAGTCTAAGTTCCGCGCCCGTTTTGCAAAGCCCAGATTTTAAGCGACCCTTTTCGATACACTGCGACGCTAGTCAATTTGGAATTGGTGCCGTTTTAGTGCAGACTTCAAATGATGGCGTTGAAGCACCGGTCGCTTATATGTATGTCTCAAAAGCTAAACTCCGCCCAACGTAATTACACGGTTTCGGAACAAGAGTGTCTGGCAGCGGTGGCTGCAATAAAAAAATTTCGCGCTTACGTGGAGGGCTACGAATTTGAAATCGTCACCGATCACGCTTCGTTAAAATGGCTGATGTCATTAACGGATCTGAACGGTAGATTGGCTCGGTGGGCCTTAAACTCCAGGGTTTTCGGTTCACGATTAAACATCGTAGAGGTAACCAACACATTGTTCCGGATACTTTGTCGCGTGTCCATGCTACTGATGCAATTGAATCTCTTGCCTTGTTTGATCCTTCGATTGAAGTTGATTTAAATTCACCAGCTTTTAAAGCCGATTCATACACATCATTGATAGCAAAGATTGCGGACAAACAACGTTTACTTCCGGATATAAAAGTCATTGATGGTTTCATATATCGGCGTTCGAAATATGCGACCGGGGTTGAAACTCAGGAGGAGAGTTCGTGGAGATTGTGGATTCCTCATGAATTGACGTCGACTTTGATAACACGCGCGCATGAACATCCTTTATGTGCACATGGCGGAATTGGTAAAACACTGAAACGCCTAAAAATGTTTTACTTTTGGCCACGAATGTCAATCGATGTTAAAAACTTTGTCAACGAGTGTGTCAAGTGTAAGGAGACGAAGGCTACACATGAAATACTCCGACCTCCTATGGGAAAACTGATTGTCCCCGATCGAATATTCCAACGCCTGTATGTGGACTTTTTAGGTCCTTACCCACGGTCTCGTTTAGGCAACATTGGAATCATCGTTGTTCTAGATCATCTTTCCAAGTTTACATTTGTGGAACCTATTCGTAAGATGACTGCAACCAATCTAGTGGATTTCCTTGAAAAAAGGATCTTTCACACATTCGGGGTTCCTGAATCTATAACGTCAGATAACGGTGTCCAATTCAAGTCTGCGTTGTTCAAAAGCTTTCTGGAATCTTATGGGGTAAAGCACATATTCACGGCCCTGTACTCGCCCCAGGCCAATGCCTCAGAACGAGTCAATCGATCATTGGTAGCTGGCATTCGCAATTATGTTCATCCAAATCAGAAGGATTGGGATGCCAAGTTGTCATCCATCAATAGTGCTTTGCGCTCGGCAAATCATTCTTCCATCGGATTCTCCCCGTACTTTGCAGTGTTTGGTCAAAATATGGTTTCACATGGGGACACGTATTCACTGCTTAGGAGCTTGGATCTCCTTAATGAGCCAACTGCAAGTACGATGACTGAAAAAAAAGAGTTAATTCGAGCCAAGGTACAAGAAAATATTCGCCGAGCGTACGACACTAATGCTAGGATCTATAACTTGAGATCTAAACCGGTTGCGTACCAGGCAGGGGATGTTGTGTATAGACGGAATTTTAGGCAGAGCAAATCCACAGACAATTATAATGCCAAGCTCGATCGGAAGTTTATACCAGCAAGAATAGAGAAAAGAGTCGGCAAATCTTGCTATTTACTATCCGATATGTCCGGCAATATGGTCGGGACATTCCATGCCAAAGATATCCGTCGTTGAAACTCAGACCTTTCTACCTCCACAGTTCGTTAGAAAAGCCTGCCCTGTAATGGAAGCCTTTAGGGATGAATGAGCCCAGAGGTATCACCTCCGTTTTCGAATAGTTGATTTGGTTTAATTTTTACAAACCAACATATCCGAGAACGGATATACCTCAAGGCCACAGCTCGACACTTTTTTTTTCCTTCTCCTTTGAACACACGTGCATAAACTCTGATATAAGCTCAGTGATCTGAACCGCACAGGCGATGCGTATATGTGTTCGGGTTGGCTGAATCCTATAAGGATTGTATAGCCATCTTGTAACGCGAAACTATGGTTTTCGTAGTAACTCCCGATTAAGTGTAACAACTTCGAGACGGATAATTAACGAACGCGAAACCGGTAGTATATTGATTAAGAGATAGATCAACGTGAAAAAAAAACAAAACATAGTATAAAATATTTTACTGTTCTCAGAGATTCATCTAAGATTCCAAATGATCGATTGATTCCATCTTATTTCAGAAAAAAATTATTTAAACTTTATTATCTTATGACTAGTGTTTGATAGGTCTTTGGCCAAAAAAGAAAAGAAAAATGACTGCTTCTTCGACAGAAAGGGATATTTCTTTTTTCGATCTCATATGCTAATATTACCCAACCCTCCGGGCCTATTTCCTTTAGGGAATCAGCAAAACCATTATTAATTCTACAATATTTAGGATCGGAAACTTAGCTCGCATACTGTAATATCTAGGGCATTCCATTATTATATGGTAGTTGTTTTCAGGCACATTACAGTGAATGCAATCCGGAGACGGGATCTTATTAATTTTATTTAAAAAAGCTTTGTTGTAACTATGATCGATAATAAGGCGATTAGCTATTTTAATGATTTTAGATTTAGTATGTTTGAATTTAATCTTTTTATACCAGCTTTCAGTATCTACTTTACTAATGATTTTGTGAAAGAATCGCCCTTTTTCTCTAGATGTGAGGTCGAAATCCTCTTGCTATCTCCTAAAAATACGTTCTTTAATTATATTCAAGGCTTGATTTAGTGAGAATGATGGAATGAATGGAGTTCCATCTAATCTGGCTTCGTTCGCCAACCTATCCACTCGTTCATTAAATGTCAGACCTCTATGGGACGGGATCCATATTAAAATCAGTCTATTTATATTAGATGAATGGACCGTTTCTTTGATGAGTTATGCCGTTGGAGAGTCACAGTCTTTTTTATTAACGATATCACAGGCCACATTACTATCTGTGAAGATAGATACGTAGGGAAGGTTCCTGTTAGCGGTATGTTGCACTGCTTTAAGTATAGCTACTAATTCCGCTTCCACTACTGAAGTATCAGCAGGTAAGCTGAACTTGCCCACGGCTTCATCAGACTTATTAATAAACGCCGCCCCCACAGAGGTCGTGTCTTTGGATGCGTCGGTAAAAATTGCGGTTTCATTTGGATCCAGAACGAGCCCCAGCAAGGAACCCAGGTTGTCATTTAATAAATCCTCATCACTAACAATATTAATTTTTTTTATCTTTATTAAAGATGAGTATTTTATTCGCAGGAGTGTTATTTTTAAGATGTGGAAGGTCTCTAAGAATATCGCCAAATATTCTCCAGCATTCCCCATAACTAGACTCAATATTTTCAAGGATCGCATTCTCAATCCATAATTCCACAAACTCTGGCTCGAATGTAATTCTTTTTGCCATTTCTTTGGCCGTGAGCCATAACCCTCTAAGAGTCGGCGGAAGTTCATTGGCTAACACGTAAAGTGCGTTTATCGGGGTGGATGGGGTGACCCCTAGACATTTCCTTAAAAATGGATTGAAGTAGGATGTTACCTTGTTGGTAGTTGTTTTATTCATATTAGCCGTAGTTGTTCTCGCATACTCAATTTTGGGACGAATGTGGGTCTTAAACAAGGTGAGTGCCTTGCTAGGATGTAGACCTTCAGTTTGTTTATTAATTACATTAAAAGTTAATTTATTAAAATTATTTTTCTTTATTACTTCATGATAATGGGGAAGAACCGATAGATTCCAAGATATAAAGAATCCAAGATATTTAAGTTTGTTAGAGTTCGTGATGGTTTGATTATTAACGTAAATATTATGTTGTGAGCAATTAGCTTTAGAAAAAATAAAAAATTGAGATTTCTCAAAATTAATTAATTAATCTTTATTGGGTTTGGGAATGGGAATAATTTTTATGATTTTCCAAAGTGCCGGGATTGTTTTGGATTCCCAGTAATTTTTTAGGATTTCTAAAAATTTACTTTTGGCATCAGAATTCATCATTTTTATATGTTTGTATGAGATCCCATCAACCCCGGGAGCTGAGTTATTGCTCTTATTATGTAGTGCCCACAAGAGATCCGAGATATCAAATTCAATGCTGTCATGTTCATTATCCTGATGGTGGTCATCTAACGCAGTCAATGGCCGACTAGGTTTACAAAGGTTTAAGAATTCTGTCTTTCTCTCAGTGACCCAAGTGCCACAGTCGTTCTGAGAAAAGAAAGTATGTTGGACGTTCTTAAACAACTCATGCATCTCTTTAGGATCTTTGGACAGGTTCATACGGTTAATTGTCTCCTTCCAGGTTTTTCTTTTTTCTGTTCTAACCGCCCTCTTCCAAGTGTACTTGGCCTCCTGTAGTGCTGAGAGATTTTCGAAATTATTATTCAGCTTAAATTTAGCAGATGTTTGTTTCAGCTCCAGAAATAAGGCTTTCAGGTTGTTGTTCCACCATTTTTTTTGGGTATACGAATTTTTCTCGACAAAGAAAGTAGCCTCCTTAATCGAGCGTTTCATGGCTTTATTAAAGCTGTTGATGTCATTTTCAAACTCGATCTTTTCCATATTGTTTTTCAGGATAGAGTAGTTCACGATTTTCTTTTTCTTAATGGGAGTTCTATTATGTATGTGAAAAATAATAGGGATGTGCCTGGAACCAAATATCCTCACATTCAATGTGTGCCAGTGTTTAATAAGGTCCGTACGGTTAGTAAACGTGACATCCAATACCGAAGGTCTCCCATTATTGGTGATGAATGTTGATGCACCATTGTTGCAGATGTTGAGGCCACAATCTGCCGTTAAATTATCCAAGACAACACCCCTATTATTATCAAATCTACTGCCCCAGTCCAATTTGTGAGCGTTGAAGTCTCCCACACATAAAAGATTTTTGTTACTGTAGTTCCGAATTTTACAGAATAAATCTGTAAGGTTTGTTGTAAAAACCCTTTCTTCCTCCTTATTTCTCGAAGGGGGTATATAAACATTTAAAATAATAAAATTCTCTGGGAGATTTGTCGTTTCGACGACAATAAAATTCAAAGGATTCTGTAATTCAATTGCCTTACATCTAATTTTTTTTACAATCAGGATGGCCACTCCACCGTAACCATCACTTCTATCATTAAAAAAAGAATAATAGTTGCTAAAATATGGTTTAAACTTATTAGGATTTAATAATGTTTCTTGAATTAATGCTATGTCAATTTTGTGCTGATGGCAAAATGATTCAAATGTGTCTTTGTTCTTATTTCCCAGTCCCTGTATGTTCAATTGAACACACTTCATTGTGGTTTGTACACTGCCTTTTTAATCTGTTTGTATCTAGATTATCGTTTTGCGTAATGCCTATATTTGCTTCTTTAGAATAGTTACTAATGAACGCCCTTATGTTGGGGTCATTAGGGTCCCAGTTATTTTCAATAAACTCCAATAGATTCTTACATTTATTTTCCAAATTTATTATTAATTGTGTCTGATTATACCTCGCGCAAGGCTCCGTTGGTTGAGGGGTATTATAGTAATTCATATTCGCGTTGGTATTATAAGACTTTGTTAGACTGTTATATTACGTTTACACTATCCGCAGATTACTTCATCTGCGCCAGCTGAGATAATCTGCAACTGTCAAATACATACAATTTTGAACTCACCACACCCAGATTACGCTGCAGATGAAGTAATCTGGGGATAGTGTAAACGTAAAATAATATTATTAATCTCTTTGTTACCGTTTGGATACATGAAGGCAAGTTGATTAGGTATTGTTACGGGTCTGATGATGTCCTCGTGTCCTTGTCTTATTTTTTCATATTTGTCCATTTTGGCTACTGTTGCAAAGGACCTCTTTCCTAGTTGGACTTTATTTGCTTCTTCAACTCTGTTTCTAAAAATGTCCTGGTTTCGATTATTAGTTTGTGCTTGTTTCCTGTTGTTTGCCATGGCTTCTGTTACACTCGGGTAATCACTGACATATTTTTTAGAACCTAATATACTATAGTAATTACTATAGTTTCCCTCGAGTACTTCTTTCCTTGACTTATTAGACACCGTCATGATTTCCAACGTTTCTTGTTCTTGTTTTCTCTTGGGGCAGTCAGGGTTGAAGAAGTTATGTTGTTCAGATCCGCATAATACACACAGAATATTGGTGCAAGTTTGATTACAGGTGTCAAAATCTGAACCACATATCAAACATTTCCTGACCTTCGCTTTGCAGAATTTGCTTACATGTCCAATTCTGCCGCAATTGTAGCATAAGCGTACTCTTGGGATGAAATATTCTACCCTCTTGAGCGCATGACCGTAGTATATGATACTTGGAAGTTTAAGCGAGTCGAACTCAACCTTGATTGACGTAGTTGGCACGATGTTTCCGTCATTATCTTTCCTGTTGAAGCGATAAACGCTAAGGATGCCACATGCACCATGGAGTTTTTCCATTAAGTTTTCCTCGGATATGCAATTAGGTACGTCTCTGATGATACCATAACAAGAGATACAATTTTGAGGGATATACGCCTTGTAACCATTGGTTGTTAATGTCGGATTAGTTAAAATCGTGTTGGCATCTTTGGGATTATTGAACGTCACTTTGGCCGACCGGAAATTTGCGTATTGGATATTTACTAGTCCCCTAACACGACAGTGATCCAGGAAATCGCTAAGTACCATTTCCGAGATCCTCTTATCCTCGGTATTTTGGATCATGACAACAAATTCTTTTTCGGTTGAGTCCTCTTGATATTTATAAGTCCTCTTAGTACGGCTATTGGTTCCGTTAGGCCGGTTTCACACGGAACGCACGATACACGAGATTCTAGCAGAAAACACCAGTGGCGAGCGAGCTTTGTATGTGCGATGATTAATTTTAAATTGCACTCGTGTGAAAGCTCGCTCGCCACTGGAGCTTTTTACTAGAATCTCGTGTATCGTGCGTTCCATGTGAAACCGGCCTTATTGTCATCATTTGACTTAGCGGTATCTTTTTCCGCATGTTGGGCGTCACTAACCACGTGCGTGTCAACCATGCTTTTATTTTTAGATGCATTGGTGTTATCCACTGAGTCTATTATTCCGATCATTTTTACAGGGGTTACATCCCTCGATCTTTGCCCACCCGAAGTCTTTTTCTTCTTTTTACTTTCTCCCCGGGTGTCCGGGGGATCCGGTTCTTCCATCCTAACACCTAACCTAAAACCACTCAACCACTATTCGTTCTATGTACCAAGTATTAACTAGAAAAAAAACAACACTACAACTTGTTTATAGATGGAACTAATCAACCCCGGAATGCAAATATGGAATAATCTCACCAACTAAGAAGAACTCCACAAAAAGGAACGCCACAATGGCCGACCACGATGATCGATCCTATTCAACCACTATACTCTGTGAAAAAAAGACGATCACGACCCGACTACGTCCACTACCAATCGCTTCCTTATGCAGAATGAGCTCGACACTTATTTGCGATCAAATGGCAAAACAATTACCTGTCACTAGCAGTTGAATTCCCTCCTCGGTGGTCCAGCTTCATGTTGACAGGTAATCCATCTGACAATGGAGAATTGTCAAACACTTGACGTATAAAATATGGGGAAATTTGTCAATTGGGGTGGCATGGCGTCCCGAAATTGATAACTTTCCTGTAAATTTCCCTTCTGGATCGTGAGGTGGGATTCTTGGTTACTCACCGCACAGGGCGTTTCCGGAAAGGGGACAGAGGAGGAATCGAAACCACCGCATGGTCTTTTCCTCCCAAGTCTTGAACAAGGTGGACGTGTCCCTCCCGAGTGGTCGTATAGTTTTGCTATCATATGAAGTGAGTAAAGGTAGAATATATTCGAATCTCCTGTGTACCAATTCGGGTATCGACCCGGTGCTATTTATTCTTCTTTTAGATTCTTTGAGCCGGGGATTCGCCCGCAAATCGCGCCTGCAACAATTGTGCCGGGGCTTCGCCCGCAAATCGCTTCTTCCACAATTGTGTCGGGGCTTCGCCCGCAAGCCGCTCAAGCCGGGGCTTCGCCCGCAAATTGCGTCTGCAACAATTGTGCCGGACCTTCGCCCGCAAATCGCTGCCACAACAACTGTGCCAGGGCTTCGCCCGCAAATCGCGTCTGCAACAATTGTGCCGAGGCTTCGCCCGCAAATCGCTGCCACAACAATTGTGCCGGGGCTTCGCCCGCAAATCGCTGCCACAACAACTGTGCCGGGGCTTCGCCCGCAAGCCGCTCAAGCCGGGGCTTCGCCCGCAAATCGCGTCTGCAACAATTGTGCCGGAGCTTCGCCCGCAAATCGCTGCCACAACAACTGTGCCGGGACTTCGCCCGCAAATCGCGTCTGCAACAATTGTGCCGAGGCTTCGACCGCAAATCGCTGCCACAACAATTGTGCCGGGGCTTCGCCCGCAAATCGCTGCCACAACAATTGTGCCGGGGCTTCGCCCGCAAATCGCTGCCACAACAACCGTGCCGGGGCTTCGCCCGCAAATCGCTGCCACAACAACTGTGCCGGGGCTTCGCCCGCAAGCCGCTCAAGCCGGGGATTCGCCCGCAGGTCGCTTCTACCACAGAGTGTCGGGGCTTCGCCCGCATGCCCAGCAATTGAGGGGGGATCCGCCCGCAAGCGTTCGAGAGCTTCGCCTCCTATACAAACAAACAAAAAAACAACAAAAAAAAAACTCGAGGTATTCCCGTATGTGTACGTGTATATGTTTTGTGTAGATTTATTTAATTTTGCGCGTAGTAAAGAAAACTAGTGATTGAAAAAAAAACAAAGGTGGGAATAATATAACGATAGTTGACTACGTAATTAAAAATTTATGGTATTATTGTTTACTGTTGTAGTGGTATCGTCCTGTAGCGGCCGCCATAGGAGTAGTGCTACCGCGGTAAATTTTGCCTCAAAAAAAAAGAGAAATATAAAAAAATATATAATTAGTGAATAAGTTCAAAAGGCTAAATAGAAAAAAAATGACCGTGCGCGCAAATGATTTTTAGAAAAAAAAAGTAGAAAAAAAATATTATAACGTAAGCGGAATATTATAAATACTATTATTATCACTATCCGTATAGATTGTTTTTTTTGTAATAAAAGTGTTTGAATGTTTAAGTAGAGAAAAGAAAACAATGTGTTATTAGTTAATTGGTGTGGTGTCTTCCCTCTTCCGTCGTTGGAGATGCCGAATTTCAGCGTGACTCCGTCTCCCCTCACGTAGTTCTGCCTAGGTAACCGGATGGGTAAGAGCCCCGTTACGGCTCGCCAGTGGCCACGGTATCGCGGCTTAGTAATTTCCGGGTTCTTTTTCTTGTTTTTTTTTTCTAACGTTTGGGACTCGCTCCCGTTTCAAATAGCACCTGAAAACCCCTCCGTAATGTAAGTCCCGGTCGGAAATTTGATCTTCTGGTGAACCCACGACAAACCTTTATTTGGTTTTTTCCCTCCCGAACAGAGCTGCCCTCAAGCAGGTGCTTTGCTTCCGACCTTTGGCGGGATGCTGCATTACAATAGACATTTGAACGTCGACGTCATCAAGTCTACAGATTATGCAGAACTCTCTGCAGAAAGCTTTCTCTGCGTATTTAGCGACATATGCAGCTGAGGCGATTCTTTCTTTCTGCACAGAGCTTTCTTCGATTACAGCTTTTGGTGGGAACACATCCCGCACGAACTTTCTCTTCCAATTGCACTGCACTTATGCCCCCAGAAAACATGAGCAGGAAGCTAGATACACTAATGCTAGGCACGCCACGGGCGAAATTCCAAATTCTCCTTTTTTTTTCAGTTTTATAAGATGCACGATGTTGCGACGAGATTGATGTGATCACCCAATTCACTTTTACTTTTATTACTTCAACTGCTGACTCCTGGGTCAAAGTCCGATCAGTCGTGTTGGTAAGAAAAATGGACCACACACTAATATTATACGGACCGATTTTTCTTATTTCAAAATTTTGGCACCAAATCACTTATTGGGGGGTTGTAAGGATACTTCAAACATGTTAGTTGCACATGCAATAGAAGACACGTGATTTTCCTCTCTGTGGGTATAACAAAGAAAATGAGGATTCGATATGGGCCACTTAGCGATACTCTGATATTTGGGTGAAATCACAAGAACTGGGAATGTTCAAATTAGAACTTTTCTGGACCCCCCGGAAGTTAGCACCAAAAGTTTGGAAAAGTTGATTTTTTTTTAGAGTTCCCTGCTTATTAGCAATAGTTCTAGAGTTCTCGAGTTGGTGCGGCGATAGTTCTAGGGTTTTAATGGCTTTTTTTTATTAATTAAATTTGTGGGGTCAAATTCACGCAAAAATTTTTATCTTCCAAAAATAGTTCCCATGCTCAAAATCGATGGATAATAAAGAGTTCTAGAGTTCCTGACTAATTTTAAAAAAAAATTTGCAAAAATAAAAATTTTACAAAAAAATCAAAATTTAGGGGTTGCAACCTGACGATATGTACTTTAACCAATGCAGGTTAGTTCCCATTCATCAAATCAAGATCCAAACTGTTTTTTAAATGAAAAAACCTCCCGCAGGTCAAGAATTCTCAGGTTATGGTAACCAACACACCCCCACTCACCCCTTAGGTGACTTCATAGGGATGAAAATATCCGAAAATGACATATTCCGGTTAGGCACTATCGAACTCATCGGAAAACTTAAAATCTTCAAACGTTTTTACAGCGCCCTTTAAAGGACCTAAGGACGAGCCCAGAACTCATTGGTGCTGGTGTCTCTCACCCCCCACTCACCCCTAAAAAGACGTCAGAAATGTTTAAATTTCGAAAAAGTACTCCACACTCGTTTTGAAACCCCCAAACTCACTGGAATTTGCAAAATCTTCAAATGTTTCTACAGCGCCCTTTAACGGACCTAAGGACGAGCCCAGAACTCATTGGTGCTGATGTCTCTCACCCCCCACTCACCCCTAAAAAGACGTCAGAAATGTTAAAATTTCAAAAAAATACTCCACACTCGCTTTGAAACCCCCAAACTCACTGGAATTTGCAAAATCTTCAAATGTCTCTACAGCGCCCTTTAAAGGACCTATGGACGAGCCCAGAACTCATTGGTGCTGATGTCTCTCGCCCCCCACTCACCCCTAAAAAGACGTCAGAAATGTTTAAATTTCGAAAAAGTACTCCACACTCGCTTCGAAACCCCCAAACTCACTGGAATTTGCAAAATCTTCAAACGTTTCTACAGCGCCCTTTAAAGGACCTAAGGACGAGCCCAGAACTCATTGGTGCTGATGTCTCTCACCCCCCACATACCCCTAAAAAGACGTCAGAAATATTTAAATTTCGAAAAAGTACTCCACACTCGCTTCGAAACCCCCAAACTCACTGGAATTTGCGAAATCTTCAAACGTTTCTACAGCGCCCTTTAAAGGACCTAAGGACGAGCCCAGAACTCATTGGTGCTGATGTCTCTCACCCCCCACATACCCCTAAAAAGACGTCAGAAATATTTAAATTTCGAAAAAGTACTCCACACTCGCTTCGAAACCCCCAAACTCACTGGAATTTGCAAAATCTTCAAATGTTTCTACAGCGCCCTTTAAAGGACCTAAGGACGAGCCCAGAACTCATTGGTGCTGATGTCTCTCACCCCCCACTCACCCCTAAAAAGACGTCAGAAATGTTAAAATTTCAAAAAAATACTCCACACTCGCTTTGAAACCCCCAAACTCACTGGAATTTGCAAAATCTTCAAATGTCTCTACAGCGCCCTTTAAAGGACCTATGGACGAGCCCAGAACTCATTGGTGCTGATGTCTCTCACCCCCCACTCACCCCTAAAAAGACGTCAGAAATGTTTAAATTTCGAAAAAGTACTCCACACTCGCTTCGAAACCCCCAAACTCACTGGAATTTGCAAAATCTTCAAACGTTTCTACAGCGCCCTTTAAAGGACCTAAGGACGAGCCCAGAACTCATTGGTGCTGATGTCTCTCACCCCCCACATACCCCTAAAAAGACGTCAGAAATATTTAAATTTCGAAAAAGTACTCCACACTCGCTTCGAAACCCCCAAACTCACTGGAATTTGCAAAATCTTCAAACGTTTCTACAGCGCCCTTTAAAGGACCTAAGGACGAGCCCAGAACTCATTGGTGCTGATGTCTCTCACCCCCCACTCACCCCTAAAAAGACGTCAGAAATATTTAAATTTCGAAAAAGTACTCCACACTCGCTTCGAAACCCCCAAACTCACTGGAATTTGCAAAATCTTCAAACGTTTCTACAGCGCCCTTTAAAGGACCTAAGGACGAGCCCAGAACTCATTGGTGCTGATGTCTCTCACCCCCCACTCACCCCTAAAAAGACGTCAGAAATGTTTAAATTTCGAAAAAGTACTCCACACTCGTTTTGAAACCCCCAAACTCACTGGAATTTGCAAAATCTTCAAACGTTTCTACAGCGCCCTTTAAAGGACCTAAGGACGAGCCCAGAACTCATTGGTGCTGATGTCTCTCATCCCCCACTCACCCCTAAAATGACGTCAGAAGTATCTCTATCGGATAGAAAGAATTCTTCTCGGAGTGGTTGCAATGGATAAATTCTAGTCGTGTTTGTATTCGCCTCAAAATATGCAAATGTAAAAATATACGCAGAATTCAAAAAGTTTTCTCAGAAGAAACAAATGATCAAGTTGTTGCCTGTCTATTAGTGGGCACATTTATAGCGTGGATATAAAAGACGTTTTAATTAAATCGTTTTAGTGCTAGTGCTTCCTCGTGGCGTGTTTATAACGACCATATAGAGAGGTACTAATAATGAAAGATGTCAGTTGTTGGTTTGTGACTTGGGTTGGAAAATGTCAAGAAGCAGTAACCTCCTAATAAAAGTGCGTTTATACCGCTTCAATCAAAGGATGAAGCGAATGCAAAATTGCCGAAAGGGATAGGTTATTTATATAACATATAAAATGGAATTATCACCAACAACACCATTACCGAAGACAGTAACACCACCTAGTCCCAGTAGGCCAGTTCTGCATCGCAAGTGGAGCTAAAAGTTAGTACCAAAATTAAATAAACCGATACGTTTACATCACCGTGAGTTAAATCGATTTAGTTAAACCTCGAAACCTCGCGATATAAACGTAGTGAGTGTCTCCCGAATCGCTTTTCACTACGGGCGGCAAAACAGTATCAAATCAATTTAAGGAGGAGAACAAATTGGTGTTGGAACAGTTAAGTTCAGGTCGGATTCGGCTGGTTTCTTGGGCGGCTGAGAAGTTTTGTCAGATGTTTGAAACGGGAGTGAAATTTTATGCGGTCGTGCTTGCGCAGTGTGTACGAGGCGGCGGCAATTTCTTTTCCGTTCTTCCCAGTTGTGAATATTGATGGTGAAACAACAATGGCACCGGCATGCCGCAACCAATCAATCTTTGTTTGGAGGACATTGAGACCACATATGACCTTTTATGTGAATGCTCAGCGATTGCAGGAGCTAGGTTAGCGCTACTCGGGCGGATCGTCACAAACTCTGCTGATATCAGGAAATCTCCAGCAAAAGACTTAGACTTAGAGGGGAACCCCACACCTGGCTGTTGATTCACAGCCCGCAGTATGGCACAAAGTGTGCATGGACAATTTCGGTTTGAAATGAACTCGGATAGCTCCGCCCCTAGGGAGCTGCTACTAACCGCATATAGCCCTAGGTCGCCCGTTTCACTCCTTCTATATTTGCCTGCATCCCTTTCGTCCTAGCATATCTGGAACTAGCATTTTTTTTTGGTCTATGCACAATTTTGGTTTCAAATCGAAATCAGGTATGCGAAGGAAAGCGAAAATAGCCATGTACATACTCAATTTCGTTTTTAAACCTAAAACTGGTCTTCGAATCTTAGGATCGAACAGCGCAACATTTGAGTCGTTCCCATCTCTTGCATTCGAAAATGCCCGTGGGGACGGAGCCTAAGGTAGCATGTTGACCGTGTACGTCGGGCCTTGCCATCTGACGAAGAAATAGGCCCCTCAACGAGCTAAGCAACTACCTATGCTTGCTGTAGCTCAGTTCGGGAGACGTGGGCGTTGTTTCCGCCGCTCGTTGCCCCTGTCCTTACATATTAATATAATTCATAGACCTAGGGAAAACAGCCCAAACAAATGCGAAAACAAAATTGGATAGAAAAAAGGGCGATAAGAAAGGAATGGTTGTCGGATGGCTCAGGTGCCCCACGCACGCAACTGGGTCTGGGTCTTATTAAACCCTCGGCCTTCTACACCTACCCTACCATGAGGTCCCGTGGCCGACAAAAATATGTGGGGAGCTCCCTAAACAAACAACACCTAAATTCCCATAATAAGGAGCCATTTAATGCAGAAAATCATTTGGCTCCGTTAAAACTTCAATTGCCAAGTGTATTTACAGATAGATTCGCATAGCGTCATCTTTAAGATTAGTGCCAGCAGTTGTTACCATGGCACGAGTATCTAAGTGTTTCGCCAATTCAATACAATACGTGGGAAACCGAAGTTAATAGCTACATTCACGGCCTGTGCATCAATAAGACCTAGTCAAAAATCATGAAAAACACGATTTCTATGACACAGGTGTATCATTTTTGCATGAATATTATAACAACATTAGCAGCTACGTAATCTTCTTAGCTATCAATTTGACCCGGCGCTGCATTAGCACAGGCAATCCACAGCAAATACCAATAAATAAACAAACACATAAATAATAAATATATAAATGAACATGTAAACAGATTAATAAATAAATCAACACATTCATTCATACATTTACACATTCCTTGCAATCATCAACTATCATACGAGCTCATCACATTCACACTCAAACAGGCAGTCACACATTCAATCGTTCACGTAACATTCACAAAAGTAACAAGGACAATAATCACTCGCAATTCTCACACATTCAGAGTCATACCTCGTTCACACAGTGATCTATTCACACCCGCACAGACATTCGCTCCACAACAACAATTCACTCAAACAGGCAGTCATAAAACATAATCAGGCAAATAAATAAATATATAAACAAATAACTGGACAAATAAACACAAAATAGCACACACCATACATTCACACGGCACTTAGCTTATCCCGTTCCTTGGCGTTCTTAAATCGTGGTCGCCTAAGTCGAAATGCCATTCCGTGAGGACCAATACTTTCGTTGATTGATTGGTTAGAAGAATAGAAAAAAGAGGTGCGGCTACTGACCGTCATGGTGGGCACTGCGACCATAGGAGGTCTATTGTGCCATAGCCTTTAATATTATCGCAAGAGACCTTCCACCACTCTTACGAAGGATAGTAAGTCTTTTGCTGGAGATTTCCTGATATCAGCAGAGTTTGTGACGATCTGCCCGAGTAGCGCTAACCTAGCTCCTGCAATCGCTGAGCATTCACATAAAAGGTCATATGTGGTTTCAATGTCCTCCAAACAAAGATTGATTGGTTGCGGCATGCCGGTGCCATCGTTGTTTCACCATCAATATTCACAACTGGGAAGAACGGAAAAGAAATTGCCGCCGCCTCGTACACACTGCGCAAGCACGACCGCATAAAATTTCACTCCCGTTTCAAACATCTGACAAAACTTCTCAGCCGCCCAAGAAACCAGCCGAATCCGACCTGAACTTAATTGTTCCAACACCAATTTGTTCTCCTCCTTAAATTGATTTGATACTGTTTTGCCGCCCGTAGTGAAAAGCGATTCGGGAGACACTCACTACGTTTATATCGCGAGGTTTCGAGGTTTAACTAAATCGATTTAACTCACGGTGATGTAAACGTATCGGTTTATTTAATTTTGGTACTAACTTTTAGCTCCACTTGCGATGCAGAACTGGCCTACTGGGACTAGGTGGTGTTACTGTCTTCGGTAATGGTGTTGTTGGTGATAATTCCATTTTATATGTTATATAAATAACCTATCCCTTTCGGCAATTTTGCATTCGCTTCATCCTTTGATTGAAGCGGTATAAACGCACTTTTATTAGGAGGTTTACAGCTTCTTGACATTTTCAAACCCAAGTCACAAACCAACAACTGACATCTTTCATTATTAGTACCTCTCTATATGGTCGTTATAAACACGCCACGAGGAAGCACTAGCACTAAAACGATTTAATTAAAACGTCTTTTATATCCACGCTATAAATGTGCCCACTAATAGACAGGCAACAACTTTATCATTTTTTTCTTCTGAGAAAACTTTTCGAATTCTGCGTATATTTTTACATTTGCATATTTTGAGGCGAATACAAACACGACTAGAATTTATCCTTTGCAACCACTCCGAGAAGAATTCTTTCTATCCGATAGAGATACTTCTGACGTCATTTTAGGGGTGAGTGGGGGATGAGAGACATCAGCACCAATGAGTTCTGGGCTCGTCCTTAGGTCCTTAAAAGGGCGCTGTAGAAACGTTTGAAGATTTTGCAAATTCCAGTGAGTTTGGGGGTTTCGAAGCGAGTGTGGAGTACTTTTTCGAAATTTAAACATTTCTGACGTCTTTTTAGGGGTGAGTGGGGGGTGAGAGACATCAGCACCAATGAGTTCTGGGCTCGTCCATAGGTCCTTTAAAGGGCGCTGTAGAAACGTTTGAAGATTTTGCAAATTCCAGTGAGTTTGGGGGTTTCAAAGCGAGTGTGGAGTATTTTTTTGAAATTTTAACATTTCTGACGTCTTTTTAGGGGTGAGTGGGGGGTGAGAGACATCAGCACCAATGAGTTCTGGGCTCGTCCTTAGGTCCTTTAAAGGGCGCTGTAGAAACATTTGAAGTTTTTGCAAATTCCAGTGAGTTTGGGGGTTTCGAAGCGAGTGTGGAGTACTTTTTCGAAATTTAAATATTTCTGACGTCTTTTTAGGGGTATATGGGGGGTGAGAGACATCAGCACCAATGAGTTCTGGGCTCGTCCTTAGGTCCTTTAAAGGGCGCTGTAGAAACGTTTGAAGATTTTGCAAATTCCAGTGAGTTTGGGGGTTTCAAAGCGAGTGTGGAGTACTTTTTTGAAATTTAAACATTTCTGACGTCCTTTTAGGGGTGAGTGGGGGGTGAGAGACATCAGCACCAATGAGTTCTCGGCTCGTTTATAGGTTTTTTAAAGGGCGCTGTAGAGACATTTGAAGATTTTGCAAATTCCAGTGAGTTTGGGGGTTTCAAAGCGAGTGTGGAGTATTTTTTTGAAATTTTAACATTTCTGACGTCTTTTTAGGGGTGAGTGGGGGGTGAGAGACATCAGCACCAATGAGTTCTGGGCTCGTCCTTAGGTCCTTTAAAGGGCGCTGTAGAAACATTTGAAGATTTTGCAAATTCCAGTGAGTTTGGGGGTTTCGAAGCGAGTGTGGAGTACTTTTTCGAAATTTAAACATTTCTGACGTCTTTTTAGGGGTATGTGGGGGGTGAGAGACATCAGCACCAATGAGTTCTGGGCTCGTCCTTAGGTCCTTTAAAGGGCGCTGTAGAAACGTTTGAAGATTTTGCAAATTCCAGTGAGTTTGGGGGTTTCGAAGCGAGTGTGGAGTACTTTTTCGAAATTTAAATATTTCTGACGTCTTTTTAGGGGTGAGTGGGGGGGTGAGAGACATCAGCACCAATGAGTTCTGGGCTCGTCCTTAGGTCCTTAAAAGGGCGCTGTAGAAACGTTTGAAGATTTTGCAAATTCCAGTGAGTTTGGGGGTTTCGAAGCGAGTGTGGAGTACTTTTTCGAAATTTAAACATTTCTGACGTCTTTTTAGGGGTGAGTGGGGGGTGAGAGACATCAGCACCAATGAGTTCTGGGCTCGTCCTTAGGTCCTTAAAAGGGCGCTGTAGAAACGTTTGAAGATTTTGCAAATTCCAGTGAGTTTGGGGGTTTCGAAGCGAGTGTGGAGTACTTTTTCGAAATTTAAACATTTCTGACGTCTTTTTAGGGGTGAGTGGGGGGTGAGAGACATCAGCACCAATGAGTTCTGGGCTCGTCCTTAGGTCCTTTAAAGGGCGCTGTAGAAACGTTTGAAGATTTTGCAAATTCCAGTGAGTTTGGGGGTTTCAAAGCGAGTGTGGAGTACTTTTTTGAAATTTAAACATTTCTGACGTCCTTTTAGGGGTGAGTGGGGGGTGAGAGACATCAGCACCAATGAGTTCTCGGCTCGTTTATAGGTTTTTTAAAGGGCGCTGTAGAGACATTTGAAGATTTTGCAAATTCCAGTGAGTTTGGGGGTTTCAAAGCGAGTGTGGAGTATTTTTTTGAAATTTTAACATTTCTGACGTCTTTTTAGGGGTGAGTGGGGGGTGAGAGACATCAGCACCAATGAGTTCTGGGCTCGTCCTTAGGTCCTTTAAAGGGCGCTGTAGAAACATTTGAAGATTTTGCAAATTCCAGTGAGTTTGGGGGTTTCGAAGCGAGTGTGGAGTACTTTTTCGAAATTTAAACATTTCTGACGTCTTTTTAGGGGTATGTGGGGGGTGAGAGACATCAGCACCAATGAGTTCTGGGCTCGTCCTTAGGTCCTTTAAAGGGCGCTGTAGAAACGTTTGAAGATTTTGCAAATTCCAGTGAGTTTGGGGGTTTCGAAGCGAGTGTGGATTACTTTTTCGAAATTTAAATATTTCTGACGTCTTTTTAGGGGTGAGTGGGGGGTGAGAGACATCAGCACCAATGAGTTCTGGGCTCGTCCTTAGGTCCTTAAAAGGGCGCTGTAGAAACGTTTGAAGATTTTGCAAATTCCAGTGAGTTTGGGGGTTTCGAAGCGAGTGTGGAGTACTTTTTCGAAATTTAAACATTTCTGACGTCTTTTTAGGGGTGAGTGGGGGGTGAGAGACATCAGCACCAATGAGTTCTGGGCTCGTCCTTAGGTCCTTAAAAGGGCGCTGTAGAAACGTTTGAAGATTTTGCAAATTCCAGTGAGTTTGGGGGTTTCGAAGCGAGTGTGGAGTACTTTTTCGAAATTTAAACATTTCTGACGTCTTTTTAGGGGTGAGTGGGGGGTGAGAGACATCAGCACCAATGAGTTCTGGGCTCGTCCTTAGGTCCTTTAAAGGGCGCTGTAGAAACATTTGAAGATTTTGCAAATTCCAGTGAGTTTGGGGGTTTCAAAACGAGTGTGGAGTACTTTTTTGAAATTTAAACATTTCTGACGTCTTTTTAGGGGTGAGTGGGGGGGTGAGAGACATCAGCACCAATGAGTTCTGGGCTCGTCCATAGGTCCTTTAAAGGGCGCTGTAGAGACATTTGAAGGTTTTGCAAATTCCAGTGAGTTTGGGGGTTTCAAAACGAGTGTGGAGTATTTTTTTGAAATTTAAATATTTCTGACGTCTTTTTGGGGGTGAGTGGGGGGTGAGAGACATCAGCACCAATGAGTTCTGGGCTTGTCCTTAGGTCCTTTAAAGGGCGCTGTAGAAACGTTTGAAGATTTTGCAAATTCCAGTGAGTTTGGGGGTTTCAAAGCGAGTGTGGAGTACTTTTTTTGAAATTTAAACATTTCTGACGTCTTTTTAGGGGTGAGTGGGGGGTGAGAGACATCAGCACCAATGAGTTCTGGGCTCGTCCTTAGGTCCTTTAAAGGGCGCTGTAAAAACGTTTGAAGATTTTAAGTTTTCCGATGAGTTCGATAGTGCCTAACCGGAATACGTCATTTTCGGATATTTTCATCCCTATGAAGTCACCTAAGGGGTGAGTGGGGGTGTGTTGGTTACCATAACCTGAGAATTCTTGACCTGCAGGAGGTTTTTTCATTTAAAAAACAGTTTGGATCTTGATTTGATGAATGGGAACTAACCTGCATTGGTTAAAGTACATATCGTCAGGTTGCAACCCCTAAATTTTATTTTTTTTATAAAATTTTTATTTTTGCAAATTTTTTTTTAAAATTAGTCAGGAACTCTAGAACTCTTTATTATCCATCGATTTTGAGCATTGGAACTATTTTTGGAAGATAAAAATTTTTGCGTGAATTTGACCCAACAAATTTAATTATTAAAAAAAAGCCATTAAAACCCTTGAACTATCGCCGCACCAACTCGAGAACTCTAGAACTATTGCTAATAAGCAGGGAACTCTAAAAAAAATTCAACTTTTCCAAACTTTTGGTGCTTCCGGGGGGTTGCTTTCTATTCTGTACGACAGATGCATAAAATTTCTGATTACAGTACAATCGCGGTAATTTCATCTAATAAAAACCAGCTTGGTTGAAATTATCGGAATGGTGAAATTATCGAGACACTTATAAATTAATAATTAAAACATTGAATTGAGCTCAAATAAGGTGTACATTAAATATACTTGTTTATAAAATATGATTCAACTCATGTTTGAATGAAATCGCTGATTTTAGGTTACTTAAAAGTGCGTTGTAAGCACCTATTTATTGCGCGCTCCGTAGTTCTTGAAGTGTCTCAATTTCGACTATAGAAATTGAGTTTTGCACAGCCTACGTTAAGACAACATCAAAACATCAATTAGCACCATAGTCTTCCACTTTTAGTGCCTCAATGATATTTTTATTTTGTTGATTTGATTTTAACGAGAAGTAATAAAGAATATTGATCGTCTGCACGAAGTGTTGCGGTCCGATGAGCGAAACGATTTCAAGTGGACAGATAACGAAAAGGATAAATTATTGGTAGTATACAAAAAGTAATGCGATGCAATGTAAAACTGTTACTGTAACCAGATGCATAAAATTTCTGATTACTCTGTATTCTGCGAATTATTCTGAAGAAAGAGGTTTTTGTAGAATAGTTTGTAAAGTCAGTATAGTTCTTAAGTGAATCTCAATCAATACAGACAGAAAATACAAACTCAGTTAAATAAACTTAAACTAAAACTTCGTTTATTTTTCTACAAAAGTGTTAACCTAAAATAAAATAAAAACTTGCATTCCTTGTGATAATTTGGTGTGTAAAGAACGTTTTTTGTAAGACATATACATATGTATTGGGAGTACAAATTAATTCGGTCCGTTTTTTTGTGGTCAAAAATACATTTATTTCAAAATAAAAAGAAACAAAAGATTAATCATAGTATCGTCCATCGCTAGCTACTACTTTTTCCCACCTCGCAGGCAGTTTTCGAATTCCATCTCGAAAAAATATTTCGTCTGTTGAGGTGATCCAAGTTAGGAGCCAATTTTCGATTTCTGCGAAAGAAGTGAACCGATGACCTGCCAGATCGTGTTGCATCTGTTGGAACAACCTGAAATCAAAAGGAGCAATGTCCGGAGAATACGGCGGGTGCGGCAAAATATCCCACTTGAGCGTTTCCAGATATTTTTTCACGACTTTTGCGACATGAGGCCGAGCGTTGTCATGCAGAAAAATAACTTTGTCATATCTTTGCTTGTATTCCGGTCGTTTTTCTCGTAATGCACGGCTCAAACGAATCAATTGCAGTCTATACCGATCGCTCGTTATGGTATCGCCAGGTTGTAGCAGCTCATAGTAAACAACACCCTTTTGGTCCCACCAGATACACAACAATTCGGCTTTGGTGTTGATGTTGAGGTCGATGGCAACGATCGACCGGGCATAGCGTAGTATTTTTTCTTCTTGGGGTTGTTATAGAATATCCATTTTTCACCAGTAAAAATTCTATGCAAAAAACCCTTTCTTTGTTGCCTTTGAATCAGCTGCTCTCAAGTGAAAAATCACCTTTCAATGTCTCTCGGTTTCAGTTCATAAGGCACCCAATTGCCTTGCTTTTTAATCGTACAGAAACTGCTTGTTGAGTCACTCCCAATGATTCTGCGACCTCCTCTTGCGTTTGACTCGAATCTTCACCAAGTTATGCCTCCAAGTCTCTGTCTTCGAATTTTTTTGGCTGTCCAAAGCGAGGCTTGTCTTCAACGCTGAAATCTCCATTCTTGAAACGTCGAAACGATTCCCGACATGATTTATCAGTTGGAGCATTGTCAGCATAAACTTACACAAGCATTCGATGCGCTTCAGCTGTACTTTCCTTCCCATTAAAACAAAAAACTAAAACCTCCCGCAAATGCTGCTTACTTAACACAAAATTGGACATATTTAACACAGTGAAAAACAAGGTTTTTTTTTATGAAACTCGAAGCGATATGAACTTAATATTATTGACAGATGTCTAACCTCTCTGAAACTACCGACATCAGCTGTTACTACTAAATATTCGTAACAGCCAGAACCACCTTTTGAAAACGGACCGAACTAATTTGTACTCCCAATATTTACATAGATAGATAGTGTTTATTTAAATTTATTGATCCTGTGTACAGTGTTTGAAATTTTGAATTTCGTATAAAAAGGTGGATTACGACATGAAAATCCTATATAACTCGACCTTTTCGAATGTACAATCTTGATCCGAACAACATTTTTTTCAGGACACTCCCCTAAGTCATCATCATCATCGTGGCGCGACAGCCCGACGTCGGGCCTTGGCCGCCTGGATCATTGTCCTCCAATTATCTCGGTCACGTGACCGCGTCCTCCAATTTTGGGAGCCCAGCAGCTGCGCGGCGTCCACACCTACTGAGCTCTCCCAACGAGATCTCGGTCGTCCTCGCAGTCTCGCTCCGTCGACTCGTTCTGCATTCATTACTCTCTTAGGCATGCGATCATCGTCCATTCTTTGTACATGCCCTGCCCATTGAAGTCGTTGTAGTTTGACGATTTTCGAGACTTGCAGCTCATCGTACATTGCATACAACTCATGGTTGTACCGGATGCGCCATCCATCTCGATCGCAAACAGCCCCGAAAATTCGCCGTAGAACCTTACGTTCGAAAGTGTCTAGCATGTTTTCGGAGGCTTGAGCTAGGGTCCATGCTTCGCAGCCATAGCATAGCACTGGTCGTATAATGGTTTTGTACACGCGGAGCTTCGTGTTTCTGTGCACATGTTTCGATTTCATTATGGGGAGAACCGAGAAAAAAGTCTTATTAGCTAACTGTATCCGTCGCTTGATTTCGTCAGTTTCGTTGGCGTCCCTTGACAGGTTGCAACCCAGGTAAATGAAGTTGTTCACGAACTCGATGTTGAGGTCCCCCACATTGATGCTTGGTTGTGCAGGTGTCCTTGTCACCGATTGCATCATTATTTTAGTTTTACCCTCGTTAATACGTAATCCAACTTCCTTTGCAGCGGTATCAAGCGTACGCTGCTAATTGTGTCGACTTGATGAGTAGCGTCTTGCTGTTGTCCAAATTCATGGCCCGAATAACGTATTCCAGTGCTAGGTTGAAGAGCGTCGGAGCCAGTCCATCGCCCTGTTTCAAACCAGTGCGTGTTTCAAATAGATCAGTAAGTCTATTCTGGATCCTGACTTGTGAGACGGAGTTGGTCATCGTCATCTTTGTCAGTCGCATTAATTTTGCTGGTATACCAAATTGCAGCATGATGTTGTACAGTACTCCACGATCGATACTGTCGTATGCCTGCTTGAAGTCGACAAAGATTTGGTATACGTTTACGTTGTATTCCCAGCACCTCTGGAGTATCAGTTTGACTGAGAAGAGCTGATCGGTTGTGGAGCGACCAGGTCTGAAACCGCTTTGATATTCGCCAATGACTCGTTCTGCGTACGGTTTTATTCTATTTTCCAGAATTTTCGTCAAAATTTTATAGGACGTACAAACTAGTGAGATGCCCCTGTAATTCTCACACCGCAGTTTATCTCCCTTTTTATGAATTGGACAGATGATGCTTCTGCGCCAATCGTCTGGGATCTCCTCGTTCTCCCATACTCGCAGGAGTAATTGATGTATGGCATCAACTAGACTCGTTCCACCGAATCTTAGCAGTTCAGCTGGAATCTCGTCAGCGCCCGGCGCTTTATTTCGTTTTAGTGACCGCAACGCGAGATCAACTTCCTCTACTGTCGGGGGTTGAATGGGTGGGCCTAGATCAACAATATCGTCGAGAGCTTCCTGTGTGGGGATGTTAGATGGTCGGTTTAGAAGCTCTTCAAAATAAGAGGCCCATCGTTTGTTAATACCATCGGTGTCGCTGATGATGTTTCCATCCTTGTCCTTACAAAGGCTAGTCCTGGGTTGGTAGCCGTTCTTAATTATATTTACTAGTTTGTACGCTTGTCTGGTGTTCCTATTAGCTAAGTTTTCGTTTATGTTCAGCAACTGCTCGTCAAGGTATTTACGTTTCTTACGTCTAATTATTCTATTCGATATTCGCCGTAGCTCGTCATATTTTTCTCTTCTGGCTCTGGTTCCTCGTTGAATCCATTGTCTGTAGGCCTCGTTTTTCGCGTCAAGTGAATTTTTGCATTCTTCGTCGAACCAGTCATTTCGCGCTCGCCGGGCTTTATATCCCACGACCTTCTCTGCGACATCCTTGATGGTACCCTTGAGTTCTTCCCAGAACCCATGGACGCCTGTGTTGCTGATGTTGTGTAGCATAGGTGATAGTTTTTCCTCAAGGGCGGTAGTATACGCCACCGCTGTAGCATCACTCAAAAGCTTATCAACACTCCCCTAAGTGTCAGTGCAAAAAACCAAACCAGATTTCCGTTTCTAACATTGCGGCCGCCACGGTCAGAATGATGAAAATATTGTAGTTAATTTGTAAGGTGAATTGTGTGTTTGTGTTGTTCGGACCAAGATTTTACATTCCAGTAAGATCGTAGTCCACCTTTGTCATACAAAATTCGAAACTTCAAACTTGTCTGCCACGGCGTTAGCAACGGAATACAAAATAGTACTTAAATCAAGTATTTGCAAATGACTTCACTTGCCTCAAATTGTTACCACCTTTGACGTTGTCTACCACCACTTTAGCAACACCCCAATTGTCTGCCATACTGTTTCTCGTTTTAACCCAAACAATTTCGTATCATTCACCTTGCAAACAGTGGTACGGTGGACTCCTTCTTCCTTCGCGACACTAATTTGAAATCCCAGATCGCTTAAAAAACGGAGAAAAATTTCCATTCGTTTCTTAGGAGGCGAGGCTCCTCCTCTTTTTTCACTATTTTCACCCAGAAAATAGTTGGCCAACCACTCAACATTGTTTTCCGTAAACCTGTATAACTTATAGTAGTCTGCACTTAAACAATTAAGTGATAAATGCAGCAAAAATAGCAACTGGAAATAATAAGCAAATGCTACCATTTTTTTTTAAGTGTGCTCCCAGGCACACTTAAAAAATTGGTAGCATTTGCTTATTATTTCTAGCTAATGGTCTGTTTTATTCACACATTTTAAGCATTTGCTGGAAAAATCTAGCAATTGCTAACGTGAAAAGTTGTCCCTATCCTGAAATCCGGGAAAAAGACAACCCAAAGCGAATCATATCGACCTATCACCCTACTTTCGCCAGTTGCTAAGACGCTTGAAGCGCTACTCCTTCCTAAGCTTACGACCCATTTGGAATTAGCCGACCATCAACACGGCTTCAGGCGTATGCACAGCAACACGACGGCTTTGGACGCCATTTCATCGCAAATCTATAACGGCCTTAACCAATCTCAATCCCGTCTATGTCATCGAACGATTCTGGTGGCCCTTGATTTATCATAAGCCTTTGATACTGTCAACCACTCGTCACTGTTATCGGACATCAGCTGTACGATTACTTCGTTTCCAACTCAATTTACCAAATGAATCGCAAACTACCTTGCTGGCAGACAGTTGTTCACAGAGTTGAGAAATAAAAAATCCAAACTCACAGGGCGTTCCAAGGAGGAGTTTTATCACCCACCCTGTTTAGCCTCTATCTATCTAAGCTCCCAACACCACCTGAAGGACTCCAAATTACCAGCTATGCGGACGACTGCTCTATTATGGCCACGGCTAATGATACTGAACACATGTGCAACCTAATCAACCAGTATCTTGAACAGCTGAACACCTTCGATAATACATAAGAACTTGAACATATCTGCTCCGAAATCTTCAGCCACGCTTTTCACCTCCTGGAGCAAATGCAACTGAATATTTCAGTTCCTAATTGCTTTGACCCCTACAGGGGCATGAGCGCGTCAACAACTCTTGCATAGCTATTCATCCATTATTATAATTTACAGTCAATGGCAACCGAAGAATACAAATAATTTCACTAATTTTAGTGACATAAAAGTATTTTTTCTTATAAAAACGAGGAGTATTAATAAATAAAGCCCATTATTTAAATATTGATTTAATCTCGAAGAATTTTTCTTTAAATTAAAATAATAAATGTTTAACAATGCCATTCTTATATCATCTTAATGGAAAATGAAAAACCAAACTAAGTTTGGATTTTTAGCAATCCAAAAAGTTTGCGGCCATTAACAACTCCAAAGCAATCTCCGGTTGAATTGGAAATTCAGGAATTTCTGTTGAACTATTTGTATATCGCACTTTATACGTGAAATACATGCAGACTTTCTGTAGTACATGTGACCTGAAAGCAAATAAAATATTATTGAAGTGAAATGTTTAAAACACTTGTTATAATAAATTAAATACTTAAATATAAATCAATTTAGATGATATTCATGTTTCTTGCACCGGAATATAACATAAGAATTACTAGGTAAACAACATGTTTCCAAATGTTAAAAATTGTCTTCGTACTCTTCGACGCGATGTTAACTTATTTGTTATCTATACTCTCTTTACATGGACACATTCTTCCTGATTTGTATCGGTTGATTATAGGCGTCTTTAAATTTGAAACTATATTATATCTTCATTGTGTTACATACATATCTAGGCCATAGGTGTTTATAAAGCAGTTCATAAATATTATCGGCAAAATTTAAGTTTTGAGATCATGGGAGCGATAATAGAGGTTTAATATATAATAATTATTATTATTCGGCAGATAATTTTATATTATGTTAACTAGAAAGAAATATTAGGCATGGAAACATAGTAAGCGCGTTCTTTTGTACCAGGGTTCAGGTTAAGTGCCTTGCAAAAATACGTAGGTCTATTAACCCGTTCGCGCGTTCTTTTGTACTAGGGTTCAGGTTAAGTGCCTTGCAAAAATACGTAGGTCTATTAACCCGTTGAGCTCTCCAGGTTTGTGTAATTGCGTGTTGCTAACCCAAATAAACCTTCACTCGAGTACAAAAGAATGCGCTTATAGTACACCACCTCACTTCGTTCAATCGATCGTTTTACAGGATGATGGTAATTTGGAGGTGAACGGTCAATATCACGCTGGTTGCGCCTTTCTCCGCAATTTTATCTTTTTATACCCTAGACTTATAGTATGGGGTATATTGCTTTTGTCACGACGAAAATATGTAACACCTTCAAGGAGGCTCAGGAGGTATAGGAATGTATATATAAATGATCAGGGTCACCTTCTGATTCGATTTAGCCATGTCTGTCTGTCCGTCCGTTCGCACGATAACTTTCAATATAATGAAGCTAAAAACTTTGATCAAATGTTTGTAGCAGGATCTAGTTGGTTGTTATTGAAAATGGGCAAGATGCGACCCAAGGAACCCCTACCTCCCATTCAAATGAAACTTCAAATAAGCGATAACTTTTGATAGAATGAAGTCAGCGACTTGAAATTTTGGACAAATTTTGAAATAGAATTTAGTTAGTTGGTATTACAGATGGGCCAGATCTGACCCAAGGAACCCCTTCCTCCCCTACAAATGAAACTTAAAATAAGCGATAACTTACGATAATATGAAGCTAGTGACTTGCTAAAGTTTCATACTAAAATAAGCTTCCGCAAAAAGCTCTTCAATAATGGGAAATGTTTTCTCCCAATGGGTGAAATGTGCGGTTTAGTGATGTTTTTTTTGCTAATATCGAGGAAAGTGGTCATCCACGGGGAAAGTCATAAGAAATTTGTTGATAATTCAATTAACTATAATTCGAGAGAAATGGGATGCCTGTCTTTGTTAGTAACTTAGAAAAATGCAATGCAAAATTGACGAAAAAATGTACTTCGTGGAAAACAAATGTGAGCATCGCTAAATATGTCCTGTGTCCTGGAGAAAAAGTCACCCTTATCTTTTTGAAAGTACATTAAATTTGTTAAAGAATTCTATTAAAATACGCTTTCTACGTCCATATTTTTAAAAAGTACAGCTATTCTAAAATATATTTTCTTTTCAAAAGGAAAATTTTTCCGTTTTTGTTATTGCCAAATATTGGGAGTGTATTCAATCCACGAGTTTCATGCAAGTACGAATCCCATAGTCCCATTAGTTACAAAGAAAATGAAAAAAAAAAACAATATCGTAAAAAAAGATTTTGGGAAATTATCGTAGAAGAAATTTATTTACTGCACAATATCTCCGAACTAAGCATTCTACAGAAACAGTTACCTTAACTTTCTTTGAAGTACACTTAATATTCTAGTTTTTGATATAAAAATAAATAAACTTCGTGTGAGCATTACTTTCTTAAAAATAGAGCCTTAAAGATTAAATTTTTTTCGCCGAAAAATTAAAAAAAAAATGCATCGGTAATGCGTCTTGCAAATATGGGGAAATGTACTCACCCGACGAGAAAAGTCATGGGAATTGAGTATGTAGATATTTTAATTACCTTTAATTTGAAATAAGTGGGAATTTTGTAGGATCAATACTTACGGAGAAAATGATAAATCAAAAATGAGCTTCGAGAAGAACAACGTAAACATTGCTCACTAGATTATGTATGTACTTAAATAAAAAATTGCACAAGTACCTTTATCTTCACTTTAATAAACATCAATTTCTTATATAATAATACTATATTACCAATTTATAACATATAGTTCGCACACACACTTCTAAATAATTGGTGTTTACACAAATATTGCGTTCTAAGGGCACTGCTCCACTGTGTTTCACAACCAAGAGCAGCCACAACCCCTTCGATGCAAGAATGAAGATAAATGTGTGTGTCACACCCTCTGACTATCCACCGTTTTTCCTAGGAATTGGGAACAACACATGCCGGCGCAACTGCTCTAAATTTTCCTCTATCGCGCCGAAATTGAGCTGAACCCAGGTCAAGAACCTGCTGGATCTGCTGCGTCTGCAACAAATCACTGCACCCTCAGTACCATGTACATGCTGCCACTTGAGAAACTTCTCTGGGCTAAATCACCACAGCCAATGGAATTCCTCGAGCCTATTTAGGAATAGAGGACAGCAATCATCAACATCACCACAAATGCCTATCGTACTACCATCAGATAGTGTTCAAACGGGTTCCCAGCTGTTCCAACGACTCAAGTGAACAATACCCACCAGGATTCCATTGCAACACAACCTCACACCTGCACCATCCGTCGCAAACTTCAAGCTTAATTACAATGGGTTGCAGCGGAAAATCGCAGAATTATCGGCATTCATGGATAGGAGACGAAATTCAAAACAAACTAGTCCTTCAACTCCTATGGCAACTACAACATCATCAGAAAGGATAGAGTGTCCGATGCTGGCGGTGGAATTGCATTTCTAATTCACCACTCAGTATCATATCGTGAAATTGGCGTCACACTGGTTGGAGGTACAGGCCATAGCTATTTAATCGGGCAATATTGATATTGAAATCTACTACATATACATTCCACCTGTATCCAGTTGTCACTGGGGATACAATGTCAATATCAGCCCACTGCTCACTGGCCAATATCGCCTCCTCAACAAAGATGCCAGCGGGGTTACAATAGCCGAGCAACTTGATGCATCAGACTTCTGTCAACTTAATGACAACACGCCCACTCGTATTGCTGGAACCTATTCCAGCTCGCCCGATATTTTGATTGCCAGCGCCGGACCGCTTAAACTAACAATTTGATCTCAGCTGCTCTGGATAGAAGTTAGTGCAAGAATGCTGCGCCGTTAGTATTTCCACGATCTGAAATGCAGGCGGCGCAGGTGTCGAATTTTTCGGGTAACTAAAAATTAATTTTCTGTCAAAAATTTTCGTTTTGTGTAATTATATGGAATAGTAAACAAACAAAATTATTCTGCTGCCTAAAGGAAACTTGTCCAATTGTATATATACAAAGAATTCTCTTAAAATTTGAGTTGACGTTGGAATGCTAACTAAACCGAGACACACTCCCAGCAAAGACATGCCTCGTATTCGACTTCGCTACTCTGATCTGCTCTATAGCGTTTTTTTGCCTTTTTTTTTGTCTTCGGATCATTTTCCAATCCTCATAAAACTGGATAAACCATTCAACATTCAAGTTGCTGATCACCGCATGTTCATCAATCACAATAAAGCCGATTGGGAAGGTTTCAAAGCATACACCAATGCGAGTTTTGCTGCCTTACCAACTCCTAATGACGTGTGCGTTGCCGAACGGAACGTAAGGCACTTACTCCAAAAAGTTTATTCGAACACCGCACACTCAAAATTTGGCCAAATTTGCCTACTTCAGAGTCCAGATTGGCAGACCGCATACGCAGCATCAACCCGGATGATCACCGTATCAAAGAATTAAACCTTGACATATATAACCACTTGGCACTTCACACTAGAAGGAAATGGAACTCTTACCTCGAAAATTGCAATTTAAGCTTTGGTCTACGGTTGGAGCCCTTACAAACCCAACTAAACATAAAGGGCATGTTGCAATTCAGTTACTAATACCACGCAATAATACCTATACAGGTTACTGGTAACTCGACGTGTTCCTTGCAAGGCGTTATAATAGAGTCAAAATGCAACAAAATAAAGCCACAAATGTTCTACCGATTTTCAGTGGTTACTGAGATATTTGAATTTTAAGTTTAAAAAAAAAACACGGATTTAGCCATTTAAAATAAGAATTAAATGAAACCGGAATATAGAGGGCTACGCCCGCAATCCGAGGGTTTTGTAGCAAGCGCTTATTTTGGTATATAAATATCGGCTCGTTGCTCTTCTTGATACCACTCAGATGGACAAAAAAAAAACATAATTAAAATGTCTTACCCACTTACATTTTACATGCCAATTCATATTACGTGATTGTAACGAAACTTAGAACATATTATTGCCTAAGGTGTTGGTTATCGTTGGCCATCAGTACTTTTGACCTCGACGTGTTTAAGGCATGCAGAGGTGTGCTAACTGTAACTACAGAAATAAACTATTACTTACCTATTCTGAGAAGATATACAGATTCCATTATTTTCCATTTTATATGCTATTCGGAACCCACCTTCCTGTAAGTTTTCATAATTCTAACAGTCTCGAGATGCCAGGGGGGGGGGGGGGGGGGGGGGAATTACGAACTAATATTTTTTCCTCCCCCACTATTCCCCTTTCTACAAATTTCAAGAAAATGCGAAAATATGGAATGTACTCAACATTACCTTTCTCACGACACCTCACTTGCCTATACCAGTCGATAAAAAAAAATTTGAGCTTAATTTCGCCTCTATGTGGACCCCTCCCCCCTTCCTCTCGGTAAAGTTTGCCAATTACGACGCAGCGCCCCCAACTAATCTTTACCCTTTCAAAAATGATTAATTAAATAACTGCAATTCGCACTACGAAAAACAACATGAAAGTAGTACTCACACCTACATATGAGGCCGGTAGGTGTAATTTTTGTGTGGATAGTGTCAAAATGCCTAACTTTAAATGGATGTACTATTATTAAATATTATGTGATTGTAATGAAACTTAAAGATATTATTGCCAATGATGTTGGTTATCATTGGCCATCAATATTTTTGACCTCGGCTGTGCTTAAGGCGTGCAGGGGTATGCTAACTACAACTATAGAAATGTACTATTATTAACCTTTTTTGTTGAGATATCAAAATTCTACGATTTTCGGTTTTCTACAGTAGTAAAATGCCGCCTTTCTGCATATTTTCATATTTCTAAGTATAACGGTATCGAAATGCAAGGGGGGGGGACAAACTCGGATCACATATTTTCCCCTCTATCTCTTTTCCCCTTTTATATATGATATGATGAAAATACCGGAAATGAAATGTGTTACCTTTTTTAATTCTTATTTTAAATGGCTAAATCCGTGTTAAAATACTTAAAAAAAAATTACAATTTTTTTTTACTTATTTTTAAATGTAGTATTACTCCAAAAAATTATATGACACAAAGTGTACAAACCATTACAAAAACATGTCCGTCTTGTCAGCTTTCCAAAAAGGTATAAATATCAATAGAAATTGAAGGAACTTGCATTAACTTTAACGGGGAACCATTGTTCGATTTTTAGGTTTTTTAAAAAAAAAACACGGATTTAGCCATTTAAAATAAGAATTAAAAAAAAATACTTAGAAATCTATTTTCTTCTCATAGCCAACACTATGCAAAAAATTTCTCAATCATTAAAAATTTCGAAAATACTTCTCTCTCGAAATTTTTAATTAAAAATCTTAAAAAAGCGAAGCGTGAAGGGTATCATACCCCCTTGGACCAGATGGTATTTCGATGGTCATGCACATCTTGACACGCCAGATTTGACGCTTCACTATTTTTTAGCTGAAATTTGATTCACTTACTCATGCTATATAGTACATTTGCGGCATGCACAAAAGAATTGGCACGCGAACATGTGAATTTGAGTGAAGGCAATAAGTCACCATGCAAATTCACATGTAATGAATCTACTTGAAGTGGGTTATAAGAAATCGAAATATTGTATATTGGGTATCAGCAAAAAGACAGTGAAGCAACAGTAGGAATAAAATTATTAGGTCATAAGAATAGTATTTAAGTGAAAGTGATGTGTGCAATAAATAACAGTTAATATCGGAACTCAAAGAGGTAATTATTAAAGTTCGCTGTTCTCCCTGCGAACAGAACTAATAGAAATCACGGCAAGTGTCCTCGGACATGTGGCCAAACTAACTGCGACTCCGCCGCTTGCTTAGGTTATTCGTAGGCATCTGTCAACTACTGAAGAAAAACGATGAAACGTATTACATGGCGATCCTGCCACCTCGAATGCTGAATCTTCTGGTGCCCGTCCTGCCAGCTCGAATGCTGAATCTTCTGGTGCCCGTCCAGCCTCCTCGTATACTGAAACTTCTGGTTCCGGTCCTCCCACTTTGTCAAGTTTGGAGTCTTTTGGTACTGGCTCAAACTTGGAATCTTCCGGCACAGTAGAAGACGTTTCGCGTCACTCAGGTCTGGAATTGCATTTCGAGTTGGATTTGGAAGAATTCAACCGACTTTTTGAACGTTGTCAAAGACGTATCGAGGAGTACGTTCTGACAAACTTAGCGAGGCGTGTGGACATCCCAATCCAACAATACATTCCAACACCAATTGGGACGCCAGACTTTCGAGGACCGAAGCCCAGGAAGATCGAGAAGTTTTTGAGGAAGACCGACGATACGAGGATTGAGGACAAGATTACGGCGATCCAGAAGAAATGACGACCAAGAGGCGGTCTGAAGACGAAGATCAAGCGAGATAGAGCGGAACTACACCGTCTAATACGGATTTCTGTGGGAGAGCAGAAAAAATATTTTCAACGGGAACTACTGAAGCTAAAACCGTGAGATGGGAAACAATTGTTCGGCAGCTACAGCGGATACAACGATTATAGACGAGTACAAACAGGCGTTTTCGACATCTGCGATTTTTATCGTCGCAATATGTGGTTTTTATTTATACCATGATTATAATAAGAAATATGTTGTTAAGAGAATTAATAGAAGTATAAATGTTTAATTAATATGTCAATATAACTTTTCGAGTCTAATGCACGTTAGTTTTGTTTTGCAACATATATGCAATCTTTAGAAGAAATTGTTTTTGAAAATGTGAAAATTTTGGGGAACCTCAAGAAAAGTTCAGAGTTTACATACTTTTGACACTCTTAAATTGAAATTGGAAGAGTTGAAGGATAGGAAAGATAAATTCAACAAAATTTTGATTAGACTTGGTGACGAAAGCTCTAAGTTATTAGGCTTAAAATTAAAGTTCAAAGCAGAGGCAGCGATCCTAGAAGGCGAGCTTTGGCTGCAGCTTGGCAAACAAGGATATTCAGCGGAAGATATCCAACAGGAAGGTATAACGGCGGAATTGGAAACTATATTAGTATGTTGATATTAAAAGATCGGTTTACCATGGGTAACTTTGATTTAGGGACAGCCATAAAAATAATTCCCGTATTTGAGGGAAAGTAACATATAAAAAACTTGAACCTTTCCTTAAAATCTTGGAAATCTTCAATGAAACCTTGTCTGCCACAGGAAAGCTACAACTTATAGGATTCGTCACTAGTGTCAAATTAAGTGCTAATGTAAGACTTTCGTTGAGTGATGTCTCAATCTCAACTTTTGAATCTTTAAAGCTGATTTTATCGTCAAGATTTAAAAACACTAAAACTGTACCGCAAATTTACTCAATATTGAACCATATCACTCAAAATAAAACTGAAGTGTTAGTTTTTAAAGATCGAATATTATCTCTGGTAGATGAATTAAATCAACTACCAATACAAGAGTTAGGTAGCGAAGCTAATGAAGGGGAACGAAAAGTTATAGCAAGCATGAATAATACTTATGCATTAACAGTTTTCAAGAATGGTTTGAGTGACAAGCTGAAAAATATCATATTTTCAGCAAGACCAAAGAATTTTTCAGAGGCTGTGTTGTTAGCGCAAGAGTTAGAAAATGCAGAGACACAAACTGCAAGTAATGTTATGCATATTAATGGAAACTCAAACAATAGAGGCAAACAGCAAAAACACAAAAAGTATAGTAATAACAGCAACAACAGGGGTAATAATAGAAATAATAATAACAATAACAATAATAGAAATAATAGTAACAACAACAATAATAACAACAAATGGGGTGTAGAAAGCCAACCCTACGTCCGAGCTAAAACATCTAATGCCACGTGCACCCCGGGCAACGTTATAAAACGGCTAACAGGGCTCTGGAAACCCCATTTGGGAGAAAAATAATGGAGACACGAAATATGTCAAGAAGAAGACGGGCAGGGATATCTGCCCAAGTGTCGGAGGGAGCCGCGACCTCCGGAGAGGGCTTCCCCTCTGTACAAGAGGGGCAGTCGCCAGCAGTAAATGGGCATACGGGCATGCGCCCACCAACCAGAAGGAGACCGACTGCCGCGAGTGCATCCGCACGAACCGGTAGGACGCGTACTGCTCCAGCACCATCGAGGAGCCCTCCTTTACCTGTGGTTGATGTTTCGCCTGGTATCCAGGCGACCACAGCTGCAGGCTCGCGTAGGCAACGGATGAAATGGACAGAGGAAATGAACCTTTTCATAATCCGTGCCTACTACGAGATCGAACTGTCGCAAGGGACAACATCATATCGACCCTTGCTACATCAGAGGTTCGTCGAGCGATTTCCGCAATTCGCATATGTGTCAATGCAGCGGGCTTCAGACCAGTACCGCTTCATTGTGCGAAGGGGTGCAACACCGGAGATGACGAAGGAAAGAATACGACTTGAGGCTTTGGAGGCAACTGGAAACCAAGAGTCGGCGGGGCAGGATGTGGTGTCCCTACCGCTACCATCACGTCACTCTGTCCCGCACAGGAGTACCTACAACACCAGACGAAGTACACTACTTCACCGCCAAGTGGAAGTCTCTTCTGAAGTTCACGACGAATATGAAAGAGCTTGCTTGGAATATCAGGAAATAGATCCCCTGCACAGACCTGGCATTCCCAGGTTACATACATCTGCTGCAACACCTGATATTCTTTCTCAAATCGACAGCGAAATCGCATCCAGACTCAGCTCTGATACGACGTTACTGGAACTGCAATCACTTGTGTATTGCGGTGCAGTGGCGGCTATCAGATTACATGGCCGGAGGATCCGTGATAGCGTTGTCGACGTGAGACAAAAACAAGAACCAGCCTGGAAGATTCGTCTTGAGCGGAAGAGAGATTCCTTACGACAGGATATTGGCCCATTGACTCAATACGTCGCTGGCAATACCTGTAAGCGGTTGAACAAAAAAGTGGAAAAGATCCTCCGTAAATATTCCACTCCTTCCGGAACTCCTTTGGTGGAAGTACTGGACACACTAAAACAGAAGCTCGCAGTAATCACAAATCGTCTCCGACGATACATGCTGAGCCTCTCCAAACGTGTTCAGAACGCTGCTTTCACCAAGAGCCAGCGGAACTTCTACAAGACCATCAATGAGGACCAACAAGCCAGCCCCACTATTAACTTCTCAGTGGCTGACGCGGAACAATACTGGGATGGACTTTGGCAAACTCCCGCTCAACACACCCAACATACTGAGTGGATCACTGCCGAAACCACCCGCCATGCCAGCTTGCCTGGCATGATTTTCGCTGAGGTCACTGAAACCGATGTCCGCGAAGTTATTAAGCGGTCCAAAAATTGGAAGGGGCCTGGTCCTGACAAATTGCAGATTTTCTGGTATAAGCGATTCCCGAGTATATGTGGTCAGCTCGCACAACAGATAAATCTGTTGATAAATATGCCTGAGGATTTTCCACCTTTCCTCACAGCAGGTGTAACCTACTTGTTACCCAAACGGGAAACAGTGGAGAGCCCTGCTGAAACAAGGCCTATAACATGCTTGCCAACACTGTACAAATACATTACAGCCATTATTAGTGGCAGGATCTATACGCACCTTGAGCAGAACAATATCCTTGCCGAAGAGCAAAAATGCTGCCGAGTCGGATTTAGGGGTTGCAAGGAACAACTAACGATCGACTCGGTTGTGGTAGGACAAGCTACGCGCAATCACAGGAATCTGTATTGCTGCTACATCGATTACGCCAAAGCGTTTGACAGCATCCCCCATAGCTGGCTAATCGAGGTCCTCCACATGTACCGCGTAGATCCTGCTCTAATCAATTTCCTAGCAAAAGTGATGGAAGGATGACACTATCAGTGCCATCAACCGAAGGCAATATGCTCTCTCAACCGGTACATATCCGAAGAGGCATATTCCAAAGGGACTCTTTGAGTCCTCTCTGGTTCCGCTTGGCGCTGAACCCCCTTTCATCACTTTTAAATTCGGCTAGACAGTACGGCTATACAATCAAGCATGGTCTTCTTGGAATGTTTTCCAAATTCGAGCTGACTCACTTGATATACTTAGATGACATCAAACTATACTCGGGAAGCGACGCCCATCTTAAAAGTCTGCGGATCACAGAAAATTTCGGCCGTGATATTCGGATGGACTTCGGGTTAGACAAGTGTCGAATCCGTTCCATCCGCAAAGGCGTTCACGCACCGAACCCTGGCTTCACTTTGGATGATATCCATATAGGTGCAATGTCGGAGGCAGACTTTTACAAATACCTGGGAATTCTGCAAAGTGTACACCCCAGCATTGATGACTTGAGAGAAGGACTGCTGGTTGAGTTCTGGCGCAGGTTGAAATTGGTGCTAAAGTCCAACTTATCGGGAAGGAATAAAATAAGTGCGATCAACTTATATGCCATTCCTTCACTGACCTACTCATTCGGAATAGTCCCGTGGTCTGTCACATCTTTGGCGGACATTGAACGAGGGGTACGCGTTTTAATGTCCAAATTCCGAATGCTACATCCAAAATCGTCAGTGGAGTCTACCTCGTGACATCGGAGGTAGAGGTTTAGTTGACATTGCCAACTTACATCATCAGCAAGTCAACTAACTTCGCACTTATTTCCGAGGCAAAGCAACATCGAGTGCTCTGCATAATGCTGTATGCAAGGCAGATGATGTTTTGACTCCACTGAACTTAAAGGATCAATCATTTGCTCCTTTGAGTCTGGTGAAGTCAGACCAAGAGAAGATCGACAAATGGAAGGCAAAGGCGATGCATAGTAAACACACGAGTTGCCTTTGGCAGTCATTTGTCGATCTTCACCTGTCTAACAGGTGGCTTCGTGCAGGGTACCTCTTTACCGAAACAGAAGGTTCGATGGTTGCCATTCAGGACGGCGTTGTCCCCACCCGTGCTTATCTTAAGCATATATGCAAGCAAAGGGTGGATGACGACCGGTGCAGAATGTGTGGCGCGGTATTGGAACACTTGACCACATCATTTCTGGTTGTCCTGTAATGGCGCCAGTAGAGTACACGGACAGACACAATGCTGTATGCAAGGTAATCCACCAACACCTTGCATACAAGCACGGGCTGATCAGTGAAACCGTACCGATCTACCAGTACACTCCACAAGCAGTGCTTGACAGCACTCGCTTCACGATGTACTGGGATCGCCAGGTAAACACTGATCACCCGGTCGCCCACAACAAACCCGATGTACCCCTAGTCGACGAGTCGCTCTGCATACATAATCGATGTTGCTATCCCCCATAATAGCAACATCGAGAGAAAGCATGCGGAGAACTATAGTGCACTGGCCCAAGAAACCAAACAACTTTAGCATCTTTGCAGTGTACGAATACTGCCTGTAATATTGCCTGCGTTCACATTTTGGAGCGCTTCGGTTATTCAGCAATTGAAATGCATGTAAACGGAAAAATCAGTGATTTTTTCCGTTTACGTGCATTTCACTTGCTGAATAACCGAAGCGCTCCAAAACGTGAACGCAGGCAATGTCGGCTACCGGTATAATACCTGTTGGATATTGCCAGATGTATTGTAAAATGACGTTTGAATTGTCATGTCAATTGTACCCCAAGATGACATTTGCATTTAATAAAACCAGGTGTCGGTCTCTTCCGCCACCAACCACCGAAGTGACAACACGTCACAATGGCCGTAAAAAATGTTCGAGGTAATCGAGATTTAGATTTTTCGGTTGATCAAAAAGTTTACGTGAGAAATTATAGCGATCCTAACAAGCCGAGTTGGTCGCCCGCCGTGATAAAGAATAAATTTGGCCCGAGAAATTACACTTGCTTACTAACTCATAATAATCGATACATAAAAAGACATCTGGATCAGATTCGCCCAGCCGCCAGTAAGAATGAAATGCCGAACGACGAATCAAATAATACTTTGGAACCCACAATTTTACTCCATATTCCTGAATTTTCTACTGATCAGTCCCAGCAGCCGGTCCATGACTCGATGGCAACCGCAGAAGCCGAAGTAAATTTAAGAGAGAGAGTTGGTAGAGCTCCTAGAGTAGCATCAATTAAAGCAAAAGAAAAAATGAAAGAACAAAAGTAAATTAAAGAATGATTAATTTTCTATTATTTAACAATTAAGTATTTGAATTTGTAATATCGCTCAGTAATGAAAATTGAAGATCGATAAGAAGTATTAACTGCCTTTATTGCTTTGTTTCAACATTTTTAGTTTTGAATTAAATTATGCTTTATAAATTGTTTAGATTTTCTTCATCACTCTGAGAATTATTTGTGAAAATTGTAAACAATTTAAGGAAGAGGTTGTTGGATATTGCCAGATGTATTGTAAAATGACGTTTGAATTGTCATATCAATTGTAACCCAAGATGACATTTGCATTTAATAAAGCCAGGTGACATTGTTGAAAATGATTGGTTCTGAAGCATATGGAATCATTCACAGCATTTGCAGCCCGACATTGCCGAGTGAAAAGACTTATGATCAATTAGTGAAACTTTTGAAACGGCATTACATGCCGCCAGTGATTGTTTATCGCGAAAGAAAAAACTTTTATAGTGCCAAAAAAATGGAAAGTGAAACAGTAGCCGCATGGTTCGCAAAAGTTAAAAAGTTATCAGTGAACTGTAAATTCGGTAGTAGTATGGAACAAAAGGTGCTCGACAAATTCATAACGGAATTACCAGCGAAAATTTTCGAGAAATTTTGTGAAGAAGACGAGACGTTATCGCTTAATGCTGCATTCAAGAAAGCATTGATCTTCGAGACAAAATATGCCGTTCAACAGTCCAATGATATAAATTTCATCAATCGACGAGGGAAACAGAAGAACAAGTCGAAGCCTAACGTGAGAAACAACAACAACAATGCCAGCAGTGAATCCAAACCGAGGAAACCATGTACTCATTGCGGTTGGAAAAATCACGAGTCAGAGAAGTGCAAATTCCGTACATCCAAGTGCCACTCGTGCGGAAAGCAAGGACATTTGGCAAACATTTGCCGGAACAAAGGAAATCAAAGGGAAGATCATGAAGTAAAATATATACAGAGTGATGATTTTTCTAATAATTTTTCAATTTACAGTGTTGTTGAAGAAGGCAATTCGGACTTCTCGGTTTTTGCCATCGACGATCGGGATAAGCTGTCTAACTGTTATGAGCTTCCAGTGGAAATCGAAGGCAAGCCAATTTTGGCCATGTGTGATACCGGAGCACCCTGTTCTCTAATGTCGATAGACGTTTTTTGTCATAATTTCGATAGAAGAATTCTTCGATCGTGCACAGCATTTTTTACTGGTTATGGTGGTGAAACTTTAAAATTGGTAGGCGAATTTGAAGCACATGTCAAATTTAACGGCAGCAAAATCAAAGGTAAAATAATCGTGACGGATTCTAATAGACCAACATTGTTGGGTAGGGATTTTCTCCGCGGTTTTGGTTTCGAATTAGTTCAGAAGACATCTAAAGAAATCAATTTGATAAAAGAGGAAATTTTCCCAAGCGCTAGTGTATACAATGAAATCATTGAGTCAATTAAGAGCGAATTTTCTGATGTTTTCAAGAGCGGTTTAGGTCGATATAAATTATATGAGATCAACCTACCTATTTTGCCTGATTCTCAACCTATTTTTTGCAAGCCACGTCCAATCCCTCTTGCATGGAAAAAAAGAAATTGAAAATCAATTAGATCAATTGGTCGATTCGGGAATGCTTGTCCCAACTAACAATTCTGAATGGGGTATCCCTCTGGTTCCCATTCTGAAGCCAAACGGCAAGCTCCGCATTTGTGGTGATTATAAAACAACCATTAATAGATTATTAAAAGATTTTAAATATCCATTACCACGAATTGATTAAATATTTGCTTCAATGCCAGGAGGTAAACTTTTTACGAAATTAGATATGTCGAACGCGTACAATCAACTTGTTTTGAATAAGGAATCTCAGAAACTCTGTACATGGAGCACTCATAAAGGTATATTTTCAATGACCCGACTTCCTTTTGGAGTCAAAACAGCAGCAGCTATATTCCAAAAGACAATTGAAGGTCTTTTATCTCAATTTGAGAATGTATTTTGTTACCAGGATGACATTGTCATCACTGGGCCGAATCTTTCCGTTCATCTGAAAACTTTAAAAGAAGTTCTAGAGCGCCTTAGAACAGCTGGTTTGAGGTTAAACCCCGATAAATGTGAATTTTTCCAATCGAAAATCTCATATTTGGGATTCGATATAGATTCGACAGGACTGTCTAACAACAAGGAGCGCGTTAAGGTTGTGCTAAATGCACCAAAACCTTCAAATACAATATTTCGGAATTGAGAGCTTTCATTGGTTTGGTCAACCATCATTCAAATTTCATTGAAAATTTTGCAAATAAAATGACCCCTTTGTATGACTTATTAAAAAAAGGTGTTGAGTTCAATTGGACCAACGAATGCCAGCGGGCTGATGAACTGATGAAGACGGAAATCTGTTCAAGCAAAACGCTAGTTCATTTTGATCCGAAATTACCGATAATTTTGTCGACTGACGCATCTAATTTGGCTATTGACGGAGTCTTATCTCATGTTTTCGATGATGGAACTGAAAAACCCATCGCGTATGTCTCAAGAGCGTTGAACAGCGCTGAAAAAAATTACAGTACGATTGAAAAAGAAGCCCTCGCAATTATCTTCAGCGTAACTAAATTAAAGCAATATTTATTAGGTATTCATTTCGTCTTGAAAACAGATCACAGACCTCTTTTAGCTATTTTTGGCCAATACAAAGGCATTCCAGTGATGGCCGCATCACGAATGCAACGATGGGCCTTCACACTTTCGGGATTTGACTATGAAATAAAATATGTAAAGGGCACTTTTAATCGAGCAGATAGTTTGTCTAGGATGGCTCAATTGGAAGTTTCTGAGGTGAAGCCAGAACCGAATTATATAGATTATATTGGGTTTATTAATCCTTTGAATTTAAATTATAAAACAATTGGAATCGAAAAGAAAAGGGATAACATTTTGTCTAAAGTATTAAGTTGCATTCAAGATGGAACTTTAGGAAAGATGGACAGAAAAGACTTCGAACAATTCAAGACAAGACATTCTGAGCTTACAGTCGAGAGAGACTGCATCTTGTGGGGCTATCGAACTGTGATTCCCAGCAAATTGAGGAAAGCTGTGTTGGATTTATTACACCAATCACATTTTGGTATAGTAAAAACCAAATCACTAGCCCGTTCATATATTTGGTGGCCAAGAATGGACCACGATATTGAAAATATGATCAAGAATTGCAATTCGTGTCAGAAGATACAAGCTAGCCCGGAAAAAGCTTCTTTAATTCCTTGCGCGCCCACCGATTCAGCATGGCAAAGAATTCATGTTGATTATGCCAGTCCAGTCAGAGGTTATTATCTTTTGTTGATTGTGGACTCCTTTTCAAAATGGGCTGAAGTCTTCAAGACAAAAGATATAACGTCCTCTTTCACTATCGATAAGCTTCGTGAAGTATTTTGTCGATTTGGTTTGGTCGAAATATTGGTTAGCGACAATGGCAGGCAATTCACATCACAAGAGTTCAAAAAGTTTATTGATATGAATGGAATTAGACACATTTTCACAGCTCCTGGTCATCCTGCTACCAATGGCCAAGCCGAAAACTTCGTAAAAACTCTAAAAAAATCTTTACAAGCAACATTGCAGAACGACCACTCTGATTTTGAAGCGATTTTAAATAGATTTCTATTTGATTATCGCACAACGAAGCATTGTGCAACTGGGGAATCGCCAGCAAAATTATTATTTAATAGAGAACTTAGGTCGCGGTTTAGTCTATTGAAACCGCCGCTCATAAAACAAAATACCGAGAGAGCTCAAGAAATGGCCGTAAAAAATGTTCGAGGTAATCGAGATTTAGATTTTTCGGTTGATCAAAAAGTTTACGTGAGAAATTATAGCGATCCTAACAAGCAGAGTTGGTCGCCCGCCGTGATAAAGAATAAATTTGGCCCGAGAAATTACACTTGATTACTAACTCATAATAATCGATACATAAAAAGACATCTGGATCAGATTCGCCCAGCCGCCAGTAAGAATGAAATGCCGAACGACAAATCAAATAATACTTTGGAACCCACAATTTTACCCCATATTCCTGAATTTTCTACTGATCAGTCCCAGCAGCCGGTCCATGACTCGATGGCAACCGCAGAAGCCGAAGTAAATTTAAGAGAGAGAGTTGGTAGAGCTCCTAGAGTAGCATCAATTAAAGCAAAAGAAAAAATGAAAGAACAAAAGTAAATTAAAGAATGATTAATTTTCTATTATTTAACAATTAAGTATTTGAATTTGTAATATCGCTCAGTAATGAAAATTGAAGATCGATAAGAAGTATTAACTGCCTTTATTGCTTTGTTTCAACATTTTTTAGTTTTGAATTAAATTATGCTTTATAAATTGTTTAGATTTTCTTCAGCACTCTGAGAATTATTTGTGAAAATTGTAAACAATTTAAGGAAGAGGTTGTTGGATATTGCCAGATGTATTGTAAAATGACGTTTGAATTGTCATATCAATTGTAACCCAAGATGACATTTGCATTTAATAAAACCAGGTGACATTGTTGAAAATGATTGGTTCTGAAGCATATGGAATCATTCACAGCATTTGCAGCCCGACATTGCCGAGTGAAAAGACTTATGATCAATTAGTGAAACTTTTGAAACGGCATTACATGCCGCCAGTGATTGTTTATCGCGAAAGAAAAAACTTTTATAGTGCCAAAAAAATGGAAAGTGAAACAGTAGCCGCATGGTTCGCAAAAGTTAAAAAGTTATCAGTGAACTGTAAATTCGGTAGTAGTATGGAACAAAAGGTGCTCGACAAATTCATAACGGAATTACCAGCGAAAATTTTCGAGAAATTTTGTGAAGAAGACGAGATGTTATCGCTTAATGCTGCATTCAAGAAAGCATTGATCTTCGAGACAAAATATGCCGTTCAACAGTCCAATGATATAAATTTCATCAATCGACGAGGGAAACAAAAGAACAAGTCGAAGCCTAACGTGAGAAACAACAACAACAATGCCAGCAGTGAATCCAAACCGAGGAAACCATGTACTCATTGCGGTTGGAAAAATCACGAGTCAGAGAAGTGCAAATTCCGTACATCCAAGTGACATTCGTGCGGAAAGCAAGGACATTTGGCAAACATTTGCCGGAACAAAGGAAATCAAAGGGAAGATCATGAAGTAAAATATATACAGAGTGATGATTTTTCTAATAATTTTTCAATTTACAGTGTTGTTGAAGAAGGCAATTCGGACTTCTCGGTTTTTGCCATCGACGATCCGGATAAGCTGTCTAACTGTTATGAGCTTCCAGTGGAAATCGAAGGCAAGCCAATTTTGGCCATGTGTGATACCGGAGCACCCTGTTCTCTAATGTCGATAGACGTTTTTTGTCATAATTTCGATAGAAGAATTCTTCGATCGTGCACAGCATCTTTTACTGGTTATGGTGGTGAAACTTTAAAATTGGTAGGCGAATTTGAAGCACATGTCAAATTTAACGGCAGCAAAATCAAAGGTAAAATAATCGTGACGGATTCTAATAGACCAACATTGTTGGGTAGGGATTTTCTCCGCGGTTTTGGTTTCGAATTAGTTCAGAAGACATCTAAAGAAATCAATTTGATAAAAGAGGAAATTTTCCCAAGCGCTAGTGTATACAATGAAATCATTGAGTCAATTAAGAGCGAATTTTCTGATGTTTTCAAGAGCGGTTTAGGTCGATATAAATTATATGAGATCAACCTACCTATTTTGCCTGATTCACAACCTATTTTTTGCAAGCCACGTCCAATCCCTCTTGCATGGAAAAAAGAAATTGAAAATCAATTAGATCAATTGGTCGATTCGGGAATGCTTGTCCCAACTAACAATTCTGAATGGGGTACCCCTCTGGTTCCCATTCTGAAGCCAAACGGCAAGCTCCGCATTTGTGGTGATTATAAAACAACCATTAATAGATTTTTAAAAGATTTTAAATATCCATTACCACGAATTGATCAAATATGCAAGGAGGTAAACTTTTTACGAAATTAGATATGTCGAACTTGTTTTAAATAAGGAATCTCAGAAACTCTGTACATGGAGCACTCATAAAGGTATATTTTCAATGACCCGACTTCCTTTTGGAGTCAAAACAGCAGCAGCTATATTCCAAAAGACAATTGAAGGTCTTTTATCTCAATTTGAGAATGTATTTTGTTACCAGGATGACATTGTCATCACTGGGCCGAATCTTTCCGTTCATCTGAAAACTTTAAAAGAAGTTCTAGAGCGCCTTAGAACAGCTGGTTTGAGGTTAAACCCCGATAAATGTGAATTTTTCCAATCGAAAATCTCATATTTGGGATTCGATATAGATTCGACAGGACTATCTAACAACAAGGAGCGCGGCGTTAAGGTTGTGCTAAATGCACCAAAACCTTCAAATACAATATTTCGGAATTGAGAGCTTTCATTGGTTTGGTCAACCATCATTCAAATGTCATTGAAAATTTTGCAAATAAAATGACCCCTTTGTATGACTTATTAAAAAAAGGTGTTGAGTTCAATTGGACCAACGAATGCCAGCGGGCTGATGAACTGATGAAGACGGAAATCTGTTCAAGCAAAACGCTAGTTCATTTTGATCCGAAATTACCGATAATTTTGTCGACTGACGCATCTAATTTGGCTATTGACGGAGTCTTATCTCATGTTTTCGATGATGGAACTGAAAAACCCATCGCGTATGTCTCAAGAGCGTTGAACAGCGCTGAAAAAAATTACAGTACGATTGAAAAAGAAGCCCTCGCAATTATCTTCAGCGTAACTAAATTAAAGCAATATTTATTAGGTATTCATTTCGTCTTGAAAACAGATCACAGACCTCTTTTAGCTATTTTTGGCCAATACAAAGGCATTCCAGTGATGGCCGCATCACGAATGCAACGATGGGCCTTCACACTTTCGGGATTTGACTATGAAATAAAATATGTAAAGGGCACTTTTAATCGAGCAGATAGTTTGTCTAGGATGGCTCAATTGGAAGTTTCTGAGGTGAAGCCAGAACCGAATTATATAGATTATATTGGGTTTATTAATCCTTTGAATTTAAATTATAAAACAATTGGAATCGAAACGAAAAGGGATAACATTTTGTCTAAAGTATTAAGTTGCATTCAAGATGGAACTTTAGGAAAGATGGACAGCAAAGACTTCGAACAATTCAGGACAAGACATTCTGAGCTTACAGTCGAGAGAGATTGCATCTTGTGGGGCTATCGAACTGTGATTCCCAGCAAATTGAGGAAAGCTGTGTTGGATTTATTACACCAATCACATTTTGGTATAGTAAAAACCAAATCACTAGCCCGTTCATATATTTGGTGGCCAAGAATGGACCACGATATTGAAAATATGATCAAGAATTGCAATTCGTGTCAGAAGATACAAGCTAGCCCGGAAAAAGCTTCTTTAATTCCTTGGACGCCCACCGATTCAGCATGGCAAAGAATTCATGTTGATTATGCCGGTCCAGTCAGAGGTTATTATCTTTTGTTGATTGTGGACTCCTTTTCAAAATGGGCTGAAGTCTTCAAGACAAAAGATATAACGTCCTCTTTCACTATCGATAAGCTTCGTGAAGTATTTTGTCGATTTGGTTTGGCCGAAATATTGGTTAGCGACAATGGCAGGCAGTTCACATCACACGAGTTCAAAAAGTTTATTGATATGAATGGAATTAGACACATTTTCACAGCTCCTGGTCATCCTGCTACCAATGGCCAAGCCAAAAACTTCGTAAAAACTCTAAAAAAATCTTTACAAGCAACATTGCAGAACGACCACTCTTATTTTGAAGCGATTTTAAATAGATTTCTTTTTGATTATCGCACAACGAAGCATTGTGCAACTGGGGAATCGCCAGCAAAATTATTATTTAATAGAGAACTTAGGTCGCGGTTTAGTCTATTGAAACCGCCGCTCATAAAACAAAATATCGAAAGAGCTCAAGAAATGGCCGTAAAAAATGTTCGAGGTAATCGAGATTTAGATTTTTCGGTTGATCAAAAAGTTTACGTGAGAAATTATAGCGATCCTAACAAGCCGAGTTGGTCGCCCGCCGTGATAAAGAATAAATTTGGCCCGAGAAATTACACTTGCTTACTAACTCATAATAATCGATACATAAAAAGACATCTGGATCAGATTCGCCCAGCCGCCAGTAAGAATGAAATGCCGAACGACGAATCAAATAATACTTTGGAACCCACAATTTTACTCCATATTCCTGAATTTTCTATTGATCAGTCCCAGCAGCCGGTCCATGACTCGATGGCAACCGCAGAAGCCGAAGTAAATTTAAGAGAGAGAGTTGGTAGAGCTCCTAGAGTAGCATCAATTAAAGCAAAAGAAAAAATGAAAGAACAAAAGTAAATTAAAGAATGATTAATTTTCTATTATTTAACAATTAAGTATTTGAATTTGTAATATCGCTCAGTAATGAAAATTGAAGATCGATAAGAAGTATTAACTGCCTTTATTGCTTTGTTTCAACATTTTTAGTTTTGAATTAAATTATGCTTTATAAATTGTTTAGATTTTCTTCATCACTCTGAGAATTATTTGTGAAAATTGTAAACAATTTAAGGAAGAGGTTGTTGGATATTGCCAGATGTATTGTAAAATGACGTTTGAATTGTCATATCAATTGTACCCCAAGATGACATTTGCATTTAATAAAACCAGGTGTCGGTCTCTTCCGCCACCAACCACCGAAGTGACAACACGTCTTTTTCTCCGCTCCGAATACACTACAATACCCAAAGACCTTCTGGCTTCCCTCACCCAATTAAACATGCCGCACAATCTCATTGACGTTATGCAAAAATACGTCATTTTGCATACTTGTGCAATAGTGCGGAAAGTGCTCGGCGACCTCCACTAATTTATACGAGTATTATAGTATTATAGATGTAGAATCTCCTCAGCGCACCAGTCAAGAATCACAGATGTAGAATCTCCTCAGTGCACCAGTCAAGAATCAGCCCTCCCAAAATCTTTGCGGTTGATAAGCTCTTGAGTAATGCTACAGCGGTGGCGTATACTACCGCCCTTGAGGAAAAACTATCACCTATGCTACACAACATCAGCAACACAGGCGTCCATGGGTTCTGGGAAGAACTCAAGGGTACCATCAAGGATGTCGCAGAGAAGGTCGTGGGATATAAAGCCCGGCGAGCGCGAAATGACTGGTTCGACGAAGAATGCAAAAATTCACTTGACACGAAAAACGAGGCCTACAGACAATGGATTCAACGAGGAACCAGAGCCAGAAGAGAAAAATATGACGAGCTACGGCGAATATCGAATAGAATAATTAGACGTAAGAAACGTAAATACTTTGACGAGCAGTTGCTGAACATAAACGAAAACTTAGCTAATAGGAACACCAGACAAGCGTACAAACTAGTAAATACAATTAAGAACGGCTACCAACCCAGGACTAGCCTTTGTAAGGACAAGGACGGAAACATCATCAGCGACACCGATGGTATTAACAAACGATGGGCCTCTTATTTTGAAGAGCTTCTAAACCGACCATCTAACATCCCCACACAGGAAGCTCTCGATGATATTGTTTATCTAGGCCCACCCATTCAACCCCCGACAGTAGAGGAAGTTGATCTCGCGTTGCGGTCACTAAAACAAAATAAAGCGCCGGGCGCTGACGAGATCCCAGCTGAACTGCTAAGATTCGGTGGAACGAGTCTAGTTAATGCCATACATCAATTACTCCTGCGAGTATGGGAGAACGAGGAGATCCCAGACGATTGGCGCAGAAGCATCATCTGTCCAATCCATAAAAAGGGAGATAAATTGCGGTGTGAGAATTACAGGGGCATCTCACTAGTTTGTACGTCCTATAAAATTTTGACGAAAATTCTGGAAAATAGAATAAAACCGTACGCAGAACGAGTCATTGGCGAATATCAAAGCGGTTTCAGACCTGGTCGCTCCACAACCGATCAGCTCTTGTCAGTCAAACTGATACTCCAGAGGTGCTGGGAATACAACGTAAACGTATACCAAATCTTTGTCGACTTCAAGCAGGCATACGACAGTATCGATCGTGGAGTACTGTACAACATCATGCTGCAATTTGATATACCGGCAAAATTAGTGCGACTGACAAAGATGACGATGACCAACTCCGTCTCACAAGTCAGGATCCAGAATAGACTTACTGATCTATTTGAAACACGCACTGGTTTGAAACAGGGCGATGGACTGGCACCGACGCTCTTCAACCTAGCACTGGAATACGTTATTCGGGCCATGAATATGGACAACAGCAAGACGCTGCTCATCAAGTCGACACAATTAGCAGCGTACGCCGACGACATCAACATCATGTCCCGAAGATTGGCTGACGCAGAAGAACTTCTGCATACGCTCGATACCGCTGCAAAGGAAGTTGGATTACGTATTAACGAGGGTAAAACTAAAATAATGATGCAATCGGTGACAAGGACACCTGCACAACCGAGCATCAACGTGGGGGACCTCAACATCGTGTTCGTGAACAACTTCATCTACCTGGGTTGCAACCTGTCAAGGGACGCCAACGAAACTGACGAAATCAAGCGACGGAGACAGTTAGCTAATAAGACTTTTTTCTCGGTTCTCCCCATAATGAAATCGAAACATGTGCACAGAAACACGAAGCTCCGCGTGTACAAAACCATTATACGACCAGTGCTATGCTATGGTTGGGAGAGCTCAGTAGGTGTGGACGCCGCGCGGCTGCTGGGCTCCCAAAATTGGAGGACGCGGTCACGTGACCGAGATAATTGGAGGACAATGATCCAGGCGGCCAAGGCCCGACGTCGGGCTGTCGCGCCACGATGATTATAGTATCTATCAGGATGCCGGCATAACACCTGCCCGAAGCATCCATACCCGTTAACTTGATACTTGCATCCGTTGCGGGTGTATATACCGGCCAAAGGGGCCGAGATTACGCCAGCCAGGCGATAATAAATAAATGTAATGGAAATGACAATATGAATAATAAAAATAACAATAACAGTTATTCCAACGATAGAAGGCGAAATGTGCATGTTGTAATGGACCAGGGAAACGTCCAAGGATCCGGAGAAGTCATGGCAAGCCCCCCGGAGTAGAATCAATTGCTAAAGAGCGAAATATATATAAGGTATCTAATAACTGTACAAATTATATTAAAATTTATAATTATGAATCTGATAGGCATTTATTATGTTTAATAGATACAGGGGCAGACATGTCTATTTGTAAAGATGATGTTTATACAAATTTAGAGTACAGAATAGATGGTGAAAGTAGGATTAAGCTCACGGGTATAACCAAGGACATAACTATGTCTTTAGGTACTTCTAACTTAGAATTATTAATTGGTAAGCATAGAATAACTGAGTCTTTTCACATTGTAAACAGTGATTTTCCAATCAGTACAGATGATATTATCGGTAGAGCTTTTATGATCAATTATATGTGTAAAATTGATTATGAGACGTTTAAAATAACATTTGATGTAAACGATGAAGAAGTTGTATTATCCATGGACACAAAAAGACAAGGTAATTCACAACTCAACATATCTGCTAGAACTGTGTGTGTGCTAACTGCAACTATAGAAATGTGCTATTATTAACCTTTTCCGATGAAATTTCAAAATTCTATTAATCTAGGTTTTCTACGCTAGTAAAATGGCGCTTTTCTGTAAATTTTCATATTTCTAAGTATAACGGTCTCGAAATGCAAGGGGGGGGGGGCAAACTCGAATGACATATTTTCTCCTCCCCCTCTTTTCCCGTTTCTTCAAATTGGAAAAAAAATCCAAAAATGGAATGTACTCGACGGTACCTTTCTTATGATATCCCACTTGCCTGTATCAAACGAAAAAAAAATTTCGACCTTCATTTCCCCTCTATGGGGACCTCCGCTTAAAGTTCACCTATTACGACGATTCGCTTTCTCCGGCGAATTATAATAATTCTTCACATTCATACAAAATTTCATGTATGTAGCTTCAGCCGTTCGTGAGATATTCCATGGACAGACGGACAGACAGACATTTGACCGATTTCATAAGGGTTTTGTTTTTACTACAAAACCCTAAAAAGGGGTTTTTGTTCGAAACACAATCATACCAGTAAAAGGTGTACGGCACGTGAACACTACTGACGAGGATGTTGTTATAAAAGATTTTAATGTAGAACTTGAGCCAATGAAAAATTATGACATATTCAAGGTATACACAAGCAAAGATACGATAAAGAGTTTTACTGAAACGGCTAAAAGTTTAAATTCTTTGCTAAAAAAGAATGTGACTTTTGTTTGGACAAAAGATTGTCAAGATGCCTATGAAACATTGAAAATGAAGTTAATAGAACCACCCATTCTCCAATATCCTAATTTCGAGAAACCATTCATCTTAACAACCGACGCATCTAACTATGCTTTAGGAGCATCTCAAGGTGAAATTGGTCAGGACTTACCCATTTCAAATGCAAGTAAGTCTTTAATAACACGAGCCCCCAAATTATTAGCCAAACCCGGAGGCGACTATGGCTCCATTTCAACAAACTCACTAATACATACCAACCCACTCGCTCATCGCGGCTTCAGCTAAAATGCACAGTGATCACTCCAGTCTTTATTCCTCCATGGTCTGTGCCCTCTCTCATCCACCAAAACAGAAAGGAAATGTCACCATCCAGTTCGGAGACAATCAGCGACGCTACCGACTGCGCAAGTCGCTTCAATAAGCAATTTATTAAACATCCTCCACCAGACAGACAAAAGCGCATAATCCGCAGGAGCATCCATAACCGAACCACAAAGAACATACCTGTCTTTACCACGGACGAACTGATAGCCGCAGCTATCAGGAAGGCGGATAACTCGAAAGCCTTGAGACCTGATGGAATCTCAATGGCAATACTGAAGCACCTCGACTCAGCAGCTATCCAATATCTCACGGCTACATTCAACCTATCCATCACATCACTGATCATTCCGGAACTCTGGAAGAAAGGGAGAATAATCCCAATCTAGAAACCTGGGAAAAAAGCGACACCCGGCGAGTCATATCGCCCCATCACACTTCTACCACCAGTTGCCAAAATGCTCGAAGCACTAATCCACCCTGATCCTGCTGCCCAGGTCCAGCTTGCGAACCACCAGCACGGCTTCCGAGGGATGCACAGTACGATGACGGACCTGGATGTCACTACAACTCGCATCCACAATGGCCTCAATCAACCTCGTCCAAGTCACAGAACAATTCTGATGGCACTTGGACTTGTCGAAAGCGTTCGACTCGGCACTTCTGTCTGACTTATATTGTGCATAGCTTCCAACGCAAATATCGAAATGGATTAACAATTAACAACTATCTTACACCGACTTTAGGAGCAAGAAATCGAAACTAAGGAAGATCAAACAAGATGTGCCACATGGAGTTCTGTCCCCCTCCTTGTTCAACCTTTATTTATCTGGACTCCCAACACCACCTGAAGGAATCGAAATTATCTCCTATGCCGATGACTGCTCCATTTTGGCAATACATCATGGAAATGTGCCAACGGACAATCGGTTAACTTAACGCTTTCTTCACAGGCAAGAATTTAACCGTTTCAGCGCCTAAATCCTCGGCAACCTTATTTACTAACTGGACGAAGGAAGTCAAGATGCAACTTGGATTCTCAATTTTCAATCAACCTATTCCAACCGTGAACCATTCTAAAATTCTTGGGAGTAATTATCGGAGCATGACCACATCATGCCTCCCATGCTTCAACTGTGTACGAAAGTATGCGCGGTAGGAATAAAATCCTTAAAGCCTTCATCGGTTGCACCTGGAGCAAAGATAAAGAAACTCTACTGGTCACTTACAAAGCTATCGGAAGATCAGTAGCCAACTATGCGGCTCCTGTGTGGTCTCTGTGACGCATCTAAGAGATCACAACAAGCTTCTTGACAAACAATATCTGGTGGGTTATTACCCTAGGAAACACTCAACACTAATCTCATGGATAAGATACCGCCACCAAAACATACGAGTATTAGACGTGGCTTTAGGGACCTCAAAAGAGATGTCCAGAGGTACAAAAGGTAACGACGCATACAGATCAGCCATAGTAGCAATACATCATGAGGAGGTACAATCATCACTTGCAGGAGTAGGTCAGCCATTGTAGCAATACATCATGAGGAGGTACAATCATCAGTTGCAGGACTAGGTCCAAACAGAGTTCTCTCGGCACAACCACCAGCCATTTCTCCTGAAGAGAGAATTCTTCCGAGAGCAGCGAGAACGACACTTGCCCAACTTCGGTCAGGCTTGTGTTCGCGGCTTAACTCCCGCCTATCTCGCATTGACCGTAATGTCACAAACACATGCCCCGCCTACAATACATTTTCAATTGCCCAGCTGCACCTAGGCCTGTTCCTAAAACCGGTCCACCGGTCTTTATTTAGTACCGGTCCCGAGATTCCCAAGTACCGGTTTCCAAAAAACCGAATCATTAAAAAAAACCGGCTTACGGTCATAAAAACCGACTCATGACCGACCGAGTACTCGAGTACTCGAAAACCGACCTGCTAAAAACCGACCGGCTCATGGTTAAAAAAAAACGGTTTAAAACCGACTCATTAAAAGACCGATTCACCAAAAAGCCGACCGAGTACTCGAAAACCGACCTGTTAAAAACCGACCGGCTCATGGTTAAAAAAAAAAAACGGTTTAAAACCGACTCATTAAAAGACCGATTCACCAAAAAACCGACCGAGTACTCGAGTACTCGAAAACCGACCTGTTAAAAACCGACCGGATCATGGTTAAAGAAAAAACCGGGTTAAAAACCGACTCATTAATTAAAAACCATTGAGCAAATTGAGTTTTTTTGTGCGTACAGTACAGGACAGAATTATTCAAGAAAAGGTTTTAGCTTTTAATTTGAGTGTGATTTTGTATGTGGTATGTCCACACACTTGGTCGTCAAGAGACATGCGTTTAAAATTAAATAGATGTGAACAACATACCCATTGAAAGATTGAATTGAATTGAGAAAAAAAATGTCGGAACTGATGATTATGAGTAATAAAAGATGAAAGTGTGCATGGTTATCCTGGTGGACAAAAACTGGCATTATGTTATTGCGTGGCGGTCGAGACTCATGTATTCTAAATATTGTAGTACAGGTGTTAAATGAGTATTCTATCCTAATACCCGAATCGAGATAGACATAAAAACAGCAAATGGTTGAAAAGATATTCAGTTTCGAAACTTTGAAACATTCATAGGGGATGTAGTAATCAGAAACAGAAAGGAAAATGTTTGTCAAATTTTCGAGAAAAAATTACAGTACTAGTGGCGAAAACATTGGACTAAAATAGAGGTGTTTGCGGTTAATAATTTCGCACAAACCCCAGAGATTTCAGTTTTTGTTCAAATATTTGCTAATGTGAGGTAGGTGTTACAGCATAATCAAAATTGTTAACATAAACGAAAAAATCTGATATATGGGCTAAAAATGATTTGCTTATCTTGCATCCATATTCAATGTATGCATTCAATGTATGCTCGGTCTTAAAAGCCCATTCACTACCAGGAAATACTGATGGACGTCTAAGTTATTCATGCAAGTGAGTGAGCTGTGAAATCACCAGTTTTTTGCTATAGGAAAACAATTAAAGTGCATGGGATCGTTGAATGCACACATGCAAGATAAGCGACGCACTTTCAGTCGATATATTAGATGAGCCGGTCGGTTTTTAACAGGTCGGTTTTCGAGTACTCGAGTACTCGGTCGGTTTTTTGGTGAATCGGTCTTTTAATGAGTCGGTTTTAAACCGGTTTTTTTAACCATGAGCCGGTCGGTTTTTAACAGATCGGGTTTCGAGTACTCGAGTACTCGGTCGGTTTTCTAGTGAATCAGTCTTTTAATGAGTCGGTTTTAAACCGGTTTTTTTTAACCATGAGCCGGTCGGTTTTTAACAGGTCGGCTTTCGAGTACTCGGTCGGTTTTTTGGTGAATCGGTTTTACTATTGAGTCGGTTTTTAACCCGGTTTTTTTGACCATGAGCCGGTTTTTTTAATGATCCGGTTGACCGCTAGGAAAACCGGTTTTCATAAAAACCTAAAACCGGTCTTTAAATCTTAGGACCGAACAGGTCTAGCTGCACCCACAAACCTAAAGTATCTATCTAAAACCGAGGAAGACGAACTATAGCATGAATAACACAGAACTTCTGACCATTACTACTAGATCAAATAACTTTTTTCGCAGATTCATCGCGTTTGTTCGTAGTAGAATTCTTCCGAGAGCAGCGAGAACGACACTTGCCCAACTTCGGTCAGGCTTGTGTTCGCGGCTTAACTCCCGCCTATCTCGCATTGACCGTGATGTCACAAACACATGCCCCGCCTACAATACATTTTCAATTGCCCAGCTGCACCCACAAACCTAAAGTATCTATCTAAAACCGAGGAAGACGAACTATAGCATGAATTACACAGAACTTCTGACCATTACTACTAGATCAAATAACTTTTTTCGCAGATTCATCGCGTTTGTTCGTAGTGTAAATAATTTTTTGGGAGTTTATATGCGGTGCCGGCTACCAAAAAATGATCAGTACTTACGGTATTTCTCGGAAATTCACTTCATTTGCTTCGTTTTCAGCGAATTGACCCGGGCCGGACAACATTGCTTTGATGGTGCCTGAAGTCAAGGCATGCTCTCGCTTAACAATAAATTCGTGTCCGTCGGACGAAATCAACTTCACGTACATTGCATCGGGGCCTTCGCACCCACCATAAACCCTTTCTGCGCGTTGTTGGTCATCCATTGATTGTGACATCTATATTGAAGAAATCGTTTTTAGTCAGTGTGAAGCAAAGAACAAACCTGTTCACCTCTTCAATATTAGTTGAAAGCTGCAAAGGGAAAATGCGCCAGCAAAGTATAAAAGTTGAAAGACCGATAATATCCTCACGACCTTTGACAAGCCAAAAAGACAAACCACAACACTGCCGCCAATTGAAAAAGAATAACTATTCCAGAAACGAAGATAGAGGGTGATAGTGTCGTTATAAGCATTGCCAGATCCGCATATAAATTATGCCGCTGTAAATAAATTATGAAGTAAAGTCAAAACCTTCTAAAGAGCAAGCCTGGAAGTAGGCCGGTCACAGACACAACTACTAGGCAAAGTAGGCCGATGTCAAACGAAAATTTGCACGGTGTGTAATGGAGCGCGAGTGGTTCGGCGGAACATTTTACACGGAAAATTTGGGTTCCCGGTCAATTTGCGCAGTGAAAAGTGGATATGCTGTGGAGTGTCACGCTTATGGTGAAAAGAAAAAATTGCGGAAAAACCTGAATTTTCGACGAAATTCGCGTGTTTTAAGTTGCCGTGGAAAAGTGTTGTTTACATTCGTGTGGCACGTGATAAATTTGTGAGAGCGCCGCAGTGACAATATGGCGGCTGTTAAACGTTGTGAATTTCGTTCGAATTTAATTGAAAATATTGAAATATTTGATTTTAATTTTTTTCGGTCCGTGAAGTGTAGGAATTAGTGCGAAAATGCGAATAATAAGTTGAAGTTTCCGGCATAACGTTTTATTGGTTGTTTAAGAAGTCAATCAATTGACGATTATGCCTGAACGACTTTAATTTGAGAAGCAACTTTTTATATTGATTCTTGATGCCATATTATCTAGGTAAGTACGCTGATGTTGTGTTTGTCCGGTTCAACTGGAGGTACCCCATGAGGTGTGGTTGCCGTTCTGCTACAAGTGTCCCTGAAAATAGTGCTTTGAGGAGGCCAAAAATGCCGCCATTTGACATAATGTTCCGGCATTAGAATGGATGGTTTTTTTTTATTATTTTGTTCCAGAAATGCTAAATGTACTCAAAAGAGTACAAACGGTATCCCTCAACGTAAGTAGGGTTTTAACAGGATTTTATTCATTTATTTTCTCATTCTCATAGGAACAATGAAATTTTAATGGGGAGTTCCGGGAATGATAACACTCTGGTTGTGCAATCAGTTGTTGAACATTCCCGGAAAAAACTTCTGTTATTTACAACAACGTCATCTTTTTCTTTTTTTTTTTTAATACATAATTGAATTCCCATTTAAAACAAGAAATTTAAATATTTTCAAAAGCTTTCTTTTAGGTTGACGAAAGTGGCTGCGCTATGAGACCAAGGAATTGAGCATTGGGAAAATTTCAGCCAAAATTCCAAAAGAACAACGCAATGAACGAAGAAGAGGAGGGATCTGATGAACCGATTTATACGGCCGAAATAGCGCTTGCTCCCACGGCAGCCGGTTCTACGCACCGAGGCAACCCATTGCTCAGCAATGGCCAAGGGCTGCCAAAATCCTTCATCACCAGGCGTTGCTACTACAACAAGGATATAGCGCTGCTTCTGAAAATGAGGGAAAAGGTAAACATTGAACATTTTGCAGTATATTTTCACAATAATCAGCTCCAGAGCTAACAAACATATCTGACTCGTCTCGCCCGACCAACTTGACTTACAAAATAGTGCAATCGTTGGAGTTAGAGTTTACCATTTTCCAGATACTGTTGATCTGGATGATTGCAAAGCAGTCTTTTTCGTCCTACCCGACCATGAGAAGATTTTCGAGAATATCCAACAGATTCCCTGTCAACACCAGCTTTACTTCTTGGCAATATCATTTTGGGTGCCGAAGACCAGACGCTTGTCACACATTCATTCGCATTCGGTGATAATTTGTCTCATTGCGTTGTCCATTGTTGAATGAATGAATGAAGCTAGTGACTGGAAATTTTGGTCAAATGTTCGTACTGGGATCTAGTTGGTTGTTATTAAAAATGCGCAAGACTCGACAAAAAGAACCTCTACCTCCCCTGCTAGTGAGGTGACAAATAGGCAATAACTTCCGATAGAATGAAGCTAGCGACTTGAAAAATTCGAAAAATATTTGTAGAATGGGTTAGTTAACTAATTTTGAGAATGGTCAAGATCCTCCTGAATGAGTGCCAACCTCCCCTATAAACTGGCTATATAGGAAACTCAGTTTTAATGCATAAGGTTGTTGCCAATTGGTACTTTTGGTATCACCACTAGGTCTGTACAAGTCTAGAGTATATACGCTTCGGACTCCAAACGTTATCCCCCAACGTAAGTAGGGTTTTAACAGATTTTATTCATTTATATTTTTATTCTCATAGGAACAATGAAATTTTAATGGGAGTTCCGGGAATGTCAACATTCTGGTTGTGCAATTTAAGTGATCAGTTGTTGGACATTCCCGGACAAACTTCTGTTAATAAAACAACGTTACATTTTTTTTAATAATCAAATTCCCATTTGAATTTTTGTTGAATTGGAGGGGCTAACTTGACGGAGCTGGTTCGACCATCATTTCCGCACAGACAAAATTCATTCAAGAAAACTCCCCCAAAGCCGCATACTCTAATTGCAGTGGTTCCTGGCAACCGATGTCGTGCGATTTTGTGCTTTCTTGTTAATCGCGTCACTTTTACTGCATAGGCCCCGAGTGATCCGCGACTTCGCAGGACCCTACTACGTGTCCCAAGACGACATGGGCTTCGGTTGGCCTACCCGCTATCTAGTGCTGGACCCGTACAAGGTGGAGGGCGGTCTGATCGAGTGGGACGAATCGGTGGCCAAGGCCTCGGTGGTGTACGGCACGCGAATGCACAATCTCTTTTGCGACAATTGCCACTCTCATGTCGCAATGGCTCTGAACACAATGCGCTATCGCGGTCGCATCAACTGGAAATGGTGTTCCTGGCTGTTCATTTGCGGGCGATACGTCGGCCTCTGGGACGTCCTGAAGACTTGGCTGCCGTTCGTCATTGTCGTAGCCATTTGCACGATGTTCGCTGTAATTTATTGAATTTATGTTTGTGGATCAAGTTACTGCCACACACCTGTACAATAACCAGTTGTATGGGTAGTGTAAACTGTCTCCCCGACCGTACGTTGGCAGAGGGGCGCCTATGAAACTCTCTGCATAGGTGACACGGCGATCAGGTGTGAGGCTCGAGCTGGTGACTGAGGTGAAAGTTCATCTGCGGGGTTCTGGATCCAACACTTCACTTTGCTCCTTTCTTGCACCTGGTGAGCCGTGGTCTACAGAGTAGCGATCTGTTAGACTAGGAGAGAAACCTTGATTTGCTTCAAGGGTAGCAGGTGCAGAGTGGCATGAACGCCTACGGAACTTTCGGGAGGTCGCGAGGGAGTCTGCTTCGCGGCACAAAGAGAGGAAAGGACGGCTGGATTGTCATAATGTTGCTATAGGGGCGGGGAGTAGCGGGAAGCAATATGCTGGCAGTTGCCTCGGCTGTGATCCGAGAACGGGAAACCCAAACCTGAATTAATAAAAACAAGAATATGGAATTAAACAAAGACATTCTTGGAGGAAGTGGCTGGAGGTATTCCAATGAGATGGACAGCGACGACTCGCAAGGGTTGAAGAGGTTAATCTCTGAAGAAGACGCTCCAGGGGAGAAGGGAGGCGTTGTTGGAACGGACAATGACGCGCCAGAAGGCGCGGAGAGGTTAGTTCAGACAACGCGCACTCTGCTTAACGATCGATCTGCCGACTCCGAACCAATGCGGATCACAAAAAGTGAGAAACAGAGGATGAAGAGGAGGCATCGAAAGGAAAGGCAGGCTATCGGGAAGATTTCGAATCAACTCGATGAGTTAGGGCATGAGGAGTCGACTCCGGAAGTGGAAAGACCGGTGAAGAGATTCAAGGGCGGAAACCCTGGAAACTCAAAACCGGACCAACCTCGGGGGGAGACGAGTCCTCGTGGAAAGACTGTTCCACTTGGTGGACCACCCGCAAGGGAGGTTAACCAAGGTGAAACAGTAGAGCGTGCGAGCCAGCGACCAGGCAGTAGTGGAAACAGTACTAAGAGGCCGAAGGCAAGCAAAAAATCTTTTGCACAAGTGGCATGAAGAGACCTTACTCTGGGTATCGCGGGAGGGGACTTTAGGGAAGACACACCTGAATGCTTTCAAAGCGTCTCTCTTGTCTGCTCTGGATAACCTCAGTGAAGGTGTTGGTGATATAGGTTTTGTTGGCAATGACAAACTGGTCGACGGATTCATTACCATCACGTGTAAAAATCAGGCGACCAAAAGCTGGCTTATCAACACTCAGCAAACCCTGACCAATTTATGGGGAGGTGCCAACCTGAGGGTGGATACCTTGCATGTGTTGCGTGACGAGGTAAGGATGATCATCCTTGCTCATGGTTGTACCGACAGCAAGGATATCATTCTGAAGAGGCTGCAAAGGCAAAATGAATGCGTGAAGGACACTTCCAAGTGGAGGGTTACTCACGAGGGAAAATTTGGCAATGCAGAGAAGGGGGGCAAGATGCTCACGGTATGGTGTCCAAAGGAGGACGCGAAGGCTATTGAGAACGCAGGGGGGAGAATCAACTGCGGTCTTGATCAAGCCATTGTGAAATTCAAGAGGAATGTCCGGTGAGCTGAATGTCGAAGTTAGAGCGGGGGTAGATGATTCCGCAGGGAGGAGTCTATCAGGGATGGTGGCGGGCCCGCACAAAGAAACATTAACTGTGTGCCAGTTGAATATTCATCACAGCAAAGCGGCATCAGCGATGATGACGAGATGCTTTGATGAAGAGAAACTGGACATAGCTTTGAAACAGGAACCCTGGATTTTACAAAACAAAATTAGGGGTTTGTCACAACAAACCGCAAATCTGTACCGTGCACAGGTGGACGGTAAAATAAGGACATGCATCCTGGTGCGTCATGGAATACGTGCAGTACAAATGATGCATCTCTGCTCGCCTGATCTTACGGTAGTAATGATCGGCAGTGGTGCAGGATCATTCCTAATTGCATCAGCATATCTCCCTTATGATGCACCAGAACCACCTCCATCAGAGGAAGTAGAAAATCTGGTAAGATATTGTAAAGAAAGAGGTATGGCCCTGATCATAGGCTGTGATGCCAATGCGCACAACACTGTGTGGGGCAGCACAGATGACAATCCCAGAGGACAGCAGCTGCTAGAATTTGTGGAAAAGTACAATCTGCTGGTAGCAAACAAGGGGGTCGCTCCCACCTTCGTGGATGCACGAAGGGCTGAGGTGATCGACATTACCCTAAGCTCTGTTAATATGCTTGACAGAGTTCAGAATTGGAGAGTAGTGGACAGGCTAACCATGTCTGATCACAGGGCTATCCAGTTTGAAATTCTGTATGGCAGAAAACGGAGTAGCGAACGCAAACGTATAAGAGTGCCAAAAAATACTGATCGTGTTGAGTACGAGACATATTTATTGGAACAAGTCGAGGATATTCAAGACGGAATACCTCAGAATACGGTCGAGATAGAGCGAACAGTGGAACAACTGAACTCCGCTATTAATCGCTCCTTCGAACACGCTTATCCCTCCACAGTAGTGGACGAAAAGGACCCAACACCATGGTGGAGTAGGGAAGTGGAGTCTATGAAAAAAGAGACAAGGAAAGCCTTTAACCGTTACATGAGGGAGAGAGACTCTCACTCTTGGGAACTATACAAGGATAAAAAGAAGGAGCTGAAAAGAACCTTACGTCTTCGGAAACGAAATACGTGGAGGGAATTCTGCTCTAGCATGAAGGATACGTCGGAAGTATGCAGATTACAGAAGATGATATCGAAAGACACTGCTTCGAAAATGGGGCTGATAAGCAAAGTTGATGGTTCCATGACAGAAACAGTGGAAGAAACGTTGCAGGCGCTGATGGAGGTACATTTTCCTGGAAGTTTCAAGTCAGACCAACCATGGCCTCAAACTAACATGGGAGCTGGTGGGGGAAGTCAACAAGAAGCTGAGGGGATAATAACTCCAAATGGAGTCAAAAGTGCTATAAACTCTTTTGCTCCATTTAAAACGGCTGGAATGGACGGAATATTCTCGGCACTATTACAGTGGGCAGCCCCCGCTCTAGGGGGGGGGGGGGGGGCAAGCCGGGCGGTCGCCCGGGGCGCCAAATTTTAGTGGCGGCATTTTCGTAAAAATGTACTCTTCGCAAATATATTACTACGTAATAGCAAAATGAATTTTGATTTACTGAAATGACAATAAATTGACAATGAAAACAGTTTAAGGCCTTCATTCATATTTCTATTGTAATATGTATGTCATATCCTTCAGCCTACTGCAAGAACCGAAATCAAGTAGGCTAAGAGCGCGTTGACACGATCATACTACGGTTTGAAAAACCACCTACTTGAACGTGTCAACCCCCTGTCAAACTGGTTTGATGTCTTGTGCTTCTGTCAAACCGTAGTTGGACGGTGCTCAACTTTTCATCACATTCTGCATAAGGAAGCGATTGGTGGTGGACGTAGTCGGGTCGTGATCGTCTTTTTTTAACAGAGTATAGTGGTTGAATCGGATCGATCATCGTGGTCGGCCATTGTGGCGTTCCTTTTTGTGGAGTTCTTCTTAGTTGGTGAGATTATTCCATATTTGCATTCCGGGGTTGATTAGTTCCATCTATAAACAAGTTGTAGTGTTGTTTTTTTTTTCTAGTTAATACTTGGTACATAGAACGAATAGTGGTTGAGTGGTTTTAGGTTAGGTGTTAGGATGGAAGAACCGGATCCCCCGGACACCCGGGGGGAAAGTAAAAAGAAGAAAAAGACTTCGGGTGGGCAAAGATCGAGGGATGTAACCCCCGTAAAAATGATTGGAATAATAGATTCAGTGGATAACACCAATGGATCTAAAAATAAATACATGATTGACACGCACGTGGTTAGTGACGCCCAACATGCGGAAAAAGATACCGCTAAGTCATGTGACGACAATAACGGAACCAGTAACCGTACTAAGAGGACGTATAATTATCAAGAAGACTCAACTGAGAAAGAATTTGTCGTCATGATCCAAAATATCGAGGATAAGAGGATATCGGAAATGGTACTTAGCGATTTCCTGGATCACTGCCGTGTTAGGGGACTAGTAAATATCCAATACGCAAATTTCCGGTCGGCCAAAGTGACGTTCAATAATCCCAAAGATGCCAACACGATTTTATCTAATCCGACATTAACAACCAATGGATACAAGGCGTATATCCCTCAAAATTGTATCTCTTGTTATGGTATCATCCGAGACGTACCTAATTGCATATCCGAGGAAAACTTAATGGAAAAACTCCATGGTGCATGTCGCATCCTTAGCGTTTATCGGTTCAACAGAAAAGATAATGACGGAAACATCGTGCCAACTACGTCAATTAAGGTTGAGTTCGAATCGCTTAAACTTCCAAGTATCATATACTACGGTCATGCGCTCAAGAGGGTAGAATATTTCATCCCAAGAGTACGCTTATGCTACAATTGCGGCAGAATTGGACATGTAAGCAAATTGTGCAAAGCAAAGGCGAGGAAATGTTTGAAATGTGGTTCAGATTTTGACACCTGTAATCAAACTTGCACCAATATTCTGTGTGTATTATGCGGATCTGATCAACATAACTTCTTCAACCCTGACTGCCCCAAGAGAAAACAAGAACAAAAAACGTTGGAAATCATGACGGTGTCTAATAAGTCAAGGAAAGAAGTACTCGAGGGAAACTATAGTAATTACTATAGTATATTAGGTTCTAAAAAATATGTGAGTGACTACCCGAGTGTAACAGAAGCCATGGCAAACAACAGGAAACAAGCACAAACTAATAATCGAAACCAGGACATTTTTAGAAACAGAGTTGAAGATGCCAATAAAGTCCAACTAGGAAAGAGGTCCTTTGCAACAGTAGCCAAAATGGACAAATATGAAAAAATAAGACAAGGACACGAGGACATCATCAGACCCGTAACAATACCTAATCAACTTGCCTTCATGTATCATGTATCAAAGAGATTAATAACAGTCTAACAAAGTCGTATAATACCAACGCGAATATGAATTACTATAATACCCCTCAACCAACGGAGCCTTGCGCGAGGTATAATCAGACACAATTAATAATAAATTTGGAAACTAAATGTAAGAATCTATTGGAGTTTATTGAAAATAACTGGGACCCTAATGACCCCAACATAAGGGCGTTCATTAGTAACTATTCTAAAGAAGCAAATATAGGCATTACGCAAAACGATAATCTAGATACAAACAGATTAAAAAGGCAGTGTACAAACCACAATGAAGTGTGTTCAATTGAACATACAGGGACTAGGAAATAAGAACAAAGACACATTTGAATCATTTTGCCATCAGCACAAAATTGACATAGCATTAATTCAAGAAACATTATTAAATCCTAATAAGTTTAAACCATATTTTAGCAACTATTATTCTTTTTTTAATGATAGAAGTGAAGGTTACGGTGGAGTGGCCATCCTGATTGTAAAAAAAATTAGATGTAAGGCAATTGAATTACAGAATCCTTTGAATTTTATTGTCGTCGAAACGACAAATCTCCCAGAGAATTTTATTATTTTAAACGTTTATATACCCCCTTCGAGAAATAAGGAGGAAGAAAGGGTTTTTACAACAAACCTTACAGATTTATTCAGTAAAATTCGGAACTACAGTAACAAAAATCGTTTATGTGTAGGAGACTTCAACGCTCACAAATTGGACTGGGGCAGTAGATTTGATAATAATAGGGGTGTTGTCTTGGATAATTTAACGGCAGATTGTGGCCTCAACATCTGCAACAATGGTGCATCAACATTCATTACCAATAATGGGAGACCATCGGTATTGGATGTCACGTTTACTAACCGTACGGACCTTATTAAACACTGGCACACATTGAACTTGAGGATATTTGGTTCCAGGTACATCCCTATTGTTTTTCACATACATAATAGAACTCCCATTAAGAAAAAGAAAATCGTGAACTACTCTATCCTGAAAAACAATATGGAAAAGATCGAGTTTGAAAATGACATCAACAGCTTTAATAAAGCCATGAAACGCTCGATTAAGGAGGCTACTTTCTTTGTCGAGAAAAATTCGTATACCCCAAAAAAATGGTGGAACAACAACCTGAAAGCCTTATTTCTGGAGCTGAAACAAACATCTGCTAAATTTAAGCTGAATAATAATTTCGAAAATCTCTCAGCACTACAGGAGGCCAAGTACACTTGGAAGAGGGCGGTTAGAACAGAAAAAAGAAAAACCTGGAAGGAGACAATTAACCGTATGAACCTGTCCAAAGATCCTAAAGAGATGCATGAGTTGTTTAAGAACGTCCAACATACTTTCTTTTCTCAGAACGACTGTGGCACTTGGGTAACTGAGAGAAAGATAGAATTCTTAAACCTTTGTAAACCTAGTCGGCCATTGACTGCGTTAGATGACCACCATCAGGATAATGAACATGACAGCATTGAATTTGATATCTCGGATCTCTTGTGGGCACTACATAATAAGAGCAATAACTCAGCTCCCGGGGTTGATGGGATCTCATACAAACATATAAAAATGATGAATTCTGATGCCAAAAGTAAATTTTTAGAAATCCTAAACAATTACTGGGAGTTCAAAACAATCCCGGCACTTTGGAAAATCATAAAAATTATTCCCATTCCCAAACCCAATAAAGATTTAAATCTTATTCAAAACTACCGCCCTATTTCATTACTGAGTGTCCCACTGAAACTAATCAACAAAATGGTGTTAAACAGACTAACTCAATTCATCAATGAACACCAAATATTATCAAAAAATTCATATGCTTTTAGGCCCAAAAAAGCCACCACACACTGTATTAATGACCTCATTAACACTGTTCAAATTAATAAAACCAATAAAATGGTCTCTGTGTGTGCTGTATTTGATATAAGCCGTGCATATGAGAATGTGGACCGATCCAAACTCGCCCAAACCATGAGTCGGCTAAACATTCCACCTGATATTACTAGTTGGTTGAACCAGTTTCTAAGGGAACGACTGTTGATCCTTGATGAAGTTCAGCTGGTGGTGGATAATGGACTGCCTCAGGGCAGTTGCCTTAGTCCAACGTTATTCAACTTATACACCAATGAAATTCATGAATTGTCAGACGAATTCAATATCATATACCAATTTGCTGATGATTTCTTATTGCTTTCTCGGGGGAAAAATACCCAGGAAGCCATAGATAACCTTGAATTATTTGCATCAAAGTTTATTAATACATTAACTAACCTTAAGCTTCCGATTAATTTTGAGAAATCTCAATTTTTTATTTTTTCTAAAGCTAATTGCTCACAACATAATACTTACGTTAATAATCAAACCATCACGAACTCTAACAAACTTAAATATCTTGGATTCTTTATATCTTGGAATCTATCCGTTCTTCCCCATTATCATGAAGTAATAAAGAAAAATAATTTTAATAAATTAACTTTTAATGTAATTAATAAACAAACTGAAGGTCTACATCCTAGCAAGGCGCTCACCTTGTTTAGGACCCACATTCGTCCCAAAATTGAGTATGCGAGAACAACTACGGCTAATATGAATAAAACAACTACCAACAAGGTAACATCCTACTTCAATCCATTTTTAAGGAAATGTCTAGGGGTCACCCCATCCACCCCGATAAATGCACTTTACGTGTTAGCCAATGAACTTCCGCCGACTCTTAGAGGGTTATGGCTCACGGCCAAAGAAATGGCAAAAAGAATTACATTCGAGCCAGAGTTTGTGGAATTATGGATTGAGAATGCGATCCTTGAAAATATTGAGTCTAGCTATGGGGAATGCTGGAGGATATTTGGCGATATTCTTAGAGACCTTCCACATCTTAAAAATAACACTCCTGCGAATAAAATACTCATCTTTAATAAGGATAAAAAAATTAATATTGTTAGTGATGAGGATTTATTAAATGACAACCTGGGTTCCTTGCTGGGGCTCGTTCTGGATCCAAATGAAACCGCAATTTTTACCGATGCATCCAAAGACACGACCTCTGTGGGGGCGGCGTTTATTAATAAGTCTGATGAAGCCGTGGGCAAGTTCAGCTTACCTGCTGATACTTCAGTAGTGGAAGCGGAATTAGTAGCTATACTTAAAGCAGTGCAACATGCCGCTAACAGGAACCTTCCCTACGTATCTATCTTCACAGATAGTAATGTGGCCTGTGATATCGTTAATAAAAAAGACTGTGACTCTCCAACGGCACAACTCATCAAAGATACGGTCCATTCGTCTAATATAAATAGACTGATTTTAATATGGATCCCGTCCCATAGAGGTCTGACATTTAATGAACGAGTGGATAGGTTGGCGAACGAAGCCAGATTAGATGAAACTCCATTCATCCCATCATTCTCACTAAATCAAGCCTTGAATATAATTAAAGAACGTATTTTTAGGAGATGGCAAGAGGATTTCGACCTCACATCTAGGGAAAAAGGGCGATTCTTTCACAAAATCATTAGTAAAGTTGATACTGAAATAAGACAAGGACACGAGGACATCATCAGACCCGTAACAATACCTAATCAACTTGCCTTCATGTATCCAAACGGTAACAAAGAGATTAATAACAGTCTAACAAAGTCGTATAATACCAACGCGAATATGAATTACTATAATACCCCTCAACCAACGGAGCCTTGCGCGAGGTATAATCAGACACAATTAATAATAAATTTGGAAAATAAATGTAAGAATCTATTGGAGTTTATTGAAAATAACTGGGACCCTAATGACCCCAACATAAGGGCGTTCATTAGTAACTATTCTAAAGAAGCAAATATAGGCATTACGCAAAACGATAATCTAGATACAAACAGATTGAAAAGGCAGTGTACAAACCACAATGAAGTGTGTTCAATTGAACATACAGGGACTAGGAAATAAGAACAAAGACACATTTGAATCATTTTGCCATCAGCACAAAATTGACATAGCATTAATTCAAGAAACATTATTAAATCCTAATAAGTTTAAACCATATTTTAGCAACTATTATTCTTTTTTTAATGATAGAAGTGATGGTTACGGTGGAGTGGCCATCCTGATTGTAAAAAAAATTAGATGTAAGGCAATTGAATTACAGAATCCTTTGAATTTTATTGTCGTCGAAACGACAAATCTCCCAGAGAATTTTATTATTTTAAACGTTTATATACCCCCTTCGAGAAATAAGGAGGAAGAAAGGGTTTTTACAACAAACCTTACAGATTTATTCAGTAAAATTCGGAACTACAGTAACAAAAATCGTTTATGTGTGGGAGACTTCAACGCTCACAAATTGGACTGGGGCAGTAGATTTGATAATAATAGGGGTGTTGTCTTGGATAATTTAACGGCAGATTGTGGCCTCAACATCTGCAACAATGGTGCATCAACATTCATTACCAATAATGGGAGACCATCGGTATTGGATGTCACGTTTACTAACCGTACGGACCTTATTAAACACTGGCACACATTGAACTTGAGGATATTTGGTTCCAGGCACATCCCTATTGTTTTTCACATACATAATAGAACTCCCATTAAGAAAAAGAAAATCGTGAACTACTCTATCCTGAAAAACAATATGGAAAAGATCGAGTTTGAAAATGACATCAACAGCTTTAATAAAGCCATGAAACGCTCGATTAAGGAGGCTACTTTCTTTGTCGAGAAAAATTCGTATACCCCAAAAAAATGGTGGAACAACAACCTGAAAGCCTTATTTCTGGAGCTGAAACAAACATCTGCTAAATTTAAGCTGAATAATAATTTCGAAAATCTCTCAGCACTACAGGAGGCCAAGTACACTTGGAAGAGGGCGGTTAGAACAGAAAAAAGAAAAACCTGGAAGGAGACAATTAACCGTATGAACCTGTCCAAAGATCCTAAAGAGATGCATGAGTTGTTTAAGAACGTCCAACATACTTTCTTTTCTCAGAACGACTGTGGCACTTGGGTAACTGAGAGAAAGATAGAATTCTTAAACCTTTGTAAACCTAGTCGGCCATTGACTGCGTTAGATGACCACCATCAGGATAATGAACATGACAGCATTGAATTTGATATCTCGGATCTCTTGTGGGCACTACATAATAAGAGCAATAACTCAGCTCCCGGGGTTGATGGGATCTCATACAAACATATAAAAATGATGAATTCTGATGCCAAAAGTAAATTTTTAGAAATCCTAAACAATTACTGGGAGTTCAAAACAATCCCGGCACTTTGGAAAATCATAAAAATTATTCCCATTCCCAAACCCAATAAAGATTTAAATCTTATTCAAAACTACCGCCCTATTTCATTACTGAGTGTCCCACTGAAACTAATCAACAAAATGGTGTTAAACAGACTAACTCAATTCATCAATGAACACCAAATATTATCAAAAAATTCATATGCTTTTAGGCCCAAAAAAGCCACCACACACTGTATTAATGACCTCATTAACACTGTTCAAATTAATAAAACCAATAAAATGGTCTCTGTGTGTGCTGTATTTGATATAAGCCGTGCATATGAGAATGTGGACCGATCCAAACTCGCCCAAACCATGAGTCGGCTAAACATTCCACCTGATATTACTAGTTGGTTGAACCAGTTTCTAAGGGAACGACTGTTGATCCTTGATGAAGTTCAGCTGGTGGTGGATAATGGACTGCCTCAGGGCAGTTGCCTTAGTCCAACGTTATTCAACTTATACACCAATGAAATTCATGAATTGTCAGACGAATTCAATATCATATACCAATTTGCTGATGATTTCTTATTGCTTTCTCGGGGGAAAAATACCCAGGAAGCCATAGATAACCTTGAATTATTTGCATCAAAGTTTATTAATACATTAACTAACCTTAAGCTTCCGATTAATTTTGAGAAATCTCAATTTTTTATTTTTTCTAAAGCTAATTGCTCACAACATAATATCTACGTTAATAATCAAACCATCACGAACTCTAACAAACTTAAATATCTTGGATTCTTTATATCTTGGAATCTATCCGTTCTTCCCCATTATCATGAAGTAATAAAGAAAAAGAATTTTAATAAATTAACTTTTAATGTAATTAATAAACAAACTGAAGGTCTACATCCTAGCAAGGCGCTCACCTTGTTTAGGACCCACATTCGTCCCAAAATTGAGTATGCGAGAACAACTACGGCTAATATGAATAAAACAACTACTAACAAGGTAACATCCTACTTCAATCCATTTTTAAGGAAATGTCTAGGGGTCACCCCATCCACCCCGATAAATGCACTTTACGTGTTAGCCAATGAACTTCCGCCGACTCTTAGAGGGTTATGGCTCACGGCCAAAGAAATGGCAAAAAGAATTACATTCGAGCCAGAGTTTGTGGAATTATGGATTGAGAATGCGATCCTTGAAAATATTGAGTCTAGCTATGGGGAATGCTGGAGGATATTTGGCGATATTCTTAGAGACCTTCCACATCTTAAAAATAACACTCCTGCGAATAAAATACTCATCTTTAATAAGGATAAAAAAATTAATATTGTTAGTGATGAGGATTTATTAAATGACAACCTGGGTTCCTTGCTGGGGCTCGTTCTGGATCCAAATGAAACCGCAATTTTTACCGATGCATCCAAAGACACGACCTCTGTGGGGGCGGCGTTTATTAATAAGTCTGATGAAGCCGTGGGCAAGTTCAGCTTACCTGCTGATACTTCAGTAGTGGAAGCGAAATTAGTAGCTATACTTAAAGCAGTGCAACATGCCGCTAACAGGAACCTTCCCTACGTATCTATCTTCACAGATAGTAATGTGGCCTGTGATATCGTTAATAAAAAAGACTGTGACTCTCCAACGGCACAACTCATCAAAGATACGGTCCATTCGTCTAATATAAATAGACTGATTTTAATATGGATCCCGTCCCATAGAGGTCTGACATTTAATGAACGAGTGGATAGGTTGGCGAACGAAGCCAGATTAGATGAAACTCCATTCATCCCATCATTCTCACTAAATCAAGCCTTGAATATAATTAAAGAACGTATTTTTAGGAGATGGCAAGAGGATTTCGACCTCACATCTAGGGAAAAAGGGCGATTCTTTCACAAAATCATTAGTAAAGTTGATACTGAAATAAGACAAGGACACGAGGACATCATCAGACCCGTAACAATACCTAATCAACTTGCCTTCATGTATCCAAACGGTAACAAAGAGATTAATAACAGTCTAACAAAGTCGTATAATACCAACGCGAATATGAATTACTATAATACCCCTCAACCAACGGAGCCTTGCGCGAGGTATAATCAGACACAATTAATAATAAATTTGGAAAATAAATGTAAGAATCTATTGGAGTTTATTGAAAATAACTGGGACCCTAATGACCCCAACATAAGGGCGTTCATTAGTAACTATTCTAAAGAAGCAAATATAGGCATTACGCAAAACGATAATCTAGATACAAACAGATTAAAAAGGCAGTGTACAAACCACAATGAAGTGTGTTCAATTGAACATACAGGGACTAGGAAATAAGAACAAAGACACATTTGAATCATTTTGCCATCAGCACAAAATTGACATAGCATTAATTCAAGAAACATTATTAAATCCTAATAAGTTTAAACCATATTTTAGCAACTATTATTCTTTTTTTAATGATAGAAGTGAAGGTTACGGTGGAGTGGCCATCCTGATTGTAAAAAAAATTAGATGTAAGGCAATTGAATTACAGAATCCTTTGAATTTTATTGTCGTCGAAACGACAAATCTCCCAGAGAATTTTATTATTTTAAACGTTTATATACCCCCTTCGAGAAATAAGGAGGAAGAAAGGGTTTTTACAACAAACCTTACAGATTTATTCAGTAAAATTCGGAACTACAGTAACAAAAATCGTTTATGTGTGGGAGACTTCAACGCTCACAAATTGGACTGGGGCAGTAGATTTGATAATAATAGGGGTGTTGTCTTGGATAATTTAACGGCAGATTGTGGCCTCAACATCTGCAACAATGGTGCATCAACATTCATTACCAATAATGGGAGACCATCGGTATTGGATGTCACGTTTACTAACCGTACGGACCTTATTAAACACTGGCACACATTGAACTTGAGGATATTTGGTTCCAGGTACATCCCTATTGTTTTTCACATACATAATAGAACTCCCATTAAGAAAAAGAAAATCGTGAACTACTCTATCCTGAAAAACAATATGGAAAAGATCGAGTTTGAAAATGACATCAACAGCTTTAATAAAGCCATGAAACGCTCGATTAAGGAGGCTACTTTCTTTGTCGAGAAAAATTCGTATACCCCAAAAAAATGGTGGAACAACAACCTGAAAGCCTTATTTCTGGAGCTGAAACAAACATCTGCTAAATTTAAGCTGAATAATAATTTCGAAAATCTCTCAGCACTACAGGAGGCCAAGTACACTTGGAAGAGGGCGGTTAGAACAGAAAAAAGAAAAACCTGGAAGGAGACAATTAACCGTATGAACCTGTCCAAAGATCCTAAAGAGATGCATGAGTTGTTTAAGAACGTCCAACATACTTTCTTTTCTCAGAACGACTGTGGCACTTGGGTAACTGAGAGAAAGATAGAATTCTTAAACCTTTGTAAACCTAGTCGGCCATTGACTGCGTTAGATGACCACCATCAGGATAATGAACATGACAGCATTGAATTTGATATCTCGGATCTCTTGTGGGCACTACATAATAAGAGCAATAACTCAGCTCCCGGGGTTGATGGGATCTCATACAAACATATAAAAATGATGAATTCTGATGCCAAAAGTAAATTTTTAGAAATCCTAAACAATTACTGGGAGTTCAAAACAATCCCGGCACTTTGGAAAATCATAAAAATTATTCCCATTCCCAAACCCAATAAAGATTTAAATCTTATTCAAAACTACCGCCCTATTTCATTACTGAGTGTCCCACTGAAACTAATCAACAAAATGGTGTTAAACAGACTAACTCAATTCATCAATGAACACCAAATATTATCAAAAAATTCATATGCTTTTAGGCCCAAAAAAGCCACCACACACTGTATTAATGACCTCATTAACACTGTTCAAATTAATAAAACCAATAAAATGGTCTCTGTGTGTGCTGTATTTGATATAAGCCGTGCATATGAGAATGTGGACCGATCCAAACTCGCCCAAACCATGAGTCGGCTAAACATTCCACCTGATATTACTAGTTGGTTGAACCAGTTTCTAAGGGAACGACTGTTGATCCTTGATGAAGTTCAGCTGGTGGTGGATAATGGACTGCCTCAGGGCAGTTGCCTTAGTCCAACGTTATTCAACTTATACACCAATGAAATTCATGAATTGTCAGACGAATTCAATATCATATACCAATTTGCTGATGATTTCTTATTGCTTTCTCGGGGGAAAAATACCCAGGAAGCCATAGATAACCTTGAATTATTTGCATCAAAGTTTATTAATACATTAACTAACCTTAAGCTTCCGATTAATTTTGAGAAATCTCAATTTTTTATTTTTTCTAAAGCTAATTGCTCACAACATAATATCTACGTTAATAATCAAACCATCACGAACTCTAACAAACTTAAATATCTTGGATTCTTTATATCTTGGAATCTATCCGTTCTTCCCCATTATCATGAAGTAATAAAGAAAAAGAATTTTAATAAATTAACTTTTAATGTAATTAATAAACAAACTGAAGGTCTACATCCTAGCAAGGCGCTCACCTTGTTTAGGACCCACATTCGTCCCAAAATTGAGTATGCGAGAACAACTACGGCTAATATGAATAAAACAACTACCAACAAGGTAACATCCTACTTCAATCCATTTTTAAGGAAATGTCTAGGGGTCACCCCATCCACCCCGATAAATGCACTTTACGTGTTAGCCAATGAACTTCCGCCGACTCTTAGAGGGTTATGGCTCACGGCCAAAGAAATGGCAAAAAGAATTACATTCGAGCCAGAGTTTGTGGAATTATGGATTGAGAATGCGATCCTTGAAAATATTGAGTCTAGCTATGGGGAATGCTGGAGGATATTTGGCGATATTCTTAGAGACCTTCCACATCTTAAAAATAACACTCCTGCGAATAAAATACTCATCTTTAATAAGGATAAAAAAATTAATATTGTTAGTGATGAGGATTTATTAAATGACAACCTGGGTTCCTTGCTGGGGCTCGTTCTGGATCCAAATGAAACCGCAATTTTTACCGATGCATCCAAAGACACGACCTCTGTGGGGGCGGCGTTTATTAATAAGTCTGATGAAGCCGTGGGCAAGTTCAGCTTACCTGCTGATACTTCAGTAGTGGAAGCGGAATTAGTAGCTATACTTAAAGCAGTGCAACATGCCGCTAACAGGAACCTTCCCTACGTATCTATCTTCACAGATAGTAATGTGGCCTGTGATATCGTTAATAAAAAAGACTGTGACTCTCCAACGGCACAACTCATCAAAGATACGGTCCATTCGTCTAATATAAATAGACTGATTTTAATATGGATCCCGTCCCATAGAGGTCTGACATTTAATGAACGAGTGGATAGGTTGGCGAACGAAGCCAGATTAGATGGAACTCCATTCATCCCATCATTCTCACTAAATCAAGCCTTGAATATAATTAAGGAACGTATTTTTAGGAGATGGCAAGAGGATTTCGACCTCACATCTAGGGAAAAAGGGCGATTCTTTCACAAAATCATTAGTAAAGTTGATACTGAAAGCTGGTATAAAAAGATTAAATTCAAACATACTAAACCTAAAATCATTAAAATAGCTAATCGCCTTATTATCAATCATAGTTACAACAAAGCTTTTTTAAATAAAATTAATAAGATCCCGTCTCCAGACTGCATTCACTGTAATGTGCCTGAAAACAACTACCATATAATAATGGAATGCCCTAGATATTACAGTATGCGAGCTAAGTTTCCGATCCTAAATAGAATTAATAATAGTTTTGCTGATTCCCTAAAGGAAATAGGCCCGGAGGGTTGGGTAATATTAGCATATGAGATCGAAAAAAGAAATATCCCTTTCTGACGAAGAAGTAGTCATTTTTCTTTTCTTTTTTGGCCAAAGACCTATCAAACACTAGTCATAAGATAATAAAGTTTAAATTATTTTTGTCTGAAATAAGATGGAATCAGTCGATCATTTGGAATCTTGGATGAATCTCTGAGAACAGTAATATATTTTATACTATGTTTTGTTTTTTTTTCACGTTGATCTATCTCTTAATCAATATACTACCGGTTTCGCGTTCGTTAATTATCCGTCTCGAAGTTTTTACACTTAATCGGGAGTTACTACGAAAACCATAGTTTCGCGTTACAAGATGGCTATACAATCCTTATAGGATTCAGCCAACCCGAACGCATATACGCATCGCCTGTGCGGTTCAGATCACTGAGCTTATATCAGGGTTTATGCACGTGTGTTCAAAGGAGAAGGAAAAAAAAAAAACTTTTCATCAAGTGCTAGTTTGTCAAATCGTAGTTTGATCATGTCAACGCGCTCTTAAGCATATTATGTATAATAGAAATATGATCAATGTATTGGCGCCTTAAAAGTTTATTTTGTCAATGTTCGAAGGATTCTCGAATTGCATTCAAAACAACAGGTGAAACGTCGTTTCCATGCGAACGTGAGAATCCACTTACTACAATATGCATCCAGCTTGGAAAGCTCTCAGTTGCAGTTTGATTTTCCTCTATCCGGTTCATGTTAGCAAGCGTACAGTACGTAATTTTATTTGTGATTTTTTGCTTTAAATTCATCGGAAGCCGTTGATTTATTATTCAGTGTATTCCAATATCTCCAGGTACATAAACAATTATTGTTTAGTGCTTATAACATACATAATTAAAAGGTCACGCTACGCAAGCGCAAAGCACACGTGCGCGGAATTTGCAACTACGTATGTACAATACATATATGTATGTACTAGGGGGACTCATGCTCACGTCGGAAATACAATACGATGTCGGATTGTCGAATAATGGTGGGGCCACACCTATCCGATCATACAGTCGGATGAGTGTATGAGAGGGAAATTATATGGGATTTCGAACGCGTTGTGGCCCGGGCTTTTGTCCACACGTTTCCGATACGCGTCCAATCATATTCCGTTCGAAACCCAATACCATTTCCTTCTCATACACTAGTTCGATTGCATGATCGGAGTATGATCGGATAGGTGTGGCCCTACCATAACTGCTGTCATCTCCATACAACTTCTGTCAATTTTCCGACAATCCGACATCGTATTGCATTTCCGACGTGAGCATGAATCCCCCTACTATTTTCCCACCTGTGAACTATGTACGAATTTGATTTTGTGCAATATGAAATTGAGTGCATTCAGCAACGTAGAAAATTTGTGTCTGTTAATTGTATTTGGATTATTATGTTCTCATATCAACGGACAGATGGTATTTTATTTTCGTATAATCTAAATTAGCGTTTTAAATTTGATTTTCTGTGTGTATGCGCACGTAGATTGAAAGGTTCGGTGTTAAAAGTCATACAATTTCTTTCTCGTTATCGTTGCCACCACATAATTTTATTACAAAAATATGTTGACTTCCAAGATAGAATGAACGATTTTAAGAGATAAGTGTTGACAGTGTCTTTTATTACATTTCTTAAATGAACTTACCTTTAAATTCAGATTTCAACTCTGAAGCTTTTCTTCGATAGCTTAAACTTAATTTACTTGCATGAACAAACATAATGTTTTGTTTTTAAAAGGTCTTGTGTTTGTTTACATTGTATAACCCGAACTTTTCCGTGGCTTAACTTTTATACCTTTTTTGTACTTAGTGTGCATTCTTTTTCCAGCATGTCTGACACTCAAAAAAAAAAGTCTGGTTACCAGTACAAAAAAATTAGACTGGAAAGGGAAGCAGAGAGACAGAAACAAGCTAGTGCTTTGAAAAAATATATGGGGAGTGCGAGTCATGCTAAACCAACGTCAGACTCTCCGTCATGTTCGTCTGGACTGAACTCCCCAGAAGTTGAAATTATCAAGGACAAAGAATCGGAAGATATTTCTAAATCGACTCGCATTGACGACACTCCAATGTCACTCCCAAATACAAGTATAAGTATAGAGCTGCCACAAACTGTTTTCTCTACTTCAGACCCAGCGCTTTGGCCAACAATTTTAGGAGAGACAGCCAGAAGTTTTTTAGTTAAGCATGGTCCACCGAAACCTTTATTTGACTTTAAGTTCCCTGTCGATGATACGGGTCGACATTTCAGCGGAAATTTTTATACACGTATATTAAGCAACGGAGAAAAAGTTGCACGAAACTGGTTGGTTTACTCTGTTTCCAAGGACTGTATTTATTGCTTTTACTGTAAAATCTTCGAAATGGCAATTAGTTCGCTTTCAAAACAAGGTTATAAAAATTGGAAGCATCTAAGCGAAACGGTAAAAGAACACGAAATCTCAAAAAATCATATTCAGGCGCAAAAATCGTATCTGGAAATGAATCAAAGATTAAGATCCGGCAGAACAATAGACGCAACCGCTCAGAGATTAATAGCCGCTGAAACAAAGCATTTCAATCAAGTATTACTTAGAATTATATCAATCATTAAAATGCTTAGTAAAAGTTGCTTAGCCTTTCAAGGGACTTCCGATAAATTATTTGAACATAATAACGGCAATTTTTTAAAACTTATTGAGTTATTGTCCGAGTCTGATCCGATTATGCAGGAACATGTCCGTAGAGTTTTAAAAAAAGAGGAAACTAAAGCCCACTATTTGGGAAAAAATATTCAAAATGAAATAATAGGTCTCTTGCAAGAACAAATTAAATCTCATATTATTGATGAAATTAAAAAGTCTAAGTATTTTGCAATAATATTGGATTGCACTCCTGACATTAGTCGCATAGAGCAAATGACTCTTGTAATTAGATACGTTACAGTAAATAAATTAGATGCTGATATCGAAATAAAAATTAACAAGAGTTTCCTAGGTTTCTTACCAGTTGAAAGATCAACAGGAAAACAGTTGTCAGATATTATAATTGCGGAGTTAAATAGTTTGGGGTTAAATATAAAAGATATTAGAGGCCAGGGATATGACAATGGGTCTAATATGAGAGGTGATAAGTCAGGAGTGCAATCTATAATTAGACAGCACAATCCGCGAGCATTTTACGTCCCATGTAGTAGCCATTCACTTAATCTTGTTGTAAATGATATGGCGAAGGCTTCATTAGAAGCAGCTAATTTCTTCAACACAGTTCAAAAAATATATGTATTTTTTTCGGCCTCTACTTTTCTGTGGTCAATACTTTTGAAGCATGTTCAGGGTTTAGTATTGAAACCGTTGAGTGATACTAGATGGGAAAGTAGAATAGGGGCATTAAAGCCTCTACGATTTAATTTGGGAAATATTTATGACGCATTGTTAAGTATATACGAAAACCCAGAAATTGATAATTTAGTAAAAGACGAGGCATCCGGCATAATAAATTGTATTAAACATTTCAAATTTTTATGCTCCATAATTATTTGGTACAAAGTATTAGACTGCATCAATCCAATCAGCAAATTAATGCAGACGAAAGATTTTGATCTGCCGTCGGCTTTGGATCTTATAAAAAACTGTAAAATATTTTTCGAGGGTCTTCGGTCGGATTCATCGTTTGAAGAAATTATTATTAGTGCAAAAGAGCTTGCAATGGAAATTGAAGTTGATGCCAACTTTGAATCAGTAACTAGACACCGAATAAGGAGAGTTAAAAGAAACTTTCCATACGAAGCACGGGACGAACCAATTGAAGACCCGAAAGAAAAATATAAAATAGAATTTGATTACTTTACTATCGATAAAGCATTGAATGCATTAAATACTAGATTTGAACAGATAAATAATCACAGTAGCCATTTTCAATTTTTATATAATATTTACGATTTAAGTACTATGCCTAAACAAATGTTACTGAAACACTGTAAAAATTTAGAATATATATATTAACTGATGGAGATTCTGTTGACCTAAATGGCACAGAACTCGCGGAAGAAATTCCAGCAGTTCTAGCTCTCTTGGGGAAAAAAAGAAAGTCTAAGCATTGTATTAAGCATAATTACAAAATTAAATTTTGCTCCCAATCTTGCTATTGCCATAAGAATATTGCTTACAATACCAATATCCGTAGCAAGTGGCGAAAGGAGCTTCTCCAAACTAAAAATAATAAAAAACTATTTACGTTCTACTTCTACCCAATTTCGATTGAATGGTTTGTCTATGTTGGCCATAGAGCACGAAGTTGCTGATAAAATAGAATTAAAAGAAATAATAGAAAGGTTTGCGGAGTTAAAAGTCAGAAAAAAGAATTTCGTGTAAATTCATTATTTTATTTTTTATTTTTACCTATATATTAATGTAATAATGTTGAATTTGTTCTTGTTTACGTTTGTTGATTGTTCTATGTTTTACGTTTTATAACTGAATTTTGCAATATATACATAAAATATATACAATTTGAATACATTAAGACTGAAATAATAAAGAATTAAGTGTTTAAATTTCAAGTATATGCATGTACGTGTCTCTGTCTGTATTTTTTTACTGGTACTTATAAGTTTACAGGTATGTTTAAAAACTGAAGGATTCTTCCTGATTTTTATAAGGGCGGCGATTCGCCGTTTCGCCCGGGGCGGCAATTGGGCTAGAGCGGGCACTGCAGTGGGGCATGAGCGCTCTACTAGATAGGATTCGGAATATATTCGTCGCCTGTCTTTCAGCAGGCTACATCCCGAAGGCATGGAGGGAGGCTAAGGTGGTCTTTTTGCCTAAACCGGGAAAGAAAGACTATACAGAGGCAAAGTCCTTCAGGCCGGTTAGCCTTACATCATTCCTGTTGAAAACAATGGAAAAGGTGTTGGTGGACTACCTGGAGAACACCACGCTAATGTATAGTCCTCTGAGTAGGTGCCAACATGCTTATAGAGCAGGCAGATCTACGGAAACCGCTCTACACGAACTTGTTAGAGTTGCAGAGAGAGAGATTAACAATGGCGGGATCGCTATGTCTACTTTTATGGATATAGAGGGTGCTTTTGATAAAATCTCCTTTACCAAACTAAGGAACGCCCTGTTTGAGCGGGGGGTTGATTACATTATAATTAAGTGGATCGACTCTATGCTTAAGCAGAGGGCGGTAAATCTTAGCAGTGGATGTGACAGAATACGGGGTAAGGTAGTCCGAGGATGCCCACAAGGAGGTGTTCTTTCGCCTCTACTGTGGAACATCACCGTGGACAGTCTTCTCTGGAAGCTGGACTCGATGGGCGTACACACTGTAGGATACGCCGATGACTTGGCACTCACGGTCAGTGGAAAGTTCATGGACACAATTCTAGGTTGCATGGGACAAGCTTTCAAAGTAACCGAAGAATGGTGTAATGAGCAAAAGCAAACCATAAACGCTAGTAAATCAAACACTATGATTTTTACTCGTAAGAGGAAAGACATAGAGATAACTCCCTTACGGCTTTTTGGTTCGGAAATCAAGGTGTCCAAGGAAGTGAAGCATCTAGGAGTTACCTTAGATGCGAAACTAACTTGGAATGTTCACGTTGATGAAAAGATCCAAAAAGCGAAAAGGATTTTGCATCAATGTAAGAGAGTGTGTGCTCGTAGGTGGGGAATTTCACCTAAAGCGACACACTGGATTTACACAATGATGGTAAGACCTATTCTCGCCTACGCATCAGTGGTATGGTGGCCAAAAGCCATGCAGAATACCACAAAGCAGAAGCTAGATGGAGTACAAAGGATAGCTTGCGTAAGCATATGTGGTGCAATGCGCACCACACCAACGCGAGCAATGGAGGCATTGCTGGGGCTGCCGCCGTTGGACTTATTTATAAAGAAAACGGCTGCGCTTTCGGCAATACGCATGGAAAGTGATTCCATGTGGCATCGCTTTGGAACTAGCAGCGGTCATAAGAGCATCTTAGACATTATTCATGATGAGGTCAGGGAGACTCTAATGCCGGTTGAAGGCATGAGTAGACGTAGGGTAGTTGAAAGACTACACAAGACTCACATTGCAGATGGAAACATACATAATGAGTGTATGTACAATGACATCAGCATCTTTACTGATGGCTCTTTAATGGACGGTAAAACGGGGGCGGGGGTTTACTCTGAAGAGCTAAACCTAGCATGTGCGCTTAGTCTAGGAGAGTATGTGTCCGTATACCAGGCAGAGATGCTTGGCTTGTTGCATGCATTGGACCACCTGCTTGAAGGTCAGGTGCGGGGGAAGAAAATCCTTATTGCACTGGACAACCAATCGGTGATCAGACGCATGCAGCAGACGAACATAAACTCTAAACTGGTACTAGAGTGTGTCCGGAAGCTCAACACGTGTGCCTCAGGAAATGAGGTTACGCTGATGTGGGTAAAAGGACAAATAGGTACAACAGGAAATGAGGCGGCTGATGCCCTAGCAAAACAGGGATCTGCGGCAACTTTCATTGGCCCAGAACCCAGAGTTGCTCTGGGGAACGGCATGATTGGAGCGAAGGTTGGGAAGTGGATGGACTCCATGCATCAACAAAGATGGCAGGAGCTAGTCACTTGCAAACAAGCTCGGAACGCAATGACCAGCCCTTTAGGCAGGGAAGCGAGAATGGTACATACTTAATTATAAACGGAGTACCCTAAGCTGGTTAACTGCCTTGGTCACAGGGCATGGTAATTTTAAGGCTCATCTGGCCAAGATGAAAATCGGGGAAGATGACGTTTGCAGGCTATGCCCGGAGGAGGCTGAGACGGCGGCACACATTGTGTGCGAATGTCCAGCACTGGCTAGCACGAGGTTGAGGATCACAGGCAAGCACACGATAAGTGTAGAAGCCATGAGTGAACTCAGCTTCAAACAAATGCTAACAATAGCACTGGACTCAGTGATGAAGAAAGAGGTCGACAATTATCAGTCGACATCTGGAAGCCACTGATGACCGGGAGGGGGCGAAAAGGGACCCAAACGTTAGTGGTCTGCTTCGGCTATTCCCCAGAATATATAATAATAATAATAATAATAATATGTTTGTGGATGGAAGACTAGCTAATAAAAGTATTTAAAACCTAGAAGTGAAGTGTATCATTTAGAACCCCTGGCCGGGGAATAACAACACACAAACTTAATACAGAAACGCGAATTTAATTCCTTAGAACAAACGGCAGAAACAATACATCACACACAGTTAACTCCTCGCTCCCAGCGTGGCGACACTAGTCCAGCGCCTTGGTAATTTCGTCGGCATGCTCGAGCAGTTTCCGCCACTGAACAGCAGACAGCGAGATCCCCTTGCGCCCGGGCAGAATTTCACCATCTTTCTCATAATACTTGCGAATGTCGACCATCTTCTCCAGCACCCACTCCTTTTCACCGCTGTTGCCGGAAGCGCTGCTGCTCTTCTTGCTATCATCCGATCACCCTTCAACTTCTTTGCCGGTGGATTTCTCTGAAAAGTCCGACGAAGGAGTACATTGTAATTTAATTAGGAAGTTAATACGCAGATTACTTACGTCTTCGGGGCCAGAATCGCTGTCGCTATCGGTGGAAACTTTCTTGTTCTTTGGCATTTTTTGGTTTGCCCGATTGGCTGATTGGAACTAAAAGAACCTGAAAAATACGAAGACAGTTAGGTTAGGGGACGCTACCGGCAAACGGGCATACGACGTGAAACAAATGGTAATTTCCGATTGAGAACTTACTTCAAGAGGGCAGATATCTTGTTGATCGTTCTAGTAGGTCGCTTTCCCTTTCGTTGTACACGGTCCAACAAAGAACAGCTTATCAAAACGTCCGGGTCGCAAGAGAGCCGGATCAATAAGATCAGGTCGATTGGTCGCGGCTAGGCTGAAAATTTGTTTCGATGGATCGTTCATGCCGTCCATTTCGGCCAACAGATGACTAACCAACCAATCCATAACACCGCCTGAGTCGCCAGCAACACCACGATTCGGAGCCAATGAATCCAATTCGTCCAAAAACAGGACACACGGAGCTGCAGATCGTCCCCGTGAGAACAATTCCCGGATGTTGTGCTCACTTTGACCGACGTTCATGTTCAAAAGTGGCCCTGGACCAACAGGAAACTAAGATTACATTCAGTCGCAGCCGCTTTAGCAGAGTTTTTCCAGTTCTTGGTGGTCCATAAAGTAACATGCCGGATCGCCTTAGATTCTTACCCAACAGATTAACGTGTTTCAATGGCAAACCTATGTATACTGAATTTCATCCTTCAACTTTGCCAAAACGCCAATATCGGACCAAAGAACTTTCGGCACTTTGGGCGCACCCTAACTACTAATGACTTTTGCATTGCAGCCAAATTCTCGTCGAAATGATCGAATCGCCAGCCCAGCTTACTACGCTCCACTTTCATATCACGAACAGCATTGTCGTAGAGCAGTTTCAAGCCACCAAGCAACAATCCTTGATACCGGTTGGCAATTTTTTTGAGAACGTTTGAAAAACTTTTGCGAATCCACCATACACAAGACACAGACGTCAAGAAATATGACAGTGCTCTCGTGCTCTTTGTGAGAGCTGTCAAAAAGTAGGCTGGGAGCGTAACAGACGTCAAATAGTAGGCCGGTTCACTGAACTGAAATCCTGGTTCCAGGCTTGTTGTATAGATGGGTTTGGTCATAGAGATAGTAGAAGAAGAAGGTGATCATCACACACAATCCATACGTGTTTCGACCACATTTTTTTTATCTCCAACCGTCACCTATCAGCTGGCTATCCCTCGGCTGTCAAATCGACAGACTGATAGTTGGAATTTGTGTCGGCTATTTACGTGCCAAATTGTGCCAGTGCGATTTTAATCGATAAACAGTGTTTTCTGTGGCAGGAAAAGTGATTTTAAAGTGCGGCGGAAAAGCACAAAGACAAATTAAGCAATCGGCGTATTTGTCAGAACACTAAATAAGCAGAAACTAAAGATGAAGTGTGCAGTGCCAACCTGTGAAAATGATAAGCGATTTCGCGCGAGTGGAACATCGTTTCATAAGTAAATATGGATTATTATAATTAAGAACAATTACTATAACTATTTAAGAGTTATGCCCGACTTGTTTCTTTCAAACAACGTGAGTTTTCATCGATGTTTTGCCAAACGGCGAGAATGATTGAAAGTCACAACAAAATATTTGACAGCCGAGGGATAGTTTATGTTTGGGACGAGTGGACGAACATTGGCGTAGTTAAAAGCATGTTTTATTGGGGGCTCTCAAATTTAATTTATATTGAGATTTCATTCTTCCTTAATAAAAAGTGTAAATAATTTTATTTCCAGATTTCCCCGAGATGAGAGTAGAAAACGTTATGGATGACCAGGATACAATACAACCGTTTAAAAATTCGGAAGACTGGTGTTGTATGCTCCGATATTTTTTGTATAAGGACATAATCTACACACCTAGATGTGCAGTTCTCAGTACTGATGCCGTTCCTGAGCTGAATCGTCCATGCCATCATGAATACAAAGCAATCGTAAGAAATATATACTAAATTGAAAGGTACTTTACTGAATTTTTTTTTTATTTACTTTCAGTTTCAAGCCAATGCCAAAACTTCCATGCCGTGACGAGGGTTTTTACTAGTGTGTGAAATCTGTCACAGTATGGGTAATGGGTACCAAAAATTTTTGCTCATGCCCACTCTTTTAATAGAAGTCTTTTTTCTCTAAGGTTTTGGTATAGATGGTTTTGAGTAAAGTGAACCATCGCCAACGAACATCGAGACTAGAAGGGGCACTCAGTACAAAATGCCCAAAAGTTGTTTTCTATTCCCGTAATTGTCAATGTGTTAAATTTCATTATTCGTACACAGTCGCTTTGCGAGAGGATTGCGGAAAATAGACAGATATACACCTCTTCTTATGATCCCGTGAGTCTGAAAAGGAAGTCGAACCCGAAATGCATGAAAAATAGTACACACACCAGTGCAATTGCGGGTAAAAGTGATACCAATACAAATATAAACGAGGGCTGTTTTCTCTCAGGCTACCAATACATTTAAAAACGTGGGAAGCTTGTCATTTGAACAGCTGATTATGAAGTGATGCTGTCCTTATCTACCAAATGCGTTGTCCCGTTTAGGGTCCTGTCAAAAATGGGTAAACATGTGTGGGGCTGGCTATTTGCATCCCGCTTCACAAAAATTAATGTACTGAGTGCCCCTTCTATATGTTTCCATGTTCGTTGCCATCGCTACCATCGCCAATGTCATCGCCATCGGCTGCGTTCCAAAGAAAAAATTGCTGAGTCCGCGCTTAGTCAGTACTTCACAATTGCTGACCAGCACATTGTGATTATTTTCGTGTTTTAGGAACGGCATACCGGCTGTCTCATTTGTCAAATGCCATGTTCAGTTTGGCATTTGATAGAAAACTCGAAATTCCTTGCTTTGATGAGTCCCAGGTGACACAGAAGATACGGCCTCAACTTTCTTTCCCACAATAAGGTTCAACAATTACGTTAAAAACACGATTATCAACCATAAACAACACAACCGAGGTTTGGCGAATATTACACTATAAAAGTTCTTTTACAAATATCTTTTCTAAAAGATATTTTCAAGAAACTTTTATAGTGTAATAGCCGCCTAAGAAAAGATTTTCGACATGAACGTTGCTTGTTTAAAGTACTTTTCTTACAAGCTTGCACACCTTCCCCCTTAGGTGGCTAATATCATTCATAAAAGATCTTTTAAAATATCGTGCGTCAAAGATATTTGTAAAAGAACTTTTATAGTTTAATACCCGCCATAGAATCGAAGTTTGACAATTGTCGCAAATATTGCTGAGCCAGAAAAGCTTCTAGGTCTGACTCAGCGCTGGGGTTTTAGGATCGCAGTCATCGCCATCTTTACTAAGGCGGCTATTACACTATAAAAGTCCTTTGAAAATGTCTTTTATAAAAGATATTTGTAAAAGAACTTTTATAGTGTAATAGCCGCCTTACAGGCCGGAGTGCAAAAGCAGTGATATCCTGACAAGCAGTGAACCAAATGTAAGCAAATAGAAGAACGCGTCCAGTCGACCTCTTGAATATTCGCGATTTTCGTGCATAAAAGTGATTTTGAATTGAAAGTAGTGCTAGTCAGTAACTCGTGAAAGTGAAAAAAAAAACGAAAAGTGCCGTGAAATACCGACCCAAATGAACTGCTCGAAAATGTTCGAGGCATAATTGTGGTTATGAAAGTGCGAACCGAAACTTCGTATTTTTTGTTAATTTGCCGACAACTCGGCCAATATCTCCCATATACGATGCAATCCGTCGTCAGATCGATCTGACGATATTGTGATCGTCAGTTCCATATAATTTCGATCGTCAGATATTTTGTGGCGATCCATCGTGTAATGCCCTCATCCAAAACCATCTCCATACAAAGCCTGGAAGCAGGTCGCTGAGAGTGTGTGAGTCGGCCTCCTTTCAAACTGACAACCGGCACTAGCTCCGATGACCAAGTTCCGAATGGCTCCGACTTCACTTCGGCACGAACATGGTGGTGTCTCAGATTGAAATTGTTCAAACATGTACATCTATTGATTGATTATTAATTATCACAACCAAAAGATAACATGCCTGAAACTTCAATTTGATTCGTATGTTCACTTCCCGCACCTCGCACTTCACTTTCACAAGTAGCATAATCAGAGAAACAAAAAAATATATTTAGTGTGACAAAAAATTATTTCACCCGCACAAATCGCCATATTGCTTTTTATCCGCACTTGCCACACGCGACACAAAAAGTAAACAAACAATTTACACATTCACTCCAAACGCAAAAACGAACACTAAATTCGCCGATTTTGCATATTTTTTTCATTTGAGCACATCACCAACACTTCACTGCACAACATATTCCACTTTCACGCCGCAAACCGACCGAGAACCGACATTTTTTGATTAAAATGTCGCGGGGAATCACTCGCCGTCCATACACCGCCATACAAATTTTCGACTGACATCGGCCTCCTTTGAGCTATTGTTGTGTGCGAGACCAGGTCTGCTTCCAGGCTTTGAATGTAGATGGTTTTGCCTCATCCCAAACGGAACGGAGGCAGGAACTGCCAGCTCTGAAAAAAGGTAAACTATGTCACTTCCTCCATTCCGCTAAAGGTGGCACCTGCTGGAGGGCAGCTCAATCTGGAGAGGGAATTGTGGAGTGGGTCGGATTTAGCGGAATGCTCACGGGCATCACGGGATTTTTTTCAGGTGCCAAAAGCAACTTTGGAGAGAATGGAATTCAATTTCTACTATATATAATTGTTATACTCAATACAAAAAAACGCGGTCTCACCAAACGGTTTTATATATTTAAGTGCATGTATACACGAAAAAAAACATTAATTCCCTGCTGACGATTGAACGCTTCTGTGACGAGAGAAAGAAAACAACGCGAATCTTTTCTTTGTCGACCTTCTTATTATTTCAATTTTGAGCGTCCACTGGATTTAACGTCATACAGAGATACCGAATTGTTCGGTATACAACAAACAAATTGATGACGTGGCACAATATAGGTATATATCCACATTATTACGTTAAGAAGAATTTTCGATAGGACATCACATTACATTGATTCTGCGTACTCACAGTTTGTTTTTATTTTGATTTTTTTCTGATTCGTTCTCAACTCTGATCCGGTGGCGGCCGCTACTGGATGTTCTTGAAGTGATGTGATGTCCGAGCAAATCTTATAGCTAGCTTACAACTACACTGGTTCATTAACATAATACAACAGATATGTACATAATTAAATAAATAAATAATTTTTTTTTCTTCGCGGTCGTTTTTTTTTTCTTTTTGTAGTTCGCAACATTCATTTCCAGTGAGCAGCGATCAAAATTTTTCTTTCTCGAGGTGTTGTTCTCGTGCCAGCTGGAATTAATTCACCATATGTTCATATGGTGATAATTCCAGATATCATGGCGATACTGTAATTGGGATACAGTAAGAGAATTTAAGATTACACATTGAAATTTACCGTGCGCTATTGAAAAACGATTTCCACACCTTCTATTTTACTGGCGTAAAATTTATTTATTTTTGTTTATTTTTCGTGGCGGTGTCTGTCACCGGAGTCGGCACTAAGGCTGCGCGCATGTTGGCTCACGTTCGCGTGTCGCGTTCACGTGTTTGGGTCTATGGTTTCCAACCAAAGATGCGAATCTGTCAATATGACAAATTCTCGGCTATTGTCGTATCAACAATTTGAGTTCATTATTGTGCTTTAAAATGAATAACTAGGTAAGAATTGAGTGGCAAAACAAACGACTGGGGACTAGTAGGATGTGCATAAACACACATTTCATACTAAACTATTGGCGTTAATACACAATAATGAATCCAATTTGGTGATACGACAACAGCCGAGCATCTATCAAATTGACAGATTCGCATCTTTGGTTGCAAACCATAGACACAAACCGTTTGACATAAACCACGTGAACGTGACACGCGAACGTGTGCCAACTTGCGCGCAGCCTAATTTTCCTATTTTTCGAATTGGGTGGTGAACCTAACCTCTCCCTAGAGTGGAATCCTAGAGGATGATTCCCCAGATTTAACCTCTCTTCGGTTCTCGGCTGATAACATGCAGAAACTAATCACAAAATACACTGGTTATTAAATTGGCGGGCAAAAGTCACAGGGAAAACCTCACCATATATTTTATCTGCGGGAAGACCGCACCATCCAATTTATCTGCGGGAAGACCGCACCATATATTTTATCTGCGGGAAGACCGCACCCTACCATTTAGCTGCCCTGCGCGAGTTTGCCGATTTTTTCCTCGATTTATGCTCACTCCGGTTCTCAGCTGATACCATGCAGAAATTAATCAAGGTCTACACTGATGCCCGGTTCACATTATTCCAGTCCAGTAATCCAGTCCAGCTATCCAGTCCAGTGCTGGACTGGATCACATCGTCTACATGATTCCAGTCCAGTAGTCCGGCGAGTGTGTTGTTGATTCGGTAACTATAGTAACAATGATTTCTGGGCGAGCTGGAATCAAAAAGTAGACCGACAATTCAGTCACTGGACTGGATTGCTGGATTGGATTGCTATCCAGTGTCGGTTCACATTATTCCAGTAGCAGTCCAGCGCTGGACTGGATTACTGGACTGGATTGGTTATTGGAATAATGTGAACCGGGCATGATTATTAATTTGGAGGAAGAAAGCCACAATAAAAACCTCACTATACAACTTATTTCGGCGATTTTTACCGATTTTATTCCTTCCCACTGCTTTCACCAGGCCACTGCCTTTTGAACTATCTCAACTCCTGGCTGGAAACACCTTTGACTATTCGTCAAGTTCCCCAACCTGACCATGCCATGGAAAACAGCATAATGGTTTTGAACGCACTCGAAACAAAAGATGGGAAATTTTCCTATTCCCGAACTCTTTGACATTTATCGTCCTAATTGACACGCAAAATGTCCAAATTGCGTCAAATGTTCTAGTTCTAAAGTTGTTTTTTTTTTTTTCTTTATTTTCAGTGTCCACCTTTCAACCGTTTCAACTCAGGAGCCGCCATATAGAGAGGAAGGATTGCCACAAAGGAAAAGCCGATCCCCATTGATCGTGGTTCGGTGGTCGGCGCATTTGGCATTTGGCATAATCACTTATGTCAGTGATCTGTCACTCGGGCAGGACGCAGAGGTAAATAAAAACAAAGCAGGTAAGAAGTTTGATAATAGTTTACAGTCATCCGTTAGCCAGCATCCAGGAAGGACGGTGAAGTGGCTGTTATTAATTTGCTGCGCAATAGCCTACATACCTATTTGTGCAAACTAGTTAACACTTCCCTTCGTGAAAATTTGTTAGCGAATTGCCTTATAGTGGAGTGATTGTGCTGCGAATCAGCGCACATTAACAAACGTTCGTAACTTGGTGTTTTGGTGGATGGCTCACGTGTTTCAGAATCGTCTGGAAGGATCAGGAGCTGACGATCACAACGTACTTACAAATAAAAGTGAATAAACAAAGTTGAAAAAAAAAAAAAAACAAAAAACATAATAAAATCAATAACTTTAGCCTTAGTGCTTAATACTTCAACTTTAAAAATATTGCTTAAAATTGTGAAATTGGGGGGCGACCGGTAGCGCAGTGTGCTGATGCTGAGGCATCAGTCTCATGTTTGGCTACCGGCGTTTCGGGTTCGAATCCCGTCCACGACGACGTTCGTGGCCATGGATGTGCAGGAGATGCATGCTGGCAACTGCATTTTCTGAAACCAATTTATGCCAACGAAACGTCAACTGGGCTACATGGAACAGTTGACGCGCTATGCCCCACAAGGGGTTTGGGCAATTGAGTAAACTTATGGCAGACGCCATTTTCAACAATTAATATCAACTTAATTAAGTGGATTTAAACCATTAAAATATACACCTGCCACTACAATCCGTTAAGGATTAGGCAAACGTTCAAGTTAGGAGCCCCGCCTGTGGACTTCCGTTAAACGAGGGTGACATCAGGGTACCAAGCCCTACTTGGACACTGGAGAAGGGAGAAGAAGAAGATAATAGTTTATCCTGAACAAAGAATACCATTCCTTCTCTCTTCGCAGGAACACGACTCTCGCGATGGAATCGTGAGGGAAGAATTCCTCCAACTCGACAATTGTAGACAAAGCCGGCGAAAATTGGAAATTAATAAGGTAATGTATTGTTTTCATTCTTTTTTTTTTCTTGTAGTGAAAATTGCAGAGGATGGACGTCAGGTTGAGTGGACTTCCGTCACATCACTTGATATTGCGGTGTTTGCATTTACTTGGCTGTAAATATAATTCGGTCATCAAATGTCAAACACCGCGAAATATCACTTGATGTATCCCAACAAGTGCAAAGCATTCATTACACCACAGTCAATCTTACCGAGCGTGGAGGTAAAAGAGCCTGTAGTTCACCGCTTAAAGTCTTTCGCATGGAATGCCAATAATTTTCCCTTTCAGGTCAGACAATAGATAACAAGCCGTTCCCACCTTCTTTACTACTTATGCCTGGCGGAACTTCTTGTCTAACTTAGCACAGTAGTGTTTAGGGAAATTACTTTGTGCAAAATTTCGTCGGTAAACAATGTCACCTGGTTTGTATTCTGTTGGTTGTGATCGTAAATCATACGTCTGGCGATTGATGTCCTGTGCTTTCTTAATTTTTTCTTGCATTTCAGAGCGAATGATAGCAGTTTTTCGTCTGGCTTTACATCTACTGTGGCGTCAGATAACATCCTCAATGAACGAAGGAGGAAGTACGTACTACCGTACGAAGACTGCAAAATAAGGTGAGAAACTAGTAGCCGAATGGTGTGCGGAGCGGAGAGCGCAAGTTATGGCGGAGAGCTTATCGTCCCAGTTTTGTTGATCAGGTTGGATATAGGATGGAACGGCTGCTACTAGGGAGCGATTGACCCTCTCCGAAGCGTTCGCTTGAGGTGAGTCTAACGCGGTAAACTGGTGTTTAATGCCATAACTATTCATTAGGTTTCCAAAGGTCTTAGACGTTAGACCTAAACTGCACACCATTGTCGGAAATAATGTTTTCGGGTACTCCGAATATATGGAAGATTCGGTTCTCCAAAAACCTAACGAGCAAAGAAGCACAAAGTTTACGTAACGGCGCCACGAAAACAAATTTAGAGAAGTGGTCTAACAACTACTGCCCCTTCGTTTCCTGACCGAGATCGAGGATAAGGTCCAATGAAGTCGATATATAATCGCTGGAAGATACGATCTGGCACTACCAAATTTCCCATTGGAGGGCGCAATATTTTACTAGGAGCCTTAGTTTCCTTGCAGACGACACAAGAGGTGACATGCTTATGGACATCCACAGCCATTGTAGGCCAATAGAAATGGACTTTTAGACGTTTTAATGTTTTCCCCACTCCACCATGAGAGCCGAGAGGATGGTCGTGTGCGCGGTTTGACAAACCACCTACTTGAACGTGTGAACCCCTTGTCAAACTGGTTTGATGTCTTGTGCTTCTGTCAAACCGTAGTTGGACGGTGCTCAACTTTTCATCAAATGCTAGTTTATCAAACCATAGTTTGATCATGTTAACGCGCTTTAAGGCATCGGGGACAAGATGTTGTGAGCCCTTGCGATGAGTGACTGTGAAGGTAAATCCCTGTAATTTTAAAGCCCACCTGGCTAGACGTGCATTTAGGTCAGATTGGGACATCAGCCATTTAAGTGAGGCGTGATCAGTTACTATCTCAAATGGATGTCCTTCGACATATGCTCGAAATTTCTTCAGAGCTGTCACCGCCGCCAGACATTCCTGCTCGGAGACGGTATATTTTCCCTGGGCGGAGTTGAACTTTTTGGACATAAACGCGATCGGTACTTCTGTAGCATCTTCCTGGGTTTACACTAACACATCCCCGAGACCGAACTGACTAGCATCACAGTGGATGGCAAATGGTCTTGTAAAATCCGGGCTATGTAGCACAGGAGCAGAAGTCAAGCTCTGTTTTAACGCAGTGAATGTCTTGAGTCCTTCCCCCGTCCAAGCCATAGATAAAGAAAAATACCAGGATATATGTTTTCGATTTTAGAATGGCAGGAACCTAGAATATACATAAATTAGAAAAAAACATGATTACTTTTATTTAATTGCGAGTGAATTAGTACTTACCGTCATTTACCGACTGTTTATGCGTATTTTCAAACTCCTTCAATTAAAATTATTTAACCACAACGACCTTGTGGTACTATCTTGCGGAAAACTGTAAATATATAATGTACATTAAAAATTTAATTTCAATATCAAATTTACCAACCCCCTTAAAAAAATATTTTAGACTACGCCAATGGCACATAACAAAAGACAAAAGTCATTTGGATGACAAAAGTCAAGTCGGCGATTCTTGTTTGCTTACACTGCACCGAATTCGTAAAAAAATGCAAATTTTAAATGAACACCGTGAAAATTTCCAGTTGATTTTAAGGAGACTTCATCACAAATCATATAAATATATACTTACATGTGAAACGATACGCCATTTGGACGTAAATACGTGGTGTTTCCGCGACCCGGTACAACGCACTTCATTATTCGTTTTATGAAAGTTCACGGCAATGACACGCGCTAATTATCGACACAATCACTTTTAAATTCGTTTGGAATCGTGTAATTAATGCCAAATCGGCTAAACACAAGGCGAGAGCACTGGCATTTAGTCGCGAAACTGACGATACGACAAAAACTTTTGATCAGATGGCTTTGGAATGACGTTTCTGTCCAAAGTGACACAATCGTCCAATGACGTTTGTGTCCAAACTGACACAATCGTTCTACAAACTCAAAGAGGGGGAGAGTGACGGGATTACATTTATGTTTCAAACACGTATGGGCTCTGTGTGAAAACCCCCGTTCCATATTATCTTCTAGGTCTTTGATTTGGCATAATCACTTATGTCAGTGATCTGTCACTCGGGCAGGACGCAGAGGTAAATAAAAACAAAGCAGGTAAGAAGTTTGATAATAGTTTACAGTCATCCGTTAGCCAGCATCCAGGAAGGACGATGAAGTGGCTGTTATTAATTTGCTGCGCAATAGCCTACATACCTATTTGTGCAAACTAGTTAACACTTCCCTTCGTGAAAATTTGTTAGCGAATTGCCTTATAGTGGAGTGATTGTGCTGCGAATCAGCGCACATTAACAAACGTTCGTAACTTGGTGTTTTGGTGGATGGCTCACGTGTTTCAGAATCGTCTGGAAGGATCAGGAGCTGACGATCACAACGTACTTACAAATAAAAGTGAATAAACAAAGTTGAAAAAAAAAAAAAAACAAAAAACATAATAAAATCAATAACTTTAGCCTTAGTGCTTAATACTTCAACTTTAAAAATATTGCTTAAAATTGTGAAATTGGGGGGCGACCGGTAGCGCAGTGTGCTGATGCTGAGGCATCAGTCTCATGTTTGGCTACCGGCGTTTCGGGTTCGAATCCCGTCCACGACGACGTTCGTGGCCATGGATGTGCAGGAGATGCATGCTGGCAACTGCATTTTCTGAAACCAATTTATGCCAACGAAACGTCAACTGGGCTACATGGAACAGTTGACGCGCTATGCCCCACAAAGGGTTTGGGCAATTGAGTAAACTTATGGCAGACGCCATTTTCAACAATTAATATCAACTTAATTAAGTGGATTTAAACCATTAAAATATACACCTGCCACTACAATCCGTTAAGGATTAGGCAAACGTTCAAGTTAGGAGCCCCGCCTGTGGACTTCCGTTAAACGAGGGTGACATCAGGGTACCAAGCCCTACTTGGACACTGGAGAAGGGAGAAGAAGAAGATAATAGTTTATCCTGAACAAAGAATACCATTCCTTCTCTCTTCGCAGGAACACGACTCTCGCGATGGAATCGTGAGGGAAGAATTCCTCCAACTCGACAATTGTAGACAAAGCCGGCGAAAATTGGAAATTAATAAGGTAATGTATTGTTTTCATTCTTTTTTTTTTCTTGTAGTGAAAATTGCAGAGGATGGACGTCAGGTTGAGTGGACTTCCGTCACATCACTTGATATTGCGGTGTTTGCATTTACTTGGCTGTAAATATAATTCGGTCATCAAATGTCAAACACCGCGAAATACCACTTGATGTATCCCAACAAGTGCAAAGCATTCATTACACCACAGTCAATCTTACCGAGCGTGGAGGTAAAAGAGCCTGTAGTTCACCGCTTAAAGTCTTTCGCATGGAATGCCAATAATTTTCCCTTTCAGGTCAGACAATAGATAACAAGCCGTTCCCACCTTCTTTACTACTTGTGCCTGGCGGAACTTCTTGTCTAACTTAGCACAGTAGTGTTTAGGGAAATTACTTTGTGCAAAATTTCGTCGGTAAACAATGTCACCTGGTTTGTATTCTGTTGGTTGTGATCGTAAATCATACGTCTGGCGATTGATGTCCTGTGCTTTCTTAATTTTTTCTTGCATTTCAGAGCGAATGATAGCAGTTTTTCGTCTGGCTTTACATCTACTGTGGCGTCAGATAACATCCTCAATGAACGAAGGAGGAAGTACGTACTACCGTACGAAGACTGCAAAATAAGGTGAGAAACTAGTAGCCGAATGGTGTGCGGAGCGGAGAGCGCAAGTTATGGCGGAGAGCTTATCGTCCCAGTTTTGTTGATCAGGTTGGATATAGGATGGAACGGCTGCTACTAGGGAGCGATTGACCCTCTCCGAAGCGTTCGCTTGAGGTGAGTCTAACGCGGTAAACTGGTGTTTAATGCCATAACTATTCATTAGGTTTCCAAAGGTCTTAGACGTTAGACCTAAACTGCACACCATTGTCGGAAATAATGTTTTCGGGTACTCCGAATATATGGAAGATTCGGTTCTCCAAAAACCTAACGAGCAAAGAAGCACAAAGTTTACGTAACGGCGCCACGAAAACAAATTTAGAGAAGTGGTCTAACAACTACTGCCCCTTCGTTTCCTGACCGAGATCGAGGATAAGGTCCAATGAAGTCGATATATAATCGCTGGAAGATACGATCTGGCACTACCAAATTTCCCATTGGAGGGCGCAATATTTTACTAGGAGCCTTAGTTTCCTTGCAGACGACACAAGAGGTGACATGCTTATGGACATCCACAGCCATTGTAGGCCAATAGAAATGGACTTTTAGACGTTTTAATGTTTTCCCCACTCCACCATGAGAGCCGAGAGGATGGTCGTGTGCGCGGTTTGACAAACCACCTACTTGAACGTGTGAACCCCTTGTCAAACTGGTTTGATGTCTTGTGCTTCTGTCAAACCGTAGTTGGACGGTGCTCAACTTTTCATCAAATGCTAGTTTATCAAACCATAGTTTGATCATGTTAACGCGCTTTAAGGCATCGGGGACAAGATGTTGTGAGCCCTTGCGATGAGTGACTGTGAAGGTAAATCCCTGTAATTTTAAAGCCCACCTGGCTAGACGTGCATTTAGGTCGGATTGGGACATCAGCCATTTAAGTGAGGCGTGATCAGTTACTATCTCAAATGGATGTCCTTCGACATATGCTCGAAATTTCTTCAGAGCTGTCACCGCCGCCAGACATTCCTGCTCGGAGACAGTATATTTTCCCTGGGCGGAGTTGAACTTTTTGGACATAAACGCGATCGGTACTTCTGTAGCATCTTCCTGGGTTTACACTAACACATCCCCGAGACCGAACTGACTAGCATCACAGTGGATGGCAAATGGTCTTGTAAAATCCGGGCTATGTAGCACAGGAGCAGAAGTCAAGCTCTGTTTTAACGCAGTGAATGTCTTGAGTCCTTCCCCCGTCCAAGCCATAGATAAAGAAAAATACCAGGATATAGCATAACCCTATACCTGACTGTGTGAGGGTAACCAAAATATTGTTTTCGTTTTTTAAATACGATCAGCTGTTTGTCTAGTCTGAATGTCATTTCGGATTGTCCGTGTGTTTTTAGTGTGTTTCAATCCAAGAATAGTGGCGAAAAATTCATATTTTTGTTACAAACAACGATAGTGACTAGTAAAAACTGTGAAACAATTCAGTGCCCCTTATTTCGCGTTCGATTCAGTCTTAGTGAAAGTATATTTTGTGATAATTTGCCGAGATGAGCTGCGCCATGCAAGGTTACCGTAAAAAGTGGGATGCTCGACGAACCGGAATCTCATTTCATCGGTAAATGCCCACATTATCTGTGCTAATAAGAACGTTTTCACTGCCAATTGATGAAATATGCATTATCCATTGCATTGCCTCGGGAAACAGATATTTCCACTATCGAGACATGGAACATTCAAATGTAAACAAAACCCGAGCAAGACGCCAAACATCTGTTTAGCACAAGTCAGTGGCGTAGGGTAAATAGTGTGTTTGAAGGGGATCTGAAATGATTACCTGACGATCCGTATTAATTGATTTGAGTAGTATTGGGAACGTCTTATTTCACCCCCCGGAAGTTAGCACCACAAGTTTGGAAAAGTTGAATTTTTTTTAGAGTTCCCTGCTTATTAGCAATAGTTCTAGAGTTCTCGAGGTGGTGCAGCGATAGTTCTAGGGTTTAAATGGCTTTTTTTAATAATTAAATTTGGGGATTCAAATTCAAGCACAAATTTTTATCGTCCAAAAATAGTTCCAATGCTCAAAATCGATGGATAATAAAGAGTTCTAAAGTTCCGGACTAATTTAAAAAAAAAATTTCAAAAATAAAAATTTTATAAAAAAATTAAAATTTAGGGGTTGCAACCTGACGATATGTACTTTAACCAATGCAGGTTAGTTCCCATTCATCAAATCAAGACCCAAACTGTTTTTTAAATGGAAACACCTCCCGCAGGTCAAGAATTCTCAGGTTATGGTAACCTACACACCCCCACTCACCCCTTAGGTGACTTCATAGGGATGAAAATCTCCAAAAATAACATATACCTGTTTGGCACTATCGAACTCATCGGAATCCTCAAAATCCTCATAAAATTCTAACTCACTCCTTAAAGCACCTCCAGACAAGCTGGCAACTCCATGGTGCTGCTGTCCTGCATCCCCCACTCACCCCTAAAGTGACGTCACAATTATGAAAATTAAAAAAAAAATAAGCCATACTCGTTTTGATACCGCGAAACTCACTGGAATTTCCAAAATCTTCAAACATTTCTACAGCACCCTTTAAAGGACCTAAAGGCAAGCCCAGAAATCCGCGGTGCTGATGTCTCTCATCCCCCACTCACCCCTAAAAAGACGTCAGAAATATTTAAATTTCAAAGAAGTACTCCACACTCGATTTGAAACCCCCAAACTCACTGGAATTTGCAAAATCTTCAAACGTTTCTACAGCGCCCTTTAAAGGACCTAAATACGAGCCCAGAACTCAGTTGTGCTGATGTCTCTCATCCCCCACTCACCCCTAAAAGGACGTCAGAAATTTTCAAATTTAAAAAAAGTACTCCACACTCGTTTTGAAACCCCTAAACTCGCTGAAATTTGCAAAATCTTCAAACGTTTCTACAGCACCCTTTAAAGGACCTAAGGACGAGCCCAGAACTTAGTGGTGCTGATGTCTTTCATCTAAAAAGACGTCAGAAATATTTAAATTTCAAAAAAGTACTCCACACTCGCTTTGAAACCCCCAAACTCACTGGAATTTGCAAAATCTTCAAACGTTTCTACAGTGCCCTATAAGGACCTAAGGACGAGCCCAGAACTCAGTGGTGCTGATGTCTCTCATCCCCCACTCACCCCTAAAAAGACGCCAGAAATATTTAAATTTCAAAAAAGTACTCCACACTCGATTTGAAACCCCCAAACTCACTGGAATTTGCAAAATCTTCAAACGTTTCTACAGCGCCCTATAAGAACCTAAGGACGAGCCCAGAACTCAGTGGTGTTGATGTCTCTCATCCCCCACTCACCCCTAAAAAGACGTCAAAAATATTTAAATTTCGAAAAAGTACTCAACACTCGCCTTGAAACCCCCAAACTCACTGGAATTTGCAAAATCTTCAAACGTTTCTACAACGCCCTTTAAAGAACCTAAGGGCGAGCCCAGAACTCAGTGGCGCTGATGTCTCTTATCCCCCACTCACCCCTAAAAAGACGTCAGAAATATTTAAATTTCAAAAAAGTACTCCACACTCGCTTTGAAACCCCCAAACTCACTGGAATTTGCAAAATCTTCAGACGTTTCTACATCGCCCTTTAAAGGACCTAAGGGCAAGCCCAGAACTCAGTGGTGCTGATGTCTCTCATCCCCCACTCACCCCTAAAAAGACGTCAGAAATATTTAAATTTCAAAAAAGTATTCCACAATCGCTTTGAAACCACCACACTCACTGGAATTTGCAAAATCTTCAAACGTTTCAACAGCGCCCTTTAAAGGACTTAAGGACGAGCCCAGAACTCAGTGGTGCTGATGTCTCTCATCCCCCACTCACCCCTAAAAAGACGTCAGAAATATTTAAATTTCAAAAAAGTACTCCACACTCGCTTTGAAACCCCCAAACTCACTGGAATTTGCAAAATCTTCAAACGTTTCTACATCGCCCTTTAAAGGACCTAAGGGCGAGCCCAGAACTCAGTGGTGCTGATGTCTCTCATCCCCCACTCACCCCTAAAAAGACGTCAGAATTATCTCTATCGGATTGAAAGAATTCTCCTCGGAGTGGTTGCAAAGGATAAATTCTAGTCGTATTTGCATTCGCCTCAAAATATGCAAATGTAAAAATATACGCAGAAATCAAAAAGTTTTCTCGGAAAGAAAAATGATCAAGTGCTTTCTGTTGTTACCTGGCTATTATTGGGCACATTTATAGCGTGGATATAAGAGACGTTTTAATTATGTAAATCGTTTTAGTGCTAGTGCTTCCTCGTGGCGTGTTTATAACAACCATATGGAGAGGTACTAATAATGAAAGATGTCAGTTGTTGGTTTGTGTTGTGACTTGGGTTTGAAAATGTCAAGAAGCAGTAACCTCCTAATAAAAGCCGCTTCAATCAAACGATGAAGCGAATGCAAAATTGCCGAAAGGGATATGTTATTTATATAACATAAAGTGGAATCATCACCACCAACACCATTACCGAAGACAGTAACACCTCCTAGTCCCAGTAGGCCAGTTCTGCATCGCAAGTGGAGCTAAAATTAGTACCAAAACTAAATAAACCGATACGTTTACATCACCGTGAGTTAAATCGATTTAGTTAAACCTCGAAACCTCGCGATATAAACGTAGTGAGTGTCTCCCGAATCGCTTTTCAGTACGGGCGGCAAAACAGTATCAAATCAATTTAAGGAGGAGAACAAATTGGTGTTGGAACAGTTGAGTTCAGGTCGGAGTCGGCTGGTTTCTTGGGCGGCCGAGAAGTTTTGTCGGATGTTTGAAACGGGAGTGAAATTTTATGCGGTAGTGGCGGATCCAGGATTTCGATAAGGGGGGGGGGGGGGGGGGTCGGATTCAAAATGGTTAATGGTATATCAAGTATTTCGGAGGGGAGATAGGTAACCTACTAATCTATCGCTTTTTCTATTATGGGATCATCATCATCGTGGCGCGACAGCCCGACGTCGGGCCTTGGCCGCCTGGATCGTTGTCCCCCATTTATCTCGGTCACGTGACCACGTCCTCCAATTTTCGAAGCCCAGTAGTTGCGCGGCGTCCACATAAGCTGAGCTCACCCAACGAGATCTCGGTCGTCCTCGCAGTCTCGCTCCGTCGACTCATTCTGCATTCATCACTCTCTTTGGCATGCGATCATCGTCCATTCTTTGTACATGCCCTGCCCATTGAAGTCGTTGTAGTTTGACGATTTTCGAAACTTCCAGCTCATCGTACAGTTCATACAACTCATGGTTGTACCGGATGCGCCATCTATCTCGATCGCAAACAGCCTCGAAAATTCGCCGTAGAACCTTACGTTCAAATGTGTCTGGCATGTTTCCGGAGGCTTGAGTTAGGGTCCATGCTTCGCAGCCATAGCATAGCACTGGTCGTATAATGGTTTTGTACCCGCGGAGCTTCGTTGCACATGCACATGCTTCGATTTCATTATGGGGAGAACTGAGAAAAAAGTCTTATTAGCTAACTGTATCCGTCGCTTGATTTGGTCAGTTTCGTTGGCGTCCCTTGACAAGTTGCAACCCAGGTAAATGAAGTTGGGAACATTCCTGTTTCGCGAATTATAGGAGAATTCTCCCTATTGCATTTAAAGATAATCTTTAATTGCGCCATTTCCGCTTTAGGTAGTGCATTTCCGCTTTACACACACACACACTCGAGGGGATTTGAAGGCCCTAAAGCGGAAATTTCCGGAGTTTTGTGAAAATTCTCCCTAATTGAATAGAGAGATTTCTCCCAATTTTTGCGAAACAGGAATGTTCCTGAAGTTGTTCACGAGCTCGATGTTGAGGTCCCCCACATTGATGCTCGGTTGTGCAGGTGTCCTTGTCGTCGATTGCATCATTATTTTAGTTTTATCCTCGTTGATACATAGTCCAAATTCTTTTGTAGCGGTATCGAGCGTATGCAGAAGTTCTTCTGCGTCGGCCAATCTTCGAGACATGAGGTTGATGTCGTCGGCGTACGTTGCTAATTGTGTCGACTTAATGAGTAGCGTCTTGCTGTTGTCCATATTCACAGCCCGAATAGCGTATTCCAGTGCTAGGTTGAAGAGCGTCGGTGCCAGTCCATCGCCCGGTTTCAGACCAGTGCGTGTTTCAAAGAGATCAGTAAGTCTATTCTGGATCCTGACTTGTGAGACGGAGATAGTCATCGTCATCTTTGTCAGTCGCATTAATTTGGCCGGTATACCAAATTGCAGCATGATGTTGTACAGTACTCCACGATCGATACCTACTGTCGTATGCCTGCTTGAAGTCGACAAAGATTCAGTATACGTTTACGTTGTATTCGAAGCACTTCTGGAGTATCAGTTTGACTGTAAAGAGCTGATCGGTTGTGGAGCGACCAGGTCTGAAACCGCTTTGATATTCGCCAATGATTCGTTCTGCGTACGGTTTTATTCTATTTTTCAGAATTTTCGTCAAAATTTTATAGGACGTACAAACTAGTGATATGTCCCTGTAATTCTCACACCGCAGTTTCTCTCCCTTTTTGTGAATTGGACAGATGATCCTTTTGCGTCAATCGTCTGGGATCTCCTCGTCCTCCCATACTCGCAGGAGTAATTCATGTATGGCATTAGCTAGACCCGTTCCACCGAATTTTAGCAGTTCAACTGGAATCTCGTCTGCGCCCGGCGCTTTATTTCGTTTTAGTGACCGCAACGCGAGATCAACTTCCTCTACTGTCGGGGGTTGTATGGATGGGCCTGGATCAACAATATGGTCGAGAGCTTCTTGTGTGGGGATGTTAGATGGTAGGTTCAGAGCTCGTCAAAATAAGAGGCCCATCGTTTGTTAATGCCATCGGTGTCGCTGATGATGTTTCCATCCTTGTTCTTACAAAGGCTAGTCCTGGGTTGGTAGCCGTTCTTAATTGTATTTACTAGTTTGTACGCTTGTCGGGTGTTCCTTTTAGCTAAGTTTTCGTTAATATTCAGCAAATGCTCGTCAAAGTATTTACGTTTCTTACGTCTAATTATCCTATTCGATATTCGCCGTAGCTCGTCATATTTTTCTCTTCTAGGTCTGGTTCCTCGTTGAATCCATTGTCTGTAGGCCTCATTTTTCACGTCAAGTGAATTTTTGCATTCTTCGTCGAACCAGTCATTTCGCGCTCGCCGGGCTTTATATCCCACTTGCACTTTATCTAAATCTTGAACGACGATTGAACAAAATTAACTCATCTAGTTGATAGATAAGAGCCAGCCGCAGCTGCTGCATTCTGTGTTCAATCAGTTTCGGTCATAATCATCGATCGCACATGTTGCTCAGGTTCAGATAGCTGGCCGCACATTGTGTCGTAGGTAGGGCAGCCCGCGTAGTGCGCACATGACATTGTTGTTGTAAAATGTGATTTTGACACACACTTGTTACAGCAGTAATGCTATGAGAGCTCTGTGTCCTGTGTTTGCATTGCTATTTCTTTGCCATAGAACAATCAGAGACTATCTTTTTCTTTAGACGAACTTTTCATAAGAGAACAATTGCGCAATACACCAACTCCTCTTCTGCTGTGGCCTAGTTATTAGGGACAATTTCTGGTCCTTTATGTGTGGTGTGTTTGAAATTTTCGTTCAGTACTAGATCGTATGGGGGATCCGCCAATGGCGGTCGTGCTTGCGCAGTGTGTACGAGGCGGCGGCAATTTCTTTTCCGTTCTTCCCAGTTGTGAATATTGATGGTGAAACAACGATGGCACCGGCATGCCGCAACCAATCAATCTTTGTTTGGAGGACATTGAATGTGAATGCCCAGCGATTGCACGAGCTAGGTTAGCGCTACTCGGGCGGATCGTCACAAACTCTGCTGATATCAGGAAATCTCCAGCAAAAGACTTACTAGCCTTCGTAAGAGCGGGTCCCCATAGAGGGGAAATGAAGGTCGAAATTTTTGTTTCGTCTGGTATAGGCAAGTGGGGTATCGTAAGAAAGGTATCGTCGAGTACATTCCATTTCTGGAATTTTTTCAAATTTGAAGAAACGGGAAAAGAGGGAGGGGGAAAATTTGTCATCCGAGTTTGCCCCCCCCCCCCCCTTGCATTTCGAGAACGTTACACTTAGAAATATGAAAATTTACAGAAAAGCGGCATTTCACTAACACAGAAAACTAAAAATAATATAATTTCAAAATCTCATCAAAAAAGGTTAATAATAGTACATTTCTATTGTTGCAGTTAGCACACCCCTGCACCCCTTAGGCACACCCGGGGTTAAAATATTGATGGCCAATGATAAACAACACCATAGGCAATAATGTCTCTAAGTTTCATTACAATCATGTGATAGTTAATAATAGTACATTCACTTAAAGTTAGGCATTTTTACACTATTCATACAAAAAACACACCTACCGGCTTCGAAGGTGCAAGTACTACTTGCATGTTCTTTTTCGTAGTGCGAATTACAGTTATTGTTACATTATTATGGTTATACATTTATGAAAGGGTAAAGATTGGTAGGGGTGATGTGTTGTAATTGGCCAACTATAACGAGCGGGGGAGGGGGGTGGGGCGAAATTAAAGTCAAATTTTGTTTATCGACTGGTATAGGCAAGTCGGGTGTTGTGAGAAAGGTAATGTTGAGTACATTTTATTTTTGGCATTTACTTTAAATTCGAAGAAAGGGGAACAGTGAGGGAGGAGAAAATATTAGATCGTAATTTGTCCCCCCTTGCATTTCGAGACCGTTACACTTAGAAAAATGAAAACTTTCAGGAAGGTGGGTTCCGAATAGCATATAAAACGGGAAATAATGGAATTTGTATATCTCCTCAAAATAGGTTAATAATAGTTTATTTCCATAGTTGCAGTTAGGGCACCCCTGCATCCCTTAAACACGTCCAAGATAAAAAGTACTGATGGCCAAGGATAACCAACATCATAGGCAATAACATGTTTAAGTTTCATTACAATCACTTAATATGAATGGGCATGTAAGATACTATATGATATGTCAGACATTTTTATTATGTTTTTTTTTATCCATCTAAGTGGTACCAAGAAAAGCAAGGAGCCGATACTTGCGTACAAATATAAATGCTTGCTACAAAACCCTCGGATTGCGGGCGTAGCCCTCTATGGCCAGGTTTAGACCGTGGAACTAAAAGTCGATTTAACTAAATCATTTTAGTGCTAGTACTTGTTGGTGGAGTGTTTATACCGAACATACGGAGAGGTACTTCTTCTTCTTCATTCTCCGTTGACAGCACAGATAAATTTTACAAATATAAATTTTACGACAGAAAAAGACTTTTTCTTGCCCGTGATCACGCACTGCTTTCCTGAAATTGCAAACAAAGCAAACGCCGCACAAAAAAACGACAACAAAGGAAACGTTAATCACCGAATCAACATTAGCGATGACAGCGACATAGTCCCAATTTTTTTAGCCCAGTTCCGCATCGCAAGTAGAGATAAGCCAAGTCCAAAACTAACTAAATCGATACGTTTATATCGTCGAGAGTTAGATCGATTTAGTTAGATCTCGAAGATAGTCCCGCGGTCTAAACGTAGTGTATATTCCGGTTTCATTCTATTCTTCTAACCAATCAATCAACGAAAGTATTGGTCCTCACGGAATGGCATTTCGGCTTAGCCGACCACGATTTAAGAACGCCAAGGAACGGGATAAGCTAAGTGCCGTGTGAATGTGTGGTGTGTGCTGTTTTGTGTTTATTTGTCCAGTTATTGTTTTATATATTTATTTATTTGCCTGATTATGTTTTATGACTGCCTGTTTGCGCCAATTGTTGTTCTGGAGCGAATGTCTGTGCGGATGTGAATGGATCACTGTGTTAACGAGGTATGACTCTGAATGTGTGAGAATTGCGAGTGATTATTGTCCTTTTTACTTTTGTGAATGTTGCGTGAACGATTGAATGTGTGACTGCTTGTTTGAGTGTGACCTCGGAATTATACTGTGCGCGAATTACGTCCCCAAGTCGCAGTCAACGAAAATCAGCTGTTCAGCCAGTTATAGTCAAATCTCTTGTTCGCGTTCTTTTGACACATTTGAGCTGTGAAAAACTGGCTTCCTAACAAACTTGAAAAACTTTTTTGAATTAAGAATAGAAATATGCACTTCCAAGCGCATAACAGTAACTTACAACAAAACAAATGATCACCCACAGTTCTAAACCACATGCCTATTGTGAATTGACATTTCGCGGCTCGTTGATTGCGACAAAGTTGAACTCGTCTCAACTTTCGCGACGTGAGCGACGTGTTGTTCGCGCACAGTATACTTATCGCCATATGAAATACATTGGTTCAACTTTATTTGGCAGCAGAAGCCGCGTTGTTCGCGCATACTCTAATTCAGCCATGAATGTGGTGAGCTCGTATAATAGTGGATGATTGCAAGGAATGTGTAAATGTATGAATGAATGGGTTGATTTATTTATTAATCTATTTAAATGTACATTTATATATTTATTAACATATATTTATGTGTTTGTTTACTTATTGGTATTTGCTGTGGATTGCCTGTGCTAATGCAGCGCCGGGTCAAATTCATAGCTAAGAAGATTACGTAGCTGCTAATGTTGTTATGACATTCATGCAAAAATGATACACCTGTGTCATATAAATCGTGTTTTTCATGATTTTTGACAAGGTCTTTGCCGAAATCTAGTCTGTCGGATCTGTTGACATATCATATTGATGCACAGGCCGTGAATGTAGCTATTAACTTCGGTTTCCCATGTATTGTATTGAATTAGCGAAACACTTAGATACTCGTGCCATATGGTAACAACTGTTAAATGAAAAGCCGTGCTTTCAATGTAAAGGTTGACTAACAACTAACAATTTATTCAAATGTAAAATACGAGTACATGAATAGTAAGGAAAGAATAATAAAGAAAAGAGCGAACAAAATAGTGAGAGGTTCTCTTAATTCAAACAAACATTACAGTAGAACTTCAACACTCCCACTTTCGTTTTAATTAAAGAATTTCAAAAAAAAAATTAGATTCTATTTACATTTTTCACGTTTTTATTCATGACAACGTTTAATTTATTTCTGAAATTTACGAATTTCTGACGTGACAACGGCTTTGTAAATAAATCGGTAATCTGCTGTTCACTCGGTATGTAGCATAGATCAAAAGTTGCATCGTTGTATTTTTCTCTGATGAAGTGATACCTAATGTCGACATGTTTCGTTCGCCTATGAAACTCGGGATTTCTAATTAGTCTGATGGCGCTCTGATTATCCATGAATAGAGTACATTCCACGTTTTCTTTTGCATACACTTCTGAGACCAGTTTCTTCATCCATACCAACTCTTTGACCGTCTCTGAAGCTGCTATATATTCCGCTTCCGTAGTAGAGAGAGACACGCATTTTTGCAACCGCGAGGACCAAGATAAAGAGCCTTGTCCGATTTGGAAGACATATCCGGTTGTTGATCGTCGAGTTTGTACATCTCCACCATAGTCTGCATCACTGTAAGCATTCAAATTAATTTTTATTTCTGATTTAAAAAGAATACCATAATGAGCGGTTCCATTTAGATATTTTAATATCCGTTTGACAGCGTTGACATCGTTGATCGATGGTTGATCCAAGTTTCTGCTAACTACACTGACGCCAAAAGCAATATCTAGACTAGTACATAATGCCAAATACATTAAACTTCCGACTGCTTCTCTGTATGGGAATGATACTTAAATTTCGTCTGCTTTATTCTTCTCTAGCACAGAGTAATCCATAGGTACAGCTACAGGCTTCGATTCCACCATATTATACCTCTGTATAACTTGCTTTGTGTATTTAGTTTGGCTGACATGGATTGAACCGTCTGAATTTTTATTAATTTCCAATCCTAAGAAGTTTTTGACATCCGATATTTTTATTTTAAATTCTCTCTTTAGGTAATCCAAAACATCTGCAATATCAGCCGCATATGTTCCCGCCAAAAAACCATCGTCTACGTAAAAGGCTAAAATTATTTTTCCTCGTTTAAATCCAATGAACACACATGGGTCTGCTTTGCTTTCTTGAAGATTGAAGTCATTCAAAAGTTTGGTAAATTTCTTATTCCAGCAACGAGATGCTTGCTTTAAACCATATAAGCTTCTCCTTAGCTTACATACTCTGCCTGTTCCATCATCATATCCTTTTGGTTGATACATAAAAATATCCTCTTCAAGATCACCGTTCAAGAAAGCTGTTCACATCAAACTGCTTAAGTTTCAAATTTTCTGCTGCTGCTGCCGATAAAATTGTGCGAATTGATGTGAACTTTACTACAGGGCTGAATGTTTCTTTGTAGTCCATTCCGTACTGCTGAGAGAATCCACGAGCTACCAGTCGAGCCTTGTATATTTCTTCTCCATTTATGTAAGCTGGTTTCACTTTGTAAACCCATTTGTTACTCACAATCGTTCGTTCTGTTGGCGCTGTTATGAGTTCCCAAGTAAGATTTTCTGAGAGTGATGAAATTTCCTCATCCATGGCCCTTCTCCATTTCACAGAATCTTTACAACGAATTGCTTCTTCGTACTGTTTTGGCTCATACTTGCCACAAAGGCGTAATTTTCTATTAAAGTTGATATATTACACGCATTTTTCTTTTTACTTCTTAATCTGTCTTTTATAGTTTCCACTTGATTGTAATCTTCTCCATTTTTGCTTCACTACTTTTGCATTCTTCACTATCACAATCTTCCTCAGTTTCAATGTTTTTCTCAATTAAAATGTCACTTTTAACAATTTTATTTTCATTTGATCTGATTTCAATAACTGTATCATCATTATTCACTAATTCCCTGAATACAACGTCTCTCGAAATTTCAACTTTTTGAAGTTTAGGTATCCATATTCTGTAGCCTTTGATGTTTTCTTCGTATCCAACAAAAATCCCTTCGTGCGCTTTCTGATCCCACTTCTTTCGTTTTTCTTTATTTATGTGTGAGAAAACTTTTGAACCAAACACTCTGAGATGATCGACAGAAAAATGTTGATTATACCATAAGTTATATGGAGTTTTCTCTTCCGTTTTGCAGGGTCCCGTACGATTTAAAACGTATACAGCAGCATTTACTGCTTCTGCCCAAAATTTTGTTTCCAAGTTCTTAGCATAAATCATAGTACGCGCTGCCTCCACTATAGTACGAATTTCTCTCTCGGCTCGTCCATCTGCTGAGGCGTATATGGCACAGAAGTTTGATGTTGGATGCCCGTATTCAGCAATAAGTTTCGCAATTCACTGTTTACAAATTCACGTCCATTATCAGTTCTTATAATTTTTACTTTATTTCCAGTATCTCTCTCGACACATTTTATATAATGTTGTATTTTATCGCACACTTCAAACTTGTTTTTAATAAAGTATACCGTTCTAAAATTCGAATAATCATCTTTCAGTAAAAGAAAATATTTCGAGCCGCCGATTGATGGTTGTTCCATTGGTTCGCATAAATCTGCATGAACCAGTGCTCCCGGTTTTGTTTGTCTACTAGTGCTTTCATTGAATGTTAATCGATGTTGCTTTTCTAGGCAACAAGTGTCACAAAAAAAAATTTTATCATCTTCAAAACTAATATTCTGGGCCTTCAAGATAGCTTTAACTTGATTTATATTTTGGTGACACAATCGTTCATGCCACACTTGCAATGAACTTGTCTTCGAGAAAATGTTTGCTGTTTTGACACTATCATCGCTAGATACAACTTTGAAGCACATTTTAAATAATTGTCCGTGTCGAACTCCCACTGCTACAATATTTCCTGCACTATCTCTAAATTTACATTTCACTTTATCGGAACACAGATTTAAGTTTTTGTCCAAAGTACTACTTTAAGAAAACAGGTTTAATGAAAATTTTGGAACATGTAGCACGTTTGTTAGAGTTTTAAGTTCCCATTCGCTTTCGTTATATGCTGATATTTTTATGTCGCCTTTTCCAATTGCTGATATTACTTCACCGTTTCCTACTCTGACATCCATCGGAGCGTCGAAACTACAATAGTTGCAAAACCATTTGCGATTTGGAGACATATGATCACTTGCGCCTGAATCCAGATACCAATCATCGTGTCCTTCATGTGAATTATTCACTATAAGAGCATCACAAACATAGTTGCCTTTCTTTTTATTTGCAGAATTTGCATCTGTCGATGCTGATGAACAGTTTTTCTCTTTTTTCAGAGGGCAGTCTCTCTTCCAGTGACCCCACTCGTTGCAATTGAAACACTTGCCAGGTTTTGAATTTTTCTGACTTTGTTTCTCTCCTCGTTGATTATTGTTATTTCGCTTCTCGTTCTTTTTCCACTTGCCCTTTTTCGCAATAAGTGCATTTCCTGATGCTTCTTCGTCACACTGAGATGACATACGCAACTCTTCCATTACTAAGGGAGAAGTTAAATTCGTTAGAGTTTGTTTCTCTGAAGGTGTAGACTCCCAAGCACTGAAGAAGTGATTATAGTTTTCTGGGAGCGTCATGAGAACTTTGGTGATAATTATGTTATCCGATATAGTCTCTCCCGCATCTCTTAATTGTCGAACAATAGTTTCCAATTTGGAGATATGTGTAGCCATGTCGTCAGCCGAGTTCTTTGTGTAGCTATAAAAGCGCTGTTGCAGTATATGTATGCTCTCTTTGGTTTTCTGCTCATAGACCGTTTCCAGCCGTTCCCACATTTCTGCAGCTGTGGAACAGTTAAGTATATGTTGTAACGGACCTTTTCCTACCGTTGTAGCTATGATTTTTTGAGCTTGGTTATCGTTCTTTGTCCACGATCTCATACGGCTTTGAAATATGTTGGCGTCGTCCTCATTACGTTTAATAGGCCTTGCCGAATCACCTGTTACGCAGTCATACAATTCACTTGCCTTTAGAACAATTCGAACTTGAAACTTCCACGCCGGAAACTGTTCGGCATTATGGAGTTTTTCGATTTTCAAAAGATCACTTTCCATTGTGTCTTTTGCCCCGCAAAAGTTGTTAAAAAAAAACTTGCGTACCAAAAAGAAACTTTTCACGCTATCCACGTACCGAAAAAACAAAATTATTTTTCCACGTGCTAAAAACAACTTTTACTTTACTTTCAGGTAAGTTACCGCGTGGACTGGGGCTCTGGGCCCATAACCTGTTAAATGAAAAGCCGTGCTTTCAATGTAAAGGTTGACTAACAACTAACAATTTATTCAAATGTAAAATACGAGTACATGAATAGTAAGGAAAGAATAATAAAGAAAACAGCGAACAAAATAGTGAGAGGTTCTCTTAATTCAAACAAACATTACAGTAGAGCTTCAACAACAACTGCACTGATTTCGATTTGAAACCAAAATTGTGCATAGACCAAAAAAAATGGTGGTTCCAGATATGCTAGGACGAAAGGGATGCAGGCAAATATAGAAGGAGTGAATCGGGCGACCTAGGGCTATATGCGGTTAGTAGCAACTCCCTAAGGGCGGAGCTATCCCAGTTCATTTCAAACCGAAATTGTCCATGCACACTTTGTGCCATACTGCGGGCTGTGAATCAACAGCCCCTGGTGTGGGGTTCCCCTCGCTACGCGCTTAAGAGATCACAACCCTCAGTATCGCTCAAACACGAACACTCACTTCGCTCGTTCTGGGCGCAACAGTATCTTGTGTGGACTCCGGTTGTGAATCAACAGTTCCTTGTGTAGGCGGAATAGCCATGGAATGTCCAGAGCGAACGAAGCGAGCGTTCATGTTTGTGTGGCACTGAGGGTTGTCATTCCTTAAGCGTGGATCCAGCGTCGCGAGGGGAACCCCACACCAGGGGCTGTTGATTCACAGCCTGCAGTATGGCATAAAGTGTGCATGGACAATTTCGGTTTGAAATGAACTGGGCTAGTTCCGCGCCTAGCGATTTGCTACTAACCGCGTATAGCCCCAGGTCGCCCGTTTCACTCCTTCTATATTTGCCCGCATCCCTTTCATCCTAGCATATCTGGAACCACAATTTTTTTTTTGGTCTTTGCACAACCCACGCAACTGGGTCTGGGTCTTATTAGACCCTCGGCCTTCTACACCTACCTTACCGTGAGGTCCCGTGGCCCACAAAAATATGTGGGGAACTCCCTAAACAAACAATACCTAAATTCCCATAATAAGGATGGCTCCGTTAAAACTTCAATTGCCAAGTGTATTTTCAGATAGATTCGCATAGCGTCATCTTTAAAATTAGTGCCAGCAGTTGTTATCATAGCACGAATATCTAAGTGTTTCGCTAATTCAATACAATACGTGGGAAACCGAAGTTAATAGCTACATTCACGGCCTGTGCATCAATATGACATGTCAACAGATCCGACAGACTAGATTTCGGCAAAGACCTTGTCAAAAATCATGAAAAACACGATTTCTATGACACAGGTGTATCATTTTTGCATGAATGTTATAACAACATTAGCAGCTACGTAATCTTCTTAGCTATCAATTTGACTTCCTTGCAATCATCCACTATCATACGAGCTCACCACATTCACACTCAAACAGGCAGTCACACATTCAATCGTTCACACAACATTCACAAAAGTAACAAGGACAATAATCACTCGCAATTCCCACACATTCAGAGTCATACCTCGTTCACACAGTGATCCATTCACATCCGCACAGACCTTCGCTCCACAACAACAATTCACTCAAACAGGCAGTCATAAAACATAATCAGGCAAATAAATAAGTACTAGATGATCATCTAGCGACCCGGCTACGCCGGGTCAATGCCTTATTGAATCATGAGCTATACGTCGCTACCTAAACACTCCCTAGAATAAGAAGAACAAATCGTAAAATCGACCGCAACCTCTAGAATAAGAGTCACTCAAACTGAAAATTGGTTAGGACCAAGTCCAAGTATTTACCTCAAAATATAGCTGGTATTTGGTTTAGATCGATAGTTTAATTTCGATTTTAAAGCCCATTATCACGGCACGGCACATCTTCTTGAGTCGACTGCAGTCTCTTCGATTTTAAGTCCCATTCACCACGGCACGGTATACCTCTTGGAATCGACTGCAGTCGAAATTCGACTGCAGTCTCTAGAAATAAAGCCCCGAACTGAAAATTATAGAAAAATGAAATTTAATTGGTTACGGCCAAATATTTAGCTCAAAATATAGCTGTAGGTATTTGGTTTAGATCGTTGGTTTTAATTCGACCTTGAAGCCCATTCACCACGGCTCACAAATATTCTTGAAAAAAATTTTCTCAGATAATGAAGGCAAATGAACTTTGCCCTTATGGCAGCATAAAATAAAGGCATTCCTATTACGTGAAGTAATTTCTGCTTCAAAATGTTTTGCACCACAAAATGAGCAACGGAAATTCAGAGGACCGCAACTAAAAGGTTCGAAATCTCGTGAAACTATATTTAAGGCACATTTATATGTACCATCTAAATGATTGATTGCGTCGTGGTTTCTAATTACCCTCATGTTATTTCGTCTACCACGCCGCTTAATCCTACCAGTAATTACAGAATGCCGTTGGGAGGGCATTTTGCAAACTACTACTACTTCCTTGCTATTTACCTGTTATACTTAAAAACACTTATTCGCCCGAAAGCACTGCCCAAAAAATAATTATTTACCACGAAAGTAACTAAAGTATGTATTGACCTTCACGTATCTTGGTCACCACAATACTTAAATTTGTATTACTTGAGAACACCCACAATAGATCTGCGTATCACACTTTTTGGCCCGAATTACTTGAGAACACCCACAATAGATCTGCGTATCACACTTATTGGCCCGAATTACTTGAGAACACCCACAATAGATCTGCGTATCACACTTCTTGGCCCGATTGAACACAAACAATAGATCTCTCCTCATAACATTTCTTTTCCACTTGTTAAGTGGACTATACTTTAATTTTTTCAACTCGACGCTTATAATTTTTTCAATTCGACGGTCATAAGTATGCAGCATAAAAATTAAATACACTTGGATACTTGATTCATATTTTCAATTCGACGGTTCATTTATTTTGTAAGTATCTTTTCTAGACGGCTCCACTCACAATCCAATGAACGCTGTTCCACCCACAATCTTATGAAAGATCCTTAGCGGATACATCTACCCAAGCTTGGTCATTATATATGTACATGAATCGAATCCCCGCAAAGCCACGACATTATATACATGAACCGAATCCCCGCAATTGGTACAGCTTGGATTCTAAGCTCGCAATGTTTTACCGAATCCCCGCAAAGCCACGAACCGCTTCTGGCCAAGCTTGGATTCTAAGCTCGCAATGTTTTTCGCGGACTATAGCTAAAGTATTTCGCCAATTTTAATAAAATATAAAATTTGCACACCTTCGAAAGAATACCTTTCTAGTGGTGTATAAATCATTAAAATCGGTTCAGTAGTTTGGGAGGAGTTCCCGTCACAAAATTCCCATACAAAAATTGTTAGCCTATTAATACTTAGATATAAACAAATAACTGGACAAATAAACACAAAACAGCACACACCACACATTCACACGGCACTTAGCTTATCCCGTTCCTTGGCGTTCTTAAATCGTGGTCGCCTAAGCCGGAATGCCATTCCGTGAGGACCAATACTTTCGTTGATTGATTGGTTAGAAGAATAGAAAAAAGAGGTGCGGCTACTGACCCTCATGGTGGGCACTGCGACCATAGGAGGTCTATTGTGCCACAGCCTTTAATATTATCGCAAGAAACCTTCCACCGCTCTCACGAAGGCTAGTAAGTCTTTTGCTGGAGATTTCCTGATATCAGCAGAGTTTGTGACGATCCGCCCGAATAGCGCTAACCTAGCTCGTGCAATCGCTGGGCATTCACATAAAAGGTGATATGTGGTCTCAATGTGGTTGCGGCATGCCGGTGCCATCGTTGTTTCACCATCAATATTCACAACTGGGAAGAACGGAAAAGAAATTGCCGCCGCCTCGTACACACTGCGCAAGCACGACCGCCATTGGCGGATCCCCCATACGATCTAGTACTGAACGAAAATTTCAAACACACCACACATAAAGGACCAGAAATTGTCCCTAATAACTAGGCCACAGCAGAAGAGGAGTTGGTGTATTGCGCAATTGTTCGTTGTTTTGTTTGAAAAGTTCGTCTAAAGGAAAAGATAGTCTCTGATTGTTCTATGGCAAAGAAATAGCAATGCAAACACAGGACACAGAGCTCTCATAGCATTACTGCTGTAACAAATAAATAAATAACTGGCGTAACAGTCCAATTTGAACCATGGCCTCGAGATGAGTTAGCATCATCTCATTTTCTAGATCGTGACGGTTTTTGTGCAGAGGTATGTGATCAGCAACACGCTCAACCGAGCTATTTACCCCATAATGGGTACTCATTTAACAGCTGAGTAGGCTCATAGTCCGACACGTAAATCCCCGGAATCGAACCGGGGCCCAGTGCGTTGAAGGCGAACGTGCTAACCGTTGCGCCATCCGGACTACTGCTGTAACAAGTGTATGTCAAAATCACATTTTACAACAACAATGTCATGTGCGCACTAAGCGGGCTGCCCTACCTACGACACAATGTGCGGCCAGCTATCTGAACTTGAGCAACATGTGCGATCGATGATTATGACCGAAACTGCAGTGATCCATATCTGGCAACCCTATCGTTGACAGATTGTAAGAGCTGAGAGGTTAGATTATGTTAAGTCCGGAACGAAATAAAAGAGTCATTGTATGAAGTTAAAAGTAGTATTTACTTCATTTGGCGACGAGGATTTGTGATATAATACATTAGCGATCACTAAAACACCTCCCTGCGTCCGACCCCACAAAGAGGATTCGCTTTATCTCATCGTCTCACGATTTCCCGAAAGTTCTTTTTTTTCTCGCATTATGGCCGAGCAAGCAGTTCTGGATCTTCTCGCCGCTATGCAGAAGCAGATGGCAGACGACAGGATGATGTTTTTAGAGGCATTGGCCAACGTCAGTAACCGGACCAACAACAGAGAGCAACCACGCCCGGAGGTCACCCCCAGCTCTCAGTCATCTGACTTTAGTGATGTGGCGGGCCAAATCACTAGTTTTGTGCATGCCCCGGAAGATGGTCAAACAGTGGAAACGTGGATTCTCCGAGTCCAGGGCGTTTTTGCCTCCGAAAAAGGTATGCACCTGGCAGAAGGTGATAAGGCAGCACTCATCCGGAGTAAATTGGTCGATGACATGTACCGTCAGCTGTCGGACGCGATTCGACCACGGAAGCTCGAACATCTCACCCTGGATGAAACTTTCAAGCTCCTGAAGGAGCACTTCGGAAGGAAAGAATCGATATTCATGCAAAGGACGAAAACGTGGCGCATTAAGAGGAAGGATGACGAGGACTTCGATGCTTTGGCTTCACGTGTAAATCGAGCAGTCGACGACTTCGACCTGAAGTCGTTCTCCTGTGAGGACTTTAAAAACTTGGTGTTCGTTAACGCATTGCGTGCGCCAGCAGACGCAAATCTGACAAAACGATTGATGGAGAAGGCGCAGCAGCACCACGTCGAACGGATGATCAGTGCGGACCCCGAAAATCACCCGCCACTCACCTTGTCCACTCTCCTTGCGATGGCCAAACAACAGGAAATGGTCGAGAGGGACATGAAGTTCAGTGCGACCACTGGGGCATCCCCGTCGTCTGGGCATGCGGCAATTATGGCTACTGCAGCACAACGCAGTCACACGCCTCCAAAGTGTCATTTCTGCGGCGGTGTACATTGGCACCGGGACTGTCCGCATAAGGACAAAGCCTGCCCGGACTGCAAGCAAAATGGTCATAAAAAGGGATACTGTGACTCAGCCAGGAAGTTTGTGGGCAGGAGCGGAAGAAAACCAACTGTGGGAGAGACGGTGTCGAAGGCAGGGAACGCGAGGAAATTTGTTAAGCTGCTTGTCAATGGAACTTCCCTGACTTTGAAGCACGATTCCGGGTCTGACTGGACAATGATTTCAAAACGGAATTGGATAAAGATTGGATCGCCAAAGCTATTGCCGCCCTCTGCAACGGCCGTAAGCGCGACGTTTGGCACGATCCCCATATCCGGTTACTTCTCCGCGACAATCGAACTGCGGGGGAAATTTGGTGTTGTCGATGTCTACGTGTCCGAGCAAGGACTGGACCTCTTCGGCAACAGTGCAATGGAAGCCCTAGATTTGTGGGACACGCCTGTCTCTGCGATATGCCACTCCGCCTCAGCTACCCACGACAACTTGGCGACACGGGCCAAGCAGGAATTTCCCCGTCTATTTTCTGGAGAATTAGGAAGTTGCAGTGTGACCAAGGCGAAGATAGCTCTGCAGAACGGAGCGAAGCCACCCTTCATTCGAGCACGCCCTGTCCCATTCGGAGCTCGTGCAGATGTGGAGGACGAGCTCAATCGACTGCAACGTCTCGGCATTATCACTCGGATTAAGTATGCCGAATCTGCTGCCCCAATCGTCGTAGTGAAGAAGAAAGACGGATCGGTGCGCGTTACCGCAGATTATTCGACGGGACTAAACTAGGTAATTCAATCACATCACCATCCTTTCCCCACTCCAGAATCGATCTTTGCACAGCTCTCGGGGATGGACATGTTCACTGTACTAGACGTCTCCAACGCGTTTTTACAGATCGAACTCGACGATGATGGTAAACGACTCCAACCTGGTATCTCGACTGCCCCTGCGATCTTCCAGGAGATCATGGAAACTATCCTCGCGGGAACTGGGGCTATGGCGTACTTGAACGATGTAATTGTCCCTGGGAAAGGGAAGGCCGACCACGACGCGAGGCTGATGCGAGTTCTGAAAGCGCTGACGGTTTTACCTTACGGCTGGACAAGTGCGTATTCGGACAGCCGGTAATTAAGTAGTTAGGGAAGATCGTAGATTCCCAGGGTATCCGCCCCGATTTCGACCGTCTGCTGACCCTGCGGGAACTGCCTGCGCCAACAGACGTCAGCCAATTGAGATCCTTCCTGGGCGCTGTCAATTGGTATGGCACGTTCTTGCCCAACTTGGCAGATCTACGCGGGCCCCTAGACGAACTCACCAGGAAGAACATTAAGTTCCAGTGGACAACCGCTCGTGAGGAAGCCTTTATCCGCTTGAAACGAGCACTCCACTCATCGCTTGCTCTGTGCCATTACGATCCAAAGAAACCGCTGGTCGTCGCAGCTGACGCATCCAGCTACGGATGCGGTGCAGTCCTCATGCACCGCGAGCAGGATGGTTCGCTCCGCCCGGTCATGTATGCCGCATCGTCGTTCAGTGACGCGGAGAGGAACTACGCCCAGGTGGAACGGGAAGCGCTGGCCCTGGTGTTCGCCGTTAAAAAGTTCCACAGGTACATCTACGGCCGACAATTCGAACTGCAAACCGACCACAAGCCACTGGTCACCATCTTCGGGAGCAAGTCGGGTATTCCCGTTCACACCGCAAATCGCCTCCGACGCTACGCTCTCACGTTACTGGGCTACGATTTCCGTATACACTACGTGGACAATGCCAACTTTGCCTACGCCGACTTCGTGTCCAGGCTTATTAACACGTACGCAAGGCCTAGAGCAGAGGACGTGGTCATCGCAGAGATCCGTCAAGAAGAAGGGGCAATGAACCTTGATGAGGACTTCGGCGGAATGTGTGTGATTTCGGCCCTATCAGAGAGCCCCATCACGCCCGAGGAGCTCGACCATGCTTCACAGGACTGCCAGCACATGTGTAAAGTCATCCATTACATGCGCACAGCCTGGCCGAGCAGCAAGAAACAGGTACGGGACTCGGAGGTCGCGCAATATTTCCAGCACAAAGACAGTCTTCCTGTCATTGGAAATCGCTTGTTCTTCGGCGACAGGCCGGTCATCCCACCAGAACTCCGTCTTAAGGTTTTAAAGGAGCTGCACGACGGTCACCCGGGCGCCTCGCGTATGCTGGCCCTTGCCCGGTCCCTTTGCTTCTGGCCAGGAATGAACGCACACATCGTGTCTTTTGTCCAGAGCTGCTCGAATTGTGCTATGAACGCTAAGGCACCGCCGAAGGAGATCCTACACCCGTGGCCACGCCCTCACGTTGATTTTGCTGGGCCTATCGGCAACGACATGTTTCTTGTAGCCGTCGATGCGTTTAGCAACTGGCCTGAAATCAAAAGGATGCGGAGTACGACGGCCGAGAAAACGGTGGAGGCTCGTGAAGATATCTTCACGACCTGGGGCCCTTGCAGGACGATCGCGTCGGACAATGGCCCCCAATTCTCTTCAGGGACGTTCAGAGCATTCTGCAAAAAGTGGGCAATTGATCATATTACATCGGCTCCCTATTGTCCACAATCGAATGGTCAAGCGGAAAAGTTTGTGGACAACCTGAAGAGGGGATTGCTGAAACTAGGAAAGGACGGCAACGTAGACGAAAACCTAAGGACGCTCCTCTACAATTATCGCCGTACTCCATTCTACGCATTGAATCGAATGTCACCTTTCGAACTGATGACATCGAGGAAAATGCCCGGCCGCCTGGATTTGGTCGCTAAACCATCCACGCGGGCACAAGATACCTGAAAGCCAGCAGAGACGATGGCCCGCGACTTCATCCGGAGACATGGGGCTCGAATCCGCACTTTCGATTTGAACGAGCCTGTCTACTTCCAGCAAACCCACGGCAACTCCTGGTCGTGGCAACCGGCCACGGTGAAGGAGCGGCTAGGAGAAGCACTCTACAAAATCGTTGCTGGTGAACGAGAGATCCGAGTTCACGCGAACCAAATGCAACACCGGAACACCAGTTGTCATTATGAACTGGACAACAGCTGGTCTCCTCCGACAGCGGCTGGCGAGGAGTTCGGCGAGGCCGGCGCGGAGAATGAAGACACCAGTGAAGAATCGACAAGCCACTACAGCGACGCGGAGCCTGAGGAGGAACAGGAAAACAACGATGCGGAGGAGCCGACGGAGCAAGAGATCAGCGATGCAGCAGAGCCGACATTCGACGGGCGGCCATCTAGATCGACTGCGGGACGGCCACCCAGATACTTGGCCGAGCACTACGCGTTATAATCATTTTGACCCACCATGTCTCGGTCTTAGATGGGAGGAATGCAGTGATCCATATCTGGTAACCCTATCGTTGACAGATTGTAAGAGCTGAGAGGTTAGGTTATGTTAAGTCCGGAACGAAATAAAAGAGTCATTGTATGAAGTTAAAAGTAGTGTTTACTTCAGAAACAGATTGAACACAGAATGCAGCAGCTGCGGCTGGCTCTTATCTATCAACTAGATGAGTTAATTTTGTTCAATCGTCGTTCAAGATTTAGATAAAGTGCAAGTGGGATATAAAGCCCGGCGAGCGCGAAATGACTGGTTCGACGAAGAATGCAAAAATTCACTTGACGTGAAAAATGAGGCCTACAGACAATGGATTCAACGAGGAACCAGACCTAGAAGAGAAAAATATGACGAGCTACGGCGAATATTGAATAGGATAATTAGACGTAAGAAACGTAAATACTTTGACGAGCATTTGCTGAATATTAACGAAAACTTAGCTAAAAGGAACACCCGACAAGCGTACAAACTAGTAAATACAATTAAGAACGGCTACCAACCCAGGACTAGCCTTTGTAAGGACAAGGATGGAAACATCATCAGCGACACCGATGGCATTAACAAACGATGGGCCTCTTATTTTGACGAGCTCTGAACCTACCATCTAACATCCCCACACAAGAAGCTCTCGACCATATTGTTGATCCAGGCCCATCCATACAACCCCCGACAGTAGAGGAAGTTGATCTCGCGTTGCGGTCACTAAAACGAAATAAAGCGCCGGGCGCAGACGAGATTCCAGTTGAACTGCTAAAATTCGGTGGAACGGGTCTAGCTAATGCCATACATGAATTACTCCTGCGAGTATGGGAGGACGAGGAGATCCCAGACGATTGACGCAAAAGGATCATCTGTCCAATTCACAAAAAGGGAGAGAAACTGCGGTGTGAGAATTACAGGGACATATCACTAGTTTGTACGTCCTATAAAATTTTGACGAAAATTCTGAAAAATAGAATAAAATCGTACGCAGAACGAATCATTGGCGAATATCAAAGCGGTTTCAGACCTGGTCGCTCCACAACCGATCAGCTCTTCACAGTCAAACTGATACTCCAGAAGTGCTTCGAATACAACGTAAACGTATACTGAATCTTTGTCGACTTCAAGCAGGCATACGACAGTAGGTATCGATCGTGGAGTACTGTACAACATCATGCTGCAATTTGGTATACCGGCCAAATTAATGCGACTGACAAAGATGACGATGACTATCTCCGTCTCACAAGTCAGGATCCAGAATAGACTTACTGATCTCTTTGAAACACGCACTGGTCTGAAACCGGGCGATGGACTGGCACCGACGCTCTTCAACCTAGCACTGGAATACGCTATTCGGGCTGTGAATATGGACAACAGCAAGACGCTACTCATTAAGTCGACACAATTAGCAACGTACGCCGACGACATCAACCTCATGTCTCGAAGATTGGCCGACGCAGAAGAACTTCTGCATACGCTCGATACCGCTACAAAAGAATTTGGACTATGTATCAACGAGGATAAAACTAAAATAATGATGCAATCGACGACAAGGACACCTGCACAACCGAGCATCAATGTGGGGGACCTCAACATCGAGCTCGTGAACAACTTCAGGAACATTCCTGTTTCGCAAAAATTGGGAGAAAACTCTCTATTCAATTAGGGAGAATTTTCACAAAACTCCGGAAATTTCCGCTTTAGGGCCTTCAAATCCCCTCGAGTGTGTGTATGTGTAAAGCGGAAATGCACTACCTAAAGCGGAAATGGCGCAATTAAAGATTATCTTTAAATGCAATAGGGAGAATTCTCCTATAATTCGCGAAACAGGAATGTTCCCAACTTCATTTACCTGGGTTGCAACTTGTCAAGGGACGCCAACGAAACTGACGAAATCAAGCGATGGATACAGTTAGCTAATAAGACTTTTTTCTCAGTTCTCCCCATAATGAAATCGAAGCATGTGCATGTGCAACGAAGCTCCGCGGGTACAAAACCATTATACGACCAGTGCTATGCTATGGCTGCGAAGCATGGACCCTAACTCAAGCCTCCGGAAACATGCCAGACACATTTGAACGTAAGGTTCTACGGCGAATTTTCGGGGCTGTTTGCGATCGAGATAGATGGCGCATCCGGTACAACCATGAGTTGTATGAACTGTACGATGAGCTGGAAGTTTCGAAAATCGTCAAACTACAACGACTTCAATGGGCAGGGCATGTACAAAGAATGGACGATGATCGCATGCCAAAGAGAGTGATGAATGCAGAATTAGTCAACGGAGCGAGACTGCGAGGACGACCGAGATCTCGTTGGGAGAGCGCAGTTTATGTGGACGCCGCGCAACTACTGGGCTTCGAAAATTGGAGGACGTGGTCACGTGACCGAGATAAATGGGGGACAACGATCCAGGCGGCCAAGGCCCGACGTCGGGCTGTCGCGCCACGATGATGATGATCCCATAATAGAAAAAGCGATAGATTAGTAGGTTACCTATCTCCCCTCCGAAATACTTGATATACCAACCAACCATTTTGAGTCCGACCCCCCCCTTATCGAAATCCTGGATCCGCCACTACCGCATAAAATTTCACTCCCGTTTCAAACATCCGACAAAACTTCTCGGCCGCCCAAGAAACCAGCCGACTCCGACCTGAACTCAACTGTTCCAACGCCAATTTGTTCTCCTCCTTAAATTGATTTGATACTGTTTTGCCGCCCGTACTGAAAAGCGATTCGGGAGACACTCACTACGTTTATATCGCGAGGTTTCGAGGTTTAAATAAATCGATTTAACTCACGGTGATGTAAACGTATCGGTTTATTTAGTTTTGGTACTAATTTTAGCTCCACTTGCGATGCAGAACTGGCCTACTGGGACTAGGAGGTGTTACTGTCTTCGGTAATGGTGTTGGTGGTGATAATTCCACTTTATGTTATATAAATAACATATCCCTTTCGGCAATTTTGCATTCGCTTCATCGTTTGATTGAAGCGGCTTTTATTAGGAGGTTACTGCTTCTTGACATTTTCAAACCCAAGTCACAACACAAACCAACAACTGACATCTTTCATTATTAGTACCTCTCCATATGGTTGTTATAAACACGCCACGAGGAAGCACTAGCACTAAAACGATTTACATAATTAAAACGTCTCTTATATCCACGCTATAAATGTGCCCAATAATAGCCAGGTAACAACAGAAAGCACTTGATCATTTTTCTTTCTGAGAAAACTTTTTGATTTCTGCGTATATTTTTACATTTGCATATTTTGAGGCGAATACAAATACGACTAGAATTTATCCTTTGCAACCACTCCGAGGAGAATTCTTTCTATCCGATAGAGATAATTCTGACGTCTTTTTAGGGGTGAGTGGGGGATGAGAGACATCAGCACCACTGAGTTCTGGGCTTGCCCTTAGGTCCTTTAAAGGGCGATGTAGAAACGTTTGAAGATTTTGCAAATTCCAGTGAGTTTGGGGGTTTCAAAGCGAGTGTGGAGTACTTTTTTGAAATTTAAATATTTCTGACGTCTTTTTAGGGGTGAGTGGGGGATGAGAGTCATCAGCACCACTGAGTTCTGGGCTCGCCCTTAGGTTCTTTAAAGGGCGTTGTTGAAACGTTTGAAGATTTTGCAAATTCCAGTGAGTTTGGTGGTTTCAAAACGGTGAGTTTGGGGGTATCAAAACGAGTATGGCTTATTTTTTTTTTAATTTTCATAATTGTGACTTCTTTTTAGGGGTGAGGCAGGACACCAGCACGACGGAGTCCCCAGCTTGTCTGGAGGTGCTCTAAAGCGTGCTGTAGAATTTTATGAGGATTTCCAAACAGGAATATGTCATTTTTGGAGATTTTCATCCCTTTGAGGTAACCTAATTGGTGAGGTTACCATAACCTGAGAATTCTTGACCTGCGAGAGGTTTTTCCATTTAAAAAACAGTTTGGATCTTGATTTGATGAATGAGAACTAACCTGCATTGGTTAAAGTACATATCGTCAGGTTGCAACCCCTTAATTTTAATTTTTTTTATAAAATTTTTATTTTTGCAAATTTTTTTTTTTAAATTAGTCAGGAACTCTAGAACTCTTTATTATCCATCGATTTTGAGCATTGGAACTATTTTTGGAAGATAAAAAATTTTGCGTGAATTTGACCCCCAAATTTAATTAATAAAAAAAAAACCTTTAAACCCCTAGAACTATCGCCGCACCCCCTCGAGAGCTCTAGAGCTATTGCTAATAGGCAGGGAACTCTAAAAAAAATTCAACTTTTCCAAACTTGTGGTGCTAACTTCCGGGGGGTCAAGATAATAGCTAAAATCGTCCTGGAAAGACTAAAGGCCCACTTAGAAAGCACAATTGATGAAGAGCAGGCTGGTTTTCGATCCGGATTCTCCTGTGTCGATCACATTAACACCTTGCGAATCATCGTCGAGCAATGCGCTGAATACGATTCTCCGCTTCACTTGCTTTTCATCGATTTCGAAAAGGCTTTCGATAGTGTGAACCGGGATTCTATATGGGCGGCCTTGCGCAGGAGAGGCATCCCTGAGAAGCTTGTGGCTATTATTATGGCAACCTATGACGGCGCGAAATGTCGCGTTTTGCATAAAGGTAAGGTGTCGGAGGACTTTGAGATTCGCAGTGGAGTTCGGCAAGGGTGCATCCTCCATCCTCTCACCGATCCTATTCCTCATAGCGATCGGCGACGTGTTGCATGCAGCCCTATCCGGACTCGACAGAGGAATTCAATGGACTTTGACATCTTATCTACAACATATTGACTACGCTGACGACATATGCCTACTCTCCCACAAAATTATGGATCTGTCCGCAATGGCGTTTGATCTCAAGAGGGAGGCAAGCAAGGGTGGGCTGAAGATTAATACCAACAAGGTTCTTAGCACGCCGTTGCGAAAAAGAAATCCGACACCTATTGCCATCAATATTAATGGGCAGCCTGTGGAGAAGGTGGAGAACTTCGTCTACCTGGGTAGCATTGTTGCCGAAAATGGTAGTACGGAGCAGGATATCGCTCGTCGTATCATCCAGGCTAAACGCGCATACGGCATGCTGTCCAAAATCTGGCAGAGCAGTTATCTCAGCATCAAGACCAAGCTGGGCCTGTTTCGCTCCCTGGTACTATCAGTGCTTTTGTATGGGAGCAGTACATGGAAAGTTTCCGTAGGAGTTACCAGAAAACTGCAAGTTTTCGTCAATTCATGTCTTCGTCGAATTTTAAGAATTTTCTGGCCCGAAACAATATCAAATGAAGAACTAAGTCGGCGTACGGGTCAGATGCCAATCGACGAATTGATACGCAGGCGAAAATGGCAGTGGATAGGTCACACATTGCGGAAGAGTGATGACTGCATGCATGACATGAAATGGAACCCCATTTCCAACCAAGGCCGACCAAGAGGGGGTCCTCGAATCACATGGCGTCGATCTGTGGCAAAGGAGTGTCAGGCACTGGGTACGTCTTTTGGGGAGTTGCGTCCCATTGCCCAGAACAGAGTACGATGGCGCGCAGGAGTAGTTGACGCGCTATGCCCCGCTAGGGGTTAAGGCAAAGTAGTACTATCAAAGGGTTCCCTATTGTATCTCTGGACATCTCTTTCTAGGTGCCTCAGGTCGCGCCTGACATGTTTGGGCGGCGGCGTCTTGTCCATGAGGTTGAAATTTGGGTGATGGTCCTGGGGTGACATCAGGAGACAGCCAATAACAGTACGGATAGCGGCGTTTTGGCACGTTTGAATCTTTTTCCATTGTGTGTCACAGAGATTCTGCGACCACACAGGAGCCGCATAGTTGGCCACTGATCTTCCGACTGCTTTATACGTGACCAGTAGAGTTTCTTTGTCCTTGCCCCAGGTACTACCGGCCAGGGCTTTGAGGATCTTATTCCTACTACGCATCCTACCGCACATACACTACGTTTATATCGCGGGACTATCTTCGAGACCCTAACTCAAGCCTCCGAAAACATGCTAGATACATTTGAACGTAAGGTTCTACGGCGAATTTTCGGGGCTGTTTACGATCGAGATGGGTAGCGCATCCGGTACAACCATGAATTGTATGAACTGTACGATGAGCTGCATCGAAAATCTTTTCAAATTGGGTTATAGTCACTGGTGATTGTTATCTATGTTGTGTATTTTTTGTCACTATTCCAGCTATTTTATATTAAACACTCCTTTTCTGTATTGCCAACGTTTCGCTATTTATTAAGCATTATCAAGGCCTATTACGAAAAACAATAGACTAATATATTAAATGACGTTTTGGATTTTAAAGAAGAAGAAGAATTAGAAATGAGTAGTTGAAATTCTCAAAAATTGTAAGTTTATTAGTTAATAATATTGAATTGATGTAAACTTAACATTATAATTGTTTTTCGTAATAGGCCTTGATAATGCTAAATAAATAGCGAAACGTTGGCAATACAAAAAAGGAGTGTTTAATATAAAATAGCTGGAATAGTGACAAAAAATACAAAACATAGGCATCGAAAATCGTCAAACTACAACGACTTCAATGGGCAGGGCATGTACAAAACAAAGAATGGATGATGTTCGCATGCCTAAAGGTCGCCACCCATTGACGAGCACAACCACGACCAAACTTCCATCGAACCATCAAATATCATAGGACGTGTGGAAAAAAAAATTCCCCCTATTTCCACCGTTCTATGATATTTGATGGTTCGATGGAAGTTTGGTCGTGGTTGTGCTCGTCAATGGGTGGCGACTTTTAGGCTGCGCTCATGTTGGCTCACGTTCGCGTGTCGCGTGTCGCGTTCACGTGTTTGCTGTCAAACGGTTTGGGTCTATGGTTTCCAACCAAAGATGCGAATCTGTCAATATGACAAATGCTCGGCTATTGTCGTATCAACAATTTGAGTTCATTATTGTGCTTTAAAATGAATAATTAGGTAAGAATTGAGTGGCAAAACAAACGACTGGGGACTAGTAGGATGTGCACAAACACACATTTCATACTAAATTATTAGCGTTAATACACAATAATGAATCCAATTTGGTGATACGACAACAGCTGAGCATCTATCAAATTGACAGATTCGCATCTTTGGTTGCAAACCATAGACACAAACCGTTTGACATAAAACACGTGAACGCGGCACGCGAACGTGTACCAACTTGCGCGCAGCCTTAGAGAGTAATGAATGCAGAACGAGTCGACGGAGCGAGACTACGAGGATGACCGAGATCTCGTTGGAAGAGCTCAATAGGTGTGGACGCCACGCAGCTACTGGGCTTCCAAAATTGGAGGACACGGTCACGTGACCGAGATAATTTGAGGACAATGATCCAGGCGGCCAAGGCCCGACGCCGGGCTGTCGCGCCACAATGAAGATGATGATGATCTTAGAGATCTAACTAAATCGATCTAACGCTCGGCGATATATGTAAGCGTATCGGTTTAGTTAGTTTTGGACTTGGCTTATCTCCACTTGCGATGCGGAACTAGACTAAAAAAATTGGGACAATGTCGCTGTCATCGCTAATGTTGACGCAGTGGTTGACGTTTCCTTGTTGTCGTTTTTTTTTGTTCGGCGTTTGTTTTGTTTGCAATTTCAGGAAAGCAGTGCGTCATCACGGGCAAGAAAAAGTCTTTTTCTGTCGTAAAATTTATATCTGTCAAATTTATTTGTGCATTCAACGGAGAAAGAAGAAGAAGAATTACCTCTCCGTATGGTCGGTATAAACACTCCACCACCTTGGAGGTGCATGCTGGCAACTGCATTCTCTGAAACCAATTTATGCCAACGAAACGTCAACTGGGCCAGATGGAACAGTTGACGCGCTATGCCCCACAAGGGGTTAGGGCAATTGAGTACTAAAACGATTTAGTTAAATCGCCTTTTAGTTCCACGGTATAAACGTGGCCACAGTTGAGGCATGACGTGATGATGTGGCCATGCTATCGAGCGTGACTCCTAGGATTTTAGGATGGTTTATGGTAGGAACAGGATGATTCCCGGTCGAGATTTCAAGCTGCATCTTGACCTCCTTCGTCCAGGTGGTAAATAGGGATGCCGAAGATTTAGGCGCTGAGACGGTAATGTTCTTGTTTATGAAGAACGAGTTTAGTTGTTCAAGATAACCGTTGATGTTTCTGCACACACTGGCTATGTCGTTCCCTGTTGCTAGAATGGAGCAGTCGTCAGCGTAAGGCCCTAACCAGATTGAACGCAGAATGCAGCAGCAGCGGCAGCAGCAACAACAACAACAGGTAGATCTGTCGCGATGACACAGCGGCGATAACAGATCTACCTGTTGTTGTTGCTTCTGCCGCTGCTGCTGCATTCTGCCTTCAATCTGGTTAGGGCCTAAAGCTCGCCACGCATGAACGAGCACAACCCCGACCAAACTTCCATCGAACCATCAAATATCATAAAACAGTGGGAATGAGCAGATTTCTTTTCTATAGAGTTTGACGTGGTTCGATGCATGCTCGCGACCAAAATGCATGCCGTGTATGTCCACCTTAAGAAATGATGTCGATCCCTTCAGGAGGTGTTGGGAGTCTTGATAGATATAAATTAAACAAGTTCGAAGATAGAACTCTTCCTTGAGGTACGCCTTGTTTAATCTTCCTAAGCTTTGATTTGCTGTTCCTGAATTCTGTATAGGATTGCCCGCCAGCGAGATAATTGGCAATCCATTTCACTACTTGCGTCGGAAGTGTAATGCCCTCATCCCAAAAAAAGGAACGGAGACAGGAAATGCAAGTTCAGCAATGACAACCTATGTCACCTCCTTCATTCCGCTAAGGGTGGCACCTGCTGGAGGGCAGCTCAGTCTGGAGAGGGAATTTTTGGAGTGGGCTGATCTTAGCGGAATGCTCGCGGGCATCAAAGGGTTCTTACAGGTGCCAAAAGCATTGGAGGGAACGGAATTCCGTGGCTACGAGTCGGCAGGGTTGAGCGCGAGGAAAGGAACGCGTCAGGCTAGCGTCCCCATTTTAGGTGTCTACTCCCGAGACATGGCAATCGTTAGACTCAATACGAAAAAAACGCGGTCTCACCAACTGGTTTGTTATATTCAAGGGCATGTATACGCGAAAAAAAAAAAAAAAAAAAAAAAAAAAAAAAACACTAGCCCACTGATGACGATGGAATACTTCGGGGACGAGAGAAAGAATAAAAACAACGCGAACTTTTCTTTGTCGCCTTATTATTAAGTCAATTTTTGAGCGTCCTCTGGACTCACCGCCATACAGAGATACCGAATGTAACAAAATGAACGAATGAATGAATTGAAAATGAAGTGAAAATTAAGTGAAGTGTAGTGTAATGTAGTGTAATGTATTGTTCGGTATACAATGAACAAATTAATTATGCGGCACAATATATATACGAGCAGTATTACGTTAAGACGAATTTATAATAGGACATCACATTAACATGAATTTTTTTTACTCACAGTTTGTTTTGATTTTTTTTTTTATTTTTTTCAGATTCTGCTTCACTCCGATCCGGTGGCGGCCGCTACTGGATGTTCTCGAGGTAATGCGATGTCCGGGCAAACTTATAGCTAACTTACAACTACACAGATACATTAACATACTACACAGTCGTGTACATATTTAAATAAGTATATAAATTTTTCTTCGCGGTCGTTGTTTTTTTATCTCTTTTCCTAGTTCACCAAGTCATCCTCAATAAGCAGCGATCAAAAATTTTTTCTTTCTCGTTGTTGTCCTCATGCCAGCTGAAATTGATTCACCATATGTTTATATGGTGATAATTTCAGGGATCGTGGCGATAACTTTCTTTTTTTTTTCTCTCTGGCGTAACTCTCAATTATTTTGTTTGATTTTAGTGGCGGTGGCTGTCATCGGGGCCGGCACTACTTTTTCTACCTTCCGGGTTCTGAACCTAACCTCTCGCTAGAACACTATTAAATTGGCGGGGAAAAAGCCGTAGGGAAAGACTCACCATATAGGTTATCTCGCCGATTTTTTTTTAATTTCGTTTAAAACTCCGGTTTTCGGCTGGTAGAGGCAGAAACATATAGGTTATCTCGCCGATTTTTGCCGATTTTTCCTTAATTTCGCCTTAACTCCGATTTTCGGCGTTTAACTTATTTTGCCGATTTTCATCGATTTAGCCACCGAACACTGCTTTCACCCGACACCACGGTCTTTAGAATCGTCTAGACTTCTGGCCGGAAACGTCTTTGACTAGTTGTCAAGTTCCCTAACCTGACCATGCTATGGAAAATAGCATAATGGTATTGAATGCACTCTAACCCAAAAGGTGGGAAATTTTCCGATTCTCAAACTCTTTGACATTGGTCGTCCTAACTGACACGAAAAATATCAAAATTGTGTAAAATGTCCTAGTTTTAAAGTTGTTGGCTTTTTCCTTCTTTTCAGTCTCCAAATGTCAACCATTTCAAATCAGGAGCCGCCATAGAGAGGAAGGACTGCCACACAGGAAAAGCCGCTCCCCATTGATCGTGTTTCGGTGGTCAGTGCATTTGGCCACCGCCATCTTTATCCTCAGGCCGGAGTGTCAAAGTAATGACGTCATGACAAGCAGTGAACCATATGTAAACAAAGTGAAAAACGCGTGCAGTCGGCCTCTTGAAATCTGGTGATTTTCGTTCGTAAAAGTGATTTTAGTGTCGCGATTTTAAGTGCAATTGAAAGTAGTGCTTGTCACTGATATGGAAGTGAAAAAACGCAAGGTGCCGCGAACTTCCGAACAAAATGAACTGCTCGAAAAGCGCGAGACATGAGTGTGGTTATGAAAGTGCGACACGAAAAATTTCGCATTTTTCGTTAATTTCCCGGTAATTTGGCTAGTGTGAATGGTACAGCACTACTCTGGGACGAATCCTTGGACCGGTGAGTTCAGCGGAAACTCCCGGAAGTGCCCCAAAAAGTGAATTCAAAGTGGTTGTCAAACGACAACATTACAGGTGATTTCCGGCCTTTTCATCGGAATTCATAGGGTAATTATACGTTTTTTGTTGTGAAAAAATTTTAGTGTATTGATGCGCCCCAAAATACGGGTTTTAAACGCGTTGTTGACGAGCCAGACGCAAGTTTCACTGCAGCTGACAGGACTAGATGCCTAGCAGTGAAACTTTCGTCCGGTTCGTCAACATCGTGGTCAAAATCCACACTTTGGGGCGCATCAATCCACTTAAATTCTACCACAACAAAAAACGCATACTTACCCTATGAATTCCGATGAAAAGGCCGGAAATCACCTGTAATGTTGTCATTTGACAACCACTTTAAATTCACTTTTTGGGGCACTTCCGGGAGTTTCCGCGAAACTCACCGGCCCGAGGATTCGTCCCAGAGTAGTGCTGTACCATTCACACTTCCCGAATTGCCGGAAAATAAACGAAAAATGCGAAATTTCCCGTGTCGCACTTTCCTAACCTCGCAATTTTCAATACACCATTTTACTCGATATTTCCCGGCACTTCACGTTTTTTTTCACTTTCACACGGCACTGATAGCCACTTCTTTTAGTTACACTTAAAATTTCGGCACTAAACTCACTTTTACACACAATTATCGCGATATTTCACCGGGCGACCGCACGCGTTCACACTTCGTTGACTGCTTGTCATGTCGTTAGTGTTTTGACAATCAGCTGACACTCCGGCCTGAGAGTAAAGATGGCAGTGATTTGGCATAATCATTTATGTCAGTGTTATTCTGCATAAGGAAGCGATTGGTGGTGGACGTAGTCGGGTCGTGATCGTCTTTTTTTCACAGAGTATAGTGGTTGAATCGGATCGATCATCGTGGTCGGCCATTGTGGCGTTCCTTTTTGTGGAGTTCTTCTTAGTTGGTGAGATTATTCCATATTTGCATTCCGGGGTTGATTAGTTCCATCTTTAAACAAGTTGTAGTTTTGTTTTTTTTCTAGTTAATACTTGGTACATAGAACGAATAGTGGTTGAGTGGTTTTAGGTTAGGTGTTAGGATGGAAGAACCGGATCCCCCGGACACCCGGGGAGAAAGTAAAAAGAAGAAAAAGACTTCGGGTGGGCAAAGATCGAGGGATGTAACCCCCGTAAAAATGATTGGAATAATAGATTCAGTGGATAACACCAATGGATCTAAAAATAAAAACATGATTGACACGCACGTGGTTAGTGACGCCCAACATGCGGAAAAAGATACCGCTAAGTCATGTGACGACAATAACGGAACCAGTAACCGTACTAAGAGGACGTATAATTATCAAGAAGACTCAACTGAGAAAGAATTTGTCGTCATGATCCAAAATATCGAGGATAAGAGGATATCGGAAATGGTACTTAGCGATTTCCTGGATCACTGCCGTGTTAGGGGACTAGTAAATATCCAATACGCAAATTTCCGGTCGGCCAAAGTGACGTTCAATAATCCCAAAGATGCCAACACGATTTTATCTAATCCGACATTAACAACCAATGGATACAAGGCGTATATCCCTCAAAATTGTATCTCTTGTTATGGTATCATCCAAAACCATCTATAGAACAAGCCTGGAAGTAGGCCGGTCACAGACACAACTACTAGGCAAAGTAGGCCGATGTCAAACGAAAATTTGCACGGTGTCTTATGGAACGCGAGTGGTTCGGCGGAACATTTTACACGAAAAATGTGGGTTCTCGGTCGATTCGCGCAGTAAAAAGTGGATATGTTGTGAAGTGGAGTGTCGCGCTAAGTGTGAAAAGAAAAAATTGCGGAAAAACCTAAATTTTCGACGAAATTCGCGTGTTTTAAGTTGCCGTGGAAAAGTGTTGTTTACATTCGGGTGGCACGTGATCAATTTGTGAGAGAGCCGCAGTGACAATATGGCGGCTGTTAAATGTTGTGAATTTCGGTCGAATTTAATTGAAAATATTGAAATATTAGATTTTAATTTTTTTCGGTTCGTGAAGTGTGAAGTGAAGTGCAATTAGTGCGAAAATGCGGATATTAAGTTGAAGTATCCGGCATAACGTTTTATTGGTTGTTTAAGAAGTCAATCAATTGACGATTATGCCTGAACGACTTCAATTTAAGAAGCAACTTTTTATTTTGATTCTTGATGCCTTATTATCTAGGTAAGTACGCTGATGTTGTGTTTGTTCGGTTCAACTGGAGGTATCCCATGAGGTGTGGTTGCCGTTCTGCTACAAGTGTCCTGAAAATAGTGTTGTGAGGAGGACAAAAATGCCGCCATTTGACATAATGTTCCGGCATTAGAATGGATGGTTTGTTTATTAATTATTTTGTTCCAGGAATGATAAATGTACTCAAAACAGTACAAACGGTATCCCTCAACGTAAGTAGGGTTTTAACAGATTTTATACATTTATATTCTGATTCTCATAGGAACAATGAAATTTTAATGGGAGTTCCGGGAATGATAACACTCTGGTTGTGCAATCTAAGTAATCAGTTGTTGAACATTCCTGGAAAAACTTCTGTTATTTACAACAACGTCATCTTTTTCTTTTTTAAATACATAATTGAGTTCCCATTTAAAACAAGAAATTTAAATATTTTCAAATGCTTTCTTTTAGGTTGACGAAAGTGGCTGCGCTATGAGACCAAGGAATTGAGTATTGGCAAAATTTCGGCCAAAATTCCAAAAGAACAGCGCAATGAACGAAGAAGAGGAGGGATCTGATGAAGCCGATTTATACGACGGAAATAGTGCTTGCTCCCACGGCAGCCGGTTCTACGCACCGAAGCGACCCATTGAACAGCATGGCCGAGGGTTGCCAAAATCCTTCATCACCAGGCGTTGCTAGTACAACAAGGATATAGCGCTGCTTCTGAAAATGAGGAAAAAGGTAAACATTGAACATTTTGCAGTATATTTTCACAATAATCAGCTCCAGAGCTAACAAAGATACCTGACTCGTCTCGCCTGACCAACTTGAGTTACAAAATAGTGCAATCGTTGGAGTTAGAGTTTACCATTTTCCAGATACTGTCGATCTGGATGATTGCAAAGCAGTCTTTTTCGCCTTACCCGACCATGAGAAGATTTTCTGGAATATCCAACAGATTCCCTGTTAACACCAGCCTTACTTCTTGGCAATATCATTTTGGGTGCCGAAGACCAGACGCTTGTCACACATTCATTCGCATTCGGTGATAATTTGTCTGATTGCGTTGTCCATTATTGAATGAATGAATGAAGCTAGTGGCTGGAAATTTTGGTCAAATGTTTGTACTGGGATCTATTTGGTTGTTATTAAAAATGCGCAAGATTGGACAAAAAGAACCTCTACCTCCCCTTCGAGTGAAGTGACAAATAGGCAATAACTTTCGATAGAATGAAGCTAGCGACTTGAAAAATTCGACAAATATTTGTAGAATGGGTTAGTTAACTGATTTTGAGAATGGTCAACATCCTCCTGAATGAGTGCCAACCTCCCCTATAAACTGGCCCTATAGGAAACTCAGTTTTAATGCATATGGTCGTTGCCAATTGGTAGTTTTGGTATCACCACTAGGTCGGTACAAGGTTAGATTATATACGCTTCGGACTCCAGGCGACGCGCGTCCCATCTGTCGCCTGCTGAGGACGTTTCGACACTTAGATGCCCAGGCCGAATAGAACGCGTGGGCGCCCCCTGGTAACGGCAGTGTATCAATTCGCTGACGGCCAATGTCTTAGCGATAAGACAGTTTGGAAAAGGCAGATAGCTGTAGCCTGAATGGCTGACAAACACCTAAGCGTCTCAGGTCTAGTAGGATGGAATGACTTGCGTAGTTGGACCTGCTACATAGTTGTGTGGGCTCCAGCACGTTTATTAAACCATCTGAAGCAGCTATCTCCGAGGCCATCCCCTGAATGGGGTTAAGCGACGTGCTGACAACTCGTCCTTGCAAAAACCACTCCATGTCAAGAAACCTGGAACAAAAGCCTCGGATTGGACGGATCAACAACGACGACCACGCAAACGACTAAAGGATTATTCTTTCGGATCCTGGAATGTACGCTCCCTGAACAAACCGGGGGCCGAGAAGGCCCTCCTTCAACAGGTCGAAAAGTACAAACTGAGCATTACTGCAGTCCAGGAAACAAATTGGCTTGGCAGCGAGATTAATGACAAGAAATCGCACAAGATTTTTACAAGTGGCAAACCATCGGGCCGCAAGGAGTTTGGAGTAGCATTTATAGTGGACAATCACCTCAAACCGCATATTACTGACTTCAAACCCATAAATGAACGGCTGTGTGCGATTCGCATCAAGACTCGATTCTTCAATCTCTGGCTCATCAATGTGCATGCCCCCACTGAAGTTAAAGAAGACGCAGTAAAAGACGAGTTCTACGCCCGCCTTGAAACTCTCTTCGACTCACTTCCAACAAACGACGTCAAATTGCTGCTGGGAGACTTTAACGCGAAAGTCGGGAATGAAAGTTGGCATCGGGGGACCTCTGGAGGCCACAGCCTCCATGAAGAATGTAACGATAACGGCCAGCGACTTATCGACTTCGCCTGCAGCAGGAATCTAGTCGTAAGCTCTACGTGTTTCCCGCATCGACGCATTCACAAGTAGACCTGGAAGTCTCCAGACGCACATACCGTCAACCAAATTGGCCACGTCCTCATTTGCAGGAGATGGGCGTCTAGTGTCATGGATGTCCGCTCCTATCGAGGAGCGAGCTGCGATTCAGATCATCACTTGGTGAAGACGACCTACAGATGTAGAATTTCCTCAGTGCACCAGTCAAGAATCAGCCCTCCCAAAATCTTTGCGGGTGATAAGCTCTTGAGTGATGCTACAGCGGTGGCGTATACTACCGCCCTTGAGGAAAAACTATCACCTATGCTACACAACATCAGCAACACAGGCGTCCATGGGTTCTGGGAAGAACTCAAGGGTACCATCAAGGATGTCGCAGAGAAGGTCGTGGGATATAAAGCCCGGCGAGCGCGAAATGACTGGTTCGACGAAGAATGCAAAAATTCACTTGACTCGAAAAACGAGGCCTACAGACAATGGATTCAACGAGGAACCAGAGCCAGAAGAGAAAAATATGACGAGCTACGGCGAATATCGAATAGAATAATTAGACGTAAGAAACGTAAATACTTTGACGAGCAGTTGCTGAACATAAACGAAAACTTAGCTAATAGGAACACCAGACAAGCGTACAAACTAGTAAATACAATTAAGAACGGCTACCAACCCAGGACTAGCCTTTGTAAGGACAAGGATGGAAACATCATCAGCGACACCGATGGTATTAACAAACGATGGGCCTCTTATTTTGAAGAGCTTCTAAACCGACCATCTAACATCCCCACACAGGAAGCTCTCGACGATATTGTTGATCTAGGCCCACCCATTCAACCCCCGACAGTAGAGGAAGTTGATCTCGCGTTGCGGTCACTAAAACGAAATAAAGCGCCGGGCGCTGACGAGATTCCAGCTGAACTGCTAAGATTCGGTGGAACGAGTCTAGTTGATGCCATACATCAATTACTCCTGCGAGAATGGGAGAACGAGGAGATCCCAGACGATTGGCGCAGAAGCATCATCTGTCCAATCCATAAAAAGGGAGATAAATTGCGGTGTGAGAATTACAGGGGCATCTCATTAGTTTGTACGTCCTATAAAATTTTGACGAAAATTCTGGAAAATAGAATAAAACCGTACGCAGAACGAGTCATTGGCGAATATCAAAGCGGTTTCAGACCTGGTCGCTCCACAACTGATCAGCTCTTCTCAATCAAACTGATACTCCAGAGGTGGGAATACAACGTAAACGTATACCAAATCTTTGTCGACTTCAAGCAGGCATACGACAGTATCGATCGTGGAGTACTGTACAACATCATGCGACATAACTTTGGAGTGAAACTGCTGCTTTTGTCCTAACCTAAGGACTCAAAATGCCGTACGCCCAGTGCATTAGTCTCATCAGCCCGAATCAGGAAATACCCATAGCCATCTGCTCCAAGGCAAACTTATAAAAACGATTCAGGAAATACCCATATTGGAGACATTTCATGCTCAATGAAGTTCTTTTGTCCTGACGAAAGGACTCAAAATGCCAATCAATCACACTCCAAATTATTTAAAAACCCTTGAAAATAATGGAAACACAAAATTTAGAATGTTAATTGAAAATTTTTACTCACCTCAGATGCAACACAAATCGCCACAATTCAATGAATATTGAATGACAGACATTTTGGCGCGGGCGCCAAATTTATTGAGCGGGATGTTGGGAGCCGTCACTGATTTTTTGAAATACATTGATTCACTTTACTCTTTGTAAAATTTTTAAATAATGGTCCTGAAAAGGACCTTTTCGTCATTGAAATTAATCAATAGCGAAAACTATTTTGTATTCCTCGTTAATGACGAGCTCCTCAACTGCGTCATCGAAGGATTCGGCATTATCACCGCGATTCGTCTTTGAAAAGTAATTTACAAGACTCGAATCCAAACACAAAATCCCGCAAACGCTGCCGCGAAAATCCTCTTTGCGCCAAAATGGGACGACGCAGTCGTTTGTTAAATGCAGCGGCCGCAAGATCACCATCGAAATGTGTTGGTCGTCATCATCGTATGGAGGTCTGAGCACATGGGCCCCCAGGTGTTCGTTAAGGGCTGAAAAGAGTTTAACATCTCAGTTAGTAATTAATTTAAGAACTAATTGGGTTAGACTCCCCGTTATTGAACATTCCATTCTTGTATTGTACATCATCTTGACAAAGGTCGGACTGTTTGGAGAGGAATAGAAAATATCCTGTCTTGTATCTGTAGGATTGAGTCACCCAATTTCCTCCGTTGTCCAGAACCAATTTCAATTTAATTGTGCCCGGAACAACTAAAACAACACAAAACAAACAACACAAAACTGCACAAAACACGTCCACTACACACAACACAATTGACACCAAAACAAATGTCAACAAATCTATGACAGTGCTCTCGTGCTCTTTGTGAGAGCTGTCAGAAAGTAGACTGGGAGCGTAACAGCCGTCAAATAGTAGGCCGATGCACTGAACTGAAATCCTGGTTCCAGGCTTGTTCTATAGATGGTTTTGGTATCATCCGAGACGTACCTAATTGCATATCCGAGGAAAACTTAATGGAAAAACTCCATGGTGCATGTCGCATCCTTAGCGTTTATCGGTTCAACAGAAAAGATAATGACGGAAACATCGTGCCAACTACGTCAATTAAGGTTGAGTTCGAATCGCTTAAACTTCCAAGTATCATATACTACGGTCATGCGCTCAAGAGGGTAGAATATTTCATCCCAAGAGTACGCTTATGCTACAATTGCGGCAGAATTGGACATGTAAGCAAATTCTGCAAAGCAAAGGCGAGGAAATGTTTGAAATGTGGTTCAGATTTTGACACCTGTAATCAAACTTGCACCAATATTCTGTGTGTATTATGCGGATCTGATCAACATAACTTCTTCAACCCTGACTGCCCCAAGAGAAAACAAGAACAAAAAACGTTGGAAATCATGACGGTGTCTAATAAGTCAAGGAAAGAAGTACTCGAGGGAAACTATAGTAATTACTATAGTATATTAGGTTCTAAAAAATATGTGAGTGACTACCCGAGTGTAACAGAAGCCATGGCAAACAACAGGAAACAAGCACAAACTAATAATCGAAACCAGGGCATTTTTAGAAACAGAGTTGAAGATGCCAATAAAGTCCAACTAGGAAAGAGGTCCTTTGCAACAGTAGCCAAAATGGACAAATTTGAAAAAATAAGACAAGGACACGAGGACATCATCAGACCCGTAACAATACCTAATCAACTTGCCTTCATGTATCCAAACGGTAACAAAGAGAATAATAACAGTCTAACAAATTCGTATAATACCAACGCGAATATGAATTACTATAATACCCCTCAACCAACGGAGCCTTGCGCGAGGTATAATCAGACACAATTAATAATAAATTTGGAAAATAAATGTAAGAATCTATTGGAGTTTATTGAAAATAACTGGGACCCTAATGACCCCAACATAAGGGCGTTCATTAGTAACTATTCTAAAGAAGCAAATATAGGCATTACGCAAAACGATAATCTAGATACAAACAGATTAAAAAGGCAGTGTACAAACCACAATGAAGTGTGTTCAATTGAACATACAGGGACTAGGAAATAAGAACAAAGACACATTTGAATCATTTTGCCATCAGCACAAAATTGACATAGCATTAATTCAAGAAACATTATTAAATCCTAATAAGTTTAAACCATATTTTAGCAACTATTATTCTTTTTTTAATGATAGAAGTGATGGTTACAGTGGAGTGGCCATCCTGATTGTAAAAAAAATTAGATGTAAGGCAATTGAATTACAGAATCCTTTGAATTTTATTGTCGTCGAAACGACAAACCTCCCAGAGAATTTTATTATTTTAAACGTTTATATACCCCCTTCGAGAAATAAGGAGGAAGAAAGGGTTTTTACAACAAACCTTACAGATTTATTCAGTAAAATTCGGAACTACAGTAACAAAAATCTTTTATGTGTGGGAGACTTCAACGCTCACAAATTGGACTGGGGCAGTAGATTTGATAATAATAGGGGTGTTGTCTTGGATAATTTAACGGCAGATTGTGGCCTCAACATCTGCAACAATGGTGCATCAACATTCATTACCAATAATGGGAGACCATCGGTATTGGATGTCACGTTTACTAACCGTACGGACCTTATTAAACACTGGCACACATTGAACGTGAGGATATTTGGTTCCAGGCACATCCCTATTGTTTTTCACATACATAATAGAACTCCCATTAAGAAAAAGAAAATCGTGAACTACTCTATCCTGAAAAACAATATGGAAAAGATCGAGTTTGAAAATGACATCAACAGCTTTAATAAAGCCATGAAACGCTCGATTAAGGAGGCTACTTTCTTTGTCGAGAAAAATTCGTATACCCCAAAAAATGGTGGAACAACAACCTGAAAGCCTTATTTCTGGAGCTGAAACAAACATCTGCTAAATTTAAGCTGAATAATAATTTCGAAAATCTCTCAGCACTACAGGAGGCCAAGTACACTTGGAAGAGGGCGGTTAGAACAGAAAAAAGAAAAACCTGGAAGGAGACAATTAACCGTATGAACCTGTCCAAAGATCCTAAAGAGATGCATGAGTTGTTTAAGAACGTCCAACATACTTTCTTTTCTCAGAACGACTGTGGCACTTGGGTAACTGAGAGAAAGATAGAATTCTTAAACCTTTGTAAACCTAGTCGGCCATTGACTGCGTTAGATGACCACCATCAGGATAATGAACATGACAGCATTGAATTTGATATCTCGGATCTCTTGTGGGCACTACATAATAAGAGCAATAACTCAGCTCCCGGGGTTGATGGGATCTCATACAAATATATAAAAATGATGAATTCTGATGCCAAAAGTAAATTTTTAGAAATCCTAAACAATTACTGGGAATCCAAAACAATCCCGGCACTTTGGAAAATCATAAAAATTATTCCCATTCCCAAACCCAATAAAGATTTAAATCTTATTCAAAACTACCGCCCTATTTCATTACTGAGTGTCCCACTGAAACTAATCAACAAAATGGTGTTAAACAGACTAACTCAATTCATCAATGAACACCAAATATTATCAAAAAATGCATATGCTTTTAGGCCCAAAAAAGCCACCACACACTGTATTAATGACCTCATTAACACTGTTCAAATTAATAAAACCAATAAAATGGTCGGGGGGCAAAGACCTTTTCCATAGTCCTCCGCGTGGGCGCCCCCTGGTAACGGCAGTGTATCAAATCGCTGACGGCCAATGTCTTAGCGATAAGACAATTTGGAAAAGGCAGATAGCTGTAGCCTGAATGGCTGACGAACACTTAAGCGTCTCAGGTCTAGTAAGATGGATTGACTTGCGTAGTTGGACCTGCTACATAGTTGTGTGAACTCCAGCACGTTTATTAAACCATCTGAAGCAGCTATCTCCGAGGCCATCCCCTCAATGGGGTTAAGCGACGTGCTGACAACTCGTCCTTGTAAAAACCACTCCATGTCAAGAAACCTGGAACAAAAGCCTCGGATTGGACGGATCAACAACGACGACCACGCAACCGAATAAAGGATTATTCTTTCGGATCCTGGAATGTACGCTCCCTGAACAAACCGGGGGCCGAGAAGGCCCTCCTTCAACAGGTCGAAAAGTACAAACTGAGCATTACTGCAGTCCAGGAAACAAATTGGCTTGGCAGCGAGATTAATGACAAGAAATCGCACAAGATTTTTACAAGTGGCAAACCATCGGGCCGCAAGGAGTTTGGAGTAGCATTTATAGTGAACAATCACCTCAAACCGCATATTACTGACTTCAAACCCATAAATGAACGGCTGTGTGCGATTCGCATCAAGACTCGATTCTTCAATCTCTGGCTCATCAATGTGCATGCCCCCACTGAAGTTAAAGAAGGCGCAGTAAAAGACGAGTTCTACGCCCGCCTTGAAACTCTCTTCGACTCACTTCCAACAAACGACGTCAAATTGCTGCTGGGAGACTTTAACGCGAAAGTCGGGAATGAAAGCTGGCATCGGGGGACCACTGGAGGCCACAGCCTCCATGAAGAATGTAACGATAACGGCCAGCGACTTATAGACTTCGCCTGCAGCAGGAATCTAGTCGTAAGCTCTACGTGTTTCCCGCATCGACGCATTCACAAGCAGACCTGGAAGTCTCCAGACGCACATACCGTCAACCAAATTGACCACGTCCTCATTTGCAGGAGATGGGCGTCTAGTGTCATGGATGTCCGCTCCTATCGAGGAGCAAACTGCGACTCAGATCATCACTTGGTGAAGACGACCTACAGATGTAGAATTTCCTCAATACACCAGTCAAGAATCAGCCCTCCCAAAATCTTTGCGGTTGATAAGCTCTTGAGTGATGCTACAGCGGTGGCGTATACTACCGCCCTTGAGGAAAAACTATCACCTATGCTACACAACATCAGCAACACAGGCGTCCATGGGTTCTGGGAAGAACTCAAGGGTACCATCAAGGATGTCGCAGAGAAGGTCGTGGGATATAAAGCCCGGCGAGCGCGAAATGACTGGTTCGACGAAGAATGCAAAAATTCACTTGACGCGAAAAACGAGGCCTACAGACAATGGATTCAACGAGGAACCAGAGCCAGAAGAGAAAAATATGACGAGCTACGGCGAATATCGAATAGAATAATTAGACGTAAGAAACGTAAATACCTTGACGAGCAGTTGCTGAACATAAACGAAAACTTAGCTAATAGGAACACCAGACAAGCGTACAAACTAGTAAATACAATTAAGAACGGCTACCAACCCAGGACTAGCCTTTGTAAGGACAAGGATGGAAACATCATCAGCGACACCGATGGTATTAACAAACGATGGGCCTCTTATTTTGAAGAGCTTCTAAACCGACCATCTAACATCCCCACACGGGAGGCTCTCGACGATATTGTTGATCTAGGCCCACCCATTCAACCCCCGACAGTAGAGGAAGTTGATCTCGCGTTGCGGTCACTAAAACGAAATAAAGCGCCGGGCGCTGACGAGATTCCAGCTGAACTGCTAAGATTCGGTGGAACGAGTCTAGTTGATGCCATACATCAATTACTCCTGCGAGTATGGGAGAACGAGGAGATCCCAGACGATTGGCACAGAAGCATCATCTGTCCAATTCATAAAAAGGGAGATAAACTGCGGTGTGAGAATTACAGGGGCATCTCACTAGTTTGTACGTCCTATAAAATTTTGACGAAAATTCTGGAAAATAGAATAAAACCGTACGCAGAACGAGTCATTGGCGAATATCAAAGCGGTTTCAGACCTAGTCGCTCCACAACCGATCAGCTCTTCTCAGTCAAACTGATACTCCAGAGGTGCTGGGAATACAACGTAAACGTATACCAAATCTTTGTCGACTTCAAGCAGGCATACGACAGTATCGATCGTGGAGTACTGTACAACATTGTAGTAATGGTTTCCGGAAGACGAGGGTTGGGATGGCCGTGAAGGCCTAATGACAATACGTGTCGAAGAACCACTCTCCGATGACCACCCGTGACGTGCGCTGGCAGACCAGCTCAGCTATCGGGAGTAGCGGGATGGGTAATCCACGGCAGTCATCGACCTCCTCCATATACCTACAAGAACAAAATCGCACGTCTGCCCGATGTCCAAAATTCAAAATACGCTAACACCCGCGATACACAAACCAAAGAAAAACGAGACAACCTAATTGGGGTGCCTATGCACCAAACTCCCTAAGACTCAAAACAACTAAGTCCCGTGCAGGGAAAAGGGGCTGCATCAGCCAATCTATTTTAGATAATGTGGCATCAAGACCAACAGAAAATATTACGGAGGGAAACCGTCCAATCAGGACCAATCCTTTTTCCTCTCAGGTCATTGGAGCCTGTAGATGTTTAACGGCTCTATATGGGCCCCAGATGCAGTGGGCCCAGCGCAACCTTGCCCTCCCTTCCATGGGTTTCCGGCGCCATTAATATTCGAAACCCCCAATAAAAATTCAAACGCTAATGAGAGAGAGGAGAGAGTGGGAGAAAATTCAGGATTTAGCCGCTCATTTTAAATTTTCCAATAAAATCAAGGAATTCATAATATTTAGTATAATTAACTATAAATTTTTTTTTCTTTTTTTCTTTTTTTACATATATATATACATGAATGCATGTATGTATATTTATTTATTTATTTTATTTATTATTTATTTTTTTTATTTTTTTTTTTTTTGTTTTTTTTTTTTTATTTTTTTGTAACAACCCAAACGGATTAGATACTATGGCAATATTTCAAAAATTAAACAATAAATGCAAAAGACATCTTATCCTTTAAAATGTCGATGTTTAATTCAACATCTCTTCAAAAACTACTATCTGCTGTACTATCGTTTCCAGTATGAGGACATGTGTCAGAGAAATAACAAAGTTCCGGATGTCAGCTGTTTACATGATTTTTCGAAAAAAAAGTAGTCATTCATTACGAAGCAGCTCTAACGGTCGGAAGGTTCATTACAACTAACGTATCAAAGATCGGCTCAACGTCACCTATTCGCGCGCACTTTAGTTCGAATAGGGAAGCTCGTCAATGTACTTAATGAGCGTGAAATTTGCATCTAAATTAAATGTTTTCTCTCATAGGCAATAGATATATGTAATGTTTGTTTGTTTTTTTATATATATAAAAGAAATATATTGATTACGCAAAATGCACTGAGTAACTCTCAAAAACAATTAGTTAGTTAGCCTGTCTTGTCATCAGCCGTTTCTTGTTTTTTGGCACCGCCGGTAGACTTTTCCAGCGCTTTCACGAATTGTTCTAAATCACCTGTATTTGCTGCCGCCACGGCCTCCGATGACAATTGAAATTGCGAAACAACCGGTCCCAATTGACCCGATTGCAAAGCGCTCGAGAATAACGATAAGGCTTGTTTAAATTGAGGCGATGAAATTGCACCCTTAGTTGTTGTTTAGATATTTCAGTAATGTAGATTTACCAATGACAAGGCAATCGAGCAGTGAAAGTATCTTATACTAGCTGTATGTATATTGCAATTGCCTGCTTTTTCCCGTCAATTTCACGGACGATTGCTAACCTCTACGCGCGAATATTAGTACGTAACACTTCAAAAAAAAAAAAAAAACACAATAATAATATTTCCATGAAACCTCAATTCACAAAGGTTTTGCTCATTTTGACGACATATTTACCGGCCGACTGAGCGGAGCCACCGAGGCGCACCACCAACACCGAACGATTTCCCCTTACCTGAATGCCCACTCGCTTTGGAGGGGCATCTGTCATCGCCCGAAATACAAACTAATGGTGTTTTCCACGGTCGTGGGCACCGAGCTGCTTCGACGTCACGTTCACGTTCCATGCGACGGCGGGTACGTCGTCGCCACAAAGATGGTTGCCGACATGTATGCGTCCTGGCTACAGAGAGCTCCCCGTATTAGCGGAGCACCCTCATCTGCTCTCACGTTGATATTGGGCGATATGCCCATGTGGTGGTTGCCGGGCCAATTGCTGGATAACGGGCTGAGGTCTTTGTGAAATCAGGACACTCCGCAAGCCCCCTTCACCCGTTATCACAGTCGTCCCAAAAGGACGAGCCACTGCCGGGAAAAGATGGCTCCAGATAGCCCGCACAACGAATTTTCACACTCGACCACTAAATTTAAAAAAAAACTCGCGACACGAATTTTTTTCCGCGATGGGATTCTTTCTTGCAGATGGAATCCAACTCTCGCGTGGCAAATAAATAATTCCAGGGAATCGCCACGACCGGGAAAAATTATTGACACCACGATAGCTATCACACGACCGTCCACCTCCAATTCCAAAACCAGACTCCTCTTATCACCTTTATCCGAACTCGAGTCCAGTTAGCGATCTCTCTCAAAACCAGTTTTCATAATTTCCTGCATTTTGATCACTTCTTATCAGCTATCACGGAACCCGCTATCCCAGTCGTCACGGGTACAGTGACTCGCAAAATTTAATGATCAAGATGCAGGAAATTATAATAATAATATTTGGGAACTACGAGTATGTGCATACATAGTATACATGTACACATACGTGTGCATAAATGTACATGTCCGTAGGCGTCGGATAAGGCGAACACTACAACACAGGTGAATCGTCACTACTTGTATCAGTAGTGAAGATTCAGCTGAATGATATGCTGTCGAAAAGAGGAAGTATGGTGTGTTATTATGAGTGCATGTCTTTGACGTGAAATGTTCCCAACTTCTTACCGCTCATGTCTTCCAGCACGTAACACGAATTACCCACTGACGCCAAGATCCGACATTTTATGGAATTGGGAGCTAATTTCGCATTGAAATGGTCTGCTGCACTGCTCTGTGCAAAGTTGTGGACGTACGCTAGATCTCCCACCTTGAACTTTACTGGCCTGGCTCGTAAATTATACGTCCTGGCATTTACTTGGGCAGCCGATTCCAGATTCTTTTGGATTTGGTGACGAACCAAATCCAGTCTGACATCGGGGGCTATTGCGGCACTAGGGTCGCACAACATTTTTGCCTGACGAAGTAATTCATAAGAGCTACCGTGCAGCAGCATCGTCTGACCGAAGAGTGTAAAGTAGGGAGAAAAGCCGATAGAGGAATGGTACGCAGACCTTAAAGCGCAGTTGATCTGTGATATATTAGCGTCCCAATCTTTTTGATGTGGCTTGACGTAAGCTCTAATGGCAGCCACCAACGACCGGTTGACCCGTTCGGACGCATTAGTTTGTGGGGAATAGAGAGCAGTGTAGAAGTGTTTGACCCCATAGCGGTTTAACAAAGTGTTGAATAAAGAGGACCTAAATTGCACCCCATTGTCAGTAACAATGGTTTCCGGAACCCCGAAAACATGGAACACCCGCTGTTCTAGAAAGTCTGCAATGATGTTGGCAGTGAATTTCTTGATGGGCTCGATGAATGAGAACCTTGACAAACCATCCAAGACAACAATGGCTCCCACATTTCCAGTCTTGGAACGCGGATAAGGACCGATCAGATCGACGTACAGTCGCTGGAACATGCGATCGGGAATAGGAGGCACACCCATCGGTGGTCTGGGGCGTTTATTAGGTGCTTTGGTCGTCTTACAAACCTCGCACTGCGACACAAAGTCTTTCACCTGCCTATTCATTTTGGGCCAATAGAATAGGATCCGGAGTCTCCGCAACGTTTTGCCAAATCCACCATGAGAACAAAGTGGATGGTCATGTGCTCTCCGGATCACGTCTTCTGTCAACTCTATTGGAACCCACAACTTCCATGACATCTCCTCCTGGATTTTGTCACCGCTCGCATGTTCGCAGCGTCTGTAGACAAATCCGTCGATTACCCGGAGATCAGGAAGTAGCTGTTGGTCTTCCTTGATTTTGGAAATCAGACCGAGATAATCCGGAGACTGAAAATGTGGTGAGCTGAGATCGATTGCCAGTGAGGTGTCATACTGGGATGCGATCTCAGCGACATCGCCTTCATGCACTCGCGATAAGGCATCTGGAACTACGTGATCACTGCCTTTGCGATGTCGGATCGAAAATTTAAAGCCTTGCAGTTTAAGTGCCCAACGAGCTAGTCGACCGTGCAGGTCTCGTAGACTCATTAGCCACTTGAGGGAGGCGTGGTCAGTGACGACTTCGAACTCCAGACCTTCCACGTAAGGCCGGAACTTCTGTATTGCCGTCACTGCTGCAAGGCACTCCTGCTCCGTGACAGTATAGTTGCGTTGGGCGGTCGTAAGTTTCTGCGACATAAACGCAATTGGGGCTTCCTCGCCCCCATCCGTAATCTGGACTAGCACCGCGCCGATCCCGTCTTGACTCGCGTCACATTGAATTGAAAACGGACGGAAAAAGTCCGGGCTGTGTAGAACGGGGGCGGAGGAAAGGCTCTTTTTGAGCGCATTAAATGCGTGTAGAGCCTCCTCAGTCCACAGAAACGAATGACCTTTCCGCAACATGTCAGTCAACGGAGCAGTCGCGGCAGCAAAATTTGGTACGAAGCGACGGTACCAGCCGCACACTCCCAAAAAGCGTCGAAGCTGTCGTATCGACTTCGGGAGTGGAAAATTTTCGATCGCAGCCACTTTGTCTGGATCGGTTTGCAAGGTTCCGTGCCCAATAATATGGCCCAAGTACTTAACTTCCTTCCTCAGGAAATGACTCTTCTCCACATTTAGTGTGAGTCCAGCATCACGTAAGCATTGAGCTACTCGTCGGAGTAGGATGCAATGCTCCTCAAACGTCTCGGATATTACCAGAAGGTCGTCCAAATAGACGAAAACTTGGTGGCGGAGATCAGCTGGTATGACCTTATCCATGAGACGTTGCATCGTCTGAGGGGCATTGCATAACCCGAATGGCATAGTCACGAACTGGTAGAGTGGTCGTCCTGGAACCGTGAATGCAGTCTTACCACGCGACTCCTCATCGAGCGGAATTTGCCAGAAGGCGTCTTTCAAATCAAGACTGCTGATGAATTCGGCCTTGGGCAGCCGACTGAGGATTCCGTCGATGAGGGGCAACGGATACGCATCCTTCACGGTGACGCTGTTAACCTTACGCGCATCAAGGCACATGCGTACCTTTCCAGGTTTGACGACCACTGTTACGGGTGAAGCCCAGCTGCTTTGTGACTCCTCAATGACCCCCATCTCCAACATGCGGTCCAACTCCGCAAAAAGCAGTTTTTCAACTGCGGGCGAAACAGCGAAATGACGCTGCTTGATAGGTTTATTATCGCCTACGTCGATGGAGTGCTTAATAAGCGTTGTTCGCCCCAGTCCTTCCTTGGAGTAGGAAGGAAAGTTGGAGATGATGGCATTGAGAGTAACCTCCTGTTCGGGTGTTAACTGGTGTTTTTGGTTGTCTACCCCTGACAACTCATTGACGTTTGGACTTGATGCTGGACTCACTGGGGAGAATAGGTCGGACGCGAGGTGGAATGTGCGCACAAAGTCAACACCTAAATATAGATTTTGACTGAGCGAAGGTATCAGTAAAAAGGTCATGCTTTTTGTCTGCCCACGAAAGGTAACAGAACAGGTAACTTGTCCAAGAGTCGCGTGTGGAGTACCATCTGCGGTCGTCAGCGACATATGAAAACGCTTCCACGGGTATTGGTTTTGCTGGACGAACCTTCGAGCGAAATCTGCCGATATGCAAGATAGAGAGGCTCCTGTATCAATCAGTCCAACAACCTCTTCGCTAAGCATAGAGACCTTCGCGTAGGGCCGGAAGTCATCTGCGGGTCGATCCACCAGGAGAGCTGCACAATATTGCCGACGGGAGTCCTTCACCATCTTCCAGAACTGCCGCAAGCGAAGGGTCGATCTTTTTGGCTTAGGCTTTGGATTAGCCAATTCTTCGCACTCAAAAATACGTTTGCGGGCTAGGTCGTACTCCTGTTGCCGAATATGAAGGGGTTTAAAATGTCTTGGAAGAGATGTTGCTGGATCAGAAGATGGAAACCGTGCTAATAAGTTTTCTCCGGTGGTATGTGGTTGTCGCGACCGCGAGGTCTTAATACGCCGAAGTGGTATAAACGACGGAGATGGCGAAGCGTCGTTAAGATTTGGATCTAGAACAGGGGGGTTCATGTTCACTAGGGTATAAGGCAGTGGGTCAGATAGTGTTGGAGACAAGTCAGGTGTTAACCGTAAGTCCGGTGAAGAAGATAAGTCAGGTGTAGAAGTCAAGGCTGGGATTATCGCTATTTCCGGTGAGTGTGGCAAATCGAGGACTAACTCGGTTTGAGTCGAGATATCGTTTTTGCCGGAAGGCACGTCGGACTTTAGGTCATCGGTTCGCTCTGTGTACCCTTCGAGGACGTAAAGTTGTTGCGCATCCTCGGGTTCGAGTTTTTTGGAATGCTACATTTTGGGCACTTAGGTTTAATTATGTCCGGTGTACCACAACCATAACAAAAGAATCGCCGCTCGGCCGGGCAAGAGTCGTACCGATGACCTTTTTGACGACAGTTCCAGCAAATTAACTGAGTTGATAGCTCAGCGATAGTATCCCCCTCCCTATATTGTTCATCGGGTTCTTCCCCGCGATTCCATGCCGTCCCAACTTCTTCTTCATACCGAACTAACTCCGATACTTGAGGGCGTTGCGTATGACGAAGAGGACGACTCGTCCTATTTAATTCCTCATTCAATATTTCCGTTTGAAGAACAAAAGCTCTTAGCTCTCTTATCGAAAGAAATTCGTGATGTACCACATCTCTTCGGTGCTCCGGCAGAAGATTACGAATAAGGATATCTAGTAAATCGTCATTTCGTACGGGTCGTCTCAGCCTATCGGTTAATTTAAGGATGCTGTTGTAGAACGTGTCGAAAGTCTCATTATAACGCTGAATTCTGTTTCGGACAAGCTGCATGATGTCAAGATCGGTTAAACGATCTTTAAATTGATCGCGAAGTGACTCTTTGATTGAGATCCAATCAAGCGACCTTTGGTCTCGATGGTAACGCCAGTACCAGTCACAAGCTTTTCCTATCAGCAATATGTGAAAACTATTGCTGAGCGCCTCAAAGTCACCTCGTAATGTTTGCTGTGTTAGCGCTTCTACTTTATATAGAAAAGAGTCTATAGGAATAGTACAGTCTTCTCCGCTGAACTTCAAATTCCAAGTCGATATTATGTTAGCAACCTTCTCCGGTGATCTAGGTTGTTGTACTTGCGACGCTTGGCTGCCGGACGGAGGTCGGGGACGTACTGGATGTCCAATATCGAAATCTCTGGGACCTGTCGGTGCGTACCGGTTACGCGGTTGTCGTCTATCGAAATAGTCCCCTCTTTGGAAAGGGGGCGAGGCATTACGCGGTAGTCGCCGATCATGATGGTCTCCTCTTTGGATAGGAGGCGAGGCATTACGCGGTAGTCGCCGATCCTGATGGTCTCCTCTTTGAAAAGGAGGCGAGGCATTACGCGGTAGTCGCCGATCCTGATGGTCTCCTCTTTGAAAAGGAGGCGAGGCATTACGCCGAGGTCGTCGATCGAAACGATCCCCTCTTCGTAAGGCCGGCGAGGAATTCCTCGACATCGAAGTAGCAAAAGCTTCTCGTGTAGGTGAACGAGTACTAGACCTACCTATAGATGCAGCTGGACGATCTTGACGTGTTGACAAAAGAAGTGACTCCAAACGAGGCAATAATCGCTCAATGAGGTCCTCATCTGACGGTTGAGTTGCTGTGTTAACTAACCCAGCCGAAGTATTAGCCGCCTGATTCGTCTCGGTAGTACCCGCTGGAGGTGGTTGCAATCCTCTAGTCTGTGACCGCGTAACCCGTCGGCTATTCTTAGAAATTGCCCCTTGGGATGCCGAAGGGTTATCGTGGCTGTCCCGCGGCTGCATAGCCGGAATGGAAGCGGGGGAAACCAGTGGGAAATGAGGTATAAGCTCCTCGCAAGAAATACGTTTTCTGCAGTTTGGACAGGTGTCTCTGTTTTTAAGCCACTTCTTAATGCAGTTTTCGTGGAAGTCATGCGAACAAGGAGTCCGCACTAAGTCTTCTATTGGAAACATTTCGGCATTGCATATGCTGCAACGCAGTATCTCCTCTTCTTCCGGTAAATCACCGAGGGTTAACCGATCAGGGCTATGTCGAACAGCCATGGTGCATGTGACAATGAAATGTTAGTAGAAGTAGCGCGGAAATTGAGTAGACAAAACTACGACGGGTGCAAAAAGGTCCAAAATAAGTGCTGTTACGCTCAAGGGAGATTCGGGTCTGCCGAGTCCGGTAAATGATTAATTAAGCAGGGTAATCCTGAAATACGGATCAAGGAGATTTTGTGTCTGCGCCCTACAGGCACAATGATGACAGATTCAGGGTAAGTAAAGGCTGGTAGTGGAGATTCTTAGTTTGCCGAGGATAGCTCACTGGCAACTAAGTATCCCCAGAAACAAGTTAGCGTGCTTAAAAATAAGAATAAGAGAAAAAAAACTTTTTCGTAATAAGTATAAGTCTCAAACCCTAATTACTTGTGAACAAAAAAATATTGTTCCTTATATGACTTCGGTATGGTATCTATATAACTATACTCAATTTTGGCTATGTAAGAAATATTCGACGTTTAAGTCTATATGTAAAGTAACGTTTATCTGTATAATCAACTCTCCTCCTCCCTCCTACTCTTCCTCATCCATTCGCTATAACAATGATAATTACGAAATTTTGACATGACCTGAAACGAAAAGGAATGTGTCCTTCATGGAGGCTAAAAGAGGGGACAAAAGCAACCAAAATTATTAGCTGAATCACTTCCCCCGCCCAACTTATCATTAACAACCGCAGGAGACGCGTCGCATAGCTGGCACCATTGCCCACTACACGCCATTCTGCATCTCCGTTGGCTGCAAGTCAAAGCTAGGCGAGATGGTGATTCAAGCTAAGGCATGAGGGAAGAAAATCTGTCAGTCGTCTTACAGGGTTAGTAGAGCTCGCCTCCTCAGGTACATCCTGGGAGTGCTTCTGCAATCCACTAACCGCAGCGGCGTATGCGGCTTACCCTCCCTTGTGGTCGGCGTTCAGCGCGGCCATACGATGGCCTTACAACTTCTGTGGCCTTTAGCCCTATTCGCTGCGTGCTGCCTGCACAACCTACCATACAATGGCCAAGTTCCGGAAGCCACGCGGCCCCATTGGGAAGTGGACTACTCGTCATCCTCCTTGCAACTTGCATGGACTTTTGAGGAGACAGCTCGTCCCAACCATGTAAGGCTAATGTAAGATCCTGATCTGCCACACAAAGGTAAGGCTGTTTCCACCTATCTTCCCGGTGAGATAATCGACGCTATCCTCAATTAATCTCCGATTCTCGGGTAGGAGGCGGACATCCCTCACGAGGTCACAGAACCTCTGAAACGAAACAAGGCAGATCAGGACTTGTCAGGGATAGGGAAACGCTACGTTAAAAGGATGTGGAGGGGAAGGAACACCAGTCCTACGGTCTGCCTGGGCAAGGTGTTGGCGTATAGCCAAAATTCAACAATGGAAGTGCCTAAGCACTCCGAAGAGTTTAAGGACTGGTGTGGTGGGGCAACCAATATACGAGGACCCGAGGTGTAGTTGGGTCCTCTTCGTCCAAGGACGAAAATACCGAAATTTTGGGCCCCACGTTGGGCGCCATTTTTAGTAATGGTTTCCGGAAGACGAGGGTTGGGATGGCCGTGAAGGCCTAATGACAATACGTGTCGAAGAACCACTCTCCGATGACCACCCGTGACGTGCGCTGGCAGACCAGCTCAGCTATCGGGAGTAGCGGGATGGGTAATCCACGGCAGTCATCGACCTCCTCCATATACCTACAAGAACAAAATCGCACGTCTGCCCGATGTCCAAAATTCAAAATACGCTAACACCCGCGATACACAAACCAAAGAAAAACGAGACAACCTAATTGGGGTGCCTATGCACCAAACTCCCTAAGACTCAAAACAACTAAGTCCCGTGCAGGGAAAAGGGGCTGCATCAGCCAATCTATTTTAGATAATGTGGCATCAAGGCCAACAGAAAATATTACGGAGGGAAACCGTCCAATCAGGACCAATCCTTTTTCCTCTCAGGTCATTGGAGCCTGTAGATGTTTAACGGCTCTATATGGGCCCCAGATGCAGTGGGCCCAGCGCAACCTTGCCCTCCCTTCCATGGGTTTCCGGCGCCATTAATATTCGAAACCCCCAATAAAAATTCAAACGCTAATGAGAGAGAGGAGAGAGTGGGAGAAAATTCAGGATTTAGCCGCTCATTTTAAATTTTCCAATAAAATCAAGGAATTCATAATATTTAGTATAATTAACTATAAATTTTTTTTTCTTTTTTTCTTTTTTTACATATATATATACATGAATGCATGTATGTATATTTATTTATTTATTTTATTTATTATTTATTTTTTTTATTTTTTTTTTTTGTTTTTTTTTTTTATTTTTTTGTAACAACCCAAACGGATTAGATACTATGGCAATATTTCAAAAATTAAACAATAAATGCAAAAGACATCTTATCCTTTAAAATGTCGATGTTTAATTCAACATCTCTTCAAAAACTACTATCTGCTGTACTATCGTTTCCAGTATGAGGACATGTGTCAGAGAAATAACAAAGTTCCGGATGTCAGCTGTTTACATGATTTTTCGAAAAAAAAGTAGTCATTCATTACGAAGCAGCTCTAACGGTCGGAAGGTTCATTACAACTAACGTATCAAAGATCGGCTCAACGTCACCTATTCGCGCGCACTTTAGTTCGAATAGGGAAGCTCGTCAATGTACTTAATGAGCGTGAAATTTGCATCTAAATTAAATGTTTTCTCTCATAGGCAATAGATATATGTAATGTTTGTTTGTTTTTTTATATATATAAAAGAAATATATTGATTACGCAAAATGCACTGAGTAACTCTCAAAAACAATTAGTTAGTTAGCCTGTCTTGTCATCAGCCGTTTCTTGTTTTTTGGCACCGCCGGCAGACTTTTCCAGCGCTTTCACGAATTGTTCTAAATCACCTGTATTTGCTGCCGCCACGGCCTCCGATGACAATTGAAATTGCGAAACAACCGGTCCCAATTGACCCGATTGCAAAGCGCTCGAGAATAACGATAAGGCTTGTTTAAATTGAGGCGATGAAATTGCACCCTTAGTTGTTGTTTAGATATTTCAGTAATGTAGATTTACCAATGACAAGGCAATCGAGCAGTGAAAGTATCTTATACTAGCTGTATGTATATTGCCTGCTTTTTCCCGTCAATTTCACGGACGATTGCTAACCTCTACGCGCGAATATTAGTACGTAACACTTAAAAAAAAAAAAAAAAACACAATAATAATATTTCCATGAAACCTCAATTCACAAAGGTTTTGCTCATTTTGACGACATATTTACCGGCCGACTGAGCGGAGCCACCGAGGCGCACCACCAACACCGAACGATTTCCCCTTACCTGAATGCCCACTCGCTTTGGAGGGGCATCTGTCATCGCCCGAAATACAAACTAATGGTGTTTTCCACGGTCGTGGGCACCGAGCTGCTTCGACGTCACGTTCACGTTCCATGCGACGGCGGGTACGTCGTCGCCACAAAGATGGTTGCCGACATGTATGCGTCCTGGCTACAGAGAGCTCCCCGTATTAGCGGAGCACCCTCATCTGCTCTCACGTTGATATTGGGCGATATGCCCATGTGGTGGTTGCCGGGCCAATTGCTGGATAACGGGCTGAGGTCTTTGTGAAATCAGGACACTCCGCAAGCCCCCTTCACCCGTTATCACAGTCGTCCCAAAAGGACGAGCCACTGCCGGGAAAAGATGGCTCCAGATAGCCCGCACAACGAATTTTCACACTCGACCACTAAATTTAAAAAAAAACTCGCGACACGAATTTTTTTCCGCGATGGGATTCTTTCTTGCAGATGGAATCCAACTCTCGCGTGGCAAATAAATAATTCCAGGGAATCGCCACGACCGGGAAAAATTATTGACACCACGATAGCTATCACACGACCGTCCACCTCCAATTCCAAAACCAGACTCCTCTTATCACCTTTATCCGAACTCGAGTCCAGTTAGCGATCTCTCTCAAAACCAGTTTTCATAATTTCCTGCATTTTGATCACTTCTTATCAGCTATCACGGAACCCGCTATCCCAGTCGTCACGGGTACAGTGACTCGCAAAATTTAATGATCAAGATGCAGGAAATTATAATAATAATATTTGGGAACTACGAGTATGTGCATACATAGTATACATGTACACATACGTGTGCATAAATGTACATGTCCGTAGGCGTCGGATAAGGCGAACACTACAACATCATGCTGCAATTTGGTATACCAGCAAAATTAGTGCGACTGACAAAGATGACGATGACCAACTCCGTCTCACAAGTCAGGATCCAGAATAGACTTACTGATCTATTTGAAACACGCACTGGTTTGAAACAGGGCGATGGACTGGCTCCGACGCTCTTCAACCTAGCACTGGAATACGTTATTCGGGCCATGAATTTGGACAACAGCAAGACGCTACTCATCAAGTCGACACAATTAGCAGCGTACGCCGACGACATCAACATCAAGTCCCGAAGATTGGCTGACGCAGAAGAACTTCTGCATACGCTTGATACCGCTGCAAAGGAAGTTGGATTACGTATTAACGAGGGTAAAACTAAAATAATGATGCAATCGGTGACAAGGACACCTGCACAACCAAGCATCAATGTGGGGGACCTCAACATCGAGTTCGTGAACAACTTCATTTACCTGGGTTGCAACCTGTCAAGGGACGCCAACGAAACTGACGAAATCAAGCGACGGATACAGTTAGCTAATAAGACTTTTTTCTCGGTTCTCCCCATAATGAAATCGAAACATGTGCACAGAAACACGAAGCTCCGCGTGTACAAAACCATTATACGACCAGTGCTATGCTATGGCTGCGAAGCATGGACCCTAGCTCAAGCCTCCGAAAACATGCTAGACACTTTCGAACGTAAGGTTCTACGGCGAATTTTCGGGGCTGTTTGCGATCGAGATGGATGGCGCATCCGGTACAACCATGAGTTGTATGAAATGTACGATGAGCTGCAAGTCTCGAAAATCGTCAAACTACAACGACTTCAATGGGCAGGGCATGTACAAAGAATGGACGATGATCGCATGCCTAAGAGAGTAATGAATGCAGAACGAGTCGACGGAGCGAGACTGCGAGGACGACCGAGATCTCGTTGGGAGAGCTCAGTAGGTGTGGACGCCGCGCAGCTGCTGGGCTCCCAAAATTGGAGGACGCGGTCACGTGACCGAGATAATTGGAGGACAATGATCCAGGCGGCCAAGGCCCGACGTCGGGCTGTCGCGCCACGATGATGAATAAAATGGTCTCTGTGTGTGCTGTATTTGATATAAGCCGTGCATATGAGAATGTGGACCGATCCAAACTCGCCCAAACCATGAGTCGGCTAAACATTCCACCTGATATTACTAGTTGGTTGAACCAGTTTCTAAGGGAACGACTGTTGATCCTTGATGAAGTTCAGCTGGTGGTGGATAATGGACTGCCTCAGGGCAGTTGCCTTAGTCCAACGTTATTCAACTTATACACCAATGAAATTCATGAATTGTCAGACGAATTCAATATCATATACCAATTTGCTGATGATTTCTTATTGCTTTCTCGGGGGAAAAATACCCAGGAAGCCATAGATAACCTTGAATTATTTGCATCAAAGTTTATTAATACATTAACTAACCTTAAGCTTCCGATTAATTTTGAGAAATCTCAATTTTTTATTTTTTCTAAAGCTAATTGCTCACAACATAATATTTACGTTAATAATCAAACCATCACGAACTCTAACAAACTTAAATATCTTGGATTCTTTATATCTTGGAATCTATCCGTTCTTCCCCATTATCATGAAGTAATAAAGAAAAATAATTTTAATAAATTAACTTTTAATGTAATTAATAAACAAACTGAAGTTCTACATCCTAGCAAGGCGCTCACCTTGTTTAGGACCCACATTCGTCCCAAAATTGAGTATGCGAGAACAACTACGGCTAATATGAATAAAACAACTACCAACAAGGTAACATCCTACTTCAATCCATTTTTAAGGAAATGTCTAGGGGTCACCCCATCCACCCCGATAAATGAACTTTACGTGTTAGCCAATGAACTTCCGCCGACTCTTAGAGGGTTATGGCTCACGGCCAAAGAAATGGCAAAAAGAATTACATTCGAGCCAGAGTTTGTGGAATTATGGATTGAGAATGCGATCCTTGAAAATATTGAGTCTAGCTATGGGGAATGCTGGAGGATATTTGGCGATATTCTTAGAGACCTTCCACATCTTAAAAATAACACTCCTGCGAATAAAATATTCATCTTTAATAAGGATAAAAAAATTAATATTGTTAGTGATGAGGATTTATTAAATGACAACCTGGGTTCCTTGCTGGGGCTCATTCTGGATCCAAATGAAACCGCAATTTTTACCGATGCATCCAAAGACACGACCTCTGTGGGGGCGGCGTTTATTAATAAGTCTGATGAAGCCGTGGGCAAGTTCAGCTTACCTGCTGATACTTCAGTAGTGGAAGCGGAATTAGTAGCTATATCTAAAGCAGTGCAACATGCCGCTAACAGGAACCATCCCTACGTATCTATCTTCACAGATAGTAATGTGGCCTGTGATATCGTTAATAAAAAAGACTGTGACTCTCCAACGGCACAACTCATCAAAGAAACGGTCCATTCGTCTAATATAAATAGACTGATTTTAATATGGATCCCGTCCCATAGAGGTCTGACATTTAATGAACGAGTGGATAGGTTGGCGAACGAAGCCAGATTAGATGGAACTCCATTCATCCCATCATTCTCACAAAATCAAGCCTTGAATATAATTAAAGAATGTATTTTTAGGAGATGGCAAGAGGATTTTGACCTCACATCTAGGGAAAAAGGGCGATTCTTTCACAAAATCATTAGTAAAGTTGATACTGAAAGCTGGTATAAAAAGATTAAATTCAAACATACTAAACCTAAAATCATTAAAATAGCTAATCGCCTTATTATCAATCATAGTTACAACAAAGCTTTTTTAAATAAAATTAATAAGATCCCGTCTCCAGACTGCATTCACTGTAATGTGCCTGAAAACAACTACCATATAATAATGGAATGCCCTAGATATTACAGTATGCGAGCTAAGTTTCCGATCCTAAATAGAATTAATAATAGTTTTGCTGATTCCCTAAAGGAAATAGGCCCGGAGGGTTGGGTAATATTAGCATATGAGATCGAAAAAAGAAATATCCCTTTCTGACGAAGAAGTAGTCACTTTTCTTTTTTTTTTGGCCAAAGACCTATCAAACACTAGTCATAAGATAATAAAGTTTAAATTATTTTTGTCTGAAATAAGATGGAATCAGTCGATCATTTGGAATCTTGGATGAATCTCTGAGAACAGTAATATATTTTATACTATGTTTTGTTTTTTTTTTCACGTTGATCTATCTCCTAATCAATATACTACCGGTTTCGCGTTCGTTGATTATCCGTCTCGAAGTTTTTATACTTAATCGGGAGTTACTACGAAAACCATAGTTTCGCGTTACAAGATGGCTATACAATCCTTATAGGATTCAGCCAACCCGAACACATATACGCATCGCCTGTGCGGTTCAGATCACTGAGCTTATATCAGGGTTTATGCACGTGTGTTCAAAGGAGAAGGAAAAAAAAAAAATTTATGTCAGTGATATGTCACTCGGACAGGACATAAATAAACACAAGACGGTAAGAAGTTTGAAATAGTTGTTTATACTAAAGGAACCGAAAGAATAACATTCCTTCTCTCTTTGCAGGAACCCGATTATCGCGACAAAGTCATGAGGGACGAAGTCCTCCAACTCCACAGTTGTGGACAAAGCCGGCGGGAATTGGGAATTAACAAGGTAATGTATTGTTTTCATTCTCCTGTTTTTTCTTTTTAGTGACAACTGCAGAGGATGGACGTCACATCACTTGGTATTGCGGTGCTTGCATTTACTTGGCTGGAATATAATTCGGTCATCAAGTGTCAAACACTGCGAAATACCACTTGATGTTTACCAACACGAGTGATTCATTACACCACAGTCGATTTTACCGAACAGTGGAGGTAAAAGAGACTGAAGTTCAGCGCCTCAAGTCTTTTGCGTGAAAAGTGCCGATTACTTTTCCTTTCAAGTCACTCAATACATAACAAGCCGTTCCCACCTTCTTTACCACTTGTGCCTGGCGGAACTTCTTGTCCAACTTAGCACAGTAGTGTTTAGGGAAATTACTTTGTGCAAAGTTTCGTCGATAAACAATGTCACCTGGTTTGTATTCTGTTGGTTGTGATCGTAAATTATACGTCTGACAATTGATGTCGTGTGCTTTCTTAATTTTGTCTTGCATTTCAGAGCGAATGATTGCAGTTTTTTCGTCTGGCTTGACATCTGCTGTGGCATCAGGCAACATGCTCAGTGGACGAAGGAGGGAATACGTACTCCCGTGAAGAAACATATTTTGCCCGAAGACTGCAAAATAAGGTGAGAAACCAGTAGCCGAATGGTGTGCGGAGCGGAGCGCGCAAGTTATGGCGGAGAGCTTATCGTCCCAATTTCGTTGATCAGGTTGAACATAGGATCGAACGGCTGCTACTAGGGAGCGATTCACCCTCTCCGAAGCGTTCGCTTGAGGTGAGTATAGCGCGGTAAACTGATGCTTAATGCCATAAATATTCATTTGGTTTCCAAAGGCCTTAGACCTAAACTGCACACCATTGTCGGAAATAATACATTCGGGTACTCCGAAAATATGGAAGATTCGTTTCTCCAAAAACCTAACCAGCAAGGAGGCACTAAGTTTTCGTAATGGCTCCACAAAAAAAAATTTAGAAAGATGGTCTAACACGACTACTGCCCCTATGCTTCCTGACCGAGATCGCGGATACGGTCCGATGAAGTCGATACATAATCGCTGGAAGATGCGATCTGGTACTACCAAGTTTCCCATTGGAGGGCGCAATATTTTATTAGGAGCCTTGGTTTCCTTGCAGACGACACAAGAGGTGACATGCTTATGGACATCTACAGCCATTTTAGGCCAACAGAAATGAACTTTCAGACGTTTTAACGTTTTCCCCACTCCACCATGAGAGCCGAGAGGATGGTCGTGTGCACGGGTGATCAAAGCCGTAGTTAATTCTGCGGGTATCCATAGCTTCCACGAGTTTTCTTCTTGTGCGACGTCACCCGTTGCGTACTCTGAACGCCGGTACACGAATCCGTCTATAAGCTTTAAGTCAGGCAGGAGATGTTGATTTTCTTGAATTCGAGCAATGAGAGCAGTGTACGAGTCCGATTTGAAATGAGGAGACAACAAGTCCACCTCCAAGGAGGATTCGTCTAGATTTAAAGATTCTAAACAATCTGTGGCATAAACTCTGGATAAGGCATCGGGAACAAGATGTTGTGAGCCCTTGCGATGAGTGATTGTGAATGTAAATCCCTGTAATTTTAACGCCCACCTGGCTAGACGTGCATTTAGGTCGGATTGCGACATCAGCCATTTAAGTGAGGCGTGATCGGTTACTATCTCAAATGGATGTCCTTCGACATATGCTCGAAATTTCTTCAGAGCTGTCACCGCCGCCAGACATTCCTGCTCGGAGACGGTATATTTTCGCTGGGCGGAGTTGAACTTTTTGGACATGAACGCGATCGGTACTTCTGTAGCGTCTTCCTGGGTTTGCACTAACACATCCCCGAGACCGAACTGACTAGCATCACAGTGGATGGCAAATGGTCTTGTAAAATCCGGGCTATGTAGCACAGGAGCAGAAGTCAAACTCTGTTTTAACGCAGTGAATGCCTTGAGTCCTTCCTCCGTCCAAGCGAAACCACGTCCTCCGCGCAGCATGTCTGTCAGAGGTGCAGACACTGAAGCAAAATCTTTTATGAAACGGCGGTACCAACCACATAGACCCAAAAACCTACGCAGCTGTTTGACTGATTTAGGCTGAGGGAACTCCGCTATGCCCTGTACCTTATCAGGGTCAGTACTAATGATGCCATTCCCAATTATGTGGCCTAAATACCGGACTTCTTTCATCACAAATTTAGATTTCTCTACATTCAGGGTGAGTCCCGATTTTTTCAGGTGAAGGGCAACTTCCTGCAATAACAAAATATGTTGCTCGAAATCTTCCGACACTATTAGGAGGTCGTCCAAATATACAAAAACTTGATTACGAAGGTGAGCTGGTATCACCCTATCCATTAATCTTTGCATGGTCTGTGGCGCGTTGCACAGTCCGAACGGCATCGTCACGAACTGGTACAACGGCCGACCTGGCACAGTGAAGGCTGTCTTATCCTTAGAACTCTCATCGAGTGGTATCTGCCAAAAGGCATCCTTTAAGTCGAGACTAGATATGTATTGTGCCTTGGGTAGACGACTTAGAATACCATCGATGAGAGGTAAAGGATAAGCATCCCCCACTGTGACAGCATTCACCTTGCGAGCGTTCAAGCATAATCGGACTTTTCCGGGCTTCACCACTAACGTGACCGGCGAAGACCAGGCGCTCTGCGACTCCTCAATGACACCTAGAGCAAGCATCCGATCGATTTCTTTATAGAGTTGCTGTTCGATGGCGGGAGAGACTGCAAAGTGTCTCTGCTTTATCGGTTTGCTATCGCCGACATCGATGACGTGTTTACAAAGATTCGTACGTCCCAAGCCCTCCAAAGAAAAGGACGGAAACATTGCAATAGTGGCATTGAGTTTCGCTTGTTGCAAAGGGGTAAGAGCGTGTTTATTGCTATCAATATCAATTTGCTCATATTCGGGTGACCCTGAATGTATCGAAGATCCAAATAAATCTGAACCGAGTCCGAACTGACGCACAAAATCTATCCCTAAATATAGGTTCTGTTTCAGAGATGGGATAATCAAAAAGGTTGAGGACAGAGTTTGGCCTCTAAACGTTACATCAGTAGTGACTTTTCCCACTGCCGCATGCGAAGTACCATCAGCCGTACTAACATTAAAATGAAACCGTTTATACGAAGTTGGATTTTCTTTTAGAAACTTTTTAGCAAAGTCGGAAGCCAAACAACTTACAGAAGCGCCGGTGTCAATCAGTCCTGATACCTTCTCACCAAGAATAAGGACTTCAGCGTAAGGCCTGATATCTTGTTTTGGGCGATCACAGAAGATTGTCGAGCAATATAGACGACGGTTTTGTTTAACCTTCTTCCAGAAGGCTCTCATCCGAAGGGTCAATCGTTTTGGATGAGGTGACTGAGGGGCGGCTGTAGAAAAAATCCGTTTACGCGGGTCATGGTATTCTTGCCAACGTGTATGAAGAGGCTTGAAACTGTGGTGGACGTAATCAGATTTTTGAGAGGATGCCTGTGCAGTAATAGCCGGAGCTGCAGCATCCAACGGACTATCATTAATATGATCCGACTTTGGTGAATTATTTTTCAACAAAATAGGCGAGGTGGTAGTCGGTGTCGACAAAGAAGAAGTGAATGTCATAGTTACGGGTTTTGACTCGAGGAGCGTGGTGTTGATTCGGCCCTCGGGCGCAACGAGTTTTTTGACATCGTCAAACATTTTTCGCAGTGAGGTTTGTAGGTATCGGGCTTCCCACATCCAAAGCAGAAAACGGATCGGGGAGCTAAGCAAGTGTCAAAGCGATGCCCTTTTTCACGACAATTCAAGCACACTAAGTTGGAGGGGACTGGTGATAAAGCCTCTACTTCCGGGCTGGTTATTAACTCCGTTGGAGTATCGTCGCACAGCTCTGAGATGGTTTTACGAACTGAAAACGGCTTATAATTGGCAGCGCGACTAGTCCTTTCAGTTTCCAGAGCCTCCCATTGATATACGAATGCTCTTAGCTGTTGAACGCTTTCAACTGGAAGGTACAAAAGGTCACGGCGAATTTCAAAACGAAGATTTCGTTTTAAAGTTTCAACCAATTCCCATTCCGGAAAAGGTCTGTTGAGGCGATCCACCAGAGCTAGTACGCTATCTTGAAAGGAATCAAACGATTCTGAAGGACCTTGCTGGCGATTCCTAATCATTACTAACAGATCATAATCAGTCAGCTTCTCTCTAAATTGGTACCGTAAGGCGTCACAAAAATGGTTCCATTCAATTCGGCCAACAGCACGATGAAAGCGCCAATACCAATCAGCGGCTTTACCCGTCACCAGGATGTGTAAGTGCCGCGTAACCAAGTCTAATTCTCCATTCAGTGTGCAGGTTGCTAAAGTTCGAATTTGATATATGAATTTTTCGACCGGTAAATTTGGGTCTTCTCCACTGAAACGAAGATTCCAATTGGCTATAATCCTGCTAACTCGATCGTCAGCATACGTGTTACGGCCAGAAGGTGGAATATTGCGATTGCCAGCCTCAGAAAAGGGCAGGGAATCACGATGGCTTTGGCTATTGGACGCCGGATATGAAGGCCGCACATTATTTCCTGGAAATGGGCGATGAAGAATTTCCGGAGGAGCCATTTCTCTCGGTTCTTGAGGGACAGCTGGTCGATGCGACACAGGATTATTGGCCGGTTGGGGCTGAGCATGACGATAGTACAATAAATTGTTGGCAGCAGAGGAATGAGCACTGCTAAATACGATTTCATTTCGGATAGAGCTAGTATTGCTTTCAGAAGGCAGAGGAGGGACAGACGAAGGAGCTGGTTGGTTATTTACGGACATCGCCGCTAGTTGCTGGCGGAGAGCTTCGGCCACTAGTGTGTTAACTTGAGAGCGCAAATCCTCGGTACCGACAGGATCCGACGACACTGGAGTGGGAGTAGGAGGTGCAACTATTCGATCCCTGTTCAAAAGCGAAGTCCTCCCAGTGGGAAGAGCTAAAGAAATTTCCTTAGTTTGAGATCGCGTTACGGGCCTGGACTTAGGGCGTGCCCCTTGGCTAAGTGCAGCATCAGCTCCTTTTCGACCGAACTCCGAATCACTATTGAACGTGATCGGATCAAGATTTTCCGACCGCACTGGTCTTCTACATAGCGGACAAGTCGAGTTACTGGTTAACCAGTTGTCCAGACATTCTTGATGGAATGCGTGAGCGCATTGTGTAAGCACAGCTTGATCTGTTCTTTGAAAATCGGTACTGCAAATAGTGCAGCGCATCGGGTCATCCTCTTCAAGACGACGCAAGTCCTCGTTGCTATGACGAACCGCCATTATGAGAAAGCGCAGATGCAGGAAAAATTTGAACTTATACTAGTTTGTATGTATAATAAATATATATAAGTAAAGGTTCTGTATATACTCCAGGCCAGGAGTCTCAATGGAGGGTAACTGACAAGCAAACAAATCTGCTAAATAGTGTTGAAGAGAAGCTAATCTATATCCTCACGGAGGAACTTATTCGAACATAATTAACCTAGAATTATCCACTAAATATTCAATACTAGTACAACAAAATCAGAATTTCAAACAAAATATTTTCAAAATACCCAGAAAAGAAGAAATACAAATGAAATGAGGAAAGCTAAGCCTGAGTTATCCCTTTCCTAAGATGGTGTTAATGAGCGAATTTCACCACAAAGCCGACCGGATAAACCGCGTAGAAATCCCTAACAAGATTGAATTCCGTACAAAAGCAGAGAAACAAATTTATAAGAAATACAGAATGCAGCTAAGCACATGCAGTAGGCAGAAACTTTGAGAATAATACATCTCTTATCAAAGAAGAGTCAGAAGGAGGCGAATATACCGCCTTCTTTCTGCAATTCTCAGCTTCTCAAAAAAAATGCGGGAATGTCTGCAAAGTCCAGCGATACACATGGATATTGGATCAAAGAAAGGACACTCTCCTCATAACAGAGAGGCGGGGAACGACCGTTTTCGAAAAATTTGACGGATAGCAGCTCTTAAGCCTCAAAATCCGTGATTCAAAAATTCGAAGACGACATCCTTCGCATGGTACTTCTACCATAGACACACACGTGAAGAGAGTCCCTGTAGTTACAAAAAAAAATTTTAATATTGTATCAAAAGAACAAACACGGCGAATTTCAAAACGAAGATTTCGTTTTAAAGTTTCAACCAATTCCCATTCCGGAAAAGGTCTGTTGAGGCGATCCACCAGAGCTAGTACGCTATCTTGAAAGGAATCAAACGATTCTGAAGGACCTTGCTGGCGATTCCTAATCATTACTAACAGATCATAATCAGTCAGCTTCTCTCTAAATTGGTGCCGTAAGGCGTCACAAAAATGGTTCCATTCAATTCGGCCAACAGCACGATGAAAGCGCCAATACCAATCAGCGGCTTTACCCGTCACCAGGATGTGTAAGTGCCGCGTAACCAAGTCTAATTCTCCATTCAGTGTGCAGGTTGCTAAAGTTCGAATTTGATATATGAATTTTTCGACCGGTAAATTTGGGTCTTCTCCACTGAAACGAAGATTCCAATTGGCTATAATCCTGCTAACTCGATCGTCAGCATACGTGTTACGGCCAGAAGGTGGAATATTGCGATTGCCAGCCTCAGAAAAGGGCAGGGAATCACGATGGCTTTGGCTATTGGACGCCGGATATGAAGGCCGCACATTATTTCCTGGAAATGGGCGATGAAGAATTTCCGGAGGAGCCATTTCTCTCGGTTCTTGAGGGACAGCTGGTCGATGCGACACAGGATTATTGGCCGGTTGGGGCTGAGCATGACGATAGTACAATAAATTGTTGGCAGCAGAGGAATGAGCACTGCTAAATACGATTTCATTTCGGATAGAGCTAGTATTGCTTTCAGAAGGCAGAGGAGGGACAGACGAAGGAGCTGGTTGGTTATTTACGGACATCGCCGCTAGTTGCTGGCGGAGAGCTTCGGCCACTAGTGTGTTAACTTGAGAGCGCAAATCCTCGGTACCGACAGGATCCGACGACACTGGAGTGGGAGTAGGAGGTGCAACTATTCGATCCCTGTTCAAAAGCGAAGTCCTCCCAGTGGGAAGAGCTAAAGAAATTTCCTTAGTTTGAGATCGCGTTACGGGCCTGGACTTAGGGCGTGCCCCTTGGCTAAGTGCAGCATCAGCTCCTTTTCGACCGAACTCCGAATCACTATTGAACGTGATCGGATCAAGATTTTCCGACCGCACTGGTCTTCTACATAGCGGACAAGTCGAGTTACTGGTTAACCAGTTGTCCAGACATTCTTGATGGAATGCGTGAGCGCATTGTGTAAGCACAGCTTGATCTGTTCTTTGAAAATCGGTACTGCAAATAGTGCAGCGCATCGGGTCATCCTCTTCAAGACGACGCAAGTCCTCGTTGCTATGACGAACCGCCATTATGAGAAAGCGCAGATGCAGGAAAAATTTGAACTTATACTAGTTTGTATGTATAATAAATATATATAAGTAAAGGTTCTGTATATACTCCAGGCCAGGAGTCTCAATGGAGGGTAACTGACAAGCAAACAAATCTGCTAAATAGTGTTGAAGAGAAGCTAATCTATATCCTCACGGAGGAACTTATTCGAACATAATTAACCTAGAATTATCCACTAAATATTCAATACTAGTACAACAAAATCAGAATTTCAAACAAAATATTTTCAAAATACCCAGAAAAGAAGAAATACAAATGAAATGAGGAAAGCTAAGCCTGAGTTATCCCTTTCCTAAGATGGTGTTAATGAGCGAATTTCACCACAAAGCCGACCGGATAAACCGCGTAGAAATCCCTAACAAGATTGAATTCCGTACAAAAGCAGAGAAACAAATTTATAAGAAATACAGAATGCAGCTAAGCACATGCAGTAGGCAGAAACTTTGAGAATAATACATCTCTTATCAAAGAAGAGTCAGAAGGAGGCGAATATACCGCCTTCTTTCTGCAATTCTCAGCTTCTCAAAAAAAATGCGGGAATGTCTGCAAAGTCCAGCGATACACATGGATATTGGATCAAAGAAAGGACAGAGAGGCGGGGAACGACCGTTTTCGAAAAATTTGACGGATAGCAGCTCTTAAGCCTCAAAATCCGTGATTCAAAAATTCGAAGACGACATCCTTCGCATGGTACTTCTACCATAGACATACACGTGAAGAGAGTCCCTGTAGTTACAAAAAAAAATTTTAATATTGTATCAAAAGAACAAACAATCCATGTTAACACTGCCCCCGAAAAGATATGACGTGTAGTCATTCAATATGAGTAACAAGTACTCAACGTGTGTCAACATGGAGGTGGGACCAAAACACGCTGGGTGTAAGGAGCGGTACTACGACAAAAGAATTGCTCAGTCAGGAGCTAAAGGCAGTATGTCATTGTCTTTTCGTCAGATTGTCCAGTAGTTATGTCATTCAGTCTGTCTGTCAGTCATCACGTACATGTATCAGTTCAGGTCTTAGTTCTTGTCGTTCTGTAGGTGCTGTGACTTGGTCAGTCGTCCCAGTCGGAACAAATTGCCTTTAGGTGACTGAGTAGTCGGGTCTTCGGACTGTTTCGAGCCCCACGTTGGGCGCCAATTGTGTAATGCCCTCATCCCAAAAAAAGGAACGGAGACAGGAAATGCAAGTTCAGCAATGACAACCTATGTCACCTCCTTCATTCCGCTAAGGGTGGCACCTGCTGGAGGGCAGCTCAGTCTGGAGAGGGAATTTTTGGAGTGGGCTGATCTTAGCGGAATGCTCGCGGGCATCACAGGGTTCTTACAGGTGCCAAAAGCATTGGAGGGAACGGAATTCCGTGGCTACGGGTCGGCAGGGTTGAGCGCGAGGAAAGGAACGTGTCAGGCTAGCGTCCCCATTTTAGATGTCTACTCCCGAGACATGGCAATCGTTAGACTCAATACGAAAAAAACGCGGTCTCACCAACTGGTTTGTTATATTCAAGGGCATGTATACGCGAAAAAAAAAAAAACACTAGCTCACTGATGACGATGGAATACTTCGGGGACGAGAGAAAGAATAAAAACAACGCGAACTTTTCTTTGTCGCCTTATTATTAAGTCAATTTTTGAGCGTCCTCTGGACTCACCGCCATACAGAGATACCGAATGTAACAAAATGAACGAATGAATGAATTGAAAATGAAGTGAAAATTAAGTGAAGTGTAGTGTAATGTAGTGTAATGTATTGTTCGGTATACAATGAACAAATTAATTACGCGGCACAATATATTTTATATACGAGCAGTATTACGTTAAGACGAATTTATAATAGGACATCACATTAACATGAATTTTTTTTACTCACAGTTTGTTTTGATTTTTTTTTTTGATTTTTTTCAGATTCTGCTTCACTCCGATCCGGTGGCGGCCGCTACTGGATGTTCTCGAGGTAATGCGATGTCCGGGCAAACTTATAGCTAACTTACAACTACACAGATACATTAACATACTACACAGTCGTGTACTGTTGCGAACCCCTGCAATTCTATCTCGCTGCTGTTCCATTCCAACATTCACAACACAGCTGATGCGTTCCGTTGGCTATCTCAACGGCTGCAGCTATGTTGCTTGGTCAGCTGTTCGCTATACCTGTACAGAAACATAATCCATAGAACTGTGCAACGGGCCGTGTCGTCGCTGGCGGAGCAACATCGCTGCACAGCTAGTGCACGAATGCCTGTTTCCATGCATTACTATGCTGCATAGACACGATCATCTCTCTGTACTCTGTGTCTCTGTATGTATACGAAACAGCAAGAGATGAGATGCGTCGTCTCTACGCAGCGTATTATGCATGGAGACAGGAATGATGGTGATTGTGCGAGATGGGGGGGAGTTGGGGAGGCGAGTAGTGGTTGATGATGATGACCATCGAGGAATGAGGAGATTTATGGATGAAGAGGACCGTTTTTGGATGGCGGGAAATTTGGGAGGAATGAACCCGATTGTTTGATTGTAGGGGGGGATGGATTTTGATCACGGTAGACGTCGGGTGGATTTGGATTGCTTTGTTTGTGGAAAAAGATAGAATTTTTGAATTTGGGACAAAACAAATTCTTGTTGCAGTGACGGCGGCTCGACACAGAGCCGTGGTTCGCAACATATGGCGCCCAAAGCGAAGGTTTTACGTTTTCAGTTCCGAGGTTTTTGTTTGCTTCGTTTGACATGTTGGTCAGCTTCGAACGGAAGCGGGTGGTCCGCGAATGCGAGCCACGCGTCGAGAAGCCGTCATTGCAACAATGGCGTCCAACATTGTGTTTCTAACAGGATATGAATCTCGTCGTAGGACGGCTTTGACTATCGAGACTGCTCCTATTATCTCCGGATGGGATAGAGCCCATAGTTGGCAATAATGAATTAGGAAGCAACTCGATAGTTAACCGTCTGTGTTCGTAGCGGTTTGCAGTCTCTCGAAGTGCTATATCCGGATGACTCCGTTTGATGTTTTGTACATTTCTCGAATTAGTTCCATAGAGAGGTTGCAACGCTGTGACGCGACGAGTATTCTACCTCCTTCCTCCCTTTGTCCCTCGCTCAAATTTCAACCTTTCCTTTCTCATCCTTATGGTGTTCATCTGGAAGTCACGGAAGGACCCAATATTTAATGAATATTTTAATTTTCTTTACTCCGGTTTTCATATTTTCTACACTTTTTTTATCGTTTTGAATCTTTCATATTTGTTTTTTTTTTCTTAATTTTTTTTTCGGGCTACTATCGGTTACTTTTTGTTTAATTTTTACTTGAGTAATTTGTATTCGGGTTTTTGCTTCACTTATATAAAATGGCAAATCCCAATGAATCCCAAGCATTCCCCACCGATCTGCACCTTGAGGATACTCCGTCGGTCTCACCACCCCTTCAGCAGCACACTTAGCCCGGTCGTTCAACGAGAGGTCGTTGGCGTATCCAAATGGGGGTTTTATTTCGACGCCTCCTCTAATGGGCTCACTGCGGAGTCATTTATATTTCGCGTGAGCACTTTGGCCACTAGCTATTCTCTATCGGATAATCTCTTAGCAATGGACCTGCATTTCTTGTTGAGAGGGGTCGCAGCGGACTGGTACTGGCGGCTTAGAATGAAGCAACCATTTTTGTCATGGTCTCAGATGAAGAGTGAGTTCCTGGAGAGGTTCGGAACCCAAAGGTCGGATGTCGACATTAGACGTGCAATTGACGTGCGAATACAGCGTCCAAATGAGTCAATTCGTGAGTTTTGCGACGCAATCGACGCACTCAATTGTGAGTTGAAGGTCCCGCTCAGTGATACCGATATGCAATGTATCGTTTTGAGGAATATTAATCGCCGCATGCGAGATCATTTAGCGGGACTAACTTTTGATTCAGCTCGTCAATTGATCCGACGTTGCGTCGCGATTGAAGAGACCTGGAACCTCTCCAGGACAGAGTCGGTCAGACAATCGATTCCGACCCGCGTAAATGTCCATGAAGTGGACGTCGGGGAATGTAGCTCTGAATGTCAGTTAGATGCAGTCACTTCATCAAGGTTTACACAAGGCCTAGCAGAACCGTCTGGCAATAATCAGTTCCGATTGTGCTGGAACTGTAAAGACATGGGGCATTCCTTTGTGGATTGCCCAACGCCTATACAACACATTTTCTGTTTTGGTTGCGGTTCGGCGGGAACCGTGAAACCAAAGTGTCCCCGTTGTAGCCAATCGGGAAACGCGAGGGGGAATGTGCGACCAACGGGGAGCTCTCACATTCCTTCTCAAATATCCTGGAGGCGACTGACAACGACAGACGCAGCCACGAACGTAGATCCAGAGCTACGTTCCCGTCAACACTAGGGGGAGCGAATAACAGGTTTTCTCGATCGTGAAGATATTTCTTCGACAGGCGTCTCCTGAAGCAGGCATGCGCTGCTTCCATCGTGTCTTCTGACATTGATAATAGGCCCTTCGCGGAAATACTTTTGCAGGGTCGTAAGATCAAAGGGTTGTTGGACAGTGGCGCCAGTGTGAGTATCCTGGGTGCAGGAGCCTTAGACCTGGTAGACGAACTTGGTTTGCATCTACACACGATGCAAACTGAAGTTAGAACCGCTTCAGGTCAGAAGGCTTCTGTCTTGGGATACGTACGTGCATTGGTGCGATTTAAAGATAGGACGAAATCTTTAAAACTACTAGTCGTCCCAAGTCTCATAAATCCATTGTATTTAGGAATGGATTTCTGGGACTTGTTTAGAATCGTACCAATGCAGGTAGCCGCTGTTGAACAGGCGCATGTCGGTGCGTTAGAGAACTCCCTTCAATTATCTCCAGTTGACCAACAGCGACTCGACTTCGTCAAACACCAGTTTCCCTCCTATAACGAAAATGGCTTGGGTCGAACAACATTGGTGACTCATCATATTGACACAGGTGATTCAAAGCCTATCAAACAGAGGCACTACGCCGTGTCACCTGTTGTGCAGAAGCTGATGTATGACGAACTCGACCGTATGTTGTCCCTGGGGGTGATTGAAGAGAGTCATAGTGCCTGGAGCTCTCCAGTTACCCTAGTAAGAAAACCTGGGAAAGTGCGTCTGTGTCTTGATGCTCGACGGTTAAATGAAGCTACCGTTAAGGACGCATATCCATTGCCCTTGATCGAGGGGTTGCTCGCTCGTTTGCAATCCACAAAGTTCATAACCAGTGTCGAATTGAAGGACGCCTTTTGGCAGATTCCGTTGGATGCGAAATCTCGGGAAAAAACGGCTTTTACCGTCCCTGGCAGGCCCCTTTACCATTTTACGGTTATGCCTTTTGGTCTCTGTAATGCACCGCAGACCATGTGTAGGCTCATGCATAAGGTTATACCACATGAGCTACAATACAAGGTATTTGTTTATTTGGATGACTTGCTTATCACCAGTTCCACCTTTGAGGAACATTTGGAACTCCTTTCTAGGGTTGCAAATTTTCTCAAGGAGGCCGGTCTTACCGTTAATGTGGAGAAAAGCAAGTTTATCCAAAAAGAAATTAAGTACCTTGGCTATGTGGTTAGTGATGGTGTCCTTATGACTGATCCTGACAAGGTCTCCGGCATCATTGCATATCCAGAGCCCAAAAGCGCGAAAGACGTGAGGCGGTTTATGGGAATGGCAGGTTGGTATCGGCGTTTATTCCGAATTTCTCTGCTGTTACAGCTCCTCTGACGGATTTACTTAAAGGTAAGCGTCCCTTCAAATGGACCACTGCAGCCAGTGATGCCTTCGAACGAGTGAAGCAACTTTTGGTTTCCGCTCCCGTGTTAGTCAATCCTGACTTTACAAAACACTTTTACATTCAGTGTGACGCAAGTTGTACTGGAGTTGGAAGTGTTTTGTTCCAGAAGGATGATAATGGTGGTGAACATCCCATCGCCTATATGTCCGTAAAACTTAATGCTGCGCAGCGTAACTATAGTGTTACCGAGTTGGAATGCTTAGCTGCGGTGCAAAGCGTTAAAAGATTTCGGGCATATATCGAGGGGCTACCGTTCACCATCATTACCGACCACGCAAGTCTGAAGTGGTTAATGAGCCAACAAGACTTGTGTGGTAAGCTTGCACGATGGAGCCTGAAACTGCAGTCTTTCAATTTTACCGTCGAGCATCGAAAGGGAACCCAAAACGTGGTTCCAGACGCACTTTCCAGAGCACATGCTGGCAATGTCTGTTGCCTCCCCGAACATTTGCATATAGACGAGATCATTCCTGACTCTGCTTTCCAGGATCCTGATTACAAGGAATTCATTATTCAGGTACAAAGCAATCCTAACAAATTTGAGAATTTGTATGTCCGGGATGATCGAGTGTATATTGAACAAGGTGTACATGGGGAGACAACAGACATTCCCCGCGCTAAGCTGTGGGTCCCTGAAGTCTGCAGGCCTAGCTTGATCAGTCGTGCTCACGATGACCCTCGAGGGTCTCATTGTGGTATTCGAAAAACGGTGGAAGTGCTTCAGCGATATTACTACTGGCCTAAGCTTAGATCAGATGTCGCAGAACACATTAATAGCTGTGAGACTTGCAAAGCAATCAAACCGCCGAATTACCGCATGAGACCTCCGATGGGTGCATCCCGAGAGACTGATCGACCTATGCAAAGACTATTTGTGGACTTCATGGGCCCCTATCCACGTTCCAAGAAGGGAAATACCAACATTTTCGTGGTTCTTGATCACTACACTAAGTTCGTATGGCTAAAGGCGATACCTAGGGCAACTTCAGACGTGATCATTAACTACCTAAAGGACGAAGTCTTTCTGACCTACGGCGTACCCGAGTTTCTCCACTCCGATAACGGCAAGCAGTTCGTCTCCGGAGCATTTGAAGGATTTCTAAAGGAGTATGGAGTTCAACATGTATTGACTCCTTTGTACTCTCCTCAATCAAATGCTTCGGAACGAACTAACCAGTCAACGCTAGCCGCAATTCGAGCTTACGTAGGATCCGATCATAGGAATTGGGATGAGCATCTGAGCGAGTCATGCAGCGCTTTTCGTAATGTGGTGCATGATTCGACCGGATTTTCACCTCACTTCCTAATGTTCGGATACCATCGTATTCAAAATGGTGAAGAATATACCCTCCTGAAATCATTGCAGGCCTTTGAAGATGGAGAGGTATGTCTTCAACCCAACAGCGACAGATTGCGGTTAGCGCATGACCGGGTAAAGAAGAAATTGGCCGAAGCTCATGCCCGAGCTGCGCGCGTCTACAATCTTCGTAGCCGGCCAAAGACGTTTGTCCCCGGTCAGAAGGTCTTCGTCCTTAATCACCCACTCAGTCGAGCCGCGGACCGTTTCGCCGCTAAACTTGCCCCGAAGTTTATTGGCGCAACTGTCCGCCGTAGGATTGGTCAGGTATCCTATGAACTAGAAGATGGCGAAGGAAAGCTCATAGGAGTCTTTCAAGCAAACGACATTCGTCCCTGACCATATCCTAGCTCTGATAGATATTTCTCTTCTTGGCACCTTGTTTTAACCCGGCTATTTGAGACCATTCTCCTGGGTCGGAGTCGTCCCCACGATTGTTGCGAACCCCTGCAATTCTATCTCGCTGCTGTTCCATTCCAACATTCACAACACAGCTGATGCGTTCCGTTGGCTATCTCAACGGCTGCAGCTATGTTGCTTGGTCAGCTGTTCGCTATACCTGTACAGAAACATAATCCATAGAACTGTGCAACGGGCCGTGTCGTCGCTGGCGGAGCAACATCGCTGCACAGCTAGTGCACGAATGCCTGTTTCCATGCATTACTATGCTGCATAGACACGATCATCTCTCTGTACTCTGTGTCTCTGTATGTATACGAAACAGCAAGAGATGAGATGCGTCGTCTCTCCGCAGCGTATTATGCATGGAGACAGGAATGATGGTGATTGTGCGAGATGGGGGGGAGTTGGGGAGGCGAGTAGTGGTTGATGATGATGACCATCGAGGAATGAGGAGATTTATGGATGAAGAGGACCGTTTTTGGATGGCGGGAAATTTGGGAGGAATGAACCCGATTGTTTGATTGTAGGGGGGGATGGATTTTGATCACGGTAGACGTCGGGTGGATTTGGATTGCTTTGTTTGTGGAAAAAGATAGAATTTTTGAATTTGGGACAAAATTGGCAGATTTTGAGGAGTGGTGTTTTTTTTTTGCGATTTTCGGAAGTTTGATCGGAGTATTCAATTTTGGATTGCGATTGTGAAAAATTTGAGATTGAATTTGAGAAAAACGTTGGTTGTGCTTTGAACCGAAGACTGTTGATCGCTGGATGGTGTGAAGGAGGAAAAGTGGAAAAATTGCACGAAAAATCAGTAATCGCAAGAAACGTTGTTTTTCTTTGCTTGTGATCTGACTTGTGGTGACTATTTAAGATGCAGAACAGTTGATGACTTTTCACTTACGAATGTTCACCTTGAATTAATTGTTTCGGTGCAAACGGGTTCTACAATTCATAATAGTGACCGGTTGATTCATTGTCTTTCGGGGGGGGAAGGAAACGTTTTTTTTTTAAACAATTCATGAAGCAGTGGTAAATTATAAGGAGAAAATAAAGCTCATCTTTGGTTAAGCGAAGCAGGATTAACGAGTGCTTGAAATCGAGTTTCGTTTGTATACTGACGTTGGCTACCAGTTTTCATACACGGAAGGAGCAGAGAACGAATTGAAATACGTACTGAATTTTTTTTATTTTATATTAAATATCTTTTCTAAATTTTTTCTTTTAAATCAACCTCACATATTGTGTTCTCTTTTTCATCACGGTGGAAACTGCGCGGAGCGATCGATCGTTCAACGGGGGATCCACAAGTAAGTAAAATAATCTACTGATATTGCCTTAAATTCTCTTTGCTGAATTTATCATTGAATTTTTCTTTTTCTTTCATTTTTCTTTTCTATCATTCAATTAACTTTCATTTGAATTATTATTTATTTATTGAATTCATTTTTGGTGCTTTGCATACTTATGGTTTTGATTTTTAGTTGTATTTTAGTCTTGCTAATAATAATTTTGTTAAAGATGATTTGCTAAATTTCTTCTTCCCTTGGGTTCTTCCGTGTCCCGAAGGATGGGCACATTCCTTCCCTCCTCCTTATCCTTCTCCCGTGTCTCTTTTATGTTCTAGGTGGCTAAGCTAGGACCAGGGTGCTTTGGCTCAAATCCCACGACCTCCGCTGGTCTAGCCGGGACCTGCGCCACCGAGCCAAAAGCAGCCTGGTCAAAACAAATTCTTGTTGCAGTGACGGCGGCTCGACACAGAGCCGTGGTTCGCAACAGTACATATTTAAATAAGTATATAAATTTTTCTTCGCGGTCGTTGTTTTTTTATCTCTTTTCCTAGTTCACCAAGTCATCCTCAATAAGCAGCGATCAAAAAATTTTTCTTTCTCGTTGTTGTCCTCATGCCAGCTGAAATTGATTCACCATATGTTTATATGGTGATAATTTCAGGGATCGTGGCGATAACTTTCTTTTTTTTCTCTCTGGCGTAACTCTCAATTATTTTGTTTGATTTTAGTGGCGGTGGCTGTCATCGGGGCCGGCACTACTTTTTCTACCTTCCGGGTTCTGAACCTAACCTCTCGCTAGAACACTATTAAATTGGCGGGGAAAAAGCCGTAGGGAAAGACTCACCATATAGGTTATCTCGCCGATTTTTTTTTAATTTCGTTTAAAACTCCGGTTTTCGGCTGGTAGAGGCAGAAACATATGGGTTATCTCGCCGATTTTTCCTTAATTTCGCCTAGAACTCCGATTTTCGGCGTTTAACTTATTTTGCCGATTTTCATCGATTTAGCCACCGAACACTGCTTTCACCCGACACCACGGTCTTTAGAATCGTCTAGACTTCTGGCCGAAAACGTCTTTGACTAGTTGTCAAGTTCCCTAACCTGACCATGCTATGGAAAATAGCATAATGGTATTGAATGCACTCTAACCCAAAAGGTGGGAAATTTTCCTATTCTCAAACTCTTTGACATTGGTCGTCCTAACTGACACGAAAAATATCAAAATTGTGTAAAATGTCCTAGTTTTAAAGTTGTTGGCTTTTTCCTTCTTTTCAGTCTCCAAATGTCAACCATTTCAAATCAGGAGCCGCCATAGAGAGGCAGGACTGCCACACAGGAAAAGCCGCTCCCCATTGATCGTGTTTCGGTGGTCAGTGCATTTGGCATAATCATTTATGTCAGTGATATGTCACTCGGACAGGACATAAATAAACACAAGACGGTAAGAAGTTTGAAATAGTTGTTTATACTAAAGGAGCCGAAAGAATAACATTCCTTCTCTCTTTGCAGGAACCCGATTATCGCGACAAAGTCATGAGGGACGAAGTCCTCCAACTCCACAGTTGTGGACAAAGCCGGCGGGAATTGGGAATTAACAAGGTAATGTATTGTTTTCATTCTCCTGTTTTTTCTTTTTAGTGACAACTGCAGAGGATGGACGTCACATCACTTGGTATTGCGGTGCTTGCATTTACTTGGCTGGAATATAATTTGGTCATCAAGTGTCAAGCACTGCGAAATACCACTTGATGTTTACCAACACGAGTGATTCATTACACCACAGTCGATTTTACCGAACAGTGGAGGTAAAAGAGACTGAAGTTCAGCGCCTCAAGTCTTTTGCGTGAAAAGTGCCGATTACTTTTCCTTTCAGGTCACTCAATACATAACAAGCCGTTCCCACCTTCTTTACCACTTGTGCCTGGCGGAACTTCTTGTCCAACTTAGCACAGTAGTGTTTAGGGAAATTACTTTGTGCAAAGTTTCGTCGATAAACAATGTCACCTGGTTTGTATTCTGTTGGTTGTGATCGTAAATTATACGTCTGACAATTGATGTCGTGTGCTTTCTTAATTTTGTCTTGCATTTCAGTGCGAATGATTGCAGTTTTTTCGTCTGGCTTGACATCTGCTGTGGCATCAGGCAACATGCTCAGTGGACGAAAGAGGGAATACGTACTCCCGTGAAGAAACATATTTTGCCCGAAGACTGCAAAATAAGGTGAGAAACCAGTAGCCGAATGGTGTGCGGAGCGGAGCGCGCAAGTTATGGCGGAGAGCTTATCGTCCCAATTTCGTTGATCAGGTTGAACATAGGATCGAACGGCTGCTACTAGGGAGCGATTCACCCTCTCCGAAGCGTTCGCTTGAGGTGAGTATAGCGCGGTAAACTGATGCTTAATGCCATAAATATTCATTTGGTTTCCAAAGGCCTTAGACCTAAACTGCACACCATTGTCGGAAATAATACATTCGGGTACTCCGAAAATATGGAAGATTCGTTTCTCCAAAAACCTAACCAGCAAGGAGGCACTAAGTTTTCGTAATGGCTCCACAAAAAAAAATTTAGAAAGATGGTCTAACACGACTACTGCCCCTATGCTTCCTGACCGAGATCGCGGATACGGTCCGATGAAGTCGATACATAATCGCTGGAAGATGCGATCTGGTACTACCAAGTTTCCCATTGGAGGGCGCAATATTTTATTAGGAGCCTTGGTTTCCTTGCAGACGACACAAGAGGTGACATGCTTATGGACATCTACAGCCATTTTAGGCCAACAGAAATGAACTTTCAGACGTTTTAACGTTTTCCCCACTCCACCATGAGAGCCGAGAGGATGGTCGTGTGCACGGGTGATCAAAGCCGTAGTTAATTCTGCGGGTATCCATAGCTTCCACGAGTTTTCTTCTTGTGCGACGTCACCCGTTGCGTACTCTGAACGCCGGTACACGAATCCGTCTATAAGCTTTAAGTCAGGCAGGAGATGTTGATTTTCTTGAATTCGAGCAATGAGAGCAGTGTACGAGTCCGATTTGAAATGAGGAGACAACAAGTCCACCTCCAAGGAGGATTCGTCTAGATTTAAAGATTCTAAACAATCTGTGGCATAAACTCTGGATAAGGCATCGGGAACAAGATGTTGTGAGCCCTTGCGATGAGTGATTGTGAATGTAAATCCCTGTAATTTTAACGCCCACCTGGCTAGACGTGCATTTAGGTCGGATTGCGACATCAGCCATTTAAGTGAGGCGTGATCGGTTACTATCTCAAATGGATGTCCTTCGACATATGCTCGAAATTTCTTCAGAGCTGTCACCGCCGCCAGACATTCCTGCTCGGGGACGGTATATTTTCGCTGGGCGGAGTTGAACTTTTTGGACATGAACGCGATCGGTACTTCTGTAGCGTCTTCCTGGGTTTGCACTAACACAGCCCCGAGACCGAACTGACTAGCATCACAGTGGATGGCAAATGGTCTTGTAAAATCCGGGCTATGTAGCACAGGAGCAGAAGTCAAACTCTGTTTTAACGCAGTGAATGCCTTGAGTCCTTCCTCCGTCCAAGCGAAACCACGTCCTCCGCGCAGCATGTCTGTCAGAGGTGCAGACACTGAAGCAAAATCTTTTATGAAACGGCGGTACCAACCACATAGACCCAAAAACCTACGCAGCTGTTTGACTGATTTAGGCTGAGGGAACTCCGCTATGCCCTGTACCTTATCAGGGTCAGTACTAATGATGCCATTCCCAATTATGTGGCCTAAATACCGGACTTCTTTCATCACAAATTTAGATTTCTCTACATTCAGGGTGAGTCCCGATTTTTTCAGGTGAAGGGCAACTTCCTGCAATAACAAAATATGTTGCTCGAAATCTTCCGACACTATTAGGAGGTCGTCCAAATATACAAAAACTTGATTACGAAGGTGAGCTGGTATCACCCTATCCATTAATCTTTGCATGGTCTGTGGCGCGTTGCACAGTCCGAACGGCATCGTCACGAACTGGTACAACGGCCGACCTGGCACAGTGAAGGCTGTCTTATCCTTAGAACTCTCATCGAGTGGTATCTGCCAAAAGGCATCCTTTAAGTCGAGACTAGATATGTATTGTGCCTTGGGTAGACGACTTAGAATACCATCGATGAGAGGTAAAGGATAAGCATCCCCCACTGTGACAGCATTCACCTTGCGAGCGTCCAAGCATAATCGGACTTTTCCGGGCTTCACCACTAACGTGACCGGCGAAGACCAGGCGCTCTGCGACTCCTCAATGACACCTAGAGCAAGCATCCGATCGATTTCTTTATAGAGTTGCTGTTCGATGGCGGGAGAGACTGCAAAGTGTCTCTGCTTTATCGGTTTGCTATCGCCGACATCGATGACGTGTTTACAAAGATTCGTACGTCCCAAGCCCTCCAAAGAAAAGGACGGAAACATTGCAATAGTGGCATTGAGTTTCGCTTGTTGCAAAGGGGTAAGAGCGTGTTTATTGCTATCAATATCAATTTGCTCATATTCGGGTGACCCTGAATGTATCGAAGATCCAAATAAATCTGAACCGAGTCCGAACTGACGCACAAAATCTATCCCTAAATATAGGTTCTGTTTCAGAGATGGGATAATCAAAAAGGTTGAGGACAGAGTTTGGCCTCTAAACGTTACATCAGTAGTGACTTTTCCCACTGCCGCATGCGAAGTACCATCAGCCGTACTAACATTAAAATGAAACCGTTTATACGAAGTTGGATTTTCTTTTAGAAACTTTTTAGCAAAGTCGGAAGCCAAACAACTTACAGAAGCGCCGGTGTCAATCAGTCCTGATACCTTCTCACCAAGAATAAGGACTTCAGCGTAAGGCCTGATATCTTGTTTTGGGCGATCACAGAAGATTGTCGAGCAATATAGACGACGGTTTTGTTTAACCTTCTTCCAGAAGGCTCTCATCCGAAGGGTCAATCGTTTTGGATGAGGTGACTGAGGGGCGGCTGTAGAAAAAATCCGTTTACGCGGGTCATGGTATTCTTGCCAACGTGTATGAAGAGGCTTGAAACTGTGGTGGACGTAATCAGATTTTTGAGAGGATGCCTGTGCAGTAATAGCCGGAGCTGCAGCATCCAACGGACTATCATTAATATGATCCGACTTTGGTGAATTATTTTTCAACAAAATAGGCGAGGTGGTAGTCGGTGTCGACAAAGAAGAAGTGGATGTCATAGTTACGGGTTTTGACTCGAGGAGCGTGGTGTTGATTCGGCCCTCGGGCGCAACGAGTTTTTTGACATCGTCAAACATTTTTCGCAGTGAGGTTTGTAGGTATCGGGCTTCCCACATCCAAAGCAGAAAACGGATCGGGGAGCTAAGCAAGTGTCAAAGCGATGCCCTTTTTCACGACAATTCCAGCACACTAAGTTGGAGGGGACTGGTGATAAAGCCTCTACTTCCGGGCTGGTTATTAACTCCGTTGGAGTATCGTCACACAGCTCTGAGATGGTTTTACGAACTGAAAACGGCTTATAATTGGCAGCGCGACTAGTCCTTTCAGTTTCCAGAGCCTCCCATTGATATACGAATGCTCTTAGCTGTTGAACGCTTTCAACTGGAAGGTACAAAAGGTCACGGCGAATTTCAAAACGAAGATTTCGTTTTAAAGTTTCAACCAATTCCCATTCCGGAAAAGGTCTGTTGAGGCGATCCACCAGAGCTAGTACGCTATCTTGAAAGGAATCAAACGATTCTGAAGGACGTTGCTGGCGATTCCTAATCATTACTAACAGATCATAATCAGTCAGCTTCTCTCTAAATTGGTGCCGTAAGGCGTCACAAAAATGATTCCATTCAATTCGGCCAACAGCACGATGAAAGCGCCAATACCAATCAGCGGCTTTACCCGTCACCAGGATGTGTAAGTGCCGCGTAACCAAGTCTAATTCTCCATTCAGTGTGCAGGATGCTAAAGTTCGAATTTGATATATGAATTTTTCGACCGGTAAATTTGGGTCTTCTCCACTGAAACGAAGATTCCAATTGGCTATAATCCTGCTAACTCGATCGTCAGCATACGTGTTACGGCCAGAAGGTGGAATATTGCGATTGCCAGCCTCAGAAAAGGGCAGGGAATCACGATGGCTTTGGCTATTGGACGCCGGATATGAAGGCCGCACATTATTTCCTGGAAATGGGCGATGAAGAATTTCCGGAGGAGCCATTTCTCTCGGTTCTTGAGGGACAGCTGGTCGATGCGACACAGGATTATTGGCCGGTTGGGGCTGAGCATGACGAGAGTACAACAAATTGTTGGCAGCAGAGGAATGAGCACTGCTAAATACGATTTCATTTCGGATAGAGCTAGTATTGCTTTCAGAAGGCAGAGGAGGGACAGACGAAGGAGCTGGTTGGTTATTTACGGACATCGCCGCTAGTTGCTGGCGGAGAGCTTCGGCCACTAGTGTGTTAACTTGAGAGCGCAAATCCTCGGTAACGACAGGATCCGACGACACTGGAGTGGGAGTAGGAGGTGCAACTATTCGATCCCTGTTCAAAAGCGAAGTCCTCCCAGTGGGAAGAGCTAAAGAAATTTCCTTAGTTTGAGATCGCGTTACGGGCCTGGACTTAGGGCGTGCCCCTTGGCTAAGTGCAGCATCAGCTCCTTTTCGACCGAACTCCGAATCACTATTGAACGTGATCGGATCAAGATTTTCCGACCGCACTGGTCTTCTACATAGCGGACAAGTCGAGTTACTGGTTAACCAGTTGTCCAGACATTCTTGATGGAATGCGTGAGCGCATTGTGTAAGCACAGCTTGATCTGTTCTTTGAAAATCGGTACTGCAAATAGTGCAGCGCATCGGGTCATCCTCTTCAAGACGACGCAATTCCTCGTTGCTATGACGAACCGCCATTATGAGAAAGCGCAGATGCAGGAAAAATTTGAACTTATACTAGTTTGTATGTATAATAAATATATATAAGTAAAGGTTCTGTATATACTCCAGGCCAGGAGTCTCAATGGAGGGTAACTGACAAGCAAACAAATCTGCTAAATAGTGTTGAAGAGAAGCTAATCGAACTTATTCGAACATAATTAACCTAGAATTATCCACTAAATATTCAATACTAGTACAACAAAATCAGAATTTCAAACAAAATATTTTCAAAATACCCAGAAAAGAAGAAATACAAATGAAATGAGGAAAGCTAAGCCTGAGTTATCCCTTTCCTAAGATGGTGTTAATGAGCGAATTTCACCACAAAGCCGACCGGATAAACCGCGTAGAAATCCCTAACAAGATTGAATACCGTACAAAAGCAAAGAAACAAATTTATAAGAAATACAGAATGCAGCTAAGCACATGCAGTAGGCAGAAACTTTGAGAATAATACATCTCTTATCAAAGAAGAGTCAGAAGGAGGCGAATATACCGCCTTCTTTCTGCAATTCTCAGCTTCTCAAAAAAAATGCGGGAATGTCTGCAAAGTCCAGCGATACACATGGATATTGGATCAAAGAAAGGACACTCTCCTCATAACAGAGAGGCGGGGAACGACCGTTTTCGAAAAATTTGACGGATAGCAGCTCTTAAGCCTCAAAATCCGTGATTCAAAAATTCGAAGACGACATCCTTCGCATGGTACTTCTACCATAGACACACACGTGAAGAGAGTCCCTGTAGTTACAAAAAAAAATTTTAATATTGTATCAAAAGAACAAACAATCCATGTTAACACTGCCCCCGAAAAGATATGACGTGTAGTCATTCAATATGAGTAACAAGTACTCAACGTGTGTCAACATGGAGGTGGGACCAAAACACGCTGGGTGTAAGGAGCGGTACTACGACAAAAGGATTGCTCAGTCAGGAGCTAAAGGCAGTATGTCATTGTCTTTTCGTCAGATTGTCCAGTAGTTATGTCATTCAGTCTGTCTGTCAGTCATCACGTACATGTATCAGTTCAGGTCTTAGTTCTTGTCGTTCTGTAGGTGCTGTGACTTGGTCAGTCGTCCCAGTCGGAACAAATTGCCTTTAGGTGACTGAGTAGTCGGGTCTTCGGACTGTTTCGAGCCCCACGTTGGGCACCAATTGTGTAATGCCCTCATCCCAAAAAAAGGAACGGAGACAGGAAATGCAAGTTCAGCAATGACAACCTATGTCACCTCCTTCATTCCGCTAAGGGTGGCACCTGCTGGAGGGCAGCTCAGTCTGGAGAGGGAATTTTTGGAGTGGGCTGATCTTAGCGGAATGCTCGCGGGCATCACAGGGTTCTTACAGGTGCCAAAAGCATTGGAGGGAACGGAATTCCGTGGGTACGGGTCGGCAGGGTTGAGCGCGAGGAAAGGAACGTGTCAGGCTAGCGTCCCCATTTTAGATGTCTACTCCCGAGACATGGCAATCGTTAGACTCAATACGAAAAAAACGCGGTCTCACCAACTGGTTTGTTATATTCAAGGGCATGTATACGCGAAAAAAAAAAAAAAACACTAGCTCACTGATGACGATGGAATACTTCGGGGACGAGAGAAAGAATAAAAACAACGCGAACTTTTCTTTGTCGCCTTATTATTAAGTCAATTTTTGAGCGTCCTCTGGACTCACCGCCATACAGAGATACCGAATGTAACAAAATGAACGAATGAATGAATTGAAAATGAAGTGAAAATTAAGTGAAGTGTAGTGCAATGTAGTGTAATGTATTGTTCGGTATACAATGAACAAATTAATTACGCGGCACAATATATATACGAGCAGTATTACGTTAAGACGAATTTATAATAGGACATCACATTAACATGAATTTTTTTTACTCACAGTTTGTTTTGATTTTTTTTTTGATTTTTTTCAGATTCTGCTTCACTCCGATCCGGTGGCGGCCGCTACTGGATGTTCTCGAGGTAATGCGATGTCCGGGCAAACTTATAGCTAACTTACAACTACACAGATACATTAACATACTACACAGTCGTGTACATATTTAAATAAGTATATAAATTTTTCTTCGCGGTCGTTGTTTTTTTATCTCTTTTCCTAGTTCACCAAGTCATCCTCAATAAGCAGCGATCAAAAATTTTTTCTTTCTCGTTGTTGTCCTCATGCCAGCTGAAATTGATTCACCATATGTTTATATGGTGATAATTTCAGGGATCGTGGCGATAACTTTCTTTTTTTTCTCTCTGGCGTAACTCTCAATTATTTTGTTTGATTTTAGTGGCGGTGGCTGTCATCGGGGCCGGCACTACTTTTTCTACCTTCCGGGTTCTGAACCTAACCTCTCGCTAGAACACTATTAAATTGGCGGGGAAAAAGCCGTAGGGAAAGACTCACCATATAGGTTATCTCGCCGATTTTTTTTTAATTTCGTTTAAAACTCCGGTTTTCGGCTGGTAGAGGCAGAAACATATAGGTTATCTCGCCGATTTTTCCTTAATTTCGCCTAGAACTCCGATTTTCGGCGTTTAACTTATTTTGCCGATTTTCATCGATTTAGCCACCGAACACTGCTTTCACCCGACACCACGGTCTTTAGAATCGTCTAGACTTCTGGCCGAAAACGTCTTTGACTAGTTGTCAAGTTCCCTAACCTGACCATGCTATGGAAAATAGCATAATGGTATTGAATGCACTCTAACCCAAAAGGTGGGAAATTTTCCTATTCTCAAACTCTTTGACATTGGTCGTCCTAACTGACACGAAAAATATCAAAATTGTGTAAAATGTCCTAGTTTTAAAGTTGTTGGCTTTTTCCTTCTTTTCAGTCTCCAAATGTCAACCATTTCAAATCAGGAGCCGCCATAGAGAGGAAGGACTGCCACACAGGAAAAGCCGCTCCCCATTGATCGTGTTTCGGTGGTCAGTGCATTTGCACAACGATCTATATGGATGAGATCTAACGCACATATACACTATGTGTGTGGGGAACCAAACTTTAACAGCTGTTTTGGTTGTTTAGACTGGATGACAATTGTTTGGTTGACAGTTCCTAGTTTTAAAGAAGTGAATTGGCGCAGTGGAATTTTCAAGTGCGGTTTAATAAGAGAAAGTTAAGTTTGTTTGGTGAAATTTTTTCGTAATCTTGCGAGATTCGAATCTTAAATTCTATTTGTGGGCTTGTAAATGTAAAATATAGTGCGAAACACCCAAATTTTACAAAAATAGCGCGCGTCGTAAAAGTCCGCCGAAACAAGTAGAATTTCCGGAAAATAAGAATCTCATTACACACGTAAAAGTGTTGAACGCGTCCTTTAAGATGTGCGGAACCGTGATGTGGCGTTGGAATAAATAAAATACAATTGTGTTCTTAATAAAACAATCGTTTTCTTTCGCGGGCCATTTCTCGCCAGTCGCAAGGTAAACAGATGTCCGTCTGTCATTTTCACCATTGGGCTCATTCATATTGCTGAGCCGCTACTTCACCTCCGTAGCGAAAAGTGCGAGAGTCCCGGAAAAAAAAAGATTTCGTACTAGTTTCGTGGTTTTCGCGTTGTATTTCAGGATAAATTTCACAAAATCGTAGAGATAGAAATATTTGTCTTGATAAGACCTTCTGTATGCTCGGATCATGTGCCATGTGGATTCCGATAGCACACACAATAACAAAGCGAGGTAGTCATTCCAGAACGAATGCTCCGGAGCGGTAGTAGTTGCCGCGTTGTTGCTCATGTTTGGTGAATGAGCCCATTGAAAATGAGATAGTGTTGGTGCGCACAACCACATGAAGAAAATGGTTCCCAAAATTCTCGCTTATATTACATCCTGTATTCTTTCATCGTAGATTTGGCATAATCATTTATGTCAGTGATATGTCACTCGGACAGGCTATAAATCTACGATGAAAGAATACAGGATGTAATATAAGCGAGAATTTTGGGAACCATTTTCTTCATGTGGTTGTGCGCACCAACACTATCTCATTTTCAATGGGCTCATTCACCAAACATGAGCAACAATACGGGAACTACTGCCGCTCCGGAGCATTCGTTGTGGAACGATTACCTCGCTTTTTTATTGTGTGTGCTATCGGAATCCACATGGCACATGATCCGAACATACAGAAGGTCTTATCAAGACAAATATTTCTTTCTCTACGATTTTGTGAAATTTATCCAGAAATACAACGCGAAAACCACGAAACTAGTACGAAATCTTTTTATCTCCGGGACTCTCGCACTTTTCGCTACGGAGGTGAAGTAGCGCCTCAGCAATATGAATGAGCCCAATGGTGAAAATGACAGACGGACATCTGTTTACCTTGCGACTGGCGAGAAATGGCCCGCGAAAGAAAACAATTGTTTTATTAAGAACACAATTGTATTTTATTTATTCCAACGCCACATCACGGTTCCGCACATATTAAAGGACGCGTTCAACACTTTTACGTGTGTAATGAGATTCTCATTTTCCGGAAATTCTACTTGTTTCGGCGGACTTTTACGACGCACGCAATTTTTGTAAAATTTGGGTGTTTCGCACTATATTTTACATTTACAAGCCCACAAATAGAATGTAAGATTCGAATCTCGCAAGATTACGAAAAAATTTCACCAAATAAACTTAATTTTCTCTTATTAAACCGCACTTGAAAATTCCGCTGCGCCAATTCACTTCTTTAAAACAAGGAACTGTCAACCAAACAATTGTCATCCAGTCTAAACAACCAAAACAGCTGTTAAAGTTTGGTTCCCCACACACATAGTGTATATGTGCGTTAGATCTCATCCATATAGATCGTTGACATAAATAAACACAAGACGGTAAGAAGTTTGAAATAGTTGTTTATACTAAAGGAACCGAAAGAATAACATTCCTTCTCTCTTTGCAGGAACCCGATTATCGCGACAAAGTCATGAGGGACGAAGTCCTCCAACTCCACAGTTGTGGACAAAGCCGGCGGGAATTGGGAATTAACAAGGTAATGTATTGTTTTCATTCCAGGCGGCCAAGGCCCGACGTCGGGCTGTCGCGCCACGATGATGATGATGATTGTTTTCATTCTCCTGTTTTTTCTTTTTAGTGACAACTGCAGAGGATGGACGTCACATCACTTGGTATTGCGGTGCTTGCATTTACTTGGCTGGAATATAATTCGGTCATCAAGTGTCAAACACTGCGAAATACCACTTGACGTTTACCAACACGAGTGATTCATTACAGAAGCAATGAACTGTTGTTGTCAGACAAAAGCGCTGATTGGCTGACAGTGGCGAAGGCCTTCGAAAGGTCAAGCGGCACCAATATTGTTCTGTTGCGTATACGGAGTGTGTATCTCTTACGACACACACTGTACTAAGAAGCTCCATCATAATCTCGAATGATCGATGACAAGCACAAATTGAATGGCCGATTCTCGAGCCATCTAGAGTCTGCAACTTTCTCGAAGCAATTTCAAGTATGTGTAAAAGGCAGATGTCACCGGAGAAGTGAGAAAAAGTAAGACTCGACACTTGGTGGCGGTTAAATCGCTATAAAGCGGAAAGGAAATAATCGTCATCTCCGTTATCGTTAACTAATAGTTCGAGCTAATTTGACGTTTTGACGTTGGTTGTTAGTACGCGTGTGTAGTTCGTTTTGTAAATAAAGTGTGTGTGTTTTTCAATCGAAGTGTTTTCATTATTCAGCACAAGAATATCTAACGAACCTGGTTTCGCTCAACAGGGGAAACAATGCAATTGGTGTCAGAAGTGGGATATTCGCGTGCGTGTAGTGAACGTTCGTTTGAAAAGTGAAAGTCGTGCGGGATGTTTACGATAGTGTAAATAACCGGAAAGTATCGAGAAACTTTAAAGTGAAGCGCCGGGAAGTTCTGAGAGCTTAGAACTTGCGCGATTGTGGATTTTGTGAAAGTCGTGCGGGATATTTACGGTGGTGTAAATAAGCACGAGAAGTTTCAAGAAACTTTAAAGTGAAGCGCCGGGAAGTTGCGCGATTGTGTGTGTTTGAGAAACTTTGTAGTGAAGTGCGGGAACATTCTACGCGGGTAGAATTTGCACGATTGACTGTTGTGAACTTGTGAAGTGAAAAACGAACTGAAATGCCGCGAACCATTTGGGAATTAACAACCGTGGAGTTAAAAGACGAACTAGCAAGATGGAAATCGTTAACGACGGGAAATAAGTCCGCGCTGTGTGCTCGTTTAGGACAAGTGATAAGAGCCGATGGACAGTCTCCGGACACGGTTGAATTTCCCGATAAGGACAAGTTGACGAAAAATCTCAACGTGTCGAAAGCAAAACCGGTTAGAGACTGAGGCCCTGTTATGCAGCTATTACTGTCGCAATCTGAGCGGTTTGAGCGGCTTGAGAAGCGACTTGACGAGCGATCCAAGCAACTTGACGAGTTTGGCAAGCGAGTTAACCAGCGATTTGACGAGCAATTCGAACGGTTTGACGAACAGTCGCAGAATCAGTCGGCTGAAATATCGAGATCGCTCGACGAAAGGCAACGAGAAACTACCAAGAACTTCGAACACAACCTCAAGCAAGAGGACGCCAAAATGGATGACGGGCTCAATACGGTTGCCGAGGGGGTCGTAAGACTGAGGAGCGAATTGGAGCGCGTCGAAACATCAGGAGTCGTAAAGACCGAGTCAGCCGTCGAAAATCTGCTGGCGTCAGCTTCCAATGGACAAACGTCCTGGGGCATATGCAGGACACAGCTCGAGGCCGCTGCGGTAATCAACAGCCGGACCGATGGCGAACAGTTAGCGAGGGCGGACAAGTTTCCGAGTGAAATAACAACGCAAAGGTCGGCGAAATTTGAGGAGTCGACTACACCATTGAATGAACCGACAACGAAGATAGCCGAACAATCGGCAAAGTTGAACGAACGGTTGGTGAGGTTGGAGGACTCACAGCGAAGAGTGACAACACAGTTGCAACCGCAGAAGGACAGTTTGAAGCCTCAACTGGAGGAGCGGTCTGCGGGAGTCTGGAAGCTTAACGGCGAGAAGCTTCGTAGAGGCTCCATGTCATCGGAAACGTGTGTGATGGATTCGAGAAGGTTAGATTAGATTAGATGGAGGGCAGTTGGCCCAGAGGGCCAACAAGCACTGCGACCCCGAAGTCTATTGTGCTACACCCTGGAGTCTATGCAGATTAGTGATCTGACTAATTCTCAAGACCAATCATCCCAACAAATCTGCTCAGCAGTTCGAGTGTTATTGAGGCAATCGTTTCCGCTTCAGGGAATGCATCGCCGAAGCACTTCAAGCGGCGGAGATGAAGTGCATCACAGTCACAGAAAATGTGCTGGGAAGTCTCATCTTCGCTCTCACAGAAGCGACAGCTTGGGTTAGAGACAATTCCCATTCTATGCAGATGACCCCTCAGGGTAAAGTGACCGGTAAGGAGCCCACAAATAATTCTAACCCGGTTTCTGCGTAGTCTCAGCAGTTCATGGGTACGGTTGCGTGAGTGGCCAGCTATAAACAGCTTGGCCTATCTAAGACCAGGGGTATTGTCCCAGTGCGCGATGGTTACTGAGTGTTCCCATTCCCTGATGTGCCGACTTACACTACACAAGGGAATTCCACAGTATGGCTCCGGACCGACGAGTGGGGTTGCGGATGCTCCCCTGGCCAACTCGTCCGCTGTTTTGTTTCCTGGGATACCGGCGTGTCCGGGGACCCAGTAAATGGTAACCTTATTTCGAGAAGGTTGGAAACTCGAGGAACGATCTGGGAGGTTTGGAAACGTCGGGATTCGTTAGGGCTGAACTGTCCGCGAAGGTTTCAAGGGAACCAGTTCCCGACGACGTCGAAGCGTCCTGCACGAAGTTTGGGGTAGCTGTGGTGATGGACGGCAGGAGCGACAACGGGCGTAATGCTGTCAATGAGGCATTGCGATGTCCGACTACGGAGGTGTTGCAGAACAGTTCAACCCCACAGATTTGTTCGTGTGTGGAGCAGTCAACGTCGGTCGCCGACTTCGGACGCCGGTTGGATGGCGTACATGGTCTGATGCAAGGACGACCCCGATGGATTGTTGATTGCGGAAGGAGGTTAAACTTGAAAGCTCGCTCGATTGGTGTCAGCGACGGTGGCTTCGCATGGTTGTGCAACGTTCGTCGGAAAAAACAGATGTGCTCGTGGTTCAGCAAAACTGGAAGGAACCAGACGAGATTGTTGCCTGGTTGGATAATGTGGTGCGTCGCGTTCCGAAACGTTGGAGGCCAACAGTAAAAATGAAGATCATGCAGATGGATCCGATGACAGCATCTCGAATGATTGATGACAAGTACAAATTGAATGGACACTAGCCGATTCTCGAGCCATTCAGAGTCTGGAACCTTCTCGAAACAATTTCAAGTATAAAAGGCAGATGTCACCGGAAAAGTGAGAAGTGGTAAGACTCGACACTTGGTGGCGGTTGGATCGCTATAAAGCGGAAAGGAAATAATCGTCATCTCCGTTATCGTTAACGAATAGTTCGAGCTAATTTGACGTTGGTTGTTAGTACGCGTGTGTAGTTCGTTTTGTAAATACATTACAGTTCTATCACAAGGAGGAGCCTGGTTGAGACCATTATGGATGCGGGATGTAATGGCATCCAAGGCCGTGGTCGTACTGTGCATGCTTCGGAAGCCATGTTGGTGATCAGCGAGCTGGATGTGGGCCGTAAGAACAGGGTGGATTAGTGCTTCAAGCGTTTTGGCAACTGGTGACAGTAGAGTTATTGGACGATAGGATTCGCCGAGTGTCGCTTTCTTCCCAGGTTTCAGTATTGGATGACTTTCCCTTTTTTCCAGATTTCTGGAACGATCAACGAGGAGATGGATAGATTATACGTAGCCGTGAGATAGTTGATGGCTGGCAGATCGAGGTGTTTGAGCATAGTCATTGAAATGCCGTCTGGTTTTATTGCTTTCGAGTTGTTAGCCTTCCTTATAGTTGCAACTACTTCGTCCGTAGTGAAAACAGGTATGCTGTCTGTAGTTTGGTTGTGAATCTTCCTACGGATTTTACGCTTAAGTCGGTCTGGTGCGGGGTGTTCAATAAATTGTTTATTGAAACGACTTGCGCAGTGGGTAGGGTCACTTGTTGAATATTCACCGAACTGAATGGCGACATTCCCTTTCTGTTTTGGTGGATTGGAGAGGGCACGGACTGTCGACCATAACTTGCTCAACCCTGTGGTTAGATTGCGGTTATTCAAATGGGTGCTCCATTTTGACTTCCTGTGTTCGGTTACTTGCCTTTGGATCTCGCAGTTCATCTCGTGAATTCTGGGGTCGTCCGGGTTTACGCTCCTAATGCTGTCTCTCTCGTCTGCCAATCTAGCGGCAGTGGTTGGAAAGTTGGGCTGAATTTTCGGAATCCGTCCTGCAGGAATGAACTTCGCAGCCACTTTATTCAGGGCTTTCCTTGATTGATTCGGCTGTGCGAACGTCGGTTGGCGTTGGCAGAGCGAGGAATTTAGCGTTGGTATAGGAGGTAAAACCGTTCCAATCAGCCTTATTGTGGTTGACAAACGTGCGGTGTTCAGAAGATATGATGTTTGACGGTTTGTCAAGCCTTATCACGATTGGTAGGTGGTCTGAAGATAGTGTTAAGACCGGCTACCATTGTGTTTCATTTATGAGGCCAGCACTAGCAATCGAGATGTCTGGAGAACTGGAACATGTACCGGCGATGCAAGTGGGGATGCCATAATTTAGGGTACAGAAATCGGAGGCATCAATCTGTTCGGCTATTGAGATACCTCTGGCGTCGTTGTTAAGGTTGCAGTGCCAGAGTTCATGGTGAGCATTAAAGTCACCGAGCAGGAGGCGATGTTGACCAGTGGGGAGATGGTTGATATTTACGTGGTATCCTGGGGGACAGCTGGATACCGGTGGGATGTAGATATTGTAAATTTCGATATCAACATTGGCCGATTTTAAGGCGACGGCCTGCACTTGCATGGTGTTATCATTGCTAGTGATATCGATTTCCCCGTATTGCACGGAATGGTGAATAATGAAGGCAAGCCCTCCTCCAGCGTTGGTCAACCTGTCTTTTCTGACAATAGCGTAGTTGCCATATGAGTCGAGGGACGAGTTGGAGTGCAGTTTCGTCTCCTGTATGGCTCCAATTTGGATGCGATGTCTGTCCATAAATGATGCGAGTTCGGCGATCTTGTTCTGCAACTCATTGCAGTTGAGTTGGACGAGTGAGAGCGTATTGAAGATGGCAATCGGTGGTGCAGGCATAAGATTGTGTTGGGAGATCCTGTAGGAACTGTTAGCAGGAGTCATCGGGGATGACTGTAAACTTGTCTGAAATCTCGATGGTGTTGGATGTTGAGGCGTGTTAGACGAGGTTGCTACTTGTTGTCCTCAGTTCCTACACCGACTGGCAGTAAAGGAGGAATTCCAGTGCCTATGATGGTTGAGTCCTGAATAGTGCCTTAGGTGGCACCACTGATTGCAGCAATTGCATCTCACCGTCGTCGCGTTTGGGTGCAGCACTCTATCACATACGCAGCAGATCCATGGTCCCGAGTTTCTCTCAATGCCGGCGCGGAGAAGTAGCACTGAGAGCATTTGCGCCGAAATGTTTTGCTCGCAGTGAACATAAAAAAAGACGATACGAGGCATGTAACAGACAAACACACTTTCCTTCTGGCATTGAAGGGTTTTGGCAGCTCTTGGCCGTTGTGAAACGGGTCGCTCCGGTGCGTGGAACCGGCTGCCCAGGAACGACAATTGTGTGGTCTTAGCCAGCTCTGCTCTGTATGGCTGCAAAAAACGCGCCTAATGTGCTCATATTCTCGAGCAAGTGTGTGTCAAACCATTCGCGCTTTTAAATGCGAGTTTCGCGTTTGTTGTTTTTGTACTCACTTTGGCACTCCCAGTCTCACGTCTATTCGTGGACTAACGTTATTCCCAAACCCTTGATATATGTTTTCCTTTCAACATAAATACCCATAAATTGAAAAATTGTATAAAGGGGTTCCCAATAATGATTTTTATCTGTAAAACCACTTTTCTTTTGTAGTACATAATAATCTTAAATTAAGTAGTCAAACTGTTTAATAAATAAGAATTATAAATAGCTGCATATTCATTATGTACAATGAAAACAAACATAAATAAAAACTCCTTTTGGTAAATGTATACAACTTTCTTCTTTTTTGAGTACAAAACTGATAAATACTAAATGCATAAATCTTTTACATCTTCACTTATTCTCTTCTGAAGTATACATTTCAGATAGTGATACTATGAATTTCCTCGCGGCTAACAGACTACCGCGAGACCTGAAAAACCTACAACATGTTAAAAATTAAAATAAAAAAGCACAAAAAAAGGGATTAATAACTAGCCACAGCATTCACAACTACATTAGATGTAATGAAAATTGTATCTTTGTATATGCGTTTCTAATATAATTCAACTATGCAAATCAAATTATTCGATTAACCTTAGTTGTATTCATGACTTTCTAGTAGCGCCAATAAAAAGAACTCTACTGATCTTGTACGTTTTGTAATGTTACATTCGAATAACGATCCGCTGGATCCTCTACAATTTTCAGAGGCTCATCCAGAACAGAGTTGTCTTGAATTTTCAGTGAATTACTTCTCTCAAGTATGTGAAGCAGATGTGGCGATTTCGCCGCAATTTCCGGAACTGAAGACTCGCGAGACTCTGGACTCTTCTGTTGCTTTATAATGCAATCGTTATCGTAAAGACCCGTTTGAGGTGATATTATTTCCTGCTTTTGATTAGAGTGTCTTTGTGAGCCTTCGAAATTATCGTTCATCATTATCTCGTATCCTCCTTCGTTCGAATTAGTAATCGTTGTTTGTGACAGGTTAGTGGCATTATTTGCGACTTCCTGAGACATTTCAGTTGTAAATTTTGAAGCTGGTTTCAAAATACAGTCATTGGACGGACTTTGTTGTAACGTGGAGTGGAGCGAACTGGGATTCTTTGGAGGCCTCTCCGTAAATAATTGTGGAAATCTTATTCTTATTGAGTCAACAACATCTAAGAGATTCTTGGCATCCATTGCTAAAACATGTGCTGCCGAAAGCATACTCCTGCAAAGAAAATATTATGTATTATTAAAGGCTACATCAATTTGGATCAAATAAATAATGCTGGAAATTATTGTGAACAAAAACTTGCATACATATATTCCGAAATACGATTTAAATCTAAACCTATGTGGGCGAGGGGGGAAATCGCGGATATTCCATTTCAGACATATAATTTAAAGTAACCATAGCGGAATAAGGGGATGCAGTAAGCGTAATTTTACCATTTCTGTTCGTATGCTCCTGAAGGCGAATTATGGAAATAAAAAGTATGCTACATACAATCTGTATATCTACTAAAACAAGCTATATATGTATATATACAGTCACTCCCCGACATACGTATGGCCGACTTACGTAAATCCGCTAAAATTAATCGAAAAAATTCAAACTGCCTTGTTTAGCGGAAACAAAACTACGATTTTTTGCGAACGACACGCTAACTATATGTATTTTTGACTATTTTGGTGTGATGTGAGGACTGCCTTATAGAAAGGTACAACACACTTAGACCAAGTATAGGTTCCTTGTGACTCCCTAGTAATGCACACCTTCAGCCACCATCTAGTGATTGAACCAACCAGGGTTGATATCTAGACGGAGGAATTTGGCCACATCCGCACTGGCACACAGCCCCAGATGATCATAGAAATAGGACCCCAAAGTAGATCTTCTACGATGTGCCAATGTCAGACAAATACAGAGCAAATGAAAACTGCTCTCCTCATCCGCACAGCTTCAACAAAAGCCATAGTATGGAAGTCAGAGCCTTCTGACATGTTCCCCGATGACACAATGGCACGTTTAAGACTACCACCACTAGGCTGATATGGGATTTCTTACGCAAGTATAATTTTTTCCGAACTAGTATTTTGGTATATAGAAGTGCGTAGAAGAGGTTTAGTACTGAAGCATGGCTAGTGGAGTCCGTCTATTGACCTGTCTCCCTTATGCGGATCGCTGTGTTGGCAGCAATTTGTTCACTTACAATGTCCACAGAAAGAAGGCTGATGATGGGGTTGAGCGGGCTTTCCGCTTACGGCTATGCATGTTGCCCAATCTCTGTGCGTAGGATATTCCACCAAACAACCACCCCATACAGCAACATGGGAGGTAGAACCGATACAAAAAGCCAATGGAGCATTTTTGGTTGCAGACTTCATTTTTCCCCCATGGCCTTCATCTAGTGTTGTTGTTGTAGCAATGGTCGGAATTCGGTGTGTTGGTTACATGCTTACGGTTCATCTTCATCCCCGGTGTTGAGGGATAGAAAGTTAGCTGCCTCTATTGGGTTCTCCCACAGCGATCTGGGAGTCAGGTGCGTGGGTGCAGCTGGGCAGTGAAAGATATGGTCTACGTCGTGAGGGGCTCCATTACATGCAGGGCAGATGTTTGAGACTAGGGATGGGTATCGATTAATCGAAATAATCGATTGTTTTGTCGAATAATCGATTTTTATTTAATCGATTACATTAGGGTCGATTTAATCGATTATTTTATAACGATTATTGAACTTTTTTCTTCGCTGAGACTTCAGATTTCAAGAGCGATATATTTTTCTTTCATTGCGAAAAATCACTTACAACAGTCGTGTATAGTATTTACCTACTACTTTTCTCATTCTACTTTTACCTATCTACCACAATTTTTCTCTGAAGCTGGTCACATTCTGAGGGAACAGAGAAGCCGGCTGACCGCCGACATGGCCAATACACTTATATTCCTTAAGGACGTTCATGATAAGTATTGGGATTAATAAATAAGCTCAATACTTCTCACAACTCAATAATTACTATTATTTCTGCAGCTACGTTTGGGAACGTTTCAGGCAACTGCTTCCAGTAGGTCTAATTATTATTTCTCTGTTTGATGATCTTTCTTCTGTTTTCATGTGAATAAATAAGGACTATTTTTTACGTGGAGTTCGTTGTTTTCATTGTACCCAGTTTTTAATTTTTTCCCAACCTTTTTTGGAATTGTCTATTAATCGATTAATCGATTTTTCAAGTCACAAATAATCGGTGTATCGATTAATTCGTAAAAAAAATTATAATCGATTTCATTAATCGATTACTTGTTGTTCGATACCCATCTCTATTTGAGACGTCCTGGTCAATTATTCAATTCAATTTAACTTATTATTATTAAATATAATTCAAACTTAGAATACACATTTTACAGAAAAAACAATTCAAATATAAGTTAACTAAACGAAATGTGTAATTCTGTTTTTTTTTTTTGGAATTCCACAATAAGCTAAGCTCGTGGTGTGGGATTTCATCAATAAAATTTATAGAAAGGACGCATTTATGTAATATTCGAGGTACTTATTCAAAACATAATTAATTAGCTAATATTAGAAATTGCGATTAGCTAATAAAATACTTTTAACAGCTTTTTTATAATGAGCAAAATTAAAACGCCTAGAAATGTTTTCTGGTAACAATAAACTATTAAACAATCGTGGCCCATAATAATAAGCATGATGTTGTGCAATCCATGTGTTATATTTCGGCTGTTTGAGTGCTCCCGAAGTTGCCTTCGTGTTAGGTACCCGGTTTCTTCTTCCAGCAGAAATTCATTTGGTTGTTTAAACATATACTTTAGAACCTGAAGTTTGTATATATTCGGAATATTCATAACTTCAAATTCTCGGTATAAGTGCACCGTTGGATAAAGTTGAGGTTTCTTTAGACAGATTTTGATAATTTTGTTATGCAATGTTACTAAAGGTTGCAAACAGCTTTGTGATAAACCACCCCAGCTAATAATACCGTACTCTATAATCGATTGCACCGTACTCTATTGGTCGTGAACACCAACCTGACCGAAGTTGGGCGAGAGTCGTTCTCGTAGCTCTCGGAAGTCTTTCTTCTTCCGGAGATATCATTTGTGGTATGGACGAGAGAACTGGATTCGGATCTAAACCTGCGATTGACTGATGAACCTCCTCCTGATGTATCGCTGCGATGGCCGACTTGTGTGCGCCACTATCAAAGGGTACTCTTTTGTACCTCTGGACATCCCTTTCTAGGTTCCTCAAGTCGCGCCTGACATGTCTATGCGGCGGCTTGTCCATGAGGTTGGAGTTTGGGTGATCACTTCGGTAGCAACCCACCAGGTGTATTGCTTGGCAAGAAGCTGGTTGTGGTCCCTTAAAGGCATCATCCTTGTTTCCTGATGTAGATGGCCCTAGGGTGACATCAGGAGACAGCCAGTAACAGTACGGAGAGCGGCATTTTGGCACGCCTGAATTTTTTTCCGCTGTGTGTCACAGAGATTCTACGACCACACAGGAGCCGCATAGTTGATCTTCCGACTGCTTTATACGTGACCAGTAGAGTTTCTTTATCCTTGCCCCAGGTACTACCGGCCAAGGCTTTGAGGATCTTATTCTTACTACGCATCCTGTCGCACACGGTTGAGGCATGGGGTGATGATGTGGCCATGCTGTCCAGCGTGACTCCTAGGATTTTAGAATAGTTTATAGTACGAATTGGATGATTCCCGATCGAGATTTCAAGCTGCATCTTGACCTCCTTCGTCCAGGTGGTAAATAGGGTTCCGAGGATTTAGGCGCTGAAACAGTAAGTTTCTTGCTTATGAAGAACGAATTGAGTTCTTCAAGATAACCGTTGATGTTTTCGCACATATCCGCTATATTGTTCCCTGTTGCCAGAATGGAGCAGTCGTCAGCGTAGGAGATGATGTCGATCCCTTCAGGTGGTGTTGAGAGTTGGATAAGTATAGATTAAACAAGGTAGGTGATAGAACTTTTCCTAAGCTTTGATTTGCTGCTCCTGATTTCTGTATAGGATCGCCTGCCAGCGGCAACCCATTTCACTACTTGCCTCGAAAGCGATGCGCAGTTGATCTCAGACAGAAGCGCTGAATGGCTGACAGTGTCGAAGGCCTCCGACAGGTCATGCGCCACCAGTATTGTTCTTTGACACGGATGAGTCTGGTTAAGACTATTTGGATGCGGGATGTAATGACATCCAAGGCCGTGGTCGTACTGTGCATGCTTCGGAAGCCGTGCTGGTGATCCGCAAGCTGAATGTGGGCCGTAAGAACAGGGTGGATTAGTGCTTCAAGCGTTTTGGCAACTGGTGACAGTAGAGTTATTGGACGATAGGATTCGCCGAGTGTCGCTTTCTTCCCAGGTTTCAATATTGAGATGACTCTCCCTTTTTTCATCAGCGAGGAGATGGATAGGATAGATTAAAAGTAGCCGTGAGATAGTTGATGGCTGGCAGCTCGAGGTGTTTGAGCATAGTCATTGAAATGCCATCTGGTCCCAATGCTTTCGATTTGTTCCCCTTCCTTATAGCTGCAACTACTTCGTCCGTAGTGAAAACAGGTATGCTGTCTGTGGTTCGGTTGTGAATCTTCCTACGAATTTTGCGCTTAAGTCGGTCTGGTGCGGGGTGTTCATTAAATGGTTATTGAAACGACTTGCGCAGTGAGTAGGGTCACTTGTTGAGTTTTCACCGCTAGCACTGGCAATCGTGATGTCTGGAGAACTGGAACATGTACTGGCAATGCAAGTAGGGATATCGTCATTTAGGGTACAGAAATCGGAGGCGTCAAGCTTCTATTGAGATTCCTCTGGCGTTGTTGTTAAGGTTGGAGTGCCAGAGTTCATGGTGAGCATTACAGTCACCGAGCAGGAGGCGATGTTGACCGGTAAGGAGATGGTTAATATTTACATAGTATCCTGAGGGACAACTGGATACCGGTGGGATGTAAATGTTGTAAACTTCAATATCAACATTACCCGATTTTATGGCAATGGCCTGCACTTCCATGGTGTTATCATTACTAATAAAATCGATTTTCCGGTACTGCACGGAATGGTGAATAATGCAGGCAAGCCCTCCTCCAGTGTCTGTCTTTCCTGACAGCGTAGCGTAGTTGCCATGTGTGTTGAGGGACGAGTTGGAGTGCAGTTTCCTCTCCTGTATGGCTCCAACTTGGATGAAATGTCTGTCCATAAATGATGCGAGTTCGGCGATTTTGTTCTGCAACCCACTGAAATTGAGTTGGATGAGTGAGAGCGTATTGAAGATGGCAGTCGGTGGTGTAGGTGTAAGATTGTGTTGAGAAATCCTATCAGTCATCTGGGGTGGCTGTAAACCTGTCTGAGCGCCCGATGGTGTTGGATGTTGAGGCGTGTTAGACGAGGTTGCTACTTGTTGTCCTCTGTTTCTACCCTGACAGGCAGTAAAGGAAGAATTTCAGTGCCTGTAATGGTTAAGTCCAGAGCAGTATCTTAGGTGGCACCACTGATTTCAGCAATTGCATCTTACCGTAGTCGAGTTTGGGTGCAACACTCTGTCGCATACGCAGCAGATCCACGGTTCAGGGTTTCTCTCAATGCCGGCGCGGAGAAGTAGCACTGAGAGCAGTTGCACCGAGATGTTTTGCTCCCAGTGAACATAAAATACAAACATACAAACACACTTTCCTTCTTACATTGAAGGGTTTTGGCAGCTCTTGGCCGTTGTAAAACGGGTCGCTTCGGTGCGTAGAACCGGCTGCCGCAGGAACGCTGCTTCTAGAGTGTCTATGGTTGCTTTGTTAGCGCGTTGTAGAATATTCAGCCTTCTTTCTATCAAGTACAATACAATACCTAGGAAACTCGCTTCGTCCATGGAGGATAACCTCACCTCACCGTTAACCCCCTCCAGTACGGGAGGCAGGTGATGCTTCCTAGTGTATAGAACAAGGTCGGCTTTACTTTATGTATTAATGTTCTTGCAAATGTACAAGTGCGAATCATTTTCAATTTAAATTGAAATTGTTTGTGACACTTGGTTTCATTCTGCACACCAACTTAGTATGCGTCTGTAGCTTAGCTCGGTAACGCACCGGGCATTTTTTGCTACTCGAAACACGGTCTCTGCGGTTCGCGCCCCGCAACGGGACCAACTATTTTTTATTCTCAAATTCCCTCTAGTGAGTTAATATAAGTGCTTCACACCATCTAGACCTCCACGGTCGAGTTTTCAAGTAAAATCACGCCTTCACGGCTTATACAAACAGAATTCTCACACTTTCGTGGTCGTTTTGCACATCATCATCATCGTGGCGCGACAGCCCGACGTCGGGCCTTGGCCGCCTGGATCATTGTCCTCCAATTATCTCGGTCACGTGACCGCGTCCTCCAATTTTGGGAGCCCAGCAGCTGCGCGGCGTCCACACCTACTGAGCTCTCCCAACGAGATCTCGGTCGTCCTCGCAGTCTCGCTCCGTCGACTCGTTCTGCATTCATTACTCTCTTAGGCATGCGATCATCGTCCATTCTTTGTACATGCCCTGCCCATTGAAGTCGTTGTAGTTTGACGATTTTCGAGACTTGCAGCTCATCGTACATTTCATACAACTCATGGTTGTACCGGATGCGCCATCCATCTCGATCGCAAACAGCCCCGAAAATTCGCCGTAGAACCTTACGTTCGAAAGTGTCTAGCATGTTTTCGGAGGCTTGAGTTAGGGTCCATGCTTCGCAGCCATAGCATAGCACTGGTCGTATAATGGTTTTGTACACGCGGAGCTTCGTGTTTCTGTGCACATGTTTCGATTTCATTATGGGGAGAACCGAGAAAAAAGTCTTATTAGCTAACTGTATCCGTCGCTTGATTTCGTCAGTTTCGTTGGCGTCCCTTGACAGGTTGCAACCCAGGTAGATGAAGTTGATCACGAACTCGATGTTGAAGTCCCCCACGTTGATGCTTGGTTGTGCAGGTGTCCTTGTCACCGATTGCATCATTATTTTAGTTTTACCCTCGTTAATACGTAATCCAACTTCCTTTGCAGCGGTATCGAGCGTATGCAGAAGTTCTTCTGCGTCAGCCAATCTTCGGGACATGATGTTGATGTCGTCGGCGTACGCTGCTAATTGTGTCGACTTGATGAGTAGCGTCTTGCTGTTGTCCATATTCATGGCCCGAATAACGTATTCCAGTGCTAGGTTGAAGAGCGTCGGTGCCAGTCCATCGCCCTGTTTCAAACCAGTGCGTGTTTCAAATAGATCAGTAAGTCTATTCTGGATCCTGACTTGTGAGACGGAGTTGGTCATCGTCATCTTTGTCAGTCGCACTAATTTTGCTGGTATACCAAATTTCAGCATGATGTTGTACAGTACTCCACGATCGATACTGTCGTATGCCTGCTTGAAGTCGACAAAGATTTGGTATACGTTTACGTTGTATTCCCAGCACCTCTGGAGTATCAGTTTGACTGAGAAGAGCTGATCGGTTGTGGAGCGACCAGGTCTGAAACCGCTTTGATATTCGCCAATGACTCGTTCTGCGTACGGTTTTATTCTATTTTCCAGAATTTTCGTCAAAATTTTATAGGACGTACAAACTAGTGAGATGCCCCTGTAATTCTCACACCGCAATTTATCTCCCTTTTTATGGATTGGACAGATGATGCTTCTGCGCCAATCGTCTGGGATCTCCTCGTTCTCCCATACTCGCAGGAGTAATTTATGTATGGCATCAACTAGACTCGTTCCACCGAATCTTAGCAGTTCAGCTGGGATCTCGTCAGCGCCCGGCGCTTTATTTCGTTTTAGTGACCGCAACGCGAGACCAACTTCCTCTACTGTCGGGGGTTGAATGGGTGGGCCTAGATCAACAATATCATCGAGAGCTTCCTGTGTGGGGATGTTAGATGGTCGGTTTAGAAGCTCTTCAAAATAAGAGGCCCATCGTTTGTTAATACCATCGGTGTCGCTGATGATGTTTCCATCCTTGTCCTTACAAAGGCTAGTCCTGGGTTGGTAGCCGTTCTTAATTGTATTTACTAGTTTGTACGCTTGTCTGGTGTTCCTATTAGCTAAATTTTCGTTTATGTTCAGCAACTGCTCGTCAAAGTATTTACGTTTCTTACGTCTAATTATTCTATTCGATATTCGCCGTAGCTCGTCATATTTTTCTCTTCTGGCTCTGGTTCCTCGTTGAATCCATTGTCTGTAGGCCTCGTTTTTCGCGTCAAGTGAATTTTTGCATTCTTCGTCGAATCAGTCATTTCGCGCTCGCCGGGCTTTATATCCCACGACCTTCTCTGCGACATCCTTGATGGTACCCTTGAGTTCTTCCCAGAACCCATGGACGCCTGTGTTGCTGATGTTGTGTAGCATAGGTGATATTTTTTCCTCAAGGGTGGTAGTATACGCCACCGCTGTAGCATCACTCAAGAGCTTATCAACCGCAAAGATTTTGGGAGGGCTGATTCTTGACTGGTGCACTGAGGAGATTCTACATCTGTAGGTCACCAAGTGATGATCTGAGTCGCAGTTTGCTCCTCGATAGGAGCGGACATCCATGACACTAGACGCCCATCTCCTGCAAATGAGAACGTGGTCAATTTGGTTGACGGTATGTGCGTCTGGAGACTTCCAGGTCTGCTTGTGAATGCGTCGATGCGGGAAACACGTAGAGCTTACGACTAGATTCCTGCTGCAGGCGAAGTCGATAAGTCGCTGGCCGTTATCGTTACATTCTTCATGGAGGCTGTGGCCTCCAGAGGTCCCCCGATGCCAACTTTCATTCCCGACTTTCGCGTTAAAGTCTCCCAGCAGCAATTTGACGTCGTTTGTTGGAAGTGAGTCGAAGAGAGTTTCAAGGCGGGCGTAGAACTCATCTTTTACTGCGTCTTCTTTAACTTCAGTGGGGGCATGCACATTAATGAGCCAGGGATTGAAGAATCGAGTCTTGATGCGAATCGCACACAGCCGTTCATTTATGGGTTTGAAGTCAGTAATGTGCGGTTTGAGGTGATTGTCCACTATAAATGCTACTCCAAAATCCTTGCGGCCCGATGGTTTGCCACTTGTAAAAATTGTGTGCGATTTCTTGTCATTAATCTCGCTGCCAAGCCAATTTGTTTCCTGGACTGCAGTAATGCTCAGTTTGTACATGGATAGCTGCAAAGATGCAAGACCTGATGAGTGCTACTATCCATACGAAACCACTAAGCTCGGAGAAATTAATTCAGAGGGAATTTGAGAATAAAAAATAGTTGGTCCCGTTGCGGGGCGCGAACCGCAGAGACCGTGTTTCGAGTAGCAAAAAATGCCCGGTGCGTTACCGAGCTAAGCTACAGACGCATACTAAGTTGGTGTGCAGAATGAAACCAAGTGTCACAAACAATTCCAATTTAAATTGAAAATGATTCGCACTTGTACATTTGCAAGAACATTAATACATAAAGTAAAATTGCCAGGGAACAAATATCTCCACTTCTCACCCTCTCTCCACCCCTCTAGTGAGTTAATATAAGTGCTTCACACCATCTAGACCTCCACGGTCGAGTTTTCAAGTAAAATCACGCCTTCACGGCTTATACAAACAGAATTCTCACACTTTCGTGGTCGTCTTGCACATGGATAGCTGCAAAGATGCAAGACCTGATGAGTGCTACTATCCATACGAAACCACTAAGCTCGGAGAAATTAATTCAGAGGGAATTTGAGAATAAAAAATAGTTGGTCCCGTTGCGGGGCGCGAACCGCAAAGACCGTGTTTCGAGTAGCAAAAAATGCCCGGTGCGTTACCGAGCTAAGCTACAGACGCATACTAAGTTGGTGTGCAGAATGAAACCAAGTGTCACAAACAATTTCAATTTAAATTGAAAAAAAAGGTCGGCTTTGTTTGAATTAACACTGAGACCGCGCAATTTTTGGCCCAGTTCGCCAAGATAGTGAGGACATACTGTGTTACCTCACTAAGAGAATTAGGAAATTTGCTTAAGATGGCAATAGATGTCATTCGCGTAAACTGTTAACTTCCAATCCACCTGCTCTAGGCCAAACAGGAACCTGTTGACCGCTATGTTCCAAGGCAGGGGAGAAACCACCACCTTGCGGTATACCCCTATATGCAGTTCTGCATTCAGAGAATATTGCAAGTTGGAGGAAATAACCCTCGTCGTTAACATCACGTTAATTAATCCAACCAGGCCAATATCTACATACGCTAAGCCCTAGGAATGCACCAGTAATTGCCTTCGGAAAGAATTTATTAAAGGCTCGCTCGGTATTTAGGAAATTTAACATTGTGTACTTCTTTAAATGCAGGGATTTTTCGATGTGACTAATGATAAGAGTGCAGAACAGTATCCACAAAACTACCCTTACATAGATGGACTTGTCGATAGGATTTTTCGCAGTCTAGAGGTCTCGCTAGATCCGTCAATGCGTTCGTGTTCCTCCATGAGCTTCGTTTGGCTTTCCTCAACTCTTTCTTATACTCACTAAGATGTTTTTTACGAGCGCCAATCCGACTCCATTCTGGAGGTTTTGGCTACATTTTTTTCCTACATAGCACCTTGTGAGCTGCTCCCTCGTCCACTATTTAGAATTTATTAATTTTATAATTGACTATTATGAAGCTACTTTTGTTAATAAATCCTATTTAAATCCGCGTTGCTGGCATTTAAAACAATATTGTTGTAAAATCACTGTGTTTATTCACGCATAAGCGCATTTTAATGTTTTTGAGAATAAAGTGGAGTGGGCCATTGCGAGTCTAAGTCAAAAATGACTCAAACTCGCTCTCCACTACCACACACAAATTATCAGCCTTAAGCCAATTCATCCTCCTGTCACTTGGTTTCGTCCACACCATGGATTCACTCTTTAGGAGCTGCCTTAATCCATGGGGGAAGCAGCTCGACCAAGCCAGGGGTTTGTATTCCGACCTAAATCGGAATACGACCCTGAGTGGAATGTTAACACCTTATATAGTGTGCATTACACGACACGAGTGCGAATTTTCATCCAATGAAAAATCACTGTGTTTATTCACGCATAACCGCATTTTAATGTTTTTGAGAATAAATTGGAGTGGGTCATTGCGAGTCAAAGTCAAAAATGACTCAAACTCGCTCTCCACTACCACACAAAAATTATCAGCCTTAAGTCATTCATCCCATCCACCATCGTGCAGTCGTACAACTCATAGTTGTACCGGATGTGCCATCCATCTCGATCGTAAACTGCTCCGAAAATTCGCCAAAGGACTTTCCGTTCGAATGTGCTTAGCATGTTTTCGGAGGCTTGGGTTAGGGTCCAAGTTTCGCAGCCGTAGCATAGGACTGGTCGTATGATGGTTTTGCACACGTGGAGCTTCGTGTTTTTGTGCACATGCTTCGATTACATTATGGGGAGAACCGGGAAAAAAGTCTGATTAGCTAGCTGTATTCGTCGCTTGATTCCGTCAGTTTCGTTGGCGTCATTTGACAAGTTGCAACCCAGGTAATGAAATCGTTCACGAACTCGATGTTGAGGTCCCCCACATTGATACTCGATTGTGCTGGCGATAGTTTTCCCCTCGTTGATACGTAGTCCAACTTCTTCTGCAGCGGTGTCAAGCGTATGCAGAAATTCTCTTGCGTCGGCCAATCTTCGGGACATCATGTTGATGTCGTCGGCGTATGCTGCTAATCGTGTTGACTTGAACAGCAGCGCTGTTGTCCATATTCGTAGCCCGAGTAGCGTATTCTAAAGCTAGGTTGAAGACCGTCGGTGTCAGTCCATCGCCCTACTCCAGACGTGTTTCAAATAGATCAGTAAGTCTATTATGGATCCTGACCTGTGAGACGGAGTTGGTCATCGTCATCTTTGTCAGTCGCACTAATTTATTGGTTGTGGAGCGACCAGGTTTGAAACCGCCTTGATATTCGCCAATGATTCGTTCCGCGTACGGTTTTATTCTATTTTCCAGAATTTTCGTCAATATTTTATAGGACGTACAGACTAGTGATATGCCCCTGTAATTCTCACACCGCAATTTATCTCCCTTTTGTGGATTGGACAGATGATGCTTCTGCGACAATCGTCTGGAATCACCTTATCCTCCCATATTCGCAGGAGTAATTGATGTCTGGCATCTGACCCGTTCAGCCGAATTTTAACAGTTCAGCTGGGATCTCGTCAGCGCCTGGCGCTTTATTTCGTTTTAGTGACCGCAATGCGAGATCAACTTCCTCTACTGTCGGGGGTTGTATGGGTGGGCCTAGATCAACAAAATCGTTGTAAGATTGTAGATTCAGAAGTGCTTCAATAATCGTTTGTTAATGCTATCAGTGTTGCTGATGTAGTTTCCATCCTTGTTCTTACAGAGGCTAGTCGGGTTGATAGCTGTGCTTAATTGTATTTACTTGTTTGTACGCTTGTCTGCCTATTAGCTAAGTTTTCGTTAATATTCAGCAACTGCTCGTCAAAGTATTTACGTTTCTTACTTCTAATTATTCTATTCGATATTCGTCGTAGCTCCTCATATTTTTCTATTTCGGCTCTGGTTGCTCGTTGAATCCATTGTTCATAGGCCTCGTTTTCCGCGTCAAGTGAATTTTTGCATTCTTCGTCGAACGAGTCATTTCGCACTCGCCGGGCTTTACATCCCACGACCTTCTCTGCAACCTCTTTGATGGTACCCTTGAGTTCTTCCCAGAACCCATGGACGCATGTGTTCCTGATGTTGTGTAACATAGCTGATAGTCTTTCCTCAAAGGCGGTAGTATACGCCACCGCCGCGCCGTAGCATCGCTCAGAAGTTTATCAACCGCAAAGATTTGGAGGGATGATTCTCGATTGGTGCACTAAAGAAATTCTAAATCTGTAGGTTGTGTTCGTCAAGTGATGATCTGAGTCGCAGTTTGCTCCTCGATAGGAGCGGACATCTATTACACTATTCCGGACTTTTATTACAACAATTCCTATGGAGAATTATAGACCAAATCCAAATGAATAGGATACGTTTTTGCATCGCACGGACGGTAGATTAATGTTGTATGTGATGAAGATGATTTTGAAGGTTGTTGCGTTGTTCCGGATATCCTTTTCTCCGGTCACTAAAGCCATGGAGACTTAATGATTTTGGTATTGCCATGGCTTTTTTGACCAAAGAAAAAGATATCCGGAATAACGCAACAATCATGATTTTTTTGTAGGTCACGACATGGCGTGAGATAGGGCACGGCGACTAAAGATGAGGTTGTCGCATTGCCTGCTAATATAGAAGTGACCAGTTGCCTAGTAAATATAACGAAAATTGCTTCATAGTGGGGAAATGAGCTTTTTTTTCACTACTACAAAACCAAGCTACCAACACCTTCTTAAAAATAAGTTTTGTACAGAAGACCCGAGGAATTAGAGAGAGTTTTGGCTTGCAGGGATTTTACCACATACAACACCGAACTGCCGCCTGTGCGATGCACAAACGTATTCCATTCGTTAGGATTGCTCCTACAGTTCTTCATAGAAATAATTGCATCCTATTCAGCAATAATTACCTACTACTCATCTATGAGAAAGATTGAAGAATGCTCAGGACCAATTCATCGCAAGTGTCGCCACACATGATAACCATTTTGGTCGTGAGTATGCATCGAAAAACGTCAAGCTCAATAGGAAAAAATCTCCTCATTTCCACCATTCTATGATATTTGATGGTTCGATTGAAGTTCGGTCGTTCTGCGCGATCATGTGTGGTGACCTTTAGCGAGCTTTCGCTCCTATTCACGTACAAGAGATATATAAGGAATTCTGTCCCGACTGCCTATCTATTATTCGACACAAAGTACCCTATCAACCAAAATTGCCGAATTCTCCGAGGAAAACATGCGGAACACTTTTACTACTTTGTGTGGTGTGCGCATGTTTTTTTGTAATTATATGTTAAATACGTGCTTGTGTTTTACTACTTTGCCTTAAACCCTAGTGGGGCATAGCACGTAAACCACTCCCGCGCCATCGCACTCTGTTCTGGGCAATGGGGCGCAACTTCCCAAACGACGTTGTTAAGGTTGGAGTGCCAGAGAGAGTGACTGGTAAGAATATGGTTGATATTTACATGGTATTCTCAGGGAGCCGTGCGACGTCCTACTGACGAAACACCCAGGCGTCGCTAATTCAACACCGCTCGACGAAAAACTCCAGCTGTCTTACAACAATATAATGACCATCTTGCGCAAAAAGCAGCTGAGATAACTAGTCACCCAGATAGTGACATAAATGAAAACTGGGATGCCATAAAAAATGCGTACATTTATAGCGCAGATACCATCCTTGGCGCAAACACGGATTGCCGGAATAAGCCCTGGATGTCCGACTATTAATGACAGCAGATTGTTGAAAGAAAAAACTGAAGGTTCGTTTGGCTGCAGCATCAGACGACAATCGAAGCAGCATCGAACTCCTTTACCGTCAGAAAGCTCGAGAAGTTCAGCATAGCGTGCGACGCGATAAAAGAGTTTATGCGAATTCTCTTTTAGCCTCAGCAGAAGAAGCCGCAAGAAGTAAAAACTTAAACACGGCGTTTAAGTTGTTACTGTTTGCGGCTATGGTGTCATCAAGAAGTTTACAGGTAGTCGTTACTCCTGCCAACATCCGGTGAAAGATAGTGATGGAAAGCTACTTATCTTGGAAGAAGATCAAATGAGGCGGTGGAAACACTTTGTCGCGGTAACCGTGTAACCTCTGGTGAAGTTCCCCCTCATATACATAGATAATTTAGCTAATCATCAAAATGTACGTTCCACTGTCCCGACTAAAGAGGAAACAATCACTGCTATTATTGCACTAAAACGAGGAAAGGCCGCCGGACTCGACGGTATCCCTGCCGAACTTTATCAAGCAGCGCCGAGCGTAACTGCAGATTTGCAGCACTCACTTGTTGATAAAGCGTGGAATACAGAGACCTTTCCACTGAGTGGAAGGAAGGTTTGATCATCAAACTTCCAAAGAAGGGTAGCCTCACAGACTGTAATAATTGGAGAGGCATTTGTATGCTTCCTGTCGTTGCTAAGATAATAGCTAAAATCGTCCTGGAAACACTAAAGGCCCACTTAGAAAGCACAATTGATGAAGAGCAGGCTGGTTTTCGATCTGGATTCCTGTGTCGATTACATTAACACCTTGCGAATCATCATCGAGCAATGCGCTGAGTACGATTCTCCGCTTCACTTGCTTTTTATCGACTTCGAAAAGGCTTTCGATAGTGTGAACCGGGATTCTATATGGGCGGCCTTGCGCATGAGAGGCATCCATGAGAAGCTTGTGGCAACCTATGACGGCACGAAATGTCGCGTTCTGCATAAAGGTAAGGTGTCGGGGGACTTTGACATTCACAGTGGAGTTCGGCAGGGGTGCATCCTCTCACCGATTCCATTCCTCATACTGATCGGCGATGTATTGCATGCAGCCCTATCCGGACTAGACAGAGGAATCCAATGGACTTTGACATCTTATCTGCAATATCTTGACTACGCTGACGACATATGCCTACTCTCCCACAAAATCATGGATCTGTCGGCAATGGCGTTAGATCTTGAGAGGAAGGCAAGCTAGGTTGGGCTAAAGATTAATACTAACAAGACCAAAGTTCTTAGCCCTCCATTGCGAAGAAGAAATCCTACACCTATTGCTATCAATATTAATTGGCAGCCTGTGGAGAAGGTGGAACTCTTCGTCTACCTGGGTAGCATTGTTGTCGAAAATGGGGGTACGGAGCAGGACATCGCTCGTTGTATCAACCAAGCTAAATGCGCATACGGCATGCTGTCCAAAATCTGGCAGTTATCTCAGCATCAAGACCAAGCTGGGCCTGTTTCACTCCCTGCTACTGTCAGTGCTTTTGTATGGGAGCAGTACATGGAAGTACATGGAAAGTTTCCGTAAGTGTTACCAGAAAGCCGCAAGTTTTCGTCAACTCATGTCTTCGTCGAATTTTAAGAATTTTCTGGCCCGAAACAATATCAAATGAAGAGCTAAGTCGGCATACGGGTCAAATGCCAATCGACGAATTGATACGCAGGCGAAAATGGCAATGGGTAGGTCACACATTGCGGAAGAGTGATAAATGCATTGCTTTGCATACCATGAAATGGAACCCCATTTCCAACCAAGGCCGACCAAGAGGGGGACCTGTTGTTGTTGTTGTAGCAATGGTCAGAAGTTCGTTGTGTGAGTGTGTTACATGTTGTGTTGTTCTTCGTCTTCCTCGGTGTTGAGTGATAGGAAGGTAGCTGCCTCTACGGGGTTCTCCCACAACGATCTGGGGGTCAGGTGTGTTGGTGCAGCTGGGCATCTGAAAATGTGGTCTACATCGTGAGGTGTACCATTGCAGGCGGGGCATGTGTTCGTGACATCCCGATCAATGCGAGACAGGTAGGAGTTTAGACGCGAGCACCAACCCGACCTAAGTTGGGCAAGTGTCGTCCTCGTTGCTCTCGGAAGCGTTCTCTCGTCTGGAGAGATGGCTGGTGGTTGTGTCGAGAGGACTTTGTTTGGACCTAGTCTCGCAATTGATGCCTGTACTTCCTCGTGGTGTATTGCTGCGATGGCTGTTCTGTATGCGCTGCTGTCGAAGGGGTCCCTTTTGTATGTACCTCTGGACGTCTCTTTCGAGGTCCCTCAAATCACGCCTGACATGCCTTGGTGGCGGCGTCTTGTCCATGAGGTCAGAATTGGGGTGCTCCTCACGATAACAACGCACCAGGTACTGTTTTGCAAGAAGTTTGTTGTGATCACTTAGAGGCATCGTCCTCGTTTCCTGATGTAGATGGTCCTGGGAAGACATCAGGAGACAGCCAGTTACAGTACGGAGGGCGGCATTTTGACAGGCCTGGATGTTATTCCATTGTGTGTCACAGAGACTCTGTGACCACACTGGAGCCGCATAGTTGGCTACAGACCTTCCGACTGCTTTGTATGTGACCAGTAGGGTCTCTTTATCCTTACCCCAGGTGCTACCGGCCAAGGCTTTAAGGATCTTGTTCCTTCCGCGCATCCTGTTACACACTGTTGAAGCATGGGGGGATGACGTGGCCATACTGTCCAGGGTTACTCCTAGGATTTTAGGATGGTTCACGGTCGGAATAAGTTGGTTGCCAATCGAGATCTCAAGTTGCATCTTGACTTCCTTCGTCCAGGTGGTGAATAATGTTGCCGAGGATTTAGGCGCAGATACGGTTAAATTCTTGCCCGTGAAGAAGGAGTTAAGCTGTTCCAGGTAAGCATTTATTCGCTCGCACATTTCCGTGATGTCGCTTCCTGTTGCCAGGATGGAGCAGTCATGTGCATAGGAGATAATTTCGATTCCTTGAGGTGGGGTTGAAATTCCAGATAGGTAAAGGTTGAACAAGGTGGGAGACAAGACTCCTCCTTGTGGCACACCTTGTTTGATCTTCCTTAGCTTCGATTTTTTGCTCCTGAATTCGGTATAGGACTGCCTGCCCGCGAGGTAGTTGGTAATCCATTTTGTGATATGCGTTGGAAGAGATGCATTGTAAAGGTCGGACAGAAGTGCTGACTGTGTCGAAAGCTTTCGACAGGTCAAGTGCCACCAGAATTGTTCTGTGACATGGACGAGGTTGGTTGAGGCCATTGTGGATCCGAGTTGTAATGACATCCAGAGCCGTCGTCGTACTATGCATCCTTCTGAAGCCGTGCTGGTGGTTTGCAAGCCTAATGCGGGCCGCAAGAACAGGGTGAATCAATGCTTCGAGCGTTTTGGCAACTGGTGATAGAAGTGTGATGGGACGATAGGACTCGCCGAGTGTCGCTTTTTTTCCCAGGTTTCAAGATTGGGATTATTCTCCCTTTCTTCCAGAGTTCCGGAACGATCAGTGATGTGATGAATAGATTGAATGTGGGCGTGAGGTATTCGATAGCTGGTGTGTCGAGATGTTTAAGCATTGTCATTGAGATTCCATCAGGTCCCAAGGCTTTGGAGTTGTTCGCTTTCCTGATTGCTGCAGCCACTTCGTTCGTGGTGAAGAGATGTATGTTGTCGGTAGTTAGGTTGTGAATCCTCCTTCGGATTATGCGCTTTTGTCTGTCTGGTGGAGGATGTTCAATAAACTGCCTATTGAAGCGACTTGCACAATGGGCAGGGTCGGAGATTGAGTTTTCTCCGAACTGTATGGCGACATTTCCCATCTGTTTCGGTGGATTAGAGAGGGCACGGATTGTCGACCATAGTTTGTTAATACCTGTTGTTAGGTTGCATTCATTCAGATGCGAACTCCATTTTGACCTCTTATGCTCGGCCACTTGTCTTTTGATTTCACAGTTCAGTTCATGAATTCTGGGATCGTCTGGGTTAGTGCTCCTGATGTTATCTCTCTCGTCTGCCAATCTGGCGGCTGTGGTAGGAAAGTTTGGCCTAATTTTAGGAATGCGTCCTGCAGGAATAAATTTCGCAGCCGCTTTATTGAGGACTTTCCTGATATTGGACTCGGCCTTACGTACGTCGGTGGGAGTTGGCAGGGCGAGGAATTTAGCACTTGTATAATCAGTAAACCCATTCCAGTCAGCTTTGTTGTGGTTGACAAAGGTGCGGTGTTCGACAGATATAACATCCCTCGGTTTGTCAAGCCTTATCACGATCGGTAGGTGGTCCGATGATAGTGTAAGGACCGGCTCCCATTGTGTATTGTTTATGAGGCTAGCACTGGCAATCGTGATGTCTGGTGAACTAGAACAGGTACCGACAATACGGGTGGGCGTATCATCATTCAGTGTACAGAAGTCTGAGGCATCAAGTTGTTCAGCAATGGCTATACCTCTGGCGTCGTTGTTAAGATGTGAGTGCCAGAGTTCATGGTGAGCGTTAAAATCACCAAGCAGGAGACGGTGTTGACCATCGAGGAAAGTGTTGATATTTGCATGGTAGCCAGGGGGACAGCTGGATACCGGTGGAATGTAAATATTGTAAATTTCAATCTCAACATTGCCTGATTTTAAGGCGATGGCTTGCACTTCCGTGGTGGTGTCGTTGTTAGTGACATCTATTTCCCGGTATTGCACGGAGTGGTGAATGATGAAGGCAAGTCCTCCTCCAGCGTTGGTCAGCCTATCTTTCCTTAAGATGATATAGTTCCCATGAGCGTTAAGGGACGAATTGGGATGTAGTTTCGTCTCCTGAATGGCTCCAACTTGAATGCGGTGTCTGTCCATGAATGAGTTCGGCAATTTTGTTTTGCAGCCCGTTGCAATTTAGTTGGACAAGTGAGAGCGTATCGAAAATTGCGATCGGTGGTGCAGGCGTGAGGTTGTTTTGTTGGGGAATCCTACTGGGTCTATTCGCAGGAGTCGTTGGTGTTGACTGAAAGCTCGCGTGGGTGCTCACTGGTGTAGGAAGGTGAGGCGTGTTTGATGAGCTCGTTGCTTGTGGACCTCGGTTTCTGCACTGACTGGTGGTAAACGAAGGATTCCAGTGCCTGTGATGGTTTAGACCGGAGCACTCGTCGCAACAGTTGCATCTCACTGACGTTGCATTGGGATTCAGCTCTCTATTGCATACGCAGCAGATCCAAGGACCTGGGTTGTATTCGATGCCGGCGCGGAGAAGTAGTATTGAGAGCAGTTGCGCCGAGATGTGTTGCTCCCAATAAACACAAAAAACAGATACTGCATGTAACACATGAACACACGTCCTTCTTGCATTGAAGGGGTTTGGCAGATCTTGGCCGTTGTAAAAACGGGTCGCTCTGGTGCGTAGAACCGGCTGCCACAGGAACGAAGAGGGGGACCTGAAACCACATGGCGTCGATCTGTGGCAAAGGAGTGTCAGGCACTGGGTAAGTCTTTTGGGGAGTTGCGCCCCATTGCCCAGAACAGAGTAAGATGGCGCGCAGGAGTAGTTGACGCGCTATGCCTCACTAGGGTTAAGGCAAAGTAGTATGGCAACATCATCAACCCACGCATCTACTGTAACTAACAAGATGAGGAGCAAGGTCCTCAAGGCCCTAGCTGGTAACCACCTAAAAACCGATCGGCAGATCTGTAGCCAACTATGCGCCACCATTGTGGATACTAAATCTATGTGACACAAATTGGAAACACGTTCAGACCTGTCAAAATGCAGCCCTACGCACCATCACAGGCTGTCTGTTGATGTCTCATCAAGACCACCTCCACCAAGAGACTAAAACTATGCCCATTAGAAAACACAACATACTACTGTCAAAGCAGTATCTAGTCGGTTGCTATCGAAGTGATCACCCGTACTTTGATCGTATGGACAGAACCCCACCGCCACAACACATCAGACGAAATCTAAGAGAACTCGAAAGGGAAGTCCAAAGATTTAAGAGGGTCCCTTTCGGTAACGCTAGCTATAAATCTGCCATCGCTATGCTGAACAGGGGAGAAGTACATACGTCGATTATGAACCTTAAGATAAACATAGTACTTGACGCTCAACCACCAGACATCTCACCGGATGAACGAAACCTGCCTAGAGCGACCAGGAGCACGCTCGCGCAGCTCCGTTCAGGCTGGTGTTCGCGCCTCAACTCATACTTTTCCCGAATCGATCACAGCATCCAAAACACTTCTCCGGCATGCAACAGTTCTCTCCACGACGTTGAGCACATCTTTGACTGCTCTGCAGCACCAACACACCTAACACCTATAGCGCTCTGGGAGAACCCTATCGAAGTGGCCGCGTTTCTGCAACTTCCTATGGAGGAAACTGAGACTGACATTGATTTTATGACACACACACACACTCAAACTAAATTTCTGCATTGCTACAACAACAACAGTCCTATCGTACCATCACACTTCTATCACCAGTTGTCAAAACGCTCGAAGCACTAATCCAACCTGTTCTTGCGGCCCACGTCCAGCTTGCGAGCCACCAGCACGGCTTCAGAAGGATGCACAATATGACGACGCCAATTATCTTCCGGGCAGACACTCCTACAGCGAATTTAGAAGCAAGAAATCGAAGCTAAGGAATATCAAGCAAGATGTGCCACAAGGAGGAGTCCTGTCTCTCTTCTTGTTCAACCTTTATTTATCTGGAATCACAACACCACCTGAAGGAATCCAAATTATCTCATATGCCGATGACACAGAATCTCTGTGACACACAATGGAAAAATATTCAGTTTTTCCAAAACGCCGCTCTCCATACTGTGACTGGCTGTCTCCTGATGTCATCCCAGGACCACCTGCATCAGGAGACTAAGATGATGCCTCTAAGTGTCACGACACACAGTCGAACGCGAACACGAACCTGGTACAAATGTCCTCAGACACACACACTTCACATAAATGTGAAGAAAACCGGTCCACTTGTACCAGGTTCCTGTTCGAGTTCGACAGTGTGTGGTGACACTAAGACACCACAATAAGCTTCTTTCGAAACAATATCTGGTGGGTTGTGTAGTCGCCGATGCGTTTCTATTCTATACTTATGCGGAGCGGGGTGGCGGCGGTAGTGAATGACTTGTTTCATTACTTTGCTTGTGTGGAAATTGTAAATACGGTTCGCGTATCAGTAGTTGAAGCCCCACCAATCCGGCCGATTGGTACGTACGTTAATGGCATGCATTAAAGAAAGAAGGGGACAGTATCATATTGCCACAATTTTGCTAAGAAGTTGGCAACTGTCAGCTTTTCAGCTGGTAAAACTGTGTTCAGAAAATACAATTTCGTTCGCTCGGAGTTGGCAGGTCAAAAAAGCAGTGTTAAATGTTGACTTTGGTTTGTAATTTTTTTTTGTTTTATTTATAAACATTTTTATAGTGGTGCCTCACTCGCACATTACAATACTTTCTTCAATTTTAAGTTTTCAGTGCAGTTTCAAGTTTTAAATTTAGTCTAGTGTCATATTATCATTACCTTTTGTATATTGTGAATTGGATTTAAAACAATAATTTCTCAGTGGTTACGTAAAATATTTAAGAACAAATTTCTAATTTCAGAAAGCAGGAGTTGTTGTTTGATATGATGACCTGAATATTAGTAAATAAAGTGATACCCATCGAAGGACCAAACTTGTTGCCCCAAAATTTCATTTCTGATCTGCGGGATTTGAGAATCTAAAGTCGGTTGGTGATTTTGTATTTACGGAGGGTCTAACAAAATTTCGCGTAATTGGTGATTTTTTTTATAAGTATTTCACAAATTAAAAATAAATTAAATTGTGGTCGATAGCTTGTGGTTTTAGTATATTTCATTTCAATTTTCAGAATTCTTTTTAAAAATGCAGACGAGAGAAAACGAAAAATTTGAGAAGGAAGGTAGGTAGAGCCAAAAAATTTGCCATTCTCTAAGGATTTTGACGGCATTTGCTGCCAATACAAATATTCGACGAATGACAAATTGCATATGAAGTGGATACACCAACTCTAGTAAATGTTCCCAAGTGGAACAGGCGATTTCAAGCAGGACATTTTTTTTGGGGAAGATGCGTCTAGTGAGGGTCGCCCAACACCGACGAAAGAAATGTTGCTCTCGTGAAATCAAAAATTGAAGTAGATTCAAGACTAACATAACAATTGATTGGTGATAATTTAGGCTTGAATGTATCACGAATCTTACATGACCACTTAGGATACACCAAGAAATCTGCCCGGTCGGTACAACGAATCTTGACTGACACCCATTTTTTGAGCATTTTGCCACATATTTGCTTAAAAATTAGAAAAAGGGAGGTGTAGCACCTTCCATAAAATCGTCACTGGTGACGAATCTTGGTTTAATAAGTACGACCCGGAAAACCAAACAGAAGTCTACGATATGGAGCCCAGAAGGTACCAATTCATCCATTCAATCAAGGCAGGAAAAGTTAGCAATAAAAGTAATGATGTTAATTTACTTCACCAGTACAAAAATTATAGCTGCTATTCCTTTGGAAACTGGTCAAGCGGTAACTTCTAAGTGGTATATAGAAACTTCCTTATCAGAAGTTGTCAAAAATTTATTAGACAAAAAGGATGATGGGATCTGCGGCGATACTTCCTACATCACGATTATACTCCAGCTCATACTGCTCAAATCACAAGCAGCTTTATTGCGATTTCTGGCATTGAAAAAAATATCCCATATATAGCGCCAAGTATTTGCTGGTTGTTTGGAAAAATTTAGAAATATTTAAGGGAAAAATATTTTATGGCAATGAGAACATCAAATCTTAAACATGGGACTGTAAAAAGAGGATTTTAAGGATTATTTTCAAAAATGGATTTACCGACTGAAAAGATGTGTACAAATTAATGTAATTTATGTTGGAAACATAAAAAGTCATGAATATTAAGAATGTGACTTTTTTTTAATGTTTTTCTTAAGCCCAACTACGCGAACTTTTGTTAGACCCCTCGTAATTTCCGTAATTTTAAAAATAATAATAATAATCTGGAACCAAGCATATACTACTTTACTTACTTTCGATATTCAACATCTAAAGTTGTTTCCTTATATTGCTGAGCTAATCGCATAGCAGTAACCAATTCATGCATGTCTTTAGAAAGCACCTTGTGTGCCATTTCTACTTCTCTGTAATATAAAAAGAAGAAAACCCGTTAAAATACTTCCCAGAATAATTCAGAATTCTACTTGCTTATGTGCTTGTGGCGGGAATACGACCGATAGTGTATCTACCGACCCTAATAGGCTTCGTAATTCAATCCCTACATTTTTGACTAGATCCAAATATTCTGTAGCTTTTGCCTTCTCAACGCCTTGACTAAGGGTCATAACAGCCCTAACTACATTTGTCGTTGCCACATAGACAGCATCATTAGTGCGATCAACCGATGCTGTTTTTGCTGGATGTGAGTCGCTTTTGTACATCTTAGTAATGCTGGACCTCTCCTCAGAATACGCCCCTGGAGTATGAGGCCGTGAACCGCTTATACTCGTTGGTGTATGCGGTTGATAATCGCCAGTGCTCGATGGGCCAAATTGAGAACTTTGCAAGGGAAACTTTGGACTTTGGCATAAGTCGGCGTCACTTGAAGTAGTAAGACTTAATCTCTTTTTCTAAAAGTAAATGGTAAATGTAAAGAACCATATGCTTTTTAAAATTACTTGTATACGTACCAAATTCAATTCTTCTTTTTGCAACCATTTACTGTCAATATCACTCTCAAGTTGTTGCTTCCGTAGCTTAGTTTCCAGATCCTCTTGAATGGATGGCATCTAATCATTTGGAGGTAAATTATATGAAAATAATGAGTACAAGACTACAATTTATATGTAATAGATAAATATAAATACTGACAAAAGATGTAAAATTTAATTGCAAAAACAACATCTTCTTTTTTACAAACACGCAAATATTAAAAAAAAAAATCTGCACGAGCTATCTCTTGTAGGGACATTAGAAACAATATTATAATATATGAATTATGGTAATGGGTTGCCGAGTCTGCCAGAGCTCGACGGTTTCCGGGGGCGGGCGCTATGAGGCAGTCCAAGTACACTATAGAGAAGCTGAGGGTTGCAAGTTGGAATGTCGGATCCACGACAGGAAAGAGCGAAGAACTGAAGGACGTCATGAAGCGGAGAAAGATAGACATAATGTCCGTGCAGGAGACCAAGTGGCGAAATGACCAAGTCGACCCAGCTCGTTTTTTGACGAATTCCTAAATGTACAAGTTGTACTATCGAATGATAGAAACAGGCGTTATTCTGTCATCGGCTTTACTTGGCAGCATCGTGAGAATCTCGAAGATAAGCGACCGCTTGATTAGTATCAAATTGGTTATCTGCGTCATAAGTGCCTACGCTTCCCAAGTGGGTTTGCAGCAAAGTGAAAAAGAGGAATTTTGGAGCGACGTTGACACACTGCCTCAAAGTATACCAGATACCGAGCTGGCCATGTGGGAGAATCGAACTATAATTACGAGGATTGCCATTGTAGGAAAGGTAGCCAATCTGCAACCAGAAATTAAAAAGGTGACGCTATCCTGACTATCTGCAGATCACACGGTCTAGTCATCCTCAACACATGGTTCATTAAGAACCAAATGCACCTGATCACATACAGCAGTGGAGCTCATGCAGATAGACTATCATCTGTGCCTAAATTTCATGAGACGTTGGGTGAAAGACTGCAAAGTGATCTTAGGTGAATCTACGGTCACCTAGCACCGGTTGCTCCTGACAGAATTTATTTTGAAAGGAGGAACAATCTCAACAACGAAAGCTTTGAATCTGTTGTAACTCCACTCATTGTTAAAATGGAGGAGTTGCTTCAATACAGCACAAACTGCGACGAGCAAAGTTCAACACAAATGTGGAATGCTTTGGATGAAATGTTAGTAGGTGAGGCTGAGAAGACACTGGGAGTTTCGAACGGTCTACTCCACACGAACAAGGAGACGGGGTGTTGGAATAACGAAACTAATAAGACAGCGCAGGCCAAATTCAAGGGTTTGACAACATGCAAGACAAACAGTGAAGCCGAGAAGGTTAAACTTCGGGAGAAATTATCATATGTATTTCTCCCGAAGTTTAATGCCGGAAGGAAGTAAATCCAAAGGTGGCGCAAGCAAAGGCGATTGCAGCCGAGAAGTTTTATCAAGAGCTAGAAGATCAGGCTGCGCATAAGAGATCGTCATTGCAAGACAAACCTAAAACAATGCCAGGATTTAAAAGGTCGCAGCCCAAAGAAAAAGAAACGCTCGAGAATTTCAGGCGCCATAGTACGTTGAAGACTCACAAGGAGTGCTACACAGAAGACACAGTAATTTGTAGTAGAATGCGTGAGTACTTTGACGATCTTTTGAACGAAGAATTTTCTCGAGAAATTTTTCAAGTTGTAGAACCAAACACCACTGATATCGCTGATTTTTCAGTGGAGGAGGCAGTGACGTGCAGTGGAAATTTCTGAGAGTCAAGCAGTTGAGATCATTATAAATGGACTGTATGGAGCAAAGCATACATTCGTACAATCAAAATTTACAATATTTTATGAAAAAATCGGGAAATATGCTAGTCGTATTTGAAAAAAAATAATAGAAAAAAATGCAGATAAACGTGTAGTTTCATGCAGGCATTAAAGCGTTTTAACTACAGTATCCAAATCATTTTCCATTAGCATTTGTAAACAATGTACTTTCATACAGCAATTGTACGAAGCGCCAAAAGTAGACAGACAGACTTGTTCTGTATTACACCTAGATAATATTTCTAAAATTTCACTTTCAGCAAGCGGCAATTTTCGAATACAAATCTATAGTTTTACGCATTTTTAACATATGTGAAGAATAAGTATCTTTTAGTTACTTTTTTGACGATGTTTTGCAAAAAAAAAGAAAAAAAAATATCATACTTCGATCTATATACCAATCAGCATACCTAATTATTAGGATAATTAAAATTGAACTTGTAAAAATTATTCGGTTCAAGCAAATTAAAGCAAACAAAATAATTCATCTAATTTACAACCTTCAGTTTACACGTAAATATTATTTTTAGATTCGATCCATTAAATATTTTAATTCATTAATTTACCTATTGTTGACAGAAAAGTAGTTGAAATCACTGTTTTTATAATAAATAAGTGGCGCCACAGTCCAATCTGGACCAGAGCCTCGAAATTAATTAGCATCACCTCATTTTCTAGATCGTGACGCTGTGTTTTGTGCAAAGGTGTGTGATCAGCAACACGTTCAACCGAATTATTAATCCCATAAATAGGTACTCATTCAACAGCTGAGTGGGCTCATAGTCCAACATGTAAATCCCCTTTTTACGAAAACTACTGCATTCATTAGGAATCGAAACGGGGCCCAGGGCATAGAAGGCGAACGTGCTAACCGTTGCGCCATCCGGTCTACACTGTCTTTAATTAAGTAAAAAAACAACAATTAATGTGAAGAGAAACTTATCACATAAAAATAATAATAGTTGCAAATCAGAAAAATTAATTCTTTCTGGAGAGAACAACATCATAAATTCCATACTTCCTATTTGTTATACCTAAAACTCATTACATAAAATACGACAACACTTGATCTCGCATTCAAACTGCTATCAATCGTCCATATCTCTCGTATTCATTCCGTCAACATGTCAACAAACATCTCCTCTCGTACACATTCCATCATCATGAACGGTACGGCAACATACCCAAAAGCAAGCGATTAAGTGCTTAATTTACTTCATATAAATTTGCACATAAAAAAAAACATAGTCCATTCTAGCCGCCATACATTATCCGATCCGTCGTCCGATCGATCGGTCGATGGATCGCCACAAAATATCTGCCGATCTCCACTGCACACACACTGTATGATTTTCGTGCGATGCGATAACGAATGACAATTCAAAAAATAGGTTATGATTCACTCCCAATGCAACCTAGATTAATTTTTGTTAACTATTTGGATTTGTGTGGTATTTTTGTATACCACATATTTGATAAATAAATTGCAGTGCCATTTAAATCAATAGAATCCTTCAAATTTCATCATTTAATAATTTTGTAATTTGACATTCACTTGCGATAATCACATACACTATCCAATCGACGGATCGCACGAAAATCGCACTAAAATATCGGCAGATCAAAATTGATCGGCCGATCGGTGCGATTTCCACATACACAGGCCGATCCATCGGCCGATATCGATCTCGGGCGACGGATCGGCCGATCTATCGGTGTGTTTTTGGCACGTTTTATATGGCCGAATTCCACGATTCATATTTTTTAGAATCAGCGCATATTTCTAGCAGCATCTATACACATTTATGACATCAGACACATGGTAGAAAGATGCAATATGAGTTTGTATTTAGAGGGTGTCTAAGCTAAATAGATGTTGACAAAAATAGAGCATTGTATGTGTAAAGTATGCGTACGATATTATTAATTGCAGTTTAGCGAGGAGAAAGGTATGCACTTATAAAAGCAAAGAAAATCGGGAAATGTATTATCTGGTGAATCAAGCAGTCTGGAATTCTCTCTCTCTCTAACTCTAATTGCCTTGACCCCTCCAGGGGCATGGGCGCGTCAGCATCTCTAGCATTTCTATGCCTTGTTGACGTTTCAATAGCATTTCTACTTTTCGGAAGTGCAGTTGCTAGCGTGCACCTCCTATCCGCGCCGTCTTTATACTGACAAGCCCGGAGCCTGTGAGAATTCTATTAGTACTCACAGGCAGTTTTTGGCCGCGCCGAGATTTGATCTCCGAGCTCTAGATTAGTATCGTAGAGCGGTGACCGAACGATCACGGCCACGAGCGCGAGCGTCTGGAATTGCTTACTAGGAATGCACGTCACTGGGAGGAGGTGGTGAAGGCAATGATGCTGATAAAACGCGGAAAGGCAGTCGGACCGGACAAAATACCCATGGAATTTTGGTTGAAGGTGAATCATGTCGGGCTTAGATAGCTCACTGTTCTTTTCAACAAAATAGAAAGAGGGCAACCGATGCTTGACGCTTTCAGGAAAAGCTTCCTTCACCCGTTTTATTAGAACAAAGGTGACTCACGTAAGCTCAACAACTACCTATATAGGGCAACCAAGTTAACATCTCACACATTGAAGATTTACAAGCGAGTTGTCTGCAATCGATTGAAAGAGATTGTACGGTTGGATGACAATCAATGCCGTGGCAATGCGGAGGGTTGATCCACACTCGATGCTATTCAGTGCTTGCGTGTTACGATGGAAAAACATCGTGATGCACGGGCGGAATTGCACTTTGTGTTCATCGATTTGGAAAAAGCCTTCGACAGAGTTCCTTGTGATCTGATATGGGTGGCCCTAAGAGCACTTAAGGTCCCCGAGGAATATGTTAACATGGTACAAGACATGTATGATGGAGCAACTACTAAAGTTAGATGCACAGCTGGTGAGTCTGAAGAGTTTCCGGTTAAATTTGGAGTTCACCAAGGCAGTGTATTGAGTCCCTTGCTCTTCAACATCATCATGCTCTTTTTATTAATACCCATCTCTGACGGCCTGGAAATATCCCTTCTCTTCGCCGATAACGTTGTCCTGGGTAGCAAAGCCATCGTTGCTTTGTAGGCTGCACTGATCAAGTGGTGTAAGATACTGGAGGATCATGAACTGAGGATTAGGATACCAAGGACAGAATATCTTTGCTGTCCTTTCTCAGATCCAAAGAGACCGATACCAGATATCTGCAATAAAGGAGAGCAACTGAAGTCCTGTACAATTTTCAACTACCTGGGCTCGATAGTCAACAAGGAAGCTACCTGCGATGACGTCATCAAACATCGCATCAGTGTCGGTTGGATGAAGTGGCGCCAAAACTCTGGAGTTTTCTGCGACAAGAAGATGCCACGAAAGCTTAACGGAAAGTTGCATAAAACGGTCGTACGTACTCATGTATGCGTTTGAATGCTGGACTATGTACAAGACATACGGAAGTCAAATTCTTGCGACCGAGATGAAAATGCTACGGATGTCAGCCGGTGTGACAAAAAAGGGTCTTATCAAGAGTACCTACATCCGAGGCAGCTTGTTTCTTGAGCAACCGATAACTGAAAAGCTCGAAGATCGTCGTATGGATTGGTATTGCCATGTTCTAAGGCGTCCGCCTGAGAACCTAGTCATGAAGGCATTATCAATGAATGTTCCACTTACTGGACCCAAGCCCCGAGGCAGACGGGAACACACGTGGATCGATCAGATGAAGAAGCAACAACAACGCATTGATCTCGGCGATTATATGATCCAAAACCGAACTGCCTGGAGAAGGGAGCTGAGATTATACCGCCAGAATGGGCGCAGTGCCAACGCCACAGGCAGAGCAACGCGAAGCCGCAGAGTGGTATGAAAGGGCAAGGAAGAAGAAGATAGAAGTATACTAAAAAACAACTCTGGTTCTTATGGATAAGGACGACTTCTGACTTCACAGTCAAAAAATTATGTTTGTATCTCACAGAAACCATGTGGCCTATTTAAGTGTTCATTTAAAAGTCAAATGAATCTGAGAACTCGCACTTCGAAATAAAAAACGTTTGACATTTTCTAATGCTTCGAAATTATGTGAAAAAGGTGCAAAGAAAAAGGGGACATTAAGCAAATGCAAGATACCTCCATTCTGCCGGGTTAACATGTACAAACAGCCGCCGGACTCGACGGTATTCCTGCCAAACCTTATCAAGCAGCGCCAAGCGTAACTGCCGAGTTGCTACACCCACTTGTTGATAAAGCGTGGAATACAAAGACCTTTCCCACTGAGTGGAAGGAAGGTTTGATCATCAAACTTCCGAAGAAGGATAGCCTTACAGACTGTAATAATTAAAGAGGCATTTGTGTGCTTCCTGCCGTTGCCAAGATAATAGCTAAAATCGTCCTGGAAAGGCTAAAGGCTCACTTAGAAAGCACAATTGATAAAGAGCAGGCTGGCTTTCGATCCGGATTCTCCTGTGTCGATCACATAACACATTCCGAATCGTCATCGAGCAATGCGATGAGTACGATTCGCCGCTCCACTTGCTTTTCATCGATTTCGAGAAGGCTTTCGATACTGTGAATCGGGATTATATATGGGCGACCTTGCGCAGGAGAGGCATCCCTGAGAAGCGTGGGGCTATTATTAAAGCGACCTATGACGGCGTGAAATGTTGTGTTCTGCATAAAGAAAAGTACTAAGGTCGGCTTTTCATGCGAAATATTATACAAACACTGCCAAAAGTTTCGTTGGCATGAACAATTTTCGCTCACCCAGTACTAACATATTTTATTCAAAGAAAAAAGTCTCCACATCATTATAAGCAATTTTCACTTGAAAACAATTACTTTGCACTTTATTTCGCTTCAAAACCGGTATTTTGAGTAGGAAGGAAAGCTCAAGTGTCGATAAGATACGAGTAAGTGGGAGAGATAAGTGCAACATTTTCGCATGAAAATATTAGTACCAGCCTTAAAGGTAAGGTGTCGGGGGATCCGCAGTGGAGTTGGGAATGGGTGCATCCTCTCACCGATTCCATTCCATAGTGATCGGCGATGTGTTGCATGCAGCCCTATTCGGACTAGACAGAAGAATTCAATGGACTTTAACATCTTATATACAACATCTTGACTACGCTGACGACATATGCCTACTCTCCCACAAAATTATGGATCTGTCCGCAATGGCGTTAGATCTTGAGAGGGAGGCAAGCAAGGTTGGGCTAAAGATTAATTCCAACACGAGCAAGGTTCTTAACGCACCATTGCGAAAAAGAAATCCTACGCATATCTCTACCCTGTGAGAAGGTGGACAACTTCGTCTACCTGGGTAGCATTGTTGCCGAAAATGGTGGTACGAAGCAAAACATCGCAGGCTAAATGCGCATACGGCATGCTGTCCAAAATCTGGCAGATCGGTTATCTCAGCACCAAGACAAAGCTGGGCCTGTTTCGATCCCTTGTACTGTCTGTGCTGGGAGCTCTGTATGGGAGCAGTACATGGAAGTTTCCGTAAGATTTACTAGATAGAGGCAAGTTTTCGTCAACTCATGTCTTCGTCGAATTATAAGAGTTTTCTGGCCCGAAACAATACCGAATGAAGAGCTAAGTCGGCGTACTGGTCAGATGCCAATCAACGAATTGATACGAAAGCGAAAATGGCAGTGATGATGACTCCATTGCTTTACATAACATGAAATGGAACCCCATTTCCAAACAAGGCTGACCAAGGGGGTCCAAAAATCACGTGGCGTCGAACTGTGGCAAAAGAGTGTAAGCGCTGGGTAAGTCGTTTTTGGAGTTACAGCCCATTGCCCAGAACAGTGATTGACGCGCTATGCCCCACTAGGGGTTAAGGCAAAGTAGTAGTAATGTTTCGATTTTTAATATGTATGTGTGTTGTAAAGTTTAAATTTTCGTGTTGTTTTCCTTTATGTCCAGATGGAGAAAAGCAGCTATATCGATGGGGTTTACCCATAACGAAAAAGGTGTCAGGCGCGTGGGAGCCGCAGGACAATTGAAAATGTGCTCAACATCATACGGAGTGCGGCCACAGGCTGGACAGGTGTTCTGGAAGTTGTTGGGGATGGGAGACAGGTAGGACATCAAACGTGATAATAATAATCCCTCGGGATGTTATATGCCTAGAGGGCGTGTCCGCAGGTGGAGGATAGAGGAATGCTTGATAGATATATCAGGTAGGTGGGAAATACCAAATACCACCCGTGGACCAAACAACAACAAAAATCCTTCATCCTAAACTGGCAACCAGACAGCGTCGGTACTTCAGGTTAGAAGCGGATCTAGTCAAGCCTGCCATAGGTATAAAATGGTACCCAAATTGGGAGAAAAAATGGAGACAAGAAATATGTCCAGAAAAAGAAGGGCAGGGATATCTGCCCAAGTGTCGGAGGGAGCCACTACCTCCGGCGAGGGCTTCCCCTCTATACAAGAGGGGCAGTCGCCAGCGGTAACTGGGCGTGCGCCCACCAACACGAAGGAGATCGACTGCCGTGAGTGCATCTACACGAACCGGCAGAACAGAGACCACTCCAGCAACATCAAGGAGAACTCCTTCTCCCGTTGCTAATGTTTCGCCTGGAATACAGGCGACCACAACTGTGGGCCCGCAACGGATGACATGGATAGAGGAAATGAACCTTTTTATCATCCGTGCCTACTATGGGATCGAACTCACGCAAGGGACAACATCATACCGTGCCTTGCTTCACCAGAGGTTCGTAGAGCGATTCCCACAATATGCGCAAGTGTCGGTGCAGCGGTTTTCAAATCAGTATCGCTTCATTGTGCGAAGGAGTGTAATACCGGCGACAACCAGGGAAAGAATACGGCTTGAGGTTATACAGTCAACTCGAAACCAAGAGTCGGCGGGACCGGATGTGGCATCCCCACAACCATCACCTCACTCTGCGCCACACAGGAGTACCTACAACACCCGTTCAAGTACACTAATTTACCGCCGTATGGAAGTCTATACTGAAGTTCACGATGAATTTGAAAGAGCTTGCTTGGAATATCGGGAGATGCATCCCTTGTGCAGACCTGGCTTTCCCAGATTACATACAGCCACTGCAACACCTGATATTCTTTCTCAAATCGACAGCGAAATCGCATCCAGGCTATGCTTAGATAAAGGATATTGGCCGATTAACTCAATCTGTGGCTGGTAATACCTGTAGGCGATTGAACAAAAAAGTGGGAAAGATTCTCCGCAAATATTCCACTCCTTCCGGAATTCCTTTGGTGGAAGTACTGGACAGTGACTAAAACAAAAGTTCGCAATGATCACAAATCGTCTCCGACGATACATGCTGAGCCTCTCCAGACGTGTCCAGAACGCTGCTTTCACCAAAAGCCAGCAGAACTTCTACAAGTTTATTAACGAGAAACAACAGGCCAACCCCACTATCAACTTTTTGGTGACTGACGCGAAACAGTACTGGGGTGAATTTTGGCAAACTCCCACTCGGAGATGCTTCCTTATGTGCGTTGCAAAGTTAATATACCCTACTTCGTGAAGGGTATAATAAACATGGTTCATGGTATATTGATTTTATTACTAGGAAAAATCGCACGATAAACATTTGATAGAATGTAACCAGCAACTTAAAAATTTGGTAAAATATTCTTAGTAGGATTCAGCTGGTTAATATTCCTAATGAACAAAAAGATACGCTTAGCTGACCTACAAATACCATTTTACCAAGTATGTATATCAATAATTTCCCATCAAATAAAAATGAAATCGGAATATAGAGGGCTACGCCCGCAATCCGAGGGTTTTGCAGCAAGCGCTTATTTTGGTATATAAATATCGACTCCTTGCTCTTCTTGATACCACTCAGATGGATAAAAAAAAACATAATTAAAATATCTTACTCGCTTACATTTTACATGCCAATTCATATTACGTGATTGTAACGAAACTTAGAAAATATTATTGTCTAAGGTGTTGGTTATCGTTGGCCATCAGTCCTTTTGACCTCGAACGTATTTAAGGCATGCAGGGGTGTGCTAACTGTAACTATAGAAATAAACTATGATATTATTGACCTATTCTGAGAAGATATACAGATTCCATTATTTTCCATTTTTTTTCACAACCCACCTTCCTGTAAGTTTTCATAATTCTAAGTGTAACGGTCTCGAAGGGGGAAGGGGACCAATTACGAACTAATATTTTCTCCTCCCCCAATGTTCCCCTTTCTGTCACGATATGTTTAATAAAACGCGCTTAGAGTTTGTTAGTAGCCATGGCGGCACATGTATTTCAACTCACTGACTTACAAGTTTGACAACTAGTAGTGTGTAGGTTAGTTTATGTTACATCCCCCCTTTTTAGGGTTTTGTAGTAAAACAAAACCCTTATGAAATCGGTCAAATGTCTGTCTGTCCGTCTGTCCGTCTGTCCGTCTGTCCATGGAATATCTCACGAACGGCTGAAGCTACATACATGAAATTTTGTAGGAATATGGAGAATTACTATAATTCGCCGGAGAAAGTGAATCGTCGTAATAGGTCAACTTTAAGGGGAAGTCCCCATAGAGGGGAAATGAAGGTCGAAATTTTTTTTTCGTTTAGTACAGGCAAGTGGGGTATCATAAGAAAGGTACCGTCGAGTACATTCCATTTTTGAACATTTTTTCAAATTTGAAGAAACGGGAAAAGAGGGAGAGGGGAAAATATGTCATCCGAGTTTGTCCCCCCCCCCTTGCATTTCGAGACCGTTATACTTAGAAATATGAAAATTTACAGAAAAGCGCCATTTTACTAGTGTAAAAAACCTAGATTTCTAGAATTTTGAAATTTCATCAGAAAAGGTTAATAATAGTACATTTCTATAGTTTCAGTTAGCACAACCCTGCACCCCTTACACGTACCCGAGGTCAAAAATATTGATGGCCAATGATAACCAACATCATAGGCAATAATATCTCTAAGTTTCATTATAATCACATAATATTTAATAATAGTACATTCGTTTAAAGTTCGGCATTTTGACACTATCCACACAAAAAATACACCTACCGGCCTCATAGGTGTGAGTACTACTATACTTTCATGTTGTTTTTCGTAGTGCGAATTGCAGTTATTTAATTAATCATTTTTGAAAGGGTAAAGATTTGTTGGGGGCGCTGTGTCTTAACTGGCCAACTTTACCGGGTGGAAGGGGGGGGGGGGGGGTCCACATAGAGGCGAAATTAAGGTCAAATTTTTTTATCGACTGGTATAAGCAAATGAGGTGTCGTGAGAAGGGTAATGATGAGTACATTCCATTTTTTCGCATTTTCTCGAAATTTATAGAAAGGGGAACTGTGGGGGAGGAGAAAATATTAGTTCGTAATTTGACCCCCCCTTGCCTGCATTTTCAGACCGTTATACTTAGAATTATGAAAACTTACAGGAAGTGGGTTTCGAAAAACATATAAAATGGAAAATAGTGGAATTTGTATATCTTCTCAGAATAGGTCAATAATAGTTTATTTGTATTTTATAGTTACAGTTAGCACACCCTTGCACGCCTTAAACACGTTCGAGTTCAAAAGTACTGTTGGCCAAACATAACCAACACCTTAAGCAATAATATGTTCTAAGTTTCGTTACAATCACGTAATATGAATTAGCATGTAAAATGTAAGTGGGTAAGACATTTTTTCTATCCATCTGAGTGATATCAAGAAGAGCAAGGAGCCGATATTTATATACCAAAATAAGCGCTTGATACAAAACCCTCGGATTGCGGGCGTAGCCCTCTATATTCCGGTTTCATTTATAAAAGTTAATTCGAAATACTAGGGTAGGGATTCAATTCAAAATATCAAAAGTATTCAAAATATCTAAAGTTTTACATTATATTCAAATGTGATTATGACTTTATATAAATGATATGAAAATATATATTAACTAAAAATGTGAAATTACGTTACATAAGTTTGCTGAAATCAATTCAAAGTTTACAGGTTCAATCGTTTTACTTGCTTTACTTCCCTTCCTGACCGAGTGAATCGGGAACTGCTGGTCGTCGTTTCGCTTTCTGAATTGCCGCTCGCTGGTGTTGATGTTGTTTCTGAATTCGGAATATCTGCTGTTTCCATCGATGGTCTTCCGTTTGCGTTGCTGTTGTCTATAGCTGAGTTTTCTGCTACTGGTGATGGTAACGTCGAATGTTCCAGCGTTGCTTTTGTATGGTGGAGACGACTTGTGTTCCGGCGCAATATATTCCCGTTGCCCGTTTGAACCATAAAAGATCTGGGCTTATTGGTTGAGTCGAGGACCGTGGCTCCAACCCAATCGTGTGCATTCCTTTGTACGCGGACCTTATCGCCAATAAATATATGCTTCGCCGGCTTCGTGCCCCGATCATGGTAGAGTTTTTGTTTTTCACGAAGTTCGCGCAGTTTTTCAGGAACTTTTTCGACCACCTTTGGCTTTAAATTGTTGATATGCGTTGGAATGAGCGATCGTGTTGTGCGACTCATCAGCCTTTGACTCGGTGATCCAAGGTGTTCGTTCCTTGGCGTATTGCGATATGCCAGCAGGGCGAGTTTGATGTCCGATTTGTCAGCTTCGCATTTACGTAGCAAATTTTTCGCTGTCTGGACGAAACGTTCAGCGAGTCCGTTTGATTTTGGATGGTAAGGGCTTGACGTAGAGTGTTCAAAGCGCCAAGCTGCTGCGAAACGTCGAAACTCTTGCGATGCGTATTGTGGACCGTTGTCTGACTCAATTTTTTCTGGAATTCCATGGGTCGCGAACCAGGATTTAAGATTTTCGATGACCTCGTTCGATGTTGCTTGTCGCAGTTGACGAAAATCAAAGAAGCCGCTATATGAATCTACCAAGATGAGATATTCTCGACCACCATACGAGAACAGATCTGTCCCGACAATTTGGAATGGGTAAATTGGAATGTCCTTGAGTATTAACGGTTCTTTTGTGTTTGACCGCTGGTTTTCTTCGCATACTCTGCACTTTTCGATGTGTGCGATGATGTCCTTTGTCATTCCTAACCAAAAAATGTTGTTCCTTGCTGCTGACAACGTACGTTGTATACCCTGATGTCCGGTGTGTAGTTGTTCAAGAGTATTTTGTACCTCTGATTTTGGAATGACTACTTTTTGTCCTTTATAAATGAGACCGTCATATTCGGAAATCTCATCACGGAAATTCCAATACTTCTTTAATACGCCCAACGTCTCGTTCCTAAGGTTGGGCCATCCATTTAGAATGTATTTTCGTAAATTCGTCAGCTCTGTATCATTTTTTGTCGCTGTCTTCAACCGATTGACTGCATGGTCTGATATCGAAAGAAGAGTTAGGACTTCAAACTCCTCTCCCTTCGGAGTTACTTCCTCGTTGATGCAGTCACGGCTTAGTGTGTCTGCTAAGCACATCGTTTCTCCTTTCCGATATGATACTGTTGGCGAGTACTGGGAGATGTCTAACAAGATTCGTTGCAGTCGTGGAGGCGCAATGGCTATCGGCTTTTTGAAAATGCTTTCCAACGGTTTGTGGTCTGTTTCAACTTCCAATGATTTGCCATATATATATTCGTGAAATTTCTTGCAGGCAAAACTGATTGCGAGTGCCTCCTTTTCGATCTGTGGGTATTTTGCCTCCGCCTTAGTTAAAGATCTCGATGCGAAACCTACCGGTTGGTCAGCCTGCAATAGTGCAGCCCCCAGAGCATATGAGCTTGAGTCACATTGTAATTTAACATTTTCGTTCACGTTATAAAATCGTAATACTGGTGGCGACGATAGAGCTTGTTTTAATTTTATAACCGCTTGAGTCTGTCTGTCGGTCCATACCCATTCTACATTCTTTTCTAACAACTGTCGTAGTGGCTGTGTTATTGACGAAAGATTTGGAATGAACTTTGCAAGATATGTGACCATTCCTAAAAGTCGCTGAAGTTCTTGTTTGTTATTTGGTTCTCGCAACTGGTTTATCGCCTTAACTTTATCAGGGTCTATTTTTATACCGTTTGCGCTGATGATGTGTCCCAAGAATTTGATTTCCGCCGCTTCGAAGACGCATTTTTCTTTGTTTAGTGTCAAGCCTGCGTTGTGTATACGTTGAATAACTTCATCTGTTATTGTTTTCAGCTCGGTATTGTCCTTCGCGAAAATGAGGATATCATCCATCGATACCTCAACATTATCGATTCCGTTAAATAGCAGTGTCATTCTTTGCTGAAATACTTCGGGTGCAGAGCAAAGTCCGAATGGCAATTTCGTGCACTTGTATCTGCCCCATGGTGTCGCAAATGTAAGGATCTTCTGGGTGCGTTCTGATAACTTTATTTGCCAGAAGCCTTTCCGACAATCTAGTTTTGTGAATCGAGTTGCACCGGAGATTTTTGCTGCAATCTCTTCAAGTGTCCGCAGTGGGTAGTGCCTACGAAGAACGTTTTTATTAACATCAGTCGGGTCGATACAAATTCTAATTTTTCCATGTTGTTTCACCACAACCATCGGAGACACCGCTGGAGTAGCTTCGGTTGTCTCTTGAATAACATTATCTTTCACCATCTGGTCTAACTCCTTTTTTACAGCTTGTCTATACGCGTACGGAATTTTTCTTGCGGCATGAATTTCGAACCGCGGATTATCAATCAGATCAATATCATACTCAAAATCTTTCAAGCAGCCTAGTCCATCAAACACTTTCTGTTTGGTCGAAACTGTGTCCACGCGACGTATCAGCCCTGTTAACTGACAGCTCCTGAGCCCCAGGACTGGCTCCGCATTCTCATCCACTACAATATAATTTATATTATAAAAGATTTCTCGTACCTTGGTTTTCGCTTGTATTTGTCCATACGCTGTGATTTTGTGCCCAGAGTATGAGATCAGCTTTTTCGTACATGCAACCATTGTTGCACCAATTTTTTCAGCTATTTTGCGGGGTAGAACGTTGCACTCGGCACCGCTGTCCAATTTCGCTCGCACTGTTTCTCCTAGGATTTCGATTTCTTCGTACCAGTGATTTCCATCGTCTTGATTAGATGCTCGCTTACGGCTAATGCTGTTTATGAAGAATTCCCCGTCGTTGTCATCATCGCTCGATTCTTCTATGGCATTGACTTTCTTTGAGTGTTTTTCGTTTTTCAGCTTTCTTTTCGATCCGCTGCTGCTATTACCGCTTCGGTGACTGCCATTTTTGTTACTGCTCTGATTACCGCTACCTTTGCACATGTCCGCGAAATGACCTTCTCGGTCGCATTTTCGACAACGCTTTTTATATGCCGGACATGCCTTGGGACCGTGCGTTCGACCACAGCGCCCGCAACTAAATGTCTCGTTTTGTTTGCTTACAGCATGAACGGCTGCCACCTGCTGCTGGTTCTTCAGGCCTTGTAGCTGTTTGGATGCCTGTTCACTCGCTCGGCATTTTTGAATTACGCGTTCGAGATCTATTTCATCGTCCGCTAGGAGATATTCGCGAATGCTTTCATTTCGTATGCCGATTATGATTTTGTCTTTAAGCAAACTATCATGTAAATCTGCAAATCCACATTTCGCACTTTGTGACTTGATCTTCGTTAAGAACTCGTCAAATGTTTCGCCTTCTTCCTGAATCATCCTATTGAATATGTATCTTTCATAGGTAATATTTGCTTTCGGAGCGAAATATTTCTCAAAGCGGGTTTTAATTACGTGGATGTTGCCAAGTTCTTCTTCCGAGCAACCAAATGTATTGAAAATGATGACGGCGTCTGTTCCAATTGACGACATGAATGTGGCGACTTGCACATCTTGTGGCTTACGACTCATTCCGGTGGCCGTTTCAAACCATTTATATTGCTGGATCCATAACCGCCAACTGTTCGCGTTATTTCCACTTTGGACAATAAGAGGCTTTGGTGGGCGAATGAAATTCGTGGCGACGGCTCCTCCGTCATTTTCACCGCCTTTTGCTAGGTTATGTGCAGCACCATTTCGATTACTTGTTGCTTCACTATCCGACGGCTGATTTTCACCCGGCATTTTAATTTTTTGTGATTTGCAGCTATTTTACTTTATTATTTTTTACTTTAAAAGACCACTTCTGACACCATGTCACGATATGTTTAATAAAACGCGCTTAGAGTTTGTTAGTAGCCATGGCGGCACATGTATTTCAACTCACTGACTTACAAGTTTGACAACTAGTAGTGTGTAGGTTAGTTTATGTTACACTTTCTACAAATTTCAAGAAAATGTGAAAAAATGGAATGTACTCAACATTCCCTTTCTCACGACATCTCACTTGCCTATACCAGTCGATAAAAAAATTGACCTTAATTTCGCCTCTATGTGGACACCCCCCCCCCCCCCCCCCCCCAAGATATGTGACCATTCCTAAAAGTCGCTGAAGTTCTTGTTTGTTATTTGGTTCTCGCAACTGGTTTATCGCCTTAACTTTATCAGGGTCTATTTTTATACCGTTTGCGCTGATGATGTGTCCCAAGAATTTGATTTCCGCCGCTTCGAAGACGCATTTTTCTTTGTTTAGTGTCAAGCCTGCGTTGTGTATACGTTGAATAACTTCATCTGTTATTGTTTTCAGCTCGGTATTGTCCTTCGCGAAAATGAGGATATCATCCATCGATACCTCAACATTATCGATTCCGTTAAATAGCAGTGTCATTCTTTGCTGAAATACTTCGGGTGCAGAGCAAAGTCCGAATGGCAATTTCGTGCACTTGTATCTGCCCCATGGTGTCGCAAATGTAAGGATCTTCTGGGTGCGTTCTGATAACTTTATTTGCCAGAAGCCTTTCCGACAATCTAGTTTTGTGAATCGAGTTGCACCGGAGATTTTTGCTGCAATCTCTTCAAGTGTCCGCAGTGGGTAGTGCCTACGAAGAACGTTTTTATTAACATCAGTCGGGTCGATACAAATTCTAATTTTTCCATGTTGTTTCACCACAACCATCGGAGACACCGCTGGAGTAGCTTCGGTTGTCTCTTGAATAACATTATCTTTCACCATCTGGTCTAACTCCTTTTTTACAGCTTGTCTATACGCGTACGGAATTTTTCTTGCGGCATGAATTTCGAACCGCGGATTATCAATCAGATCAATATCATACTCAAAATCTTTCAAGCAGCCTAGTCCATCAAACACTTTCTGTTTGGTCGAAACTGTGTCCACGCGACGTATCAGCCCTGTTAACTGACAGCTCCTGAGCCCCAGGACTGGCTCCGCATTCTCATCCACTACAATATAATTTATATTATAAAAGATTTCTCGTACCTTGGTTTTCGCTTGTATTTGTCCATACGCTGTGATTTTGTGCCCAGAGTATGAGATCAGCTTTTTCGTACATGCAACCATTGTTGCACCAATTTTTTCAGCTATTTTGCGGGGTAGAACGTTGCACTCGGCACCGCTGTCCAATTTCGCTCGCACTGTTTCTCCTAGGATTTCGATTTCTTCGTACCAGTGATTTCCATCGTCTTGATTAGATGCTCGCTTACGGCTAATGCTGTTTATGAAGAATTCCCCGTCGTTGTCATCATCGCTCGATTCTTCTATGGCATTGACTTTCTTTGAGTGTTTTTCGTTTTTCAGCTTTCTTTTCGATCCGCTGCTGCTATTACCGCTTCGGTGACTGCCATTTTTGTTACTGCTCTGATTACCGCTACCTTTGCACATGTCCGCGAAATGACCTTCTCGGTCGCATTTTCGACAACGCTTTTTATATGCCGGACATGCCTTGGGACCGTGCGTTCGACCACAGCGCCCGCAACTAAATGTCTCGTTTTGTTTGCTTACAGCATGAACGGCTGCCACCTGCTGCTGGTTCTTCAGGCCTTGTAGCTGTTTGGATGCCTGTTCACTCGCTCGGCATTTTTGAATTACGCGTTCGAGATCTATTTCATCGTCCGCTAGGAGATATTCGCGAATGCTTTCATTTCGTATGCCGATTATGATTTTGTCTTTAAGCAAACTATCATGTAAATCTGCAAATCCACATTTCGCACTTTGTGACTTGATCTTCGTTAAGAACTCGTCAAATGTTTCGCCTTCTTCCTGAATCATCCTATTGAATATGTATCTTTCATAGGTAATATTTGCTTTCGGAGCGAAATATTTCTCAAAGCGGGTTTTAATTACGTGGATGTTGCCAAGTTCTTCTTCCGAGCAACCAAATGTATTGAAAATGATGACGGCGTCTGTTCCAATTGACGACATGAATGTGGCGACTTGCACATCTTGTGGCTTACGACTCATTCCGGTGGCCGTTTCAAACCATTTATATTGCTGGATCCATAACCGCCAACTGTTCGCGTTATTTCCACTTTGGACAATAAGAGGCTTTGGTGGGCGAATGAAATTCGTGGCGACGGCTCCTCCGTCATTTTCACCGCCTTTTGCTAGGTTATGTGCAGCACCATTTCGATTACTTGTTGCTTCACTATCCGACGGCTGATTTTCACCCGGCATTTTAATTTTTTGTGATTTGCAGCTATTTTACTTTATTATTTTTTACTTTAAAAGACCACTTCTGACACCATGTCACGATATGTTTAATAAAACGCGCTTAGAGTTTGTTAGTAGCCATGGCGGCACATGTATTTCAACTCACTGACTTACAAGTTTGACAACTAGTAGTGTGTAGGTTAGTTTATGTTACACTTTCTACAAATTTCAAGAAAATGTGAAAAAATGGAATGTACTCAACATTCCCTTTCTCACGACATCTCACTTGCCTATACCAGTCGATAAAAAAATTGACCTTAATTTCGCCTCTATGTGGACACCCCCCCCCCCCCCCCCCCCCCCCGCTAAAGTTGTATTAGTCAGCGCCCCCAACCAATCTTTACCCTTTCAAAAATGATTAATTAAAAAACTGCAATTCGCACTACGAAAAACAACATGAAAGTATAATAGTACTCACACCAATGAGGCCGGTTGGTGTATTTTTTGTGTGGATAGTGTCAAAATGCCTAACTTTAAATGAATGTACTATTATTAAATATTACGTGATTGTAATGAAACTTAGATGTTATTGCCCATAGTGTTGGTTATCATTGGCCATCAATATTTTTTACCTGTGATGCGTTTAAGGGCTAACTGCAACTATAGAAATGAACTATTATTAACCTTTTTTGATGAGATATCAAAATTCTACGATTTTTGGTTTTCTATGTTAGTGAAATGCCGCTTCGCTGCAAATTTTCATATTTCTAAGTATAACGGTCTCGAAAGGCAAGGGGGGGGGGGGGACAAACTCGGATCACATATTTTCCCCTCTACCTCTTTTCCCCTTTTTTCAAATTTGATGAAAATACCAAAAATGGAATGTACTCGGTGTTACCTTTCTTATGATACCCCACTTGCCTATACCAGATGAAAAAAAAAGACCTTCACCCTCCCCTTAAAGTCAGCCTATTACAACGAATCGCTTTCTCCGGCGAATTATAATAATTCTATATATTCCCACAAAATTTCATTTATGTAGCTTCAGCGGTTCATGAGATATTTCATGGACAGACGGACGCATGACCGATTTCATAAGGGTTTTGTTTTTACTACAAAACCCTAAAAAGTAGACAGCTCAGATTCAGATTCAGGATGCCAGCCAGACTCTGTAAAACAAGTTCGACCGGGTAAAAACCGAGGCCACTTTCAATACAAGGTGTCCTTCACTACTTTCTAGGTTTTACATTGGCAAACAATTGCCAATAAACTGAGTTTACATATATAATATACCAGCAAACAATTTCTATCTTCCGCGATAAGAATGCGATTCGCCTTGGAAAACAAATTTATCGACGGGGATATCGCCATATTATCGGAGTCAGGAAATAATAGTTACCGAAAACGAAACCTCCAGGTGAAACTTTGGCGAAACGAATCGGCAACAAGAAAGTTAATTGCGACGGGGATAAATTGACGAATTGACAAAATATCGCGTAGAAGAAATTTTGGCGATAAGAGCCAACTAAAATAAAAATTATTATCGCTTTCTTTTATTAGATTAATCTTAATCCTTTGTTTTATCTTACATATTTTTTGACGCTCATAATTTATATTTCATCCTTTTTTACAACTGATATTTGTAATATTCGAACCAGGTTCCCATGTTTGTAAGTCAATAGTGCTAACCGTTGCGCTATCTAGGATACAAACAATGAGAATGACACAATCGTCGTTCTGTATTTATTGCGAATTGGCGAAATATCATCTTGGCGATAGATTTGCGAATTGAAATCGTATCGCGATTATTTCGCCTAAGGGATATCCCCTAATTATTGAAAAAGCGACAAATAATCGATAAATTTATCGTATGGAAGAATCGCCATCATCTGGGCGATTTGTCTTCCAAATGATACAAAATTGTTCTCTGGGATGTGTCAGAAAATTTAATATTTTCGGATGTGTTTCGTTAAATGTATTGACATATTTATGTACTACTACTTTGCCTTAACCCCTAGCGGGGAATAGCGCGTCAACTACTCCTGCGCGCCATCGTACTCTGTTCTGGGCAATGGGGCGCAACTCCCCAAAAGACTTACCCAGTGCCTCACACTCCTTTGCCACAGATCGACGCCATGTGATTCGAGGACCCCCTCTTGGTCGGCCTTGGTTGGAAATGGGGTTCCATTTCATGGCATGCAAAGCAATGCAGTTATCACTCTTCCGCAATGTGTGACCTATCCACTGCCATTTTCGCCTGCGTATCACTGCGTCGATTGACATCTGACCCGTACGTCGACTTAGCTCTTCATTTGATACTGTTTCGGGCCAGAAAATTCTCAAAATTCGACGAAGACATGAGTTGACGAAAACTTGCAGTTTTCTGGTAACTCCTACGGAAACTTTCCATGTACTGCTCCCATACAAAAGCACCGATAGTACCAGGGAGCGAAACAGGCCCAGTTTGGTCTTGATGCTGAGATAACTGCTCTGCCAGATTTTGGACAGCATGCCGTATGCGCATTTAGCCTGATTGATACGACGAGCGATATCCTGCTCCGTACCACCATTTTCGGCAACAATGCAACCCATGTAAACGAAGTTGTCCACCTTCTCCACAGGCTGCCCATTAATATTGATGGCAATAGGTGTCGGATTTCTTCTTCGCAACGGCGGGCTAAGAAGCTTGTTGGTATTAATCTTCAGCCCACCCTTGCTTGCCTCCCTCTCGAGATCAAACGCCATTGCGGACAGATCCATGATTTTGTGCGAGAGGAGGCATATGTCGTCAGCGTAGTCAAGATGTTGTAGATAAGATGTCAAAGTCAATTGAATTCCTCTGTCGAGTTCGGATAGGGCTGCATGCAACACATCGCCGATCACAATGAGGAATAGGATCGGTGAGAGGATGCACCCCTGCCGAACACCACTGCGAGTCTCAAAGTCCCCCGACACCTTACTAAAGGTAAGGTGTCGCAGAACGCGACATTTCGTGGCGTCATAGGTTGCCTTAATAATAGCCCCCAAGCTTCCCAGGGATGCCTCTCCTGCGCAAGGCCGCCCATATAGAATCCCGGTTCACACTATCGAAAGCCTTTTCGAAATTGATGAAAAGCAAGTGAAGCGGTGAATCGTATTCAGCGTATTGCTCGATGATGATTCGCAAGGTGTCAATATGATCGACACAGGAGAATCCGGATCGAAAACCAGCCTGCTCTTCATCAATTGTGCTTTCTAAGTGGGCCTTTAGTCTTTCCAGGACGATTTTAGCTATTATCTTGGCAACGGCAGGAAGCATACAAATGCCTCTGCAATTATTACAGTCTGTGAGGCTACGCTTCTTTGGAAGTTTGATGATCAAACCTTCCTTCCACTCAGTGGGAAAGGTCTCTGTATTCCACGCTTTATCAACAAGTGGGTGCAGCAAATCGGCAGTTACGCTTGGCGCTGCTTGATAAAGTTCGGCAGGGATACCGTCGAGTCCGGCGGCCTTTCCTCGTTTTAGTGCAATAATTGCAGTGACTATTTCCTCTTTAGTCGGGGCAGTGGACCGTATACGCACATTTTGATGGTTAGCTAAATTATCTATATGAGGGGGAACTTCACCAGAGGTTACACGGTTCAAGACTGCAGCGAAGTGTTCTTTCCACCGTCTTCCAAAATAAGTATCTTTCCATCACTATCCTTCACCGGATGTTGGCAGTAGTTACGACCACCTGTAAACTCCTTGATGACACCGTATACGGCGTTTAAGTTGTTACTTTTTGCGGCTTCTTCTGCTGAGGCTAAAAGAGAATTCGCATAAACTCCTTTATCGCGTCGCACACTACGCTGAACTTCTCGAGCTTTCTGACGGTAAAGAAGTTTGATGCTGCTTCTATTGTCGTCTGATACTGCAGCCAAACGAACTTTCAGCTCCTTTCTTTCAACAATCCGCTGCCATGAAGCGTCGGACATCCAGGGCTTATTCCGGCAATCCGGGTTTGTGTCAAGGATGGTATCTGCGCTATCAACGTACGCATTATGGCATCCCAGTTTTCGTTTATGTCACTATCTGGGTTACTAGTTATCTCAGCTGCTTTTTGCGCAAGATGGTCATTATATTGTTGTAAGACAGCTTGATTTTTTAGTCGAGCGGTGTTGAATTTGCGACGCCTGGGTCTCTCGTCGCTGGGGCGGCGAACGGCTGCAATACGCAAGCGAACATTAGCGATCATAAGATAATGGTCTCTTCCCATCCCAATATCGGCACCCTTCTTGTTTCGCACGTCCAAAAGGCAACTCTTGAATCTTTTACTAATGGCAAAATGGTCGATCTGATTTTGTGTTCTGCGCCGATCAACAGAGGGACCAACTGATTTTGTGGTGGTCCTTATGCTCAAACATAGTACCACCGATGAAGAGACTGTGAAAGTTGCAGAACTCTACAAATCTTTCACCGTTGTCATTACGATCACCAAGACCGTGTCTCCCCATTTCATGTCTGAGCCCATAGTTATCAGCGCCAACTTTCGCATTCAAATCACCCATAACCATTATAATGTCACCTTTGGGTGTTCTGCTCTGAACGGCGTTTAGTTCTTCCTAAGACTCCTTTTTGCCAAGATATTGTCGGGTTCAGTAGCCGCATAACATTGTATTATTGAGATGTTCCTCATTTTGGTCCGGAACCTGGCGGTCAAGATTCTGTCAGAGACCGGCTCCCAGGATAAGAGACAGTTTCGCGCGGCTCTGGTTAAAAGGAGCTCCACACCTGACTCACGACGACTACCGGTAGCTTTACCGGAGTACAACATTACAGTGCTGCCCGTTGGAGAGATAAATTCTCCGCTGTTCCACCATCTTATCTCACTAGCTCCGAAGATATTTAATTTGTACCTCAGAAATTCACTCTCTAATTGAAGAAATCGTGCATTCTGGGGACCTTCTGATCCATTGTCCAGGAGAGTACGCACATTCCAGAATCCAATCTTTGTCATTGTACGATAGCCAAAAGTCGTAACGGTTGAGTCAGTACTTATCCGAGGCATAGTTGACGTTTCGTTAGCATATAAAGATTTCGGATAGTGCAAGTTGCTGGCATACACATCCTGTTCTTTGATTGTCGGTTTTAACGACAGGCCCTCAAAGGGAAAGGCCGTGGTATTATTTTTACACCCCACACCACAGGGGGAAGGTGTACCATAACCAAATCATCGCGCCGCCATCACTGGCGGCTTGACGTTGGTTGGCAATGGTCAGTGACCACTGCCGTTCCAGGGGGCGCCCACGCGGAGGTTTATGGAACAGGAGTTTTTGAATCTCGAATGCAGGGTGCATTGAATAAAGTAGGAGCTTGTATACGCTGCACAATTTTTTTTCGATAGTGTATACCTTTTTGAAGGAAATTTAATGTGGTTTAATTGTGACACTTGTGTTTTTTTAGAACCTACATATAAAAAATATGTTTAACCCTGCCCTTTCAGATCCCCTATCAACGGAGACTTTGTAGCATTCAGAGCACTTCCCGCATCATCATTAGCCGTGCTTCTTTCACCGGATCAAGATCAATTCCCATACAAAATGAATTACCGTCGATGATCCAGTTCTCGTATTGGACCACATCTGGATCAAAGTTGAAAGTCAATGAGTTGATCATCAACTTGTTTCTCGGCAATTCGCTGTGTACATTCGTATACAAAGTCCGCAATCCCCCCAGGCGGCGAATCATCTGTATGCTATTGAATTCGTCCATCACTTGATCCCGACCGTTCTTTTCAGAGTTCAACTCTGTCCGGTTGTCTGAAACGCGGTTATTATCATAGTGGCATTACGGCCCGACGTCCGGCCTTGACCGTCTGGATCGTTTTCCACCAACTATCTCGGTCCAAATACCGCGTCCTCCAATTTCGGAAGCCCAGCAGTTGTTTAGCGTCCGCATAGATTAAATGTTCCCACCTCTCGGTCTTCCTCTCAGCCGTGTTCCGCTAATGTGTCCAATAATAACGGTGTATATGACCTGCCCCTTGTAGTCCCCCCAACAGCTGTAAAATTTCAAAAGTACACGATTGCTTTTTCAATCACCCATTTTGGCATTTCTTTGCCTGGCTTACATGGGCGTATTGAAAGTAAAGAGGGGATAGGCCTTAGATACCAACAAATTTTAGTTCCTTGACAATATGATATATTTAGGGAGACGATGAGACAAAATGACAACATCAAAAGTCGAAAGATAATACTAAAAAATATATACTACTCATCAGACTTTCTATTCACTGATATATTAAAAAAAAGGAACTCAATTCATAAGCATATGCAAAAATTATTTTCAATTATTTTCAAAAATACCATACTTACATGCACTTAAGTGAAGGTTGCATTTGAAAAATAAAAATACATACTCCATATCAATGATGTATATAAGATGTCTAAATACTCACATAACAAAAAACCAACGAAGGACTAAGCGAACAATAAGCTAGTGCAATCAAAGGGTTATTATGGACATATCAAACCTGTGGTGTGACAGATATTTGCGATGGATAAATATATGCTGAAGATTTTTGTTCAAAACTAGCTTGCGTTTGCTGAATTGGCCTTACATTTACCGCAGTAGCAGGCATAAAGATCCCGGAGTCTCCTTGCTGTTGGATAACATTTGAACAGGCCATTTGTACTGGATTTATTGGATTTGCATTTATAGGGAATTGAAGGGGGCTTATCCGATGATAATTGGATAAAGCATTTCGAGGCTGTCCAATTACATTGGGTTGCATTGGAGTATATAATAGGTTCTGGGATCCATTATTCGCCGGAGTTGGTGTAGAAAACACGTATGGTGTGGATTTTAATAGAAGCGGCGAGTGAGTATTATTATCAAGTGGTGCATCGTTTGGTAGTGAGAATGGTTGCGTCTGTCGAAGACATTTGTTCAGAGCAATACTGGCACAACTTTTCACATTCACTCCGCCAAAATCATAGATTTCCTCTTGAAACGAATCTACGTCATTAGTCCTGTTTTGGTTGCGGTACACAGAATAACAAGGATTCCGTTCCAAGCTAGCGGACCTATTAACAGTTATTTGTTGATTTCGTTCTAGGCTTCCACCACGATAAGACCTATTCCTCATTATCATTAGGTCATAAGTACTAGATATTGACTGATTACGTTCAAGACTTCCGCCCTTAGTTTTCATTGGAGCTATAGGAGGCTGATTCCTTTCCAAACTACCATATCCTACGTGATGTTGGCAGTCAATATTAACCATGTTTCCGGGGCCGATTAGATAGGCCTCCTGTCCAGTGCTCTGTTGTCGCGATATAGGTTGCGACCGTGCTTTTTCGGGACTGCAAACACTATCCAGTGGATTCATCCAACTTTCACTTAACACCGGGTTATGACTAGGACCTTGGTATGAGATCAAGTTCGGTATATTTCTTTTAGCAGCAACATTAGATGGTGGTACGCCCTTATGCATTGGCTCATACCCAGGCTCGAGGGGAAAAGGTTGCGGCTGCGGAACACTACCTAAAGAATACATCATATTTTGCATATCATTCGCTTGGGACTCAGAACGAGTTTTTCTAAATGGATTGGGTTTCTCAAGTGAGCTGGTTTTTGATAAGTGGTTACCCTCAAGGTTAGTTTTCTCACAGTCCTGGTTATCGTTTGAGTGATTTACGATTGGATCTAATTTGAGAATCTCGGCAGCTGGTAACTTAACAGTTTTCAAAGTAAGTTCAGTAGAGTTTTTGCGATTAAGAGAATTTGTCTTTGCTTCATCAATATCTACGGCAAAGGTGTTGAATACCGAAGCAGGTGTTGTATACGATGAAGGATTAAGATTTCGGTTTTCACTCTCCATCATAAGACGAGCTAGAATAGCTGGATTTTGAGCGATGATGTAAGTTTGCGGCGCATTTCCGTCATTTATTTGTGGAAGTAGCAATGAAGAATCTGAAACAGACGATGAAAGTATTATCAGTGAACAGATAGTTTAAATTGACTGACCTCCTCCTTGGGGAGTTCTGCTGGGTTTTGGTGGAGGCGTGTCATCTCCCGCTCCCCATGACATAGCAGCGACTCGTCGGTTTTCTCTACGCATAGTTTCACAGTCACTCATCCTTTCCTCGATAAGAATTTCACTGTAATCAATAATAATTTATGTATGCGTGCACGAGAACAATCCTTAACAAAACTTACTATAAAGTCTCTTTGATTGTTTTAAAATCAGGTCTTTTTAACGGCTCGTATGCCCAACATTGTGACATTAATGAATATAGTCGGGGTGGACAGTTATTAGGAAGCGGAAGACGTTCACCGTTTTCCAGTTTGCCGATAACATCACTATTTTTCACTCCTTGGAATGGTTTTACGCCAAGCATCAATATTTCCCATACACAAACACCTAATTTAAACGAAATTGAATTTAAAGTTTGTTAATTCTCAAAAGTATAATGCGCATGTTACCGAACATCCATACGTCACTGGCAGTAGTGAAACGTCGAAAGTTAATTGATTCAGGAGCCATCCATTTGATTGGCAACATGCACTTGCTTGAATGGTAATATTGCTGATCCTGAACCCACCGTGACAAACCAAAATCAGCCAGCTGGAATAAATAGTAAAACGAAAGAATTTTTGAATCAAGTTTCAATAGTAAGACAAATATAAGCGGATACATAAAAAAGTCTATCATACTACTACTTCGCCTTAACCCCTAGTGGAGTAAAGCGCGTCAACCACTCCTGCGCGCCATCGTACTCGGTTCTGGGCAATAGGGCGCAACTCCCCAAACGATTTACCCAGCGCCTTATACTCTTTGGCCATACATCGACGCCATGTGATTTTAGGACCCCGCTTGATCGGACTTGGTTGGAAATTAGGTTCCATTTCATGGCATTTAAAGCAATGCAGCCATCATCGTTCCGCAATGTGTGACCTATCTACTGCCATTTCGCCTGCGTATCAATTCGCCGGTTGGCATCTAAACCGTACACCGACTTAGCTCTTCATTTGATATTATTTCGGGCCAAAAAAATCTTAGAATTCGATGAAGACATGAGTTGAAGAAAACTTACAGCTTTCTGGGAACACTTACGGAAACTTTACATGTACTGCTCCCATACAAAAGCACAGAAAGTACCAGGGAGCGAAACAGGTCCAGCTCGGTCTTGATGCTGAGATGACAGTTCTGCCAGATTTTGGACAGCATGCCGTATGCGCATTTACCCTGGTTGATACGACTAGCAATGCTCTGCTTCGTACCACCATTTTCGGCAACCATGCTACCCAGGCAGACGAAGTTGTCCACCTTCTTCACAGGATGCCCACTAATATTGATGGCAATAGGTGTAGGATTTCCTTTTCACAATGGCAGGCTAAGAACCTTGGTCTTGTTGTTATTAATCTTTAGCCCAACCATGCCTGCCTGCCTCTCAAGATCTAACGCCATTGCAGACAGATCCATGATTTCAGTGGGAAAGGTTTCTCTATTCCACGCTTTATCAACTAGTAGGTGTAGCAACTCGGCAGTTACGCTTGGCGCTGCTTTATAAAGTTCGGCAGGAACACCGTCGAGTCCGGCGGCCTTTCCTTGCTTTAATGCGACTAATTCCTCTTTAGTCGGGGCAGTGGACCGTATACGCACATTTTGATGATTAGCTAAATTATCTATATGAGAGGGAAATTCACCAGAGGTTACACGGTACAAGACCGCGGGGAAGTGTTCTTTCCAAGATAAGTAAGTTTCCATCACTATTCTTCACCGGATGTTGGCAGGAGTTACGACCACCTGTAGATTCCTTGATGACACCGTATACGGCGTTAAGTTGTTACTCCTTGCGGCTTCTTCTACTTAGACTAGAAAAGTATTCACATAATCTCGTTTATCGCGCCGCACACTACGCTGAACTTCTCTAGCTTTCTGACGGGAAAGCAGTTCGATGCTGCATCGATTGTCGTCTGATGCTACAGCGAAACGAACCTTCAGCTCTTTTCTTCCAACAATGCGCTGCCATGAAGCATCGGACATCCAGGGCTTATTCCGGCAATCCGGGTTTGTGCCAAGAGTGGTGCGCTGGCAATATACGCATTTTTTAGTATCCTAGTTTAAATTTATGTCACTATATGGTGACTCAGCTGCTTTTTGCGCAAGATGGTCGTTATATTGTTGTAAGTGTCACCATACACTGTCGAACTCGAACACGAACCTAGTACAAGTGGACCGGTTTTCTCGTAGATTTAAATAAAACAGATCGGTAATAGTACTATCCCCACCCTGTGCTTCAGGTTATTTTCGAACCAAGCCGCGCATGCGCACTGCTACCCATTTGCACGCGGTCGCCATACGTTCGGTAAATGTTGTTACGCCATCGGCCACTCAGCCACAATTTTGACATTTCCGAAGCATTTGGCCCCTCGCTCCTCGGGCCCCTGGGCCAAATATTAATACGTGTTGTGCGCGTTTCACTGCGCAGGCGCGGATATGTCAGCCATAACTCGATATTCAAATTTTTACCCCCACTCTGTGCCTATTTCATATCTGTTTAATATATATCTATGGGTTTTCTTCACACCTATGTGAAGTGTGTGTGTGTGTCAGAGGAAATTTGTACCAGGTTCGAGTTCGAGTTGGAGATCGACAGTGTATGGTGACACTAAGACAGCTAGATTTTTAGTCGAGCGGTGTTGACTTTGCGGCGCCCAGATTTTTCGTCGCTAGGACAGCGCACGGCTGCAATACGCAATCGAACATTAGCGATCATAAGATAATGGTCTCTTCCCATCCCAATATCGGAGCCCTTCTTTATTTCCACGTCCAGAGGGTAACTCTTGAATGTTTTACTAATGGTAAAGTGATCGATATGATTTTATGTTCTGCTCCGATCAGCAGACAAACTGATTTTGTGGTGGTCCTTATACTCAAACATAGTACCACCGATGAAGTTGTTGTTGTTGTGGTAGCAATGCTTCGGATGCTGCAGTTCTTCTTGCATCGAGGGGGTTTGGCAGCTCTTGGCCGTTGAAAAACGAGTCGTTCCGGTACGAAGAACCGGCTGCCGTAGGAACGAACACCGATGAAGAGACTGTGAAAGTTGCAGAACTCTACAAATCTTTCACCGTTGTCGTTACGATCCCCAACACCGTGTCTCCCCATCACATGTCTGAGCCCATAGTTATCAGCGCCAACTTTTGCACTGAAATCCCCCATAACCACTATAATGTCACCCTTAGGTGTGAGTACGCACGCTTACTTCAATTAGAGAGTTCTTGATATAGTAGCAATGGTCGGAAGTTCGGTGTGTGTGTTACATGCTACAGTTCATTGTTTCCCTCGGTGTTAAGGGATAGGAAAATGGCTGCTACTACGGGGTTCTCCCACAGCGCAAGGTCGCTGTGTGAACACCAGCCTGACCGACGCTGGGCAAGTGTCGTTCTCGCTGCTCTTCGAAGTATTCTCTCTTCGGGAGAAATGCCTGGTGGTTGTGCCGAGAGAACTACATTTGGATCCAGTCCTGCAATTGATTGTACCTCCTCATGATGTACTGCTGCGATGGCTGATCTGTATGCGCCGTAGTCAAAGGGAACCTTTGGATATCTCTTTCGAGGTCCCTCAAATCACGCCTAACATGTCTTGGTGGCGGTGTCTTGTCCATGAGGTCGGTTTTGGAGTGTTCCACCAGATATTGTTTGGCAAGAAGCTTGTTGTGGTCTTAGTTTCCTGATGCAGATGGTCCTGGGATGATATCAGGAGACAGCCAGCGGCAATTTGGCATTGCCATTGAGATTCCATCAGATTCCAAGGCTTTCCACTTATTCGCCTTCCTAATAGATGAAACCACTTTGTCCATGGTGAAGACAGGTAACTTTGCGGTTCGGTTATGGATCCACCTGCGGATTATGCGCTTAAGTCTGTCTGGTGGAGGATGTTCAATAAATTGTTTATTAAAACGACTTGCCCAGTGGGTTGGGTCGCTATTTGAATTATCTCCGAACTGGATGGCGACATTCCCTTTCTGTTTTGGTGGATTAGAGAGGGCACGGACTGTCGACCATAATTTGCTTACACCCGTGGTTGGGTTGCAGTTATTTTTCTAAGTATTCTGTTGTAACCTCCTGTGTTCGGCTACTAGTCTATGAATTTCACAGTTTCGTGAATTCTGGGATCGTCTGGGTTTGTGCTCCTGATGCTGTTTCTCTTGTCTGCCAACCTGGCGGCTGAAGTAGGAAAGTTAGGCCGAATTTTCGAAATGCGTCCTGCAGGAACAAATTTCAAAGCCGCTTTATTTAGGACTTTCCCGATGTTAAATTCGGCCTTAGAGGAAGTTGATCTCGCGTTGCGGTCACTAAAACGAAATAAAGCGCCGGCCGCTGACGAGATTCCAGCTGAACTGCTAAAATTCGGTGGAACGAGTCTAGTTGATGCCATACATCAATTACTCCTGCGAGTATGGGAGAACGAGGAGATTCCAGACGATTGGCGCAGAAGCATCATCTGTCCAATTCATAAAAAGGGAGATAAACTGCGGTGTGAGAACTACAGGGGCATCTCACTAGTTTGAACGTCCTATAAAATTTTGACGAAAATAGAATAAAACCGTACGCAGAACGAGCCATTGGCGAATATCAAAGCGGTTTCAGACCTGGTCGCTCCACAACCGATCAGCTCTTCTCAGTCAAACTGATACTCCAGAGGTGCTGGGAATACAACGTAAACGTATACCAAATCTTTGTCGACTTCAAGCAGGCATACGACAGTATCGATCGTGAAGTACTGTACAACATCATGCTGCAATTTGGTATACCGGCAAAATTAGTGTGACTGACAAAGATGACGATGACCAACTCCGTCTCACAAGTCAGGATCCAGAATAGACTTACTGATCTATTTGAAACACGCACTGGTTTGAAACAGGGCGATGGACTGGCACCGACGCTCTTCAACCTAGCACTGGAATACGTTATTCGGGCCATGAATATGGACAACAGCAAGACGCTACTCATCAAGTCGACACAATTAGCAGCGTACGCCGACGACATCAACATCATGTCCCGAAGATTGGCTGACGCAGAAGAGCTTCTGCATACGCTCGATACCGCTGCAAAGGAAGTTGGATTACGTATTAACGAGGGTAAAACTAAAATAATGATGCAATCGGTGACAAGGACACCTGCACAATCGAGCATCAATGTGGGGGACCTCAACATCGAGTTCGTGAACAACTTCATTTACCTGGGTTGCAACTTGTCAAGGGACGCCAATGAAACTGACGAAATCAAGCGACGGGTTAGCTAATAAGACTTTTTTCTCGGTTCTCCCCATAATGAAATCGAGGCATGTGCACAGAAACACGAAGCTCCGCGTGTACAAAACCATTATACGACCAGTGCTATACTATGGCTGCGAAGCATGGACCCTAACTCAACCCTCCGAAAACATGCTAGACACTTTTGAACGTAAGGTTCTACGGCGAATTTTCGGGGCTGTTTGCGATCGGGATGGATGGCGCATCCGGTACAACCATGAGTTGTATGAAATGTACGATGAGCTGCAAGTCTCGAAAATCGTCAAACTACAACGACTTCAATGGGCAGGGCATGTACAAAGAATGGACGATGATCGCATGCCTAAGAGAGTAATGAATGCAGAACGAGTCGACGGAGCGAGACTGCGAGGACGACCGAGATCTCGTTGGGAGAGCTCAGTAGGTGTGGACGCCGCGCAGCTGCTGGGCTCCCAAAATTGGAGGACGCGGTCACGTGACCGAGATAATGACAATGATCCAGGCGGCCAAGGTCCGACGTCGGGCTGTCGCGCCACGATGACGATGATGATGACGTAGATCGGTGATTGAGAAATTTAGCATTGATATATTCGGTGAATCCATTCCAGTCAGCCTTATTGTGGTTGACGAAAGTGCGATGTTCGACAGATACGACATTTGTCGTTTTGTCAAGCCTTATCACGAAGATAGTGTAAAGACCGGTTCTCATTGAGTTTCATTTAGGAGGATAGGACTGGCAATCGTGACGTCTGGAAAGCTGGAACAGGTAGCGGCAATATGAGTTGGCGCGTTGTCATTCGATGCACAGAAATCTGAAGCGTCAAGTTGCTCTGAAATTGAAATACCTCTGGCGTCGCTGTTAAGATGTGAGTGCCAGAATTCATGGTGAGCGTTAAACTCATCAAGCAGGAGACGGTGTTGACCAGTGAGGAAAGTGTTGATATTAACATGGTAACCCGAGGGGCAACTGGATACCAGCTCGTTTCAAACCGAAATACTCCATGCACACGTTGTGCGATACTGCGGGTTGTGAATCAACAGTTCCTGGTGTGGGGTTCCCCTCGCTGTATTGACCAGTGAGGAAAGTGTTGATATTTACATGGTAACCGGAGGGACAACTGGATACCTGTTGGATATACACTTGAGAGCAAAAATAATGAATCAAACCGAAAGCACGTGTATTTGTATGCATATTTTGAAAAGTACATTATGTATCCCTACAAATCGTATATCATTTGAAAACTTGAAATCTTAGCTTTACATTAATACAATTTTTAACAATATTTGAAGATAAAATTTAAAAGAGTGGGGCTTGAAATCAAAAAGTAGGAAAAATGGGGATTTTAGAAAATGGAGTCTGCTCAGGTTTTTGTTAAATAAAACAAAAGATTTTGAAAAAATAACAAAACCATTTATTTATTAATATCCGGTATTACCACCTCTTGCTCTTATCACAGCTTGTAATCGATTTTTAATTGACATTATTAATTATTTAATGGTATCTTGAGGAATTTCGCTCCATTCCTCTATTAAGGCCTCCTTCAATTCGTCGATAGTCGAAGGCGCGGGATATCTGTGTCGGACTCTTCTTTTGAGCTCGTCCCACAAGTGAACAATGGGATTTAAGTCTGCACGCAGGCCAGTCAATTGTCGCAATATTAGCTTTATTCAGGAACTGCTGTGCTTGACGCGATGTGTGACATCGTGCATTGTCATGCATTAAAGTAAAGTTGTCGCCAATAGATGCTGCGTAGGGAACAACATGGCCACGTAGAATATATTGGGGCGACCGGTAGCGCAGTGTATTGAGGCATCAGTCTTATGTTTGACTACCGGCGTTTCGGGTTCGAGTCCCGTCCACGACGACGTTCGTGGCCATGGATGTGCAGGAGGTGCGTGCTGGCAACTGAATTCTCCGAAACAAATTTATGCCAACGAAACGTCAACTAGGCCACATGGAACAGTTGACGCGCTATGCCCCACAAGGGGTTAGGGCAATTGAGTAGAATATTGGTAATATACCGTTCGGCTGTCAGTCCTCCTCCTCGGCCTCCAGAGGGCACGAATACAATTTCCGTTTTTAAATCCGCAGAGATACCGGCTCACACCATACACGAACCGCCCCCGTATGCTATCGTTTCTGTGATACAGCATTGCGCAAAACGCTCATCTGGACGCCTATACAAAGATTAAACATTACTAAGATACCTCAGTACGATTTAATTTTTAGAACGGGATGCACTCATGTTTAATCTTTCCCAATAATTCAAAGGTAAATTCCCTTAAGAGAGATAGAGATAGATAGACACTTCAGTAATGGCAACTGCCTATAAAGTTTCAATGTGTGAGTAACATGCTTGTTAGTTGGCACCACCCCTTTGTGTACGCATATGGGAGCCTACACATACGTAACTACTAGTCAGTCGCGTTAATTTCTATGAAGTAGGGTATCTTCCTTATGGTTAATCTTTGGCATATATACCCGACCTCTTCTGTCACTGCCATGTAGACACACTCTGGTCTCGTCGGTGAACAATACGGACCGCCAATGCCCGAGGGTCCAATTTAAGTGATTCCTGGCAAACGTGAGTCGTGCTTGTCGGTGAAATGGGGTCAATTTTTGGCCTGTGGAGGGCCGTCTTGGAGTCAGATTCGCTTCCTTTAGTCGTCTCCTCACTGTCCACTCGCTTACAGCTACTTCGCGAACATCCCTCAGATTCTGCTGCACATCAACTCCCGTGAGGTACCGATTTCGTAGCATACTTGTCACAATAAAACGATCGTCTCTATCGGGAGTGTACCTAGAGCGGCCCCGGGTCGGGGTCTCTGATTGTAGCTACCTTCCTCTCGAAACCTGTTATACACTCTTGACACAGTAGACTGACTCATTCCGAGCTGACGAGCGACTGTTCTCTGAGTAAGCCCTTCCGATAATAGGGCGACAACTTGAGCCGCTTGCTGAGGCGTGGTACTCATGAATGACAAAATTGTGACTTTTATTGCGTTAAAGTTATTCAATCAAAACCTTCCAGATTCAATTGACCATTGAAAACCCTTTGCAGATGCATTTATAGGGTTAGTTTGCCTTGTAATAACCCATTCATAAATATTCAATTTTCCGACTTTTTAGCTCCAGGTAGCGTTCATTCATAAAACACTCATTAAATGGTGATAAAAAAGGTATCATTGTAAAGCTGAGATCTCAAACTTTCAAATGACATACGATTTGTAGGGATACATTACGTACTTTTAAAAATATACATACAAATACACGTGCTTTCGGTTTGATTCATTATTTTTGCTCGCAAGTGTATATGTTGTCAATTTAAATATAAACATTGCCTGATTTTATGGCGATGGCTTGCACTTCCATGGTGATATCGTTTTGGTGACATCTATTTCCTAGCACGGAATGGTGAATGATGAAGGCAAGCACTCCTCCAGCCTTAGCCAACCTGCCTTTCCGGATAATGGCTGGACGAGGCCTTGGTCAACCAGCCTTTCCGGATAATGGCGTCATCTCCATGAGCGTTGAGGGACGAATTGGGATATAGTTTCGTCTCCTGAATGGCTCCAACTTGGATGCGAAAATTTAGATTCCAGATACCGTCAAACATTCGAAACAGCAGCACTAACTTCGACGAGTCGATCGATTTATCCTCTTTTAACCCACGACCAAGGACAGTTAGGCTATTTCTCTGCCAACTTCCGACTGGAACTTATCTCTACAATCTTCAAAGCTCGAGGTGAACTTATTTGCTTAAATTCGATGCCATATAGAACCTCAAATGGCGGTCTTTGTACGATGTGCAATGGGAGAGGAGAGAAGACATGTTTCATGTCCTAGCCCGATGCCCTATATACCGCGAAATCCGGAGCCTATACTATGCGCAAACTGAGTTCAATCTGGGCGAACTGCTTAACATACTTAATGGTCACGATTGGGTAAAACTTTCAAAATTTTGTAACGATGTAGTGAAGTATAGAAAAGAATTTGCTTAGATTTGATATGTCCTCTCGCACTTCCTATTTGCTTCTTATCGAGACTTTGTATGTTTTAATCTTGGCTGATGCTGTTTCTTCTTTTTCCTTTTGCATTCATTTTTTAAAATTTTTCTTGCACAGTTGCTTCAGTTTTACTTTTTATTTATTTTTTTTATTTTCTTTTGATATCATAAAGTTTATTGGAAATCAGTTCTCACTGCTGACAGCTTCTAAAGCTATAGCAGCTATCAGATTTTTTTTAATTTAGCTATAATATGTTAAAACGACCACATCTACATGAAAAATTATTTTACCAAATAAAATGAATTAAAAGGATATACTTAAAGTTATTGAACATAATATAATTTTATTAAGAAAAATCGAAAGTCTTGTAAAATAAAAACAATATATAAACACATTTATGTAAATAAATGAAGTTACTCTAATTTATGAATCCATCAAAGGATGAAAGATATATTATGTAAAAGTAAAATAGAATAAAAAATACAAGTATTGCCACAATATGTCACAAAAGTTTAAATATTAATCTTACTTGCAATTAAACTGATACAAAAATAATGTTTAAAAGAGAAGTATGTAATACATAAAAATTATGATAATTCAATAACAATAAATAAGACTCCTTATATGAATAAGCTTCACAAGAACATGCCGAACAGAGCGTTTACCAAGCAATGGCGAAAATTAAAAATGTCGAAAAAAAACTTTGTTTAGGTCGAAATACAATTGCTGTCAATGATCAACGAATACAACCTCATAGTCAAACAAAGTCCGAATAATCTTATCAACACGACAAGCCAAATAGCCTGAAGTAGCCCAGAATTTGGAATCAGCTAGCATTTCAACATAATTATCCACATTTACGAAAAGCAAAGCAGTACAAGCACAGATACAGATGGACAAATTTATTTTAATTTTATTGCGAAACAACTTGTTATATTAGAAGTTCCGTAAGCAACACTAGACCCATAAGGCATGTTTCCCAACATCAATATCACCAGTTCGAAAGAAGTGTCGAATTTTTCTAACGCTAGCATACTTCAGGTCCGGGACGTATCTGTTTTAAGAGGGGCGGTAGTTATCACACCAATGAATTTGGGTTGCCAAATTCATGATAATATTGGAATAACAATAACAATCCCATTTTCAAAAACAGGTTCAAATATGAGTCATAATACTTCACCATCATTTCCATCAATAACATCATCAGACTAATGGCCTTGTGATCATTAGATAGAAATAATATCTTCAGTTTTGTGTATGGGAATAATTATAGAGAACTCCATTCAGAGATAAGACAAATGAGTCATATGGTAAAATGCGATGTATTTTCCCTAGTAGCTCATTGGGCTAAGGTATTGATAAGGAATAGTATTGAAGCGAATCGATTATAGAAATAAGATCAGTTGTTAAAGTACCACCGGACCATCCGTAGTCCGGCACTTTTCATCAATAAAGGATATTATAACGTGTAACCGTTTACTCTATTCTTAACTCACGCCCCTCGAGACATTGATTTTTGTCCAATTTTCATACATTTCGCGACACTGTTCGCTCGTTTCTATGGCAACTACATATAAGTAGTGGGTCGATTTGAACCAAATTTGGGAATGTGGTTTGGCGGTAAATCTGATTGATTAATAAAATCGCGATGAATTTGGTAAAGATAGTTACATGTACTTAGAAAAAAAAAAATTTTCGCACAAAAACTAACTTTTTAACCGATCGTTTCTATCGCATCTATATGATGTAAGGGTCCAATTCCGATGGTTGGGACATATTACAGTGTGCAGCAGAAAGAATCTGTGCAAAATTTTAGCTGAATAGCCTTAAAACTGAAAAAAGTAGTTTGCATAGAAACAGACGGATAAGCCTGTGGGGCACCCCTAGGTGAGTCCTACCTTGATCATACGAGGCAACTAATAGGACCGATCACGTGCAGACAACAACAACACCTCTAGATAAGCTCACAGGTGTGTGTGTGAGTGGGTTGCCGGGTCTGGAGACCACCGCCGGATGTAAAAGGAAAGTCCATACAAATTTATTTTCCACACACTAGTGCCATCCAACTCCACCTTTCTCCAGATAGGTGTAAAAGAATGGATGTAAGGTCTTATGGTAGAATACGCTAGAAGCACTACCCCGCTGGGCACTACTTCTGATGCACAGTTGAGTGACGGTTTCCGGGGGCGAGCGCTATGAGGCAATCCAATTACACTATAGAGAAACTGAGGGTTGCAAGTTGGAATATCGGATCCATGACGGGAAAGACCGAAGAACTGGAGGATGTCATGAAGCGGAGAAAGATAGACATTATGTGCGTGCAGGAGACCAAGTGGCGAAATGTCTATGTCGACGGAGCTTGTTTTTTGACGAATTCCAAAAAGTATAAATTGTACTATTATGGAAACTCGAATAATAGAAACGGGGTTGGCGTTATTCTGGCATCGGCTTTACTTGGCAGCATCGTGAGTATCTCGAAGATAAGCGACCGCTTGATGAGTATCAAATTGATTATCTGCGGAAAGGTGTGGAACGTCATAAGTGCCTACGCTCCCCAAGTGGGATTGCAGCAAAGTGAAAAAGAGGCATTTTGGAGGGACGTTGACACACTACTTCAAAGTATACCAGATACCGAGGAGCTGGTTTTTTTCGGAGGGGATTTTAATGGCCATGTGGGAGAATCGAATTACGATTACGAGGATTGCCATGGTGGGGAGGGTAACCAATCTACAGTCAGAAATGATGAAGGTGTAGCGAATTCGTAGTGGATGCTTCATCAAAGATTGCCTTTGAGGCAATTAACTGGGTCTGGTGTCAACTCTTGCATCGAATTAATCAGCCGACAGGTGCTTGTAAGCTAGCTCAGCTACAGAGAGAATTGGGGCAGGGTAAACAAAAAAGCTGGAGTTTAGGCACTACGACACGACGCTAGGTAATTCACCTGTCAACCCGTGTATCGAAATGTGAGAGAAGAAAAGAAAAAAAAATAGTTCAAGAGCAACAAAAACAAATTCTATGTCCTCGTCTTCCAACTATCCCAAATATATCGTTATTTGAGCCCTTGATGTCGAGAGGGCTCTGTCGCAATACAAATTCTTCCTCCCACCCAATTGCTAGAGCGCGCGACAATATTTTTAACTGCTCTTGCACCCAAGTTAGCACAGATACGTGTATTAATACCTCATGGTGCACTGTCACTGTAAGGAAAGTTCAGGATCACTGACAACAACCCTCTATTTTCTACTCAAACATTGTGTATTTAGATATTAAACGTTAGATAAATTACACAACAAGTTTTGGCATCCAAAACATGGCAATTTTGTAAATATGAACTAGAATTCCAATTCAAAATTTTACCTTCATAAACATAGTACATACTTTACCGCTTGTACCAGTATAATTATTAATAACCCAGTGCAATCAAGACCCTACCTAACCTCTATGTGCGCACAAAGAAACGTAGGTGGAATACCACAAAAGATTTATGGCATATTAGAATGTTGATATGTATTATGTTTTAAGGCGTTCTACTTAATGACTTAAATCTAAAAAAATATAATAATAATAATATAAAATAATATAATATGCTTTTGTTTTAAATATATTATCATTGGATAAATATCGGTAGGTATATATGTATAGGAAAAATCCTTTTTTTTTCCGAATAGTATTTAGTGAGTATGTATGCAAATTATTGAAACTCGTTGCTTTGCTCTTCTTTCGCTCGAGTAGCGTTACTCGTATATTGCGACAATCGTAACATACTGATAATTCCCAATCGTGCTAGGATATTGTGTCGTGGTCTCATCCAACAAAAAAAAAATTTTTGCGCCGAGGTACAGAGCCTTTTAGTATCTTCGTTTTGCTATGCGCGTACAATATAGCACTGCACTAATTTGAGCTGCATAATATGCGTATTATATGCCTTCTGCTGATGCACTCTGTGTACGCATACACTTGCGGTTGCACCCCGGCGCCAAAATTACGTATCACTTTTCACGCGACGGTCCTAAAGGAAAAGAAATTTGCCGGTTAAGAGTTGACCCAAGTTGGTCAATCTTAAGCTCGGACGTGCAGCAGTCCATGGATACCCATGACCTTGTCAAGATTTTATTATGTACAGTTGACTCTCGATAACTCGAACTTTAAATTCCCAAATTAAACAAGGACTCTTGGTCCCAATATAGTTATGTATTCCTACAGATGTTACAAACCAAACCCATAAAGCTCGAGTTTTCGCGGTTCATCTGCACAACAATAATTTGCATATCGGTGAATACAATGCCGCGTTCAGACCCATGACCAACATTAATGTTGAGAAACATCCACGGTACATACTTGTTGTGTATCTCGCGCACCTAATACTTGCATTGTATTAATACCAATCGTATGCCCTATTCGAGACAGTGACGAAGTGCCGAAGTGAAGAAGTGTGCTTAGCTGTCATTATGTGATCCGTCGTCCGATCGATCTGCCGGTGGATTGCCACCAAAATATCTGTCGATATCCACTACACAGCCACAGTACGATTTTCGTGCGATGCGATAACCATTGATGATTCAACACAAAACAAAAAAAATAGGTTATGATTCACTTCTAATACCAAATAGATTAATTTTTCCTTGGAATTATTTGGACATTTCATCACTTAATAATTTGTTACTTTGACGGATCGCACGAAAATAGCACTTAAATATGAGCAGTTAAAAATAGATCGCCCGATCGGTGCGATTTCCACATAAAATAGAACAGCCACTATCACCAGCATTTATAAATCAGGCCAAAATATTGGCCCAGTGCATTGGATTTTACAAACCGTTATTTAATCCGGTTTCTGACGAAACGGTCAGGAAAAATCTACACTGCCTGGATACTTTCTCACATAACGGCACACACCAATTGCACTTTTATTATCGTAAGTTCGTCACACACTTGCGTCCAAAATCCATTTTTTCCCAGTGAAAATTTGGATTTAGAATGCAAGTGTGTGTCGAGCTTAACATTACTGATTCACCTTTTGTATTATTTTCGTTCTACAATGGTACAAACCTTTTTTTTTTATTTTTCGTTGCCCTTTCCCGTAAATTGCTACACTATAATCCTCAGTTTAAGTAATCATCTAGCTCTCACATCTCAGGTAACTCGTAAATCGCCATTTGTTGGGCCCCTTTTGTTGATTTTGTTTTTAAAAGTTTTTTGTTTTGGCGTACCTAAAAACTAGCACAGAACTAATGTACTAGGAGTATGGATAGAACAACAAAGTTTATAAGTTGGCACCACAAAGAATTACCTGGATTGAGAGATTGTTGTTGAACACAAGTACGAGTACTTATCCCTTGGGCGTCCGGCTAGCAAATGGGCCGAGACCCTTGCAATTAACCTGAACGAACGAGTTTCGAGTCTCGAACGTATAAAAATGATTGATTCACAATAGAAAGGTTGAATCTGTTCGGACAGTTGCTCAAAAATAATGCAATTTGAATTAACAAAACTCAATAAATCAAAAAGTCATTATTTTTGAACATAGGCCGCAGACTCGTATTTCTATTATGATGCAATCATTCTTTACTTATTACACACAGGTTATTCACAAACCAGAAGTGCAGAGAAGAAACTGAGGTAAATCAGCTTTGTTGTTAACGACGGAGATCTTTGGCGTGGTAAACTCCTACAGGTTTACCCAGCAAATCCGACAACATATATTGATTATTTCCCACTTTCTTTACAACGCGGCTTTCGATAAATTTTAAATCGAGTTTCGCATTGTAATGGGCTGTAGCATCACTTTTAGCGAAGTTCCGACGCAACACCAACTCTCCAGGTTGAAATTCAATGTTTCTTGCTCTTAAATTGTAACGACGTGCTTGGACTTTAAAAGCTTCGTCAAGGTTGTTTTTAACCTGTTGACGTAGGATATTCATTTTATCTGCTGGGTTCAAGACGCCAGTAGAGTCTTCTAATAGCTGAAGGCTTCTTAGTAAAGGATAGGTTTGGCCATTCGTAATCATATGCTGCCCGAAAACAATAAAATATGGCGAAGCTTTAATAGAGACATGATAGGCTGATCGTAACGCACTGTTTATCTCGCCCAACCTAGCATCCCAGTCTCTTTGACTAGGGTGTATGTAGGCCCTGATTGCGGCAACCAAGGATCTATTAACCCGCTCTACAGCATTAGCTTGTGGAGAATAAATAGCTGTATAAATATGATTAACGCCATACTTTCCCAACATTGCATTGAAGATGTTGGATTTGAATTGAACTCCGTTATCAGTTACGATTGATTCAGGAATTCCAAAGACGTGGAAGATCCTCGTCTCTAGCCATTGAGTAATAACTTCCGCTGTAAATTTTTTGATCGGTTCTATGAACGAAAACTTGGATAAATGATCTAATAGAACGATGGTACCTATATTTCCTGTCTTTGATCGGGGGAAAGGCCCCACCAGATCCATATACAAGCGCTGGAATACTCGCTCGGAGACGAAATGACTCTTCATAGGTGGTCGAAGGCTTTGGTTCGAAGCTTTTGTTTGCTTGCAGACACTGCACGACTTGACAATCTCGCTAACCTGTTTCGCCATATTAGGCCAGAAAAACAAAACTCGAAGCCTCTGCAGGGTTTTCGCTACGCCTCCATGAGCACTTAAGGGATGGTTATGAGCACGGTTTATCAAGTCTACAGTCATTTCATCAGGAACCCAGAGTTTCCAAGCTTCTTGTTCTTGTATTTCCTCTCCAGTCGAGTATTCATTACGCTTGTATATGAATCCATTGGCGACTTTCAAGTCAGGTAAGTTTTGTTGATTTTCGGCTATATTGCTCATAATTTTAAGATACTGTGGAGACTGGAAAGAAGACGACTCTAAATCGATTTCAACGGAGTTATTAAAGGGATCTAGACTAGCAACTGAGTCCACGCAATGGATTCGGGACAACGTGTCTGGGACCACATGTTGCGAACCCTTCCGATGGTAGATGGTAAATCGAAATCCCTGAAGCTTTAATGCCCAACGAGCTAATCGACCGTTCAAATCGGGCTGGCTCATGAGCCACTTTAATGAAGCGTGGTCGGTTATAATCGAAAACTCTTGCCCCTCAACATAAGCTCGAAACTTTTTTACTGCCATGACTGCCGCAAAGCACTCTTGTTCCGTCACTGAGTAATTTTGCTGAGTTGAATTTAGCTTCTTGGACATATATGCTATTGGCGCATCAATTCCTTCGTCGGTGGTCTGCGTTAAAACTGCCCCTATTCCCGCGTGGCTAGCATCACATTGAATTGAAAACGGTCGGCTGAAATTGGGGCTGTGGAGCACTGGCGATTTGGTTAAACTGTCCTTCAACAACTTGAACGCGGCAAGGCCATCGTCCGTCCAAGTAAACTGCCGAGATTTTCGAAGCATGTCCGTTAACGGCGCGGCTATTGCAGCATAGTTCGGTACAAACTTTTGATACCAGCCACACATGCCTAGAAAGCGCCGGAGCTGTTTGACAGTTTTTGGTTGCGGAAATTCTTCGATCGTCTGAACTTTAGCTGGATCGGTTCGGATTGTACCATGCCCAATTATGTGGCCAAGATAGCCAACTTCCCTCATGACAAACTTGCTTTTCTCTATATTCAGTGTCAGCCCTGCCTTCTGCATGCACAACGCCACTTCTTGAAGAAGCATCATATGCTCTTCGAAGGTGGAGGAAATCAACAGCAAGTCATCCAAGTAAACGAACACACAAGTTCGTAGATGTGCTGGAATTACGCGATCCATAAGGCGTTGCATCGTTTGAGGTGCATTGCACAACCCAAAAGGCATTGTCACAAACTGGTACAACGGCCTGCCGGGAACCGTGAAAGCCGTCTTATCCTTTGACGCTTCATCTAAGGGAATCTGCCAAAACGCATCTTTCAAATCCAAGCTCGAAATGAACTCAGCTTTTGGGAGGCGGCTCAGAATCCCATCAATAAGCGGCAAAGGGTAAGCGTCCTTCAAGGTAACCTCGTTGACCTTGCGGGCATCCAGACATAAACGTACTTTCCCTGGTTTGACTACCAGGGTGACAGGCGAAGACCAGGAACTTTGAGATTCCTCAATCACGCCCAAAGCCAGCATCCGATCCACTTCTGCGTACAAGAGTTTTTCGACGGCGGGAGAGACCGCAAAATGTCTCTGTTTAATAGGCTTGCTGCCTCCGACGTCGATGACATGTGTGGTTAACGTTGTACGTCCTAAACCCTTGTCCGCAAAAGACGGAAACATGGCCTTGACCGTGTTGAGGCGGTTCCGTTCCTCATTCGATAGATGATGCTGATTAGATGGCTCGTTGGTTGACATATCAGCAGGCAGTGCTGCTGAATATAGAGAATTGACAAATAAGTCAGGAGCGAGTTGGAACTGGCGAATGAAATCCACACCAAGGTAGAGATTTTGGCTGAGCGATGGCATTATGAGGAAATCAACTGTTCTCGTAACTCCTCGAAATGTAACTCCAATGGAAGTCTTTCCCACAGCATAATGTTGCGTACCATCAGCAGTTTTTACTCCTAATTTAAACCTCTCCCAAGGATAATTGTTGTTCTTCAGGAAACGCTTGGCCAGACTCGAAGCTATAACACTACAAGTTGCCCCAGTGTCAAGTAACCCACTAACTTCGGAGTCTAAAAGTACAACACTGGCGTATGGTCGCACATCTCCTTTAGGACGGTCAGAAAATATAGCCCCACAGAACTGCCGTCTGGAAGCTCGCACTTTTTTCCAAAATTCTCTCAAGCGGACTGTAGAACGTTTCATTGGAACTAGCTTTAGTTCACTTGATTCGAATATACGTTGTCGCGCTTCCAGATAGTCTTTCCTACGTTCGTGAAGTGGTCGAAAACTATAATGTACGCTTCGTTTCGGATATGAGAGATCAATGGTAGTTTTATGTGAGGAGCATGAGTTTTCGATATTAACCGGCTCCGCAAAAGTAGTTGATGAAACAGCTCGACGACCAAGTATGGAAACATCTTTATTTTGGGACAAATCCGGTGTTTGAGTTGATACATGTGAGTAAGTCGCGTTCAGTGAAAGGTTATCAGTCTCCGACTGCTTACTGTCACATGGCGTGATAGTTGGTAATGCTAGATGTGATGATAATTCATGATCGGTAGTAGTTACATCTTGGTGTGTGGAATCAAGTCGCATTGAGATTCCTTGCATTCTTTGGAGATCCTCGGCTGTAGTTGAGGCCTCGAACGAGTAAAGTTTTTTGGATTAGAACACTTTTGGCACTGAGGCTTATATGTGTCCGGAGTTCCACACCCAAAACAGAACCGTTTCAGGGGCTCCATGCACTCTGCATAAGAATGTCCAGCTTTTCTGCAGTTCCAACACTGAAATTGTGGGCGGACTTCACATAATTCGTGCGGTGCCTTTTCATTAAGCAATTCAAATTGATCTGGATTATCAGTGGACTCATACTGTGGTTCTACTTCATTTACATATTCCCTCACAGAAGGGCGGACTACTCGCATTCTTCGTATTGTAGCTTCCACATTCTCAGCGCGAATCACACATCGTCTAAGTTGGGCTATGCTAACAATATCTAACTGGGCAATGCTTCTCTTCATTTCGGGAAGCAAATTTCTTTGAAGTATCTCTAGCAGTTCCACATCATCGATCCGTGGTGATAGTCTATCAACCAATTGCATTATGCCCTCATAGAAGACGTCAAATGTCTCGCCTGGCTTTTGCCAACGATTTCGAATTAAATCGCGAATATCTGAAGCAGAACGCCTGTCGCTGAATTTATCGCGCAGAGCATCACGTAATTCGGGCCAAGTGAGACGTCTAACGCTCCTATGATAGCGCCAAAACCAGTCACTTGCCTTCGCTTGTAGTAGCACATGAAAATGCTGGCACATTATAGCAAAGTCGCCCCGAAGGGTTTGATTAGTAAGTGCCTCTATTTTATATAAGAACATGTCAATAGGAACATGGTTGTCTTCCCCATTGAACTTAGTGTTCCATCCAGCCATAATGTTACCTACTTTGTCTGATGAAATAGTAGACGGGCGGTAAGACTGCCGTGGTGATGGCTGGTACGCTGTTTGGTGACGCTCAGGAAAATGAGACAAAGGTATGTGGTTAAAGGGGGGAGTTTCCTCATTAGCCAAGGCTTCAAAAGCTGCTTGTGCCCTAGCTTGTTGCATTACTGACGGGGTCATACGAGATGGTGCTATTTCTCGGAATGATGCTTCTGCACTTAGTTGTCGTCTTGGAGCTGCATTGATTACAGTTTCGAGCTCAGCTTGTGGCCTTTCTTGTTCTCTTCTCGAGGGAGTTAAAAGTGAAAGCCGCTCTTGAGCTACATCAACATCAGGCTGTTGTGTTCTCCTGCTTGTTGGAGTTAAACGTGCTTGTAATTGATCCCGTTCAAGCGACAGACGTGCTAACTGCTGCTCAATTTGACCAACTCGATCAGATGGAACAAGCAAGTTTGCGTTGATTTCAGGAGTAAAAGGACGTGAGCTCATGGTATTCCTTCTCGCTGAAGTTCCTTCACGAGCTTGTGAACGCGTTAGTATAGGCTCTGGCCTCAACATTTTGCCAGTGCACGATTGTCGACATACTGGACACGTCTTTTGTTTAATTAGCCAAGCTTTAATACACTTACTGTGAAAAGCATGGTCGCAGGGAGTGACACAAACTTCATCCTTGCCATACAGAACATCTTGGCATATTGTACAAGTGACGGCATCAGCTCCAGACGGTTGTGTAGACATGTCTAACCGGTCTTGGGACATCGCCATCAGTACAAATTAATTCACTTCAGGACAAGTTATGATACGAATCAAAAGCGATAGTTTAAGTATAAATATAACTAAGTATAGCCTTATAAAAAAAATTATTATTTCCTTTCTCATGAAAAAAAAATGATATTTTAATTGTAGTTGAAAATCAGGAAAGCATACACGATAGTGTTTCAAGAAAAAGGAAAAGGAACCCTTTTCTTTTAAACTTGCACTAATTGCGTATATAGTTTATAAAATTAAGCGATTATTTCAATTTAGTTCAAAATCAGTTATCCAATGAATATATATTCAAAGAGATATAAGTGATCAAATGAGGTAAGAGGGTTGTCAGTGAATCCTTCTATTTCCCACAGTGACAAGATAATAATTCAGCATGTGATGGTACAAATCAGATTAACGCACGTAAAAAAACGATATAACAGTTTTTAGGAATACTGAAAGACAGGAAAGAATATAATTGATAATAATAAGGATAATCAAGTGGACTGATGTAGTTCTGAACATACTAATTGCATTATGCCACCCAAAGAAGTTTATACAGAACGAATGAAAATGGTCGTGTGACAAGTGTAAACACCTATCCACGCAATTCACATAATATCCAATACTAACAAAAATCTAAGGAAGTTTTTTCAGCAATCAGTCACTCAGAATTCATAGATATGTTAAACTTTAGTTGTGTAAAGTGAAGTTATGCTCTAAAACGATGTCTTCCACAAAAAGGCAAGAAAGGATCCTTTGAAATAAGTGGCTCGAAAAAGTGAGAGTAAACTCTTACACTCGATAATTCCTCTTATTTCGAGAATTATTACTTGCGACGCAAAAGCATCAGTCACAATCACAAAGAGGACATCGCATAGACATAGACAAATTTCTCGAAAAAAAACATGAAATATCAAAAGAAGTAAAAAAAAACAAAAAAAAAAACAAAAAATCGAGAAAAAGATTGTGAGGCCTTGCAAGTTCTGACAATGGGTATTCCATTAACTTTTAGTTTGCATTTTTAGGGCCCCACGTTGGGCGCCATTTTAACTAATTCGTAGTGGATGCTTCATCAAAGATTGCCTTTGAGGCAATTAACTGGGTCTGGTGTCAACTCTTGCATCGAATTAATCAGCCGACAGGTGCTTGTAAGCTAGCTCAGCTACAGAGAGAATTGGGGCAGGGTAAACAAAAAAGCTGGAGTTTAGGCACTACGACACGACGCTAGGTAATTCACCTGTCAACCCGTGTATCGAAATGTGAGAGAAGAAAAGAAAAAAAAATAGTTCAAGAGCAACAAAAACAAATTCTATGTCCTCGTCTTCCAACTATCCCAAATATATCGTTATTTGAGCCCTTGATGTCGAGAGGGCTCTGTCGCAATACAAATTCTTCCTCCCACCCAATTGCTAGAGCGCGCGACAATATTTTTAACTGCTCTTGCACCCAAGTTAGCACAGATACGTGTATTAATACCTCATGGTGCACTGTCACTGTAAGGAAAGTTCAGGATCACTGACAACAACCCTCTATTTTCTACTCAAACATTGTGTATTTAGATATTAAACGTTAGATAAATTACACAACAAGTTTTGGCATCCAAAACATGGCAATTTTGTAAATATGAACTAGAATTCCAATTCAAAATTTTACCTTCATAAACATAGTACATACTTTACCGCTTGTACCAGTATAATTATTAATAACCCAGTGCAATCAAGACCCTACCTAACCTCTATGTGCGCACAAAGAAACGTAGGTGGAATACCACAAAAGATTTATGGCATATTAGAATGTTGATATGTATTATGTTTTAAGGCGTTCTACTTAATGACTTAAATCTAAAAAAATATAATAATAATAATATAAAATAATATAATATGCTTTTGTTTTAAATATATTATCATTGGATAAATATCGGTAGGTATATATGTATAGGAAAAATCCTTTTTTTTTCCGAATAGTATTTAGTGAGTATGTATGCAAATTATTGAAACTCGTTGCTTTGCTCTTCTTTCGCTCGAGTAGCGTTACTCGTATATTGCGACAATCGTAACATACTGATAATTCCCAATCGTGCTAGGATATTGTGTCGTGGTCTCATCCAACAAAAAAAAATTTTTTGCGCCGAGGTACAGAGCCTTTTAGTATCTTCGTTTTGCTATGCGCGTACAATATAGCACTGCACTAATTTGAGCTGCATAATATGCGTATTATATGCCTTCTGCTGATGCACTCTGTGTACGCATACACTTGCGGTTGCACCCCGGCGCCAAAATTACGTATCACTTTTCACGCGACGGTCCTAAAGGAAAAGAAATTTGCCGGTTAAGAGTTGATCCAAGTTGGTCAATCTTAAGCTCGGACGTGCAGCAGTCCATGGATACCCATGACCTTGTCAAGATTTTATTATGTACAGTTGACTCTCGATAACTCGAACTTTAAATTCCCAAATTAAACAAGGACTCTTGGTCCCAATATATTTGGTCTACAACTTAATAATGAGACTTTTTTTAGAGATGGCAACACCGATAAACCAATGGTAGTCCATCTTTGACATACATACCATTTGAAGTTTGTATTCATAAGCTGTCAATGTCAGTATAAACATTTCGTGTTGATTGTTGACAACGTATTTTACCGGACCATGGAAAGTTTCGAAAATTCACGAAAAAAACAACATTTGCGGGAAGTTTTACTTGGACATTATTTTGCTAAGAAGACTGCAGCTCAGAGTCATAAATTGCTCGTGGAAGTTTACGGTGACGATGCTTTTTCGCGTGCACAGTGTTTTCGGTGGTTTCATCGGTTCAAAAATGATAATTTCGACATTACCGACGAAGAGCGACCTGGCCAGCCAAAAAAGTTTGAAGACGAAGAATTGACGAAATTACTCGAAGAAGATTCGTGCCAAACTCAAAAAGAGTTCGCAATTTCGTTGGAAGTGACTCAGCAAGCCATATCGAAGCGGTTAAAATCACTGGGAATGATCCAAAAGCAAGGCCACTGGGTTCCGTACGAGTTGAAGCCAAGAGATTTTGAGAGGCGCTTTTGCATGTGCGAACAACTGCTTCAAAGGCAAAGACGGAAGGGTTTTTTGCATCGTATTGTGACCGGCGATGAAAAGTGGATTCATTATGATAACCCAAAGCGAAAGAAATCATGGGGACCGCCCGGGCACCAATCAACATCGACCGCGAAGCCAAATATTCATGGTTCCAAGCTTATGCTCTGCATTTGGTGGGACCAGATCGGTGTTCTTTATTATGAGCTGCTAAAACCGAATGAAACCATTGACGGGCAGCGCTATCGGCTGCAATTGATGCGTTTGAGTCGAGCATTGCGTGAAAAACGGCAACAATTTGCTGAAAGGCACGACAAAATAATTCTTCAGCATGACAATGCTCGCCCTCATGTTGCGCAAGTCGTGAAAACGTACCAGGAAACAACCAAATGGGAAGTGCTACCCCACCCGCCGTATAGCCCTGACATTGCTCCATCCGATTACTATTTGTTCGCTTCGATGACTCATGCGTTGGCTGATCAGCACTTCACTTCATATGAGGATACTAAGAACTGGCTCGATTCATGGATAGCCTCGAAACCCCAAGATTTTTTTCGCGACGGAATTCGTAGACTTCCCGAAAGATGGGAGAAAGTTATCGCTGCTGATGGCCAATATTTTGAATAATTTAGTTATATGAATAAATCTATGAATAAATGCCCAAAATTCCAAAAAAAGTCTCATTATTAAGTTGTAGACCAAATAGTTATGTATTCCTACAGATGTTACAAACCAAACCCATAAAGCTCGAGTTTTCGCGGTTCATCTGCACAACAATAATTTGCATATCGGTGAATACAATGCCGCGTTCAGACCCATGACCAACATTAATGTTGAGAAACATCCACGGTACATACTTGTTGTGTATCTCGCGCACCTAATACTTGCATTGTATTAATACCAATCGTATGCCCTATTCGAGACAGTGACGAAGTGCCGAAGTGAAGAAGTGTGCTTAGCTGTCATTATGTGATCCGTCGTCCGATCGATCTGCCGGTGGATTGCCACCAAAATATCTGTCGATATCCACTACACAGCCACAGTACGATTTTCGTGCGATGCGATAACCATTGATGATTCAACACAAAACAAAAAAAATAGGTTATGATTCACTTCTAATACCAAATAGATTAATTTTTCCTTGGAATTATTTGGACATTTCATCACTTAATAATTTGTTACTTTGACGGATCGCACGAAAATAGCACTTAAATATGAGCAGTTAAAAATAGATCGCCCGATCGGTGCGATTTCCACATAAAATAGAACAGCCACTATCACCAGCATTTATAAATCAGGCCAAAATATTGGCCCAGTGCATTGGATTTTACAAACCGTTATTTAATCCGGTTTCTGACGAAACGGTCAGGAAAAATCTACACTGCCTGGATACTTTCTCACATAACGGCACACACCAATTGCACTTTTATTATCGTAAGTTCGTCACACACTTGCGTCCAAAATCCATTTTTTCCCAGTGAAAATTTGGATTTAGAATGCAAGTGTGTGTCGAGCTTAACATTACTGATTCACCTTTTGTATTATTTTCGTTCTACAATGGTACAAACCTTTTTTTTTTATTTTTCGTTGCCCTTTCCCGTAAATTGCTACACTATAATCCTCAGTTTAAGTAATCATCTAGCTCTCACATCTCAGGTAACTCGTAAATCGCCATTTGTTGGGCCCCTTTTGTTGATTTTGTTTTTAAAAGTTTTTTGTTTTGGCGTACCTAAAAACTAGCACAGAACTAATGTACTAGGAGTATGGATAGAACAACAAAGTTTATAAGTTGGCACCACAAAGAATTACCTGGATTGAGAGATTGTTGTTGAACACAAGTACGAGTACTTATCCCTTGGGCGTCCGGCTAGCAAATGGGCCGAGACCCTTGCAATTAACCTGAACGAACGAGTTTCGAGTCTCGAACGTATAAAAATGATTGATTCACAATAGAAAGGTTGAATCTGTTCGGACAGTTGCTCAAAAATAATGCAATTTGAATTAACAAAACTCAATAAATCAAAAAGTCATTATTTTTGAACATAGGCCGCAGACTCGTATTTCTATTATGATGCAATCATTCTTTACTTATTACAAAGGTTCATTAAGAACCCATGGCACCTGATCACATATGTATAGCAGTGGAACTCATGCGACGCAGATAGACTATCATCTGTGTCTAAGTTTCATGAGACGTTGGGTGAAAGACTGCAAAGTGATCTTGGGTGAATCTGCGGTCACCCAGCACCGGTTGCTCCTGACAGAATTTATTTTGAAGAGAGGAACAAGACCACAAGCAATCCCGAAGAAAGTCGAGAAAATCAAGTGGCATAATCTCAACAACAAACGCTTTGAATCCGTTGTAACTTCACTCATTGTTAAAATGAAGGAGTGGCTTCAATACAACACCAACTGCGACGAGCAAAATCCAATGTGGAATGCTTTGGATGAAATATTAGTAGGTGAGGCTAAAAGGACACTGGGAGTTTCGAAAGGCCCACTCCACACGAACAAGGAGACGTGGTGGTGGAATAACGAAACTAAAGAAGCAGTGCAGGCCAAATTGACCGCATTCAAGGCTTGGACAACATGCAAGACAAGCAGTGAAGCCGAGAAGGTTCAACTTCGGGAGAAATATGGTGAATGCCGGAAGGAAGTAAAGCGAAAGGTGGCTCAAGCAAAGCCGATTGCAGCCGAGAAGTTCTATTAGGAACTAGAAGATCTGACTGCGGATAAGAGATCATTGCAAGAGAAACGTAAAGACAATGCCAGAATTCATAAGGTCGCAGCCCAAAGGAGAAGAAACTCTCGAGAGATTCAGGCCCCAAGGTACGTTGAAGACTCACAAGGAGTACTGCTGGTTGAAGACATAGCAATCTGTAGCAGAATGCGTCAGTACTTTGACGAACTTTTGAACGAAGAATTTTCGCGAGAAGCTTTTCAAGCCAAACACCACTGATTTCGCTGATATTTCAGTGGAGGAGGTGATGAAGGCAATGATGCAGATGAAACGCGGAAAGGCAATTGGACCGGATAAATTACCCTTGGAATTTTGGTTGAAGATGGATCATGTCGGGCTTAGGTGGCTCACTGTTCTTTTCAACAAAATTAAAAGAGGGCAACCGATGCCTGACGCTTTCAGAAAAAACTTCCTTCTCCCGTTTTATAAGAACAAGGGTGACTCACGCAAGCTCAAAAACTATAGGGCAATTAAGTTAACATCTCACACATTGAAGACTTACGAGCGAGTTGTCTGCAATTGATTGAAAGAGATTATACGGTTGGGTGACAATCAATGCGGCTTTGTGGAGGGTCGGTCCACAATCGATACTATTCAGTGCATACGTGTTACGATGGAAAAGCATCGTGATGCACGGGCGGACTTGCACTTTGTGTTCATCAATTTAAAAAAAGCCTTCGACAGAGTTCCTCGTGATCTGATATGGGTGGCCCTAAGGGCACTTAAGGTCCCCGAGGCATATGTGAAGATGATACGAGTACAAGACATGTATGATGGGGCAACCACTAAAGTTAGATGCACAGATGGTGAGTCCGAAGAATTTCCAGTTAAAGTCGGAGTTCACCAAGACAGTGTATTGAGTCCCTTGCTCTTCAACATCATCATGCTCTATTTATTAACACTAATTTCTGGGGGGCAAAAACTCCTCTTCCATAGTCCTCCGCGTGGGCGCCCCCTGGAACGGCAGTGGTCACTGAACATTGCCAACCAACGTCGAGCCGCCAGTGATGGCGGCGCGATGATTTGGTTGAGGTACGACTGTGGTGTGGGGAGTAAAAAAAATACCACGGCCTTTCCCTTTGAGGGCCTGTCGTTAAAACCGACAATCAAAGAACAGGATGTGTATGCCAGCAACTTGCACTATCCGAAATCTTTATATGCTAACGAAACGTCAACTATCACATCCGTGAAGGGTATAAAAAATTTTAGCCACTGGTATAGGCAAGTGAAGTGTTGTGAGAAAGGTAATGTTGATTACATTCCATGAGGAGAAAATATTAGAGCGTAATTTGTCCCAGCCCCCTTGCATTTCGACGCCGTTACACTTAGGAATATGAAAACTTACAGGAATATGGATTCCAAACAGCATAGAAAACGGAAAATAATGGGTTTTGAATATCTTCTCAAAATAGATTAATAATAATTTATTTCTATAGTTACAGTTAGCACACCCCCGCATCCATTAAATCACGTCTAAGGTCAAAAGTATTTATGGCCAACGATAACCAACACCATAGGCAATAATATGCCTAAGTTACGTAACGATCACGGGGAGGGGATACATATCTATCTACAGTACAGCTTCTCGTATTAAAACTATTACTTTGGAAGGTCATAGATGCAGTCTTTTTTTATGGATTGGCTTGTAAGATACTATATCACGGGTAAGACATTTTAATTATGGTGCTTTTATCCATCTTAAAGAAGAAATCAGGAAAGATATAAATAAAATATTGGCACATATATTCGGAATACAAAAAAAAAAAAAAAAATATTACTAATAAAAAAAATGATAAATAAATATTAAAATATGTTAATTAAGACTAAGAAAAATTCAGGGGTATTTGAAATAAATAAATATTCTTTCGCCATTGCCATTTATTTGTATTCCAAATCTATGCGCCGTTCTTTAAGTAAAAACTCTTTAATCACATTATCAAAAAAATCGTTTCCTCTTCGCATTTGTATAAGAAGATCCTTTTCAACCGCAATTAAAGCAAGATCCGAAAGTCGTTCTTGGGATTGGCGATTTCTCAAAAATGTGTGAACGCGCTTTAGTGTTGAAAATGACCTTTCCGCAGTTGCCACTGTGACTGGAATTGACGTTAATAATTTTGCTAAAATATGAACTTGCTTAAAACCGTTTGCGACATAAGGCCGTTTTTGAAAATAATCGAGAATTTTACTAGGATTCGCGTTTTTAAACTCATCTGAAGAATAAATAACTTTTAGCTCATTTTTCAACTTTATTCTGTCGAAAAATTGACCGTGATATTCAATAAGTGAGTCAAAATTTTTATCGGGAAAATTTGACTTGAATTTAGAAAAATAATTCGGTTCAAGCAACTCTAAAAATGAAAGATCTTTAAACGAATGGAATCGATCTCGAATTTGCCCGAGAATAACATCTATAATCTCCCGAAATATCCGCAGTAAATTTTGTAAAGGATCTATCGCATTTCTACATTTCTTACGTGGTGGCTGATATTCTGCTGTAACTGTCGAATAGAAATTATCAAACTTTTTAGAAAAGTCATTTTCAAGCCAATTTTCAAATTCAATTATTTTTTGGCTTGCATATGAAATGTTTACCACTTTGCTCTGAATAATATTAAATAATATATCAGTTTTCGAAAAAATTTCAGAAAAAATTAACAGATATAATTGAAAATCTGACTCTGCGAATTTTTGTAAGTAAGTATATCGGAAAAAGTCAAGGAATCGCCATCCCAGTGTTGAGAACCATTCGAAATTGTCTCAAAAACTGTACAAATTTCATGCTTATGTTCAAATATAACGTTAATAATACGCGAATGATAATGCCAACGCGTTTTGGAAACCGATGGTAAACGACGATTTACTATATTTGCAAAAAGGTCCGACCTTTTAGTGGATGTATTAAAAAATGATGCGATTTTATTGATGTGCGCGAAAAATAATTTAATTTCCGGAATAAACTCAACTGCTTTAGACAATACTAGATTTAGTGAATGAGCGTAACATGGAACGAAAATTGCCGATTTATGTTTTTCCCGAATTAAAGTCTGAACTCCACGAATTTGAGAACTCATTACTGCTGCGCCATCGTAACATTGTGCAATTAATTTCTTATCGATATTAAAATTTTGCAATTGTTTTAAAATGTGAGAGCTTATTGCTGTAGCTGTACGATTAGCGCTTACATCCAAAAATCCGATAAATCTTTCTTCAATCTCATTTGATATTGTATATCTAAAAATCATCGTTAATTGTTCCCGACCGCTAACATCTGGCGTTTCGTCGACCATTACAGCTACAAATGGAGCCTCCTTTATTTCCAAATTGATTTTATTTCGAACCACATTAGCTATAGCGGAAACAAGATCGTTTTGGATTCTATTAGACAAACCCGAAAACGCTGCATTTGCTTTTATAGAATCTATGTGGGACTCAATTATCGGATCGTACAAACTCAAGAAATTTACGGTTTCGATAAAATTACCACGATTATTTGAAGAAGAGTCTTCATTATTTCCGCGAAAAGGAAGCTCCTGTTTTGCCAAAAAAATTACAGTATCGATTAAACGTTTCAAAATATTACGATTACGCTCAACTTTTTCATTATGCAAACTAACAGATATTGCCACCTGGTTACTAAGCATAAACTCTATACGCTGAGAACCAAAATTATCTAATTTAATTAACGACTGAAGATGTTTTTCGGAACTTGAATGCTTTGCTGCTGAGCCCGTAAAATTATTCAAATCACTAAATCCAGCTTTATTCCAAACAGATTTTTCATTCGTGAACAAAAGACACGGCCAGCAAAATAACTTATTTAATTTACAGCTTCCCGTTAACCAAATGTACTTTTCATACGTTTCGATATGGAATTTTCGCGTAATATTTTTTAATTTAAACTCTAAACTAAGATCTGGCTTCGGTCTATCCGATTCTATAATTTCTCTTTTCTTGGCAAAGGAAAGAGTTGAAAATCCCGCTTTTAGTACGAAATCCGTCGCGCAGCAATACTCCGACATAATGCGAAAAGAAAACTTACCACTTTTATCACAAATCAAATCAATTAAATCACTACAAACGGTCAAAAAAACTTCAAATCACAATTTAATTAAAATCACCCGATTGCACTGATTTCCTCTTTTAAATTGCAACGGAAAATCCATTACATAACAAAAACAAAAGCTCTACTGGAAAAATCAAATTCCCATAAACATTCCCTGCATTGGCAACATTTCATTAACAAGCATCATTGGGCTTTATCCCACACACAAAAGCAGTCGTGCCAGTGCTTGACTTGTCTCATATAAATTTGCGAACAAAACAAAAAAATATCGTTGCCCAATGTACTACCGAAATCCAAGATTCCCATTTTCTGGAATCAACATGTCTCTAGTATTTGGATGCACACATGGTACATGCATCTAAAGATCTAGGCACATTTTCCTATTCTAAGTTTGGTGTCTATGGTGTGCAAAATGTGGGAGGTTTGAATATTATCTAAAGTAATTGAACGATTGTTTTTTAACCAAAAGAAGGCGCGGATCAGAATTTGAATGTGTAAAGGAATATTTGAATGATAATATGTATTCTTCAGCTTAAAGAAAAACATTGACTGAAATGATGATATGTGTATTGGTGTAAGCAAAGTTTATTATTGAATTGCTTATTTCGGTAAGTCAAGCAGTTTGGAATTGCTTACTACGAGTGCACGTCACTGCTAGATACTATGAATCCAAATTTGCTACCCTGAAAAAGCTGTGCGAGCTGAGATATAGCATAAAAACCGCGAAATTTTTCCACTTTTTTCTAGATAACTACATAGAACTAGATAAGCAGGGAGTAGAGAACCAAAAAGCTGAAGAAGATGCAGATACTCTAATAGTAGAAACCGCTCTCTCAAAAAGCGCCAACTTCGCCCAAGTTTATATTATCGGAGAGGATATCGACCTGTTGGTCATTCTCAATGGATTAGGCTCCACCACAACGAATCTGTTCTTTCTCAAAATGGGGAGAAGTGGGTAAAGAGATGATTAATTTTCCTGTACTTCATTTAAGTGTTGGGACGTTGGGCAAATTCCTCCGGGGTTAGTACTCGTACTGCACGCCCTCAGTGGTTGTGATACAACTTCCGTCCCTTTTCTGGCAAAGCAAAATGAAGTTTTGCAATACCATTGCTAATAAAACGCACCTTATACACGACCTCGAGGTATTCCTGCAGCCTGATGCAGATTCTGATGAAATAGAGAGAGCAGGGGAGGCATTCCTAGTGACCCCTTACGGAGGGGGTCCCCGAGATAACCTGAACTCACTTCAGTACTCTCTATTTGTTAGAACTGCGGCCAATCCGAAAATCAATTTGGCTCGTCTTCCACCCACTAAGGATGCTGCAAAGTATCACTACTACCGAACTTACCTTCAAGTGGGGAAGTGGCTGGGGGAAGCCAAATCATTGACGGATTGGGGATGGAGTCTTTGCGAACAAGGGCTCATCCCAATTACCACTACGAAGCCGCCAGCCCCTGAATTGTTTAAATGCTTATCTTGTAAGTGTAGAAAGGGTTGTTCAGGGGCTTGATCATGCAGGAAGGCAGGGATGACTTGTTCCACGCTTTGCAAATATTGTGAAGACCACTCATGTGCAAATGTTCCTTCAATCGAGGTGACTGATGAGGACAGTGAGGTGCTGCAGGAGGAAAACAGACTTGAAAACGTATCCCCCCGTACGCAAATCGAACCTGATGAAGAGGATTTAAATGAGCCACGGCCCTCAAAGTTGGCAAAAACTGAGCTCAACTGAATTTCATTATTAATGTAGGTACATATGTAGGTATGTATATAATTTAGATTTAATGTTATATATGTATATAAAATATGTAAAGTGGTAATATAAATAAATAATATATTACCACTAATACAGGTATATATATATAATAATATATAATATATATATATATATAGGTATATAATAATATATAATATATATATATATAATAATAATATAAAATAATATAAAAAAAAATATGGTACGTCTAGGGGCCATTTAATATTTATTGCCCTCAAACTGGATTTTGCCATTTGTTTGATTTTTGGTCATTTTTTAAGTACTTATTATATTATGTGGGAGCACCATTCTGGTCTTAAATTCAAGGTATTTAGATGTACTAAAACTTCTTATCTGACGAGTTTTTTGTAAGATGGGCATTATTGACAAAAATCACTTGAAAATAAGAGCTTAAAGTTAAAAGTTGCAATTTTTGGAAACAATAACGCAATTTAAAACAGTCGTATCTCAGTAACTACTGGAGCCAGGAGTTATGGGGCGACCGGTAGCGCAGTGTGTTGAGGCATCAGTCTCATGTTTGACTACCGGCGTTTCGGGTTCGAGTCCCGTCCACGACGACGTTCGTGGCCATGGATGTGCAGGAGGTGCATGCTGGCAACTGCATTCTCTGAAACCAATTTATGCCGACGAAACGTCAACTGGGCCACATGGAACAGTTGACGCGCTATGCCCCACAAGGGGTTAGGGAAATTGAGTAGTAGTAGTAACTACTGGAGCCACGCCGCTCCAATATTGCTGAAATTATAGGACATATACATAGGACATTATACTTTAAAGCTATTGTACTATTGATTTTTTTCGTCAGAATGTCGCTTTAGTGATTTTTTTGGCAAAAAAACGGGAAAAAAAGTGGTTTCGTAGTGTGGCTATATCTCAGCTTTTTCAGGGTTGCAAATTTGGATTCATAGTATCTAGTTAGGCCCTAACAACATATAAAAAAAATTGAGATTACCCTAATTTTTGCAATGTTGAATGTACAATATGACTGGCGTATTAGTAGTATGTATAGTCAAAATCGATAATCAAAGAATGTCAAGGACTTTGTGGCAATTTTTATTTTTTTATTTTTTATTAAAATCGGATAAATAGTTTAGATGTTATTCGCGAAAAATTAATGCGAGCTTACGACACTCCAGGCGTTTTAAGCTTCCATTCGGTTTATGTAAATGCTCTCATTAGCCAAATGGCGCTGTGCGCGTATTAGAGAAAAGGCGTGTCTTTTTATACGGCCTATATATAGGGGTATGTAAAAAATAAATAACTGGCGCAACAGTCCAATTTGAACCATGGCCTCGAGATGAGTTAGCATCATCTCATTTTCTAGATCGTGACGGTCTTGTGCAGAGGTGTGTGATCAGCAACACGCTCAACCGAGTTATTTACCCCATAAATGGGTACTCGTTTAACAGCTGAGTGGGCTCATAGTCCGACACGTAAATCCCCTTTCTTATCGAAAACTACCGCATTCAGTAGGAATCGAGCCGGGGTCCAGTGCGTAGAAGGCGAACGTGCTAGCCGTTGCGCCATCCGGACTACATAGGGGTATGTAGCCCAGCCGAATATTCGCTCTCAGTAGCAAATACGCGCTGTGCGCGTATTAGAGAAATAGTTTCGTGCAGATATATAGTATGGTTTGCAATTATAGCTTCTAATTCTTGATTACTTTATTGCGAGAGATAGCAGTCGAATTTCGGCTGCTGGACCATTGTCTGTAGCAGGCATTGCATGTTTGTGGAAAGCAGCCGGTGAAGCCAATTATTTTGTATAGCTACTATGTTTTTTCATAGAATAATAGAAGATCGGGCGAAGCCGGATCCTAATAATTATGCAATGTGTGTGGATAGACAAAGCACCCGGCGAAGCCGGATCGTCTAGTATATATATATATATAAGTAACTTATTTGAGAGACAAATTTAAATCAAAGGACTAAAGTATCACCCCGGCCACTCACTGTCGAACACAAAGTCGAACACGAACCTGATAAAAGTGTCTTCCGAATGGCTTAAGACACCACAAATCTTGTATCATGTTCGTGTTCGACAGTGTGTGGCCGGCCTTAGATGCATTGTAATGATATGTACCTTGATGATTGTTGGGGTGCTCACAAGAACATTTCTAGCAGCGATATCTCGATGTACGAATTTCTTCGACTCCAAATAGCTGAGAGCTGTTGAAAGTTGATAGCAATACTGGAGAAGCGTACCTAATTTTAGTCTGAAAACGAAAAATTTAAAATATTGTAGGTAAGCTGAAATTTTTTGTTGGTTGAAAAAAAAAAAAATATTTTGATTAATTATAAACCCTAGATTACCGCCATTAATTTATGACTAATTTATGACTTTTTTCTTCATCTATAAACTCAAATATCAAATTGAATACGATAATTTTTTGCACAAAAAAAAACCTTCCCTCCGTCATTTTAGTATTACATATTTTTACATATTTATTTGATCATTTATACGATGTAGAACGTATAAGATATTTAGCGTTCTAATAATATCATTTTGTAAATGTGTACACGTTACTTACTATTTTATAAACAATTAATAAGGTAAAGTAATTTAAGTGGAAAAATAACACAGTAAACTAAAAAATAAATAATTAAAAATGTATATATGTATAAAGAAGGATTAAATTCTTGGAGGAAAATTGAATATCTGTGTATTTGCGTATGGGCACATTTGTAAGTATAAAGGACGTCCCGAAATTGGCGTAAAACGCCCACGTAATTCCCCATGCAATTTCCAGCCAAAAAAAGATTAAGGACCATTTAGCTGTTATAGGCATTTAAAGTTTTCGGTACAATTGCCTATTGTCACATTACTAAAAACACTATACTGTATACCTATATACGATTTATTTCCTATTTGTCGTTCGCACCATGGACTACCTGTTAAGTTAAAAACATGTTTTTTCCTTGAATGCGTATTATTTGAAAATTTTCAAATCCGAATGTTGTAGGTATTTACAGTTTTTGGTACAACTGCCTATTGTCAGATTACTAAAAACACTATCATCATCATCTTGGCGCGACAGTCCGACGTCGGGCCTTGGCCGCCTGGATCATTGTCCTCCAATTATCTCGGTCACGTGACCGCGTCCTCCAATTTTGAGAGCCCAGCAGCTGCGCGGCGTCCACACCTACTGAGCTCTCCCAACGAGATTTCGGTCGTCCTCGCAGTCTCGCCCCCTCGACTCGTTCTGCATTCATTACTCTCTTAGGCATGCGATCATCGTCCATTCTTTGTACATGCCCTGCCCATTGAAGTCGTTGTAGTTTGACGATTTTCGAGACTTGCAGCTCATCGTACATTTCATACAACTCATGGTTGTACCGGATGCGCCATCCATCTCGATCGCAAACAGCCCCGAAAATTCGCCGTAGAACCTTACGTTCAAAAGTGTCTAGCATGTTTTCGGAGGCTTGAGTTAGGGTCCATGCTTCGCAGCCATAGCATAGCACTGGTTTTGTACATGCGGAGCTTCGTGTTTCTGTGCACATGCTTCGATTTCATTATGGGGAGAACCGAGAAAAAAGTCTTATTAGCTAACTGTATCCGTCGCTTGATTTCGTCAGTTTCGTTGGCGTCCCTTGACAGGTTGCAATACTGTCGTATGCCTGCTTGAAGTCGACAAAGATTTAGTATACGTTAACGTTGTATTCCCAGCACCTCTGGAGTAACAGTTTGACTGAGAAGAGCTGATCGGTTGTGGAGCGACCAGGTCTGAAACCGCTTTGATATTCGCCAATGACTCGTTCTGCGTACGGTTTTATTCTATTTTCCAGAATTTTCGTCAAAATTTCATAGGACGTACAAACTAGTGAGATGCCCCTGTAATTCTCACACCGCAGTTTATCTCCCTTTTTATGAATTGGACAGATGATGCTTCTGCGCCAATCGTCTGGGATCTCCTCGTTCTCCCATACTCGCAGGAGTATTTGATGTATGGCATCAACTAGACTCGTTCCACCGTATTTTAGCAGTTCAGTTGGAATCTCGTCAGCGCCCGGCGCTTTATTTCGTTTTAGTGACCGCAAGGCGAGATCAACTTCCTCTATTGTCGGGGGTTGAATGGGTGGGCCTAGATCAACAATATCGTCGAGAGCTTCCTGTGTGGGGATGTTAGATGGTCGGTTTAGAAGCTCTTCAAAATAAGAGGCCCATCGTTTGTTAATGCCATCGATGTCGCTGATGATGTTTCCATCCTTGTCCTTACAAAGGCTAGTCCTGGGTTGGTAGCCGTTCTTAATTGTATTTACTAGTTTGTACGCTTGTCTGGTGTTCCTATTAGCTAAGTTTTCGTTTATGTTCAGCAACTGCTCGTCAAAGTAATTACGTTTCTTACGTCTAATTATTCTATTCGATATTCGCCGTAGCTCGTCATATTTTTCTCTTCTGGCTCTGGTTCCTCGTTGAATCCATCGTCTGTAGGCCTCGTTATTCGCGTCAAGTGAATTTTTGCATTCTTCGTCGAACCAGTCATTTCGCGCTCGCCGCGCTTTATATCCCACGACCTTCTCTGCGACATCCTTGATGGTACCCTTGAGGTCTTCCCAGAACCCATGGACGCCTGTGTTGCTGATGTTGTGTAGCATAGGTGATAGTCTTTCCTCAAGGGCGGTAGTATACGCCACCGCTGTAGCATCACTCAAAAGCTTATCAGCCGCAAAGATTTTGGGAGGGGTGATTCTTGAATGGTGCACTGAGGAAATTCTACATCTGTAGGTCGTCTTCACCAAGTGATGATCTGAGTCGCAGTTTGCTCCTCGATAGGAGCGGACATCCATGACACTAGACGCCCATCTCCTGCAAATGAGGACGTGGTCAATTTGGTTGACGTATGTGCGTCTGGAGACTTCCAGGTCTGCTTGTGAATGCGTCGATGCGGGAAACACGTAGAGCTTACGACTAGATTCCTGCTGCAGGCGAGGTCGATAAGTCGCTGGCCGTTATCGTTACATTCTTCATGGAGGCTGTGGCCTCCAGTGGTGCCCCGGTGCCAACTTTCATTTCCGACTTTCGCGTTAAAGTCTCCCAGCAGCAATTTGACGTCGTTTGTTGGAAGTGAGTCGAAGAGAGTTTCAAGGCGGGCGTAGAACTCGTCTTTTACTGCGTCTTCTTTAACTTCAGTGGGGGCATGCACATTGATGAGCCAGAGATTGAAGAATCGAGTCTTGATGCGAATCGCACACAGCCGTTCATTTATGGGTTTGAAGTCAGTAATATGCGGTTTGAGGTGATTGTTCACTATAAATGCTACTCCAAACTCCTTGCGGCCCGATGGTTTGCCACTTGTAAAAATTGTGTGCGATTTCTTGTCATTAATCTCGCTGCCAAGCCAATTTGTTTCCTGGACTGCAGTTATGCTCAGTTTGAACTTTTCGACCTGTTGAAGGAGGACCTTTTCGGCCCCCGGTTTGTTCAGGGAGCGTACATTCCAGGATCCGAAAGAATAATCCTTTAGTCGTTTGCGTGGTCGTCGTTGTTGATCCGTCCAATCCGAGGCTTTTGTTCCAGGTTTCTTGACATGGAGTGGTTTTTGCAAGGACGAGTTGTCAGCACGTCGCTTAACCCCATTCAGGGGATGGCCTCGGAGATAGCTGCTTCAGATGGTTTAATAAACGTGCTGGAGCCCACACAACTATGTAGCAGGTCCAACTACGCCATTCATTCCATCCTACTAGACCTAAGACGCTTAGGTGTTCGTCAGCCATTCAGGCTACAGCTATCTGCCTTTTTCAAACTGTCTTATCGCTAAGACATTGGCCGTCAGCGAATTGATACACTGCCGTTACCAGGGGGCGCCCACGCGGAGGACTATGGAAAAGGTTTTTGCCCCAAACACTATATATATACGATTTATTTCCTATTTGTCGTTCGCAGCATGGACTACCTGTTAAGTCAAGGTTTAAGTAAATTGTCTTCATCTCCAGACCATGTTTTTTTCCTTTAATGCGTATTATTTGAAAATGTTCAAATCCGAATGTATCAAAGAAATATGTATATAGTTGGAAAGCCATCACTTTGAAGCAACTTTTGTCAAATTTGTAGCTTTGTCAGTTCAAAGTACCATTGTAAAATTATCATTTGAATTTTCGGTGACTAATCGATTCTGAAATATCTTTAAAGTTTGAACAGTTGTATCTTTGAAGTAAAGCTAGGTACTATAATAAGACTAGTTTTTCGTGCGAATCTCATACAAAAATTGTCAAAATTTGCATTCGTACTTAAAATCTTCGTTCTCACAGTACTTACTTATTTCATTCGAAGCAACTTTTGTCAAATTTGTAGCTTTGTCAGTTCAAAGTACCATTGTAAAATTATCATTTGAATTTTCGGTGAAAAATTGATTTTGAAATATCTTTAAAGTTTGAACAGTTGTATCTTTGAAGCCGAACTTTGACGTTTGACTATTCACACGCATCGAGTGCCGCTGATCAAAAATTAAGAATTTTCAATTTTAATCGAAATTTTCCGTGTGAGAACGACTTACCACCGAGTATCCAAATATACAATCTTTGTTTTCCAAGATATGTATTCAATTTTTTAAATCGGTGAAAGTGACAAATTAAAATTGTTGGTTTTAATATTTTTGCCGTCGCTATTCGTTTTTTCTATTTTTTTTTCTTTCTGTTTTCATTTTGTCTATTCAAGGACAAGTGAAAGCATTTTAGTTAACATATATTTTTCTTTGTTTTTCTTTTTTTCCTTTTTTTATTTATTATTATTGAATTTGAATTGAATAAAATCAATATGAATTGTGTTTGTCAGCAATTTTATCAAATTCAAATTGACGGACTTTCGCAAGTAGTTTCATCGTTACAAAGTCAACTTGGCAAGTTGAAATCCTTAATGAATACAAGTCTTTGTAATGATAATTCGAAACTTTCAATTAATAATAATAAATCGAAGAAAAGTGAAGGCAAATCTAAGAATAAAGTTAAAAATTCAAGAGTGACACCGCGCCGCGAAATTCCTTCTAAGAGGAGAGAGACTGAGACCGAAACAATTGTTGTTTCTAACGCGGCTTCTCAAAACACTTCTCTTTCTAACGCTGATAAAAATCAATCTCCGATTGACAAATTTGTTACAGTGCGTAAGAAAAGGAGAAGTGTTAAAAACCCCTCTGCTGTTGGTGAGGGAACGTCTGTCGGGGGTGGTAAAGGGCAAAGTAGGCGACACAGGAGAGTTTTTGGTATTGATGAGACCGACAATTCTCTTAAAAGTGTACCTAGTTTCAAAGTATTCCATATTTCCAAACTTCATACTTCTGTAAAGGCGGATAATTTGAAGGATTACGTAGTCAAAAAGCTTAATTTATCGGATACGACTTTTGTTTCCGTTTATCCTTTACTTAAAAAAGATTGCGATATTTCAAAATTAACTTCAATCAGTTTTTCCTTGAAAATTCCTCAAGAACACTCAAAGCAAGTGTTTTGCGCCAACTTCTGGCCAAAGGGTGTTAACATATCACCATTTAATTTTTCAAAAAACGCGAAACGCGAAAACAATGCCAAGCAGAAGACCTAAATTTAACAAATTAGTTTTCGGTTTACTACCAAAATGTAGGTGGTCTTCGTTCTAGGACGAATGACTTTTATCTTGCAGTTACACAAGAAGATTATCCTGTCATATGTTTAACCGAAACATGGCTTCATGGTGATGTTTCAAATGAGGAGCTTTTTATAAGGAACTATCATGTTTATCGTCGCGATCGTTATGAAAACTCAACTAGAAGAGGGGGTGGTGTTTTGATTGCTGTCAAGACAGTATTCCCATCTCACAAAGTTGAGCTTTTCCATAAGGACGTGGAACAGATATGTGACTATAAATATTTCTCGTAGTGAATCAGTTCATATTTTTAATAGCTATTTACCACCCCTTAGTCCGATTAACGTTTTTGAAAAACATGTAGAAAATATCTCTAAAATTTTTGCATCTTTTAAAGAAAATGACAAATTGGTCATTATTGGGGATTTCAATCTTGGTAATATAAGTTGGTATTGGAATGATGAAGAAAAGAAGTTGTTGCCGCGCGATCTACATCTCGAGTGTGAATCTTTTCTAACAGAATGTCTCTCTGCAATGGATTTAATGCAGGTTAATATTGTTAAAAACTCCATTGGTAGAATTTTAGATTTAATTTTTGTCAGTTCTAGCTTGAATGCTTCAGTAAAACGAGTTGATAGCCCATTTTTGCCGAACTCTATACACCACAGCACTCTTCTTCTCGAGTTTTTATTTTATGATTACATTCAAGAGGAGTTGGTTGTCACTCCTAGTAAAAATTTTCAAAAAGCCGGATATGCTGATTTGAATGCATACTTTTCTAATATTGAATGGGGTTCTATTTTATCAAATGGAGGTCTTTTTGAATGTTATGGTATTTTTAAATCAGTATTATCTGAGGCAATTCAAAACCAGTCCGAAGCGTATATACCCTAGACTTGTACAGACCTAGTGGAGATACCAAAACTACCAATTGGCAACAACCATATGCATTAAGAATGGGTCTCCTATATGGCCAGTTCATAGGGGAGGTTGGCACTCATTCAGTAGGATCTTGACCATTCTCAAAATCAATTAACTAACTAACCCATTCTACAAATATTTGGAGAATTTTTCAAGTCGCTAGCTTCATTGTATCGAAAGTTATTGTTTATTTGAAATTTCACTTGTAGGGGAGGTAGGGGTTGCTTGGGTCGGATCTTGCCCATCATTGCCACCAACTAATTAGATCACCCTACAAACATTTAAACAAAATTTCAAGTCTCTAGCTTCACTCTATCGAAAATTATCGCTTATTTCAAGTTTCATTTGTAGGGGAAGTAGGGGTTTCGTTGGTCGGATTTTGCGTATTTTCAATATTAGCCAACTGGATCCTACTACAAACATTTGAACAAAATTTCAAGTCGCTAGCTTTATTTTGTCGTAAGTTATCGCTTATTTTAAGTTTCATTTCTAGGGGAGGTAGGGGTTCCTTAGGTCGGATCTTACCCATCTTTAATGCCAACTAACTCAATCTCACTTCAAACATTTGACCAAAATTTCAAGTCACTGGCTTCATTCTATCAAAAGTTATCGCTTATTTGAAGTTTCATTTGTAGGGGAGGGGGGTTCCTTGGGTCGGATCTTGCCCATATTGAATACCAACTAAGTAGGTCTTACTAGCAACATTCCACCAAATTTTGAACTCGGTAGTATCATTCTATCGAAAGTTATCGTAATTAAAGGAATATTTAATTTTTTGAAATTTGTAGGGGAGGTAGGTGTTCCTTTGATCTGATTATGCCCAACTTACAGAACCTTAAGCAGCTTCTTCCCTCAGGGTTACATGCCAAAAATCAGATGTCTACGTCAATTGGTTCAAGAGTTATAGACAAAAAACCTGAAAAGTAGGGTAGTACGGGGCTTTTTGTAAGAAAATTAGCGTTAGTTTTCAACTGATCGATTTTATCTTCCCAGGAGAGTATAGCCCTTACTAGCAATATACCAAAGCTAGAGCTTTTCTTGATTTTTTAATCGGGAGTTATAGTTACATTTAATTATTTTACAAATGTAGGGGAGGTAGGCGTTCTCTTGGCCTGATCATGCCCAATTTCAATAACATCCAACTAGATCATACTACCAAAATTTGACCAAAATTTCAAGGCTCTAGCTTCATTTTATCGAAAGTTATCGTGCGAACGGACAGACAGACGGACAGACAGACAGACGGACAGACAGACAGACAGACAGATATGGCTAAATCGAATCAGGAGGTGACCCTGATCATTTATACATATACATTGCTATACCTCCGGAGCCGCCTTTAAGGTGTTACATATTTTCGTCGTGACAAAAACAATATACCCTATAAGTCTAGGGTATAAATATGTTCCTCTGAAACATTGTAAAATGAAACAAAGAAATCCTTGGGTTACCAAGGAACTAAACAAACTTAAAAAAGCAAAAAATAAAGCACATAAATTATTCAAGAATTCACCCTCTCTTGCCAACAAAACTAACTTTTTTAGATTGAGGAAAGAGTATGAATTGTTGAATAAATACATATCTTTACAAACAATATATTGCTCGAGCAGAACATAACATTAAAACTGACAGCAAAGCTTTTTGGAATTTTCTAAACAGCAAACGTAAGAATATAGGCATTCCGAAAAATTTACAATTTAATAACAATTATTATAGTGATGTTCAATCTGTATGTGATGGTTTTGCAAGTTTTTTCAATTCCGTTTATGATATGCCAGGCTCGGCTTCGCCGGAATTGAATATTGATATTGATGAGAGACCTCCAGTTTCTCAAATATCTCATGAGCACCTTAGCAGTGCTCTCCAGATTTCTGAAGATGACCTGTTGGTTGCTATGGCTGAGCTTGATATTAGTATTCAAGCCGGACCTGATTGCATTCCTAATATTTTTCTAAAGAATTGCATGCAGTCCTTATGTCGTCCGCTAACGAAAATTTTTAATATGTCTTTGTCTACAGGTGTTTTTCTCGATGAATGGAAGGTCTCGTTTGTTACTCCTGTTCATAAGAAGGGTCCAAAACATCATATAGACAATTATCGGCCTATAGCAAAATTATCGGCTATCCCAAAGCTTTTTGAAATGATTATTAAAAATAAAATATATGTTTTGGTCAGCCGGTTGATATCGCCATGTCAGCATGGCTTCCTTAAAGGTAGATCAAGTACAACAAATTTAGTTTCTTTTACTAAATTTGTTGCTGATTCTATTGAACAAGGAATGCAGGTTGATGTGGTGTATACCGACTTTTCGAGGGCTTTCGATACAGTTGATCACAACATATTACTTCGCAAATTAGAAAATTTAGGTATACAGTCGACTTTTTTAAGCTGGGTGCGATCCTACTTAACTGATAGGACTCAGTTGGTGAAGGTAAATGGTTGTACATCGCGCTGTCTGATAAGATGTACATCAGGAGTACCGCAAGGAAGTCATTTAGGACCACTATTCTTTTTAGTTTTTGTAAATGATATCATCCCAAATTTCCAATACGTGCGAGTATGGCAGTACGCAGATGATATGAAAATTGCTATGAAAATTGGCGATATAAGCGACTGCCAAAAATTGCAATGCGATTTAGAAAAATTGTAAAATTGGTGCCACGACAATAATTTAAATTTAAATGTTAGTAAATGTAAAGTTTTGAGCGCGTATAGATTAAAAACTCCTCTCTTTTTTGAGTACTCCATAGCAGGCAGTGTTCTTGAAAGAGTATCTGAGATATCAGATCTTGGTGTAATTTTTGATCAAAAGCTTTCATTTCGACCACATATTGACTATATTTTATCAAAAGTGAATAGTATGTTAGGATTTGTTAAACGGAACGCGCGCGAATTTAATGACCCTTATACTTTAAAAATTTTGTATTCAGCTTTGGTTCGTTCGCGTCTTGAGTATTGCTCTATTGTGTGGAATCCTTTCTATAATGTTCATATCGAGCGTATAGAGAGAATTCAGCATAATTTTACTCGTTTTGCTATTTACCAAATTGGCTGGCGTTTTAAGCCTGATTATGGTACTCGTTGCTCCTTATTTGGTTTACAAACGTTAGATTATAGAAGGACTTTCTTGAACGCGATGTTTATAAGAGACTTGCTTTGCTGTCACGTTTTGTGTGAAGATATAACGAACTACTTTGTAGTTAGAAATATTCCTCACAATTTGCGGCGTAACAATCTTCTTGTTCAGCCTTACCATAGAGTGAATATGGTCTTAATGAGCCTATTACACGGTGTATTATCCTATATAACAGCTTGAAGGATTTCGTTGATTTTCACTCTAATAACAAACTAATTTTTAAAAGAGAATATTTTAATAAATTTCCTTATTAATTAACTAATTTTAACAATCTGCTAGAGTTCACACTCGATGGATTGATTAGTCACTTACGTCGTAGTAAGTAAAGTGATGCAGAGAAGCCCAGTCGCGGGATGAAAGCTTCTGTGATGCATAATTTAAAGAAAAAAATAAAGCTAGGTAAAGGGTTATCCATTTCGTGTTTAGGAAAGTAAAGCCCTGCCATTCGACATCTGTCAAATGTCAGTGTATTCAGGTATTGGTTTAGTTGAAGGTTTGCCATTTTACAAGATGGAACGTTTTACGACTGAACAACGCGTTAAAATTATTAAATTATTCTACCAAAATGGTGAATCTGCGGTGGCCACGTTTCGTGCATTACGCGCAGATTATGGTCGACATAATCGTCCCAATGAGCGCACAATTGCCTATACAGTGAAAAAATTTGAAGAAACTGGATCGGTGACAGACATTTCTACACCTGTGCATCATCGTTTTGCTCGTTCGACCGAAAACATCGCCGCTATGAGTGAAAGTGTGGCCGAAGACCCGAATTTGTCGATTCCGCGCCGATCCCAGCATTTAGGACATTTGAACCTTCATCTCCATCCTTATAAAGTCCAGCTCACGCAAGAATTAAAGCCGACTGATCACAGATTGCGTCGTGAGTACTCAGATTGGGTCCTCGAACAGCAGGCCACCGATGCCGATTTTTCGAAGAAAATCTTCTTTAGCGATGAGGCCCATTTTGCGCTCGGCGGCTATATAAACAAACAAAATTGTCGCATCTGGGGCAGTGAGCAACCGCAAGTGACCGCTGAGAAACCGTTGTACCCGCAAAAAGTGACTGTTTTGTGTGCATTGTGGGCCGGCGGCGTCATTGGGCCGTTTTTCTTCGAAAACGATGAAGGAGCCGCCGTTACAGTCAATGGCCAGCGCTACGGCGCCATGATTCATGACTTTTTTTGGTCGGAAATTGAAGATATGGATCTCGACAATATGTGGTTTCAACAAGACGGGGCCACATGCCACACCACGCGACAAAATTTGGCTTTATTGCGCGAGAAATTTCCAGGACGCGTAATTTCGAGATTCGGCGATGTGTCTTGGCCAGCAAGGTCTTGCGATTTAACGCCGTTAGATTTCTTTTTGTGGGGCTATGCGAAGGACCGTGTTTATGCGAACAATCCCACGACGATTGGTCAATTGAAGGACGAAATCCGTCGAGTTAAAGCCGAGTTATTGCCCGAAATGTGTGAAAAGGTAATCGAAAATTACCTCAAAAGGATCGAGTCCTGCAAGCGGTCCCGTGGGGGACATTTGACAGATATTGCATTCCACGTATAATGGCATAATCCAAACTTTATTATGAAATAAAAATTCTATCGAAATTCAAATATTTATTGTGTTTAATTTAAGTTTACTTTCCGAAAGAGAAAATGGATAATAAGAATAAGATCAGTTTTTCGTGCGAAATCTCATACAAGAATTGTCAAAATTTGCATTCGTACTTACAATCTTCGCTCTCTCAGTACTTACTTACTTCATTCGAAGTAAAAAGTCTCCACATCACGCAAAAACAATTACTTTGCATTTTATTTCGCTTGAAAGTCGGTCTTTTGAGTAGAAGAGAAAATCACGTGTCGAGCGCCGCGGTAATGTGCTGTGTGTAAGTCTACACAGTCACTTTTTCGTGTAGTACCTGCCTTAAGGGTGAATTTGGCAACCGGGAAAATGAAATTTTATGTACTTTCAGGAATTTAGGTCAACTCTCGGATTAAATGATTGGGAGAGTGGCAAATTTTGATTTTGTTCGGCAAGTCAAGGTTTTTGACACAATTAGCAAAAAAGCTATAACTCTGCAACGGTTAAAGACAATGTCTACTTTGGTGTCAATTTTCCACAAATCAACGGTACTATTTACCATTAAAGTATTAACCATCTAAGACAGGACACCCTGTACATTTATGTACAAGAATATGCATGTATGTTATAAATAATCGTATATATATAAATAATTCATTAGATTTAATTAATAACTAATACTAATAAGTTAATTTAGGTTATAATTAGAATGGGTTAAGATTTGTATATATAAAGGCAGACCAGTTTTTCAGGGGATTTCAGTCTCAAAAGAAATAAATAATGGTTAATCTAAAATGTAATTTGATGCGTTAGAATTTTTATTTTTAATTAATTGTCGCCTAGTTGACTCATTCTCGGACCTAATGGTCGGTACCTTAGTCGTGATGGGTACAAGCATCAAGTTGACGGGTATGGAAACATTGGACGGGTGTTATTGTCACCATACACTGTCGAACTCGAACACGAACCTAGTACAAGTGGACCGGTTTTCTTCACACCTATGTGAAGTGTATGTGTGTGTCAGAGGACATTTGTACCAGGTTCGAGTTCGAGCTCGAGTTCGACAGTGTATGGTGACACTTACGCCGACATCCTGATTCCAAACACATATTAGTAGAGGTCGCCGAGCACTTTCCCCATAATTTCACATGTATGCAGACTAACACGTTTCTGCATAATAGCAATAAGATTATGCGGCAGGTTCATTTGGTGAGGGAAATCAGGAGGTCTTTGGGTACAATACAATACAAAACACTACCCATTTGGCCGTCGAAAAACGGGTCGTTCCTGTACGAAGAACCGGCTGTCGCAGGAACGTTTAGAGCGTCGCTGAGAGCAATTCTTATAATAGGTCGAAAAAAAGAGAGAGCAAATGCGTTTTTCTAACATATCCATTTGCATCCGACGATCCCCTAAACTTTAAAATATGTACGAATAGTGCTCCATTTTAATAGTTTTTTTTTTCAGAGTCGCAAACGCAACTCGCTCAGTCCCGGCCTTGGAACTCACACCTTTAAGGTCCGTGTTCCTCGGGGCGACCTATGCGATGGTAGCTCACCGACGATAGCCATGCTAGTTGGACGCTAAGCGACATAAATCGACGCCACCTTGCAAAATATGATAGAGAAATGCCGTTTGGTACGAATGTTGGTGGGGCCCATACTTTCAATTTAAGAGATGGAGCCACCTTGGGCCCCGCGGCAGAGCGGCTGTGCGGGCGAAAAACCGCGAAATTTGAGCCCTTTTGTTAATATTCTCCTAGTAACTTCTAAACGGAGCCTCGTATCGAAAAACTTAATAGGATGTAAATTAAAGAGCGTCAAATTCTACATCCAATGCATTGCTCAAAATTGAAATTTGGTTTAGTAGTATAATCAAAATCGATAGTCGAAAAACATCACTTTTTGAGGCTTTGGAGAAAAAATTCACACTATATCGCTTTTCAAGCTCACATATCTCTGTAAGGGATACTCCAAATGAAAAACCGTACAAGTAAAAGTTGAAAATATTTTGATTTCCGGTTTAAAGTGCCCAATACTTTTCAAATCGGTTCATTTTTAGTGTAGTTGTGCGTGAAAATGCTGGAATGCTTTCTAAGCGATTCCAGTTTTAATAGCTCTATTTCGGTAAGTATAGTGGCTGAAATTTTGTTTTAGTCTCAATTTACAGATAATTAAATCTTGTTCAAAAAGTCTTTGCTTGATAGCTTGGCTTGATAGTTTGGGTCATAATTACGCTTTTTAGGGTTTTGTAGAAAAAAAAAACAAAACCCTTATGAAATCAGTCAGATGTCAGCCTGTTCAAAGAATATCTCGAAAACAGCTGAAGCTACAGGTATGGAATTTGGTAGAAATATGAAGGATTACTACATTTTGTGTCATAAGGCTTTTCATTAGTGGCCAAATTGCAAAGGGGGTAACCATAGAGGAGAGAGTTATTCGCCGCTTAAAGCACATATATGAAAATTTCCAGGATGGCGGCATATAATTAGGATAGCGACGTTAATTATCCAGGATGTTGATATCCTTAGGAAAAAGTTTAATAATAGTATATTTCGATAATTTGATTTACTACTCTCTGCATATCCCGTAAGTGACCTTAAGAGAAAAGTAATAATGCCAATCCGTTAGCAAAGGGTGCAGGTATCTTGTTATAGATACAATTTTCATGTACATAGTCGTAATTCATCAAGTAGTCAAGAATGAAAAACAATAAAAATTATTTTTGTCCGCTATTGCCACATTGTGCATTTAAGTTTGAGTTTTAAAAAAACCCGAATGTAGTCCGGATGGCGCAACGGTTAGCACGTTCGCCTTCAACGCACTGGGCCCCGGTTCGATTCCGGGGATTTACGTGTCGGACTATGAGCCCACTCAGCTGTTAAATGAGTACCCATTATGAGGTAAATAACTCGCTTGAGCGTATTGCTGATCACATACCTCTGCACAAAAACCGTCACGATCTAGAAAATGAGATGATGCTAACTCATCTCGAGGCCGTGGTTCAAATTGGACTGTTGCGCCAGTTATTTTATTTATTTTTTAAAAAAATCCAGAAAAAATGCGAATATTATTGTAACTTATGACCGCATGGAATCGCGGTTGCCTTCATGCGACTCAGAATTACCAAATACATTAGGAATCAACTTAAAAGTGGCATAAAAACTTTTTATTTTCAAATTATTTGATAAAAAAAGCTTAATTAATAAAAAAAAAGGATCTGGAAAAAATGTGAATATCTTTTGAACTAACTGTTGTATGGAATTGCCGTTAGTTTCATTCGACTCAAAATTATCAGATACATTAGGAAACAGGCTATAATTGGCATCAGAGCTTTTTATTTCCAACTTATGTATTTAATAAATGAAACCGGAATATAGAGGGCTACGCCCGCAATCCGAGGGTTTTGTAGCAAGCGCTTATTTTGGCATATAAATATCGGCTCTTTGCTCTTCTTCATACCACTCAGATGGATAAAAAAAAACATAATTAAAATGTCTTACTCGCTTACATTTTACATGCCAATTCATATTACGTGATTGTAACGAAACTCAGAACATATTATTGCCTAAGGTGTTGATTATCGTTGGCCTTCAGTGCTTTTCACCTCGAACGTGCTTAAGGCATGCAGGGGTGTGCTAACTGTTACTATAGAAATAAACTATAATTGACCTATTCTGAGAAGACAGACTCCATTATTTTCCATTTTTTTACGGAACCCACCTTCCTACGAGTATAAGTTTTCATAATTCTAAGTATAACGGTCTCGAACTTCAAGGGGAAGGGGACAAATTACGAACTAATATTTTCTCCTCCCCCAATGCTCGCCTTTCTACGAATTTCAAGAAAATGCGAAAAAATGGAATGCACTCAACATTACCTTTCTCACGACACCTCACTTGCCTATACCAGTCGATAAAAAAAATTGACCTTAATTTCGCCTCTATGTGGACACCGGCGCCCCCCCCCCCCCCCCCCCCCCTACACCCGCGAAAGTTGTATTAGTCAGCGCCCCCAACAAATTTTTACCCTTTCAAAAATGATTAATTAAATACGAGTAACTGCAATTCGCACTACGAAAAACTACATGAAAGTAGTACTCACACCTATGAGGCCTGTAGGTATATTTTTTGTGTGGATAGTGTCAATATGCCTAACTTTAAATGAATGTACTATTATTAAATATTACGTGATTGCAATGAAACTTCGAGACATTATTGCCTATAGTGTTGGCTATCATTGGCCATCAATATTTTTGACCTGTGATGCGTTTAAGGGGTGCAGGGATGTGCTAACTCGAACTATAGAAATGTACTATTACTAACCTTTTTTGATGAGATATCAAAATTCTACGATTTTAAGTTTTCTATGCTAGTAAAATGCCGCTTTCCTGTAAATTTTCATGTTTCTAAGTATAACGGTCTCGAAATGCAAGGGGGGGGGGGGGGGGGGGGGGACAAACTCGGATCACATATTTTCCCCTCTACCTCTTTTCCCCTTTTTTCAAATTTGATGAAAATACCAAAAATGGAATGTACTCGACGGTACCTTTCTCATGATACCCCACTTGCATATACCAGATGAAAAAAAAAATTTACCTTCATTTCCCCTCTATGGGGACCTCCCCTTAAAGTCAGCCTATTACAACGAATCGCTTTTTCCGGCGAATTATAATAATTCTACATATTCCCACAAAATTTCATATATGTAGCTTCAGCGGTTCATGAGATATTTCATGGACAGACGGACAGACGGACGCATGACCGATTTCATAAGGGTTTTGTTTTTAGTACAAAACCCTAATTAATTGTGTGAATAGTTATTGTTAGGATCACCAATCACCAATCTTCACCCTTCCAAAGTTGGTTCATTAAATAACTGCAATTCGCACTACGAAAAACAACATGCAAGTAGTACACGCATATCTATGCGTGAGGCCGGTAGGTGTATTTTTTGTATGGATAGTGTCAAAATGCATAACTTTAAGTCAATGTACTATTATTAAATATCATGTCATTGTAATGAAACTTAGAGATATTATTGCCTATGATGTTGGTTATCATTAGCCATCAATATTTTTGACCTCAGGTGTGCTTGAGGGGTGCAGGGGTGTGCTAACTGCAACTATAGAAATGTACTATTATTAACCTTTTTGGATGAGATTTAAAAATTTTATTATTTTTAGATTTCTATGCTAGTGAAATGCCGCTTTTCTGTAAATTTTCATATGTCTAGCTATAACGGTCTCGAAATGCAAGGGGGGGGGGACAAACTCGGACCACATATTTTCCCCTCTCCCTCTTTTCTCCTTTCTTCAAATTTGAAAAAAAATCCAAAAATGGAATGTACTCGACAGTACCTTTCTTATGATACCCCACTTGCCTGTACCAAACGAAAAAAAAATTTCGACCTTCATTTCCCCTCTATGGGGACCCCCCCTTAAAGTTGACCTATTACGACGCATCGCTTTCTCCAGAGAATTATAGTATTTCTACATATTTCCACCAAATTTCATGCATGTAGCTTCAGCGGTTCGTGAGATATTTCATGGACAGATAGACAGACAGACGGACAGACGGACGCATGACCGATTTCATAAGGGTTTTGTTTTTATACAAAACCCTAAAAAGCTTCCTTAACTAATCCAAAAATGTGGAAAAATGTGAATATCTTTTGAACTAATGGTCGTATGGAACCACGGTTAATTTTATTCTACTCAGAGTGACTAAATACATTAAGAACCGACCTAAAACTGGCATAAAAACCTTTTATTTTCAACTTACTTAACGAAAAAGCTCATTTAACTAATAAAACAATCTGGAAAAATGTGAATATCTTTTGAACTAATGGTTGCAAGGAATTGCGGTTGGTTTCATTCGACTCAAAATGACCAAATACATTAAAAACAATCCTAAAACTGGCACAAAAGCTTCTTCTTTTCAACGTATTAATAAAAAGTCTTTTTTAATTAATAACAAAATCTGGAAAAAAGTGAATATCTTTTGAACTAATAGTCGTATGGAATAGCGGTTGATTTCATTTGACTCAGAATGACCAAATACGTTAGGAACCAACCTAAAGTGTCATATAAGTTGCTTGAACTTTGAAATTATGGAAGAAATTTAATCATTTAATTAATTAAATTAGTCTGACAAAAAACTTAGCGAAACTTTTATAAACAAGGTTAAAGTACCTATGAGTTGAGGCTAAATCAAAACTTTTAGCTCTTATATTTATCGAGATAGAGCTATTAAGGCTCAAATCGCTAAAAACCATTCTTGCATTTTCGCTCACAACTACACTAAAAACGGGCCGATTTGAAAAGTATTGGGCACGTTAAACCAGAAATCAAAATATCTTCAACTTTTACTTACGGTTTTTCATTTAGAGTATCCGTTACAGAGATATGTGAGCTTGAAAAGCGAAATAGTGTGATTTTTCTCCAAAGCCTCAAAAAGTGACGTTTTTCGACTACTGATTTTGATTATACTACTAAACCAAATTTCAACTTTGAGCAATGCATTGGATGTAGAATTTGACGCTCTTTAATTTACATCCTATTAAGTTTTTCAGTGCGAGGCACCGTTTACAAATTACGAGGAGAATATTAAACAAGCTAGCTTCGCGTGAAGGGCATCATACCTTCGTTGTGTTTTGTGGTACATTTGCCACTTTGAAATTAGTAGTAAAACTTGTTCCGATTTCACTGTTCCTATAAGAGGTATATGAAATAGTGGGCCGATTTCAACTAAATTTATGAACGTGGCTTAGCCGTCAATCAAACACTATGATTTTTACTCGTAAGAGGAAAGACATAGAGATAACTCCCTTACGGCTTTTTGGTTCGGAAATCAAGGTGTCCAAGGAAGTGAAGCATCTAGGAGTTACCTTAGATGCGAAACTAACTTGGAATGTTCACGTTGATGAAAAGATCCAAAAAGCGAAAAGGATTTTGTATCAATGTAAGAGAGTGTGTGCTCGTAGGTGGGGAATTTCACCTAAAGCGACACACTGGATTTACACAATGATGGTAAGACCTATTCTAGCCTACGCATCAGTGGTATGGTGGCCAAAAGCCATGCAGAATACCACAAAGCAGAAGCTAGATGGGGTACAAAGGATAGCTTGCGTAAGCATATGTGGTGCAATGCGCACCACACCAACGCGAGGAATGGAGGCATTGCTGGGACTGCCGCCGTTGGACTTATTTATAAAGAAAACGGCGGCGCTTTCGGCAATACGCATGGAAAGGGATGCCATGTGGCATCGCTTTGGAACTAGCAGCGGTCATAAGAGCATCCTAGACATTATTCATGATGAGGTCAGGGAGACTCTAATGCCGGTAGAAGGCATGAGTAGACGTAGGGTAGTTGAAAGACTACACAAGACTCACATTGCAGATGGAAACATACATAATGAGTGTATGTACAATGACATCAGAATTTTTACTGATGGCTCTTTAATGGACGGTAAAGCGGGGGCGGGGGTTTACTCTGAAGAGCTAAACCTAGCATGTGCGCTTAGTCTAGGAGAGTATGTGTCCGTATACCAGGCAGAGATGCTTGGCTTGTTGCATGCGTTGGACCACTTGCTTGAAGGTCAGGTGCGGGGGAAGAAAATCCTTATTGCACTGGACAACCAATCGGTGATCAGACGCATGCAGCAGACGAACATAAACTCTAAACTGGTACTAGAGTGTGTCCGGAAGCTCAACACGTGTGCCTCAGAAAATGAGGTTACGCTGATGTGGGTAAAAGGACACATAGGTACAACAGGAAATGAGGCGGCTGATGCCCTAGCAAAACAGGGATCTGCGGCAACTTTCATTGGCCCAGAACCCAGAGTTGCTCTGGGGAACGGCATGATTGGAGCGAAGGTTGGGAAGTGGATGGACTCCATGCATCAACAAAGATGGCAGGAGCTAGTCACTTGCAAACAAGCTCGGAATGCAATGACCAGCCCTTTAGGCAGGGAAGCGAGAAAGGTACTTAGTTATAAACGGAGTACCCTAAGCTGGATAACTGCCTTGGTCACAGGGCATGGTAATTTTAAGGCTCATCTGGCCAAGATGAAAATCGGGGAAGATGACGTTTGCAGGCTATGCCTGGAGGAGGCCGAGACGGCAGCACACATTGTGTGCGAATGTCCAGCACTGGCTAGCACGAGGTTGAGGATCACAGGCAGGCACACGATAAGTGTAGAAGCCATGAGTGAACTCAGCTTCAAACAAATGCTAGCAATAACACGGGACTCAGTGATGAAGAAAGAGGTCGACAATTATCAGTCGACCTCTGGAAGTCACTGATGACCGGGAGGGGGCGAAAAGGGACCCAAACGTTAGTGGTCTGCTTCGGCTATCCCCCAGAGTATATAATAATAATAATAGCCGTCAATATGATTCAATAATATGCAATTTTATAAAGATATCTTCAGAAATGAAAAAGTTTTTCTGACAAAAACTTGCTTTTGGAACTGTCGTTCCTATGAAAGCTATATGATAGAGTAGTCCGATTTCAACTAAATTCAGAAATATGATTTCACTAAAAATTCTATTAATTACAGTGAAATTTAAAAACAATATCTTTAGAAATAAAAAAGTTTTTCCCACAAAGACGAATTTTTGGACCAATCGTTCCTATGGCAGCTATATGACGTAGTGGTCCGATTTCAAGAAAATTCGGGAATGTGATTTGACTAAAGATACTATTGGTGAGTGTGAAATTTAAAAGTGATATCTTTAGAAATAAAAAAGTTTTTCTCACAAAAACGAATTTTTGGACCAGTCGTTCCTATGGCAGCTATACCACGTAGTAGTCCGATTTCAACCAAATTCGAGAATGCGATTTAGCTAAAGATATTATTGATTACTGTTAAATTTGAAAACGATATCTTAAGAAATAAAAAAGTTTTTCTCACAACGACGAATTTTTGGACCGGTCGTTCCTTTGGCAGCTATATGACGTAGTGGTCCGATTCCGTTGGTTCCGACATATATACAGCGTGCAATAGAAGGAAGGCTTTGTACAAAATTTCAGCTCGATAGCTTTAAAACTGAGGGACTAGTTGCATAGAAACAGACAGACTGACAGACGGACAAAGCTTAATCGACTCGTCTCATCATACTGACCAAGAATATTTATAGTTTATATGGTCGGAGATGCTTCCTTCTGTGCGTTGCAAACTTCATGACAAAGTTATTATACCCTATCACATCCGTGAAGGGTATAAAAAAAGGGCTGAAATTTCGCGGTTTTTCGCCCGCACAGCCGATCTGCCGCGAGGTCCAAGATGGCTCCATCTCTTAAAATGAATGTATATGGACAACAAACAATCATACCAAATGGCATTTCTCTATCATATTTTGCAAGGTGAAATCGCTTAGCGTCCCAACTATGCGACGAAAGCTCATCGACGATCGTGTACGGAGTGTGTTCGTCGAAGTGACAGGGATCGCGTTCCTGCGGCAGCCGGTTCAACGCACCGGAGCGACCCTTTTTTGCAACAGCCAAGAGCTGCCAAACCCCTTCCATGCAAGAAGGAAGTGTGCATGTGTATTACACGCTGTATTTGCTTTTTGTGTCTATTGGGAGCAACACATCTCGGCGCAACTGCTCTCAATACTACTTCTCGGCGCCGGCATTGAAAACAACCCAGGTCCTTGGATCTGTTACGTATGCAGTAGAGAGCTGCATCCCAATGCGACGTCAGTGAGATGCAACTGCTGCGACGAGTGGTGTCACCTGAGGAACTGCTCCGGTTTAAACCATCACAGGCACTGGAATCCATCATTTAGCGAGCTCGTCAAACACGCCTCACTTTCCTACACCAGTGAGCACCCACACGAGCTTTCAGTCAACCCCAACGACTCCTGCGAATAGACCCAGTAGGATTCCCCAACAAAACAACCTTACGCCTGCACCAACGATCGCCATTTACGATACGCTCTCACTCACACAACTCTGGAAGAAAGGGAGAATAATCCCAATCCTGAAACCTGGGAAAAAAGCGACACTCGACGAGTCCTATCGTCCCATCACACTTCTATCACCAGTTGCCAAAACGCTCGAAGCACTAATCTACCCTGTTCTTGCGGCCCACATCCAGCTTGCAAACCACCAGCACGGCTTCAGAAGGATGCATAGTACGACGACGGCCCTAGATGCCATTACAACTCGCATCCACAATGGCCTTAACCAACCTCGTCCATGTCACAGAACAATTCTAGTGGCACTAGACCTGTCGAAAGATTCGACACAGTCAGCCACTCAGCACTTCTGTCCGACCTATACAATGCATCTCTTCCAACGCACAATACAAAATGGATTGCCAACTATCTCGCGGGCAGGCAGTCCTACACCGAAGAGCAAGAAGTCGAAGCTAAGGAAAATCAAACAAGGTGTACCACAAGGAGGAGTTTAATCTCCCTCCTTGTTCAACCTTTACCTATCTGGAATTCCAACTCCACCTGAAGGAATCGAAATTATCTGCTATGCAGACGACTGCTCCATTCTGGCAACAGGGAACAACATCACGGAAAAGTGCAAACGATTAAATGATTACCTGCAAGAACTTAAATCCTTCTTCACGGGCAAGAATTTAATCGAATCCGCGCCCAAATCCTCGGCAACCTTATTTACCACCTGGACGAAGGAAGTCAAGATGCAACTAGGGATCTCAATTGGCAATCAAGTTATTCCGACAGTGAACCATCCTAAAATTCTAGGAGTAACCCTGGACAGCATGGCCACATCATCCCCCTTTGCTTCAACTGTATGTAACACGATGCGCGGAAGGAATAAAATCCTTAAAGCCTTGGCCGGTAGCACCTGGGGCAAATATAAAGAGACCCTACTGGTCACATACAAAGCAGTCGGAAGGTCAGTAGCCAACTATGCGGCTCCAGTGTGGTCACAGAATCTCTGCGACACACAATGGAATAACATTCAGGCTTGCCAAAACGCCGCTCTCCGTACTGTGACTGGCTGTCTCCTGATGTCATCCCAGGACCATCTGCATCAGGAAACAAGGATGATGCCTCTAAGAGACCACAACAAGCTTCTTGCGAAATAGTACCTGGTGGGTTGTTACCGGAGGGAGCACCACAACACCGACCTAATGGACAAGGCGCCTCCACCAAGGCATGTCAGGCGTGATTTGAGGGACCTCGAAAGAGACGTCCAGAGGTACAAAAGAGTTCCCTTGCACAACAACGCATACAGATCAGCCATCGCAGCAATACATCACGAGGAGGTACAAACATCAATCGCAGGACTAGGTCCAAATAGAGTTCGCTCGACAGCCATTTTTCCCGATGAGAGAATACTTCCGAGAGCAGCGAGGACGACACTTGCCAACTTCGGTCGGGCTGGTGTTGGCGTCTTAACTCCTACCTATCTCGCATTGACCGCGATGTCACGAACACATGCTCCGCCTGCGATGGTACACCTCACGATGTGGACCACATTTTCAATTGCCCAGCTGCACCCACACACTTGACCCCCAGGTCACTGTGGGAGAAGCCTGTCGCTTAGCACCGAGGAAGACGAGTAACAATAAGAACATGTAACACACTCACACAACAAGCTTCTGGCCATTGCTACAACAACAGCGATAGCGACGCCCAAATACGATGGCGACGATATCTTACCTCCTCCGATGCGATTGACGAAACCATGCGATACTCGTTTGCGAGCATAGTCGGGGAGCACAACTTCATAGAAAACACACAAATAGTGCTCAGTGCTGATAGCTGAGCTGGTATAGCCGCGCTTTAAGGTGCGGTTTGCTAGACACACGATCGTCGCATACTGTTCGCGATTAGCGATCAAACCATAGAGCAAGGAGCACTATTTGTATATATCTTTCTGATTGCCGCCTGCGATCGACGCAGAGTGGTGCCTAGCAAAGCGCACCTTAAGGTTCGCTAATCGCCAACAATGTGCGACGATCGTTTGTCCAGCAAAACGCAACTTTAGAAATTATTAGAATTAGAAAATCTTTTCCTACTATCTGTTACTACTACATTTTCCCACTATCGTAAATCTTCAAGATACGAATCAAAAGTAAACCCGCAGTTAACGAGTTTTACTATTGTTTGTGGAAACTTTTTTTCAGATTTGAGTGAAGTGTGTGTATGGAGCCATTCGGAGGACACTTGCACCAATGTGACAATGTGTAGCCGGGGTAAGCGACTTTTCTGTTGTAGCAACGCCTGCTAGCGTTGAAGGTATTTGGCAACCCTTGGACGTTGCTGATGAACGGGTCGCTCCGGTGCGTAGAACCGATTGCCGTGGGAGGACGACGACAGGTAGAAATATTCGTTGCAGAAGTTACCTATATGAGAGGACTAACAAAAGTACGCTCAGTTGGGCTAAAAAACATAATAAAATAAAATTTTCATATTCTTAATCTTCATAATTTTCTATGCTGTCAACTGAATTTTCATTAATTTCTATTCACTTTTTCAACTGATAAGCCTATTTTTCAAAACATTTCTTAAAATCTTTCGCTGTTTTCAGAGTTCAAGATTTATAATGTGCTGATTGCTATTAAAATTTTTACCGTCAAATTTTTCTTAATTTTTGGAAACAAGCAGAAATCGCACGTAGCTAGATCTGGGGAATATGGTGCTGGGCTAATTTTTTCCTATACCAGAAAACGCAATAAATTTGCTTATCATTTGAGCCGTATTAGCTGAAGCATTATCGTGAAGTTGTTGTTGTTGTAGCAATGGTCAGAAGTTCGTTGTGAGTGTGTTACATGTTGTGTTGTTCCTCATCTTCCTCGGTGTTAAGTGATAGGAAGGTAGCTGCCTCTACTGGGTTCTCCCACAGCGATCTGGGGGTCAGGTGAGTGGGTGCAGCTGGACATCTGAAAATGTGATTTACATCGTGAGGTGTACCATTGCAGACGGGGCATGTGTTCGTGACATCCCGATCAATGCGAGACAGGTAGGAGTTAAGATGCGAACACCAACCCGACCTAAGCTGGGCATGTGTCGTCCTCACTGCTCTCGGAAGCGTTCTCTCGTCTGGAGAAATGGCTGGGAGTTGTGTCGAGAGGACTTCGTTTGGATCTAGTCTCGCGATTGATGCTTGTACCTCCTCATGGTGTATTGCTGCGATGGTCCCTCAAATCACGCCTGACATGCCTTGGTGGAGGCGTCTTGTCCATGAGGTCGGAGTTGGGGTGCTCCTCTCGGTAACAACCCACCAGGTACTGTTTTGCAAGAAGTTTGTTATGGTCCCTTAGAGGCATCGTCCTCGTTTCCTGATGTAGATGGTCCTGGGATGACATCCGGAAACAGCCAGTTACAGTACGGAGGGCGGCGTTTTGGTAGGCTTGGATGTTATTCCATTGTGTGGAACAGAGATTCTGCGACCACTGGAGCCGCATAGTTGGCTACAGACCTTCCGACTGCTTTGTATGTGACCAGTAGGGTCTCTTTATCCTTACCCCAGGTGCTACCGGCCAAGGCTTTAAGGATCCTATTCCTTCGGCGCATCCTGTTACACATTGTTGAAGCATGGGGGGATGACGTGGCCATACTGTCCAGGGTTACTCCTAGGATTTTAGGATGGTTCACGGTCGGAATAAGTTGGTTGCCAATTGAGATCCCTAGTTGCATCTTGACTTCCTTCGTCCAGGTGGTAAATAAGGTTGCCGAGGATTTGGGCGCGGATTCGATTAAATTCTTGCCCGTGAAGAAGGATTTAAGTTCTTGCAGGTAATCATTTAATCGTTTGCACTTTTCCGTGATGTTGTTCCCTGTTGCCAGTATGGAGCAGTTGTCTGCATAGCAGATAATTTCGATTCCTCCAAGTGGGGTTGGAATTCCAGAAAGGTAAAGGTTGAACAAGGAGGGAGACAAAACTCCTCCTTGTGGCACACCTTGTTTGATCTAACTTGGCTCTGATTTTTTGCTCCTGAATTCGGTGTAGGACTGCCTGCCCGCGAGGTATTTGGCAATCCACTTTGTGATATGCGTTGGAAGAGATGTATTGTAAAGATGCTGTGTGGCTGATTGTGTCGAAGGCTTTCGACAGGTCTAGTAGTGCCACCAGGATTGTTCTGTGACATGGACGAGGTTGGTTGGATGCGAGTTGTAATGGCATCTAGGGCCGTCGTCGTACTATGCATCCTTCTGAAGCACGGCGGTTTGCAAGCCTGATGCGGGCCGCAAGAGCAGGGTGAATCAATGCTTCGAGCGTTTTGGCAACTGGTGATAGAAGTGTGATGGGACAATAGGACTCGCCGAGTGTCGCTTTTTTCCCAGGTTTCAACATTTCCTTTCTTCCAGAGTTCCGGAACGATCAGTGATGTGATGGATAGATTGAATGTGGGCGTGAGGTATTCGATAGCTGGTGCGTCGAGATGTTTAAGCATTGTCATTGAGATTCCATCGGGTCCCAAGGCTTTCGAGTTGTCCGCTTTCCTGATTGCAGCAGCCACTTCGTCCGTGGTGAAGACAGGTATGTTGTCTGCAGTTCGGTTATGAATTCTCCTTCGGATTATGCGCTTTTGTCTGTCTGGTGGAGGATGTTCAATAAACTGCTAATTGAAGCGACTTGCACAATGGGCAGGGTTGGGGAATGAGTTTTCTCCGAACTGTATGGCGACATTTCCCATCTGTTTCGGTGGATTAGAGAGGGCACGGACTGTCGACCATAGTTTGCTAATACATGTTGTTAGATTGCATTCATTCAGATGCGAACTCCATTTTGACCTCTTATGTTCGGCCACTTGTCTTCGGATTTCACAGTTCAGTTCGTGAATTCTGGGATCGTCTGGGTTAGTGCTCCTGATGTTATCTCTCTCGTCTGCCAATCTGGCGGCTGTGGTAGGAAAGTTTGGCCTAATTTTAGGAATGCGTCCTGCAGGAATAAATTTCGCAGCCGCTTTATTGAGGACTTTCCTGATATTGGACTCGGCCTTACGTACGTCGGTGGGAGTTGGTAGGGCGAGGAATTTAGCACTTGTATAATCGGTAAAACTATTCCAGTCAGCTTCGTTGTGGTTGACAAAGGTGCGGTGTTCGACAGATACATGACATCTCTCGGTTTGTCAAGCCTTATCACGATTGGTAGGTGGTCCGATGATAGTGTAAGGACCGGCTCCCATTTTGTATTGTTTATGAGGCTAGCACTGGCAATCGTGATGTCTGGTAAGCTAGAACAGGTACCGGCAATACGGGTGGGCGTATCATCATTCAGTGTACAGAAGTCTGAGGCATCAAGTTGTTCTGCAATGGCTATACCTCTGGCGTCGTTGTTAAGATGTGAGTGCCAGAGTTCATGGTGAGCGTTAAAATCACCAAGCAGGAGACGGTGTTGACCATTGAGGAAAGTGTTGATATTTGCATGGTAGCCTGGGGGACAACTGGATATCGGTGGAATGTATATGTTGTAAATTTCAATGTCAACATTGCCTGATTTTAAGGCGATAGCTTGCACTTCCACGGTGGTGTCGTTGTTAGTGACATCTATTTCCCGGTATTGTACGGAGTGGTGAATGATGAAGGCAAGTCCTCCTCCAGCGTTGGTCAGCCTATCTTTCCTTATGATGATGTAATTTCCATGAGCGTTAAGGGACGAATTGGGATGTAGTTGCGTCTCCTGGATGGCTCCAACTTGAATGCGGTGTCTGTCCATGAATGAAGTGAGTTCGGCAATTTTGTTTTGCAGCCCGTTGCAATTTAGTTGAACGAGTGAGAGCGTGTTGAAAATGGCGATCGGTGGTGCAGGCGTAAGGTTCTTTTGTTGGGGAATCCTACTGGGTCTATTCGCAGGAGTCGTTGGGGTTGACTGAAAGCTCATGTGGGGGGGGGGGGGGGGGGGGGTGAAGCGTGTTAGATGAGCTCGCTGCTTGCGGACCTTGGTTTCTACACTGACTGGCAGTATACGAAGGATTCCAGTGCCTGTGATGGTTTAAACCGGAGCAGTTTCTCAGGTGGCACCACTCGTCGCAACAGTTGCATCTCACTGATGTTGCATTGGGATGCAGCTCTCTATTGCATATGCAGCAGATCCAAGGACCTGGGTTGTTTTCGATGCCGGCGCGGAGAAGTAGTATTGAGAGCAATTGGGCCGAGATGTGTTGCTCCCAATAAACACAAAAAACAGATACTGCATGTAACACACAAACATACGTGCTTCTTGCATTGAAGGGCAAAAACTCCTCTTCCATAGTCCTCCGCGTGGGCGCCCCCTGGAACGGCAGTGGTCACTGACCATTGCCAACCAGCGTCAAGCCGCCAGTGATGGCGGTGCGATGATTTGGTTGAGGTACCCCTGTGGTGTGGGGTGTGAAAAAAATACCACGGCCTTTCCCTTTGAGGGCCTGTCGTTAAAACCGACAATCAAAGGACAGGATGTGTATGCCAGCAACTTGCACTATCCGAAATCTTTATATGCTAACGAAACGTCAACTATGCCTCGGATAAGGACTGACTCAACGGTTACGACTTTTGGCTATCGTACAATGACAAAGATTGGATTCTGGAATGTGCGTACTCTCCTGGACAATGGATCAGAAGGTCCCCAGAACGCACGATTTCTTCAATTAGAGAGTGAATTTCTGAGGTACAAATTAAATATCTTAGGAGTTAGTGAGATAAGATGGTGGAACAGCGGAGAATTCATCTCTCCAACGGGCAGCACTGTAATGTTGTACTCCGGTAAACCTACCGGTAGTCGTCGTGAGTCAGGTGTGGGGCTCCTTTTAACCAGAGCCGCGCGAAACTGTCTCTTATCCTGGCAACCGGTCTCTGACAGGGTATTGACCGCCAGGTTCCGGACCAAAATGAGGAACATCTCAATAATACAATGTTATGCCCCTACTGAACCCGACAATGTCTTGGCAAAAGACTCCTTCTACGAAGAACTAAACGCCGTTCAGAGCAGAACACCTAAAGGTGACATTATAATGGTTATGGGTGATTTGAATGCGAAAGTTGGCGCTGATAACTATGGGCTCAGACATGTGATGGGGAGACACGGTCTTGGTGATCGTAATGACAACGGTGAAAGATTTGTAGAGTTCTGCAACTTTCACAGTCTCTTCATCGGTGGTACTATGTTTGAGCATAAGGACCACCACAAAATCAGTTGGTCCTCTGTTGATCGGCGCAGAACACAAAATCAGATCGACCATTTTGCCATTAGTGAAAGATTCAAGAGTTGCCTCCTGGACGTGCGAAACAAGAAGGGTGCCGATATTGGGATGGGAAGAGACCATTATCTTATGATCGCTAATGTTCGATTGCGTATTGCAGCCGTGCGCCGCCCCAGAGACGAAAGATCCAGGCCCCGCAAATTCAACACCGCTCGACTAAAAAATCCAGCTGTCTTACAACAATATAATGACCATCTTGCGCAAAAAGCGGCTGAGATAACTAGTCACCCAGATAGTGACATAAACGAAAACTGGGATGCCATAAAAAATGCGTACATTGATAGCGCAAATACCATCCTTGGCCCAAACCCGGATTGCCGGAATAAGCCCTGGATGTCCGACGCTTCATGGCAGCGGATTGTTGAAAGAAAGGAGCTGAAAGTTCGTTTGGCTGCAGCATCAGACGACAATCGAAGCAGCATCGAACTCCTTTACCGTCAGAAAGCTCGAGAAGTTCAGCGTAGTGTGCGACGCGATAAAAGAGTTTATGCCAATTCTCTTTTAGCGTCAGCAGAAGAAGCCGCTAGAAGTAACAACTTAAACGCCGTATACGGTGTCATCAAGGAGTTTACAGGTGGTCGTAACTCCTGCCAACATCCGGTGAAAGATAGTGATGGAAAGCTACTTATCTTGGAAGAAGATCAAATGAGGCGGTGGAAAGAACACTTCGCCGCGGTCTTGAACCGTGTAACCTCTGGTGAAATTCCCCCTCATATAGATAATTTAGCTAACCATCAAAATGTGCGTATACGGTCCACTGCCCCGACTAAAGAGGAAATAGTCACTGCAATTATTGCACTAAAACGAGGAAAGGCCGCCGGACTTGACGGCATCCCTGCCGAACTTTATCAAGCAGCGCCAAGCGTAACTGCCGATTTGCTGCACCCACTTGTTGATAAAGCGTGGAATACAGATAGCTTTCCCACTGAGTGGAAGGAAGGTTTGATCATCAAACTTCCAAAGAAGGGTAGCCTCACAGACTGTAATAATTGGAGAGGCATTTGTGTGCTTCCTGCCGTTGCCAAGATAATAGCTAAAATCGTCCTGGAAAGACTAAAGGCCCACTTAGAAAGCACAATTGATGAAGAGCAGGCTGGCTTTCGATCCGGATTCTCCTGTGTCGATCACATTAACACCTTGCGAATCATCATCGAGCAATGCGCTGAATACGATTCCCCGCTTCACTTGCTTTTCATCGATTTCGAAAAGGCTTTCGATAGTGTGAACCGGGATTCTATATGGGCGGCCTTGCGCAGGAGAGGCATCCCCGAGAAGCTTGTGGCTATTATTAAGGCAACCTATGACGGCGCGAAATGTCGCGTTCTGCATAAAGGTAAGGTGTCGGGGGACTTTGAGATTCGCAGTGGAGTTCGGCAGGGGTGCATCCTCTCACCGATCCTATTCCTCATTGTGATCGGCGATGTGTTGCATGCAGCCTTATCCGGACTCGACAGAGGAATTCAATGGACTTTGACATCTTATCTACAACATCTTGACTACGCTGACGACATATGCCTACTCTCCCACAAAATCATGGATCTGTCCGCAATGGCGTTAGATCTCGAGAGGGAGGCAAGCAAGGTTGGGCTAAAGATTAATACCAACAAGACCAAGGTTCTTAGCCCGCCGTTGCGAAAAAGAAATCCGACACCTATTGCCATCAATATTAATGGGCAGCCTGTGGAGAAGGTGGACAACTTCGTCTACCTGGGTAGCATTGTTGCCGAAAATGGTGGTACGGAGCAGGACATCGCTCGTCGTATCAACCAGGCTAAACGCGCATACGGCATGCTGTCCAAAATCTGGCAGAGCAGTTATCTCAGCATCAAGACCAAGCTGGGCCTGTTTCGCTCCCTGGTACTATCAGTGCTTTTGTATGGGAGCAGTACATGGAAAGTTTCCGTAGGAGTTACCAGAAAGCTGCAAGTTTTCGTCAACTCATGTCTTCGTCGAATTTTAAGAATTTTCTGGCCCGAAACAATATCAAATGAAGAGCTAAGTCGGCGTACGGGTCAGATGCCAATCGACGAATTGATACGCAGGCGAAAATGGCAGTGGATAGGTCACACATTGCGGAAGAGTGATAACTGCATTGCTATGCATGCCATGAAATGGAACCCCATTTCCAACCAAGGCCGACCAAGAGGGGGTCCTCGAATCACATGGCGTCGATCTGTGGCAAAGGAGTGTCAGATACTGGGTAAGTCTTTTGGGGAGTTGCGCCCCATTGCCCAGAACAGAGTACGATGGCGCGCAGGAGTGGTTGACGCGCTATGCCCCGCTAGGGGTTAAGGCAAAGTAGTATTGAAGGGGTTTGGCAGCTCATGGCCGTTGTAAAAACGGGTCGCTCCGGTGCATAGAACCGGCTGCCGCAGGAAACGATTATCGTGAAGTAATTGTGCATCACAGAAGCTTTCATCCCGGGACTGGGCCTCTCTGCATCACTTTACTTACTCAACGTAAGTGACTTATCAATCTATCGAGTGCGAACCCTAGCAGATTGTTTAATTAGAATGGAAATTTATCAAAATATTCCCTTTTAAAAATAAGTTTGTTAATTGAGTGAAAGTCAATTATATCCTTCAAGCTGTTATATAAGATAATAGACCGTGTAATCGGTTCATTAAGACCATAATTCACTCTATGAAAAGGCTGAATAAAAAGATTGTTGCGCCGCAAATCGTGTGAGACATCTCTAACTACAAAGTAATTTTTAATATCTTCACACGAAATGTGAGAGCATAGCAAGTCTCTTATAAACATCGCGTTCAGGAAAGTCCTTCTATAAGCTAACGTTTGTAAACCAAATAAGGCACAACGAGTACTATAATCAGGCTTAAAACGCCAGCCAATTTGGTAAATAGCAAAACGAGTAAAATTATGTTGAATTCTCTCTATACGTTCGATATGAACATTATAGAAAGGATTCCACACAATTGAACAATATTCAAGAATCGAACGAACAAATGAAGAATATAGAATCTTCAAAGTATAAGGATCATTAAATTCGCGCGCGTTCCGTTTAACAAACCCTAACATGCTATTCGCTTTTGACAAAATGTAATCAGTATGTGGTCGAAATGAAAGCTTTTGATCAAAAATCACACCTAAGTCGGATATCTCAGAAACTCTTTCAAGAACACTACCTGCTATGGAGTACTCATAAAAGAGAGGATTTTTTATTCTAAACGCGCTCAAAACTTTACATTTACTAACATTTAAATTTAAATTATTATCGCGGCACCAATTTTCCAATTTCTCTAAATCGCATTGCATTTTGAGACAGTCGCTTACGTCGCCAATTTTCATAGCAATTTTCATATCATCCGCGAACTGCCATACCCGCACGTATTCAAAATTTTGGATGATATCATTTACAAAAACTAAAAAGAATATCGGCCCTAAATGACTTCCTTGTCAGCCTTCGAGAAGTCGGTATACACAACATCAACCTGCATGCTCTCTTCCATAGAATCAGCAACAAATTTAGTAAAGGAAACTAAATTTGTTGTAGTTAATCTACCTTTAAGGAAGCCATGCTGACATGGCGATATTAACTCGCTGATCAAGACATCTATTTTATTTTTAACAATTAATTCAAAAAGCTTCGGGATAGCCGATAGTTTAGCTATAGGCCTATAATTGTCTATATGATGTTTTTGACCCTTCTTATGAACAGGAGTAATAAAAGATGTCTTCCATTCATCAAGGAAAACACCTGTAGACAATGACATATTAAAAATGTTCGTTAGAGGACGACATAATGACTGCATGCAATTCTTTAGAAAAATGTTAGGAATGCAATCAGGTCCGGCTTGAATACTAATATCAAGCTCAGTCATAGCACATAGCAGGTCATCTTCAGAAATCTGAAGAGCACTATTAAGACGTTCATGGGCCATTTGAGCAATCGGGAATCTCCCATTGATATTGTCATTCAATTCCGACGAAACCGAACCTGGCGTATCATAAACCGAATTGAAAAAAACTTGCAAAACCATCACATACCGATTGAACATCATTATAAAAATTACCATTGAGTTTTAAATTTTTCGGAATGTCCGTATTCTTGCGTTTACTGTTTATAAATTTCCAAAAAGCTTTACTATCATTCTTTATATTTTGCTCCGCTCGAGCAATATATTGTTTATAAAGATATTTATTTAACAATTCATACTCTTTCCTCAATCTAAAAAAGTTAGCTTTGTTAACAAGAGACTGTGAATTTTTAAATAATTTATGTGCTTTATTTTTTGAATTTTTAAGTTGGTCCAACTCCTTGGTAGCCCAAGGATTTCTCTGTTTTTTGTTAAAATATTTTAGAGGAACATATTTATCAATAGCTTCAGATAATATTGATTTGAAAATATCATAAGACTCAACAATACTTTTATTTGAGAAAATAGAAGTCCAGTCAATATCAGAAAAGTAAGTATTCAAATCAGCATATCTGGCTTTTTCAAAATTTCTACTAGGAGTGACAACCAGCTCTTCCTGAATGTAATCATAAAATATAAAATCTAAAAGAAGAGCATAATGATGTACTGAATTCGGCAAAAGTGGGTAATCTACTCTAAGAAATATCGGCGCAGTTCCCTTTTTCTAGAAAATTTTTGAAAACTTCCGGTAAGCAAGTTTCTATATACCACTTAGAACTTTTCCGTTTGACCAGTATCTATGAGAATTGTAGTTACAATTTATGTACTGGTGAAGTAAATCGACATCATTACTTCTTTTACTGACTTTTGTAGCCTTGCTCTAATACTCAATTACCCTAACTCCTTGTGGGGCATAGCGCGTCAACTGTTCCATGTGGCCCAGTTGACGTTTCGTTGGCATAAAGTGTTTTCGGAGAATGCAGTTGCCAGGATGCACCTCCTGCACATCCATGGCCACGAATGTCGTCGTGGACGGGATTCGAACCCGAAACGTCGGTAGTCGAACATAAGACTAATGCCTCAACACACTGCGCTACCGGTCGCCCCAACCTTCTGGGGTCCATAGAAAATACTGCTGTTGGGTTTCCGGGTCGTACTTATAAAACCAAGATTCTTAACCTATGACGATTCGTTCCTGCAGCAGATGGTTCTACGCACCGGAGTGACCAGTGTTTCACGGCCAAGACCTGCCACATTCCCTTCGACGCAAGAAGGAAGATATATGTATGTGAGGTTACTCACCACAAAATCATTCCTCAACTCCTATGGCGACTACAACATCGTCAGAGAGAGTGTCCAATGATGGTGATGGAGTTGCATTTCTAATTTACCACTCAGTACAATATTGTGAAATTGACGTTACACTGGCCATAGGTGCAATCCATAGCTATTCAATCAGGCAATATGATATTGAAATCTACAACATATACACTCCACATGTATCCACTCATGCTCACTGGCATCGCCTCCTACTCAGTGGAGTCGATAGGGGGGTGATCAAGGAGATAAATCCCCCCCCCCCTCCCCGTCCTCATGAGTTCTTATACAGTCGCTAATATGTTATGTACGAGTAGAATCCTAAATACATACTGACTTTAAACTTAAAATTCAAACTCATCTGAAATTAACTTTCAAAAACTAAACTAGGAATAAAGTCATCAGTCCGATACATGAAAGCTACTTTATTGACATGACATTTTATTTATGGCCTTTTTTTTGCAGCCATCCATAATGATGTCAACCAGATGACTAGTGCATACTACTTTGCCTTAACCCCTAGTGGGGCATAGCGCGTCAACTATTCCTGCGCGCCATCGTACTTTGTTCTGGGCAATGAGTGCTTGACACTCCTTTGCCACAGATCGACGCCATGTGATTCTAGGACCCCCTCTTGATCGGCCTTGGTTGGAAATGGGGTTCCATTTCATGGCATGCAAAGCAATGCAGTTATCACTCTTCCGCAATGTGTAACCTATCCACTGTCATTTTCGCCTGCGTATCAATTCGTCGATTGACATCTGCCCCGTGCGCCGACTTAGCTCTTCATTTGATATTATTTCGGGCCAGAATATTCTTAGAATTCGACGAAGACATGAATTGACGAAAACTTGCGGCTTTCTGATAACTCTTACGGAAACTTTACATGTACTGCTCCCATACAAAAGCACAGACAGTACCAGGGAGCGAAACAGGGCCAGCTTGGTCTTGATGCTGAGATAATTACTCTGCTAGATTTTGGACAGCATGCCGTATGCGCATTTAGCCTGGTTGATAAGACGAGCGATGTCCTGCTCCGTACCACTATTTTCGGCAACAATGCTACCCAGATAGACGAAATTGTCCACCTTCTCGACAGGCTGCCCATTAATATTGATGGCAATACGTATCGGATTTCCTTGGTCGTGTTGGTATTAATCTTTAGCCCAACCTTGCTTGCCGCCCTCTCAAGATATAACGCCATTGCAGGCAGATCCATCAATTTGTGGGAGAGTAGGCATATGTCGTCAGCGTAGTCAAGATGTTGTAGATAAGATGTCAAAGTCCATTGAATTCCTCTATCGAGTCCGGAAAGGGCTGCATGCAACACATCGCCGATTCCAGGACGATTTTAGCTACATATTATCTTGGCAACGGCAGGGAGACATTGCGGACATTGTGTTTTATAAAAGTGAGAGCTAAAGACAATAAATAGAACTAAACATGAATCTTTCGGAGTCTGTACAAGCGATTATCGATGCACAGCAACGTCGCGCCTTCGAAATGGAGGATATTCGCGAAAATCTGTGCAAGTTGAAAATCGATAAACGGACATCTGAAAAATTTTGCGAAGGCTGGGAAAGGATTTGTGGCATCTTCTCCCTTTACCAAAAAGACCCGGTAGGAGATAACGCAGAAAGTGAAAGTGCAGATAATGATAAAGTGGCCACACCTAGTCAGGACAATGGAAAGGACGACCATACCTTTGACCCGGACAATAAAAGTGCAAAAATGCCGCGTGTTATTCAGCGCGAAAAGATTGAGCCGATTCCGTCGACGTCGGCATATCACTTCGATCGTGCCCGAGATTTCGTTGAACTTTCGAATTATCATCGTCGTGATGATATGTTGCCTGAATCTTGGTCGAAACCAGCACCACCGCGAACCGAATTTAGGGACACGCGTCTCACGTTCCCGCGAAGCGATGCGACTCGCGGCGAAACAGTTCACGATCGCGAACGCCGAGAGCATTTCGATCGCTAATGCCGAGAGCATTTCGATCATGAACGTCGAGTGCATTTCGATCGCGAACGCCGAGAGCATTTCGATCACGAACGTCGATTGCTTTTCGATCGCGATATGTTCACGAGGGATTCGGTTTACGACCGAGAACATCATGCCAATTTCGATCCGGAAATCGAAAGGCCGCGAATTTTTTCGTACTCGGACCGACCAGAAGACATCCGCTATGAATCTGATCGGTCAATGCCACATTGGAACCGTTTTTATCGATCTCGTCCGAGTCCACCAGTTCCCAACATTCCCGTATTCAATGGAGACATTCGTCAATATGAATTGTTTAGGAGCATTTTTAACTCAATATACGACGGTTCTGACGTGAGTGACACCGAACGGCTTATGATGCTCCAAAGCAAATTGGATGGCGACGCGAAACGTGTCATCGAGCATCTGGGAGTCTATGGTGGAAATTACCGCCAAGCCTGGGAGCTCCTTAATAGGAGGTATAGCAGTCGTCGTGCCCTGGTAGAGAAAGAAATCCAGATGTTAATTGATTTGCCGGAGATCTCTCAGGGGAATGTGAGTTCCATTGGAAAAGCACTAGATATAATGCGGTCGGTCATCCAGAATTTTCGAAAGGCTGGTTTCGATCCCAGGGAGGGTGTTCCGTTCATCCCATTCGTTATTACAAGGAAAATGGACACACTCACTCGTCGTGAGTTCGACGCATCGTTACGAGATCCACGAATGCCAGTGATGATAGACGATGTTGACTCGTTTCTGGAAAATCGGCATATCATCATGTCAGTTTGCAGTCATCACACGGGAAAACGAGAAACCGGAGAGAGCATAACTACTTTGCTCAAGGAAGCCCAAAAATGTCATCGGAAGGAGACAAGGATGAATTCAGGAATAATGATAAATCGAAGAAATCTCAAGACAAAACGAAAAACTTAAAGTGCTTCATCTGCGCGGAAGACCATTTTACCGTCACTTGTAAGAAGTTGATAGACACCGAAGATAAGGAGGCCTTATTGAGGCACTACAAAATTTGTATCTTCTGTTTGTCTCACCGCTTTGACTTCAAGACTCCTTGTCGTAAGCGGGAATCGTTAAAATGCGAGATATGCAAGGAAAACCATTTGACAATAATGCATCCAACAATATCCCAAAAACCTGAAATCGCTGCCTTTTGTGAGAATGCCACGGATTTGTCTTCATCCAGTATAATTCTTCCCACAGCAATCGCAAAAATCGAGGGATTAGATGGACACACCATGACCGTACGCTGCCTGATTGACCAAGGAAGTCAAAGCAGCTACATTTCAGAAGATTTAGTTCAAAAATTGCGGCATAGGAAAAAACGAACATCCGTCGAAGTATTCGGAGTCGGAGGAATTTCTGCGGAAAAAATAACGTCGATTGTCAATTTGAATATTCGTTTAAATGTTGACACTTTGATCAAAACTAAAGCCCTGGTTGTCAAACGAGTAACAAAAGCCCGTCTTCCTCATGTACCCCCGCAAATAATTCGAGCTTTGCAGAACAAACAACAAGCGGATCCTGCATTCAAGCACGCTTCCCACGTTCCAATGTTGCTAGGTTCTAACATTTTGCCGTCTATCTTCATTGAGGGAGTGGAAACTTTGAACGGATACCTGCTCCAAAACACCAAGCTAGGATGGATTGTGTCGGGCCCAGCAGCGGATACCAACCAAACAAAGTGTACAACAGATTCGCACAGTAGTAACGTGACAAAGTTTACTTCAGCCCACGTTTCTTTCGCAGAAATTGAGCAGCGTCTGATAGAATTCTGGGATATGCCTCTAAAATACGATAACACCGGTCTTGCGGAGGAGGATTATTGTGAAAAATTGTTCCAAGAGAAACATTACCGTACAAGTGATGGTCGCTACGTTGTCCCGATCCCTTGGCGTCAAGATGGTCCAGTACTTGGAAATTCCTACCATAAAGCAGTTTGGTTATATAGAATTCAGGAGAAAAAGTGGCTAAAGAACCCCGCACATAAGAAAATGTCAGACGACTTCATGCAAGAATATGCAACTTTGGGTCACATGAGTGCCGTCCCGAAAAATATGCAAAGTGATATTAGCAGTGCAGTATACTATTTTCCATATCTGAGCGTAATCCGACATGATGCCGTTACCAGCAAACTAAGGAATGTTTTCAATGCATCCAGCCCATCTAGCAACGGAGTGAGCTTGAACGACTGCATACACCCTGGGCCTAAATTACAAACACATATCTTTGACATCATCACGAGGATACGACAATTTAAGTTCATCTTCTTCGGTGATATTACAAAAATGTATCGTCAGATCCTGCTTCCTGAGGAAGATCGCCACAAGTTACGCATTTTATGGCGTTCTAGTCCCGAGGAACCACTCGAAGAATATTCGTTAAACACTATCACGTATGGCTTGGATTGTGCACCTTGGCAAGCGATCCGAACTCTGCATCAAATTGCTTGTGATAATGCACCCGATGAACACACGAAGTGGATAATTCAGAACGCGTTTTATGTAGATGATTTGGTTTACGGTGCTCACAGTATCGAAAACGCTCAGGACCTTATTGCAAAAATAACCTCAACCTTGCACAAGGGTGGTATGATGCTGACCAAATGGGCGTCCAATGAACCTCAAGTGCTGGAACATGTCGACAAAGAACACCACATCCACTCATTTGCGCAATACCAACAAAATGGAGATTCCTTAAAATTGCTTGGAATACGTTACAACTCTCAAGACGATTGTTTCTACTACAATATCAAAATGCCTACGAATATCGTGTATACCAAACGAGGAATTTTGAGTATTGCTGCTTCAATTTACGACCCAATTGGTTGGATTTTGCCAGTTGTCATGAAGCTTCGGATGGGAATTCAAATGCTATGGAAGAAAGGTTATGATTGGGATGAAAAAATTGACCCTGTTTTACAGAAACAGCTTGACAAATCTACTTTAACGTTGGAAAAAATAAACGAAGTTGCTATTCCAAGGTGGACAGGTAATGATAATCCGGAAATTCCTACAGAACTCATTGGATTCAGCGATGCATCAGCCAATGGATATGCAGCAGTAATATATAGCCGAGTGCTTACAGAAACAGGATATGTGGTACGATTGATAGCGGCTAAAGGTCGAGTCACCCCTCTGAAAACCGAATCGACCGAAAATCTTACTACGATTCCAAAACTAGAGCTAGAAAGTATCTTGTTATTGGCAAATCTCATTGGGGAAGTTAAGAGAAGTTTTGGCGACATCCCAATAGTATGTCATGCTTATACTGACTCCGAAGTGGCCCTTAGCTGGGTACGAAGTCGAAAGGACATAGCCGATAAATTTGTTAAACGTCGAGTGGCGAAAATTAAAAAAATAATTGCACCAACGGATCTACATCATGTTGGCACGGATGAAAACCCAGCAGATTGCAGTTCAAGAGGCCTTTTCCCAGAAAATTTCGTGAATCATGCACTTTGGTTTAATGGACCAAACTTCCTCAAAGGTGAAGTACCTAAAACCCCTTATAGAACAGAAGCTGTCGTTTCGAATGTCGCTATAACTCAAACTGATGTAAAAGAATCACGTTACGATTTCATTGAAAGGTTCTCATCCCTGAAGAAATTAATAAATGTAATAGCTCGATGCTTAAGATGGAAGAACAAAAACAGAGGAGCGTTAACCGTAGGAGAGCGTCGCAATGCTGAACATGCGATCATTAGATGTCAGCAGATGGAGTTATTTGATGACCAAATTACCAAAATTAAAAAGCAAATACCAGTTCAGGCGCATCATTGGTTATCGACCCTAAATCCATTTATCGATAAAAAAAACCGACCTACTGAGGGTAGGAGGGAGGCTTGAGTATTCGCACCTATCAGACAAAAAAAAACTTCCGATTATTTTGAGTAAATCGCACTTATTGGACCTTATCATCAAAGACACTCATGAAAGTTATCAACACTGTGGAAACGGAGTAACCATTCTGTATATTCGTGAGAGATTCTTTGCTCCAGCGTTACAGCAGCAAGTAAAGAAGTGGACAAGAAAATGCACTGTTTGTATAAGGATGCGGGCTAAAAACGTTCAACCGTTAATGGCAGACTTGCATCCAGACCGAGTAACACCATCATTCGTTTTTCAAAATGTTGGGACGGATCTTTGCGGACCTTTTCATATAAAGTCAAGTTTCTTCAGATTTGCGAAGCCAATGAAAGTTTATGTGGCCGTTTTCGTTTGTATGTCCACTAAACTGATACACTTGGAAATTTGCTCAGACTTGAGCACTAATACATATTTATCTGCGTTTAGCAGATTTGCGAGTCGCAGAGGTCAACCCAACACAATCCGATCAGACAATGGAACCAACTTGGTCGGAGCCGCGAAAGTCCTTAAGGATGCATGGGGAAAGAACAAACTCAAGCTAGAGGAAGAATTTGCCCAAAGAAGTATTGTGTGGCTCCACAATCCACCTAAAGCCAGTCATTTTGGTGGCCTCTTCGAAACGGCCGTAGGAAGCTTAAAAGGATTCATTAAACGCCAGCCATCAATTGAGAAGTTAACATATGAACAATTCAATACAGCGGTATGCGGATGGGAGGCCATTATTAATAGTCGCCCCCCTATATCCAATCAATGACAACTCTGGGAACATAGATGTTTTAACACCGGCACATTTCGTCATTCAGCGGAGCCTAATTGCACCTCCAATGGGGAATGGACTAAAAGAAGACGTCCATGCCACAAAAAGATGGCTTCAGATCCAAGAGTTACAACAACTATTCTGGAAGAAGTTTGAAAATGAATATTTGCATCAACTACAAAAGCGATATAAGTGGAAATATCCTGGCCGGCAACTTAATGAAGGTGATATAGTGCTTCTCAAAGATTCAGCCTGCACGCCATTAGCATGGAAGATGGCTCGGGTAAGTCAAACATATCCCGATTCTAAAGGAATTGTAAGACAAGTCCTGTTAAAAACCAATAAACGATCCAATGTGCACCGCGCTGTTCATCAATTAGTACCGCTTATGCCTGAAGATGAAAACATGACGTCTAACGAAACGCACTAACTGACGAGGGTTACCCGGTCGAAAACAAAGAAGGTCCCAACTACCCATCAGTTAGTCAACGTAAGTCAGCAAATTATTGGCAAACCAAAAACAGCAGCTAGTGTATCCGGAAGCTCGTTATCAAAAATCATGACGTTAATGTTATGCTGCCTACTAGTGACATCATTTAGTACCCCTGCAATGGCACAATCTAAATTACATTACAAAATTCTCAATAAAACAGAAGTAATTCCTCTTGGCGAGGCTCAGATTAGAGCCATAAATCTAAATTTTACTATAGCGACTTCTATAAATATAACGAGAGACTTCGAAATAATTGACAATCAGTTTAACGAATTTAAAACCTTCTGCGCCACGGAGAAAAATATGAAAAATCACACTAAGATACACTGCACCAAGTTAAGTTCAGCGCTCCAAAACGAATTGGACTCTCTCAAGGCAACACTAAATGCCGAATACGAAGTGAAATCAAAACGAGCGGCAATAATGGGAACACTCCTTATGAATATGGGTAAAGGAGCTTTGAAAGTAGGAACGAAATATCTTCCCCACGTGATAACTACGGGTATATTGGGATACTTTGGTTATGAAAATGCCCAGCTAAATAATAAAATAAAATCAATAGAAGAAAAAAATGCAAAGCTTGCATTATTAGCATTAAACCTCACGGAATTGGAATATAGCCAAGTTGAAGAACAATTGGACAAGGTTATACTGAAGCAACAGGAAATTTTGTTCGAAGAGAAGATAACAGACTATGCAACCGGAATCCAGGTCCTAATTAGCGAGGTGCTAACTAAACATCAGCAGCTTAATGAGTTAACGAACTTAAAAAGTATGTTGCAACAATCCAAAACATGATCCCGAATATAACTATCCCTGCAGTGAACGACAATCAATCCCTCTTTCGAACATTCCCAATAAAGAAACTAAGCCGAAATGGACAGATCATTATAAGCTACTTAATTCCATTGGCATATCAGGATAAATATCAGGAGGTGGCGGTTATATCCATTCCCAAAAATAACAAAGTTTTTGTATTTGAGAATGGTGAGCCAGTTCAACGCATGGTAGTAACTCCAAATGGCGAAAAATATTTCCTACCATCGGAAGCAAATGACATATGGCCGCATTATTATGAATCAGTCATCTTCAGGAAGGCTCCATCCTGTTCCAGCAAACTATACTTAGGAGTTGAAGCAGTCAATCAGTGGTGTCAGGAGAAACAAATAAGTAACAAAACCGCATTCTTCCGCCTCAAAAAGGATCTGGCCGTCGTGTACGCATTAGAATCCAGAATAACGTTGAGGTGTAACGAAAGCGTGATAACTTTTCCCGCAGCAGTCAGTAAAGTTGAATTCGAAGGATGCGAAATGGAGTCCGCTGACTTCAAAATCGAGAGTGTTACAGCGATGAATGCCGAAGCCAAATGGACAGACATCGCTGATATTTTGAACCCTGGCTTATCACCCGAAATCGAAGACGTCCTACCACTCAACATCTCAAATAAGGAAATAACCACGTTAAAACAGAGAATAAAGGACGAAGTAAGCACCAACTCCGAATCTCCGCATTCTGATACACTTGAGAAGTACGGTACACTATGTGGAATTGCGGGAGGCAGCATAAGTGTGTTAGTCATCGTTTTCTCTACCATTGGTAAACTATTCCGTCAACGACACCCCGAACCGACCACTTCGAATTTCATCAGCCATCTATCAGCAGAGGACAGGAGAATGGGAACCTGGTTCAATTTACAGCCATTAGATGGACCCACCATAGCGACGAGTTCTTCCGTGGCCACCAATCAACAAACATAAACTACAATCAACCTATACTACAATCAACAAACATAAACTACAATCAACCTATACTACAATCAACAAACATAGACTAAAAAAAAAAATCAACAATCAACCGCAATATATCAGAATTCAGAATTGTAATTTCGTTTCCATGCACGTTTATCCACACTAATGCTAAGTAACGTAACTATTATCAAATTTCATACAGTTCTTAATTTGAAAATATTAGATACAAAAAAAAAATGGTTATCAAGTCTCGGAAATTTGTCATATTTCGCGGGGGGAATGTGTTTATGAGAATATTCCGATTCCAAAGTTCAACGCAATGACCAAGGCATGTACTTATAATCATGTTTGCATATGATCATATTACGGCCTTTCGCAATCACCTTGATGACGCTCCTTGCACTTTTTAACTGACCTAGATATGGGTCATGTTGCAAAGTTCATCGCTCGGCATGAAGCAATTGCGAGTTTTGTTGCGTTGGACTTTTAGGAGGAAATAAGCTAGTAATCGATTTTCATGTTGGAAAATAAGATATTCAGTTTTGTTGTGAAGCTCACCTCGCGAAGAGGTTGAAAATAAAGTTTTACGTGAACGATAACCCGAGTGTTTTCATTCAGAAGTTTTTCCGTTTTATTCAATGAGTTTTAAAATTTAATTTAGTTTAACATAATTTGAAGAGATAAAAAAATAAAGTATAATTGCGAATCTACATTTTATGTGCCTATTTCATTCTCCAAATAATATGCTCTCAGCGCATTTTTGAAGGTGTTCAAGTTTGGTGATTTACAGATGTGTAAAGGTAGTCCCTTGAACAATCTTGGCGCAATATAGAAAGTATGTCCTGCTGCAGTCTTAGTGTTATATCTGGGCTCATGTATTGGACCACGAAATTGCCTACGCGTTAAATAACCAGTGTCGCTTTCAGATGGGAAAAACTGCCGATGGCCATATATAAACTTCAAGATTTTAATTTTGTACAGAATTGGGATAGTCATTACACCAAATTCTTTGTAAACCTGATGTGTAGGATACTGAACAGGTTTCTTTAGGCATATTTCAATTATTTTTTTATGTAGCATTATTAGTGGTGATAAATTACTAACTGATATTCCACCCCATGCAATAATTCCATATTCAATAACTGATTGTATGAGTGATGTAAAGACAACTCGCAGTAGGCTTTTTGATATTATTGATCTAAGTTCAACAAACTTATATATGTATAATTTTTCTAAGTCGGTTGCATACATATGTCACATGTTCTCCCCATCGCAAATTCCGGTCAATTACAACGCCCAGATATTTGGTACTATCCTTATTACAAAGTATAGGACAGGTACAGCTCTCTGCAACTGATTCACAATGATCGTGCATAGTAATCCGTTCCTCTGCAGGTGGCCCTCCATTAGCCGTAAGAGCAAATGGAACAACTACCGTTTTATTTACATTGGCGCTGACTGCATTAACACGCAGCCAATGCAGTATCACCCTCATTCCATTATTTGCATAGAGGTAAACCTCTTTCCAATTGGATCCATGAAACACTGCTACCGTATCGTCAGCAAACGCATACATAGAACAGTTTGATAGTTTTATCTTTAGTAGATCGTTTATATATATTAAAAAAAATACCGGTCCTAATACTGTGCCCTGCGGAACGCCAATATCTACACAGAATTTGCAGCTCGTGCATTCATCTACCTATATACGTACTACTTGGGACCTTTGATGAAGGTAACTTTTAAATAAATTTAAAGCTATGCCCCTAATACCTATATGCTCCAATTTTGCAAGCAATTTGTTATGATTGACAGTGTCAAAGGCCTTTTTAAAATCTAGAAATATACCTAAACATTTGTTGCCTTTGTCTAAGTTCGTTACAATTGTTTTTGTAACATTAAAAATAGCGTCATCTGTACTCATGGACATTCTAAAACTAAATTGATTATCAGAAAATATATTTTTAACCTCTAAGTATTTCAAAAGCTTGTTTTTAATCGCTTTTTCGAATAGTTTGGATAAACTTGACAACAAAGATATTGGGCGATAGTTATCCAGATCACTTCTGTCACCACTCTTGTGTATTGGTACAACCAATGCACTTTTTAAAACAGTTGGAAACACACCTTGATTGAGGCATAAGTTAAATACATGAGCTAGAGGCATAACTAAACTAATAGCATTATCCTTTATATACGAGTATTTTGAATGTATGCCATCAATCCCGGGGGCAACACTGGATTTTAATTGACAAATAAGCTGAAGGATTTCATATTCAATTATAGGTTTCCAGAAGAATGAATCATGGAACTAACTTTGGTTATCACTCATTGATAACATTCTATCCACATCAACAATTGGTGATATACTGCTGGCAATTTTATGTCCAACATTAACAAAATGGTTGTTGAATTCAGTGGCTATATCCTGCAGTGACGTGCAGTGGAAATTTTTCATAGTCAAGCAGTTGGGCGCCCTAAAGCCAATTTAGCATAAACAAAAATGGACTGTATAATAGATTATGGACAGTCACAAAAACATTTATACCAAGCGGCTTTAAGCCTTAAAGAAGAAATCAGGAAAGATATAAATAAAATATTGGCACATATATTCGGAATACAACAAAAAAATAAATAAATAAAGTATCACTAATAAAAAAAATGATAAATAAATATTATGTTAATTAAAACTAAGAAAAATTCAGGGGTATTTGAAATAAATAAATATTCTTTCGCCATTGCCATTTATTTGTATTCCAAATCTATGCGCCGTTCTTTAAGTAAAAACTCTTTAATCACATTATCAAAAAAATCGTTTTCTCTTCGCATTTGTATAAGAAGATCCTTTTCAACCGCAATTAAAGCAAGATCCGAAAGTCGTTCTTGGGATTGGCGATTTCTCAAAAATGTGTGAACGCGCTTTAGTGTTGAAAATGACCTTTCCGCAGTTGCCACTGTGACTGGAATTGACGTTAATAATTTTGCTAAAATATGAACTTGCTTAAAACCGTTTGCGACATAAGGCCGTTTTTGAAAATAATCGAGAATTTTACTAATAGGATTCGCGTTTTTAAACTCATCTGAAGAATAAATAACTTTTAGCTCATTTTTCAACTTTATTCTGTCGAAAAATTGACCGTGATATTCAATAAGTGAGTCAAAATTTTTATCGGGAAAATTTGACTTGAATTTAGAAAAATAATTCGGTTCAAGCAACTCTATAAATGAAAGATCTTTAAACGAATGGAATCGATCTCGAATTTGCCCGAGAATAACATCTATAATCTCCCGAAATATCCGCCGTAAATTTTGTAAAGGATCTATCGCATTTCTACATTTCTTACGTGGTGGCTGATATTCTGCTGTAACTGTCGAATAGAAATTATCAAACTTTTTAGAAAAGTCATTTTCAAGCCAATTTTCAAATTCAATAATTTTTTGGCTTGCATATGAAATGTTTACCACTTTGCTCTGAATAATATTAAATAATATATCAGTTTTCGAAAAAATTTCAGAAAAAATTAACAGATATAATTGAAAATCTGACTCTGCGAATTTTTGTAAGTATATATCGGAAAAAGTCAAGGAATCGCCATCCCAGTGTTGAGAACCATTCGAAATTGTCTCAAAAACTGTACAAATTTCATGCTTATGTTCAAATATAACGTTAATAATACGCGAATGATAATGCCAACGCGTTTTGGAAACCGATGGTAAACGACGATTTACTATATTTGCAAAAAGGTCCGACCTTTTAGTGGATGTATTAAAAAATGATGCGATTTTATTGATGTGCGCGAAAAATAATTTAATTTCCGGAATAAACTCAACTGCTTTAGACAATACTAGATTTAGTGAATGAGCGTAACATGGAACGAAAATTGCCGATTTATGTTTTTCCCGAATTAAAGTCTGAACTCCACGAATTTGAGAACTCATTACTGCTGCGCCATCGTAAAATTTGTGCAATTAATTTCTTATCGATATTAAAATTTTGCAATTGTTTTAAAATGTGAGAGCTTATTGCTGTAGCTGTACGATTAGCGCTTACATCCAAAAATCCGATAAATCTTTCTTCAATCTCATTTGATATTGTATATCTAAAAATCATCGTTAATTGTTCCCGACCGCTAACATCTGGCGTTTCGTCGACCATTACAGCTACAAATGGAGCCTCCTTTATTTCCAAATTGATTTTATTTCGAACCACATTAGCTATAGCGGAAACAAGATCGTTTTGGATTCTATTAGACAAACCCGAAAACGCTGCATTTGCTTTTATAGAATCTATGTGGGACTCAATTATCGGATCGTACAAACTCAAGAAATTTACGGTTTCGATAAAATTACCACGATTATTTGAAGAAGAGTCTTCATTATTTCCGCGAAAAGGAAGCTCCTGTTTTGCCAAAAAAATTACAGTATCGATTAAACGTTTCAAAATATTACGATTACGCTCAACTTTTTCATTATGCAAACTAACAGATATTGCCACCTGGTTACTAAGCATAAACTCTATACGCTGAGAACCAAAATTATCTAATTTAATTAACGACTGAAGATGTTTTTCGGAACTTGAATGCTTTGCTGCTGAGCCCGTAAAATTATTCAAATCACTAAATCCAGCTTTATTCCAAACAGATTTTTCATTCGTGAACAAAAGACACGGCCAGCAAAATAACTTATCTTACTTAATTTACAGCTTCCCGTTAACCAAATGTACTTTTCATACGTTTCGATATGGAATTTTCGCGTAATATTTTTTAATTTAAACTCTAAACTAAGAGCTGGCTTCGGTCTATCCGATTCTATAATTTCTCTTTTCTTGGCAAAGGAAAGAGTTGAAAATCCCGCTTTTAGTACGAAATCCGTCGCGCAGCAATACTCCGACATAATGCGAAAAGAAAACTTACCACTTTTATCACAAATCAAATCAATTAAATCACTACAAACGGTCAAAAAAACTTCAAATCACAATTTAATCAAAATCACCCGATTGCACTGATTTCCTCTTTTAAATTGCAACGGAAAATCCATTACATAACAAAAACAAAAGCTCTACTGGAAAAATCAAATTCCCATAAACATTCCCTGCATTGGCAACATTTCATTAACAAGCATCATTGGGCTTTATCCCACACACAAAAGCAGTCGCGCCAGTGCTTGACTTGTCTCATATAAATTTGCGAACAAAACAAAAAAAAAATCGTTGCCCAATGTACTACCGAAATCCACGATTCCCATTTTCTGGAATCAACATGTCTCTAGTATTTGGATGCACACATGGTACATGCATCTAAAGATCTAGGCACATTTTCCTATTCTAAGTTTGGTGTCTATGGTGTGCAAAATGTGGGAGGTTTGAATATTATCTAAAGTAATTGAACGAATGTTTTTTAACCAAAAGATGGCGCGGATCAGAATTTGAATGTGTAAAGGAATATTTGAATGATAATATGTATTCTTCAGCTTAAAGAAAAACATTGACTGAAATGATGATATGTGTATTGGTGTAAGCAAAGTTTATTATTGAATTGCTTATTTCGGTAAGTCAAGCAGTTTGGAATTGCTTACAACGAGTGCACGTCACTGATATCCTGCTTTCTATCACATGAAATTAATTCTCCGCTAGAGGAAGTAATATTGCTAACAAATCTACCGTTCTGCTTTACTTTGGTGTTCGTGGCTTCATTAACAATATTCCACATTTTTTTCATATCACCTTTACAGTTTGCAATTACGGATTCGTAATATTTATCTTTTGTTTGTCTTATCAGAACTTTCAGTTTATTTCTATATATTTTAAATCTTTCTATTAGACCTGTATTAAAAGGTTGTTTTTGAACCTTTGCAGCAATTCTATCTCTTTTCCTAATAGAGGTAACTAGTCCTTTAGTCATCCATGGTTTCAGTTTCCTAGTTTTACTATTAGCTTTTACCTCAGGCTTTAGGCACCTTTTAATATATCTAATAATTTATCGTAAAACAAATTAAACGCTTTCTCAGCATCTGTTTCGTTAACAACTGTTTCCCACTTTTCTGCTTCCAATTTAGAAATAAGATCATGTGATCATTGTTAGACGTAAGGGTTCTGTATGCTTGTTTATTTTTTTCATCTTCGAACACAATATTTCCTAGTGTGACATAGTGGTCCGTTATATTAACATGATAAATTACCGAAGTGAATGAATACTTCTTCTGGCTTTTAAGAAATATATGGTCATCCGTGCATCCGTATATACCTATATAACTCTTAAAATTATATTCATGTAGTGTATTTAAGTAACTATGCCCTAAGGAATTTATATTATGGTCAAGAATATCAATGTTCATGTCACCAATTAATACGCGTTGTTTGTAGTGTTTGTTATTGTCCAAGAATGTTTCTAAATTGTCAATGAAACAAAGCGCATTTGTATCATTTGGTGAACGATATAGGCTTGACACCAATATTTCAATTTGATTAACTCTTATTTCTAAATGTAGAGAATTTACCTCGTCAATTTCCAAATTTAATATTTCATAATTAACATTTTCGTGAATATATGCTATAATGCCATTACACTTATTAAATTTTGTTGGTTTAATTATTTTATTATAATTCGGAATTTCAAAACCAGGAATATCGAATGCAAGCCAAGTTTCTGTTAAGATAAGGATGTCGAAGTTAACATTTAGATGAGACATCCATACATAGAATTCATCAAAATTCTTTGCAACACTCCTTATGTTCATATGTAAAATTTTTATATTTAAATTATTGTATTAGTACTAAGGAAAAATTCTCCACATTTATGCCTACTATTTATGATAACTGTCTCCTTATTAACATTAGAACTAATATTATTTAAAAATTCATCAACATTCATTATCAAGATTTTTTGGTATACATATGTGAAAATTCGGTATTTGAACTTAGTTTTCTATGTAGCTCGCACATAAATCATCCTCACTGGTAATTTTAATAATCCTTGAATTCTCCGCCTTTCGCAACAGTATCTCGTCGTCCCTCAACCAAACAAACCTGAATTGGTTTTCTCTAGCAATTTTTTTTTGTTTTAAATCATAATTTTTTGTATGTTTTAGTCAGATGAGCGTTAATGTATATCTTATCATTGGAAAATTTACTATGCAGTTTACTCGCTATCAGATTGCTTTTGTTGCGCTCAGCATTGTGCAGCCACATATCCCTGCTAATAAACTTCGCTACAATTGATCCAGACTTTCCATTTAGTCTATTGCCTTGCTTTCTTATAGCATTCATAGGATAAGTGCCGCCAGCATCTATTGTATCTGCAATTTTTTTACATATTTCCTCTATGTTTTCATGTGGAGTTTCAGGCACTCCGACAATTTCAACTTCGCAAGAAAGCTCCCGTTGCTCAATTTTATCAACATTAAAGGTTATGGTTTTAATTTTAGTTTTTAAATTTAGATTTTCTTGGGAAAGGGAATCACATATTTTAGTCAGTTCTTCTATTTTTTGCTGTAGTTTTCAATTTTAGTTTCATAGTCATCAATTTTCGCACAACAGTAGTCTAGTGACTTTCGGTAATCGGTTAATTCAGTTTTAAATGTTGTTTTTAGTTCTGTCATGTGCTCTAGCATGTCAGTTTTCAAATTATTTACTGTCTTTATTATTTCATTCTAGGTAACATTTCTAACTGCAGTATTAACCTCATCAGCTTGGCAAGCTTTACACAGCCAGGATTTTTTCCGGTCTTTTGGAAGTTTGCGGAAATTTGATTCCTTAAAACCACCACAATAAAAATGAAAAGAGTACGTACACCTGGAACATTCAATAGAGTCTGATTTTTCAATAATGTTTCGCTGGCAATGTTGGCAATCCATTTGCGCACTCATTTTGAGAAGTTTTGTAGACTTGAATGGTTTTGGTCTTGACTATCTGTGCAGCAGTAGTCAAGCTCGACGTAAGCTTTAGTTAAGATACGAACCGTAGAAAGTATATGCTGTCTCACAATTTAGTCCTTCACTGTACTGATGTTGAGCTTCCAGAACAATGTAAACAAGACGTTCTCGCTACAAGTTGAAGACAAATTATAGGACTTGAGAGGTGAATTCTAAGCCAAATTCCACGCACAGACACTACGCGATAGCTGTCTCAGTGTTTATTCACAATTTACATTAGCCAGTACGACCGGCAATATCTCGGAAATGAATATTTTAATAGGGAGATGAAATGACACATGAACAATCGCGAACTGTCAGTTGATCGACTTCGTGAGTCCGTGAGGCTACCTTTCTTCGGAAGTTTGATGATCAAACCTTCCTTCCACTCAGTGGGAAAGGTCTCTGTATTCCACGCTTTATCAACAAGTGGGTGCAGCAAATCGGCAGTTACGCATGGCGCTGCTTGATAAAGTTCGGCAGTAATAACGTCGAGTCCGGCGGCCTTTTCTCGTTTTAATGCAATAATTGCAGCGACTAATTCCTCTTTAGTCGGGCAGTGGACCGTATACGCACATTTTGATGGTTAGCTAAATTATCTATATGATGGGGAACTTCACCTGAGCTTACACGCTTCAAGATGGCGGCAAAATGTTCTTTCGACCGCCTCATTTGATCTTCTTCCAAGATAAGCAGCTTTCCATCACTATCCTTCACCGGCTGAAGGCAAGGAGTTACGACCACCTGTAAACTTCTTGATAACACCGTATACGGCGTTTAAGTTGTTACTTCTTGCGGCTTCTTCTGCTGAGGCTAAAAGAGAATTCGCATAAACTCTTTTATCGCGTCGCACACTACGCTGAACTTCTCGAGCTTTCTGACGGTAAATGAAGTCGATGTTGTTTCGATTGTCGTTTGCTGCTGCAGTCAAACGAACTTTCAGCTCCTTTCTTTCAACAATCCGCTGCCATGAAGCGTCGGACATCCAGAGCTTATTCCGGCAATCCGTGTTTGTTCCAAGGATGATATCTGCGCTATCAATGTATGCATGTTTTATGGCATCCCAGTTTTCATTTATATCACTACCTGTGTTCGATATTTATCGAACTCAACAAATAAATTTGTACTCTTTCACACAATTCAAACTTTAAAATTTAACATAATCAGCAATATTGCAATATTGCACTTTGATTGTATTTTTGCTACCAATTGCATTTTCTGAAATTCATTGCACTTTGATTGTATTTTTGTTACCAATTGCATTTTCTGAAATTCATTGCACCTCTGTACCTAGATCTAAGTCAGCATTAATTATATATAAATTCAATAAGACTGAACAATAAATCATCATTCGTTTGGGAATCAACAAACAAGCCTATTCATTTCATTCGAGTCTAGTGAGGCTGCTAGATCCATCCCAACATTGATCACCGCCTCTTCATTCGCCAGAACATTGGTCCGTCGAGCCGGATAGGCAATCATCATCAAGGATATCTACATTCTTACAAGTCCAGACTACAGAGATACTAGTAGCAACGATGGCATACCAAGCAGATGCTATCCAAGTATTGAACATCGATGCCGTACAGCGGATCATCACCAACTTCAAGAAGGACAATTCGAGTCGTCATAGCGTAGCGTACGTCGAGACTCGGCTTGAGAAGCTACAAGCTGCATGGAGGAAGTGCGAAGACCAGCATCAGGAGTCGCATCAGCATTGCAGTACGAACGAGCAGAAGTTGAAGGCGTACACGGAGGAATACGCCGAATTGGAGACAACTGTTCTCGAATATTTAACTATATTCAAGAACAAGTTGTACGAGCATCGCCCAACAGCTGCAATACATAGTGCAGCTACCACTGATTCTCTTAAGTTAGAGAGAATCAAAGTTCCTACATTTAATGGGAATTACGCAGACTGGTGTTCATTTCGTGACCTATATCGGAGTATGGTTCACGTAAATGAACAATTAACGCCAGTACAAAAAATGCAGTATTTGCATAACTCAGTCACCGGGGAGGCCCAGGCGCTTACCAAGCATTTAAGCGTTACAGACAGCAACTACCAGCTGGCATGGGATTTATTGTGCGAACGGTTCAATAACCATCGTGCGATTGCACAACAGATCATGCAGCGTTTTTGGAACATCAGAAAGAGTGGAGCCAACGATCATCGGGGACTCAAACATATTCTTAATGTCACCAATCAACTATTAGCGAGCATCAAGACATTGGAACACGATCCATTCAATTTGGTGGCAGTACACATCCTCAACTCGAAGCTCGATGATAGCAGAAGAGGCTGGCAGAAATCCATTAGCAGTAATATGGATGTCCCGTCCTTAGACACGTTTTTGGAGTTCGTGAAGCAGCAATTCCATATGTTGGAGGCATTGAGCATGTCTCAATCGGCCAGCAAAGCGAGTAAGCAGCCAGCGGTGTCATCGCATTCAGCCCAAATCGCTGGACAAACAACTTGCATCATGTGTAAAACGGCAGGTCACGGATTATTCAATTGTGACTTTTTCAAGCAGCTCGATGTACAGGGGAGACGGAAAGTCATCGAGACAAATCGATTATGTTTCAATTGCCTTAGCAATAAACATACGGTCAACAAATGCCCATCAAAGAAACGTTGCAACAAGTGTGAGAAACGTCATAACACACTGCTACATCAGGAACCTGCGCATCTTGATCATCAACAAGCTGCGCACATCCGCAATCATTACGTCAATACCAGGAATCCGAACCAGTATGTAAAACTCGGAACAGCAATCATGGAGGTACAGTCCAAAAACGGAGATCTGGTACCACTTAGAGCCTTATTCGACTCTGGTTCACAAAAATCATTCATTTGTGAATCTGCCGTTCGACTACTGGAAGTCAAACGAAGCTCCGCCAAATTGTATGTGGCTGGGATTGGCGGTAATGAGAACCTCACCACCCGAGGAATCGTATCAATCTCAGTCGCCATCACAGACACGACTGGCCAACGTGAAACCATTAATATCACCCCTTACGTCTTGGGGACCATGACAGCGCCATTACCGTCGTGTCAATTAACCACCAACTTATCGGATAACATCCGTGACTGCAAGCTTGCAGACCCAAAGTACTACATCCCCGGGAAAATTGACATCTTAATTGGAGCCGACGTATATGGTCAATTCATACTAAACGGATTCAAACCTGGAAAGCCTTGCGCACAACTCACTAAACTTGGCTGGATTCTGTTTGGATCTCTCAACGAGCTACAGAACTTCCAATTACCAAAAGCAATGTAACTTACGAAGATTTGGACGCAACACTACAAAAGTTTTGGGAGATTGAGGAAGCCTCCCAAGAAAAAACCACATCTGCAGAAGACAAACAGACTGAGGAACATTACCGGCTAAACACCGTACGCAAAGAGGATGGTAAATATTCCGTTAGTCTACCCTTCAAACCAAATGTAAATCCCACTCATGAACTGAATGGTTCAGAGAAAATTGCGTTTATCAGATTCCGGCAATTGGAGGATAAGCTCCGAAAGGATCCCCAATTATACGAGCTATATTCCCAGTTCATAAAAGAATACCTAGCTTTGGGGCATATGCACCAAATTCCCACGCATATTGCCAGAACCTCAGACGCATACTATTGTACATGCCGCACCATGCGGTATTAAAGGAATCCAGTTCAACAACCAAGCTGCGGGTGGTTTTCAATGCATCCCAGAAAGCACCCAAGGGAAACTCATTAAATGATCTACTACTGACTGGTCCAGCTATTCAGGCCAACATGCTACATATAATCATAAGGTGGAGACAACATCGGTACGTCATAGCAGCAGACATCGAAAAAATGTATCGCCAAATAGGGATGAATGTCAGCGATCAACATTCCAACGGATCTTATGGAGATTCAGTTTCTCTGGGCCTATTCATCACTATGCCCTAAAGACGATTACCTACGGAACAGCAAGCGCACCATTTTTGGCTATACGAACACTTCATCAGCTAGCCGACGATGAAGAACATTTATATCCAGAAGCTTCCAAAATCCTGCTACACGACTTTTTCGTTGACGATGTCCTCACTGGATCAGATGACTTACTTGAATTAGAGAAGATTCAAGTTGATCTTCGTCAATTGTTGCGTAAAGGAGGTTTCCATCTGCGGAAATGGACGGTGAATCATTACCAGCTACTGGAATCCATACCACAGGAGGATCGCGAAACTGACGTCCCACTTGATATTTCAATCACCGAAAATATCAAAACACTAGGCCTCCAATGGCACCCAGCCAAGGATGTATTTACATTTTCCATTCAAGAGTTGGAGAATAACAAAATACATACAAAGCGCAATATCTTATCTGACATTGCCAAATTGTTTGACCCTCTCGGATGGCTACAACCATGTATCATCATCGGCAAAGTAACAATGCGAAAATTGTGGTCTTCAAACTATGACTGGGATGCAGCACTCGACAACAAGATAATCGAGGACTGGATGCGGGTTCGCAAAGACTTAACTTCACTAAGTAAATTAAGCATTCCCCGATGGATCAAATACTCACCAAGCATAGGGATTGAATTACACGGGTTTTCTGATGCGTCGTCAACTGCTTATGCAGCCGGTGTTTATATCAAGGTGTGGATAGACAACTCCGTCTCTACTAATCTTATCATGGCGAATGTAGGTGGCTACAATCAAGACACAATCCATTCCACGATTGGAGTTATGTGGCGCTGTCTTATTGACAGAACTCATAAAACAGGTGTCTGAAGCCCACAATTGGCAACACATCCCGAAGTTCTACTGGACCGACTAACAATTGTACTAGCGTGGATACGAGGGGCACCAACCAGATGGCAAGTCTTCGTGGCGAATCGCGTTAGTATCATTCAGCAAGAAACTTCACAGTCTGATTGGTTTCATGTTAACTCAGCAAGTAATCCAGCGGACTTGGCTACGAGGGGTTTAACACCAACAGAACTTATTTCTTCAGGTCTATGGTGGCATGGACCAAGTTGGTTAAACATACCAACAAGCCCTTGGGAACCACCAACTGATGTTTCACATGAAGGAATGGAAGAGCGCACTATTTCACTGCTTACAACTGTACAGGAACCGGAACTTCTATGCAGATTCTCGAACGCAACCAAGCTATTTCGCATCACGGCATACTGTCGTCGGTTCATAAACAATGCAAAGAAACTGTCACAGAAACTTTCTGGACCTCTCAGTTTCAAGGAATTGGAGGAAGCTAGGCTGCACTGCATACGACTGTCTCAACAACACGCTTATCATTCCGAGTTGGAAGACTTACAATGCAACAAGGAAGTATCAAGTTCCAGCCATATTCGACGTCTATCTCCTTGGATTGACTCAAAGGGCATTCTCAGGGTAGGCGGCAGAATACAGCATGCAATATTAGGCGACGATACAAAACAGCCTGCCATAATTCCGAAGGGTGCATTCGCAAGAACACTTATCCTCACTACACATAAGCAGACTATACATGGCGGTGTACAACTAACACTTGCCACCCTCCGACTACAATATTGGATCGTCAGCGGGCATTCTCTCAAAAAAAAGGTTTTAAGAGAATGTTTAACCTGCTTCAAATTCACGGCAAAACCCAACACGCAACTTATGGGCATCCTTCTGTCGTCCCGAGTACGACCCGAGAAACCATTTACCGATACTGGATTAGATTATGCTGAACCAATCATCATGAAATGGATTAAAACATAGCAGTTCGGAACTCTTCAACGAGGGCATAGAGTGGAACTTCATTCCTCCTGGAAGTCCACATTTTGGTGGACTCTGGGAAGCTGGCGTAAAATCCACGAAGAGGCACTTGATAAAAACAATCGGAAAGCAAATATTGAAAGTTGAGGAGCTTTACACTCTATTAGCCCAAATCGAGGCCTGTCTTAACTCCAGACCATTGACCGAAACAAGTACTGATCCTTCAGATCATTCTGCTTTAACTCCAGGACATTTTCTGACTGGCGGCAACATATTTGAAGTTATATCTGACCCCTGCGAATCGAAAACCACACTAGTTAACCGATGGAGATTAATACAATACATGAAGTATCTACAACGATTACAGCAGCGCCCCAAATGGATAACAACACAGCCAAACGTTAAGACCGGTGACTGGGTCCTAGTAAAAACCGATCTATTTCCATCATACCAATGGCCTCTGGCCAGAATTGTGGAAACTCATCCAGGGCCGGACGGATTAGTGCGGGTTGTCACATTCAAAATGAACAACAAATTCTTCAAACGACCGATCACGAAAATCTGTTCTTTACCTTTCAACGACGATTCGAAAACATTGGATGATGCATCGAAACCAACACCATCAAAACCAACTACAGAATCGCAAAAAGAAAATAAGAAGGAAATCAACAAGCCTCCTGCAACTAAGAAGCGAAAAATTGTATCTCACAACCCTGCTCCGACCTCTAGATGGTACGATTTACAACATACTTAAAGAGTCTAACGTCTCTTAAGGCCCGGCCACACAGCCGTCGGTCTGTCGCGACGGGCAGCGATATCTGACCGTATCGGTCTGGCGGTCTAGTTGTAAAGTACAATGTTGCATCGTCTCTGTCACACAGAACGCGGTCTGTCGCTTTCGGTCGGAATTTGTCGCGACGACAAGCGGTCTGATTGTACAAAATTACAGATTGACCGCGTGACCGTCTCGGTCTACTCGTATTTAAAAATGTCAGATACAGACATTTTTATTGAAAGTGTGCGTAAATTTTCTTTTATATATGATTCAGGAGACGAAAAACAATTACATACGAAAATACTTATAAAACCGATCTTCGTGCGACTCGAGTTCGAGGCATAAACGGTGGTTTTACCCTAATTCACCTTTTTTCTTATTTATTTCGTGCACTCAACTTTGTCTTTTCCTTTTGTTTTTGGTTTTTCGCAACGCGAATAGCAGAAGAAGTTGTTCTTCATCCGAACTCATATTCGAGAAAATTGACAACTTGCAGACCGCACATACAAAAATATCGCGTCCTATGTGACATCCCCATATCGAAGCCCGTCGCGACGACCGCTGTGTCGCTGCCCATCGCGACAGACCGACGGCTGTGTGGCCGGGCCTTTAGTGAGCTGCAATGTTCGATATTTATCGAACTCAACAAATAAATTTGCACTCTTTCACACAATTCAAACTTTAAAATTTCACATAATCAGCAATATTGCAATATTGCACTTTGATTGTATTTTTGCTACCAATTGCATTTTCTGAAACTCATTGCACTTTGATTGTATTTTTGTTACCAATTGCATTTTCTGAAATTCATTGCACCTCTGTACCTAGATCTAAGTCAGCATTAATTATGTATAAATTCAATAAGACTGAACAATAAATCATCATTCGGGTCTAGTGAGACTGCTAGATCCATCCCAACATTGATCACCGCCTCTTCACTCGCCAGAACAACCTGGGTGACCAGTTATCTCAGCTGCTTTTCGCGCAAGATGGCCATTATATTGTTGTAAGACAGCTGAATTTTTTTAATCGAGCGGTGTTGAATTTGCGGCCCCTGGATCTTTCGTCGCTAGAGCGGCGCACGGCTGCAATACGCAATCGAAAATTAGCGATCATGAGATAATGGTCTCTTCCCATCCCAATATCGGCACCCTTCTTGTTTCGCACGTCCAGGAGGCAACTCTTGAATCTTTTACTAATGGCAAAATGGTCGATCTGATTTTGTGTACTGCGCCGATCAACAGAAGACCAACTGATTTTGTGGTAGTCCTTATGCTCTTCATCTACAGTAGATGAAGAGACTGTGAAAGTTGCAGAACTCTACAAATCTTTCATCGTTATCATTACGATCACCAAGACCGTGTCTCCCCATCACATGTCTGAGCCCATAATTATCCGCTACAACTTTAGCATTAAAATAGCCCATTACCATTATAATGTCACCTTTATGCCGGGGACACACCTATCCGATCATACAGTCGGACGAGTATATGAGAGGGAAATTATATGGGATTTCGGACGCGTTGTGGCCCGGGCTTTAGTTCACACTTTTCTGATACGCGTCCAATCATACTCCGTTCGAAACCCAATACCATTTCCTTCTCATACACTAGTCCGACTGCATGATCTGAGTATGATCGGATAGGTGTGGCCCGGGCTTTAGGTGTTCTGCTCTGAACGGCGTTTAGTTCTTCGTAGAAGGAGTCTTTCGCCAAGACATTGTCGGGTTCATTAGGGGCATAACATTGTATTATTGAGATGTTCCTCATTTTGGTCCGGAACCTGGCGGTCAAGTTTCTGTCAGAGATCGGCTTCCAGGATAAGAGACAGTTTCGTGTGGCTCTGGTTAAAAGGAGCCCCACACTTGACTCACGACCACCACCGGTAGCTTTACCGGAGTACAACATTATAGTGTTGCCCGTTGGAGAGATAAATTCACCGCTGTTCCACCATCTTATCTCACGAACTCCCAAGATGTTTAATTTGTACCTCAGAAATTCACTCTTTAATTGAAGAAATCGTGCGTTCTGGGGACGTTCTGATCCATTGTCCAGGAGAGTACACACATTCCAGAATCCAATTTTTGTCATTGTACGATAGCCAAAAGCCGTAACCGTTGAGTCAGTCCTTATCCGAGGCATAGTTGACGTTTCGTTAACATATAAAGATTTCGGATAGTGCAAGTTGCTGGCATACACATCCTGTCCTTTGTTTGTCGGTTTTAACGACAGGCCCTCAAAGGGAAAGGCCGTGGTATTATTTTTACACCCCACAGCACAGGGAGAAGGTTTACCTCAACCAAATCATCGCACCACCATCACTGGCGGCTTGATATTGGTTAGCAATGGTCAGTGACCACTACCGTTCCAGGGAGCGCCCACGCAGAGGACTATGGAAGAGGAATTTTTGCCCCCCAATGTGCAAACTAGTGCATGGCTACTAAAGTTTTTTTGTATCCTATGTCAGTGTAAATTTACAGTAGGATACCAAATGCGGGCTTGTGTCAATGAAAACTAAATGTGCAACTGAATGTGCGCGCGCCACGCGGTACCCATAGTCACAAGACATAGAAAGCGAAACCTTTTTAGGGGATTTTTAGGGATACCTTATAATTTTAAAAATGTAACGCCTTATTTAATTAAGTAGGGGATTTTTCGTCCCTATATAATGACATTACCTTCATTTGCACAGTCTGCACATATAGCAGAGCCGGGCCTTTCTACTAGTCTTGGCCATATGATGGTGGGACACATTAACAATGATCTTAAGAAAATTGTCAGCCTAAATGTCACTTATGTACTTTAAATATAGTGCCGATGGCATATCCCCTCCCTCCGCAAAAAGCAATCTACGCCACTAATTCCACTTGGTGATTTCAATGCTCATCACGAATTGTGGCACTCCAACCTCAATGACGCCAGAGGGGTTACCATAGCTGGACAACTTGATGCATCATACTTCTGTCCACTTAATGACGACACGCCCAGTGGTATTGCTGGAACCTGTTCCAGCTCGCCTGATATCTCGATTGATAGCGCCGGACTTATTAATGATGTACGATGGGATCGTACTCGCCCTCGGATCATCTGCTAATCATCATAAAACTAGATAAACCATCCAACATTCAGTTTGCTGATCGCTGCACGTTTATCAGTCACAATAAAGCTGATTGGGAAGGCTTCAAAACCGACACGAATGCGGCTTTCGCAGCCACAGCAACTCGTGATGACGTGGGCGTGGCTGAATGGAATGTAAGGCACATACTCCAGAAAACTGCTACAATGTTTATTCCAGCTGGTCGCATACTCAAAATTCGGCCAAATTTCTCTACTTCATTATCCAGATTTGCAGACGAACGAGACCGCATAAGCAACACTACTACTACTTTGCCTTAACCTCTAGTGAGGCATAGCGCGTCAACTACTCCTGCGCGCCATCGTACTCTGTTCTGGGCAATGGGGCGCAAGTCCCAAAAAGACTTACCCAGCGCCTCACACTCCTTGCCACAGATCGACGCCATGTGATTCGAGGACCGCCTCTTGGTCGGCCTTGGTTGGAAATGGGGTTCCATTTCATGGCACGCAAAGGAATGCAGTCGCAATGTGTGACCTCTCCACTGCCATTTTCGCCTGCGTATCAATTCGTTGATTGTCATCTGACCCGTACGCCGACTTAGCTCTTCATTTGATATTATTTCGGGCCAGAATATTCTTAAATTCGACGAAGACATGAGTTGACGAAAACTTGCAGCTTTCTGGTAACTCCTACGGAAACTTTCCATGTACTGCTACCATACAAAAGCACTGACAGTACCAGAGAGCGAAACAGGGCCAGCTTGGTCTTGATGCTGAGATAACTGCTTTGCCAGATTTTGGACAGCATGCCGTATGCGCATTTAGCCTGGTTGATACGACGAGCGATGTCCTGCTCCGTACCACCATTTTCGGCAACAATGCTACCCAGGTAGACCTTCTCCACAGGCTGCCCATTAATATTGATGGCAATAGGTGTCGGATTTCTTTTTCGCAATGGCGGGCTAAGAACCTTGGTCTTGTTGGTATTAATCTTTAGCCCAACCTTGCTTGCCTTCCTCTCGAGATTTAACGCCATTGCGGACAGATCCATGATTTTGTGGGAGAGTAGGCATATGTCGTCAGCGTAGTCAAGATGTTGTAGATAAGATGTCAAAGTCCATTGAATTCCTCCGTCGAGTCCGGATAGGGCTGCAACACAACGCCGATCACAATGAGGAATAGGATCGGTGAGAGTATGCACCCCTGCCAAACTCCAGTGACGTGCAGTGACTTTTTAGTCTGGTCAAGCGCTTGGAAATTAAAAAAAAAATACAAGGCTCTAAAAGTGCTATTTTTTACATTTTGAAATCTTTTGCGAATTTTTGAAAGTAAAACGATTATTTCCCCAAGAAAATCTCCTAAATTATTGTAGTTTTCTGCCCAAACTCAGTGCATCACCTTTCATGGATGAATGAATGTATTTCATCAAACAACTACCGTGTAAAATCATTTTCACACCAATTCTTAAACAGAACTGCAAAATATTTGTTTTAGGAAAAATGCTAGTAAATACCGGAGATGGGCGAAACACAGAACAAATTTTACCAACGGATATTTCTCGCGGACTAGAGATTGAATTCCTTGAATTTCGGAATATATTACAGCTACTTATCAATAACTACTTAAATATAAAATAACTCTCGTGAAAAGTTCAGGTTTTACCATTTTTGGTTCTTTTTCTCAGAAACAATGAAATGTAAATTTTAAATAATGGCCCAGGTTTTTCCCTTACGATTTTTTGATTCGTGTTCGTAGAAAACAGTTGTTTCGAAAGCAACGTACTCCTTTCTTCAGTTCTAAGATCTAAAAACCTGGACGGTTATTTAACATTTATTTAATAATACGAGAAACCACCAGAAAAAAACAAACGAAAACTATAAAGTTTAGCTAACTGTAAATTCTTCACCATTACCACCATTACTACCACCAATTAGCTTCCTTTATTATTTATTTTCCTAACATTGATATATGTACGTCGAAATATAAATTAATTATTGGAATATGTTTTTATCAGCCGAGAAAAGATATAAACAATTATCATTTTTGGAATCTTTGATCAAAAGAAAGTTCAAGTAAATCTTTATTATTTGCAAAAAGAATAAAGTTTCTAGCATGTGTAGTATCCGGAAAAAAAGTAAGAAAAAATTACACTTTTTCAATATAAATGAGAAGACTTCCCAATATGCATAGATATTGTACATTTTTTCATATTCCCATATCCACCGTCATCTTTCTTCATGTATAAAGAATCAGGCTACAAATGTTTCAGACAGTTGTTGCTGATTCATCATACAAGCTGAAAATGTAGCGCTTGCATTTTACCTATCAAATCGAAAATACATTTTAAAGAAACATAATAAAATTATATTGACCGATTCCAGCAGTCCAGACCGATTATGAGAAGTTTTGTTTCGCAACAAACAGCTCTGTTCCCCAACCAACTGGTTGGCTTTGATGCGTTGCACCGAGCGAGTTCAAATAGTTCACCTCACATACAGATAGCGGAGAATTACATAGATCGAAATGAAGTGAAGGAGAACAAACCGCTCTGTTCCCCAACAGAAACATCTTAACAACCCGGTTGGCTTTGATACGTTGTACTATAGCTCGCAAGCAGATAGGGGTAAAAATGTATGCGAATTGCGTTGAAGAAGAGCAATGCACTTTGTATTGGCATTGTATAAAAAGAGAGTACTGTGTAAATGTATAAATGTATAAATGAATGTATAGTTTTAATGAAATGTTGAGATACATTTTTACAATTGTTAAGTCAAGCGGTGCTTGACTCGCTTGTATGGAGTGCACGTCACTGCCAAACTCCACTGCGAATCTCAAGTCTCCCAACACCTTACCTTTATGCGCAAGGCAGCCCATATAGAATCCCGGTTCACACTATCGAAAGCCTTTTCGAAATCGATGAAAAGCAAGTGAAGCGGAGAATCATATTCAGCGCATTGCTCGATGATGATTCGCAAGGTGTTAATGTGATCGACACAGGAGAATCCGGATCGAAAACCAGCCTGCTCTTTATCAATTGTGCTTTCTAAGTGGGCCTTTAGTCTTTCCAGGACTATTTTAGCTATTATTTAGCAACGGCAGGAAGCACACAAATGCCTCTCCAATTATTACAGTCTGTGAGGCAACCCTTCTTTGCAAGTTTGATGATCAAACCTTCTTCCACTCAGTGGGAAAAGTCTCTGTATTCCACGCTTTATCAACAAGTGGGTGCAGCAAATCGGCAGTTACGCTTGGCGCTGCTTGATAAAGTTCGGCAGGGATACCGTCAAGTCCGGCTGCCTTCCCTCGTTTTAGTGCAATTTCTATATAAACAAATATTATAAAAATTCCCTAAACAGTAGAAGTGAAATGGAACATAAAATCAACAAATTCATGCCGTTGTTAGAAAACTAATTATTCAAATAACCGCCAAACAGAAAAACAAGTAATTGAACTGTAGAACAAAAAGGCGAACTGGACAAACTTCATACCTATAAGACATAAAGAAAATACTCAATTGCCCTAACCCCTTGTGGGGCATAGCGCGTCAACTGTTCCATATGGCCCATTTAACGTTTCGTTGGCATAAACTGGTTTCGGAGAATGCAGTTGCCAGCATGCACCTCCTGCACATCCATGGCCACGAACGTCGTCGTGGACGGGATTCGAACCCGAAACACCGGTAGTCATACATGAGACTGATGCCTCAACACACTGCGCTACCGGTCGCCCCACATAAACAAAATGACAATTATTGTATGTCACAAATTTAACATTTATCACCTACAAAAACAGACTTCAGTTTTTTTAATTTGTAAAACTGTAGATAGTTTTGTATTGTTTTGTTTTATTTAATTATGAGTTTAAAAGAAGAAGAAGGTAACAAAAGAAAATATTGAATAATTCATTTAGAATATAAAATAATAATTGAACAACAATGTATTAGTCTTGATAATGCCCACAAAGGGCGAAACGTCGACATATAAATAATCAAATTGAATAAATACGCTGGATAAGTGGAAAATAAAGGAATTAAAACATTATAATGGCTCCGTTTCTGTTTTGGACCGTGTCTGTTTCATAGATACTTTGCAGAAACGCTCCGATTTCAGACAGCGATACCCGAATCTTTGAGAAGGGGAAAAGTACCACGATTTTTTTTTCGATCCGATTATCCCTTCAATGATTCCTAGAGTTTTGACAGTTCGCTCTTGACAAGTTCTGCCACTCCATTCGTAAACAACTCTTTGTTGGCGTCAAAGTGCGTATAGTGATCGGAAAGTTTGTCCTCCTTCGTCACTTCGTTCGGAAATTGTTTTTAAAAGTGTAAATATCCCTTATTAATTGGCGTATGTTTGTGTGAAATATATTAATAGCGGCAAGGGAATCGTGTCGTTCACCGAAGAAATTACAAATCGGAGAAGGGGCAATGGATACATAAAGGAATCACGATATTTTTAGGAACGCACCCATTAGGAGCGTTTTTTTAACAACGGGTTAGGGTAAGTTAACTCGTGGAGCAAGAAAACGATCGAGGGCATCCATCCGAGTTAACCTTTTAAATGTCATGTCATTCCAATCAGAGTAGTCTGATTGGCTTTCAAAATTGACCGTAGCGACAAGCGACAGGTTTAAGTTGTTGTTGTAATGCATGGAGATGCCCATGGAGAGATTTATAGCGACGACGCATCGATGGGTAGTGAATCGAAAAAATATACTTATTTGTTCTGCCACCCAAAACAGAGAAGCGCTTGCGTCGGTGTGATACAATCTCATATATTTGTATTGTACATAATGTTACAGAAAGCGAAAAGAGTTTGACAGGTATTCGTTGGCTTAGTGGTTAGTGGGTCCGACTTTTGAGCAGTTGGTCACGGGTTCTCTCTCTCGACTGCCTCGACGAATTTTTAGTTTTTTTTATACCCTAGTTTTTTTCTAAATCGGCCTTGCGGCCACAGTCGGCACCCGATGCGTACTTGAAACACAGCGGGTGCCGACGGGAAAGTCGGAGAAGATCGATCGCCCACCATGTGCATTGCAGGATCGCATAAAATAATTTTAACATGGAGCATCGATCCATACTATTTTTATACTCCTCATTCTACTTTTTTTTGTTTTTATACCTTAGTTTTTTTTAAATTCGGTTTTTTGGCCATAACTTCTAAACTATAAGGAATTTCGGATTTTTGACAAAATGATCGGTTGGTTCATGAGACTTCCACACGGGGGTCGGTTCGATCCTCTATTTAAACTTAATTTTTTTTTTATGAACACTTTATTCGAATCATTTTTGGTTTGTGGAAAATTTGTAACTGTATGGGCATAAAACATGGTTCAAAGCCCTATTCAATCGAACCAAATGGAGAGGCGAAATTTCGGATAGCGAAATTTTGTACGTATACCTATACATTTGGGAAGCAAGGGAAGACAATAAGGTGGGTCGCGACCCCAAAATTCTACCACGTTTAACAACGGGTGCGGCGACTGGCAGTGGGCACCCGCTGAGTTATAAACAACGCGTTCCCGCTGTCGGCAAGGCGAGAATCACGACGGAGGGGATCGATCGTCCGCCGGGTTCATTTCAGCATCGATTCCAATATTTTCAATAAAGAATTGGTGGCCGGGTGTATAAATTTCTCAGTGGATCCTCGATCCACCACATTTTGATAATATTTGGGCTATATACTCGTATTTTGGTATGCAATCTGAAAACATATTCAAGACGGATATGATTACTTCGCTCAACAGTAAGTGCGAATGTAGAGTGAGTCCATATGGTACTATAATGGACAGAGCTCGATGGCTTAGCAGCTGCTCTATCAGACATATTTACCGTTTTAGGTGTTTCTGAGATGAATACTCTTGATGGCCTATTCTCCATCATCTTCATAAGTGAGAGGGGATAAGAAGCTAAATCTTTAATTACAAAATCCAGTATGCAGCCTTAACAAGATTTTTAAAAGTTACACTTTTGACGCGCGGTAATCTTAGCACGCATTTATATACTTCAAAAGAGCAACCTTCACGAGACTCATTTTCAATAGAAAAATTCCGTTTGGAATCGATTATACCACTTGGAAACAGTCACTAGGGATGATACACAGGTAAATTGGTATTCGTTAAATATGTATTTCTATTGGCTTCAAATGCCGTCGAAATTCATAAAAAATACCAAATCGGATTTTTTACTGTGTTAGCAGCGATGGCTCTACCGACCGGCACTAACACGTCGATCGATAATTGAAAAGCATCGTTGATTAAGGTTCGATAGAAATAAAAATCATTTTAAAAAACAAAAAAGTAAAATTCTTTCAAGAATCTAGAGTTCAGTCGTACCTCTGGCGATAAACTAGGGTTAATTATAAATGATGTTAAACTCGTTGTGACAATCTGACAGTAATGCTGCTGATTTCATCATTATTAATCATATTTATCAATTATATAGATACTTACTTGTTTGCGTGTGTCTTCAAATACGCTCGCAATTCGCCTAATTTTGCGAGTTCCATAACAATCCATATAGGCTGCGTACTACATATACCAATTAAACGTATTATATGTGGATGATCAAATTTTTGCATTATATCTGAAAATATAATAAATTTTAGTAAGCGGAAATATCGTTTCTTTCCTAAAAACGTACAAGCTTCTTCGAGAAATTTCTCAGCTTTGGTTTGATCGTCATCAGGTTTGCATGTTTTCACGGCCACTTGTATCACACCATCGTTATCTCGTGCAGATGAATCAACTTGATTTGATTTTTTCCCGGTTAATTTTTGTTTGAGATAACAACATACTCCAATGTGTACGTCGCCAAACTGTCCTACTCCAATGGTCTCAAGCAAGGTTATTTGTGATCGATCAAGTTCATAATTTCGAACTGTAGATAAGGAAATCCGTAAAATATAAAAACAATCAATACAAATATTTAGTACCGGCAGGTGTTGAGTAGTCTCCTTCTTCTTCGACCAACCCGATTTCTGCATAATCCTCGTTGAGTACTGGAGTATTATTTGTAATATTTGGAACACTTTCATTTTGAGACGACGCTCCATCCACTGATTTAGAATGTTTATTTTCTAAAGAGTTCGTTGCACTGGTATAGGGAGTGCGGCTACATCGATCCCAAAACGATAAATTGGTGCCAATTGCAAGACGACAATATCCATCCACAAGATCCGCAATACTTTCAGCTGTCTAAAGTCGGAAAATCATATGAATCTCCTATATTTCAGTTTTATTCGCACATTTTTTACTTACATTGAGTCCATCACATGTTATGGTTAAATTCTCTTCGTTATTGGTGACTTTAATTTTTAACAATGTTTTGATGTCCCGACAATTGCACGTTTGACCAACTTCTCCACGTATTTTTCTACTTGCTAGAGGACTATTCGTGGCAGACACTTTCCCACTAATATTTGTTTCTTGCATGTTTCCTTCATTATTGGAAGCACTGTTTTTTGGTAATACATATGTTTTGATTCGCTCGATATCTTTAAATTCTGTTATTTTTGAAAGTTTTGCTTGTGGATGTGTTAAATATGATATACCTAAAAAAAAGTGTTGTAAATAAAAAGGATCACCCAAAATGTATAATTATACCAATATGGGGTCCGATTACCAAATTAACGTCAAAATGCCAAGCCGAGGTCAGAGTGACTGTAAATTGTTCTTGGTCAAATGTATATTGCGATCTAAGTAATTCGAAAAATCTACAAGAAACCAAATGCTTAGATAATATGAAAGCAAACAAAAATATGTCATTACCTTAATATGTAGTCCATCTCACTGTAACTATAAACTTTCTTATAACCGGTATTGACCATCTTCTTTAAATTTTTTGGCTTAATTGTATTTATCACAGACTTTGGTAAAAAATTACTAAATCCCATTTCTTTTTCTATGTAGTCCATATGATGCTTCTTATCAGAAGTCTGAAAAAGATTTTTTTTTATTTTGTTAGAAAAAACTAATACATATATACAAATGAGAGTACATAAAGTTGGCAGTAACAATTTCGGCCCAAATTCCTAAAAAAAGAATATGTTGAAATGGGCTGATGATCTTGCCAACGGAAGCACTCGCGGTCCCTATGCACATTCGCGCAAAAACGGCTGCGACTGCTTCTGCCGGCAATGTACTTGGTCCATAATAAGCTCACTTGGTGGTTGTCCACACTAAGCAAATGAGCGCCATTTTCGACTTGACCGAAGACGTCATCCGATAATTTCGAATAACGGAATTATCGGATGATGTCGTCGATCTGGCCAATGAAAAGCGTCCATTTGTCAGGCTGACAACAAAGCGAAGCACGAGAGCGGAACAAAGGAACCGGTCAGGGGATCATTCTGGATCTGACCACGAAGGCGGTTGGTCAGGATTGTTTTTCCATATTTCAAGTATCGTGTGGTCGGGTTGTGTCACTTTGCGGAAATTTCCAAGTGAAGTGTTGGCCTTTATATGTACATTTGGTGTTGTGTTCCTGTTTGCATCCTGGAATTTCCCAATTGGATTCATAGAAGGCGCTAGTTGACAGGTGTATGGCTATTTCGCCGGAACGACTGCGCCCATTCATATGGAGTTTCACCTAGACAGGGCGGAACAACCCCGGGGCGCCGAATCATTAGGCCCATCGTCGAGGGAGCAGCAGAGGGTGCTCCGCCACGAGCGTGGGGCACCGTGGTAATTGTTATTTCAAGTTAGGATGTGTCTCCTTTTGCCGTGATATGGCGGGTTAGTGGGGGTAGGAAATGGTCGGGGCCAGTAAAGGCCGAGTGGTCGTCGGATTCTGTCTCGAATCCCGGTTCGTCGCGTTCTAGCCGGGAGTGTGGGTTACGTTTATGTTGTTTGGCATGAACGTATAATTACCCCCGTAGAACATGGCCTTAACGATCATCAAAATGGTCATAGAATATCGTGAAGCATCTGTTTTGTTGGTTTCAACTTCCATTCAATTTCAATAGTGCGGCTGCATGGATATTTGAAAGAGGAGAAATGTATCGGCAACAAGTTGCGGTACTTTTCTCATCTGTCAAGTATACATGTAATCAGCCTGGAAATTGAATGGAAGTTGAAAGCAGCAAAACAGCTGTTCTGTGCACCCAACAGTAATGTTGAATTTGACAGCGAACAGCTGTGTCAGAATCAAATTAAACGTCCATTTTGTGGCAAAGTGAAAGGTTCGCTCTATTGTTGTTTGCCTTTTATCGTTACCAGTGCGTCGCTATTACGCTTCCAAATAGTCGTCCGCAAGGTTGGACATCCATTGGAGGCTGTTAACGCATTTGCCAGTTGCGGGAATTGCCCGTTTTTCGTAAATTCCTGTCTAAGGTTTGTTCGCACCACCCCAGAATATCGTCATCGTCATTTGTGCTCAGCATGCAGTGATATGTGTGTAGTGTGCAACTCGTAAAAAGACTCGCGGAATTGCAACTTTTTTGCCAATTTTGGATGAAAATCAGACACAGGATTGGATGGGTTTGGCACAGGCAAAGTCAAGCGTGTGATTGAAGGTATTTTGACTATCACTTTAAGTTGACCTTATTAGTGTGCTTTTGTGCCAATTTTTAAGCACGGTATTCACATTAGTTTCATTGGAGCTGTAATAAGAGCCTTAAATTGCGCATCGAAAACAACGGTCGTATCTTCCTTATTTTCATAAAATATATAGACGAAGCAAAATGCCGATTCGAGATGAGATGATAGTGCCACCGCCCCCAGCAAATTCAATACAGATTGGTGTAGCGAAAACGTTACTGTACAATGGTTCCAAATTTCAGGGCTTTCAAAAATTAAAAGGCAATTCTTATGATGTTGAGGTTGTACTACAGCACGTCGATGAACAGAATTCATATTTGTGCGGATAGTTAAAGATAACAGGACTTACATTTGAATTTCCGACATTAACGACATTTTTCGATGGCGAAATTATATCGAAACGATATCCGTTTCTAACACGTAAATGGGAAGCAGATGAGGATGTAGATAAAGGACACGGGGGTAAATTTGATGCCTTCTCTTCGTACGTTAGCACCTTCAATTCAGACAACTTTGACTACGACAGCTTAGAAAAGAGTGATTATGTGTTTAGGCGATGGAAAGAACACTTTCTGGTACCTGATCATACAATAAAAGATATAAATGGCGCATCATTTGCCGGCTTCTATTACATTTGCTTTACAAAATCGAAAGGTAAAATGGAGGGCTACTACTATCATAGGACTTCGGAATTATTTCAATCAATCGAATTGAAACATGTACCCGAAAATTGTATTCAAATTTACGAATTTAGATAAATAGACAATGTAGAGATTTTCTTTTGTATTTCGTTAATCGATCTAAAGTTTCTAGTTTCCTTTTTAATTCGTAAAAATTTATACCTAATTTCAGTCTATCTATTTATCTCAAGAGACTACTATCTTTTTCGCTTTAATTTCTTAACCTAATTTAAAAAAAAAAAAAAGAAGGACGCAATGCAAACTATTCTCGCTATGTAAACGACAGGTACAACACGTAAGAGCAAACATATAATATATATTATATATCAATAAAGGAAATATCCAATAAACGAACGAGCGAATGTGGCAACAGAAACGACTATACATGAACAAATCCATAATGCAACAAATTTATTATACACACTTTTAACGTATGTATTAATACATATAATTACGAAAAGAAACTCACAATTAAAATTTCTTAAGTAGTATACAAATATTACGTCGAATGTCGAAGAAATGAGAATCGTGGGAAGCAAAAATGCTTCGTTTGGATAAGAAAAAAAAAAAAAAAAAAAAAAAATATATATATATATATATATATATATATATATATAAACAAGGAGAGAGAAATCCTAAAGCGGCGGGAGCAAAGCCCCCGACGTGGACCAACTGGACCCGGACAGGACGACAGACCTACGGACTGGACCGGACCTTTTAGTACGTGGCAGGCGACACCAGGACGTGGAATGTGGTTGGATGGCCACACAGACGGACGAGGCCTTCCCCCCCCCCCCCCTGCATGCGGACCAACGCTGGAGGAGACGCACCACCACCTCGACGCTCCAACTACCTGGTTGTCACCGTGTTGGCAAACTGGCTGAGACACGCCCCCTTAGCCAGGCCAAGACCCAACGGCATGCGACGATGACGGGCTTGACGGACCGTGGACAGAGGACGGTTTCTTTTACTACCTGCGGACCAACACGTATTCCACCTAACGTACTTCCGACGGACCGGACGACTTGACGGACTAATCTACGGGCCGATCGGCTTCGCCTCGTGCTACAGGAATCTTCTCTACCGTGAATGAATTTTTGTGGTGACATCGATTCTCGCACAAATGAATTAAACTAAAACGCGAACGTGTCATCGTTAAATTTCTTGGGAATAGAAAAATATCCCGGCAATTCTTTTTCTCTCTTGCTAAACCCAGAAAGACTGAATATTAGGGTTTTTTTTTTTATGAAGTATCATATTGCGTTATTTTTAATTTGGATGAGACAGAAAGCTTCCTTCTCTTGTCTCTCTAAATCGCGACTTGTGTTTAACTAGGGGGTTTCTAACATTTAAGGCGCCCGAAACCCATGGCTGGGAGGGCATGGACGCGCCTGAGCCCACAACATCTGGGGCTCCTATAGAGCCGATTAACACCTTAAGGCTCAACTGGCCTGTAGAAGTGAAGAATCTGTTCTGATCGGACGGTATTCCCGTCTTTATTGTATTTTCGGCCTTGTGCCTGTTGTAGAGTGGCTGATGCAGCCCTGTGTCCCTGCACGGGACTTTGCGTCTTTTGGTTCGATATTTTTGGGAGTTTGACGTTCGTCGTCACGGTTAGGTTTCTCTTTTTTTTGTTTTGGTATATTTGGTTTTGATCTTGGTAGTTTCTTTTGCGGTTTTCTTTTGTAAGTAACGGGCAGACGTGCGATACCTTTTTTTTGTTAATGATGGAGGAGGCCGGTGACTGCCGTGCATAGCCCACCCCACTACTCCCGACAGCTGAGCTGGTCTGCCAGCGCACGTCACAGGTGGTCCTCCGGAGAGTGGTTTGTTGACACTTGGTGTCCCATAGGCCTTCACGGCCATACCAACCCTCGTCCTCCGCTACTCCATTATTACAATGTACAAAGGAAAACAAGCTGGGTTAAGGTTTGTTTCGCTTTTACGTGACTGAGCGGCAATCGCTGGCAACGAGCGATCAAGCGACCATCACGCAGCACTGTTTGGGTATATTTTATATGGAGATGTTTTGCTACACGTTATTGCGGCTAGCGACGGCATCGTACAATCCATTCCTTGAGCGGTCGCATGGTAAGAGGGATATCATCGCGCTTGTAGCGTATGACGTTTGGTTGAAGAGAGGTTCGTTGTGCTTTGCTCCCTATCCAAATGCATAGTTAAACGGGTGTCGTGAGTCCTTGTACTTGTGATATTCCAGCAAGATTGAACGTGTTTATGAAAACAGTGTTTCCATTCTGGATCCCCGTCTTTTTTTCTGCAATGGCAGCGGATACGTTACACATTGTGGAATAATGATAATCACGTTACTGGACGTACTATGAAATGAGACAGCATTCTTAATGAAGAGCCACCCAAGGAGCCTCAAAAACTCATGGCAACGATCTGTGGCCGACGGAGTATGTGTTGTTGGGTAATTCGTGGGGACAGATGCGTCCTATTACAAAAAAAGTCGAATGCGATTGCGGGTATGAATAGTTAGTGCTGTAACGGCTAGGAAAAATTAGAATAAATTGACCGGCGAAAAAAATCGTTTTCCAGACCAGATGTATCCCAATAATGTAACACACCATCATCCACAACATTCAATACACAGGAAAATACAGTCTAAGAATCATACTTTGCCTGTCAGTTCCTGAGTGCCTATTCTTGGCGGCACCAGTTCAACTTTAAGTCTAAGTGCCGACACCAAGAAGCCAGTAGCCGAGGAGGAAAGACTCGAAAAAGTAAAGAAGCGGATTGAGAATAAAAACCAGGAAAAAACTAAAAAGACAACTAAATTCATCGACGAGAGAAGGGAAATGACCTCTCTGAATAAAGGACAAAAACTAGACAAGAAATACATCCCAACATCAGCATTGACCATCATAGCACCAAATACACACCAGCCAAAACAACCTATATACGCGATGGACCAAAACCATTCATCATCATCATCGTGACGCGACAGCCCGATGTCGGGCCTTAGCCGCCTGTATCGTTGTCCTCCAATTATCTCGATCACGTGACCGCGTCCTCCAATCTTGGAAGCCCAGTAGCTGCTCGGCGTCCACATACATATACTGAGCTCTCCCAACGAGATCTCAGTCGACTAGGCAGTCTCGGTCCGTCAACTCGTTTTGCATTCATCACTCTCTTTGGCATGCGATCACCGTTCATTCGTTGGACATGCCCTGCCCATTGAAGTCGTTGTAGTTTGACGATTTTCGAAACTTGCAGCTCATCGTACAGTTCATACTCTTCTGGTTATACCGGATGCGCCATCCATCTCGATCGCAAAGAGGCCCCAAAATTCGCCGTAGAACCTTACGTTCAAATGTGTCTAGCATGTTTCCGGAGGCTTGAGTTAGGGTCCATGCTTCGCAGCCGTAGCAGAGCACTGGTCGTATAATGGTTTTGTACACGCGGAGCTTCGTGTTTCTGTGCACAAGCTTCGATTTCATTATGGGGAGAACCGAGAAAAAAGTCTTATTAGCTAACTGTATCCGTGGCTTGATTTCGTCAGTTTCGTTGGCGTCCCTTGATAAGTTGCAGCCCAGGTATATGAAGTCGTTCACGAACTCGATGTTGAGGTCCCCCACATTGATGCTCGGTTGTGCAGGTGTCCTTGTCGTCGATTGCATCATTATTTTAGTTTTATCCTCGTTGATACGTAGGCCAACTTCCTTTGCAGCGGTATCGAGCGTATGCAGAAGTGATGTTGATGTCGTCAACGTACGCTGCTAATTGTATCGACTTGATGAGTACCGTCTTGGTGTTGTCCATATTCATAGCCCGAATATCGTATTCCAGTGCTAGGTTGAAGAGCGTCGGTGCCAGTCCATCACCCTGTTTCAGACCAGTGCGTGTTTCAAATAGATCAGTAAGTCTATTCTGGACCCTGACTTGTGAGACTGAGTTGGTCATCGTCATCTTTGTCAGTCGCACTAATTTGGCGGGTGTACCAAATTGCAGCATGATGCCGACCAGTACTCCACGATCGATACTGCCGTATGCCTGCTTGAAGTCGACAAAGATTTGGTACACGTTTACGTTATATTCTCAGCACTTCTGGAGTATCAGTTTGACTGTAAAGAGCTGATCGGTAGTGGATCGACCAGGTCTGAAACCGCTTTGATATTCGCCAATGATTCGTTCTGCGAACGGTTTTATTCTATTTTCCAGGATTTTGGTCAAAATTTTATAGGACGTACAAACTAGTGATATGCCCCTGTAGTTCTCACACTGCAGTTTATCTACCTTTTTGTGGATTGGACAGATGAAGCTTCTGCGCCAATCGTCTGGGATCACCTCGTCCTCCCATACTCGCAGGAGTAATTGATGTATGGCATTAGCTAGACCCGTTCCACCGAATTTTAGTAGTTCAGCTGGAATCTCGTCAGCGCCCGGCGCTTTATTTCGTTTTAGTGACCGCAACGCGAGATCAACTTCCTATACCTAAGTTTTTTATTAGCTAAGTTTTCGTTTATATTCAGCAACTGCTCGTCAAAGCATTTACGATATTCGCCGTAGCTTGTCATATTTTTCTCTTCTGGCTCTGGTTCCTCGTTGAATCCATTGTCTGTAGGCCTCGTTTTTCGCGTCAAGTGAATTTTTGCATTCTTCGTCGAACCAGTCATTTCGCGCTAGTTATGGGATCGCCATGCGACACCAACAACCAAACATTCATACGAGTCATAGGATCACCATGCAACACCAACAACCAAAACTCACACGTTCCTCAACGTCATCATTAAATTAAACTTTACCTAATAATTTTCATTGTATGCACTTGGGAACACCTTGCTAAAACTTAGATGTAAGCAGTTTTCATGAAATTATAAATTATTCAGAAAATTTAGAAATCTCTGGAGTTTTATTCTGATTGTCACCTTGTTCGTTTCGAGAAAATAAAGCCTGTCGTTAATCCGAAACTGTTTTTTTTTTGGATTATCAAATTTCAAGTACCGTTACTGGCGCAGTCGGCACTTAGGCGGCGGATATATTATTTTTCGGACGGTTTATCGGAATTTTACGAGTACGTGGATCCTGAAGTACGACGATTTATCGAAGTTCAGTGTAATTAAGTGTGTTACAAGTGTTGGCGCAGTGAAAAGTTCGATTGTAAATATATGTTTCCTATGCCACCTCCACCTATTCAACCTAGAAGGAAATCCGTCCCCTATACTATCCACCCACGTAGATTTAGAGAACTAATTGTTGACCTATAACGAGTTTCTCACCTTAACCATGAGGAAAAACAATGCTATTAAAAATTTGCCGGCAATATGAGGACATTTTCCACAAGAATGACCAAGATTTGACATTTACTAACCAAGTCAAACACAGAATCAATACCATTGATGACTTACCTGTCTATACAAAATCGTACGTTTATAAACAGGAAGTCCAAAGACAAATCGAGGACATGCTCAAACATGAGATTATTCGCCCTAGCTACTTGCTTTGGAGCTCTCCCGTCTGGATAGTTCCCAAGAAGCCAGACGCTAGTGAGAAACAAAAGTGGAGACTTGTAATAGATTACAGGAAACTCAATGAAAAAACTATCTCTGATAGATAACCACTTCCTAATATTAATGAAATATTAGACAAATTAGGGAAATCCATGTACTTTTCGACACTAGATCTTGCTTCCGGCTTTCACCAAATTGAAATGGATCCCAGGGACATTCCGAAAACAGCATTCACAGTCGAAGGTGGGCACTACGAATGTGCGAATGCCTTTCGGTTTGAAAAATGCCCCTGCCACGTTTCAACGTGTGATGGATAATGTCTTAAAAGGTCTTAAGGGCAACGCCTGCTTGGTGTATTTAGATGATATCGTCATTTTTTCCATATCCTTGCAGGAACATGACGAAAATTTGAAGAAGGTATTTCAGAGGTTGCGTGAAGCAAACCTAAAGGTACAACTTGACAAGTCAGAATTCATGAAAAAGGAAATAGCGTTTGTCAGTGTGACAACGAACGGAATAAAACCCAACCAGGAAAAGGTACAAGCGATTATTGACTATCCCATACCAAAGACACAAAAGGAAATAAAATCCTTTCTCGGTCTCTTGGGATATTATCGCCAATTCATTAGAGATTTTGCAAAGTTGACAAAATCTCTGACAGAATGTTTAAAGAAAGGACGTACCATTGATTTAAACGACCGTTATATGCGTGCATTCCAGGATTGTAAAAATCTCCTTATGAATGACCCAGTTTTGCAGCATCCTGATTTTAGCAAACCGTTTGTTTTAACCACGGATGCTAGCAACTTCGCAATTGGAGCTGTTTTGTCGCAAGGCCCTATTGGTAGCGACCGTCCCATTTGCTTTGCAAGCAGAACCTTGACCGACTCAGAAACAAACTACTCTACAATAGAGAAAGAACTCTTGGCCATAGTTTGGGCCACTAAGTACTTCCGACCATACTTGTTCGGAAAGAAGTTTAAGATCGTAACTGATCATAAGCCGCTCAAATGGATGATGAGCCTCAAGGACCCCAATTCAAGACTAATCCGTTGGAGACTCAAGCTTGAAGACTTTGATTACGAGGTCATTTATAAAAAGGGTAGTCAAAACAACAATGCTGATGCCTTGAGTAGGATAAAAACACCACCAAAAACTCTTACGGATAAGGTAGAAATGCATGTTACTGAAACCGCAAACACTGCACCGAACGTCTCAACACTAAGTACATGAGGTTCAACAATACATTCAGCAGAAGAAGATCTGAATACCGGCATCCCCATTTCAGAACGACCCCTAAACGAATTCTCACTTCAGATAGTCCTAGAAAGAACAGATAGGCAACCATCGACATCAATTGAAGCCCCTTTTAGAAACAAACAACGATATATCATCAAAATGCAAGATTTCTCTGAGCCCACAATAACGGAACTCTTTAAAAAATATGTCCCTTCTAATAAAACTACATACAGCAATTTTTTCCGCTGATGATATAATTAAAATAGTTCAAGAGGTATACACAAAGCATTTTTCCCAGTCAGAGTGCTACAATATAACCTAGTACAGAACGTCTTAAGGAAATCACCGAAACGGACGATCAAGATGAACTCATAAATAGTTACCATTTAAATAGCAACCACCGTGGAATAAATGAAACCCTAGCACACCTTAAGAGAGAATACTATTTTCCTTACTTGAAAAATAAAATAACCCAAATCATTAATAACTGTGAAAAATGTCAAACATTTAAGTACGAAAGGAGTCCCCCGAAAACAAAGTTCCGAACACCTGAAACACCCAGTAAGCCCCTCGAAATTCTTCACTCGGATATTTATACAATTAACAAACAGTACATTTTAACGATCATTGACAAATTTTCAATTTGCGGCAGCATACACGCTACCCGCCAGGAACAGTTTATCAATAATAAAGTCGCTAAAGCACTACGTAAGCCTACACGGCACTCCACAAAATTTAATACCTGTAGTAACAGACCAGGGAACAGAGTTCACCTCGTCACTCTTTAGGGATTTCTGCAAGCAGTTTGGCATAAATCATTCGATTACTTCTTACCAACAATCTAGTAGCAACGGACCAGTAGAAAGGCTGCACTCGACGCTTACCGAAATTTACAGGATAGTCCATCATAAAAACCGCAATAACGACCCAGAAGATATTTTGAATGAAGTAATTATGACCTACAATAACTCCATTCATTCTGACAAAAAATATACTCCATACGAATTATTCTATGATAGGACACACAAATTTAATAACACTTTGGAACACAATACTACTCATGAATATCTAGAAAAACTTACGGAATTCCAATCTAAACCCGGAAATAAAACAACTTTTAGAAGACCAGGCCAATAAACGAAACGAAAAATTAAATTCTACTAGAGAAGACCCTGAAACCTATAAGGAAGGATAAATTGTGTACAGAAAAGAATGTCGACGAAATAAGTTAACGTCGATTTTCAAAACAAAAAGTTAAAGAAAATAACCACATACTATAAAGATCAAACAATTCATAAATCTAAATTAAAACCAGACCGAAGCTTCGCTTCGGCCTGGAGTCCAAAGCGTATATACCCTAGACTTGTACAGACCTAGTGGTGATACCGAAAGTACCAATTGGCAACAACCATTTGCATTGAAAGTGAGTTTCCTATATGTCCATTTTACAGGGGAAGTTGACCCTCACTCAGGAGGATCTTGATCATTCTCAAAATCAATTAACTAACCCATTCTACAAATATTTGTGGAATTTTTCAAGTCGCTAGCTTCATTCTATCTAAAGTTATTACTTATTTGAAGTCTCACTTGTAGGGGTTTTGTCGAATCTTGCGCATTTTTAATAACAACCAACTAGATCCCAGTACAAACATTTGAGCAAAATTTCAAGTCATTAGCTTCATTTTATCGAAAGTTATCGCTTATTTTAAGTTTCATTTCCAGGGGAGGTAGGGGTTCCTCGGATCAGATCTTGCCCAACCAATTAGATCATGCTATGAACATTTAAGCAAAATTTCAAGTCTCTAGCTTCATTCTATCGAAAGTTATCGCTTATTTGAAGTTTCATTTGTAGGGGTTTGGTTTGTCGGATTTTACGTATCTTCAATATCAGCCAGCTGAATACTACTACAAACATGTAACCAAAAGCTCAAGTTGCTAGCTTTATTTTATCGCAAGTTATCGCTTATTTGATGTTCCATTTGTAGGGGAGGTAGGGGTTTCTTGGGTCGGATCTGGCATATCTTTAATACCAACTAACTCAATCTTACTTTAAACATTTGACCAAAATTTAAAGTTGCTGGCTTCATTCTATCAAAAGTTATCGCTTATTGGAAGTTTCATTTGTAGGGGAGGTAGGGGTTCCTTGAGTCGGATCTTGCCATTTTCAATACCAACCAAATAGATCTTACTAGCAACATTCTAACAAATTTTCAACTTGCTAGTGTCATTCCATCGAAAGTTATCGTAATTAAAGCAATATTTAATTTTTTGAAATTTGTAGGGGAGGTAGGCGTTCCTTTGATCTGATTATGCCCAACTTAGTAAAACTCAGGCAGCTTCTCACCTCAGGGTTACATGCCAAAAATCAGGTGTCTACGTCAATTGGTTCAAGAGTTATAGGCAAAACCTGCAAAGTAGGGTAGTACGGGACTCTTTGTAAGAAAATTACCGTTAGTTTTTAACTGATCGATTTTAGTTTTCAAGGAGAGTATAAGATTACCCTCACGAGTAATCTACTAAAGCTTTTCATGTTTATTTAATCGGGAGTTACATTTAAGTATTTTACATTGTAGGGGAGGTAGGCGTTCTCTTGGCATGATCATGCCCATTTTCAATACCAACCAACTAGATCATGCTGCCAACATTTGACCAACATGTCAAGAGTCTAGCTTCATTCTATCGAAAGTTATCGTGCGAACGGACAGACAGACATGGCTAAATCGAATCAGGAGGTGACCCTGATCATTTATATATTGTATATACATTGCTATACCTCCGGAGCCTCCTTTAAGGTGTTACATATTTTCATCGTGACAAAAACAATATACCCTATACTATAAGTCTAGGGTATAAAAAAAAGAAACGTAAATTTCAGGCTCATACTGACGACACACGGGCAGAGACTGCACATACAGGACCTCACGAATAACAATGGCTCTTACCTATTAAACTGGGGACCGCACGACTAATCACCTCCTACTATAGTGCAACTTGCTACATACACCCAACGACAAAAAAATTAGGTAATGACCCTTTTATCCTTTTCGTAGGCGGTTGAAATTTTACAGGTATAAATTAGGGTCTCTGTATAAGCCAGAAAATGTATAATAGCTGCATCAGTGTTATTCTGTCTTTTGTATTAACAAGTAGTCGATATAAATGTCAAACGTAAGCAGCTAACTATGGAGCAAAAATTGCGAATCTGCTGTTTATTCGAGCAAAACAAATCGAAATTCGAAATCACTCGTGAAGTTAGATGCCCTGGGTGGACAGTGCGAAGTATAATAAAAAAGCAGAAGGAAAGAGGCACTGTTGAGAGAAAAGCAGGAGGCGGGTTACTACGCCAAGAGAGGAGAGCCATTTGAAGCTCTTGTCACTTCATGATCGCTTCAAATCGGTTTCAAAATTAAGAGCTGATTTGGAACCTTCGATGAAGAAGCCTTGTAGTACGCGAATTATCCACAGAAGCCTAAGTGAGACGGGTTTGCGCTCCCGTCGACCTGCCAAGAAGCCCCTTTTGCTAAAACGAATGAGGAAAGCTCGACTACAATGGTGCAAGGAGCGGCAAAATTGGACTTTGGAGGATTGGAAACATGTTATTTTTCCGATGAATCCAAATTCAATTTGATTGGGCCCGATGGATCAACTAGAGTACGCCGTAGAGCAGAAGAGCGTTATTCTGATGATTGCGTTCAATCAACTGTGAAGCATTCCCCTACGTTATGGTTTGGGGATGCATCATTTACAACCGCGTAGAGCCTCTAATCCTTCTAGAAGGATCTGTGAATACAGCAGCATACAAGGAAATAATAAATGAAGGTGTTGTTCCGGCAATTGGGGACCTAACAGAAAACATTCAAAATTCAATATTTCAGGATGACTCTGCTCCAACACATCGAGCTCGCTCTGTAAGTTTCTTTGACATTGAATCAAAATCCGCTGTTATCGTAACATTTAGCAATAAGATCACGCAATATAAAGCGCAACTCGGGATTGGAACGCTACCCTGGTCCGGAAATAGCTCCGATTTGAACCCACTGGAAATCTATGGCAGATAATGGGATCGAAAATAAAGGAAAAAGAGCCAAGAACAATAAAACACGTCATCCAAGAGGTATGGGAAAACAAAATAAATGCAGATACGTTGACCACGCTATATGATAGTATGAACAGGCGAATAAAAGCTGTCATTAAAGCAAAAGGCGGCCACATTAATTAAGAGCTTTTACATGTATTAATTTTAATATGCTTTCATAAATTTTGTTTAAGAAAATCAAAATTTACACGCATTCACTAAATTCTCCGAAAATAAAATAATGTCTCTCAAATACGTGTTTAGATAAAATTATTTATAAGGAAGTACTATTGTCCAAAAAGTCACTCTCTCTAGTATTTTCAGACCCAGTCTTAACATTGGATTTTTTTAATCGTCAAAACATCGATTCAGTATAGAAAACACAACAAGAAATACATATTTCCACAATTTGACAATCATTTTTGAAATTCTTATGTTTATTCTTTGTTTTGTACGACTGGGCAACTACGAACTAAACATTAAACATATACAGGACAGTTTACGACTTTTGACAATCTTACAGAACTCAACTTATCCTTAGACATAACTAAAACTAAACTTTCGGAACTCAACAACAAACTTTTAAACCTCATGCCTAAAAGGACTATAACGGGCAACCTAGATGCAAACGATGCTATCAACATAAATAACGAAATTAACCAACTACTTGATAAAGAAAAGAATATAAACAATAAACTTAACCAGCAAACCAAATTAAACGAGCAAATGATTCAACGTTTTGAGAATATAACAAATCACATCAACCAAAAAACTATCATTGATTACCTTAACTATATTAACGAAAACTCCAAAAATCAAAATGCAAGTGATAATCGAATTTTTAAATATGCACAGTATCTAAACCAGGTCAATTATAATATCGATTTACCCAATGACCATATCAGCAGCATTTCAGAGGCGATTATCCTTTCAAAACTTAATCTAATTTCAAAAACTATATTGAGTCCACTAGAACTATCCGAAATTTATTCTATTTTAGAAAGTCAGCAATTAGCTTAGAACATACAGTACATGGAATGAGCTTGTCCTGTTTTATCGTATCTCTGGCTCCAACATTTGGCGAATAAGTCAGCAGCCAGCCTACTCAGTTGTTGTTTGATATTGATATATGTATGTTGACTGTTCTGTCGAATTGTGCATAAGCAAACGTCAATTCTTGTCAGATTACCGACAGTCAGCCTACTCAGTTGACGTTTTGGTATTGACATAATGGTCGCGGGCCTGAAAGCCTGACCGGTCAAGGAAATGACAGAGAGCAACAGAGATGGCAAGGCATTGTGTATCCTTAAGTGAAAGAGAGACGCATTGAACTGATACATTCACACATTCGACGCACACGATTCATATGCCAAAGCATCTACATACGAATCCCGAGAGCAGAATGACAACCAACCAATTTTCGTTAAGCCTGTTTCTTAGTAATTGCACTAGAGCGAAAGAGACAGAGAGTCCAGTGGATGTATTTGTTTATAAATCATGGGCTGGGGAAACGAACCAACAATTTTTTCCGGTAAATTTCTCCTCTGAAGATTCTGTCAGATAAGCGACACTCTCTCTTCAACTTACGGATATACAATACTTCACATCTCTGTTACTCACTGTCAAATTGTTTGATCCTATAAGTTTTCCAGAACGCAGCCAATGTTGACCGCACTGTCGAATTATACAAAAACAAACGTCAATTCTTGTCAATATTTAAATTTTATAATTACTAAACGGTCTACTGAGTTAGCTGACTGTCAACTACCTGTCGACTTAGTACCCAGATATTGGAGCCACTGTTTCTATGGAAATATACAATACAAGACAAGCTTATTCCATGTCTCTATGTTCTAAGGCAATTAGATATAAAATCTAATGAAAATATTTACGAATTATTAAGTCTACAAGCCTACTATTGTACAATAGCTCTAATATCATCTTCAACATTCACCCTATCACTCTAAAAGAAAATTTCTCCTTATATCATATAATCCCTCTCTCCATTGATAAAACAAAAACCATCATAACCAAACCCTACCTCCTTCTAAGCCCTAACAACACACAAAATCTCGACGAAAAATGTCAAAACACTGAAAATCTAGGGACGCAGGAGCGTCCCGCCCCGCCAAAGAAAAACGAAAAAATCGAAAAAAAAAATTGAAAAGCGACCAAGACTATGTTTACGCGACACAACAAGTACGGGTTTTCGGACCTCTGTAGCTCCGGCCCCGGATGCTTGTTCGGGCTCAAATTTGGTATGCTCATTGTCTCCGGTCATCTTACGAAGTGCTGCAAATTTGATTCCGATACAAGGAAAAACACCCGAGATATGATAATTTGAAAATGGCTATTTTTCAAATTTTTCTTGTTCTTGTTGTTCTCGTTGTTCTTTGACAGGGCTACAGCCTCGTAGGGAGCGTATCCAGGCCTGCTTTCTTTTCTCACGGATTGCCTGTGTCCCAAGGGTGTGCATAGGCTATCATTTGCTCTGATCCGTGCAGTAGATACAAAGATACATCCAAAAATGTGAAATTTTATAGTAGAGTTTCTGGCTTAAGTCTTTTTGATAATTTGAATGCGACACAGAAAATCACTCGCAGAGATCGCATGCCGACGGGGAGAGACGCAAACACTTGATTATGTGAGTAGAGACGACGACGGATGCAAAAGTCCGTGCGCTCGTCGGGGGAGGAGAACCATACGAGTTCTTTGTGTGTTGGTGTGGTTTGTGGCAAGTGCATGAATGAAAAGTGTAGTGTGTCATGAAAAAATTGACACTGAATGCTTATGGCTGCATCTTAAGCTGTGTTTTGCTAGACAGCGACTGGGCGATTTGCGACTGCGACCCGAGAGCAATTGATTCATTATTCAATGTCGGGGTTTTGTATGAAAATAGTACTATGTAGTATGTTGGGCAGGTTGTCTATGCAATCAAGGATTTTTATATGTACGTGAGGAGAATGGATGGAAAGAGACGAATGTACTGTAGATGTAGAGTCCTTCGGTGGCAGCAAGGACATTCGAAAAAGGATATTTTTGGCAGTGAAGCGAAACATGGGGAATATGGGTCTCATATGAACCGGGATGAAGAGGCGAGTGTCCAGGATTAGTGTAGATGGCATTTCGAGTCATTCGGTGGTGAAAAGGACATTCACGAAAGTCAAGTGAAAAATGGACAATATGGGTGTCATGCGAACCGGGGTGAAGAGGCGAATGTCCAGGAGTACTATGAATGGCATTTCGAGTTTTTCGGTGGCGACAAGGATATTCGAAAAAGGATATTTTTGACAGTGAAGCGAAATACGGTCAATATGGGTGTCATATGAATCGGGGTGGACACCCGAATATCCAGGAGTAGTGCGGATGGCATTTCGAGTTGTTTGGTGGCGAAAAGGACATTCATGAAAGTCAATTGCAATATGGGCAATATGGGTGTCATATGAACCGGGGTGAAGAGGCGAATGCGTAGGAGTACTATGGATGGCATTTCGAGTTTTTCGGTGGCAACAAGGACATTCGAAAAAGGATATTTTTGACAGTGAAGCGAAATACGGTCAATATGGGTGTCATATGAATCGGGATGGACACCCGAATATCCAGGAGTAGTGTAGATTGCATTTCGAGTCCTTTGGAGCGAAAAGAACATTCTTGGAAGTCAAGTGAAAAATGGGCAATGTGGGTGTCATATGAATTGTGGTGAAGAGACGAATGCCTAGGAGTACTATGGATGGCATTTTGAGTCCTTCGGTCCCGATAAGGATATTCGAAAAAAGGATACTTTTGGCAGTGAAGCGAAATGCGGTCAATATGGGTGTCATATGAATCGGGGTGGCCACCCGAATATCCAGGAGTAGTACGGATGGCATTTCGAGTCCTTCGGTGGTGAAAAGGACATTCAAGAAAGTCAATTGAAAAATGGGCAATATGGGTGTCATATGAACCGGGGTGAAGAGGCGAATGTCCAGGAGTACTGTAGATGACATTCCGGATCCATCGGTGGCGACAAGGACATTCGAAAAAAAATGTTTTTGGCAGTGAAGCGAAATACGGTCAATATGGGTGTCATATGAATCGGGGTGGACACTCGAATATCCAGGAGTAGTGCGGATGGCGTTTCGAGTCCTTCGGTGGCGAAAGGGACATTCAAGAAAGTCAATTAAAATATGGGCAATATGGGTGTCATATGAACCGGGGTGAAGAGGCGAATGCCTAGGAGTACTATGGATGGCATTTCGAGTTTTCCGGTGGCAACAAGGACAGTCGAAAAAGGATATGACACCCATATTGACCGTATTTCGCTTCACTGCCAAAAATATCCTTTTTCGAATGTCCTTGATGCCACCGAAGGACTCTACATCTACAGTACATTCGTCTCTTTCCATCCATTCTCCTCACGTACATATAAAAATCCTTGATTGCATAGACAACCTGCCCAACATACTATATAGTACTATTACAAAACCCCGAAATCAATCAATTGCTCTCGAGTCGCGGTCGCAAATCGTCCAGTCGCTGTCTAGCAAAACACAGCTTGGGATGCCGGGAAAGAAAAAAACATGCCGTGTGGTATATGATTTAGGTAGTTTCATTTATGGCATATGAGATATGAATTATGATGTAAGATGATTTTTTCAATGTGTGGAAGATGGGAAGCGATGTCTAGGCAAGATGGGTATGACTGGAGGTGATGTGGCGAATGCAGTAGACTGTTAAAGGTATTTTGAGTCCTTTGGGCAGGAAAAAAGATGTTCTTGGCAAGGAAGCGATATCTAGGCAAGATGAGTATTATATTATCGGGGGTGATGAGACGAATGCAGTAAACTACTGTTAAAGGCACTTTGAGTTCTTTGAACTAGAAAAATTATATTCTTGGCAAGAAAACTATTTACCACAAATGGGTAACCTGAGTGGACTCATAGTCCGGCACGTAAATCCCCTTTTTTATCGAAGACTACCGCATTCAGTAGGAATCAAACCGGAGCCCAATGTATAGAAGGCGAACGTGGTTACCGTTGCGCCATCTGGATTACTACTACTACTATGCAAAAAGATGTGATATCTCTCAAAAACAACCCTGTTGTAAAAAAATCCCTGCCAAGAGAAACTCCTCAGCCGTAAAAAGGATTGATATGAACACAATACCGCCAAAGTACTCGTAGCTTCGCGCCTCGCTCTAGGGTTGGCATATTGAATTGCTGATTGCATTAGTTCATTTCTTTCAACGCGGATTGGCGAGGAGCTTCCATTAAACAAAACAAGTTAAACAATCTGAAGAAGAACGCAGTAGAAAATAGTCTATTAATCACTTCTGGCCTGAAGTGCGTTTTTAGTCTTTTGAAAAGCGGGGGTTTTATAACGAGATCCGGGCGAAAAGCCAATAATACTTGGCATAAGAGCTTACAGCATGATCCGCACGCAGCTACTTATCCATAATTTTGTCAGAGCGACATCGTTGTCATTATCACTGTCATTTTGTCATTAAATCCGTTAGGCGGTGAGTCTTTAGGCTACGAAGCTCCCCGCCAATCAGCTTTGAAAGAAATTAACTAATGCTATCAGCGTTCAATAAATATGCCAACCCTAGAGCGAGGCGCGAAGCTACGAGTACTTTGGCGATATTGTGTTCATATCAATCCTTTTTACGGCTGAGTTTTTCTTGGCGGGGATTTTTTTACAACAGGGTTGTTTTTGAGAGATACCTTTTACTGCTCTAAAACAACAATATTGAAAGAAAGAAATCAATCGAATTGATTGCGAACATCATACGAGTAAGTAACATACCAACACACTGCGAACTGCACAACTGAGAATTCGAGATGGAGATCTACGAACCAGAGCCCAATCATCTTCTACGAGGGTTGCCTTTTATATTTCGGGATTAGAGAACAAAAACAAATATTAATCATTGAAAATCGCTTTATTGTTTTTCAAAATATTCCCCATGAAGATCTATACACTTTTGCATGCGTTTGAACCAATTGTCAAAACATGCATTCTGAACGCAGCAACCGCTTCTTCAGGTGTTGAAAAACGTTTGTTTTTTACGTACGGGAATAAAAAGAAGTCATTCGGTGCCAAGTCAGGACTATACGGCGGATGACCCATCAAATCTATGTTTTGAGTGCTCAAAAATGCAGTTGTTTGAGCTGATGTGTGAGAGCTCGCATTGTCGTGGTGAAGAGTGATCCGTCTTCGGCGGTTGGTTTTCCTGATTTCTTGGAAGACAACTGGCAAACAAATGGTTGTGTACCACTCAGAATTGACTGTTCTGCGTTGTTCTAGTGGTACGGTTGCGACATGTCCAGTTTTTCGGAAAAAACAGGCGACCATTTGCTTGGAAGTGCTTCGTGCGCGAACAATTTTTGTTGGGTTTGGCTCATCTTGAAACACCCATACAGTCGACTGCTGTTTACTTTCGGGCTCATACGCGTAAATCCACGATTCATCACCTGTCACGATGTCATAGACGTGTTTTGAAGCACCGCGATCGTATTTTTTGGGCATTTCTTTCGACCAATCGACACGAGCCTTTTTTTTAGCGATTGACAAATTGTGTGGGATCCAACGCGAACAAATTTTTTTGACAGTCAAATGTTCATGCAATATTGAATGTATGCTGGTCCCACGAATGCCTAAGGTTGTCTCAATGTCACGATAGGTCACATGACGATCTTGCAATATCAGTTCGCGCACAGCATCAATGGTTTCCGGAATAACAACTGATTTTGGACGACCTTCACGAAATTCGTCTTGGAGTGAACTACGACCTCGATTGAATTCACCATACCATCGATAAACACTGGTCCTTGATGGAGCTTCATCGCCAAAAATTGAATTCAGCTCATCCATGCACTGTTGCTGAGTTAATCGACGTCGAAAGTTGTAAAAAATAATCGCACGAAAATGTTCACGATTGAATTCCATTATTTGGCCGAGATTAATAGTTTAAGTTACTGTAAAAAACACAAATAGCGCTCGTATGTCAAAACGTTCTGAGTACGTGTAACCTCAAAAATGCTAAACTTTACGATAGAGCTGTCAGTTGCCAGATTGCAACACTAGGGTTGTCCAATCCCGAAATATAAAAGGCAACCTCCGTATTCATAAACGTCCCTGCTACCACCATTACAACCACCTGTGGACAAGATGAATTTATGATCGAAGGAACTATCCTAATGAGATACAACAACTGCGAAATCACAACAAATAGCATTACATACTGAGCCGAACAATCAGTATACTGGGATGAAATTAACTCTGTTCTCTGAAGTCAACTTCACATCCGCCAACACCAACAATATCCACCTAGACGAACTAAGGAAATATAAATTCATCAGGAAGAATCCTGTTACCCTCGAAACCTATATTAACCAGGAACAATTCTACACAACACTTACCATAATATCCTGCATAATCATCATCACAACAATCTGCGCATCCGTGCTACATCGGAAATCATATAGGGAATATTTTCTTCGAAATTCCCAAGTACTAGCTCCTGCCAGCGAGCCTTCAAGGATCCAGTTTCTCTGGCCATCGCCATCTCTTAAGGGGGGAGGAGTTATGGGATCGCCATGCGACCCCAACAACCAAACATTCACACGAGTCATAGGATCGCAATGCGACACCAACAACCAAAATTCACACGTTCCTCAACGTCATCATTAAATTAAACTTTACCTAATAATTTTCATTGTATGCATGTAATTCAATCCATTGCACAAGTATCCGGTGCTCCACTTGGGAAGACCTTGCTAAAACTTAGATGTAAGCAGTTTTCATGAAATTATAAATTATTCGGAACATTTAGAAATCTCGGGAGTTGTATTCTGGTTGTCACCTTATTCGTTTCGAGACAATAAAGTCTGTCGTTAATCCGAAACTTTGTTTTTTTTTTTTTGGATTACCAAATTACAAGTAGCCGGGCTTTATATCCCACGACCTTCTCTGCGACATCCCTGATGGTACCCTTGAGTTCTTCCCAGAACCCATGGACGCCTGTGTTGCTGATGTTGTGTAGCATAGGTGATAGTCTTTCCTCAAGGGCGGTAGTATACGCCACCACCGTAGAATCACCCAGAAGCTTATCAAACGCAAAGATTTTGGGAGGGGTGATTCTCGATTGGTGCACTGAGGAAATTCTACATCTGTAGGTCGTCTTCACCAAGTGATGATCTGAGTCGCAGTTTGCTCCTCAATAGGAGCGGACATCCATCACACTAGACACCCATCTCCTGCAAATGAGGACGTGATCAATTTGGTTGACGGTATGTGCGTCTGCAGATTTCCAGGTCTGCTTGTGAATGCGTCGATGCGGAAAACACGTAGAGCTTACGATTAGATTCCTGCTGCAGCCGAAGTTGATAAGTCGCTGGCCGTTGTCGTTACATTTTCCATGGAGACTGTGGCCTCCAGTGGTCCCCCGGTGCTAAATTTCAACCAAAACCACTCACAATCGAACAATATAGAGCCCGATTAAAGAAGGAGAAAGAAGCAGCTGCAATCCACATCGTCACTACTAAGAAAATTAGGAAACGTCGAGGAGGAATCCAAGTGCGCAACCGGCGAATGATAGCAGCACTTAAACAACAACTACAAGAAAGGAAAACACGCAACTGGGAGATAGACCAGGATATCTACCCGAAAATTTCTAAATTAGAAGAGGAAACGTTTAAAAAGAAAGATGGGCGTAATTAGTAATGCAAACGAGTATGAAATAACCACCCTAGGCTTAGTCACTGTCATAATAATATACGTAATTATAAGTAAAATAAACAAAAATTGCAACTAATACCTTAGAAATAACATTAACAGAAGAATAATTGAATGACATATGAACATAATTTTGTCATCCCGGTGAATAACTGGCTAAGTCCAATTTTGGCCAAAATGAGTTAAGTGTCCTAACAGAAGCAGAAAGATGTTTTCCTCTTAGTGTATAAATGGCAAACTTATACGTTTGTTTTTAACGGAGTTATAAAGATGTGCGTTTACGTCCATCTTCACTTTTGCTTACCAGAATGAGTTAAGTAAATATAACTAAAAACAGACAGTAAATCCTATTGGGGAGTAACTGGCCAAACAAAGTTGTTCAGTTAGTCACATCTAGTGAAATGTGGTCAAGACGAGTTAACCATTTATGCGCAAATATTTTCCTGGATGTACATATAAGCATTATTAACAAGTTACCCAGTTATGTACACTCATATCACACATACAAAATTGTGATTCTTCGGGATAGCCGAATTATGTAGATCGATTGTAAACAAGTAATCACTGATTGTACCTATAATTACCTACTAATGTACAATTTCACATAAACATGGTAGTCTATGATCACAACTATGTCGATTTCCTAGAACAAGTTCAACGTTTAATAAATTTATCTATGCCAGCAAAGAATCTAACGGAACTTTGGCAATATTGCATTTCACGTACAATCGGGACGGAACGTTGCAGTTAATCGTTTCCGTAGCTCGCAAAAGTGACATAGAAATTATCATGGGGGATCTCAACGCCAAAGTTGGGTCTGACTACGTAGGCTTAGAACACCTAATGGGCAATCATGTCCTAGGCAACAGGAACAAAATTGGCGAGATGTTCGTGGAGTTTTGCAACTCTCGTCAACTCGTCATTGACGGTACTCCGTTCAAGTACAAACGCTACCACTTAACAATCTGGACCTATCCGGATTGCAGAACAGAAAACCAGATTGACCATATAGCCGTTTCCATGACATGGAGGAATTGTCTTTTGGACGTCAGGTTGGAGCGAGGTGCTGATGTTGGCAGCGATCACCAACTTGTTATCGCAAAAACATGCTTACGAACGGCAGCGATCCAGCGCCTTCAAAATGCACGAATCTTGCCAGGTTTTAATGTGCAAAAGATTAAAGATCCATCAATAAGACTTGCATATTCCACGAGAGAGCTATTGCACCACCACCTTATGAGAATCCTACAATTGATAATTGATGGAAAGTCGCTAAGGACTCATTTATTTCATGTGGCGTAACATTTGCGGATCGATTAGAGCGCGATAGGACACCATTCATTAGCGACTCTACATAGTCTCTAATCTCAGCACGCAAGAGAGTTAAGGAAAAGATTAACTCAGCTGCTGACGACTCAGCCAAAAACCAACTCAGAGCTGAATACCGTTCACTACAGAAAGGCGTGCAAAGAAGCGTTATGCTGTGTTTTGCTAGACAGCGGCTGGGCGATTTGCGTCTGCGGCTCGAGAGCAATTGATTCACCATTCAATGTCGGGGTTTTATATGAAAATCGTACTAGTATGTTGGGCAGGTTGTCTATGCAATCAAGGATTTTTATATGTACGTGAGGATAATGGATGGAAAGAGACGAATGTACTGTAGATGTAGAGTCCTTCGGTGGCAGCAAGGACATTCGAGAAAGGATATTTTTTGCAGTGAAGCGATATATGGGGAATATGGGTGTCATATGAACCGGGATGAAGAGGTGAATGTCTAGGAGTAGTGTAGATGGAATTCCGGATCCTTCGGTGGCGACAAGGATATAAGAAAAAGGATACTTTTGGCAGTGAAGCGAAATACGGTCAATATGGGTGTCATATGAATCGGGGTGGACACCCGAATATCCAGGAGTAGTACGGATGGCATTTCGAGTCCTTCGGTGGCGAAAAGGACATTCAAGAAAGTCAAGTGAAATATGGCCAATATGGGTGTCATATGAACCGGGGTGAGGAGGCGAATGCCCAGGAGTACTATGGATGGCATTCCGGATCCTTCGGTGGTGACAAGGATATTCGAAAAAGGATACTTTTGGCAGTGAAGCGAAATACGGTCAATATGGGTGTCATATGAATCGGGGTGGACACCCGAATATCCAGGAGTAGTGCAGATGGCATTTCGAGTCCTTCGGAGCGAAAAGGACATTCTTGGAAGTCAAGTGAAAAATGGACAATATGGGTGTCATGCGAACCGGGGTGAAGAGGCGAATGTCCAGGAGTACTATGAATGGCATTTCGAGTTTTTCGGTGGCGACAAGGATATTCGAAAAAGGATATTTTTGACAGTGAAGCGAAATACGGTCAATATGGGTGTCATATGAATCGGGGTGGACACCCGAATATCCAGGAGTAGTGCGGATGGCATTTCGAGTTGTTTGGTGGCGAAAAGGACATTCATGAAAGTCAATTGCAATATGGGCAATATGGGTGTCATATGAACCGGGGTGAAGAGGCGAATGCGTAGGAGTACTATGGATGGCATTTCGAGTTTTTCGGTGGCAACAAGGACATTCGAAAAAGGATATTTTTGACAGTGAAGCGAAATACGGTCAATATGGGTGTCATATGAATCGGGATGGACACCCGAATATCCAGGAGTAGTGTAGATTGCATTTCGAGTCCTTTGGAGCGAAAAGAACATTCTTGGAAGTCAAGTGAAAAATGGGCAATGTGGGTGTCATATGAATTGTGGTGAAGAGACGAATGCCTAGGAGTACTATGGATGGCATTTTGAGTCCTTCGGTCCCGATAAGGATATTCGAAAAAAGGATACTTTTGGCAGTGAAGCGAAATGCGGTCAATATGGGTGTCATATGAATCGGGGTGGCCACCCGAATATCCAGGAGTAGTACGGATGGCATTTCGAGTCCTTCGGTGGTGAAAAGGACATTCAAGAAAGTCAATTGAAAAATGGGCAATATGGGTGTCATATGAACCGGGGTGAAGAGGCGAATGTCCAGGAGTACTGTAGATGACATTCCGGATCCATCGGTGGCGACAAGGACATTCGAAAAAAAATGTTTTTGGCAGTGAAGCGAAATACGGTCAATATGGGTGTCATATGAATCGGGGTGGACACTCGAATATCCAGGAGTAGTGCGGATGGCGTTTCGAGTCCTTCGGTGGCGAAAGGGACATTCAAGAAAGTCAATTAAAATATGGGCAATATGGGTGTCATATGAACCGGGGTGAAGAGGCGAATGCCTAGGAGTACTATGGATGGCATTTCGAGTTTTCCGGTGGCAACAAGGACAGTCGAAAAAGGATATGACACCCATATTGACCGTATTTCGCTTCACTGCCAAAAATATCCTTTTTCGAATGTCCTTGATGCCACCGAAGGACTCTACATCTACAGTACATTCGTCTCTTTCCATCCATTCTCCTCACGTACATATAAAAATCCTTGATTGCATAGACAACCTGCCCAACATACTATATAGTACTATTACAAAACCCCGAAATCAATCAATTGCTCTCGAGTCGCGGTCGCAAATCGTCCAGTCGCTGTCTAGCAAAACACAGCTTGGGATGCCGGGAAAGAAAAAAACATGCCGTGTGGTATATGATTTAGGTAGTTTCATTTATGGCATATGAGATATGAATTATGATGTAAGATGATTTTTTCAATGTGTGGAAGATGGGAAGCGATGTCTAGGCAAGATGGGTATGACTGGAGGTGATGTGGCGAATGCAGTAGACTGTTAAAGGTATTTTGAGTCCTTTGGGCAGGAAAAAAGATGTTCTTGGCAAGGAAGCGATATCTAGGCAAGATGAGTATTATATTATCGGGGGTGATGAGACGAATGCAGTAAACTACTGTTAAAGGCACTTTGAGTTCTTTGAACTAGAAAAATTATATTCTTGGCAAGAAAACTATTTACCACAAATGGGTAACCTGAGTGGACTCATAGTCCGGCACGTAAATCCCCTTTTTTATCGAAGACTACCGCATTCAGTAGGAATCAAACCGGAGCCCAATGTATAGAAGGCGAACGTGGTTACCGTTGCGCCATCTGGATTACTACTACTACTATGCAAAAAGATGTGATATCTCTCAAAAACAACCCTGTTGTAAAAAAATCCCTGCCAAGAGAAACTCCTCAGCCGTAAAAAGGATTGATATGAACACAATACCGCCAAAGTACTCGTAGCTTCGCGCCTCGCTCTAGGGTTGGCATATTGAATTGCTGATTGCATTAGTTCATTTCTTTCAACGCGGATTGGCGAGGAGCTTCCATTAAACAAAACAAGTTAAACAATCTGAAGAAGAACGCAGTAGAAAATAGTCTATTAATCACTTCTGGCCTGAAGTGCGTTTTTAGTCTTTTGAAAAGCGGGGGTTTTATAACGAGATCCGGGCGAAAAGCCAATAATACTTGGCATAAGAGCTTACAGCATGATCCGCACGCAGCTACTTATCCATAATTTTGTCAGAGCGACATCGTTGTCATTATCACTGTCATTTTGTCATTAAATCCGTTAGGCGGTGAGTCTTTAGGCTACGAAGCTCCCCGCCAATCAGCTTTGAAAGAAATTAACTAATGCTATCAGCGTTCAATAAATATGCCAACCCTAGAGCGAGGCGCGAAGCTACGAGTACTTTGGCGATATTGTGTTCATATCAATCCTTTTTACGGCTGAGTTTTTCTTGGCGGGGATTTTTTTACAACAGGGTTGTTTTTGAGAGATACCTTTTACTGCTCTAAAACAACAATATTGAAAGAAAGAAATCAATCGAATTGATTGCGAACATCATACGAGTAAGTAACATACCAACACACTGCGAACTGCACAACTGAGAATTCGAGATGGAGATCTACGAACCAGAGCCCAATCATCTTCTACGAGGGTTGCCTTTTATATTTCGGGATTAGAGAACAAAAACAAATATTAATCATTGAAAATCGCTTTATTGTTTTTCAAAATATTCCCCATGAAGATCTATACACTTTTGCATGCGTTTGAACCAATTGTCAAAACATGCATTCTGAACGCAGCAACCGCTTCTTCAGGTGTTGAAAAACGTTTGTTTTTTACGTACGGGAATAAAAAGAAGTCATTCGGTGCCAAGTCAGGACTATACGGCGGATGACCCATCAAATCTATGTTTTGAGTGCTCAAAAATGCAGTTGTTTGAGCTGATGTGTGAGAGCTCGCATTGTCGTGGTGAAGAGTGATCCGTCTTCGGCGGTTGGTTTTCCTGATTTCTTGGAAGACAACTGGCAAACAAATGGTTGTGTACCACTCAGAATTGACTGTTCTGCGTTGTTCTAGTGGTACGGTTGCGACATGTCCAGTTTTTCGGAAAAAACAGGCGACCATTTGCTTGGAAGTGCTTCGTGCGCGAACAATTTTTGTTGGGTTTGGCTCATCTTGAAACACCCATACAGTCGACTGCTGTTTACTTTCGGGCTCATACGCGTAAATCCACGATTCATCACCTGTCACGATGTCATAGACGTGTTTTGAAGCACCGCGATCGTATTTTTTGGGCATTTCTTTCGACCAATCGACACGAGCCTTTTTTTTAGCGATTGACAAATTGTGTGGGATCCAACGCGAACAAATTTTTTTGACAGTCAAATGTTCATGCAATATTGAATGTATGCTGGTCCCACGAATGCCTAAGGTTGTCTCAATGTCACGATAGGTCACATGACGATCTTGCAATATCAGTTCGCGCACAGCATCAATGGTTTCCGGAATAACAACTGATTTTGGACGACCTTCACGAAATTCGTCTTGGAGTGAACTACGACCTCGATTGAATTCACCATACCATCGATAAACACTGGTCCTTGATGGAGCTTCATCGCCAAAAATTGAATTCAGCTCATCCATGCACTGTTGCTGAGTTAATCGACGTCGAAAGTTGTAAAAAATAATCGCACGAAAATGTTCACGATTGAATTCCATTATTTGGCCGAGATTAATAGTTTAAGTTACTGTAAAAAACACAAATAGCGCTCGTATGTCAAAACGTTCTGAGTACGTGTAACCTCAAAAATGCTAAACTTTACGATAGAGCTGTCAGTTGCCAGATTGCAACACTAGGGTTGTCCAATCCCGAAATATAAAAGGCAACCTCCGTATTCATAAACGTCCCTGCTACCACCATTACAACCACCTGTGGACAAGATGAATTTATGATCGAAGGAACTATCCTAATGAGATACAACAACTGCGAAATCACAACAAATAGCATTACATACTGAGCCGAACAATCAGTATACTGGGATGAAATTAACTCTGTTCTCTGAAGTCAACTTCACATCCGCCAACACCAACAATATCCACCTAGACGAACTAAGGAAATATAAATTCATCAGGAAGAATCCTGTTACCCTCGAAACCTATATTAACCAGGAACAATTCTACACAACACTTACCATAATATCCTGCATAATCATCATCACAACAATCTGCGCATCCGTGCTACATCGGAAATCATATAGGGAATATTTTCTTCGAAATTCCCAAGTACTAGCTCCTGCCAGCGAGCCTTCAAGGATCCAGTTTCTCTGGCCATCGCCATCTCTTAAGGGGGGAGGAGTTATGGGATCGCCATGCGACCCCAACAACCAAACATTCACACGAGTCATAGGATCGCAATGCGACACCAACAACCAAAATTCACACGTTCCTCAACGTCATCATTAAATTAAACTTTACCTAATAATTTTCATTGTATGCATGTAATTCAATCCATTGCACAAGTATCCGGTGCTCCACTTGGGAAGACCTTGCTAAAACTTAGATGTAAGCAGTTTTCATGAAATTATAAATTATTCGGAACATTTAGAAATCTCGGGAGTTGTATTCTGGTTGTCACCTTATTCGTTTCGAGACAATAAAGTCTGTCGTTAATCCGAAACTTTGTTTTTTTTTTTTTTGGATTACCAAATTACAAGTAGCCGGGCTTTATATCCCACGACCTTCTCTGCGACATCCCTGATGGTACCCTTGAGTTCTTCCCAGAACCCATGGACGCCTGTGTTGCTGATGTTGTGTAGCATAGGTGATAGTCTTTCCTCAAGGGCGGTAGTATACGCCACCACCGTAGAATCACCCAGAAGCTTATCAAACGCAAAGATTTTGGGAGGGGTGATTCTCGATTGGTGCACTGAGGAAATTCTACATCTGTAGGTCGTCTTCACCAAGTGATGATCTGAGTCGCAGTTTGCTCCTCAATAGGAGCGGACATCCATCACACTAGACACCCATCTCCTGCAAATGAGGACGTGATCAATTTGGTTGACGGTATGTGCGTCTGCAGATTTCCAGGTCTGCTTGTGAATGCGTCGATGCGGAAAACACGTAGAGCTTACGATTAGATTCCTGCTGCAGCCGAAGTTGATAAGTCGCTGGCCGTTGTCGTTACATTTTCCATGGAGACTGTGGCCTCCAGTGGTCCCCCGGTGCTAAATTTCAACCAAAACCACTCACAATCGAACAATATAGAGCCCGATTAAAGAAGGAGAAAGAAGCAGCTGCAATCCACATCGTCACTACTAAGAAAATTAGGAAACGTCGAGGAGGAATCCAAGTGCGCAACCGGCGAATGATAGCAGCACTTAAACAACAACTACAAGAAAGGAAAACACGCAACTGGGAGATAGACCAGGATATCTACCCGAAAATTTCTAAATTAGAAGAGGAAACGTTTAAAAAGAAAGATGGGCGTAATTAGTAATGCAAACGAGTATGAAATAACCACCCTAGGCTTAGTCACTGTCATAATAATATACGTAATTATAAGTAAAATAAACAAAAATTGCAACTAATACCTTAGAAATAACATTAACAGAAGAATAATTGAATGACATATGAACATAATTTTGTCATCCCGGTGAATAACTGGCTAAGTCCAATTTTGGCCAAAATGAGTTAAGTGTCCTAACAGAAGCAGAAAGATGTTTTCCTCTTAGTGTATAAATGGCAAACTTATACGTTTGTTTTTAACGGAGTTATAAAGATGTGCGTTTACGTCCATCTTCACTTTTGCTTACCAGAATGAGTTAAGTAAATATAACTAAAAACAGACAGTAAATCCTATTGGGGAGTAACTGGCCAAACAAAGTTGTTCAGTTAGTCACATCTAGTGAAATGTGGTCAAGACGAGTTAACCATTTATGCGCAAATATTTTCCTGGATGTACATATAAGCATTATTAACAAGTTACCCAGTTATGTACACTCATATCACACATACAAAATTGTGATTCTTCGGGATAGCCGAATTATGTAGATCGATTGTAAACAAGTAATCACTGATTGTACCTATAATTACCTACTAATGTACAATTTCACATAAACATGGTAGTCTATGATCACAACTATGTCGATTTCCTAGAACAAGTTCAACGTTTAATAAATTTATCTATGCCAGCAAAGAATCTAACGGAACTTTGGCAATATTGCATTTCACGTACAATCGGGACGGAACGTTGCAGTTAATCGTTTCCGTAGCTCGCAAAAGTGACATAGAAATTATCATGGGGGATCTCAACGCCAAAGTTGGGTCTGACTACGTAGGCTTAGAACACCTAATGGGCAATCATGTCCTAGGCAACAGGAACAAAATTGGCGAGATGTTCGTGGAGTTTTGCAACTCTCGTCAACTCGTCATTGACGGTACTCCGTTCAAGTACAAACGCTACCACTTAACAATCTGGACCTATCCGGATTGCAGAACAGAAAACCAGATTGACCATATAGCCGTTTCCATGACATGGAGGAATTGTCTTTTGGACGTCAGGTTGGAGCGAGGTGCTGATGTTGGCAGCGATCACCAACTTGTTATCGCAAAAACATGCTTACGAACGGCAGCGATCCAGCGCCTTCAAAATGCACGAATCTTGCCAGGTTTTAATGTGCAAAAGATTAAAGATCCATCAATAAGACTTGCATATTCCACGAGAGAGCTATTGCACCACCACCTTATGAGAATCCTACAATTGATAATTGATGGAAAGTCGCTAAGGACTCATTTATTTCATGTGGCGTAACATTTGCGGATCGATTAGAGCGCGATAGGACACCATTCATTAGCGACTCTACATAGTCTCTAATCTCAGCACGCAAGAGAGTTAAGGAAAAGATTAACTCAGCTGCTGACGACTCAGCCAAAAACCAACTCAGAGCTGAATACCGTTCACTACAGAAAGGCGTGCAAAGAAGCGTTATGCTGTGTTTTGCTAGACAGCGGCTGGGCGATTTGCGTCTGCGGCTCGAGAGCAATTGATTCACCATTCAATGTCGGGGTTTTATATGAAAATCGTACTAGTATGTTGGGCAGGTTGTCTATGCAATCAAGGATTTTTATATGTACGTGAGGATAATGGATGGAAAGAGACGAATGTACTGTAGATGTAGAGTCCTTCGGTGGCAGCAAGGACATTCGAGAAAGGATATTTTTTGCAGTGAAGCGATATATGGGGAATATGGGTGTCATATGAACCGGGATGAAGAGGTGAATGTCTAGGAGTAGTGTAGATGGAATTCCGGATCCTTCGGTGGCGACAAGGATATAAGAAAAAGGATACTTTTGGCAGTGAAGCGAAATACGGTCAATATGGGTGTCATATGAATCGGGGTGGACACCCGAATATCCAGGAGTAGTACGGATGGCATTTCGAGTCCTTCGGTGGCGAAAAGGACATTCAAGAAAGTCAAGTGAAATATGGCCAATATGGGTGTCATATGAACCGGGGTGAGGAGGCGAATGCCCAGGAGTACTATGGATGGCATTCCGGATCCTTCGGTGGTGACAAGGATATTCGAAAAAGGATACTTTTGGCAGTGAAGCGAAATACGGTCAATATGGGTGTCATATGAATCGGGGTGGACACCCGAATATCCAGGAGTAGTGCAGATGGCATTTCGAGTCCTTCGGAGCGAAAAGGACATTCTTGGAAGTCAAGTGAAAAATGAGCAATATGGGTGTCATATGAATTGTGGTGAAGAGGTGAATGCCTAGGAGTACTATGGATGGCATTTCGAGTCCTTCGGTGCCGACAAGGATATTCGAAAAAGGACACTTCTGGCTGTGAAGCGCAATACGGTCAATATGGGTGTCATATGAATCGGGGTACACCCGAATATCCAGAAGTAGTGCAGATGGCATTTCGAGTCCTTTGGAGCGAAAAGGACATTCACGAAAGTCGAGTGAAAAATGGGCAATATGGGTGTCATATGAACCGGGTTGAAGAGGCGAATGTCCAGGAGTACTGAGATGGCATTCCGGATCCTTCGGTGGCGACAAGGACATTCGAAAAAGGATGTTTTTGGCAGTAAAGCGAAATATAGGCAATATGGGTGTCATATGAACCGGTGCGAAGAGGCGAATATGCAGGAGTACTATAGATGGCATTTGGGGGGCAAAAACTCCTCTTCCATAGTCCTCCGCGTGGGCGCCCCCTGGAACGGCAGTGGTCACTGACCATTGCCAACCAACGTCAAGCCGCCAGTGATGGCGGTGCGATGATTTGGTTGAGGTACCCCTTTGGTGTGGGGTGTGAAAAAATACCACGGCCTTTCCCTTTGATGGCCTGTCGTTAAAACCGACAATCAAAGGACAGGATGTGTATGCCAGCAACTTGCACTATCCGAAATCTTTATATGCTAACGAAACGTCAACTATGCCTCGGATAAGGACTGACTCAACGGTTACGACTTTTAGCTATCGTACAATGACAAAGATTGGATTCTGGAATGTGCGTACTCTCCTGGACAATGGATCAGAAGGTCCCCAGAACGCACGATTTCTTCAATTAGAGAGTGAATTTCTGAGGTACAAATTAAATATCTTAGGAGTTAGTGAGATAAGATGGTGGAACAGCGGAGAATTCATCTCTCCAACGGGCAGCACTGTAATGTTGTACTCCGGTAAAGATACCGGTAGTCGTCGTGAGTCAGGTGTGGGGCTCCTTTTAACCAGAGCCGCGCGAAACTGTCTCTTATCCTGGGAACCGGTCTCTGACAGGCTCTTGACCGCCAGGTTCCGGACCAAAATGAGGAACATCTCAATAATACAATGTTATGCCCCTACTGAACCCGACAATGTCTTGGCAAAAGACTCCTTCTACGAAGAACTAAACGCCGTTCAGAGCAGAACACCTAAAGGTGACATTATAATGGTTATGGGTGATTTGAATGCGAAAGTTGGCGCTGATAACTATGGGCTCAGACATGTGATGGGGAGACACGGTCTTGGTGATCGTAATGACAACGGTGAAAGATTTGTAGAGTTCTGCAACTTTCACAGTCTCTTCATCGGTGGTACTATGTTTGAGCATAAGGACCACCACAAAATCAGTTGGTCCTCTGTTGATCGGCGCAGAACACAAAATCAGATCGACCATTTTGCCATTAGTAAAAGATTCAAGAGTTGCCTCCTGGACGTGCGAAACAAGAAGGGTGCCGATATTGGGATGGGAAGAGACCATTATCTTATGATCGCTAATGTTCGATTGCGTATTGCAGCCGTGCGACGCCCCAGCGACGAAAGATCCAGGCCCCGCAAATTCAACACCGCTCGACTAAAAAATCAAGCTGTCTTACAACAATATAATGACCATCTTGCGCAAAAAGCGGCTGAGATAACTAGTCACCCAAATAGTGACATAAACGAAAACTGGGATGCCATAAAAAATGCGTACATTGATAGCGCAAATACCATCCTTGGCCCAAACCCGGATTGCCGGAATAAGCCCTGGATGTCCGACGCTTCATGGCAGCGGATTGTTGAAAGAAAGGAGCTGAAAGTTAGGTTGGCTGCAGCATCAGACGACAATCGAAGCAGCATCGAACTCCTTTACCGTCAGAAAGCTCGAGAAGTTCAGCGTAGTGTGCGACGCGATAAAAGAGTTTATGCCAATTCTCTTTTAGCGTCAGCAGAAGAAGCCGCTAGAAGTAACAACTTAAACGCCGTATACGGTGTCATCAAGGAGTTTACAGGTGGTCGTAACTCCTGCCAACATCCGGTGAAAGATAGTGATGGAAAGCTACTTATCTTGGAGGAAGATCAAATGAGGCGGTGGAAAGAACACTTCGCCGCGGTCTTGAATCGTGTAACCTCTGGTGAAGTTCCCCCTCATATAGATAATTTAGCTAACCATCAAAATGTGCGTATACGGTCCACTGCCCCGACTAAAGAGGAAATAGTCACTGCAATTATTGCACTAAAACGAGGAAATGCCACCGGACTTGACGGCATCCCTGCCGAACTTTATCAAGCAGCGCCAAGCGTAACTGCCGATTTGCTGCACCCACTTGTTGATAAAGCGTGGAATACAGAGACCTTTCCCACTGAGTGGAAGGAAGGTTTGATCATCAAACTTCCAAAGAAGGGTAGCCTCACAAACTGTAATAATTGGAGAGGTATTTGTGTGCTTCCTGCCGTTGCCAAGATAATAGCTAAAATTGTCCTGGAAAGACTAAAGGCCCACTTAGAAAGCACAATTGATGAAGAGCAGGCTGGCTTTCGATCCGGATTCTCCTGTGTCGATCACATTAACACCTTGCGAATCATCATCGAGCAATGCGCTGAATACGATTCTCCGCTTCACTTGCTTTTCATCGATTTCGAAAAGGCTTTCGATAGTGTGAACCGGGATTCTATATGGGCGGCCTTGCGCAGGAGAGGCATCCCTGAGAAGCTTGTGGCTATTATTAAGGCAACCTATGACGGCGCGAAATGTCGCGTTCTGCATAAAGGTAAGGTGTCGGGGGACTTTGAGATTCGCAGTGGAGTTCGGCAGGGGTGCATCCTCTCACCGATCCTATTCCTCATAGTGATCGGCGATGTGTTGCATGCAGCCCTATCCGGACTCGACAGAGGAATTCAATGGACTTTGACATCTTATCTACAACATCTTGACTACGCTGACGACATATGCCTACTCTCCCACAAAATCATGGATCTGTCCGCAATGGCGTTAGATCTCGAGAGGGAGGCAAGCAAGGTTGGGGTAAAGATTAATACCAACAAGACCAAGGTTCTTAGCCCGCCGTTGCGAAAAAGAAATCCGACACCTATTGCCATCAATATTAATGGGCAGCCTGTGGAGAAGGTCTACCTGGGTAGCATTGTTGCCGAAAATGGTGGAACGGAGCAGGACATCGCTCGTCGTATCAACCAGGCTAAATGCGCATACGGCATGCTGTCCAAAATCTGGCAAAGCAGTTATCTCAGCATCAAGACCAAGCTGGCCCTGTTTCGCTCCCTGGTACTGTCAGTGCTTTTGTATGGTAGCAGTACATGGAAAGTTTCCGTAGGAGTTACCAGAAAGCTGCAAGTTTTCGTCAACTCATGTCTTCGTCGAATTCTAAGAATTTTCTGGCCCGAAACAATATCAAATGAAGAGCTAAGTCGGCGTACGGGTCAGATGCCAATCGACGAATTGATACGCAGGCGAAAATGGCAGTGGATAGGTCACACATTGCGGAAGAGTGATAACTGCATTGCTATGCATGCCATGAAATGGAACCCCATTTCCAACCAAGGCCGACCAAGAGGGGGTCCTCGAATCAAATGGCGTCGATCTGTGGCAAAGGAGTGTCAGGTACTGGGTAAGTCTTTTGGGGAGTTGCGCCCCATTGCCCAGAACAGAGTACGATGGCGCGCAGGAGTAGTTGACGCGCTATGCCCCGCTAGGGGTTAAGGCAAAGTAGTATTCCGGATCCTTCGGTGGCGACAAGGATATCCGAAAAAGACTTTTTGCAAGTAAAGCAAAATATATAGGTAATATGGGTGTCATATGAATCGGGGTGAAGAGGCGTAGATGTAGATGGCATTTCGAGTCCTTCGTCTACTTGCGCAGCATTTCCTCGAAAATTGTGGTGCGGACCAGGGCAACGCCCGTTCTATCAACCAGGCTAAATGCGCATACGGCATGCTGTCGAAAATCTGGCAGAGCAGTTGTCTCAGCATCAACATCAAGCTGATATTTTCGCCTGCATATCAATTCGTCGATTGGCATCTGCCCCGTACGCCAACTTAGCTCTTCATTTGATATTGTTTCAGGCCAGAAAATTCTTATAATTCGACGAAGACATGAGTTGACGAATACTTGCAGCTTTCTGGTAACTCTTACTGGAACTTTCCATGTATTGCTACCATACGCAAACGCAGAAATTACCAGGGAGCGAAACAGACCCAGCTTGGTCTTGGTGCTGAGATAACTCCTTTGCTAGATTTTGGAGAGCATGCCGTATGCGCATTTAGCCTGGTTGATAGAACGAGCGTTGTTCTGGTCCGCACCACCATTTTTGAGTAAATGCTGTGCAAGTAGACGAAGGACTCAAAATATTATCTACATCTACGCCTCTTCACCCCGGTTTATATGACACCCATATTGTCCATTTTTCATTCAACTTTCGTGAATGTCCTTTTCGCTCCAAAGGACTCGAAATGCCATCTGCACTACTTCTGGATATTCGGGTGTTCACTCCGATTCATATGACACCCATATTGACCGTATTTCGCTTCACTGCCAAAAGTATCCTATTTCGAATATCCTTATCGGCACCGAAGGGCTCGAAATGCCGTCCATAGTACTCCTCGGCACTCGCCTCCTCACCCCGGTTCATATGACACCCATATTGCCCATTTTTCATTCGACTTTCGTGAATGTCCTTTTCGCTCCAAAGGACTCGAAATGCCATCCGCACTACTTCCGGATACTCGGGTGTCCACCCCGATTCATATGACACCCATATTGCCCATTTTTCACTTGACTTTCGTGAATGTCCTTTTCGCTACCAAAGGAATTGAAATGCCATCTGCACTACTCCTGGACATTCGTCTTTTCACCCCGATTCATACGACACCCATATTGCCCATATTTCGCCTTACCAGCAAAAATATCCTGTTTCGAATGTCCTTGTCGCCACCGAAGGACTCTAAATGCCATTTATAGTGTTCCCGGACATTCGCCTCTTCACCCCGGTTCATATGACACGCATATTGTCCTTTTATCATTCAACTTTCGTGAATGTCCGAATGTCGCTCCAAAGGACTCGAAATGCCATCTGCACTACTTCTGGATATTCGGGTGTTCACCCCGATTCATATGACACCCATATTGACCGTATTTCGCTTCACTGCCAAAAGTATCCTATTTCGAATATCCTTATCGGCACCGAAGGGCTCGAAATGCCGTCCATAGTACTCCTCGGCACTCGCCTCCTCACCCCGGTTCATATGACACCCATATTGCCCATTTTTCATTCGACTTTCTTGAATGTCCTTTTCGCTCCAAAGGACTCGAAATGCCATCCGCACTACTTTCGGATACTCGGGTGTCCACCCCGATTCATATGACACCCATATTGACCGTATTTCGCTTCACTGCCAAAAATATCCTTTTTCGAATATCCTTATCGCCACCGAAGGATCCGGAATGCCATCCATAGTACTCCTAGGCATTCGCCTCTTCACCCCGGTTCATATGACACCCATATTGCCCATATTTCAATTGACTTTCTTGAATGTCCTTTTCGCCACCGAAGGTCTCGAAATGCCATCCGCACTACTCCTGGATATTCGGGTGTCCACCCCGATTCATATGACACCCATATTGACCGTATTTCGCTTCACTGCCAAAAGTATCCTTTTTCGAATATCCTTGTCGCCACCGAAGGATCCGGAATCCCATCTACACTACTCCTGGACATTCACCTCTTCATCCCGGTTCATATGACACCCATATTCCACATATATCGCTTCACTGCAAAAAATATCCTTTCTCGAATGCCCTTGCTGCCACCGAAGGACTCTACATCTACAGTACATTCGTCTCTTTCCATCCATTCTCCTCACGTACATATAAAAATCCTTGATTGCATAGACAACCTGCCCAACATACTAGTACTATTTTCATACAAAACCCCGACATTGAATGATGAATCAATTGCTCTCGAGCCGCAGACGCAAATCGCCCAGCCGCTGTCTAGCAAAACACAGCATAATGCTGGGTGTCATATGAATCGGGGTGGACACCCGAATATCCAGGAGTAGTGCAGAAGGCATTTCAAGTCCTTCGGAGCGAAAAGGACATTCTTGGAAGTCAAGTGAAAAATGGGCAATATGGGTGTCATATGAATTGTGGTGAAGAGGCGAATGCCTAGGAGTACTATGGATGGCATTTTGAGTCCTTCGGTGCCGATAAGGATATTCGAAAAAGGACACTTCTGGCTGTGAAGCGCAATACGGTCAATATGGGTGTCATATGAATCGGGGTACACCCGAATATCCAGGAGTAGTGCGGATGGCATTTCGAGTCCTTCGGTGGCGAAAAGGACATTCAAGAAAGTCAAGTGAAATATGGGAAATATGGGTGTCATATGAACCGGGGTGAGGAGGCGAATGCCTAGGAGTACTATGGATGGCATTCCGGATCCTTCGGTGGCGACAAGGATATTCGAAAAAGGATACTTTTGGCAGTGAAGCGAAATACGGTCAATATGGGTGTCATATGAATCGGGGTGAACACCCGAATATCCAGAAGTAGTGCAGATGGCATTTCGAGTCCTTTGGAGCGAAAAGGACATTCACGAAAGTCGAATGAAAAATGGGCAATATGGGTGTCATATGAACCGGGTTGAACAGGCGAATGTCCACGAGTACTGAGATGGCATTCCGGATCCTTCGGTGGCGACAAGGACATTCGAAAAAGGATGTTTTTGGCAGTAAAGCGAAATATAGGCAATATGGGTGTCATATGGACCGGTGCGAAGAGGCGAATATCCAGGAGTACTATAGATGGCATTCCGGATCCTTCGGTGGCGACAAGGATATCCGAAAAAGACTTTTTGCAAGTAAAGCAAAATATATAGGTAAAATGGGTGTCATATGAATCGGGGTGAAGAGGCGTATATGTAGATGGCATTTCGAGTCCTTCGTCTACTTGCGCAGCATTTCCTCGAAAATTGTGGTGCGGACCAGGACAACGCCCGTTCTATCAACCAGGCTAAATGCGCATACGGCATGCTGTCGAAAATCTGGCAGAGCAGTTGTCTCAGCATCAACATCAAGCTGATATTTTTTCGCTCTCGGGTACCGTCTGTGGTTTTGTATGGGTGCAGTACTTGGAAAATTTCCGTAGGAGTTACCAGAAAGCTGCACTTCTGCGCGCCATCGTACTCTGTTCTGGGGAATAGGGTGCAGCTTACAACAGACTTACCCAGCGCGCTACACTCCTTTGCCACAGATCGTGGCCATATGATTCTAGGACCCCTTCTTGGTCGGCCTTGGTTGGAAACGGGGTTCTATTTCATGACGTGCAAAGCAGTGCGTTTATCACTCTTCCGACATGTGTGACCTACCCACTGCTATTTTCGCCTGCATATCAATTCGTCGATTGGCATCTGCCCCGTACGCCAACTTAGCTCTTCATTTGATATTGTTTCAGGCCAGAAAATTCTTATAATTCGACGAAGACATGAGTTGACGAATACTTGCAGCTTTCTGGTAACTCTTACTGGAACTTTCCATGTATCGCTACCATACGCAAACGCAGAAATTACCAGGGCGCGAAACAGACCCAGCTTGGTCTTGGTGCTGAGATGACTCCTTTGCTAGATTTTGGAGAGCATGCCGTATGCGCATTTAGCCTGGTTGATAGAACGAGCGTTGTTCTGGTCCGCACCACCATTTTTGAGTAAATGCTGTGCAAGTAGACGAAGGACTCGAAATGTTATCTACATCTACGCCTCTTCAACCCGGTTCTTATGACACCCATATTGCCCATTTTTCACTTGACTTTCGTGAATGTCCTTTTCGCTACCAAAGGAGTTGAAATGCCATCTGCACTACTCCTGGACATTCGTCTTTTCACCCCGATTCATACGACACCCATATTGCCCATATTTCGCCTTACCAGCAAAAATATCCTGTTTCGAATGTCCTTGTCGCCACCGAAGGACTCTAAATGCCATTTATAGTGTTCCCGGACATTCGCCTCTTCACCCCGGTTCATATGACACGCATATTGTCCATTTTTCATTCAACTTTCGTGAATGTCCGAATGTCGCTCCAAAGGACTCGAAATGCCATCTGCACTACTTCTGGATATTCGGGTGTTCACCACGATTCATATGACACCCATATTCACCGTATTTCGCTTCACTGCCAAAAATATCCTTTTTCGAATACCCTTGTCGGCACCGAAGGACTCGAAATGCCGTCCATAGTACTCCTAGGAATTCGCCTCTTCACCCCGGTTCATATGACACCCATATTGCCCATATTTCAATTGACTTTCTTGAATGTCCTTTTCGCCACCGAAGGACTCGAAATGCCATCCGCACTACTCCTGGATATTCGGGTGTCCACCCCGATTCATATGACACCCATATTGACCGTATTTCGCTTCACTGCCAAAAGTATCCTTTTTGGAATATCCTTGTCACCACCGAAGGATCCGGAATGCCATCCATAGTACCCCTAGGCATTCGCCTCTTCACCCCGGTTCATAAGACACCCATATTGCCCATATTTCACTTGACTTTCTTGAATATCCTTTTCGCCACCGAAGGATTCGAAATGCCATCCGTACTACTCCTGGATATTCGGGTGTCCACCCCGATTCATATGACACCCATATTGACCGTATTTCGCTTCACTGCCAAAAGTATCCTTTTTCGAATATCCTTGTCGCCACCGAAGGATCCGGAATTCCATCTACACTACTCCTGGACATTCACCTCTTCATCCCGGTTCATATGACACCCATATTCCCCATATATCGCTTCACTGCAAAACAATATCCTTTCTCGAATGTCCTTGCTGCCACCGAAGGACTCTACATCTACAGTACATTCGTCTCTTTCCATCCATTATCCTCACGTACATATAAAAATCCTTGATTGCATAGACAACCTGCCCAACATACTAGTACGATTTTCATACAAAACCCCGACATTGAATGATGAATCAATTGCTCTCGAGCCGCAGACGCAAATCGCCCAGCCGCTGTCTAGCAAAACACAGCATAAGACGGTACAAGCGAAATTATATCAACGCATTAGCGGAGAAGGCAGAGGAAGCGGCTTACCGCGGTGACAGTGCAACCCTTTTAAGCTTATCAGCCCACCATCTAAGCTGGATGTAATCGCGGCTATTAAATCGATGGAAGCGGATAAAGCCCCGAGGATAGATGAAATTCCGGTGGAACTTTTTCAATCGGATGCAAATGATACTGCGAATATTCTTCTCCCCCTTATCCAAGAGTGTTGGGTAAGCGAAACTCTACCTAAAGGCGTCATTATTAAGATCCCGAGAAAAGGCGACCTGAAGGATTGCAATAATTGGCATGGGATCTGTCTTCTCCCAGCAGTATCCAAACTGATGGCAAAAATAATCGTGAACCGGATCAAACAAACAGTTGACCGCACATTGAATGATGAACCACCCGGCTTTCGCGAGGCCTTCTCATGTAGCGACCACATCAACACCCTCCGAATTATTACTGAACAATCCGCAGAGTGTGTGTTCATCGATTTCGAGAAGGCGTTTGACGGCGTTGACCGGGAATACATCTGGAGGGCTTTACGTAGGAGAGGCATACCAGATAAAATAATTTCCATTATTAAGGAGTCCTACCAGGGAGCCCAATGTCACGTCTTACACAAGGGTAAACTATCAGATCCTTTCGAGGTGCGTAGCGGAGTGAGGCTGCATTTTGTCACCTATATTGTTTTTAATTGCCATTAATGATGTACTAAGCGGCGCGCTTCCAGAACACCAGAACAAGGGTATAAGATGGAAGTTGTTCAAATACCTTCAACACCTAGACTATGCTGACGATATTTGTCTTCTATCAAATAATTCAGATCAAGTAGCTCAAATGTCTGATGCTCTGCATTGCGAAAGCCGTAATGCGAGGCTTAAAATCAAGGCTGCCAAGACTAAGCACTTGAGCTTGGATCCAGAAAGGCAAAGCGGAATTTGTGTTTCGGGGTAGTCAGTCGAGAAAGTTGATAATTTTTGTAGTTACAGCAAATGGTGGAGCGGATGCTGATGTATAGTCTCGTATCAACAAGGCTCGAGCAGCTTTATTCAGTTTGCCTCCTTTCTTGCAATACAACATTTCCAAGCGCACCAAACTCCGGATCTTCGAAACCAACGTAAAATCAGCGCTTTTATATGGCTGTTCAACTTGGAAAGTGACCAATGATATAACAACTAGGTTGCAAACTTTTGTAAGCTAGTGTCTACGGCGCATCCTATGTACACATACGGTGGCCGAAGGTAATTTCTAACGACGACCTCCTTACTATTACTGGTCAGGACAGGATAGATACTTCCATTAAAAGACGAAAGTAGCAATGGATAGGCCACACTCTCCGAAAAGAGTCGAACAATATTGCTCAACAGGCTCTCGATTGGAACCTGCAGGGAACCAAAGCAAGTCGCCGTGTTGGGCGACCTAATAAAACCTGGAGAAGATCAGAGAGGGTGCCTCAATAGGCAAGTCGTGGAGTGAGCTGAAAGCGATAGCGATGAATAGGACGAGGTGGAAAGTTTGCGTGGTTAATGCCCTATGCCCTACAAGGGGTTAACAGGAACCAGAGAGAGATAACTAGCAATATTATAATAAATAAAAAAGAAGGCAACGTTTTTCCGAATAATTTAGTCGTGTGCATAATTGGTTAAGTCTGTGGAAAAATGTCGGTGAATGATCGGTCAACTCTAATATCTCAATAACCAATAAGTGTAATTGGATTTGCTAAATAACAGCGTAAAGTTACCAACTTTCAATAATATTTGGCAAAGTTTCAAGGGATAGTTGCGAAATCTCGATTTTGCACAATCGCTCAAAGTTAAAAACGTACGCCCTGAAAACCATCAAAAATGGACTTAGCCAGTTATTCACCGGGATGACAGAATTATCCTTTTAAATTTGGGAACGAAAATTGTTCTTTTCCTAAAACTAATTTATTCAATCATAACTCATGAACAACCAGCGTCCTAAAGTTCGTCTCTTACTATATACCCATGCAAAATTTAGTTAACGAAATAGGCAAAATCCTAGCCAACATATTAAAAAGTCCGAATATACCATATTCTATGCAAATAGTCATTCAAAAGTTGGAATATATTTCCGAACTGAAAAATCAGTTTAACAAATCTAAAAAGTCTAAAGAAACCATAATTCTTGAAATCGAATTTAAAACAAAATTCCTCAAGGTAGAGCACCTATTACAAAAACAATTAGAACCAGGCCGAAGCTTCGCTTCGGCCCGGAGTCCGAAGCATATATACCCTAGACTTGTACAGACCTAGTGGGGATACTAAAAGTACCAATTGGCAACGACCATATGCATTAAAAGTAAGTTTCCTATATGGCCAGTTTATAGGGGAGGTTGGCATACATTCATGAGGATCTTGGCCATTCTAAAAATCAATTAACTAACCCATTCTACAAATATTTGTCGAATTTTTCAAGTCGCTAGCTTCATTCTATCGAAAGTTATTGCTTATTTGAAGCCTCACTTGTAGGGGTGGTAGAAGTTCCTTGGATCGGATCTTGCCCATCATAGCCACCAACCAATTAGATCACCCTACAAACATTAAAAAAAAGATTTCAGGTGTCTAGCTTTACTCTATCGAAAGTTATCGCTTATTTGAAGTTTTATTTGTAGGGGAAGCAGGGGTTTCATTGGTCGGATTTTACGTATTTTCAGTATTAGCCAACTGGATCCTACTACAAATATTTGACCAAAATTTCAAGTCGCTAGCTTCATTTTGTCGTAAGTTATCGCTTATTTCAAATTTCATTTCTAGGGGACGTAGGGGCTCCTTAGGTCGGATCTAATCCATCCTTAATGCCAACTAAATCAATCTCAGTTCAAACATTCGACCAAAATTTCAAGTCGCTGGCTTCATTCTCTCAAAAGTTATCGCTTATCTGAAGTTGCATTTGTAGGGGAGGTAGGGGTTCCTTAGGTCGGATCTTGCCCATTTTCAGTACCAACTAACAGGATGTTACTACCAACGTGCTGCCAAATTTTCAACTCGTTAATGTAATTCTATCGAAAGTTATCGTAATTAAACGAATATTTAATTTTTTGAATTTTGTAGGGGAGGTAGGCGTTCCTTTGATCTGATTATACCCAACTTACTAAAACCCAAGCAGCTTCTCACCTCAGGGTTACATACCAAAAATCAGATGTCTACGTCAATTTGTTCAAGAGTTATGGACAAAAAACCTGAAAAGTAGGGTAGTACGGGGCTCTTTGTAAGAAAATTGCCGTTAGTTTTCAACTGATCGATTTTATTTTTCCAAGAGAATATAAGATCACCCTCGCGAGCAATCCAAAACTAGAGCTTTTCATGTTTATTTAATCGGGAGTTATGGATACATTTAACTATTTTACATATATAGGGGAGGTAGGCGTTCTCTTGGCCTGATCATGCCCATTTTCAATACCAACCAACTAGATCATACTTCCAACATCTGACCAAAATTTCAAGGCTCTAGCTTCATTCTATCGAAAGTTATCGTGCGAACGGACAGACAGACAGACATGGCTAAATCGAATCAGGAGGTGACCCTGATCATTTAAATATATACATTGCTATACCTCCGGAGCCTCCTTTAAGGTGTTACATATTTCCGTCGTGACAAAAACAATATACCCTATACTAAAAGTCTAGGGTATAAAAATACAAAATAGCAACTTTTAACATTGATATGGCATTAAAAGCCATTCCAATATTTACCGGTAATCATAAGGAACTACAGTCATTCCTAAAAATTATTGAGATTAAAGTATAGGTCTAGATACAACTGAGCACAAAGGACTAATTGAATTCACATAGCATGCCAAATTAAATGCGATTACACGATTGACGGAAAAGCGTAAATCTACCGTCAATAATTTTACGCCCGATTGGTGTATTTTAGACGGAAGCGTAAATAGATTGTTCCCCTGATTTAAACAATTGACTTAAAAACGTCAATTTTGACAACGTCAATTTTGACAACGTCAACCAAAATGTCGATTGGCACAATTAAAAAAAAACTCCAACCGTACAATCGAACCGTTTACACGATTGACTCTTTTTATATCAATCGAATTGATCATTGGTTGACGTTTTTATTCATTAGCACCAACTGAATTCCCCATAAATCACTCTCCCCAATCAGACAAACCCAGCAAGATATTGTCTTCGATACCCAGTGGAATCGAAAAGTCTTCGATCCTATAGCGGTTCCATTCATCGGTTTGTCTCCGAACCTGGAAAAATTCAAATGTCCTCGATTATAGACTTTTGTCATCGGTGATGTGAAAGGAATCGAAATGCCTTCGATCAACATCGATTCTGGTAATCAATTTGCCTGAAATTTTAATTCATTATACCCTTCACGAATGTGATAGGGTATATTAACTTTGTCATGAAGTTTGCAACGCACAGAAGGAAGCATATCCGACCATATAAACTATATATATATATATAGCTGCCATAGGAACGACCGGTTAAAAAATTGGTCTTTGCGAGAAAAACTTTTTTATTCCTAAAGATATCTTTTTAAAGTTTCATACTAATCAATAGTGTCTTTAGTCAAATCACATTCCCGAATTTGGTTGAAATTAGACTACTCTATCGTATAGCTGTCATAGGAATGACCGTTCCAAAAGCATGTTTTTGTTAGAAAAACTTTTTTATTTCTAAAGATATCTTTACCAAATTTCACATTATTCAATCATATGAACGGCCAAACCAGGTTTCTGAATTTGGTTGAAATCGGCCTACTATTTGATACACCTGAGTGAACAGTTTCCCCCCGTGGGGTGACGGGTTTAGAATATGCACCCCTAGGTGAGTCCTACCTTGATATCGTAAGAGGCGACTAAAAGGACCGATAACGTGCAGGCAATAATAACACCTCTAGATGAGCCTGCGGCACTATTCGACATCTTTAAGACCTCCCACAGGTCAGTGTTTGTGAGCGGGTTGCCGGGTCTGGAGACCACCGCCGGATGTAAAAGAAAAGTCCATATAAATTTATTTTCCGCACACTAGTGCCACCCAACTCCACCTTTCTCCAGATACATAGGTGTAAAAGAATGGACGTAAGGCCTTATGGTAGAATTCGCTAGAAGCACTACCCCGCTGGGCACTACTTCTGATGCACAGTTGAGTGATCCCAGGGCGAACATTGTTCGTGCCAGTGCGAACGTTGTTCGTGCCAGTGCGAACGTTGTTCGTGCCAGTGCGAACGTTGTTCGTGCCAGTGCGAACGTTGTTCGTGCCAGTGCGAACATTGTTCGAGTCAGAGCCCGACGGATTCCGGGGGCGGGCGCTATGAGGCAGTCACACTATAGAGAAGCTGAGGGATGCAAGCTGGAATGTCGGATCCATGACGGGAAAGAGCGAAGAACTCGAGGACGTCATGAAATGGAGAAGGATAGACATTATGTGCGTGCAGGAGACCAAGTGGCGAAACGACCAAGTCGACCGAGCTCGTTTTTTGACGAATTCCAAAAAGTACAAATTGTACTATTATGGAAACTCGAATGATAGAAACGGGGTTGGTGTTATTCTGACATAGGCTTTACTTAGCAGCATCGTGAGTATCTCGAAGATAAGCGACCGCTTGATGAGTATCAAATTGGTTATCTGCGGAAGAGTGTGGAATGTCATAAGTGCCTACGCCCCCCAAGTGGGCTTACAGCAAAGGGAAAAGGAGGCATTTTGGAGCGACGTTGACACACTACTCCAAAGTATACCAGATACCGAGCTGGTTTTTTGGAGGGGATTTAAATGGCCATGTGGGGGAATCGAACTACGATTACGAGGACTGTCATGGTGAGAAAGGTAGCCAATCTACAGCCAGAAAAGATGAAGGTGAGGCTATCCTGACTATGTGTAGATCACACGGTCTGGTCATCCTCAACACATGGTTCATTAAGAACCAAAGGCACCTGATCACATATGTATAGCAGTGGAACTCATGCGACGCAGATAGACTATCATCTGTGTCTAAGTTTCATGAGACGTTGGGTGAAAGACTGCAAAGTGATCTTGGGTGAATCTGCGGTCACCCAGCGCCGGTTGCTCCTGACAGAATTTATTTTGAAAGGAGGAACAAGACCGCAAGTAATCCCCAAGCCAGTCGAGAAAATCAAGTGGCATAATCTCAACAATGAAAGCTTTGAATCTGTTGTAACTCCATTCATTAGTAAAATGGAGGATTGGCTTCAACACAACACCAACTGCGACGAGCAAAGTCCAACACAAATGTGGAATGCTTTGGAGGAGATGTTAGTAGGAGAGGCTGAAAAGACACTGGGAGTTTCGAAAGGCCCACTCCACACGAACAAGGAGACATGGTGGTGGAATACCGAAACAAAAGAAGCAGTGCTGGCCAAATCGAACGCATTCAAGGCTTGGACAACATGCAGGATAAGCAGTGAAGCCGAGAAGGTTCAACTTCGGGAGAAATACGATAGATGCAGAAAGGAAGTAAAGCGAAAGGTGGCTCAAGCAAAGGCGATTGCAGCAGAGAAGTTCTACCACTATAGAACTAGAAGATCAGGCTGCGGATAAGAGACCGTCATTGCAAGAGAAACGTAAAGACAATGCCAGGATATATAAGGTCGCAGCCCAAAGGAGAAGAAACGCTCGAGAGATTCAGGCGCCAAAGTACGTTGAAGACTCACAAGGAGTGCTACTGGTTGAAGACTCAGCAATCTGTAGCAGAATGCGTGAGTACTTCGAAGAACTTTTGAACGAAGAATTTCCGCGAGAAGCTTTTCAAACTGCGGAGCCAAACACCACTGATATCGCTGATTTTTCAGTGGAGGAGACGATGAAGGCAATGATCCAGATGAAACGTGGAAAGGCAGCCGGACCGGACAAAATACCCTTGGAATTTTGGTTGAAGATGATCATGTCGGGCTTAGATGGCTCACTATTCTTTTCAACAAAATTAAAAGGGGGCAACCGATGCCAGACGCTTTCAGGAAGAGCTTTCTTCTCCCGTTTTATAAGAACAAGGGTGACTCACGCAACCTCAACAACTATAGGGCAATCAAGTTAACATCTCACACATTGAAGACTTACGAGCAAGTTGTCTGCAATCGACTGAAAGAGATTGTAAGGTTGGATGACACACGGGGGAACAGTATTTTGTTTATTTCGATTTGATATTCATTTCTAGCTAATTTTTGGTCGTAGAATCCGGAAATGCTAACCGTTTTTCTCCTATACGTCCAGTTTTTGAGATACAGGGGGCTCAAATTTTGGCCCCCATACAAACCTTCCCTTCATTGAAATCAAAACAAACGAAACTCGTTACAATTTTTTTATTTATAAATTTTGATTTTACATATTAACAATATTACCTAAGAACTAAAAAAAAAAATTATGGCAAAAATTTTCGTTTGTAGCTTTTCCTGGAGTGTTCAATTTCAGGACAGTCCCGTTTTATGCTCCAACAATAGTCCGCCATCATATTCGCATCCCATCTGCCTTGATATCGAGTTTCCATGATTTTTAAATCTTGATGAAATCGCTCTCCCTGCTCATCACTCACAGCTCCAAGATTTTCCGGAAATTCATCTAGATGACTGTGTAAAAAGTGGACTTTGATGCTCATATTGCAGCCAAGCCTTTGAAAACTGTCCAATAGTTGCTCGACTACTATCGCATAATTCGATGCACGTATATTGCCTAGAAAGTTGTTCACTATATTCTTAAATGCCAGCCATGCTGTCTTTTCATTTTCTTCCATTGATTCAATAAAATTTGTATCTCTAAGAAGCTGTCGAATTTGTGGACCGTCAAATACACCAGCCTTTATTTTTTCGTATGATAGCGCAGGAAGTGCCGACAGAATATACTTAAAACAATTGCTTTTAATTTCATTGTATACAGGTACTAGAAGGTCCTGCACAAGGATGCAGCCCCGTAGCTTTTAAAAAAAGTTGTTTTTTTAAGGGGGCCTTTTGTAATTTTCCGTAAAATTAAAAAACAAACGATATCTCGAAAACCTGACGTATAGGGGAAAAACGGACTGCATTTTTGGAATCGGCGAGGCCGTTTTACTATAAATTAGGTGCAAAATTCAAAAAAACAGAAAAAAGTGTCAAAATTGTTCTCCCGTGATCAATGCGGCTTTGTGGAGGGTCGGTCCACAGTCGATGCTGTCCAGTGCATGCGTGTTACGATGGAAAAGCACCGTGATGCACGGACGGACTTGCACTTTGTGTTCATCGATTTGGAAAAAGCATTCGACAGAGTTCCTCGTGATCTGATATGGGTGGCCCTAAGAGCACTTAAGGTCCCTGAGGCATATGTAAAGATGATACAAGACATGTATGATGGGGCAACTACTACAGCTGGTGAGCCTGAAGAATTTCCGGTTAAAGTCGGAGTTCACCAAGGCAGTGTATTGAATCCCTTGCTCTTCAACATCATCATGTTCTATTTATTAACACTCATCTCTGATGGCCTGGAAATATCCCTTCTTTTCGCCGATGACGTTGTTCTGGGTAGCAAAGACATCGCTGCTTTGCAGGCTGCACTGACCAAGTGGTGTAAGATACTGGAGGATCATGGACTGAGAATCAGCATAGCAAAGACTGAGTACCTTTGCTGTCCTTTCTCAGATCCGGAGAGACCGATACCAGATATCTACATTAAAGGAGAGCAGCTGAAGTCCTGTACAAGGTTCAAATACCTGGGTTCGATGATCAACAAGGAAGCTAACTGCGATGACGACATCAAACATCGCACCAGTGTCGGTTGGATGAAGTGGCAAGAAAACTCTGGAGTCTTCTGCGACAAGAAGATGCCACGAAAGCTTAAAGGCAAGTTGTACAAAACGGTCGTACGTCCCGCACTCATGTATGGGTCTGAATGCTGGACTATGTATAAGACATACGAGAGTAAAATGACTGCGACCGAAATGAAAATGCTACGGATGTCAGCCGGTGTGACCAAAAAGGATCGCATCAAAAGTACCTACATCCGAGGCAGCTTGTTTGTCGAGCAACCGATCACTGAAAAGCTCGAAGATCGTCGTATGGATTGGTATTGCCATGTTCTAAGGCGTCCACCTGAGAACCCAGTTATGAAGGCAATATCAATGAACGTTAAATTTGCTGGACCCAAACCCCGAGGCAGACGGAAACACACGTGGATCGATCAAATGAAGAAGCAACAACAACGCATATATCTCGGCGATGAAACGATCCAAGACCGAGCTGCTTGCAGAAGGAAGCTGAGATTATACCGCCAGAACGGGCGAAGTGCCAACACCACGGGCAGAGCAACACGAAGCCGCAGAGTGGTATGAAATGGCAAGGAAGAAGAAGACACCTCAGTGAACAGTGAAATCGGAACAAGTTTTACGACTAATTTCAAAGTGGCAAATGCACCATAAGTCGCAACGAAGGTATGATACCCTTTAAAACAAGCTAGCCGGAGGCTATCTTTTTTTAAAGTATCTTTGGCGACGCATGTTGTCATATCATCAAGTATCATATCATATCATATCATATCATGTTCTGTGTGTTTTTGTTTTCTATAAGCCTGGTATACAGTCCGCCCTTAAATGAAAAGTGCCGTGAAATCAATACAAAAATTTTAAACCGGCTCAAAATGAATTTTTCCGTGAAAAGTTTCACATTTCTACAGTCATCGATCCGAATCCGATCTTAGTCCGAATTAGGATCGATGACTATAGTCAACGTAGAATCGACTACGTTAACTACAGTAATCGGTCCGAATCCGATCTCAGCGTCGATTCTACGTTAACTACAGTCATCGATCCTAATTTGATCTCAGCGTCGATTCTACACTGACTACAGCCATCGACTCTTGATCGACTACCGTCATCGATTTTGGATCGATTAGTGTCCTCATTTTCGGTATCGCAAAAACATCATCGATTCCTTAGGATCGATCACGTTCCGATTCTTGTCTGCCTGGGAAATCACAACGACGACGGCGGACGTGAGCATATACTCGTACATAAATATTGGTAAAAAAATATTTTCAACTTTTGTGAATAAAATTATTAAAGTGTAACTTTTATAGCGACGACGCATCGATGGGTAGTGAATCGAAAAAATATACTTACTTGTTCTGCCACCCTAATCAGAGAAGCGCTCGCGTCGCTGTGATACAAGCTCATATATTTTTGTTGTACATAATTTTTAAATCCGGTTTTTTGGCCATAACTTCTAAACTATAAGGAATTTCAGATTTTTGACGAAATTTTTGCCCCCCCACACAATAGACACCCCCATGCCCGTGGGCCTAGGAGCATCGATCCCCACTATTTTTATACCCCTCAGTCTACTTTTTTTGTTTGTATACCCTAGTTTTTTTAAAATTCGGTTTTTTGGCCATAACTTCTAAACTATAAGGAATTTCGGATTTTTGACGAAATTTTTGCCCCTCCAACAATAGACACCCCCATGCCCGTGGGCCTAGGAGCATCGATTCCCACTATTTTTATACCACTCAGTCTACTTTTTTTGTTTGTATACCCTAGTTTTTTTAAAATTCGGTTTTTTGGCCATAACTTCTAAACTATAAGGAATTTCGGATTTTTGACGAAATTTTTGCCCCCCCCCCCCCAACAATAGACACCCCCGTGCCCGTGGGCCTAGGAGCATCGATCCCCACTATTTTTATACCACTCAGTCTACTTTTTTTTTGTATACCCTAGTTTTTTTAAAATTCGGTTTTTTGGTCATAACTTCTAAACTATAAGGAATTTCGGATTTTTGACGAAATTTTTGCCCGCCCCCCAACAATAGACACCCCCATGCCCGTGGGCCTAGGAGCATCGATCCCCACTATTTTTATACCCCTCAGTCTACTTTTTTTGTTTGTATACCCTAGTTTTTTTTTAAATTCGGTTTTTTGGCCATAACTTCTAAACTATAAGGAATTTCGGATTTTTGACGAAATTTTTGCCCCCCCAACAATAGACACCCCTATGCCCGTGGGCCTAGGAGCATCGATCCCCACTATTTTTATACCCCTCAGTCTACTTTTTTTTTGTACCTATTTACCCTAGTTTTTTTAAAGTTCGGTTTTTTGGCCATAACTTCTAAACTATAAGGAATTTCGGATTTTTGACGAAATGAGTGAGAGGGAGGGGATAAAAAGCTAAATCTTTAATTACAAAGTCCAGTATGCAGCCTTAACAAGATTTTTAAAAGTTACACTTTTGACGCGCGGTAATCTTAGCACGCATTTAACTTTTTTTTTTTAGTTATGTAGTGGTCGAAATCGATTTAGTTTTTTATATACGATGTCGAAAAACCTTGAAAGTGTTTGCAGCATTCTATCAGCAAAATTTGAAAAGAGTATAAAAGCAAAACTTATGTACATGTTATTTGAAACGAAGAAACACGAGATCTGTAAATTTTCCCAGGAAATTGATCCAATATTGACGTCTGTGGTTGATGCTTGAGACATCAGCTACTAGTTGACGCAAGTGAGCTGTCGATTGACATTTCTGTTTCAAAAAGGTTCGTTTACATGGTTGATGTAATCGCGTAAATTTTGGTTGGCGGAAATTGGGGACAATCTAGGGGTCAACCAAATTGGCGTAGATTGACGTAAAAAAATGGTGCCTTTACACGATTGATATCTATCGAACATCAAAAAGCGTAAATATTGATGCAAACCGTTAATGGTGTAATCGTAGCATTATGCTAGAATTACACGATTGAAGGAAAAGCGTAAATCTAGCGTCAATAGTTTTACGCCCGATTGGTGTAGTTTAGACAGAAGCGTAAATAGATTGTCCTCCCATTTATACGATTGACTTAAAAACATCAATTTTGACAACGTCAACCAAAATTTCGATTGACACAATTTTTAAAAAAAGTATAAGCCGCCAACCGTAGAATCGAATCGTTTACACGATTGACTCTTTTTATGCCAATCGAATTGATCATTGGTTGACGCTTATATTTATTAGCGCAAATTGAATTCCCCATAATTCACTCTCCCTAATCAGACAATTCCAGAAAGACATTTGTCTCCGATACCCAGTGGAATCGAAAAGTCTTTGATCCTATAGCGGTTCTATTCATCGGTTTGTCTCCGAAGCTGGAAAAATTCAAATGTTCTCGATTATATATCGACTTTGTCATCGTTTTGCCTCTGATTTGAAAGGAATCGAAATGTCTTCGATCATACATCGATTCTGGTGATTAATTTGCCTGGAATTTGAATTCATTTTAAAGTATCTTTGGAGACGGATGTTGTCATATCATCAAGTACGGTATATGTTTTGTTTGTTTTTGTTTTCTATTGTATAAACCTGGTATACAGTCCACCGTTAATTGAAAAGTGATATGAAAGCAATACAAAAATTTTAAACCGGCTCAAAATGAGTTTTTCCGTGAAAAGTTTCACGTGAATTTTACACAAGATTTCACGACACTTTTAGTTTCTGTACATTTATACAGTCATTGATCCGAATCCGTCGCGTGTAAGAACAGTTCGTCGACATTGTATACGGTGGGTATTTTGCGCACATTCCTGGTTCCCAATCGAAATGGAAAGATAGTGTTACGGAGGCCGATCGTGTAGTTGGAAATAACTAATCAGTTATTATGCTGAATTCAAAGTAAGAATCAATGAGAAATTTATTGCATAGACCTGGGAAGGCCGCTGAGTCGCATGCTAGTTCAATGCTTCGTCAGTCGAGCGGGTTATCGGCCGCAACATTGAATACGACAGCGGTTACAGCTGGTAGCAATCAATCAAGTCCAGCAATTTGGGATTACATTGGGTGCATTCTGGCGTCGCGGAAAAAAGCGTTATGCGCTGCATAGAAATAGCGAATTCCTAAGCAGTACATAACAATTTTTTTTTGTGACGCCCGAATGGTATGCTGGCTCACCTGTCAAATGACAAGTTCAGTTTGGCATTTTCTCCCTCTCGTAACTATGTGTAGTTCTTTTCTGCATTGTAAAAACTATAAAAATAATGGAGAACGCAAATGGAAATGCCATTTTGTAAATTGACTTCGTTCGAACTGTCAAATCTCCGCTAAGCCAAGACAGCGAACAAATTTTGTGCTGCCTAAAAGTGTTAGCGCCTAGCTATTTGCGCTAAGTTTAGCAGTGGTTTAGCGCAACATTCGGAATACAAATCACGAGGCAGCACTTAAAGCTAGGCTGGCAACCGTGACTCCCGAATGCACCCATTCTCAACATCTTGTGATGAATACACGACCACCGTCAATGAGACATTTGACACCTACGTCAGGCAGCGTAACACCGACAAATGTCCATCACCCGTCAGGGATCTGCGACAGTCGACCAGTTCTCATCTTCCCGACCACGCTTCACCAATTCAACCAATTGGTCAACATAGCGATTCCGCGCTATACGAACAATTCTCCAATTGTAACGTATCGAAAGCAACATCTTCAACGGCGGCGCAGATTATCTCCAATACAACAGCGATATACATCAACAGCAACACTTAATGTAAACAACAAACTGAGCAACTCTGCCACGTCACAGTCTTCCAAAACGGACTCCATTTTTTTGAAATGTTATGATGCAATGAGTGCATCCCGTTCTAAAAATTAAATCGTACTAAGTGAGGTATCTTAGTAATGTTTAATCTTTAGTAAGGGTTCATACAATAGTTCACTATTTTCAACACTAGATCGAGGTTTTGATGATTGCTACCATTTATTCCGTGAAGTGGAATGGCGACGCATATGCAAGAATCAGTGTTTTAGAACGGATTTTTTTTGTAAGGGGTGTGTTGATTCACTTCAGCCCAATGACGAAATTGAAAAATTTAAAATATAACGATATTAAATGGTGCAACACCATCATCATAATCGGTTAATTGATAAATATATATTTATAGATGATAAATTTAGAACAAAGTATATTAAAACAAAATGGGAAAAATTCAAAAAAGTAAACTCTACAATCTTTCACTATAATTACCGGTTAGAGACAAGAGGAAGCAAGCAGCTTGTGTAATCACTGTACATCATTAAATTTAACTTAGAGAAATGAAACGGAAAGCTGTGGGTTTTCACATTATTGTTATTAAATTTAAATGAAAAAAAAAACTGAAGCAAAAATAATTTCGCATTGTACGGTTTAGAATATACTAGAGAGAGAGAGAGAGAAAACAAAAGAAATCGCTACACACACACACATACATAAATTCAAATTATAGATGGTATCAACAGAAAGATAGAAAAGAAAAACCGTGGAGCTAGTATCGCTATTTTCGAAAAGATACCCAGTTTCATTAAAAGAATAGAAATGCATTTCTTGGACGCCCCTAACAGTACACACAAAATTGTCCAAACATATAGTAGAAACTTCGTACTGCATAAAGGTAAATATTCACTTAAAGTTAGGAAATGTATCACATAGTATAGAAGTATTTCGTAATTTGATCGAACGCCAACTTTTTAGTAAAGAAAAGGTATGACTTAGGCCACATTCATAATAATCGCCCCTTTTATATTTTCCTAGAAGTTTAAGTATGGGAATTTCGAATAGCTGCTCAATTATCAGCAAAAATAGTAAAAGGCATTATTCCATTAATGCAGATAGTATAGTTAGATGTATCAATCCTTAATTATTATTCTTAAGCCGAAACAAAAATATATAAATTAGGATTTTCTGAAGCTGGTAAACAATCGATTAGAGAGAAAGACTAGCTTAGAGATGCATTTATTCAAACAAAATCCGTGGAGTATTTATCACCACTCCTGTTTCTAAGAGTCAGTTTTATGGAAGTTGGTAATAAACATCAACGAAAAATTAGTTGTAAGCAGGCCAGGTAGTTATAGTTATTTAGTACAACTTGGTTACCGTAGTTGGACTTTCTTCGAATGAAACGTAAATTTGTAAATGAATATTCTTCTTATTATTATTAACTCTTATGGTCAACGTCTTACCACATTTTTCTTGTATGCTATCTTAATCTCTCTTGCTTAAAATGTTGTATCAAATACAATAAAATTATTAAAAATATATTAAGTTTCATTCGATTAAATATTTTCCTAAAAAGTCAAAACTTTTTTCTTTGATATTCATAAAATATTGTGAGCTCGATATTCATGATCATAAAGAATTATTTCTAGTATGTACAGGGTGGCGCAAAAGAAACGAAGGGGTTTGAATAATCTATAATTCCTTTATTTTTGAATCAATCCAATTTCTTTTTTTTCTTAGTACACTTCATAAATGGGGAATTTTGTTAATTTAAACGTGAAAAAAAAATCGCGTAAGTGGTGCCCATTCTCAGCTTTGCAAATTGCGATGTTTTCAAAATATTTTCCATGAATTTTTTCAAGATTTCAGGAGGTATCGCTAAAATTTCTTCTCGAATATTATTTTTAGTTGGAGCGATACCTCCTGAAATCTTGAAAAAAATCATGAAAACATCGCAATTTGCAAAGCTGAGAATGGGCACCACTTACGCGATTTTTTTTTTTCACGTTTAAATTAACAAAATTCCCCATTTATGAAGTGTACTAAGAAAAAAAGATACAAAGTATCTACACTGCATGCAGATACATCGGAACATGGATATGTCTATGACTACCGACTGCGTGGAACCTGTTGTGTTGAAGATATCGACGTAAGTTTTGTAAAGATCCCAGTATAGTTATACTGGATGAAATCATTCGAAGAAACACGTCCCACGCTTTCGGTAGGCATAAGACATATCCATGTACCGATGTATCTGGTGGCAGTGTAGATACTTGTCATAAGTTCTGCTTTGCTTTGTCCTGTCCGCTCGGGCTCCTTTCTCTCGCGGGATCGTTTCGTTTTCGTTTGCATCGCGTGTGTGCAATATTCACCTCCTCTTGTGCACCCTGTTCCATCTACCCGTTCGGTACAGTTTGCAGACTGCAGCCTATCGACATTTCTCTGAGTAAGTTTCTGCTAATGGCAATCACGCTTCCCACCATCTTTTCCCAATCGGACGTGTATTGTGTTTGTGTATCTATTGCAAAATCGCTCCCACACTATCCGCCTCATCCCGCCCCTTTAATCAACAGTCCGGGTCCGGCACACACAATCCGTTTCTCAAGTAACGCGTGCGACTCTATGCGATTGTGTCCGGCAAACAGAAAGGGAAACTAAAATAACAAAAGTAATCAAAACATTCCAACACACGCACAAAGAGAATGCACAAGAAAAATTTTGGAATTTTTTCAGAAGGGTGGGCATTTTATCTTCTGCAGACCTTTGAATGTACATTATGTCACGATGAGCTGCCCGGAACTATAACAACATGCGACGAATATTTCTCTATTTCGGGGCTTGGGAGATTTTAACTCGCGCAGTACGAATCCGCCATTTTGTTTAATGATATGTTTATTGCACTTGTGGTGGGGGCCCACATTGTGGACCAGTCAGACCTCAAATCGCCGCCATTGCAAATGCACAAACACAGTCGCTGGATCACCCGATTTGGCTCGAATGAACTTCATCCGCTCTCGCTCATCTTCGGGGGGCGGGAACTATGTACACTCTCTCAAATTGCGTCTGCGCATGTCCAAATGTTAGTCGAACTGATTACTTGCTACTTTTTCTGGGACCCTATTGATTCAAATAGTACAACACGGGCTATTTTATTAAATGATGAATGGGAATTGGCGGAAATTGAAGGTCATTGAAAGTCCTTGGACGTCCTTGACCTAAATAATGAGTAAAAATGAAATTTCATTCATTGTGACCTCAGATTGGGTCTATGCATGTGCATGTTGGGAGTGCACAATTTGTTTAATGAAATGGTGAGAATGATATGAATGAATGAGAGGAGGAGGTCCGCTGCCCTGAGCGAAATTTCGCATACATTCAGAGACCATAAATTGCGTGTGAGCATGTCGAGCGAGGAGAGCAGACGACTTCTTGCGACGTGTTCTGGGGGCCTAGTCAAGTTAGGTAGTACGGAGCGTACTCTATATTTTTGAGGATTTAAAATGTATGGTATGGTGTGTATGCAGGAGTTTTGATTATGGCGTCGCGTTGACTGAGAGCGTGGGACAGAGAGCACAGAGAGCTCCTGTTCACCCGTACACTATGTTATTTCTTGCCGTCCCCAACGTCAACCTTTATCGTTATCAAATCAACATCCCAACATGTACACACAGGATCCCCGCAAGCGCACCGCCCGCGCGGATCTACAAGCAACAGCCATGCACAATGACCACTTCACTCAAACGACATGCACAACCAGAAAAAAAACTAGGGTATAAAAATTTCAATGGGCTTGTATCCTCTTCTGACCCCCGAGTAGAAAAACAGATATTTAGTGTGACGGACAGATTTTTAGGATGACCCCCAGCTATAAGACATATCCATGTCAAAAAGAAATTGGATTGATTCAAAAATAAAGGAATTATAGACTATTCAAACCCCTTCGTTTCTTTTGCGCCACCCTGTATATGAAATTTGTGGTAATTTCGCCTGTTTTTATTATTTCATTTCAAAATTCTATTGCCATGACAAAACAAGCTTATAAAACTTTAGGCTATTAACAAAACATAATATTTTGAATCTTGTTGCATTAACAATCAGTTTTTTTTATACCCTAGACTTTTAGTATAGGGTATATTGTTTTTGTCACGACGGAAATATGTAACACCTTAAAGGAGGCTCCGGAGGTATGGCAATGTATATATATAAATGATCAGGGTCACCCCCTGATTCGATTAAGCTATGTCTGTCTGTCTGTCTGTCCGTTCGCACGATAACTTCCGATAGAATGAGGCTAGAGCCTTGAAATTTTGGTCAAATATTGGAAGTATGATCTAGTTGGTTGGTATTGAAAATGGGCGTGATCAGGCCAAGAGAACGCCTACCTCCCCTACATATATAAAATAATTAAATGTTTCTATAACTCCCGATTAAATAAACATGAAAAGCTCTAGCTTTGGTAAATTGCTCGTGAGAATGATCTCCTACTCTTCTGGAAAAATAAAATCGATCAGTAGAAAACTAACGGTAATTTTCTTACAAAGAGCCCCGTACTACCCTACTTTTCGGGTTTTTCGTCTACAACTCTTGAACCGATTGACGTAGACACCTGATTTTTGGCATGTAACCCTGGGGTGGGAAGCTGCTTGAGTTCTAGTAAGTTGGGCATAATCAGATAAAAGGAACGCCTACCTGCCCTACAAATTTCAAAAAATTAAATATTCTTTTAATTACGATAACTTTCGATGGAATGACACTAGCGAGTTGAAAATTTGTTAGAATGTTGTAAGTAAGATCTACTAGGTTAAAATTGCAAGATCCGACCTAAGCAACCCCTACCTCCCCTACAAATGCAACTTCAAATAAGCGATAACTTTTGACAGAATCAAGCCAGCGACTTGATATTTGGTCAAATGTTTGAAGTAAGATTTAGTTTGTTGGCACTAAAGATAGGTTAGATCCGACCTAAGGAACCCCTACCTCCCCTAGAAATGAAACTTAAGATAAGCGATAACTTACGACAAAATAATGCTAGCGACTTAAAATTTTGGTCAAATGTTTGCAATAGGATCCAGTTGGCTAATATTGAAAATACGTAAAATCCGACTAACGAAACCCCTACTTCCCCTACAAATGAAACTTGAAATAAGCGATAACTTTCGATAGAGTGAAGCTATAGACTTGAAATTTTGTTTAAATGTTTGTATCATAATCTTATTTGTTGGTGGCAATGATGGGCAAGATCCGACCCAAGGAACCCCTACCTCCCCTACAAGTGAAACTTCAAATAACAATAACTTTCGATAGAATGAAGCTAGCGACTTGAAAAATCCGACAAATATTTCTAGAATGGGTTAGTTGATTGATTTTGATAATGGTCAAGATCCTCCTGAATGATTGCCAACTTCTTCTATAAACTGGTCATATAGGAAACTCACTTTTAATGCATATGGTCGTTACCAATTGGTACTTTTGGTATCACCACTAGGTCTGTACAAGTCTAGGGTATATACGCTTCGGCCTGGTTTTTTTTTTGTAAATGAATTTTAGGCCAGTAAAATTAAGCCAATTTTGGGGCTTTTTAATAATAATGAGGGAAATATCTGGAAATAATTTTAATCCCTTCTATAGATACTGAATACATGGAAACTGAGTTTGCACGGTTGTAGAAGGTGAGCTTAAGTTTTGGAGGGCGAAAATCCGAGAAATTTGAGCCCTTTTTTTTTAATATTATCATTATAAATTCTAAACGGTGCCTCGAATCTAAAGACCATGCAGGAGTAAATTAAAGACCGTTGAATTCTGCGTTCAATGCACTGCTCAAAGTTGAAATTCGGTTCAGTAGCGTAGTCAAAATCCATAGTCAAAAAATGACAATTTTCGAGGCTCCCGAGAAAAACCACACTTTTTCACTTTTCAAGCTCACATATCTTTGCAGCCGATCCTCCAAATGGAAAAGCTTGTCTGTAAAAGTTGGGGACAATTTGATTGTGAGCCTAACGTGGCCAATATTTTTCAATTCGGGCCATTTTTAGAGTAGCTATGAGCAAAAATTCAAAAATGAATGCTCATCGATTTAAGCCTTAAAAGCTCTATCTCGGTCAGTATAACAGCTAGAAGCTTTATTTCAGTCTCAAATTGTAGATAAATACTCCAGTTAAATAACGTTTTACAAGATTTCTTGTGAGACCAATTTAGGAGATACTGAAAATAAACAGGAGAAGCCAAACAATTAGGCACATTTTCAACATGTTGGCGGGGTCCGTGGTGTTAGGGGGAAATAGAAAACTCGAATTTTTAAACAATGTACCAAGTCAAACAATATATCAAAAATCGAAACTACCCTAATTAAAGCAATCAGTGTTATAACAATTTGACTGACCAAATTAATTTAACCTTTGCAAAATCACCGACTTTTTTTTTTTTTGATAAAAACGAAATTACTCAAAAACTATACCCGCTAGCATATTCTAGTAAAGAGTGAATCGCAGGTAATATCTTACCCTAAAAACGGAAAATAGCCTGTAGAAATCAGATAAACTGTTAATTAGATATGACCTTGGAAAATAAAATAAAAAAAGTGTGAACAAATTATTTTTTTAATTTAAGGGCTGTAAATGACTCGAAATTTAAAAATTAGTATTATATAATGTTAAAACAAATTGTTTACAACAAAACAGGAAATTTTTATTTTTGAAAAAATTAGTATAATATATACGTGAAAACTCGAGAAAAATAAGATAAAACAGCAAAATATTGATAGTGGGCTACATATCCTTCTTATTTTTTCGAGCTATATCTAATAAACAGTTTGTCTGATTTGTACAGGCTATTTTCCGTTTTTAGGGCAAGATATTACCTGCGATTCACTCTGTACTAGAATATGCTAGCGGGTATAGTTTTTGAGTAATTGCGTTTTCATTAAAAAAAAGTCGGTGATTCTGCAAAGGTTAAAATACTTTGGTCAGTCAAAATGTTATAACACTGGTTGCTTTAATTAGGGTAGTTTCAATTTTTGATATATTGTTTGAGTTGGTACATTGTTTAAAAATTCGAGTTTTCTATTTCCCCCCTAACACCACGGACCCCGCCACCATGTTGAAAATGTGCCTAATTGTTTGGCTTGTCCTGTTTCTTTTCAGTATCTCCTAAATTGGTCTCACAAGAAATTTTGTAAAACTTTATTTAACTGGAGTAATTTATCTACAATTTGAGACTAAAATAAAACTCCTAGCTGTTATACTTACCGAGATAGAGCTTTTAAGGCTTAAATCGATGAGCATTCATTTTGGAATTTTTGCTCATAGCTACTCTAAAAATGGCCCGAATTGAAAAATATTGACCACATTAGGCTCACAATCAAATTGTCCCCAACTTTTACAGACAAGCTTTTCCATTTGGAGGATCGATTGCAAAGATCTGTGAGCTTGAAAAGTGAAAAAGTGTGGTTTTTCTCGGGAGCCTCGAAAATTGTCATTTTTTACTATCGATTTTGACTACGCTACTGAACCGAATGTCAACTTTGAGCAGTGCATTGAACGCAGAATTCAACGGTCTTTAATTTACTCATGCAAGGTTTTTCGACCCGAGGCACCGTTTAGGATTTATAACGATAATATTTAAAAAAAAGGGCTCAAATTTTCGGATTTTCGCCCTCCAAAAGTTAAGCTCACCTTCTACGACCGTGCAAACTCAGTTTTTATGTACTCAGTATCTATAGAAGGGATTGAAATTATTTCCAGATCTTTCCCTAATTATTATTAATAATATTTAATTTGACTGGCCTATTTTGATAAACGAAAAAGAAAAAAGAAATAAAAAAAATGAATTCACTTTAAATCGCGATTTTTGCTTCTTGAATCCCTGAAGGCTTCACCTCCACTCCACTCTCTCCGGTAGTTTTTCATCGGTTTCGCATGGGGGTTGAGCAATATTGCGCGGCTCAACCCAAGGTCAGGGAGGGAGCGCGGAGCCTCATCGCCATCAGGGGGCTCCCGTGCTAGTGGCAGGGACGTTAGGGGTATTTCGCGGGCCAAAGTTTTGTTTATATATCCATTGATGGACATCCGTTGACTTAGGTCTTCGGGCCGTCGCGTGAGTTTTTTTTTGTAGCGATGACGAGGCAGAGTGACCAGACCAAAACCCCGCCCATACTACCATAGCTGAGCTAGTTATCAAGCACGCGTCACCTCTATTCATCTCTGAGGAGGAGATATTGGCACTTAGGTGTCACGGCAGGTTTGAACGACCAGCCTCGATCTTCGTCCTCGATTTGAGCCCAGCTCAAGCAACACAATTCATTACAGTTGTATGATGGAAGAGAGCATACACAGTAACTGGCAGATCCCTAGGTAAAATTCAAAGACTTGCTTGTCTCATATCTACCGGAATCATTCACTCCTCCCCTTCTGCGGCGCTAGAGGTACTGCTAGACCTTCCACCACTGTATGTACCTGTGATAGCACAAGCAAAGCTGACGATCCTCAGATTGAAGGCTTGCGATGCCCCCACTAAGTTAAATCCGGAACAGGAAAGTTGGCTCAGTGAGAGCTGCATAACTAGTATGCCATCGGACCATCATGCGTTCCTACGGCAGCCGGTTCGACGCACCGGAGCCACGCGTTTCTTAACGGCCAAGAGCTGCCAAACCCCTTCAATACAGAAGGAAAGTATATGTATGTGTTCCATTTTCTACGAGTTCGTTCTTTTTTTACGGATTCTGGGAGCAACACACTTTGGCGCAACTGCTCTCGATCCTCCTCAACCGCGCCGGCATCGAACTCAATCCCGTTCATGGATTTGCTGCGTCTTTTGGAGATGCATGCTGGCAACTGCATTCTCCGAAACCAGTTTATGCCGACGAAACGTCAACTGGGCCACATGGAATAGTTGACGCGCTATGCCCCACAAGGGGTTAGGGCAATTGAGTATTTGCTGCGTCTGCAATGAAACCCTGCATCCAAACATAACTTCTGTACGATATAACTGCTGCGACGAGTGGTGCCATTTAAAAAGTTGCTCTGGTTTAACTCATCACAAACAATGGAACTCATTTCATCATTCACAGCTGATCGGTGCCAAAAACAAGGACAACAAACATCTTACCCGACCAATACGCCTAACGTATTACCAGATGAGTTCTCCGCTGTCTCCAGTAACACCAGCAAACAGTTCCACTATAAGAGCACCACGGCAGCACAACTTAACACCTGCACCACCTGTCGCCAATCTCAACGCCTTAGCAGTTCCACAACTTAACATCAACAGGCTGCAACACAAAATCGCGGAACTTGCTGCATTCATGGACAGACATCGTATGTTAATTGCTGCTATTCAGCAAACCAAATTAAACGCTAACTTGTCCCTCAACTCCAATGACCAATGCTGGAGGTGGACAAGCTATCATTATCCATCAATCAGTTCCTGCGGCAGCCGGTTCTTCGTACCGGAACGACCTGTTTTTCAACGGCCAAGAGCTGCCAAACCCCCTCGATGCAAGAAGAACTGCAGTATTCGAAGCATCGCTACAATAACAACAACAACAACCAATCCGTGCCTTACCGTGAGATTAACGTCCCAGCACCTTGAAAGTCCAAGCTGTTGCGGTCACATCCGGTAATGTCGACATAAACATATTCAACATCTACATACTACCTGTATCTAGTTGTCCCTCAGGATACAATGCGAATATAAGTCCCTTCCTTGCCAGACAATACCGCCTCCTGCTCGGCGATTTCAACGCTCACCATGAATTATGGCACTCAAGCATTGATCCCAGAGAAGTTTCTACCTATATAGCAGAACAACTAGATGCCTCGGAATTCTGTCCTTTGAACAATGGCACACTCGCATAGCAGGAACTTGTTCCAATTCCCCTGACATCTCAATTGCAAGCGCAGGTCTCATAAATAAGGCTCAGTGGGAATCAGTTCTAACGCTGTCTTCACACCATCTACCAATCATCATCAGGATCGACAAACCACTTAATGTTCTACGCGCTGAACGTCGTACTTTCATAAACTATAACAATCCTAAGCTATGGTCCACTGTTAGAGCCCCCACCAATCCGACAAAACATAAAGGTGAAGTTGCCATTCAATTTGGCAACTCTATGATAAATAATTCTACACACTGCGCTAGTCTTTTCAATAAACAGTTTAATGAACACCCATCACCCGACAGACTAAATCTCCAAATTTGTAGAACCATCCGTAATCGCTCCAGTGACCATACGGTTCTCTTCTCCTCAGTCGAAGTTGCCACCGCAATAAAGAAAGCAAAGAGCTCTAAAGCATTAGGACAAGACGGCATCTCGATGGTCATGCTTAAAAATCTCGACCCGCCAGCAATTGAGTACATAGCGGCAAATATAAACCTGTCCATCTCTTCGTCCATTATTCCCGAGGTTTAGAAGAAAGGTAAGGTGTACCTATATTGAAGACTGGGAAGAGACCAACAGAAGACGAATCGTACCGCCCTATCACTCTTCTGTCTCCTGTTGCGAAAACACTCGAAGCACTACTACTTCCCTTACCCATGACCCATAGTCAACTTGCTGACCATCAGCACGGTTTCCGGAAGATGCATATTACCACGACGGCCCTGGATAAAATCACATCCAACATCCACGTCGGTCTCAACCAAGCCCGCCCCTGTCACAGAACCATCTTGGTGGCGCTTGACCTTGACCTTTCGTTTGGTACCGTCAATCACTCCTCATTCCTGTCCGACATAAATTATACATCGCTCCCGACACCTGCAGTGAAATGGATCGCTAATTATCTTGCTCGCCAGCAATCGTATACTGAATTCCGAGATAGTAAATCAAAGCTTAAGGGCGTTGTACACTTCACCGTGAACGTGAAAATGGAAAAATGTTTTCTTGAAAAATAACTATGAAAATGACATTTTACGTCCGGGGATTATATTGAAATAAATGAAGAATTCCATAAACTACATTTTAAATACATTTGCACAATTTGATATTGATATTTCATATACTTTTTTTAAATTCCCCGTATATTTCATCGTGAACAGAAAAATTCATCGTGGAATCAGTTTCACCACGTTTCACGGAGAAGTGTAGACGCGGGAACGTGAAAGTGAACGACTGAAACGTGAAATTCACCACGATATTTTTCCACGATGTTGTTCACGTTCGAATTGCATTTGCATTCTGAAAAGTTGTTTATCGTCAAAAAAAAAACTATTTCTTATTGTTTATGAAATAATATAATCGAATGAATCATTTGATACAAATATGATTGTGTTTTAATTATAAATATATGTATTATAAATCCTAAAGTTTAACGGGGTGGGAGAATCGCGTTAAAGGGACATTTGATCTGAAAGAATGAAAAGGAGACCGGATGTTGATATTTACACGAAGGAGGAGGAGTGAAAATCAGAAGACTCTTATTAAACATGTTGAATGGTCCTACTTATAAAAACATGCTCTTTTTTTGCACGTTTACAACGTAATGGTACTATAATCGAACACGGAAAAGAGTTATAAGGTCAAGAAAAACAATTAAGAACAAAAAGGAGTCGTTGTAACTTCCGATTTAAGAAAGTAGGATGGAATTATAAATGTAATTTTATCGGATCAAGATGTAAGACTAAAGCGTCCCAATCACTTGTGTGGTTATATCAAGATATAGTCACGTTTGTAAATCTCAATTGACCACACATCAACAGCCTGATCCTACGATGGACTTAAGATCGTTGTGAGTGGCCAAATTACGATTTTCGTGATATCTGGCCGCCGTGAGTCCGGCCATGAGCTATCAGTCTGCTCATGCTCACGTCGGGGTACCGAAAGGCACCATGAAAATAGCCATTAATGGACAATTTCGGCTGAGTCCGAAAGTGGCCATGTAGCCCACTTTCGATTCGCATTAAAAGTTCACTTTCGTTTAAAAACGAAAGTGAGTATGTACATAGTTATTTTCGTTTTGCTTTGCATACCTTATTTCAATTTGAGACCGAAATTGTACATAGACAAAAAAAATGTTTAATGCAGATATGCTAGGACGAAATGGATGCTGGTGCATATAGAAGGAGTGAAACGAGCGACCTAGGGCTATATACCGAGCGTCGCAATTTCCTGAGGGTGGAGCTAGCGCAGCTCGTTCCAAACCGAAATAGTCCATGCACACTTTGTGCGATACTAAGAGTTGTGAATCAACAGTCCCTGTGTGGGCGATTTATTCCGTTTCAATTCAGCTTCAGCTTCTAAACTCTAACCAATATCCTTCATTAATTCCTTTCTATTGTACAACCGACATTTTTATTTTCTTCTTAAATATTTCAAATAAATTTCCCGGTGAAGTGTAAATACGACTGTGAACAGGAAAAATAATTCTCACCATGCGATAACTGTCAAATCTTTTCACGGAGCTTTTGATCGTGGAAAATTTTTATTTTCATGTTCACGTTCACGGTGAAGTGTAAAGACCTCTTTAGAAGAATTAAACAGGGTGTTCCTCAGGGAGGAGTCTTATCACCCACTCTGTTTAATCTCTACATCTCAGGACTCCCCACACCACCTGATGGTATCCAGGCCATCAGTTACGCCGTCGACTGTTCTATCCTAGCTACAGGAAACAACATCCCCTAAATGTGCGAAAGGATAAACAGCTATCTCAACGATGTCAACACCTTTTTTACCAGCAAGAATCTAAGGTTGTCAGCTTCGAAGACCACCACCTGGACAAAAGAAGTGAACATGCAGCTAAACTTAACAGTAGACGGTCAACTAATCCCTACCACAAACCACACCAAAATCCTCGGAGTCACACTGGATAGCATGGCCACCTCCACGGCTCATGCTTCAACAGTTTGCAACAGAATGATAGGCAGGAACAAAGTCCTCAAGGCCTTAGCAGGTAGTTGCTGGGGTAAGGATAAAGAGACCGTACAAGGCAATTGGCAGATCAGTGGCTAACTACGCGGCCCCTGTTTGGACACAAAACATGAGTGACAAAAACCGGAAAAATAATCAGTCCTGTCTCTTGATGTCACATCAAGATCATCTCCACCAGGAATCAAAGACGCTGCCCGTTAGGAGTCACAATAACTTTCTCTCAAAGCAATACCTAGTTGGCTGTTATCGCAGTGATCACCCAAGTTTTACCCTTATGAACACAACCCCGCAACCGCGACACATCAGGCGACTCTGCGAGACCTTGAGAGGGAAGCCCAAAGGTTTAAAAGAGTTCCCTTCGATGACACCAACTACAAATCCCCCATTGCTACGCTGCACAGTGAGGAAGTACTCACGTCGATAATGCCTGGATTCAGGAATCATCATCGCTCCCTCAGCGCTCCTTCCCCTCTTGAGCGCTATGGTAGCGCTACTGTCCCAATGTCTGATGAATGCAATCGCTCCATGGATCCGCTGCTGAGCGGCTACTTCCCCTTCAGAGCGAAAATTTTCCACGCTCCCTTGGCTTGGAGCGTGATTTTTTGTTTTCACAATTTGCATAACAGGTGGCGCGTGCGTCATATGAGCGTTGGTTAAATTTGGACGAATGACGATCGGGAATTTTACGGGAAAATTCCAATTTAAAAGTGAGTGGGATTTTCGTTTCGTTTAATTGATGGATCAAAGAGTGTTTCTTTACGAATGCCTCCGCCAAAATCGACGAATTCTTCACTTTGTCGCTTTTCACTGTTCCGCGTTTGAATTCTGATTATAAAGCTTTTAGTGCTGTGCCATCCATTTTTGACTCTTATCTGCACCCTAGGATCGTGAAGTGCATCATTATTGATTGGAAATTGTTGTAAAAGTGTATTTTTAATTTATTTTTAATTTCCATCAATAAGCTGTTTTGACATTTATTCCACAGTGTTATACGTATAACACCTTTGAACTGTGCGGTTTGTTTTGCAGCTTTGACATTCAGTGAACTTTTCAAAATTTTGAACTTTATCAATCGTAAATTAAATTTTTTTGTGAAAGCTCCCCAAGCAGAGTCCCACAGCGTTTTAGAAGTATCGCCCAATAATTGAAACTTTATTCCTTATACGGTGCACGTTAATTTATTTTTTTTATTCTTAACATGGTGGAGTGCTCAGCTACGACATGCCTGGATAAGACTGACAAAACTCCGGCCATCGTATGTACAAATGTGTCAATCTATCCGGTACGATTGGGGATGTCATTCGCCAAGCTAGCTCAGGTATTTACTGGTTCTGCGTTAAATGCCGATCATCATCTATAGTATGGCTATATACGTCAGTAAGCTAAAAACTGCCAACCAGGTCCTAAAGACGACTTCGACCGAACTAGCCACCATTCAATCGAAGCTTGGCTCAGCCATTAACGAACTGGCATCGTTATTAACTCCTGGCGACCCTGGTCGGGCTGATAGCCAACAATATCTTCACCAAGAAAAACGGTCTAAGCCTCAACGACAGCGCAATCACCAGATTGAACAACAACAACACCAGGAACCACAATTGTTGCCTAATCAACCTGACGCCCCTAGCCTCAACGAGTTACAACGCGAACTCAGCCAACTTCAAGTGAAGTTTGCAGTTCTAACAAAACAACTTTGCCTGGCTTCTGACAATACGGAAGTTGCTTCTCAGTCTACAGAAGACCTTACAAGTGACGGTATTGTGACTCACTCTCGCTCACGAGCTAAATCGCAATCTGACCTGTCTCTTGACCGGACGTCTACCATGGCACCTTTGAAGGTGGCTAACCTGGACGCTATTTCCACTCATCTTGCCGCTCAACCATCATCCTTACTTGCAAACAGTTCATCGCTGTTTCAGTTGTCACCAAGCCTGCTACTTCCACAAAGCTTCTCACCTGGTCTGCAGAGGCAACAACCAAGCATACCGCAGACTCAACACTCGCAAGACCATCAGGAGCAATTACGAATTTGCACACCTCCAAATCAACTGTTTCTATCTAAACTTGCCTACAACACCTCGGAAAATTAGGAAATTAGGCAATACATTATTATCAGTAAACTGGGTTATGAACCCTCAGTTCTTATTTGTAGGAAGCTAACTAAGGATAATATTCCTAACAAGGTCGTCGCTTCGTTCAAGATAACTATTCCGCACGATTTACTGCTACCTTTCAACGAATACTTTTGGCCTCCTGGGATTCTAATGAAAGACTTCATGCGCAAAGAGGATTTTCGTCGCCAAAAATACACCAAAGTTCCAAAATAAGCTGTAGCCTCTCTTTATATTACCAAAATGTTCGTGGATTAAGGACAAAGCTGCATACTTTAAACATTTCTGCCTTATCTTCTCTACATGATGTCATCTGCCTTACCGAAACATGGCTGAACTCTTCGTTTAACAGTGGTGAGATCCTCGAGGGTTATAATATCTTTCGCTTTTCTTTTGTGATCGAAATTTTAACCTTCTTGGGAAATCGACCGGTGGTGGTGCCCTAATTGCCGTACGGAACCACATCGAATGTTCAATACTATCCACGACTGATAACCAACCAATGACTGTGTCACTGTCAAAATTGCCACTTCTTCTAATTTCTTATGTTTACGTTCTATGTGGTTCCGTTATAGCTAATCTGTCTGACATCTGCAATATCTTGTATCCTGAATCTTTCATAATCGTTTGCGAAGACTTTACCACTCCAAGCCTTAGCTGGCCTGACTCCCCGGGTCTTCCAGTTACAGCCTCGTCGTCGTCAATTCTTTTATCTTTCACATCTTTCATGAACTACTGTAATCTTTTACAGTTCAACTTAGTTCACAATTTTATGGATCATGTCTTTGACCTTATCCTTAGTAACCTACCTTTGTCCTCCCTCTCCACCTCTTGTGCTACCTTGGCCTATGTTCTGTGTGATCCATACCATCCTGCACTATTGCATGAGCTCAACATCAGTCTTCCCCTTTCTTGGCGGAATGTCAATGTTAGCCGGTTAAATTTCCGGAAAGCCAATTACGAAGCCATTAACCAGAGACTGTGCGAAATTAACTGAAATCGTACCTTTGAAGATCTTAGCTGCAAATCATCTGTCGAAAGATTCTATACGGTTCTCTACAACATAATCTATGCTTTTGTTCCTTTTTATAAACCGAATCACCGCAAGGGCCCGGTGTGGTTCACTCCACAGATTTACAAAATGATTAAGAGAAAAAATCGGTCTCGCTCTGGATATAAGCGCTCTAAATGCTTCTCGGATCTGTTATCCTTCCAAAAACTTAGGTCTCACACCAAACGACTCATTAAATCCGCACGCTCTACCTATCTCCTTAGCATCGAGAATAGCGTCAATAAAAATGAGTTAAAACTTTTCTGGTCCTTTGTTAATAATATGCGTTCTTCTTCTTCATCTCGCCCGTCTTTCCTTGTCCACGAAAATACTACCGCGCAAACACCTCAAGAAATTTGTCAGCTCTTCGCGTCCCACTTTTCAAGTACATTTCGACAGCCCTCCACGCATCTTATCTCCTAAAATTTTTCCCAGCAGAATGATTTTCTTTCCTCTCTGCCACTTATTTCACCGGCGTATATTGATATCATCATTTCCACCCTTAAAGCTAACTCTTCCCCCGGCCCAGATGGTATTCCGAACTTCTTTTTAAAGCATACGCACAGCTCCATTTCAATTCCTCTTTCTATTCTTTTCAATAAAAGCGTACAAGAAGGAGTTTTCCCATATCAGTGGAAAACATCCTTCAGTGTCCCCATTCCAAAGAATGGAGACCCAACACTTACTTCCAACTACCGACCTATCTCACTCCTTTGCTGTTGCTCCAAACTCCTGGAACGTGTTGTCTATAACCATATTTATGATTCTTTTGGCCATTTAATCAATCCCAACCAACACGGCTTCTGCAGAAACAAATCTACTGTGACCAATTTAGTGGAGTTTGTCAATTATGTCGCCAAATCGTTTGAAAACCACCTGGATGTCCATGTTATTTACACTGACTTCTCAACTGACTCAGTTAATCATAAAATTCTACTTGACAAATTGGAAAATTTTAACTTCCCTCCTTATCTAGTCTCCTGGCTTTCTTCTTATATTCTTGACCGTACCTCTAACGTTAAATTTCAAAATTCTGTCTCCTCGTCCTTCTGTCCATGCTCAGGTGTTCCTCAAGGCTCTATTCTTGGTCCCTTGTTGTTGGCCTTTTTTATAAATGACCTTCCTGTTTTAATTGACTACTACTTTGCCTTAACCCCTAGCGGGGCATAGCGCGTCAACTACTCCTGCGCGCCATCGTACTCTGTTCTGGGCAATGGGGCGCAACTCCCCAAAAGACTTACCCAGTACCTGACACTCCTTTGCCACAGATCGACGCCATGTAATTCGAGGACCCCATCTTGGTCGGCCTTGGTTGGAAATGGGGTTCCATTTCATGGCATGCAAAGCAATGCAGTTATCACTCTTCCGCAATGTGTGACCTATCCACTGCCATTTTCGCCTGCGTATCAATTCGTCGATTGGCATCTGACCCGTACGCCGACTTAGCTCTTCATTTGATATTGTTTCGGGCCAGAAAATTCTTAAAATTCGACGAAGACATGAGTTGACGAAAACTTGCAGCTTTCTGGTAACTCCTACGGAAACTTTCCATGTACTGCTCCCATACAAAAGCACTGACAGTACCAGGGAGCGAAACAGGCCCAGCTTGGTCTTGATGCTGAGATAACTGCCCTGCCAGATTTTGGACAACATGCCGTATGCACTAGTGATGGGTAACACAGTAACGAGTCGCTCTTTTTGATCGCCTCAACAGAATGAGCGAAAGATTCGGCACAACGACATAGCCTCCGAGCCGTTCAATTTAAGATTGACACACTGTAAAATGAATACTCAAATTAATTTAAATATTACGTAACCCATGGAAACTCAACGCTCATTCAAAATTTCTGATAACATATATGTATGTATGTATTACATTCATATTCATTTACACCCCATCCTAATATCTATCTGAAACTAAAACCATCATTATCTATCTACCAAACCAATCCCACCCATCTAAATCCATTCATAATCGTCTCTATGCAGTATGCAATGCACGCATTGTGTATATACTTACAAATATACAAACAACAATCCATGCTGACTGCAAGCAAATCAAAAATCTTATGCTTACGTCGCCCCGCACATCCAATTTTCCCCCAAATACATACAGAAAACAAAGCCAACATTCTAAAACAAAGCAGTCGTCTGGTATCATATCACCTCAAGTTCAACTTGAGATGAAAACGATACCAAACCAACAAACAACCAGACAATTTCCTCTGTATACTGTGGACGCAATGAGAAGTTTCTTAAATGTGAGTTTGAGTTTTTAGCACAAATTTGTGCTGTTTTAAAACAGCACACTCAGCACAGTAACACGCTAGCACTTCTGTATTTCATTCGCTCTGTACTTTGAGCCATACTGGGCTGTGTCTTGAGTAAAAAACACATTGATTATTTGGGTAATTCAGTATAGACCCAGATATTTCACTCATAAGCGCATATTCCAATCATCACATTCATTTGATTTGAGTATTTTTCAGCCAGAGAAGAGAGAGAAATAAGGAAATGAAATTGCTAGAGAGAAACGAAGCAATTTTTTAGTAGCATTATTTTGGCCTGGTTCTTCTACTATATGGATCGGGCATGTGTTCCGGGGAAATGAGATGGAATTGGGGAATGTGAGTTTGGCAGACGGAATGAGGTGGAATTGCTTCAGGGAATTTAGTGTACATAGATTGTGCTGATCCTTCCTTATCTCTCTCTTCTCTGTGCATATCCACAGGCTTTATGAAAATGAAAACATTATGGAAAATTTTGAGAAAGCAACAGTCTAGTTCAGAAATGGTAGCCCAGCCGCTGGAGATGTTCATGTTGTTGTTGTTCATGATTGAGGAAGTAAAGGTTAGTGGCTGCATATGCACATATGAATTTTGATTTGTTTTTTTTTCGACTATAAGGCTTGTAAGGAGTCTTTTCAAAAAAGATAATGAATACTTTCCACTTCTGGCATTTTTTTCAATTTGCTGTAACTAAGACGCAGCGAGGGGCGAAATGCTTGTATTTAACTACAAAACATTTAATATCGTTATTATATTAAACGATTGATTTGGAACTTGGTATAACTTAACTACGTATATTGTCTATCGTTTATTACATGAGTATGGAAATTTTCTACAAGCAAGTTAATAATAATATATAGCATTAATTTCTATAACTTCGGTTATTTGTCACCTACACTTCCTTGTTCGAACCTGGGAATTTCACAACAAGCTAGTTGTATAAATATTTCCTCTCAAATCAGTCATACATCCGCATCCGCAAATTTCGGAGAGAAGGAACAGAATAACATCAAATAAAGTTTGACAGATTATATTTTTGAATTCCAATCTTTAGTTATAAGTTCTATTTAACGTTATTTCCATATACACTTTAATTATAAAAAACTAGAAATAAGTTGATGTAATATACATGCATTTCACATAATTACGAGTTTTATTGAATATGTTCCCCAAGTCTATGGATTTGTTCGACTCTTTTTGAACGATTCTTTTTGAACGACTCAGTGGAACGAGTTAGAGTGTATGTGCTGGCACAGTAGAAAGAGTCAATATGCCCATCACTAGTATGCACGTTTAGCCTGGTTGATACGACGAGCGATGTCCTGCTCCGTACCACCATTTTCGGCAACAATGCTACCCAGGTAGACGAAGTTGTCCACCTTCTCCACAGGCTGCCCATTAATATTGATGGCAATAGGTGTCGGATTTCTTTTTCGCAACGGCGGGCTAAGAACCTTGGTCTTGTTGGTATTAATCTTTAGCCCAACCTTGCTTGCCTCCCTCTCGAGATCTAACGCCATTGCGGACAGATCCATGATTTTGTGGGAGAGTAGGCATATGTCGTCAGCGTAGTCAAGATGTTGTAGATAAGATGTCAAAGTCCATTGAATTCCTCTGTCGAGTCCGGATAGGGCTGCATGCAACACATCGCCGATCACAATGAGGAATAGGATCGATGAGAGGATGCACCCCTGCCGAACTCCACTGCGAATCTCAAAGTCCCCCGACACCTTACCTTTATGCAGAACGCGACATTTCGCGCCGTCATAGGTTGCCTTAATAATAGCCACAAGCTTCTCAGGGATGCCTCTCCTGCGCAAGGCCGCCCATATAGAATCCCGGTTCACACTATCGAAAGCCTTTTCGAAATCGATGAAAAGCAAGTGAAGCGGAGAATCGTATTCAGCGCATTGCTCGATGATGATTCGCAAGGTGTTAATGTGATCGACACAGGAGAATCCGGATCGAAAGCCAGCCTGCTCTTCATCAATTGTGCTTTCTAAGTGGGCCTTTAGTCTTTCCAGGACGATTTTAGCTATTATCTTGGCAACGGCAGGAAGCACACAAATGCCTCTCCAATTATTACAGTCTGTGAGGCTACCCTTCTTTGGAAGTTTGATGATCAAACCTTCCTTCCACTCAGTGGGAAAGGTCTCTGTATTCCACGCTTTATCAACAAGTGGGTGCAGCAAATCGGCAGTTACGCTTGGGGCTGCTTGATAAAGTTCGGCAGGGATGCCGTCAAGTCCGGCGGCCTTTCCTCGTTTTAGTGCAATAATTGCAGTGACTATTTCCTCTTTAGTCGGGGCAGTGGACCGTATACGCACATTTTGATGGTTAGCTAAATTATCTATATGAGGGGGAACTTCACCAGAGGTTACACGGTTCAAGACCGCGGCGAAGTGTTCTTTCCACCGCCTCATTTGATCTTCTTCCAAGATAAGTAGCTTTCCATCACTATCTTTCACCGGATGTTGGCAGGAGTTACGACCACCTGTAAACTCCTTGATGACACCGTATACGGCGTTTAAGTTGTTACTTCTAGCGGCTTCTTCTGCTGACGCTAAAAGAGAATTGGCATAAACTCTTTTATCGCGTCGCACACTACGCTGAACTTCTCGACCTTTCTGACGGTAAAGGAGTTCGATGCTGCTTCGATTGTCGTCTGAGGCTGCAGCCAAACGAACTTTCAGCTCCTTTCTTTCAACAATCCGCTGCCATGAAGCGTCGGACATCCAGGGCTTATTCCGGCAATCCGGGTTTGGGCCAAGGCTATCAATGTACGCATTTTTTATGGCATCCCAGTTTTCGTTTATGTCACTATCTGGGTGACTAATTATCTCAGCCGCTTTTTGCGCAAGATGGTCATTATATTGTTGTAAGACAGCTGGATTTTTTAGTCGAGCGGTGTTGAATTTGCGGGGCCTGGATCTTTCGTCGCTGGGGCGGCGCACGGCTGCAATACGCAATCGAACATTAGCGATCATAAGATAATGGTCTCTTCCCATCCCAATATCGGCACCCTTCTTGTTTCGCACGTCCAGGAGGCAACTCTTGAATCTTTTACTAATGGCAAAATGGTCGATTTGATTTTGTGTTCTGCGCCGATCAACAGAGGACCAACTGATTTTGTGGTGGTCCTTATGCTCAAACATAGTACCACCGATGTAGAGACTGTGAAAGTTGCAGAACTCCACAAATCTTTCACCGTTGTCATTACGATCACCAAGACCGTGTCTCCCCATCACATGTCTGAGCCCATAGTTATCAGCGCCAACTTTCGCATTCAAATCACCCATAACCATTATAATGTCACCTTTAGGTGTTCTGCTCTGAACGGCGTTTAGTTCTTCGTAGAAGGAGTCTTTTGCCAAGACATTGTCGGGTTCAGTAGGGGCATAACATTGTATTATTGAGATGTTCCTCATTTTGGTCCGGAACTTGGCGGTCAAGACCCTGTCAGAGACCGGTTCCCAGGATAAGAGACAGTTTCGCGCGGCTCTGGTTAAAAGGAGCCCCACACCTGACTCACGGCGACTACCGGTAGCTTTACCGGAGTACAACATTACAGTGCTGCCCGTTGGAGAGATGAATTCTCCGCTGTTCCACCATCTTATCTCACTAACTCCTAAGATATTTAATTTGTACCTCAGAAATTCACTCGCTAATTGAAGAAATCGTGCGTTCTGGGGACCTTCTGATCCATTGTCCAGGAGAGTACGCACATTCCAGAATCCAATCTTTGTCATTGTACGATAGCTAAAAGTCGTAACCGTTGAGTCAGTCCTTATCCGAGGCATAGTTGACGTTTCGTTAGCATATAAAGATTTCGGATAGTGCAAGTTGCTGGCATACACATCCTGTCCTTTGGTTGTCGGTTTTAACGACAGGCCCTCAAAGGGAAAGGCCGTGGTATTATTTTTTTTCACACCCCACACCACAGGGGTACCTCAACCAAATCATCGCACCGCCATCACTGGCGACTTGACGTTGGTTGGCAATGGTCAGTGACCACTGCCGTTCCAGGGGGTGCCCACGCGGAGGACTATGGAAGAGGAGTTTAATTGACTGCCTCTGCTTGCTATATGCTGACAATTGTAAGCTTGTCTCCTCCATATAAGGTCCATCTGACTGTTCTGCCTTGCAAACGGAAATTAATGTATTACATTCCTGGTGTTGCTCTAATGACCTTGCTCTCAACGTATTCAAATGCTCCGCTATGGTTTACTCCCTAAAATCACCTCATGTTTTTTTTCATATAAAATTAATAACTGTCCGCTTGAGTATGTATGTTCCCTCTATCAAGGACCTTGGTGTAGTCTTTGATTCTAAACTTAAATTTAATGATCATTATGCTGTCATTATTAACAGGGCCGCTAAGTTGCAGGTTTTGGTTTGCGCTGTTCCCAAGATTTCCGTTCTATAAGCACTGCAGTGAACTTGTACATTTCACTTGTTCGCAGTTTATGGATTACGCATCCGTGGTATGGTCCCCTTCTACAACTGTCTCCTGTGAAGCATTAGAGTCCGTCCAACGTAAATATTTACCCTTTCCTTATTATTTAAATTTAACATCCACTATACTCCTTATGCTGAACGTCTTACTTTCCTCAAGTTGTTGTCCCTTCAAAGCAGACTATCTTTCTTGACGAATGTTTCCTCTACAAAATATGTAGTGGTTCATTACGCTCACCGTTTTCCCGTGACATTACTTTTAGGCATCCTTCCTACAATACCCGCACTACTGCCGTTTTCGATCCTCCCACGGCCTTGCTGTCTGTCTACAAGAATTCGCCACTACCTCGAATCATGACTAATTATGACAAACTGGAGCTTTATCCACCTCATTTCTTGCCTTCAAAAAGAAATTACCTCATAAAGTGTCTTCGGCGGATCTTTAAATTTCTCAAATTTCTTTATTTTTTTCGTTTCTCTTATTACCTTGTAACCTTATTTTTTTTATTTTTAACATTATTATATTTTACTCATTACGTGAATTACTCGCTTCCGCATGTTTTGTTTCAATATTTTCCTTAAAATTCTTCTTATTATTTGATTCTGTTCCAGGCGGCCAAGGCCCGACGTCGGGCTGTCGCGCCACGATGATGATTTGATTCTGTACTATTTTTTTATTATATATAACTTTTTTTTGTCTTTTTTTCTATTGAATTTCAATTTCGATCCTTTGCGTTACTGTATTTCTGATCTCTTGCTATAATTTTAATTTTGGATTCTTATGTATTACACTGAATTTTCTCTTTGTTCACTTTTCTTGCTCACAAAACATTACTGTATTTTTGGGACTATGTCCTGTTCAGTAGTTTCCTTCAACAAATAAATACTCAGTCAAAAAAAGACGGCTTAGTGGATGTTCACACTGCGTGCGATGCCGAGCCGAGCCGGGTCGAGCGATGCAATGCGATTACAAGCTTTTAAAGCAAGAAAATAGAAAGTCTTCAATTTTAAATGGAATCACGCAGTGTGCGCGCGATGCAATGACGAGCCGAGCGATGGCCCGATGTTTTCACAAACTATTTTGCTTTTTCGTGCGAGCACCGGCTGCTGATTTTTTGCGATGGAATTTAATGGGCTTTGCGATGGAGTTTATGGGCTTTGCGATGTTTTGCGATGTGAAGCTCCATGGAGCCAGTATGGTGCAAGTACGAGCTGTAAAGTAATATTTGATGTAAGATCACACTGGAAAAAATGCATGTATGTCTGCTTTTATACCCTAGAATTTTAGGCGCGGCGGTGTGGCAGTGTATACATGGAAATTATGAGGGTCATCTCCTGATTCGATTTAGCCATATCTGTCTGTCTGTCTGTCCGTTTGCACGATAACTTTCGATAGAATGAAGTTAGAAACTTGAAATTTTGGTCAAAAGTTTGTAGCATGATCTATTGAAAATGGGCAACATCCGACCGAAGGAACCCCTACAGATGAAATTTCAAATGAGCGATAACTTTCGATAGAATGAAGCTAGCGACTTGAAATTTGGTTCAAATATTTGGATTTAGATTTAGTTGGTTGGTATTGGAAATGGCCAAGCTCCGTCCCAAGCAACCCCTACGTCCCCTACAAATGAAACTTCAAATGAGCGATAACTTTCGATACAAGATGCTAGCGACTTGCAAAATGCGACAAATATTTATAGTGTGGGTTGGTTAGTTTATTTTGAGAATGGGCAAGATCCTATTGAATGAACGGCAACCTTCGCTATAAACGTTAGTTCAAATGTAAATATCCAAGATTCGAATGGATGAACGATGAAACTTTTCATTGGATCCACGCCCACAGCTCAAACTGACCATATGGAAAATTCACTTTTAATGTAATGGCCGTTGCCAGTTGGAAGTTTTGGTATCACAACTAGGTCTGTACAAGTCTAGGGTATATACGCTTTGGACTCCGGTTTTGATTCAGTATGGCGGCATTTTGCCGCCGTGATAGCTATCTGGGATGACGCTGGTTTCTGCTCCTATCTGCGTCATTTCACGCGGCCGCATATCAATTTTTAATAAGCCGGCCCACATACATTCGAACCCGGAACACGGACACGGTCACAATGTCTGATTTGTATGATGTTTCTTAAACCATTCGCTTGAGGATCACTTTTAAGTGCCAATTAATTAATTGTTAATCGTTGATCGTGACTACTACAATTGACAATTAATTTTGGAAAAAAAATGGTGGGGAGGGAGCTCTCAGCTCGGACGGGGGTTTGTAAAGGGGGTGAAAATGGTGTTAAAAATGCGATATTCCTTATAGTTTAGAAGTCATGGCCAAAAAACAGTTTATTTAAAACTAAAAATAACATAAATTGTATGTGGCCCGGCTTATATAATACAGAGTGACGCTGTGTCCTATCGCATCATGTGAATTGAAATGCAGATAGCAGATAGATATCAAAGAGGGAGGAGCTTAAGTGACGAGGCCTCCGGCGTCATTTGGACGTCCATGTGTACCGGCTTTTACACTGAATTCAAATGCAATCTCGCCGCTCCACAAACCGCGGCGGTGGCCGCAACGGTGAGTCGAGCGGTTTATACATTCATCGTCCTAAAGCCGCCTCGGCTGCCGATTTTTGCGTTTATACACAGCGGTGCGCCGCTGCTCAATTCGCTTGTGAAACCTCTCGTCTGAGGTCGCGGAAGAGATGATGAAATTCACCAACACTGGGCCTTTCTTCATTAATGGGATGCACCCAATGGCGACGCCCTTCCATTTTTAGAGCACTGTTGTGAAATAGAAATAAATTTACTGGGTCAAGCACAAACGACATGATGTCGAACAGATTCTATTCCTTGAACTAAATTGGTCTCTACTCTCCATCATTGCGTACAGTGAACATCCCGGATCATCTTTGCATCGCAAGCCATCGCTCGGATTATCTTTGCATCGCAAGGAATCGTTCGGCTTGGCATCGCACGGCGTGCAATGTGAACACCCACCACATCGCATCGCTCGACCCGGCTCGGCATCGCACGCAGTGTGAACATCCATACTTTTTTTTTTTTGTTGAGAATAATTAACTCCCCGAAGGGAGCCCAAATCGTGTTGGTTCGCCGGTTTCGACCGCTGGTGCGAAGCGCGTCTCATCAGACGCCTCTGCTTCGCGCTCGCACCAGTGGGAGAGGCGTGACCGGGAACGACCAAGTCAGATGTTGGTTTGCCTTATATAGGCCGACCAACACGACATGGGAGCGAATTCTATCGAATGCAAATAACAACGTGCTACCTGCCGATATGGAATTCTACCCAACTGTTCTGGCTTAGCGCCAGTGGCTAAACTATAAAGCAAGTTGCTTTATAGTGAACATCCACTTATGGCACAGGTGCCGGAATAGTGGGCCCTAACCAGGGTATTTCTATACATATAGGTAAGTTCGCCACAGTATTCCAGGCAGAAGTACATGTCATCGAGTCGTCTGCGGAGCTCTCCCTGAAAGCCGAATTCCGTAGAAATATAGCTATATTTACTGACAGCCAGGCAGCCATACTGGCGCTAAGCAGCTGGTCTGTCTCGTCCAAGCTAGTGCGAAGCTGCCAGAATACATTACAAAAAGTTGGCTTCTCAAACATGGTAACGTTATACTGGGTTCCTGGCCACGTCGGCATTTCTGGGAATAAACAGGCTGATGAGCTAGCCAGGATTGCCTCGAACACGCCCTTTTTGTGAACCTTTTTTCTGCTAAGTTCCGTCAGTAAATGCATCAGAGATTGAGAGCGTACTGAGGCCAACGTCCAATGGGACTATCTCCCAGACCTGAGGCAAGCCAAAATGTTCATATTTGGTTATTCGCGCAGCAGGACATATAAATTTTTATAAATGAACCGTAACAGAGTAAGAAGCATTTATGGCCTTCTAACTGGACATTCTTGCGAATGTGAGGAGCTGGCCCAACGTCAACAAGTACACCTTGGCATTGCCTTCCCTGAAGTAGATGACGTTGACAGATGAGTTAAAGGAGAAACAAAGGTTCCTTACTACAAAATATATTTATTTCCGCATATTCTTCAAGAAACAAAAAGCACTGAAGAAGGGAGTAAGTAACTCCCGAAATACGTATATGCGGAAATAAATATATTTTGTAGTAAGGAACCTTTGTTTCTCCTTTAACTCATCTGTTAATAACGACTACAAACAACGGTAATCCAAGATAAGCGATAGATGACGTTGCTTCGATCCCGCTCACGCTTTTAAAGCTGAGTTCCAAGGCCGCGACTGAGCGACTTTGAGTTTGCGACTGTGAAAAAAACTATATCATAAAGGTTCATGTTCCTCGGGGCGACCAATGCGACGATAGCTCACCGACGATAGCCCTGCGACGAAAGCTAATCGACGATCGTGCACGGGGTGTGTTTCTTAACGCGATGATTAAGTAAAAGCATGAGACGCATTCACACTCATGCCAAGCTCCCACCGGGGAATAGTGTGTGCACTGGCAAACGAACGAAATTCCAAATTAATTGAAACTGACACTGCGAGTATACAGCATAAAATAATTGTATACATCGGCGAACCCCATTGCATACTTCACTAAATTTGTAAACGCATATCTAAATCATCAGAATCATAAAATCATCACATGTTTAATGTAATTTTCCTCGAAAATCGTTTATGCGCGCTTCTTAAACAAAACGGAAGTTTCAGAATTAGGCCGAGTTGCGACTTCTATGCTATATGCACGGCATATACGACAGCGAGTCGCCTTCCATACCCCTAGTCCACACTCATAGACAAGTTCCGCAACTCGTGTCTATAGACAGGGTTCTGCGATTTTTTAGAGACAAATCGGGAACAATTCGAGTGTTCTGCAACTGCATGTACATGTCCATGAGTTGGCTATCGTGTGTCTATGAGTTCCCATCAAGAATGGAAAACTTGAGACATTTTGTGCAACATTTCGTCATTTTCGCAAGAGCATATAGCGTGCAACAGAGAAAACATATCAACTCTTTTATATTTTTTAACTTTAATAAATGTTTTCACTAAAATTATCACTTTTTTATTATTTGTACTTACGAAGTAGCACGAAGTTTTTTAACGAAGATGTTATGGCTTCACAAACTTCCGGGACAAACGATGATATCGTCTGCTTGGAAACCCTGAATGTATACATAAGGCTAGTAAATGAATCACCACTCGCCAGATAACGAAGCGTTACCAACTGAGGGCAGGTGGAATGCTTTCTCTAAATTTTGTGTCTTGTATTGAAATTTTACTTCAAACCATTTGTAGCAATACCTCAAAATCCGTAGCGGTTAATGTGGAAACATTTTGGAAGCCTAAGCCATCTTCCAATTTCAGCTTTTCTAATAGATTAAGCCCGAATTTAGGACCATCTACAAACAAGGTCCGTATAAACAAACGTTTGCGGGCTTTCTTCCCTTTTTCATTAGCAAAGATAAAGGCTACACAAGCAACAATTCCACAGGCCGCTATTTCAGTTGCCATGTCTCTCAGAAACTAAATGTAGATTTGGACGAGCAACAAAGTCCATAAAAATGTTCCGAATTGTTCGCGATTGTCGAAAAACAAACTCCTCGATTTGTCTATAGACAATCGCACGATTTTGTCTATGAGTGTAGACTAGGGGATATACAACACAAGTACTCCCCAAACAGCCGACCCCGCGGACGCACAAGTAATTGTCAAAACATAAATTTTTCTCGCCATGCACAACGACCAACTCAACCAAACGACATGAACGACAGCGATTGCGACTCCCCGGCCATGTACAATCAAATACCCTGCACATGCGCAAACAATAATATCATCACGTCCAGGGCATATACGACAGCGACTCGCCTTCTATTTACAACGCAAGTACCCCCAAGCAGCCGACCCCGCGCACGCACAAGCTATCGTCAAAAGATACAATTTTCTCGACATGCACAACGGCCAAGTCAGCCAAACGACTTGCACGACAGCGACTGCGACACCCAAATATGATGGCGACGATATCCTACACCCTGCGATGCGACTGACGGAGCCATGCGATACTCGCTCGCGAGCGTAGTCGCGGTCATTTGGAGGAATACAGCTCCATAGACAATACACACAGATAGTGCTCAGCGCTGATCGCTGAGCTGGGATAGCTGCGCTGTCGTCGCATGGATCGCCCCGAGCGAGCATCAAGTTTATTATTTTTCGAACCTTACAATAAAAAGTGGTCTTTTATCGGAAGAGTTGTGTTCGTTCATTTACTACGTTCTTGGGAACAGCATTTACATATCTCCCGCAGCCCCTCTCTCTATCTAATCTAAGGGTCTTCCTAAAGCCCTCTGGGTGTTAGCGGCGTGGGTGTAGTTGAGCAGCTGAATATGTGGTGAACGTCATGGGGGTGCCGTCACACGCTGGACAAATATTTTGAACTAACGGGTCAATACGCGAGCATCATCTAGACCTGAGTTGCGCGAGTGCAGATCTTGTTGCACGTGGAAGATTTACTTCATTCGAAGATATGGTTGTTGATCGTGTTGAAAGTACTGGGTTCGATTTTAAATTCTCGATTGACTTCTGAACTTCTTCCCTATGTAGCGTGGCGATAGAAGTTCTCTAGGAGCTATCGTCGAATAGTTCTCTCTTGAAACCCTGGACATCCCTTTCAAGATTTCTTAGGTAGCGACGAATATTACGAGGAGGTTGTGTTCTGTCCATAAGGTTGAAGCTCGGGTGGTTACGACGATAACATCCTACCAGAATTTGCTTCGATAAGAGGTGGTTATGGGATCTTAGTGGCATCATGTGGGTCTCTTGATGTAGGTGATCCTGAGGCAGACTGTCACAGTACGCAGTGCAGCATTTTGACAAGACTGGATGTTATGCCATTGTGTATCGCTCAGATTTTAAGACCATATAGGTGCTGCATAATTTGCCACTGATCTACCGATAGCTTTATACGTTACCAGTAGGGTCCCCTTATCCTTACCCCAGGAACTGCCAGCAAAAGCTTTAAGAACTTTGTTTCTGCTTCTCTTTTTGTCACAGATTGTTGATGCATGGACGAAAAAAATGGCTTTGCTATCAAGGGTAACACCGGGGATTTTTGAGTGTTTATCGTTGGGATAAGTTGATCCACTACTGAAATGTACAGTCGCATTCTGACTTCTACGGCCCAGGAGGTGAAAAGCGTGGCTGAAGATGGAGCACATATGTTCAAGTTTTTATTAACGAACAGAATAGAACAGTCGTTCACATAGCTGATAAATTGGGGTCCTTCAGGTAGTATTGGGAGCCTCGACAGATATAGGTTAAACAGGGTGGGTGATAAAACTCCTCCTTGCGGAGCGCCCTGTTTAACTCTTCTAAGCTTGGACTTCTTATTTCTAAAATCTGCGATCGACTGTCTGCCAGCAAGGTAGTTTGCAATCCATTTGATAAAATGAGCTGGAAGCGAAGTACAGCAGATCTCCGATAGCAGTAGCAAGTGGTTGACAGTATCAAAGGCTTTTAATAAGTCAAGGGCCACCAGAATCGTTCGATGACATGTTGTTGTTGTGGTAGCGATGCTTCGAATACTGCAGTTATTCTTGCATCGAGGGGGTTCGTCAGCTCTTGGCCGTTGAAAAACGGGTCGTTCGGGTATGAATAACAAGCTGCCGCAGGAACGGTCAAACTGATACTTCAGAAGTGCTGGGAATTCAACATAGACGTATACCAAATCTTTGTCGACTTCAAGCAGGCATGCGACAGTATCGACCGTGGAGTACTTACAACATCATGCTACAATTTGGTATACCAGCAAAATTAATGCGACTGACAAAGAAGACGATAACTAACTCCATCTCACAGGTTGGATCCTGACCTAATATACTTACTGATCTATTTGAAACACGCACTGGTCTGAAGCAGGGCGATGGACGCTCTTCAACCTAGCACTGGAATACGCTATTCGGGCTATTCCGCTCGACACCACTGCTAAAGAAGTTGGACTACGTATCAACGAGGGCAAAACTAAAATAATGATGCAATCGAGGACAAGGACGCCAGCACAATCGGGCATCAATGTGGAGGAACTCAACATCGAGTTCGTCAATGACTTCATATACCTGGGTTGCAACTTGTCAAAAGACGCCAACGAAACTGACGAAATCAAGCGACGAATACAGCTAGTTAATATCGCCAGATATAATGAACACATAAATGCAGTAAAAAATCGAACAACGGATAAATCAGCGGTGGCATTGCACATGTATAACAACATTAACGAACCACCTCACAAAATCGGTGGTATCAAACTAATAAAGCAAATAACGGACTATAGGACACTCGACGCGTATGAAGCAATGCTTATATATAAATGCAAAAATCGGATGAATACAGACAACGGGAATATAACGCCACATTTGTTTAAATTTGCCAAATAAATTTTCAGCGCTCCTCGCCCTAACTTGTTTAATTCCTTTTTATATATTATGAATCATATTTTTTATATTTTCCACTAGTTTTCATTAAAAATTGTATTTGAAATTTTCTTTAGTTAGCAACGCGTTTGCTGAGGATGAGATGTTAATTGCCTCGAAATGCATATAATATTATAATTTTAACTTAGAAAAAAATAAAAATAAAAAATTAATAACTTTAACAAATTTGTTGTTTTTTAATATTTTCTTCGGGTTAATTTTATGTGAGTTTTTGCAATCTATAAAGGGACGAACACTAACAAAAAAAGAAAAAAAAAGTTAATATCGGTTTCGACAGCCGACGCGTTAACATCGCTAGCTGCTTACTATCTTCCTAACAGATTTTCTGCGGTCTTCCAACTCCTATATTTAATATCTTTTGAGTAAATGTAGTCAGTGGAAAAAGCCAGTGATTCCTAAAAGAATTATTTTAATAAATTTTAATTAATAATTCGGTGGGAAGAAAAGTGTTGTGCGATATCACACTGTCGTTACCAAGCAGCAAATCTCAGCTCTGTTTTAGCGGCAGAGTTTGCTGTGTGTTGTTGGATGTGTGTGGTATATCTACCGTGCATCATTTTGATAAAAAGACTTCAAGTGAATTGGATCAGAGGGGAAATCCCAGCAATATTCCGTAAATGAGTGAGTTCTAGCCTGAAGGGCAAGAAAAGAGTTTGGTACGAAGGAAAGTGTTGTGCGGTGAACATTTCTCCCATATTTCTCCCTGCCGTTATACATATATCTGTGCGTGAGTGAAATCCCGTATTCAACAGGAATTACTTTCATAGCTCTTGGTGAGTACAATTGTACAGCTCAGTAACAAAGATTCCGCCTCGTCCCTTAGAAAGTATTTGTGTGTTTCAATCGAGAGTGGAGGTGTGCTGCATTAGAGGGATCTCGTGCTACACGATACCTACGTATCGCAAGGTGTGTTGCATGGGAGGGGTCTCGTGCTACACGATACATATCGCAAGTTTAACGTCATTCGTATTTAATTTACTGATTTTTCCACTCAAGCACGTACCACTCCGAGTGATCTCGTACTACACATTACATACCGAAATTTGAACGTCACTCGTAGTCAATTTACTGACTTTCCTTGCAACACGATCGAGGGTTTGGCTGGACATTCGTTACACTCGGGCACGTATCCACTCGGAGTGGCGTAGATAAGGTAAGCGCCCGGGGCAAAACTTCAGTATGCCCCCACGTACACAATTTTTTTTTACGCAAACTATTCAGCAAATATATAATGTACAAACAACGTAAATAATACTACTATTGTAATACTACTAATCTATTAGATACTACTTTTCTTACGGAAAAGTGTAAATGATGTCCTTTAATATAGAATAGTTTGGACTATATGGCCTTATGGTCTTTGTTTTCATTTTATGCCCGAGACTTTTGTTTATCTATAAAAGTGCGCGTGAACTAAACTGTATGTTACAAAAAAAAAAAATATTTTTAATATTCAAAAAGAGGGAAGAAAAAAGTCTGCCGTTCCGACCCCCCCCCCCCCCCCCCACCCTCGCTATGACACTGTCCACTCCCTGCCGGGCTGTCTACTATGAGTGCGTAAACAATTAATGAATTCAACATTCCTTAGCAATTCGAGGAAATACCATAGACCAGCAAGGGAGTCCAACTAAGAAGGCACCCAACCAGAAGGCGGAAGATTCTGCCGAAGGGCAATGGCCGCTCTGCACCGTGTGCGAGAGACAAGGCGGATGAAACAAGAAAGAAAAAAGGAAGCAGCGTAGAGCAAAACTGATAACAATGAGGCCCGCTCAAAAAAGTACAAGACGGCGAAGCACTCGCCAAACCCGGCCTCAGTGGAGAAATTTGCGACGTATCCCCACAAGCTATCGGGCCCTCATAAATTAAGACAACGGGCTTTTCACGACAGCTCTGTCCCTGACTCTCACACTCGACCTGAGACTCATGGACGTAGGACCTCCTCGGCCAAGTTGAGCGACTTAAAGGCGCATCAGGAGGAAATAACTTCTTGCCCAGACAGTCGGGCAAAGGCTATGCTACCAATTCTCATAGAGCAGCGGGCAGCGAAGAAAGGGCCTCCTATTCGAAGATAGCGTCAATGGGGAAGGTGGCCAGTGTACACTCAAATTATCCCTTCACCGCCCTTTCGACAGACCAACAAACTCTTGCTGAGGATGCCATCCTAGAAGAGGTACTGACCGAGCAGACTGCTAACCCTGAGTTTGGAAGTATACGGTTCAAACCAGGGTACATTATATTAGAATGCGACAACCGAAGGTCCATGGACTAGATCACTTCCATTGTAGTCGCATTAAAACCCTGGGAAGGCGCCTCATTGCGTGTGGCCAAGGGGGATGAGATCCCCCGTCACAGGGTAGTGGGCATCTTCTTCCCGATGAGTGCACAGTCTTCCACGGAAAGACAAACTGCAGGCAAACAACTGGAGGATTATCAAAGAGACGAAGGAAGGAGAAGGTCTCTCGATGATTGCCTCAGTGGACCAGAGATCGATCGATATAATCAGGCAGCGTAATTTCTGCTTATCATATCGTTTCGGCAAAGTGAAGGTGCACCTGAGAACCTGGAGAGTTTCTAAGCGCCAAATGGATGTTGCTACCTCCTCTGACTCCCGTCTCAGCAACAGCAAAGATTGTGGCCACAGTGGCCACAAGTAAATCACGCCTACTGCTCCTCATACCAATAAAAATACCAAATTATCAACTACTAGTCCCGCAGAACCACAGCCTGGTACCAGCAAAGGTTCCCATGAAAATGCAACCTGTTTGTTTTAGCTCCAAAAGGGAAATCGAATCCAGCTTAGACTCTGATGGTGAGACAGTTCTCTAATCCGATTACTGGCGTGGTACAAATCAACCTCCATCACGTCGAAAACGCCTCGGATATCTTGACTTCAAGATTTATTAAAGAAGACCTGGGGGTGGCCCTCGTGCAAGAACCATAGCAGGTCAATGGAGTAATAAAAGGCCTCAACGTAAGTAACTCCATCTTAATATATGACTCTAGAACCACACGTCCAAGAGCCTGTATCATCTTAACGAACAACATTAAATACATTTGCATTTCAGACTTTACCAAAAACGACCTAGCGGCAGTAGCTATTAACTCGACCAATGGTAATAACGAACCAGAACTTGTCATCGTTTCGGCTTACCTACCCGGGGACAGTGAAATTGCATCTTCAGTGCTTCGTAGGCTCTATGATTATTTCAAGGGGAAAAAACTGCCCCTTCTGATTGGATGCGATGCCAACGCTCACCACATTATCTGGGGAAGTACCGACACGAACCGTCGAGGTGAGCACTTATGTACTTGAATTTATTACAAGTTTATATTTAAACATTTTTAACAAAGGAAACTGTCCAACTTTTGTCACAAAGACCAGGAGTGAGGTATTTGACTTTACGCTTGGGTCTTACAGTTTTTCAAATCGAATACATAATTGGCACGTCTCAAATGAACCATCACTGTCAGACCACAGGCATATTGGATTTGATATAGAAGCTTTAAAACAAGTTAATATTAATAGTAGAATTCCACAGCGCACAGACTGGGTATCCTACTCAGTCTTATTACGTGATAAGCTCAACGTAGTAGACAACAAGGTTTCTGGGTGGCTCAGTCTCTGATGTATCCGAGGCAATAATATCCTCCTATGAGGAAAACTGTCCACTAAGAAACTCAAGTGACTCAAGAGGTGTTCCGTGGTGGAGCTCTGAACTCTCCGCGCTGCGAAAGAACACTAGAAGACTTTTTCAATAGGGGGAAAAATACCGGCGAGTGGGAGCAATACTGGACCTCGCTCACGCAATATAACAAAAGTATACGAATCGCCAAGAAACGCAGTTGGACTAAATTCTGCGAAGGTGTTGATAGTACAAATACCGTTGCTAGACTTCATCGTGTTCTGGCCAAAAAAGGTACAAATCAAGTCAACACTCTGCGTATACAGGATGGCAGTATTACAGAGGATGCCGAGAGCACAGGCCAATTGCTTCTGGATACTCATTTCCCTAGGTGCAAGAGTGTTGAGGAGGATATAAGCTACACAGTTGAGTCGGGAATGCGGTACAAAGTGAACCGCGTAGACTGGAGTACTGCCAAAGATATCTTCACCTACAGTAAAGTCAGATGGGCCATTGATTCATTTGAGCCGCTCAAATCGGCTGGCACAGATGGGATCTTCCCTGCTCTGTTACAGAAAGGGAAGGATATATCTTCAGAGGAAGTTTTGCTCTTGGTTATATCCCAGATTCCTGGAGATCAGTTAAAGTAGTCTTCATCCCAAAAATGGGAAATCGTTCCAAGGACGACCCTAAATCATATTGTCCAATTAGCTTGACATCCTTCATGCTTAAGCCCATGGAGAAAATCCTTGATGTGCACATCAGAAGCACACTCCTTATGAAATTCCCGTTGCACTCTAAAAAGTTTGCTCACCAATCAAGAAAGTCAACTGAAACTGCTCTACAGTGTGTAGTGAGAGAAATTGAATCTGCAATAGCAACTAAGGAGATGGCGGTATGTGCCTTTCTTGACATTGAAGGAGCTTTCGATAATACATCTTTCTCTTCCATTGACTCTGCACTCAGAACAAAGGGCGCAGATAGCACAACTGCATTATGGGTGAAAAGGATGTTATCATCTAGAAGGATCATTACGGATATCGGAGACTGCACTTTAACAACATATGTCACTAGAGGATGTCCGCAAGGAGGGGTACTATCACCCCTTCATTGGTGCATCGTAGTAGATAGCCTGCTGTGGAAACTCTCCACTATGGGATTTTCTACACAAGGTTATGCTGACGGCTTGGTAATAATTGTCAGAGGAAAATTCGAAGAAGTACTAACGGAAATCCTCCAGTCAGCGTTGAATACAGTTCAAAATCGGTGCAATGATAACGGCCTACGAGTTAATCCGGTCAAGGCAGTTATCGTCCCTTTTTAAAGGAAAAGAAACATCAGACCAATGAGGCATCCCACTATGTATAACACCCCAGTGCACCTGGCGGATACCGTCAAATACTTAGGTGTTACTCTAGATAAGCAGCTACTGTGGTCGGCACACCTGAGGGTAATCTCGGACAAAGCCACCAAAGCTCTATGGATCTGTAGGCAGTTTGTAGGTAAGACTTCGGGGACAAGCCCTCGAATAGTACTATGGATCTCTAAGGCAATTGTGAGACGCATAATTGAATATGGGGCTATCATCTGGTGGAAAAAAGCTACTACCAGAAAGAAATGGCTATATTAGGAAAGATTCAAAGACTGGCATGTCTCACAATTACTGGGGCTATTCGCAGCTGCCACACGGCTGCTTTTGAGGCGTTGTTAGATCTTCCGCCGCTCCACATTCATCTAAAGGAGAGGCAAAATCAGCAGTAGCAAGGCTTAAAGCTAATCAGACTAACCTCAAGTTTAATTCGGAGCAGGAACACTGGCTCCATGAGGATAATGAATTAGACTTGCCATCAGACCACACAACAAGGGAACTCCGCTTCAATCGCCTCTTCTCTATAACTATCTGGAGCAGAGAGGAATGGGAAATGAAGCACTCAACCCTTCCTTCCAGTACTGTTAAATGGTTTACGGATGGCTCCAAAACAGGGGCGGTTATCGCAGGCCCCTCAATTAGAGTGTCTATTCCTATGGGGAAGTACACCACGGTTTTCCAAGCTGAAGTTCACGCGACTCAGGTATGTGCGAACTTTTGTCTAGAAGCTGGCTACCGTGACAGTAGGATTGCAATCTTAACTGATAGTCAAGCAGCAGTCAAGGCGCTTAGCAAATTCTCCTTTTCATCGAAACTGGTTCTGAACTGCTTTTCCATGGCTGCGAAACCTGGACCCTAACTCAATCCTCCGGAAACATGCTAGACACATTCGAATGTAAAGTTCTGCGGCCAATTTTCAGGGCTGCTTGCGATCGAAATGGATGGCACATCCGGTACAACCATAACTTGTATGAACTGTACAATGGAGCTGGAAGTCTCGAAAATCGTCAAACTACAACGACTTCAATGGGCTCTTTCCTGCGGCAGCCGGTTCTTCGTACCGGAACGACCGTTCTTTCGACGGCCAAGAGCTGCCAAACTCCATCGATGTAAGAAAAACTGCACTATTCGAAGCATCGCTACCACAACAACAACAACTTCAATGGGCAGGGCATGTACAACGAATCGCATCCCAAAGAGAGTAATGATTGCAGATCGAGTCGACGGAGCGAGACTGCCTAGACGACCGAGATCTCGTTGGGAGAGCTCAGTATATGCGGACGCCGAGCAGCTACTGGGCTTCTGAAATTAGAGGACGCGGTCACGTGACCGAGATAATTGGAGGACAACGATCCAAGCGGACAAGGCCCGACGTCGGGCTGTCGCGCCACGATGATGATGATTCCCAGATTGAGCTCGATCGGCTGCACCCTGAGGACATTGTCGTTAGTGACAGCTATCTCACGATAGAGCACTGATTGTGAGTGGTGTATGATAAATGCAGGTCCTCCGACAGTCTATCTTCCCTGGTAACATTGTAGTCACAGTATAGGCCAGTCAAATTAAGCCAATTTTGGGGCTTTTTAATAATAATGAGGGAAATATCTGAAAATAATTTTAATCCCTTCTATAGATACTGAATACATGGAAACTAAGTTTGCACGGTCGTAGAAGGTGAGCTTAACTTTTGGAGGGCGAAAATCCGAGAAATTTGAGCCCTTTTTTAATATTATCATTATAAATCCTAAACGGTGCCTCGGATCGAAAAACCTTGCAGGAGTAAATTAAAGACCGTTGAATTCTGCGTTCAATTCACTGCTCAAAGTTGAAATTCGGTTCAGTAGCGTAGTCAAAATCGATAGTCAAAAAATGACAATTTTCGAGGCTCCCGAGAAAAACCACACTTTTTCACTTTTCAAGCTCACAGATCTTTGCAGCCGATCCTCCAAATGGAAAAGCTTGTCTGTAAAAGTTGGGGACAATTTGATTGTGAGCCTAATGTGGCCAATATTTTTCAATTCGGGCCATTTTTAGAGTAGCTATGAGCAAAAATTCAAAAATGAATGCTCATCGATTTAAGCCTTAAAAGCTCTATCTCGGTCAGTATAACAGCTAGAAGTTTTATTTTAGTCTCAAATTGTAGATAAATTACTCCAATTAAATAAAGTTTTAAAAAATTTCTTGTGAGACCAATTTAGGAGATACTGAAAAGAAACAGGACAAGCCAAACAATTAGGCACATTTTCAACATGGTGGCGGGGTCCGTGGTGTTAGGGGGGAAATAGAAAACTCGAATTTTTAAACAATGTACCAAGTCAAACAATATATCAAAAATTGAAACTACCCTAATTAAAGCAACCAGTGTTATAACATTTTGACTGACCAAAGTATTTTAATCTTTGCAGAATCACCGACTTTTTTTTAATAAAAACGCAATTATTCAAAAACTATACCCGCTAGCATATTCTAGTAAACAGTGAATCGCAGGTAATATCTTACCCTAAAAATAGAAAATAGCCTGTAGAAATTAGATAAACTGTTAATTAGATATGACCTTGGAAAGTAAAATGAAAAAAGTGTGAACAAATTATTTTTTTTTTTAATTTAAGGACTGTAAATTAGTATTATATAATGTTAACACAAATTGTTTACAACAAAACAGGAAGTTTTTATTGTTGATAAATTTAGTATAATATATACATGAAAAGTTGAGAAAAATAAGATAAAACTGCAAAATGTTGATGGTGGGCTACATATTCTTCTTATTTTTTCGAGCTATTTTATATCTAATAAACGGTTTATCTGATTTCTACAGGCTATTTTCTGTTTTCAGGGTAGGATATTACCTGCGATTAACTCTTTACTAGAATATGCTAGCGGGTATAGTTTTTGAGTAATTGCGTTTTCATTAAAAAAAAGTCGGTGATTCTGCAAAGGTTAAAAGACTTTGGTCAGTCAAATTGTTATAACACTGGTTGCTTTAATTAGGGTAGTTTCAATTTTTGATATATTGTTTGAGTTGGTACATTGTTTAAAAATTCGAGTTTTCTATTTCCCCCTAATACCACGGACCCCGCCACCATGTTGAAAATGTGCCTAATTGTTTGGCTTGTCCTGTTTCTTTTCAGTATCTCCTAAATTGGTCTCACAAGGAATTTTGTAAAACTTTATTTAACTGGAGTAATTTATCTACAATTTGAGACTAAAATAAAACTCCTAGCTGTTATACTTACCGAGATAGAGCTTTTAAGGCTTAAATCGATGAGCATTCATTTTGGAATTTTTGCTCATAGCTACTCTAAAAATGGCCCGAATTGAAAAATATTGACCACATTAGGCTCACAATCAAATTGTCCCCAACTTTTACAGACAAGCTTTTCCATTTGGAGGATCGGCTGCAAAGATATGTGAGCTTGAAAAGTGAAAAAGTGTGGTTTTCTCGGGAGCCTCGAAAATTGTCATTTTTTGACTATCGATTTTGACTACGGTACTGAACCGAATTTAAACTTTGAGCAGTGCATTGAACGCAGAATTCAACGGTCTTTAATTTACACCTGCAAGGTTTTTCGACCCGAGGCACCGTTTAGGATTTATAATGATAATATTAAAAAAAGGGCTCAAATTTCTCGGATTTTCGCCCTCCAAAAGTTAAGCTCACCTTCTACAACCGTGCAAACTCAGTTTTTATGTACTCAGTATCTATACAAGGGATTAAAATTATTTCCAGATCTTTCCCTAATATTTAATTTGACTGGCCTAGTATGAGTTGAGGGACACATTAGCGTTAAGTTTCGCTTCCTGTATGGCGTCGATCATTACACAATGCCTATCAAAAAAAAACCCGTAAGTTCGGGGATTTTAAGTTGCAGGCCATTGCAATTCAGTTGGGGGGTATGGTCGTTCGGTCATCGCTCTACGATACTAAACTAGAACTCGAAGTTCAAATCTCGGCGCCATAAAAAAAACTACCTGTTGGTACAAATAGAACTCTCACAGTGCTCCGAGCTTGTCAGTATAAAGACGGAAAAGAGGTGCATGCTAGCAACTGCACTTCCGAAAAGTAGATATGCTATCGAAACATCAACAAGGCATAGAAATGCTAGAGATATTGACGCGCCCATGCCCCTGGAGGGGTCAAGGCAATTAAAAAAAAAACTGGGGGTACCGAGTTTCTACACCTATTAGTAGTGAAGGATGATCCTATGATGAGATAGTCCAGAACAGTTTCTGCGGCGGTACCAATCGTTGCAGCAATTATATTTGACTGAGGTGGCATTATGATGTATTGGTTTATTGCAAACACAGCATATCCAAGGACCCGGGTTTGATTCAATTCCGGCGCGAACGAGGAGTATTGGGAGCAACTGCGCCGATATGTGTTGCTCCCAAAATGTATTACAAACTGGTTTGTAATGTACAGGAAGAACAGGTCGTTCCGGTATGTAGAACGAAAGACTTTTAAAGATAATGATGAAAGACTTTTAATCATTATCTTTTGTTGAGTTCGCAGCTATGCAAAATACTCGTGACAGAGAATAAGAAAAAGAAGAAGCGATCGAAAAAAAATGAAAGATCGATTTTTTTAATAGAAGAATATTTTGTTATTCACCCAGTTCACGATTGTATATTAATTGCCTCGACCCCTCCAGGGGCGTGGGCGCATCAACATCTCTTGCATAGCTATGTCTTGTTGACGTTTCGATAGCATATTTTTCGGATGGTGCAGTTGCTAGCATGCATCTCCTTTTCGACCCGTCTTTTACTGATAAGCTCGGAACGCTATGGGAGTTCTAGTAGTACCCACAGGTAGTTTTTATTGACGCGCCGAGGATTGGACCTATGTTTCTCTAGATGTAGAATCGTAAAAAACGATTGTATGAAAATTTTAATAATTCTATTTTAAGAAAAAGTTGCTGTCTCTATTCCAGAGTTTTAAGGGGAAGATATTTAAAAAAGAAGTAACATGTTCTACTTACGATATTTGTGTCCTTATAATAATGTCTTATGGCTAAACAGCAAAGTTGAATAGCAACATCTTGATCAATAGATGGAATATTTGCCTGTATATAGTCTTGTTTGACCTAAATATGATACAATCTTATAAAAAATCAATGTTCAAATAGTAATTTTTTAACTTTACACGCACCTGATCGAAATAAAAATGACAAGTCGTTCTGTCTTTTTCGTAGAGCTCCTTAAGATTTTGAGGAACGTATCGTACGCGAAGCTCAGCTCTCCAAACACTGTTTGCATGAGATCCAATATTAGCTGTGGGTTTTTGTTGTGACAGTTTAGTGTTTTGCGTTTTTTCGTTATTTGGACAATCTGCATTCGGACATGAATGGTTTAAAATATGAGCCACTACTTGTTTAATAGATGTGTTCCTAGGCATCCATATTACTTCTTTGGTTACAATATTATGCAAGCGTAGAGCATAGTATTGTGGATTTGGCTTTTGTCCTGAACTCATGGACGTTACAATGAGGCTAATTATTTGATTTACATCATTCGCTTCGTCAAAACGAACTGTGCGAAAGCCGTGATTTGGTAAATGCACATGCAGAGCTGGATTGTTACATTGCACTGCAACTGATAAACGGATGTGAATTTTGGAATTCATTAAAACAAGCGTATTCTTACATAAACGGATATGAATTTTGGATTTCATTAAAACAAGCTTATACTTACAGGCATCACTGCGCGATGGACTAAAATGCGGCGACTGACCACGTATTACCGTTAATTCTGTCATTTTGATTTTGTTTTTCGAGTATTTCCACCAAGGTCTTGGGAGTTGTTTTGACGAGAAATTTCACCAAACCAATACTGTACCAGCAGCAGCAGCCCAGTTAGTTGAGATTCTTTTTAAACACTTCACCTTTCGAGAAGGCTGTCTACGAAGCAACAAGTGGATATGACATTATAGCTGCAATTATAATAAATTAAAACATAATGTAACATGCATATTTTCTGAGTAAAATAAGTACATAATTATAATCAGCACAAAGTTTAAATTAGCTAAGTTGCATCGGACATAAACTGGCAACCCAGAATTGCATCAGAAATGGTATCTGAGATCTACGTAGTTGCTTTCGTCTGCATGTCTACCAAGATACATTTGGAGATTTGTTCAGACCTCAGCACAAACTTATACCTCTCTGCGCTAAGTCAATTTATGAGGAGAAGAGGTTAACCCAAGACGATAAGATCAGGAAATGGAACGAATTTAGTAGGTTCCACTAAGATCTTAAAGGAGGGTTGGGAAAAACTTACCGCATTGAGAAGAGACTTTAGCACAAAAGGGATACAATGGATTCACAATCCCCCACGAGCAAGTCATTTTGGGGGCCTGTTCGAAGCAGCTGTGGGCAGTTTAAAGATATTTAATAAACGCATGCCATCAATATCCAATTTGAGCTACGAAGACTTTTATACAGCCGTTTGCGAATTGGAGGCGATAATAATTAGCATCACCGCTATCACCATTACTAGACGATATGTTCAACGTAGAAGTATTAATACTGGCTCATTTTGTTGCGCAACGAAGTCTCATTGCCCCGCCAATGGGGAAAGTGTTAAATGAAAATCTTCCAGCAACTAAGTAATGGCTTCAAATTCTATAGCTACAAAAAGAGTTCTGGGGCAAACGTCAACTAACAACTAGTAGAGATAGATTTGACTGCTCTGAAGGAACCAAGTAGTCCGCCTCTAACATGGAAAATGGCCAGAGTAACAGAAATTTATTCAGATTCAAAGGGGCGTAGTAAGGCAAATCCTATTGAAAACTTGCGAGCCGAAGCAATGTCCACCGAGCCGTACATCAACTTCGTCCTCTTCTACCAGACATCAATGAAGACAAATCAGGCTATCACCCACAGCAACCCAACGATCCAAAAGCTCAAGACAGGCCCCAGCAATGAATTACGTGTTCAATGAACTGCAGTTTCGGCGCAAAGAGATCATAGCAAACACGTTCTTGTGAAAAAATCGGCTAACATGGCGAACTATGATACAACACGTTGCGATATGAAACGTGATAATGGTATTGACATGCTTTCTAATCACAATAACAAACGCTCAACCGACAAATACAATAGTACTTTTAATGTTAAAGTTCTTAACAGACAAAAAGGAATTAGATTAGGATCAGCTCAAGTTAAAGCAATTGATTTAAAATTCAAGGTTGAAACATCAATCGACATCAACCACGATCTAGAACTCAGTAATCAGACTCAGAAGTTTTCAATATTCTGTGAGTCGGAAATTAAAATAAATGATCGTATCAGAAACCATCGCCAGAATTTTGAAATGGCACTTCAATCGGAAGAAAAAACTATCCCATAAACTCTTCGATCGGAATATCAGCAAAAAATCAAACGTGCGGCTGCAATGACGCCTTTAATAACTGGGTCTTTGAAGCTAGGGATTAAATATTTACCTCAAATATTGATGTCTGGAGCAGTGTCTTATCCGGGTTATGAAACGCTTCAACTTAACGGTAAAATAAAACAAGGGTATGTTGTTTGTGTAAGTATCACAAGTACACTGTCGAACTCGATCTCGAACATGGTACAAGTGGACCGGTTTTCTTCACGTTTATGTGAAGTGTCTGTGTGTGTGTGTCTTGGCCTATTAAGAGGACATTTGTACCAGGTTCGAGATCGAGTTCGGCAGTGTATAGTGACACTAATGTGTGTAAGTTAACCTGGATAACCACCAATTAATCTCCACCACAGTACAAAAAAACAAGCCTGTAGTTGTAGTAGGTACGCTGAATGAAACAGGAAACCGGTCGAACAGATCGTCATGGATGCCGAAAAAAACAAGTACTTCATCGCCAACGCGGCGAAAGATATCTGGCCACATTTCTACGAATCGGTCACATTTTACCATCGTGTGCCAGTAAAATAGCGACAGGAGAAAATCAGGATGGTTGGTGTACAAAGACGAATACCGGCAAGAAAAGCCTGTTCATTCCAATAACAGAAAACTTGGGCGTTGTATTCTCAAGGCACGACGATACTATCACGCTTAAATGCAATAATAGCGGAACGATTCTTCCTCCTTCCTAATCCCGCTAGTCTTGTAGAACTTCGTGATTGAGTTTACTGAATTTCAAGTTATTGGAAGTGAACAGCTTCGCACTAAGGTTATTTGTACAACCATTATCGATCTTCAAGAGACACGTGACTTATCCACAATCGAGATTAATCCACCACCGATGAATTTTAAAGTGGATGATCGCGAGAAATTCCGAAAAAAGATACAGCTGAAAATTGATGAACTTTGCGGAAAGCAACCACAAATATTGTGGCATAATGACTACAAAGTGTATGCAGCCGTAATTGGACGGCTACTTATTCTTATGGTATTTGGAGGTGTCATTATACGGTATAAGTTCCGAAAATAGCAGAAGACACCCAGCTTCGTGGGCCATTTATCAGCTGAGGACAGAAGAATTGAAGCCTGAATCACCGCACAAAAGTCAGAGACAACCATCAACATGAACAACAATCAATAGTTTATTTATCAACCTAAATATTTATTTTCTCTTAAAAAAGAAACAATTAAAGGATATTTTTTGAAAAATAAGAAACCATATACATATAGGTATGTACAAATATTAAACGATATATAGTATACCACACTATTGTGAACCCTTGAATCGATATGTTATCGTGTTCGGTTAAAAATAAGTGTGAGACCACAGGCTGGACAGGAGTTCTGTATTTCATTATCAATGCGGGATAAGTACGAGTTCAGACGTGAGCACCAGCCAGAACGAAGTTGAGCGAGTATAGTCCTGGTTGCTCTAGGAAGTCGTAGTTCGTCTGAAGATATAGCAGGTGGTTGCGCATTTAGTACCGTGTTTGGTGTCATGTCCGCGATTGAGGATAGCAATTCTTCACTGAGCAGTGTTGTGATGGCCGATCTGTAGCTAGCGTTATCGAAGGGAACTCTTTTAACCTTTGAATCTCCCGCTCGCGGTCCCTCATATTACGTGGCGGTTTTATCCATAAGGTTAGAGTTAGGGTGGTCCCTCCGATAACAGCCAACCAGATACTGCTTCGTTAGAAGTGTGTTGTGGCTTCTTAGGGGCATTATTCTGGTTTCTTGGTGAAGGTGGTCCTGCGACGACATCAGCAGGCAGCCTGTGACAGTTCTAAGAGCTGTATTTTGGCAGGTCTGGACGTTCCTCCATTGAGTGTCACATAAGTTTTCCGACCAGGTGGGAGCCGCATAATTGGCCACAGATCTCCCGATAGACTTGTAAGTCGTTAGTAGGGTCTCCTTGTCCTTCCCCAGGAACTGCCACCTAGAGCTTTGAGGACTTTGTTCCTGCTTCTCATCTTGTCACAAATGGTTGACGCATGGGCTGAGAAGGTAGCCATGCGTCCAAGGGTGACACCGAGAATTTTAGGATGGTTAATGGTGGGGATAGTTTGACCGTCTACTACAATATCCAGTTGTTGTCTCACTTCTTCCGTCCATGTGGTAAACAGTGTAGCGGTAGACTTCGGCGCAGACAGAGTGAGATTTTTGCTGACGAAGAAGGTGTTCAGTTCGTCGAGATACCCATTTATCTGTTCGCACATTTAAGTGATGTGTTGCCGGTTGCTAAAATCGTGCAGTCATCAGCATAACTAACAATTTCACCCATTTATCTGTTCGCACATTTAAGTGATGTCGTTGCCGGTTGCTAAAATCGTGCAGTCATCAGCATAACTAACAATTTCAAGTCCGTCAGGTGGGGTAGGAAGTCCTGACATGTAAAGGTTAAACAGGGTGGGAGATAAGACTCCTCCTTGGGGAACACCCTGCTCATTTCGTCTTAGTTTAGATTTCCCGGATCTAAATTCTGTGTAGGACTGTCTGCCGACAAGATAGTTGGCGATCCACTTCACAGCATGCGACGGAAGCGATGTTCCACAGAAGTCAGATAGGAGAAACGAGTGACTGACAGTGTCGAAAGCCTTTGACAAGTCTAAAGCCACCAGAATCGTTCGTTGACAGGGACGTGCTTGGTTGAGGCCATTAAGTATTTTTGATGTAATGACATCCAAAGCCATCGTGGTGCTATGCATCTTCCTGAGATGTAAATTGAAGTTCCTGGTCAGCTGGACGGTTACGAATGCTCCTAGTAATGATGCGCTTAAGTCTATCAGGAGGTGGTGGATGTTCGATAAACTGTTTATTAAAGTTGTTGGCGCATTTTGTTGGGTCGTTAACCGTAATGTTGCCGAATTGGATTGCAACATGCCCTTTGTGTTTGGTTGGATTTGTAAGGGCCCTAACCGTTGACCAGAGCTTATTGATGCCCGTTGTCAAGTTGCAATTGTCGAGGTGAGAGTTCCACTTCCTTCTCCTGTGATCTGCTACCTGTTTAAAGATGTCAAGGTTTAACTCCTTGATCCTTGGATCGTCCGGGTTAATGCTACGTATGCGGTCTCTATCATCTGCCAATCTAGCTGCTGAAGTAGGGAAATTTAGTCGAATTTGGGTATTCGACCTGCTGGGATGAACTTTGTAATTGCTTCCTACAGCATATGCCTTACATTTCGTTCGGCCGTGCGCACGTCAGTTGGAGTTGGTAAGGCAGCGAAGGCCGTGTTGGTGTAAGATTTGAAGCCATCCCAATCCGCTTTATTGTGACTGATAAACGTGCAGTGATCAGCAAACTGAGTATTTGATGGTTTGTCCAATTTTATTAGGAGTGGCAGATGATCCCAGGATAGCGTCAGGACTGGTTCCCATTGAGCATCATTGATAAGTCCAGCGCTGGCAATTGAAATATCGGACGAGCTGGAACATGTTCCAGCAATGCGAGTGGGCGTGTCGTCGTTAAGTGGACAGAAGTTTGACGCGTCAAGTTGTTCAGCTATGGCAACCCCCTTTGGCATCGTTGTCGAGGTCAGAGTGCCACAATTCGTGATGGGCGTTGAAGACACCAAGTAGGAGACGATATTGGCCATCTAGCAGTGGAGTGATATTGACACTGTATCCCGAGGGACAACTGGATACAGGTGGAATATATTGTAGATATTATCGATTTCAATATCGATATTGCCCGACTGAATGGCTATGGCCTGTGCCTCCAAGATGTTGTCGGTGGCTGTGACGTCGATTTCACGATATTGTACTGAATGATGGATTAGAAATGCAATTCCACCACCAGCGTTGGATACTCTATCCTTCCTAATGACGTTGTAATTGCCATAGGAGTTGAGGGACGAATTGGTGTTAAGCTTCGTTTCCTGTATAGCTTCAATCATTACACGGCGTCTGTCCATAAAGTCCGATAATTCTGCCATTTTCCGCTGTAACCCATTGCAGTTAAGTTGCACAATTGATGTAGACGGTTGAAATTCGCAACAGCTGATGCAGGTGTCAGGTTGTGCTGCTATGGAATTCTGTTGGTTATGTGGTTCACTGGAGTCAAGGGGGAGGGCAGGGAACTTGTGTTCGCGCTAACAGGTGGTGGTACGTTAGGTGCCTGCGTTGACGTTGATGCTTTTTGTCCTCTGAATCTACATTGATTCGCAGTGAAGGAGGAATTCCATTGTCGGTGGTGTTTCAGCCCGGAGCAATTTTTAAGGTGACGCCAATTGTTGCAGCATGTACATCTTACTGTGGTAGCGTTGGGATGCAGCGTTCTGTTACAGACGCAGGATTTGGACCTGGGTTGAGCTCGATTCCGGCGCGTTGAAGAAGTATTGAGAGCAATAGCGCCGGCATGTGTTACTCCCAATTTCCAGAAAAAATGGACAGTCAATTGCGTGACACACACATAGATCTTCCTTCTTGCATTAAATCGCTTAGGCACTTTCGCTGACATAATAGTTGGAATTGGTTCGTGACCTTGCTGACTTGTGTAAATTGTATTTTGCATGTACTTGACTGAATATCTTACGTTGTAGTAAGTGAGTTGTGGGAGTTCGATTTATACAAGGTCATTACCGCGTGTGTTTACTTTCTTTTACTTCCACGTAAAATTAATATCGAGAGGACAAAATTTTAAATAGTTGAAAAACACTCACAACGCGAAATGGTAACGTAACAATTTCTAAATAAAATTCTTATAACTCCAAACTTAGTTTTTTTTATTGCCGCCAATTGTTGTTGTGGAACAAAAATTAGGATGCGATTACTCTTTTATCGCCGTTCTTCATATAATCATCTATTTTTAATATTAAGTTGCTTCCGCTGAAATTCCCGCTCTAATTGCAGAGAACGATCATTTTGATTGATCATCCAGGAGAGTACGCAAATTCCATAAACGAATCTTTGTCTTAACTTTCATGCGGCGGTAGGTGTACCTTTGCGTTTTTAAATTAAAATAACTTTTTTTTTCAGAGTCCGTAATGATCTGAAACTTCGTGACATATCTACATTATAGGTCTAGATAAGGATCAGGTTGGAAAACTTTTTCTAGAAAGAGCCACATCGTTTGAATTTTGGGCTCAACGGACCGAATAGGAGACCTAAAGTGTAACTGTTTACCGGTGTGGTCAACCCATTACTAATTGGAGGTTTGACGGAAGCACCTCAATTATGCAGTCAACTGGATTTTAGTAGTTTTCCTTAACACCTAGTAGTCCGGTTGGCGCAACGGTTTGCACGTTCGCCTCCTATGTAGTCTTCGATAAAAAAAAGGGGATTCACGTGTCGACCTGTTTACGAACATTCCCCTATAATCAAAGTTCATTGAGCAAATTGGCTCAAAGGTTGCTTAAGGTGATAGGGTGAATGTTCCCAATATTGCTCATCTATATTTGCAAACGTTCAAATTACAATCTTTCGTAATCAGTTTGATGACACTACGCTGCACTTGCCTTGCTGATCGATTGTCTTTCGAAGAAGTTCAACACACGTCATTTTGCAATTGTAGCAATATTTCTGAATTAAACTTTACCTTGTGTTAAATGTTTTGTCATCGATACTGAATCTGCAATTGTTCAGTTTTTGATTGAGTCTCGCCTCGCGAAGAGATTAAATAAATTATTAATACCGAAACCTAATGTTTAACCCCGTGGGGTGACGGGTTTAGAATATGCACCCCTAGGTGAGTCCTACCTTGATCGTACGAGGAGACTAATAGGACCTCACGTGGAGGTAACAACACCTAAATGAGCCTGCGGCACTATTCAACATCTTTAGGACCTCCCACAGGTCAGTGTGTGTGAGTGGCTTGCCGGGTCTGGAGACCACCGCCGGATGTAAAAGGAAAGTCCGTACAAATTTATTTTCCACACACTTGTGCCACCCAACTCTACCTTTCTCCAGATAGGTGTAAAAAAATGGATGTAACGCCTTATGGTAGAACACGCTAGAAGCACTACTTCTGATGCGCAGTTGAGTGATCCCAGGGCGAACATTGTTCGTGCCAGAGCTCGACGGTTTCCGGGGGCGAGCGCTATGAGGCAGTCCAAGTACACTATAGAGAAACTGAGGGTTGCAAGTTGGAATGTCGGATCCATGACGGGAAAGAGCGAAGAACTGGAGGACGTCATGAAACGGAGAAGGATAGACATTATGTGCGTGCAAGAGACCAAGTGGCGAAATGACCAAGTCGACCGAGCTCGTTTTTTGACGAATTCCAAAAAGTATAAATTGTACTATTATGGAAACGCGAATGATAGGAACGGCGTTGGCGTTATTCTGTCATCGGCTTTACTTAGCAGCATAGTGAGTATCTTGAAGATAACCCCTAGTGGGGCATAGCGCGTCAACTACTCCTGCGCGCCATCGTACTCTGTTCTGGGCAATGGGGCGCATCTCCCCAAAAGACTTACCCAGTGCCTGACACTTCTTTGCCACAGATCGACGCCATGTGATCAAATTGATTATCTGCGGAAGAGTGTGGAACGTCATAAGCGCCTACGCTCCCCAAGTTGGTTTGCAGCAAAGTCAAAAAGAGGCATTTTGGAGTGTGATGTCAAGTTAGCCCCTCCAATTCAACAAAAATTGAATTTAACTATCATATCGTTTGTTGGTGATTGTTGGTCTGTTAAGAACATTTGTTGGTCGCTAATTAGTAAATTAAAGGCAAATTATTTTTTTTTATTTTAGGTTAAGTGAGGCCCTCCTCCTAAGAAAATCCCTAAAAAATGACGTTACGAACCTAAACTTGCAAAATTCTGAATTGAAATCGTTTGTTGGTCGTTTGTTAGTGATTGTTGGTCTGTTAAGAACATTTGTTGATCGCTAATTCGTAAATTAAAGGCAAATTAAATTTTTTAGATTAAGTGAGCCCCTCCTCACAAGAAAATCCCTAAAAAAATGACGTTACGAACCTAAACTTGCAAAATTCTGAATTAAAATCGTTTGTTGGTCGTTTGTTGGTGATTGTTGGTCTGTTAAGAACATTTGTTGGTCGCTAATTAGTAAATTATAAGCAAATTTAAATTTATGTATGAAGCTGAGAAGCAAATGGTTGCGATATCGGCTAGATTCTCGTTATCTTAGGCATCCGCTAGCAGATGGCGCAGAGTTCGTGGAAATGAAAATTGTTGTGAAATGGGATTAATATATTAGTTTCCGGTTTGATTCTAATTTTCTCCGAACAGCGTTGTCTTTTTAAACGCCGAAAGTTAGTTTATAAGCTTACGTCACATTAGCCATTTTTTGTACAAATGTTTTAACAAACATTTCAAGATTTAGTGTTTGTGCTAAAATATAAACCGCAAACACCGCTATTCTGGTGCAATGTTTATGCACAAACACGAAATCTTAAGTTGTACACACATTTGGTCTTCACCTTAATGGCTGAATTATAGTCTGCGCGAACAACGTGGCTTCTGCTGTCAAATAAAGTTGAACCAATGTATTTCAGATGGCGATAAGTATACTGTGCGCGAACAACACGTCGCTCACGTCGCGAAAGTTGAGACGAGTTCAACTTTGTCGCAATCAACGAGTCGCGAAGTGTCTGTCAATTCACATATGCATGTGTTTTAAAACTGTGGGTGATCATTTGTTTTGTTGTAAGTTACTGTTATGCGCTTGGAAGTGCATGTTTCTATTCTTAACTCAAAAAAGTGTTTCCAGTTTGTTAGGAAGCCAGTTTTTCACAGCTCAAATGTCTCAAACGAACGCGAACAAGAGATTTAACTATAACAGGCTGAACAGCTGATTTTCGTTGACTGCGACTTGTGGACGTAATTCACGCACAGTATAATGCCGGGGTTAGACTTTTGTCCAAAGAATTGTCCAAAAATTTTCGTATTTGAGGTGGGTGTTGGTAATGTTGCACTTGCATATGGTAACAATTCGCAGCCATCGCATAAGGACGGCTTCGTAACTTTTTGGTTTTATTACTGTATAATAATTATTATATATTTCGGTGCGCCACTATTGTTACTGTAATGAATTATATTATGAGCTGTGTTCTTTAAAGCAGTGGAGAACGAGTGAGTAGAATTGTCCTCAACAAGCGATGCAGAGTATGTTAAATAAGGATTTTGAATTTATTATAATATGCATAATAGCTTTTGTAGCAACCGAGTGATGAATTATGAACATCAAGCGATTTTTTTGATTTTTTTTATCATAGCAAGGAATACGAAACAGATGCATTAACTGTGCTACCTCTGTCATATTTGCCAATGTATATTTCTATCCTGAATATATTGGAAATTTAGTTCACGATCGATTTGATTGTTGACATGAGCCGTATGTGACAACATAAGCTTACATGATCAATTTGTCAGTTCGTGATCTATGCTTCTCAAAGAAGAAAATCAAGGATCTTTTAAGTTGAGCCGAGTAAAACCTGCGTCAACCTTGCGTGCAGCATCATGCAGAGGGCTGGTTGTAGTTTCGCCGTAAAAATATTTGCGAAGGTCGAATAGAATTGACTTGCCTACGATGTAAGTTCGCAATGTCGACTAAACCTGTATCTCCAATATCACGAGTTAGACACATTCGCTAGACTGCCGAGTTTGAGTATAACATTCGGAATTTAGACATAGAGGTGTCAGTCTCATGTCCAACAACGGTCGTTATGGGTTCAAGTTCTGTTCACGGCGTTCGTGGCCATGGATGTTTGTGCTGTCTTTCTCCTGAGACGTAATAATAAGCGACAACATCTCCCGACTTATCGCAGGTAGGTGGCTAAATAGGAGCAGGAGATACATGCTGGCAACGTGCATCGTCCGAGACTGGTTTATGCCAACGAAACGTCCGCTAAGCCATGGAATAATTGACGCGCTATGGTCCACTAGGGGTTAGGCAAAGAAGTATATCGCTTCCTGAGTATAACTTGATTTCATCCAAACACGTCAGGCGAGTCAGCCCAAATTTGAAAAATATTCCAAGAATACAGTGCTTGAATAGCCGCACTGCTTAGCCGAATGTACAAGTGAGGAAAGGCGATTCAGCGCCATACAGGACCAGAGAGTCATAAAAGAGTTAAAATATGCTCCTCCAAGTGAGAATCTGTTACGAGAGCATATTTACCTTCGGTGGATAGCACTGACAGTCTTAGTTGGCATCCTGTAAGTCAATAAATAAGAAAGAACATTTCTATTTCTCTCTGGATCCTGTCAACCCCTTGTGGGGCATAGGGCATTAACCACGCCGACTTTCCACCTCGTCCTGTTCGCCGCCATCGCCTTCAACTGTCTCCACGATTTGCCTAATGACTTATCCTCGACCTCAACTGATCTTCTCCAGGTGTTTCTAGGTGTGTGGCCTATCCATTGCCACTTTCGCCTTTTTATAGAGGTGCCTATCCTGTCCTGGCCAGTAATGAACAGGAGGTCGTCGTTAGAACTGACCTCAGGTCAGCGTATGTGCAGGATGCGCCGTAGACACTGGTTCACGAAAGTTTGCAATCTAGTTGTTATCGCCCTGGTCACCTTCCAAGTTGAACAGTCATAAAGAAACACAGATTTTATATTGGTTTCGAAGATCCTGAGTTTGGTACGTCTGGAGATGATGTTGTTTTGCCAGAAACTGAAAAAAAGCTGCCCGAGCCTTATTGATGCGAGACTGTACATCAGCATCCGCTCCACCATCTACTGTAACTACGCTTCCGAGGTAGCAAAAATTGTCCACTTTTTCCACCGTGTGCCCCGAAACACAAATTTCGCTCTGTTTTCCGGATCCAAGCTCAAGTACTTAGTTTTGGCAGCATTGATTTTAAGCCCCGCATTGTCACTTTCGCGGCGCAGGGTATCCGTCATTTGAACTAGATGATCCGATATATTTGAGAGAAGACAAATATCGTCAGCGTAATCCAGGTGTTGAAGGTATTCAAACAGGTTCCATCTGATACCTTTGCTCTGGTGTTCACGAAGCGCACTGCAGAGTACGTAGTTAATGGCAATCAAAAACAATATAGGTGACAAAATGCAGCCTTGTCTCACTCCGCTATGTACCTCGAAGGGATCTGAAAGCTGTCTTTTTAAACGCCGAAAGTTAGTTTATAAGCTTACGTCACATTAGCAATTTTTTGTACAATAGTTTTAACAAACATTTCAAGGTTTAGTGTTTGTGCTAAAATATAAACCGCAAACACCGCTATTCTGGTGCAATGTTAATGCACAAACACGAAATCTTAAGTTGTACACACATTTGGTCTTCACCTTAATGGCTGAATTATAGTCTGCGCGAACAACGTGGCTTCTGCTGTCAAATAAATTTGAACCAATGTAGTTCAGATGGCGATAAGTATACTGTGCGCGAACAAAACGTCGCTCACGTCGCGAAAGTTGAGACGGGTTAAACTTTGTCGCAATCAACGAGTCGCGAAGTGTCAGTTCACATAGGCATGTGTTTTAAAACTAAATTAATAAAGTTAATAAGTTATTGAAGAAAATATCGTAAATTATCATATAAAATTCATTTCAGCAACTCACATAAGCCTAGGCTCGTGTGTGAGAGTTGTAACTGTTGATTCTCTTAATATTATCTAAAATACTTACATTTAACAATTCATCATAAATTAAATTTTACAGATTAATTAATAGTAACCATTTGTTTTACTTAATTCAAATATTTAAATTTTTAATTGGTTAAAAATTTGTCTTTTTTTCTAGAATGTACATTTTAAGTTTGATTTTAAAATTAAAGATCTTTAATCCATTTCTTAAGCCACTCGGAAGCATATTCTGTAATTTAGGCGAGCTATGCTTAAATGACGAGTAGTTGTTTCCTTTTTTAATAATATACAATTTTCAAATTGTTTGATATACTACTTCCTCCTAAAATTTATAAATTAAAATAAATCATGCTCATGTTCATCGATTTCGAGAAGGCGTTTGACAGCGTTGACCGGGAATACATCTGGAAGGCTTTACATAGGAGAGGTATACCAGGTAAAATCATATCCATCATCAAGGAGTCCTATAGCGGAGCCCAATATCACGTCAACATTAATCTGTAAAATTTAATTTATGATGAATTGTTAAATGTAAGTATTTTAGATAATATTAAGAGAATCAACAGTTACAGCTCTCACACACGAGCCTAGGCTTATGTGAGTTGCTGAAATGAATTTTATATGATAATTTACGATATTTTCTTCAATAATTTATTAATTTTATTAATTTAGTTTTAAAACACATGCCTATGTGAACTGACACTTCGCGACTCGTTGATTGCGACAAAGTTTAACCCGTCTCAACTTTCGCGACGTGAGCGACGTTTTGTTCGCGCACAGTATACTTATCGCCATCTGAAATACATTGGTTCAAATTTATTTGACAGCAGAAGCCACGTTGTTCGCGCAGACTATAATTCAGCCATTAAGACCAAATGTGTGTACAACTTAAAATTTCGTGTATGTGTATAAACATTGCACCAGAATAGCGGTGTTTGCGGTTTATATTTTAGCACAAACACTAAATCTTGAAATGTTTGTTAAAACTTTTGTACAAAAAATTGCTAATGTGACGTAAGCTTATAAAATAACTTTCGGCGTTTAAAAAGACAGCACTGTTCGGTTCGGACAAAATTAGAATCAAAACGAAAACTAATATATTAATCCCATTTCACAACCATTTTCATTTCCACAAATTCTACGCCATCTGCTAGCGGATGCCTGAGATAACGAGAATCCAGCCGATATCGCAACAATTTGCTTCTCAGCTTCATACATAAATTTAAATTTGCTTATAATTTACTAATTAGCGACCAACAAATGTTCTTAACAGACCAACAATCGCCAACAAACGACCAACAAATGATTTTAATTCAGAATTTTGCAAGTTTAGGTTCGTAACGTCATTTTTTAGGGATTTTCTTGTGAGGAGGGGCTCACTTAACCTAAAAAAAATTTTATTTGCCTTTAATTTACGAATTAGCTACCAACAAATGTTCTTAACAGACCAACAATCACCAACAAACGATTTCAATTCAGAATTTTGAAAGTTTAGGTTGGTAACGTCATTTTTTAGGAATTTTCTTGTGAGGAGGGGTTCACAGACCTAAAAAATTTAATTTGCCTTTAATTTACTAATTAGCGACCAACAAATGTTCTTAACAGACCAACAATCACCAACAAACGATTTCAATTCAGAATTTTGCAAGTTTAAGTTCGTAACGTCATTTTTTAGGGATTTTCTTGTGAGCAGGGACTCACTTAACCTAAAAAATTTAATTTGCCTTTAATTTCCTAATAAGCGACCAAAAAATGTTTTTATATGACCGACGATAGGCCAGTCAAATTAAATATTATTAATAACAATTAGGGAAAGATCTGGAAATAATTTTAATCCCTTCTATAGATACTGAGTACATAAAAACTGAGTTTGCACGGTCGTAGAAGGTGAGCTTAACTTTTTGAGAGCGAAAATCCCAGAAATTTGAGCCCTTTTTTTAATATTATCGTTATAAATCCTAAACGGTGCCTCGGGTCAAAAAACCTTGCAGGAGTAAATAAAAGACCGTTAAATTCTGCGTTCAATGCACTGATCAAAGTTGAAATTCGGTTCAGTAGCGTAGTCAAAATCGATAGTCAAAAAATGACAATTTTCGAGGCTCCCGAGAAAAATCACACTTTTTCACTTTTCAAGCTCACAGATCTTTGCAACGGACTCCAATTGGAAAAGCTTGTCTGTAAAAGTTGGGGATAATTTGATTGTGAGCCTAACGTGGCCAATATTTTTCAATTCGGGCCATTTTTAGAGTAGCTATGTGCGAAAATTAAAAAATGAATGCTTATCGATTTATGCCTTAAAATCTCGGTAAGTATAACAGCCAGGAGTTTTATTTTAGTCTCAAATTGTAGATAAATTACTCCAGTTATTTTAAATAAAGTTTTACAAGATTTATTGTGAGACCAATTTAGGCGATACTAAAAAGAAACAGGACAAGCCAAACAATTAGGCACATTTTCAACATGGTGGCGGGGTCCGTGGTGTTAGGGGGGGAAATAAAAAACTCGAGTTTTTAAGCAATGTACCAACTCAAAAAATATATCAAAAATCGAAACTACCCTAATTAAAGCAACCAGTGTTATAACATTTTGACTGACCAAAGTAATTTAACCTTTTTCACCCGTTTTCACTAAAATAAAACTTCTAGCTGTTATACCGAGATAGAGCTTTTAAGGCATAAATCTATGAGCATTCATTTTTGAATTTTTGCTAATAGCTACTCAAAAAATGGCCCGAATTGAAATATATTGGCCACGTTAGGCTCACAATCAAATTGTCCCCAACTTTTACAGCCAAGCATTTCGTTTGGAGGATCCGTTGCAAAGATCTGTGAGCTTGAAAAGTGAAAAAGTGTGATTTTTCTCGGGAGCCTCGAAAATTGTCATTTTTTTACTATCGATTTTGACTACGCTACTGAACCGAATTTCAACTTTGAGCAGTGCATTGAACGCAGAATTCAACGGTCTTTAATTTACTCCTACAAGGTTTTTCGATCGGAGGTACCGTTTATGATTTATAATGATAATATTAAAAAAGGGCTCAAATTTCTCGGATTTTCGCCCTCCAAAAGTTAAGCCCACCTTCTACGACCGTGCAAACTCAGTTTTTATGTATTCAGTATCTATAGAAGGGATTAAAATTATTTCCAGATCTTTCTTCATTATTATTAAAAAGCCCCGAAATTGGCTTAATTTGACTGGCCTACGATACGAATAGTTAAATTCAATTTTTGTTGAATTGGAGGGGCTAACTTGACATCACTACGTTGGCACAGTGCCGCAAAGTATACCAGATACCGAACTGGTTTTTTTTTTCGGAGGGGATTTAAATGGCCAAGTGGGAGAATCGAACTATGACTACGAGGATTGCCATGGTGGGAAGGGTAGCCAATCTACAGCCAGAAGTGATGAATGCGAGGCTATCCTGACTATGCGCAGATCACACGGCCTGGTCATTCTCAACACATGGTTCATTAAGAACCAAAGGCACCTGATCACATATAGCAGTGGAGCTCATGCGACGCAGATAGACTATCATCTGTGTCTAAGTTTCATGAGAAGTTTGGTGAAAGACTGCAAAGTGATCTTGGGTGAAAGCCTGCAAAGTGATCTTGGGTGAATCTGCGGTCACCCAGCACCGGTTGCTCCTGACAAAATTTATTTTGAAAGGAGGAACAAGACAGACAGCAAACCCCAAACCAGTCGAGAAAATCAAGTGGCACAATCTCAACAACAAACGCGTTGAATCAGTTGTAACTCCACTCATTGTTAAAATGGAGTAGTGGCTTCAATACAACGCCAACTGCGACGAGCAAAGTCCAACACAAATGTGAAATGCTTTGATGAAATGTTAGTAGGTAGGCTGAAAAGACACTGGGTGCTTCAAAAGGTCCCCTCCACACGAACAAGGAGACGTGGTGGTGGAATAATGAAACTAAAGAAGCAGTGCAGGCCAAATCGAACGCATTAAAGGGTTGGACAATATGCAAGACAAGCAGTGAAACCGAGAAGGTTCAACTTCGGAAAGACATATATAAGTGCCGGAAGGAAGTACAGCGAAAGGTGGCTCAAGCAAAGGCGATTGCGGCCGAGAAGTTCTATCAAGAACTAGAAGTTCTGACTGCAGATAAGAGATCGTCATTGCCTAAAGACAATGCCAGCATTTAGAAGGTCGCAGCCCAAAGGAGAAGAAACGCTCGAGAGATTCAGGCGCCAAGTTTGTTGAAGACTCACAAGGACTGCTATTGGTTGAAGACACAGCAATCTGTAGCACAATGCGTGAGTACTTTGACGAACTTTTGAACGAAGAATTCCCACGTGAAGCTATGGAGCTAAACATCACTGATATCGCTGATTTTTCAGTGGAGGAGGTGATGAAAGCCATGATGCAGATGAAACGCGGAAAGGCAATTGAACTAGACAAAATACCTTTGGAATTTTGGTTGAAGATGAATCATGTCGGTCTTAGATGGCTCACTGTTCTTTTCAACAAAATTAAAAGAGGGCAACCGATACCTGACGCTTTCAGGAAAAGCTTCCTTCATCCGTTTTATAAGAACAAGGGTGACTCACGCAAGCTCAAAAACTATAGGGCAATCAAGTTAACATCTCACACATTGAAGATTTACGAGCAAGTTGTCTGCAATCGATTGAAAGAGATTGTACAGTTGAATGACAATGACATGCGGCGGCAATGCGGAGGGTCGATCCACAGTCGATGCTATTCTGTGATTGCGTGTTGCGATGGAAAAACATCGTGATGCACGGGCGGACTTGCACTTTGTGTTCATCGATTTGGAAAAAGCCTTCGACAGAGTTCCTCGTGATCTGATATGGGTGGCCCTAAGAGCAGTTAAGGTCCCCGAGGAATATGTTAAGATGATACAAGACATGTATGATGGAGCAACTACTAAAGTTAGATGCACAGCTGGTGAGTCTGAAGAGTTTCCGGTTAAAGTCGGAGTTCACCAAGGCAGTGTATTGAGTCCCTTGCTCTTTAACATCATCATGCTCTATTTATTAACACTCTTCTCTGACGACTTGGAAATATCGTTCCTGCGGCAGCCGGTTCTTCGTACCAGAACGACCCGTTTTTCAACGGCCAAGAGCTGCCAAACCCCCTCGATGCAAGAAGAACTGCAGTATTCGAAGCATCGCTACCCCAACCCCAACTTGGAAATATCCCTTATCTTCGCCGATGACGTTGTCCTGGGACTGAGGATTAGCATACCAAAGACTGAGTATTTTTGCTGTACTTTCTCAGATCCAGAGAAACCGATACCAGATATCTACATTAAAGGAGAGCAGTTGAAGTCCTGTACAAGGTTCAAATACCTGGGCTCGATGATCAACAAGGAAGCTGCCTGCGATGACAACATCAAACATCGCATCAGTGTCGGTTGGATGAAGTGGCGCCAAAACTTTGAAGTTTTCTGGAGATCAGCCACCCAAAAATTTTAAATGTTTCATCTGTGCCAAAGACCATTTCACAGTTAAATGTAAGAAACTGTCGGTGTCGCCACTGTCGAACTCGAACACGAACCTGGTACAAGTGGACCGGTTTTCTTCACGTTTATGCAAGATGTGTATATGTCAGAGGACATTTGTACCAGATTCGTGTTCGAGTTCGACAGTGTATGGTGACACTAAGACGCCGAAAGCAAGGAGTCTTTACAATATTTACCTATATATACATTGTTTGTCTCATCGTTTTGATTTCAAAAACCCATGTCGTAAACTACTTCAGGACCCTGGAATTTTGAAATGGAAAATTTTGCAGACCTTTTGATTTTTATGTACCTTTATGTATTTTGGGCTGTTGAACACGAATCGTTAGGTTTGCCAACAAAAATTCGTCTGGGAAATTAAGATATTTAGGTATATTTATACATATTTTTAAAGTACACTAAAGTTGCTCAAATTTGATGCCAAATCTAGTTTAGTATGTCCAGAACTTTCGAAGAAGCAGCTCTTCAAAGTTTATTAAAAATCAGAAATGTTGATATATCTTTCCAAATATCGTGAAAAGAACTACTACGAAGAAACTTATTTAAATATAAATTCGCAGCTAATTCGATTATCTTTAATTTGATATGAACCACATTCGTACGACAAATAGTATCCTAGTAAAAAAACAAAAATGTGGAAAAGGAACAAGTTCGCTAGTGGATAACAAATAAAAATTAGGCGCATTTCGTAGTACATACATTTCTTTTCTTGGTGCCGAAAACAGCAAATTCATGAATTATCAATATTTCTCCTTATCACATACTCTCTACTTTACGACTGTTCCCTTATTTATAAGAAAAATACAACCCGCTTTCCTCAATGAGTCAGTAGTCCGGATGGCGCAACGGTTAGCACGTTCGCCTTCAACGCACTGGGCCCCGGTTCGATTCCGGGGATTTACGTGTCGGACTATGAGCCCACTCAGCTGTTAAATGAGTACCCATTATGGGGTAAATAACTCGGTTGAGCGTATTGCTGATCACATACCTCTGCACAAAAACCGTCACGATCTAGAAAATGAGATGATGCTAACTCATCTCGAGGCCGTGGTTCAAATTGGACTGTTGCGCCAGTTATTTATTTATTTTTCCTCAATGAGCCCAGAGTTTTCTTTCGTGTATTAGATAGATCCTCCACTAACGACTTTTGGATCCTCTCGTACTCGGTTTCTTAATTGCCTGGACCCAGTATAAAATTTTGCGAAAATAAATGATTCAGCAATATTTGTGTACGTAGGCCAACTATCATATTATGAATTGATAGTAGTTATCTTTATCTATAGTTTATCTTGTAGTCCGGATGGCGCAACGGTTAGCGCGTTCGCCTTCTACGCACTGGGTCCCTGTTCGATTCCTACTGAATGCGGTAGTTTTCGATGAAAAAGGGGATTTACGTGTCGGACTATGAGCCCAATCAGCTGTTAAATGAGTACCTATTTATGGGGTAAATAGCTCGGTTGAGCGTGTTGCTGATCACACACCTCTGCACAAGACATACCGTCACGATCTAGAAAATGGGATGATGCTAACTCATCTCGAGGCCATGGTTCAAAATTGGCCTGTTGCGCCAGTTTTTTTTTAATGTATTTTAGTTATCTAATACATTGCTGCTTGTTCAAGTTATGATAGTACACACATAGTGGGCAATTTTTACGTTGTTTTCCCCGACGTTCATTTTTGTTTTGTCATTTTCTACGTAAGTATTGATTCTACAGAATTCCCACTTATATCAAATTAAAGGTAAGTTAAATATCTACAAACTCAATTCCCATGACTTTCCTCGTGGGATGAGTACTTTTCCCGATATTTGGCAAGATGCATTACCAATGTAGATTTTTTACATTTTCTGGTAAAAAGAAATAAAATCTTTAAAGCTCTATTTCTCGGAAAGTGATGTTCGCACAAAGCTGATTTACATTGAAATTTAGAAAATTTAGTGCACTTTAAAAAAGAATCAGATAACTTTTTCTGTAGAACGCTTAGTTACGGAGATATTGCGCATTAAAACATTTTCTGGTACGATAATTTTCCCAAAATCGTTTTTCACCATATTGATTTTTAGTTGTTTTCTTTGTAACTAATGGGAGTATGGGATTCTTGCTTATATTAAATCAAAGATAATAAAATTTACTTTAAATTCATTTCTGATGACTTTCTTCATCGGATGAATCCTTTACTCAATATTTGACAATATTAATGACAAAAATGGAAAAATTTCATTTTTTTTAAAACAAAAATCAATTTTTGAACAGCAGTATTTTTTTAAAAGAATGAACGTAGGAAAATTTTAATTAGATCTTTTAGCAAATTTAATACAGTCGAAGCTCGAGAACTCAAAACTCTTTAACTCGAAATACCCCTTAACTCGAAGACAGCACCATTTCCCAACACACTTGTATGTAAAACAATGAACAAAAAATTCGTTAACTCAAATAGAAAACTCCATAACTCAAAGCGAAATTTTTCATCCGCGAGCCTGTGAGACTCTATAGGACGAAGTGTTTCATATGGAGACTCTATAAGTCGAAGTTTCCGACCCAGCTTTTCCGCGAACACGGCTAACGGTTGTTTGTGTGCACAATTTTTTCAGTTTGCGTTTGAATTATGCATTTATATACCGTGCTCAGCTCGCTTTGTCTTGTGTACATTAATCGTTCAGTTGGCGGCTTTTTTACATCGTTCTTTGGACCAATCGCAGTTTCAAAACAGTTTTAAAAACAAAAAGGAAACTGGTAGCGCTCACGCTAGGAAAAAAAGGGACGTCATCAAGGCTGTTAAAGCAGAAGGCAAAAAAAAGCAGGAAGTGGCCGCGGAGTTTGGGATACCTGTGAGTACTCTGTCACAATCTTATAAAAAAGAGACAAGATTACGTCTTCTACCGGAAAAGAAAGAAAAAGGGGAAGACTGCCTGACTTCTTGAAGTTGAGAAATGCACATACAAATGGTTCCTAAATTGCCGGAATCAAAACATACCACTAAGTGGCCCGTTAATTCAGGAAAAGGCACTTGAGTTTGCAGAAGCCTTTAGTGACCATGACTTTAAAGCTAGTGTTGGATGGTTGGGCAAGTTTAAAAAAAGGCATGAAGTATCATGTAAAGTAATTTACGGAGAAAGCAATGCAGTCTGTGAAGAAGTATGCGATTCTTGGAAAACGAAATTACCACTGATCATAATTCATATTCTCCAAAAGATGTGTTTAACGCCGATGAAAAGGCTTTATTTTTTCAACGTCTTCAGCAAAGAACATTGACACTTAAAAACGAAAAATTTCACGGTGGAAAATACAGCAAAGAGAAATTAACTCTTTTGTTAGCAGTAAATATGGACGGTAGTGAAAAACTAACCCCGTTGATCATCGGAAAATATCGTTCCTGCGGCAGCCGGTTCTACGCACCGGAGCGACCCGTTTCACAACGGCCAAGAGCTGCCAAAACCCTTCAATGCCAGAAGGAAAGTGTGTTTGTATGTTACATGCCCGTATCGTCTTTTTTTATGTTCACTGGGAGCAAAACATCTCGACGCAACTGCTCTCAGTGCTACTTTTCCGCGCCGGCATTGAAAGAAACCCAGGACCATGGATATGCCGCGTATGTGATAAGAGTGCTGCACCCAAACGCGACAACGGTGAGATGCAATTGCTGCAATCAATGGTGCCACCTAAGACATTGTTCAGGACTCAACCATCATAGGCACTGGAATCCTTCCTTTACTGAAAGTCAGTGTAGGAACAGAGGACAACAAATAGCAACCATGTCTAACACGCCTCAACAATCAAAACCTTCGAGCGTCCAGACAAGTTTACAGTCATCCCCAATGACTCCTGCTAACAGTTCCCACCGGATTTCCCAACACAATCTTACGCCTGCACCACCGATTGCCATCTTCAATGCGCTTTCACTCGTCCAACTCAACTGCAATGGGTTGCAGAACAAGATGGCTGAACTTGCATCATTTATGGACAGACATCGCATCCAAGTTGGAGCCATACAGGAAACGAAACTGCACTCCAACTCGTCCCTCAACTCATATGGCAACTACTGTCAGGAAAGACAGGTTAACTAACGCGGGAGGAGGGCTTGCTTTCATTATTCACCATTCCGTGCAATACCGGGAAATTGATATCACCAGCAATGACAACACCATGGAAGTGCAAGCCATCGCCTTAAAATCGGGTAATGTTGATATCGAAATTTACAATATATACATTCCACCGGTATCCAGCTGTCCCCCTGGATACCACGTAAATATCAACCATCTCCTCACTGGTCAACATCGCCTCCTGCTCGGTGACTTTAATAATCACCATGAACTCTGGCACTCCAACCTCAACACCGACGCCAGAGGTATCTCAATAGCCGAACAGATTGATACCTCAGATTTCTGTACTCTAAATGATAACATCCCCACTCGCATCGCCGGTACATGTTCCAGTTCTCCAGACATCACGATTGCTAGTGCTGGCCTCATAAATGAAACACAATGGGAGCCGGTCTTAACACTATCTTCAGACCACCTTATAATCGTAATAAGGCTTGACAAACCATCAAACATCATATCTATCGAACACCGCACGTTTGTCAACCACAATAAGGCTGACTGGAACGGTTTTACCTCCTATACCAACTCTAAATTCCTCGATCTGCCAACGCCAACCGACGTTCGCACAGCCGAATCAAACATAAGGAAAGTCCTGAACAAAGCGGCTGCGAAGTTCATTCCTGCAGGACGGATTCCGAAAATTCGGCCTAAAGGGCGTTGTACACTTCACTGTGAACGTGAAAATGGAAAAATGCTTTCTTGGAAAATATCTATGAAAATGACTTTTTACGTCCGGGGATTATATTGGAATAAATGAAAAATTCCATAAATTATATTTTGAATATATTTCCACAATTGAATATTGATATTTCATATACTTTTTTTAAATTCCCCGTACATTTCATCGTGAAGAGAAAAATTCATCGTGGAATCAATTTCACCACGTTTCACAGAGAAGTGTGGACGCGTGAACGTGAAAGTGGACGACCGAAACTTGAAATTTACCACGATGTTTTTCCACGATGTGTTCACGTTCGAATTACATTTGCATTCTGAAAAGTTGTTTATCGTGAAAAAAAATATAAAATATATATTTTTTTTTTTCGTTTATTTATGAAATAATATAATGGAATGAATAATTTTATACGGAAATAATTGTGTTTTAATTATAAATATATGTATTATAAATTATAAAGTTTAACGGGGTGGGAGGAACACGTGAAAGGGACGTTTGAACTGAAAGAATGAAAAGGAGACCGGAAGTTGATATTTACACGAAGAAGGAGGAGGTGTGAAAATCAGAAGACTGTTATTAAACATGTTGAATGGTCCTACTTATAAGAACACGCTCATCGATTGCACGAATACAACGTAATGGTACTATAATCGAACACGGAAAAGAGTTATGAGATGAAGAACAGCAATTAAGAGAACAAAAAGGAGTCGTTGTAACTGCCGAATTAAGAAAGTAGGATGGAATGATAAATGTAATTTTATCGGATCCAGATGTACTCGTAAGACTAAAGCATCCCACTCACTTATGTGATTATATCAAGATAAAGTACGTATGTAAATCTCAATTGGCCACACACCAACAGCCTGCTCCTACGATGGACTTAAGATGGTTGTGAGTAGCTAAATTGGGATTTCTGTGATATCTGGCCGCCGCGAGTCCGGCCATGAGATCTGCTATCAGTCTGCTCATGCTCGCACGTCGGGGTACCGAAAAGCACCATTAAAATAGCCATTAATGGAAAATTTCGGCTGAGTCCGAAAGTGGCCATGCATGCCCACTTTCGATTCGCATTCAATGATCACTTTCATTTGAAAACGAAAGTGAGTATGTACATGGTTATTTTCGCTTTCCTCCGCATACCTTGTTTCGATTTGAAACCGAAATTGTATTGTACATAGACAAAAAAATGTCTGATGCAGATATGCTAGGAGGAAATGGATGCTGGTGCATATAGGAGTGAAACGAGTGACTTGGGGCTATATACGGAGCGTCGCATCCTCCTAGGGGTGGAGCTAGCGCAGCCCGTTTCAAACCGAAATTGTCCATGCACACTTTATACGATACTAAGGGTTGTGAATCAACAGTCCCCGCATGGCCGGTTTGTTCTATTTAAATTCAATGTAAACTTTAAACCGCGAGTGCTCTCGCAGCTTCCAAACTCTACCTAATATCCTCCATTATTTCCTTTTTACAACCGAAACTTTTACTTTTTTCTTAAAGAAACGACGTTTTACATATTTCAATTCATGTTCCCGGTGAACTGTAAATACGATCGTGAACAGGAAAAATAATTCCCACCATGCGATAACTGTCAAAGCTTTTCACGGAGCTGTTGATCGTGGAAAATTTATATTTTCATGTTCACGTTCACGGTGAAGTGTAAAGAGCTCTTAACTTCCCAACCACCGCCGCTAGATTGGCAGACGAAAGAGACGGCATAAGGAGCGTAGACCCCGACGACCCCAGAATTCACGAGATGAACTGCGAGATCCAGAGGCAGGTAGCCGAGCACAGGAGGTAAACATGGAGCACCCATCTGAATAACTGCAACCTAACCACAGGGTTGAGCAAGTTATGGTCGACAGTCCGTGCCCTCTCCAATCCACCAAAACAGAAAGGGAACGTCGCCATACAGTTCGGTGAATATTCAACAAGTGACCCTACCCACTGCGCAAGTCGTTTCAATAAACAATTTATTGAACACCCCGCGCCAGACAGACTTAAGCGTAAAATCCGTAGACAGATTCACAACCGAACCACAGATAGTATACCTGTTTTCACCACGGACGAAGTAGTTGCAGCTATAAGGAAGGCAAACAACTCGAAAGCATTGGGACCAGATGGCTTTTCAATGACTATGCTCAAACACCTCGATTTGCCAGCCATCAACTATCTCACGGCTACGTACAATCTATCCATCTCCTCGTTGATCGTTCCGGAAAACTGGAAAAAAGGGAGAGTCATTCCAATACTAAAACCTGGGAAGAAAGCGACACTCGGCGAAGACTATCGTCCAATAAGTTTACTGTCACCAGTTTCGGTGTCCATCCCAAGCCGGTCGGAATGGGATATTGGCAATCTTTGTCCTGATCCCAGGTATATCATGTGGTTTACTGATGGGTCAAAAATGGAACAGGGAGTTGGTGCTGAGATCTTTGGACCGAACACCAGGATCTCAATCGCTATGGGCATTTGGCCCAGCGTTTTCCAAGCCGAGATCCATGCTATTGAGACCTGCGCCAGAGTAATTCTCCAAAAGAAGCTCACTGGCGCTAACATTGCTGCTCTAACAGTCAGGCAGCTATTAAGGCACTTTCCTCACACAAGTTCTCGTCGAAACTAGTGAAAGAGTGTTTTGATATCCTACAGTGTCTCGCAAACACAAACCAGGTCACTCTTTATTGGATACCTGGGCATCGGGGCATCCGTGGCAATGAAGCTGCAGATGAACTTACTAGACAAGGCTCATCAGAGAAATTTTTCGGGCCTGAACCCTTCCGCGGTCTGAGCTGGGCCGCAGCCAAGGCGATGGTGAGAGTATGGTCTGCGGACGAAAGGTTGCGGTACTGGAATAATCTCCCAGGACTGCGGCAATCCAAAGATCTCATTGATCCCTACAGTCGGAACGAAGCTAGCCGCCTGGGAAGAGCGGACCTGAGGTTAATCGTTGGTTACCTCACGGGACGCCACTGGGTGAGATATCACCTAAACAAGATGGGTCTGTCCACTGAGACAGAATGCCGACTTTGCCTGGAGGACATTGAGTCCACCAAACACCTTCTCTGTGAATGCCCGGCGATCGCTCGCTCCAGGTTTACGTTTCTTGGAGATTCAATAGTGAGCTCCGCTGTCATTAAGAGTGCTCCTACAAAGGACCTATTGGCCTTCATCAGGTTGATTGAGGGTCTTTTGGATTAGTCAAGGCTATGGCACAATAGATCTTTTGGTCGCAGTGCCTACCATATGGGTATCTTAGCCTGCCCTTACTTATTATTCGACACTGTCAGCCATTCAGCGCTTCTGTCTGACATCAACCACCCATTGCTTCCGACGCAAGTAGTGAAATGGATTGCCAATTATCTCGCTGGCAGGCAATCCTAAACAGAATTCAGGAACAGCAAATCAAAGCTTAGGAAGATTAAACAAGGGGTACCTCAAGGAGGAGTTCTATCTCCTACCTTGTTCAATCTATACTTCTCAGGACTCCCAACACCACCTGAAGGGATCGATATTATCTCCTACGCTGACGACTCCTCCATTCTAGCAACAGGGAATGACATAGCGGTTATGTGCAGAAACATCAACGGTTATCTTGAACAACTAAACTCGTTCTTCATAAACAAGAACTTGACCGTCTCAGCGCCCAAATCCTCGGCAACCCTATTCACCACCTGGACGAAGGAGGTCAAGATGCAGCTTGATATCTCGATCGGGAATCATCCTATTCCTACCATAAACCATCCTAAAATCCTAGGAGTTACGCTAGATAGCATGGCCACATCATCACCCCATGCCTCAACTGTATGCGATAGTATGCAAAGTAGGAATAAGATCCTCAAAGCCCTGGCCGGTAGCACCTGGGGCAAAGACAAAGAAACTCTACTGGTCACGTACAAAGCAGTCGGAAGATCAGTGGCCAACTATGCGGCTCCTCCTGTGTTGTCGCAGAATCTCTGTGACACGCAATGGAAGAAGATTCAAACGTGCCAAAACGCCGCTCTCCGCACTGTTACAGAATGTCTCCTGATGTCACCCCAGGACCATCTACATCAGGAAACCAGGATGATGCCTTTAAGAGATCACAACCAGCTTCTTGTCAAGCAATACATGGTGGGCTGCTATCGTAGTGATCACCCTAACTTCAACCTCATGGACAAGACGCCGCCGCCCAGACATGTCAGGCGCGACCTGAGGGACCTTGAAAGAGACGTCCAGAGATACAAAAGGGAACCATTTGATAGTAACGCACATAGGTCGGCCATCGCAGCAATACATCGAGAAGAGGTCAACAAGTCAATAGCAAGCTTAGGTTCGAGTCCAGTGCTCTCGTCCATACCACCAACGATATCTCAGGAAGAGGAAAGACTTCCGAGAGCTATGAGAACAACACTCGCCCAACTTCGGTCAGGCTGGTGTTCGCGACTGAACTCCTACCTATCTCGCATAGACCAGGACGTCTCAAACATCTGTCCTGCTTGTAACGGAACCCCTCACGACGTAAACCATATCTTTCACTGCCCAGCTGCGCCCACTCACCTGACTCCAAGATCACTGTGGGAGAACCCAATAGAGGCAGCTAACTTTCTATCCCTCAACACCGGGGATGAAGACGAAACCGTAGGCATGTAACAAACAAACACATCGAATTCTGACCATTGCTACAACAACATCATCGGAAAATCAAAGACACCTCGCTGCTTCTTAGGGATTCAAACTTTACTCGTCGATTACACAGCCGATTCAAGAGCTTGGATAATCTCGGAATTGTTCGCTGATTGGCTCACAAAATTAGACAATAAAATGTCCCAACAAAAAAAAATATTAATCATCGACAACAACAACCACATACCTCAGCTCTCGTCGATTAACGTACAGTTTTTACCGCTCAACACTACAAAGTTACAACCCCCCCCCCCCCACACTCAAAGTTACAACACTTTGATTTGGGTATTATACGGAATACATACACAAAGCTCAACATTTTGGATGCCCTCCGATTGACCGATAAAGCTTGGCGAAGCATTCAAGAACTAACAATTATTAACTGCTTCAAAAAGGCAGGCCTTTATTCCGCAATAATATGATAGATTCACCAGATTCGATCGTTAATATTTCCGACGAAGAAGCTGATGAAGAACTTTTTAACACTCTTGTCACAAGACTGGAAATTCCTGCGCAAATCTCACTCATATAATATATATATATGTATATATTAAAACTGTCGACGAAAACATGCATGGATCTAACAGATGACAGCATTATTGATGAATGTATGGCCGAAAAAAATACTGACCTGGCTGAGGAAGAAGAAGTTGTTCACCGAACCGTAAGCATAAAAGAAGCTCGATATGCGCTAGAAACCGTTCCATTATTTGTTGAGCAAATGGAAGATGCGCCACCAGATTGTTTCTCAGTGCTCCATACTATTGAAAAAATCATCGTTTCCAAAAACTCTAATTTAATACAAAAAAATACAGATTATACACATTATTTCATACAAAATCCATAGTTGATATTGTCCCTCTTTCGATCTGTATAATTTATAAATTCATCCATTTATATTTTTTCTTTGTTTATTGAATTATTAGATGTATGTACTATGTATTACTTCTTGTTTTGCGTTTATATATTGTATAATACAATTTTCATATGTTCTATACAATTCTTTGTGTTGTTATAAATCATCATCATCATCGTGGCGCGACAGCCCGACGTCGGGCCTTGGCCGCCTGGATCATTGTCCTCCAATTATCTCGGTCACGTGACAGCGTCCTCCAATTTTGGGAGCCCAGCAGCTGCGCGGCGTCCACACCTACTGAGCTCTCCCAACGAGATCTCGGTCGTCCTCGCAGTCTCGCTCCGTCGACTCGTTCTGCATTCATTACTCTCTTAGGCATGCGATCATCGTCCATTCTTTGTACATGCCCTGCCCATTGAAGTCGTTGTAGTTTGACGATTTTCGAAACATGCAGCTCATCGTACATTTCATACAACTCATGGTTGTACCGGATGCGCCATCCATCTCGATCGCAAACAGCCCCGAAAATTCGCCGTAGAACCTTACGTTCAAAAGTGTCTAGCATGTTTTCAGAGGCTTGAGTTAGGGTCCATGCTTCGCAGCCATAGCATAGCACTGGTCGTATAATGGTTTTGTACACGCGGAGCTTCGTGTTTCTGTGCACATGCTTCGATTTCATTATGGGGAGAACCGAGAAAAAAGTCTTATTAGCTAACTGTATCCGTCGCTTGATTTCGTCAGTTTCGTTGGCGTCCCTTGACAGGTTGCAATACTGTCGTATGCCGACAAAGATTTGGTATACGTTAACGTTGTATTCCCAGCACCTCTGGAGTATCAGTTTGACTGAGAAGAGCTGATCGGTTGTGGAGCGACCAGGTCTGAAACCGCTTTGATATTCGCCAATGACTCGTTCTGCGTACGGTTTTATTTCCAGAATTTTCGTCAAAATTTTATAGGACGTACAAACTAGTGAGATGCCCCTGTAATTCTCACACCGCAGCTTATCTCCCTTTTTATGAATTGGACAGATGATGCTTCTGCGCCAATCGTCTGGGATCTCCTCGTTCTCCCATACTCGCAGGAGTAATTGATGTATGGCATCAACTAGACTCGTTCCACCGAATTTTAGCAGTTCAGCTGGAATCTCGTCAGCGCCCGGCGCTTTATTTCGTTTTAGTGACCGCAAGGCGAGATCAACTTCCTCTACTGTCGGGGGTTGAATGGGTGGGCCTAGATCAACAATATCGTCGAGAGCTTCCTGTGTGGGGATGTTAGATGGTCGGTTTAGAAGCTCTTCAAAATAAGAGGCCCATCGTTTGTTAATATTTATACCATCGGTGTCGCTGATGATGTTTCCATCCTTGTCCTTACAAAGGCTAATCCTGGGTTGGTAGCCGTTCTTAATTGTATTTACTAAAATAGTTTGTACGCTTGTCTGGTGTTCCTATTAGCTAAGTTTTCGTTTATGTTCAGCAACTGCTCGTCAAAGTATTTACGTTTCTTACATCTAATTATTCTATTCGATATTCGCCGTAGCTCGTCATATTTTTCTCTTCTGGCTCTGGTTCCTCATTGAATCCATTGTCTGTAGGCCTCGTTTTTCGCGTCAAGTGAATTTTTGCATTCTTCGTCGAACCAGTCATTTCGCGCTCGCCGGGCTTTATATCCCACGACCTTCTCTGCGACATCCTTGATGGTACCCTTGAGTTCTTCCCAGAACCCATGGACGCCTGTGTTGCTGATGTTGTGTAGCATAGGTGATAGTCTTTCCTCAAGGGCGGTAGTATACGCCACCGCTGTAGCATCACTCAAAAGCTTATCAACCGCAAAGATTTTGGGAGGGCTGATTCTTGATTGGTGCACTGAGGAAATTCTACATCTGTAGGTCGTCTTCACCAAGTGATGATCTGAGTCGTAGTTTGCTCCTCGATAGGAGCGGACATCTATCACACTAGACGCCCATCTCCTGCAAATGAGGACGTGGTCAATTTGGTTGACGGTATGTGCGTCTGGAGACTTCCAGGTCTGCTTGTGAATGCGTCGATGCGGGAAACACGTAGAGCTTACGACTAGATTCCTGCTGCATGCGAAGTCGATAAGTCGCTGGCCGTTATCGTTACATTCTTCATGGAGGCTGTGGCCTCCAGTGGTGCCCCGGTGCCAACTTTCATTTCCGACTTTCGCGTTAAAGTCTCCCAGCAGCAATTTGACGTAATTTGTTGGAAGTGAGTCGAAGAGAGTTTCAAGGCGGTCGTAGAACTCGTCTTTTACTGCGTCTTCTTTAACTTCAGTGGGGGCATGCACATTGATGAGCCAGAGATTGAAGAATCGAGTCTTGATGCGAATCGCACACAGCCGTTCATTTATGGGTTTGAAGTCAGTAATATGCGGTTTGAGGTGATTGTTCACTATAAATGCTACTCCAAACTCCTTGCGGCCCGATGGTTTGCCACTTGTAAAAATTGTGTGCGATTTCTTGTCATTAATCTCGCTGCCAAGCCAATTTGTTTCCTGGACTGCAGTTATGCTCAGTTTGTACTTTTCGACCTGTTGAAGGAGGACCTTTTCGGCCCCCGGTTTGTTCAGGGAGCGTACATTCCAGGATCCGAAAGAATAATCCTTTAGTCGTTTGCGTGGTCGTCGTTGTTGATCCGTCCAATCCGAGGCTTTTGTTCCAGGTTTCTTGACATGGAGTGGTTTTTGCAAGGACGAGTTGTCAGCACGTCGCTTAACCCCATTCAGGGGATGGCCTCGGAGATAGCTGCTTCAGATGGTTTAATAAACGTGCTGGAGCCCACACAACTATGTAGCAGGTCCAACTACGCCATTCATTCCATCCTACTAGACCTAAGACGCTTAGGTGTTCGTCAGCCATTCAGGCTACAGCTATCTGCCTTTTTCAAACTGTCTTATCGCTAAGACATTGGCCGTCAGCGAATTGATACACTGCCGTTACCAGGGGGCGCCCACGCGGAGGACTATGGAAAAGGTCTTTGCCCCCCTGTTGTTATAAAAAAAAGCCTGTAATTCACTACCTTGTTGTTTGTTTCACTTTTAACTCGCAGGTATGCAGTCGCTTGAACAAGGAATACTACTCCTTGTTCAAGCGACTGCACGAGAAAGATATTGAAAAATAATAAATTGAGTAAACACGATATCTCGAATTTTTTTTTTCAAAACAACTCGATATCTCGAAATCTCGTTACCTCGAAATTTCAATAACTCGAAGTAAAACCTCTTTCCCTTCAAGTTCGAGTTATCGAGTTTCGACTGTATATATACTTTCAAATAGATAAGAATTACTTTTTCTCTAGGGCACATACTTAAGTATATATTTAGCGATGTTCATATTTGTCTTCCACAAGTCCTTGTTTTTGTCAATTTTGCGTTGCCAGTTGCCAAGTTACTAACAAACAAACGGGCATCTTACTTATCTCAACAGAGGTAGATATTAGAATTTTCATCAAATTTGATCCCCATGATTTTCCTTATAGGTCACTACTTTTCCCGATATTGACAAAAAATACAACTAAAACGAACATTAGGGGGCAAAGACCTTTTGCGTAGTCCTCCGCGTGGGCGCCCCCTGGTAACGGCAGTGTATCAAATCGCTGACGGCCAATGTCTTAGCGATAAGACAGTTTGGAAAAGGCAGATAGCTGTAGCCTGAATGGCTGACGAACACCTTAGCGTCTCAGGTTTAGTAGGATGGAATGACTTGCGTAGTTGGACCTGCAACATAGTTGTGTGAGCTCCAGCACGTTTATTAAACCATCTGAAGCAGCTATCTCCGAGGCCATCCCCTGAATGGGGTTAAGCGACGTGCTGACAACTCGTCCTTGCAAAAACCACTCCATGTCAAGAAACCTGGAACAAAAGCCTCGGATTGGACGGATCAACAACGACGACCACGCAAACGTGTAAAGGATTATTCTTTCGGATCCTGGAATGTACGCTCCCTGAACAAACCGGGGCCGAGAAGGCCCTCCTTCAACAGGTCGAAAAGTACAAACTGAGCATTACTGCAGTCCAGGAAACAAATTGGCTTGGCAGCGAGATTAATGACAAGAAATCGCACACAATTTTTACAAGTGGCAAACCATCGGGCAAGGAGTTTGGAGTAGCATTTATAGTGAACAATCACCTCAAACCGCATATTACTGACTTCAAACCCATAAATGAACGGCTGTGTGCGATTCGCATCAAGACTCGATTCTTCAATCTCTGGCTCATCAATGTGCATGCCCCCACTGAAGTTAAAGAAGACGCAGTAAAAGACGAGTTCTACGCCCGCCTTGAAACTCTCTTCGACTCACTTCCAACAAACGACGTCAAATTGCTGCTGGGAGACTTTAACGCGAAAGTCGGAAATGAAAGTTGGCACCGGGGCACCACAGTCTCCATGAAGAATGTAACGACAAAGGCCAGCGACTTATCGACTTCGCATGCAGCAGGAATCTAGTCGTAAGCTCTACGTGTTTCCCGCATCGACGCATTCACAAGCAGACCTGGAAGTCTCCAGACACACATACCGTTAACCAAATTGACCACGTCCTCATTTGCAGGAGATGGGCGTCTAGTGTGATAGATGTCCGCTCCTATCGAGGAGCAAACTGCGACTCAGATCATCACTTGGTGAAGACGACCTACAGATGTAGAATTTCCTCAGTGGACCAATCGAGAATCAGCCCTCCCAAAATCTTTGCGGTTGATAATCTTCTGAGTGATGCTACAGCGGTGGCGTATACCACCGCCCTTGAGGAAAGACTATCACCTATGCTACACAACATCAGCAACACAGGCGTCCATGGGTTCTGGGAAGAACTCAAGGGTACCATCAAGGATGTCGCAGAGAAAGTCGTGGGATATAAAGCCCGGCGAGCGCGAAATGACTGGTTCGACGAAGAATGCAAAAATTCACTTGACGCGAAAAACGAGGCCTACAGACAATGGATTCAACGAGGAACCAGAGCCAGAAGAGAAAAATATGACGAGCTATGGCGAATATCGAATAGAATAATTAGATGTAAGAAACGTAAATACTTTGACGAGCAGTTGCTGAACATAAACGAAAACTTAGCTAATAGAAACACCAGACAAGCGTACAACCTAATAAATACAATTAAGAACGGCTACCAACCCAGGACTAGCCTTTGTAAGGACAAGGATGGAAACATCATCAGCGACACCGATGGTATTAACAAACGATGGGCCTCTTATTTTGAAGAGCTTCTAAGCCGACCATCTAACATCCCCACACAAGAAGCTCTCGACGATATTGTTGATCTAGGCCCACCCATTCAACCCCCGACAATAGAGGAAGTTGATCTCGCCTTGCGGTCACTAAAACGAAATAAAGCGCCGGGCGCTGACGAGATTCCAACTGAACTGCTAAAATACGGTGGAACGAGTCTAGTTGATGCCATACATCAAATACTCCTGCGAGTATGGGAGAACGAGGAGATCCCAGACGATTGGCGCAGAAGCATCATCTGTCCAATTCATAAAAAGGGAGATAAACTGCGGTGTGAGAATTACAGGGGCATCTCACTAGTTTGTACGTCCTATAAAATTTTGACGAAAATTCTGGAAATAAAACCGTACGCAGAACGAGTCATTGGCGAATATCAAAGCGGTTTCAGACCTGGTCGCTCCACAACCGATCAGCTCTTCTCAGTCAAACTGATACTCCAGAGGTGCTGGGAATACAACGTAAACGTATACCAAATCTTTGTCGACTTCAAGCAGGCATACGACAGAATCGATCGTGGAGTACTGTAGTACAACATCATGCTGCAATTTGGTATACCGGCCAAATTAGTGCGACTGACTAAGATGACGATGACCAACTCCGTCTCACAAGTCAGGATACATAATAGACTTACTGATCTATTTGAAACACGCACTGGTTTGAAACAGAGCGATGGACTGGCACCGACGCTCTTCAAACTAGCACTGGAATACGTTATTCGGGCCATGAATATGGACAACAGCAAGACGCTACTCATCAAGTCGACACAATTAGCAGCGTACGCCGACGACATCAACATCATGTCCCGAAGATTGGCTGACGCAGAAGAACTTCTGCATACGCTCGATACCGCTGCAAAGGAAGTTGGATTACGTATTAACGAGGGTAAAACTAAAATAATGATGCAATCGTTGACAGGGACACCTGCACAACCGAGCATCAACGTAGGGGACCTCAACATCGAGTTCGTGAACAACTTCATTTACCTGGGTTGCAACTTGTCAAGGGACGCCAACGAAACTGACGAAATCAAGCGACGGATACAGTTAGCTAATAAGACTTTTTTCTCGGTTCTCCCCATAATGAAATCGAAGCATGTGCACAGAAACACGAAGCTCCGCGTGTACAAAACCATTATACGACCAGTGCTATGCTATGGCTGCGAAGCATGGACCCTAACTCAAGCCTCTGAAAACATGCTAGACACTTTTGAACGTAAGGTTCTACGGCGAATTTTCGGGGCTGTTTGCGATCGAGATGGATGGCGCATCCGGTACAACCATGAGTTGTATGAAATGTACGATGAGCTGCAAGTCTCGAAAATCGTCAAACTTCAACGACTTCAATGGGCAGGGCATGTACAAAGAATGGACGATGATCGCATGCCTAAGAGAGTAATAAATGCAGAACGAGTCGACGGAGCGAGACTGCGAGGACGACCGAGGTCTCGTTGGGAGAGCTCAGTAGATGTAGACGCCGCGCAGCTGCTGGGCTCCCAAAATTGGAGGACGCTGTCACGTGACCGAGATAATTGGAGGACAATGATCCAGGCGGCCAAGGCCCGACGTCGGGCTGTCGGCCACGGTGATGATGAAAACGAACATTCTTCACAAATTAAGAATAAACATTTTTAATTTTTGAAGAGCTTTTTTTTCAGGAACTTATGAACATACAAAGCTTATTTTTGTGTAAGACAAATAGCAAATTTAGTGTGCTTTTCAAAATGTGAGTAACTTTCAGCTCACTCCACAACTTGCCTATTGAGGCACCCTCTCTCTTAACTGATCTTCTTTAGGTGTTACTAGGTCGTCCAACACAATTGCGTTGGTTACCTGCGGGTTCCAATCGAGGGCCTGTTGAGCAATGCTGTTCGGCACTTTTCGGAGAGTGTGACCTATCCATTGCAACTTTCGCCTTTTAATGGAAGTGTCTATCCTGTCCTGTCCAGTACTAGTAAGGAGGTCGTCGTTAGAAATGACCTCCGGCCACTGTATGTGTAGGATGCGCCGTAGACACTGGTTGACAAAAGTTTACAATCTAGTTGTTATCTTATTGGTCACCTTCCAAGTTGAACAGCCATATAAAAGCACTGATTTTACGTTGGTTTCGAAGATCCGGAGTTTGGTGCGTCTTGAGACGTTTTTATACCAAAAAGGAGTCAAACTGAAAAAAATCTGCTGGAGCCTTGTTGATGCGAGACTGTACATCAGCATCCGCTCCACCATCTGCTGTAACTACGCTTCCGAGAGCAGAAATTGTCAACTTTCTCGGCTGCCTACCCCGAAACACAAATTTGCCTTCCTGGATCCAAGCTCAAGTACTTAGTCTTGGCAGCATTGATTTTAAGCCACGCATTACGGCTTTCGCAATGCAGATCATCGGACATTTGAGCTACTTGATCCGATTTATTTGATAGAAGACAAATATCGTCAGCATAGTCTAGGTGTTGAATTTTTGAATTGCCCCCTGGTAGGGGGCGCGTCAACATCTCTAGCATTTCTATGCTTTGTTGAAGTTTCAATAGCATATCTACTTTTCGGAAGTGCAGTTGCTAGCATGCACCTCTTATCCGCGCGGTATTTATACTGACAAGCTCGGAGCACTGTGAGAGTTCTATTAGTACTCCCAGTGGTGGTCTATGTGTGCTGTGCGTTAGCATGGCAGCCCCTTTACCTAACCTATTAGTACTCACAGGCAGTTTTTGATCGCGCCGAGATTTGATCTCCGAACTCTAGATTACTATCGTAGAGCTATGACCAAACGATCACGGCCACCGAGCGCGACATGTTATTTGAACAACTTCCATCTTATACCTTTGTTCTGGTGTTCTTGAAGCGCGCCGCTTAGTACATCATTAATGGCAATCAAAAACAGTATAGGTGACAAAATGCGGCCTTGTCTCACTCCGCTATGCACCTCGAAGGGATCTGATAGCTTACCCTTGTGTAAGACGTGACATTGGGCTTCCTGGTAGGGCTTCTTCCAGATGTTTTCCCGGTCAACGCCGTCAAACGCTTTCTCGAAATCGATGAACATGAGATGTACTGGGATCTCTACTCTGCGAATTGTTCAATAATAATTCGGAGGGTGTTGACGTGGTCGCTACATGAGAAGCTCTCGCGAAAGCCGGCTTGTTCATCATTCAATGTGCGGTCAACTGTTTGTCTAATCCGGTTCAAGATTATTTTTGCCATCAGTTTGGAGACTGCTGGGAGAAGACAGATCTCACGCCAATTATTGCAATCCTTCAGGTCGCTTTTTTTCGGGATCTTAATAATGACGCCTTTCTTCCACTCTTTAGGCAGAGTTTCGGTTTCCCAACACTCTTGGATAAGGGGGAGAAGAATATCCGCAGTAACATTGGCATCCGCTTTAAAAAGTTTCACCGGAATTCCATCTATCCCCGGTGCTTTATCCGCATCCATCGATTTAATAGCCGCAGTTACTTCCAGCTTAGACGGTGGGCTGGCAACTCTGGCTATTTGCGGAATATATTCTGCTACTAATGAAGATATATTCGAAGGTCCAAAGATGTTGTTGAGGACCTCAACGAAATGTTCTCTCCATCTCCGCAGTTGGGAGTTCTTCGGTTACCAATAGAGACCAAACTTTATCTTTCACAGGATGTTCTGTTGCAAAAGATTTTTCAGTTAATGACTTAATAAGGTTAAAAAGGATTCCACTGTCAACGCGGTAAACCGCTTCCTCTGCCTTCTCAGCTAATACGTTGATGTACAATAATTTCGCTAGTCCCGTCTTACGCTTCTTTGGTATTCAGCTCTGAGTTGGTCTTTGGCTGAGCCGTCAGCAGCTGAGTTAATCTGTTCCTTAACTCTCTTGCGTGCTGAGATTAGAGACCATGTAGAGTCACTTATGAATGGTTTCCTACCGCGCTCCAATCGACCCGCAAATGTTACGCCTCACGAAATAAATGAGTCCTTAGCGACTTTTCATCTATCATCAATTGAAGGATTCTCACAAGGTGGTGGTGCAAATAGCTCTCTCGTGCAAGGCGGTGTAATATGCACGTCTTATTGATAGATCTTTTGCACATTAAAACGTGGCAAGATTCGTGCATTTTGAAGGCGCTGGATCGCTGCTGTTCACAAGCATATTTATGCGATAACAAGTTGGTGGTCACTGCCAACATCAGCACCTCGCTTGGACCTGACGTCCAAAAGACAATTCCTCCATGCCTTGGAAACGGCTATATGGTCAATCTGGTTTTCTGTTCTGCCATCCGGAGAGGTCCAGGTTGTTAAGTGGCAGCGTTTGTGCTTGAACAGGGTACCGAAAATGAGGAGTTGACGAGAGTTGCAAAACTCCACGAACATCTCGCCATTTTTGTTCCTGTTGCCTAGTCCATGATTGCCCATTAGGTGTTCTAAGCCTACATTGTTAGACCCAACTTTGGCGTTGAGATCCCCCGTGATAACTTTTATGTTACCTTTGGGAGCCTTGTCGAGGGTGTCGCCATGCCGTTGGTAAAAGGCGTCCTTAGCTGATTGAGCCGCTATTTCAGTTGGTGCGTAGCACTGAATTATTGTGATGTTTTTAACCCTGGATTTGAATCTGGTTGTGATGATACGGTCGGAGATGGGCTTCCAGTCAATTAGAGATAGGCGTGCCTCCCTAGTAAACAGGATTCCGACGCCTGCCATTCGAGGTGACGTATCGTCTTCATTTCCAGCGAAGAGCAGTACTATTTGGGAGCTTGGTGATAAAGTCGTTCCCGATCCATCTTGTTTCGCTCAGTCCTAGTATATCGATGTTATATGCGGTCATTTCCCGTTCGACTTCAGTGAGCCTCGACCTACTGCACTCGCCCCACATCGTTCGAACGTTCCAAAAACCGATCGTGGTCCGTTGTTTGTAGCCAAAAGTCGTTGCTAGTGAATCAATCCGTGGTATCCGAGGCTCGTTGCGAGTGTAAATTGATTTCAGGTACACAGGTTGCAAGCCCAGATACCCAATCTTAGGGGAAGGGTTGCTTCCTTAGGTGTCCTAAGAGTCGCCGGGAGCTATTAATATAGCGATAAGCGTTACATCGGTCAAACAAAGCGCCTCATAACAACACGGTACAAAGAGCATATGAGCGAGGTATCTGCCGCGCGACGGGGAAAAAACGTAATAAGGTCGTCGGTAGCAACACATGTCATTGAAGAAAATCATACAGTGGACAAGAATAACTTTTAACTGCTGCAACATGTGAAAAAACCCAACACTCTCGATGCATGGGAAAGTTTGACCATATTACGCGAAGATCGAAACAAATTACTCAACACCGACGAAGGCAATTGCTCATCGAAGTTAATCCGACTGCTAGCAAGTAGACCCTCATAACCATCAAACCCACACCAAGAGTCAACACACAAAACCCACGAAGAAAACCGCGCCTGAATACATGTAGATATAATTAATATGACCTTGTAAATCCTTCTGGATACATGTAATTTCCTATTTAAGGCGGTTGATGTAATATCTAAATTTAGTAGCAAAGTACTGACGAAGGAAGTGAGTTGCTCCCGAAATACATGTATTATACATGAATAAAATTTATTGTAGTTAGGAGAGTTACTGTCTTTCATTAATTTGAACAGAACTACAAGCGTCGGAAATCAAAATATTAATATATGTAGTTTATATGGTCGGAGATGCTTCCTTCTGTGCGTTGCAAACTTCGTGACAAAGTTAATATACCCTATCACATCCGTGAAGGGTATAAATATAACGAGCAATTAGTGACAAAAAAGTGTCTTTTTTGAATGTCTGCCAGCTTAAGTTTTAAGCTAGCAGACACTACTACTACACTACAGTAACTTTTAAAAGTAAAGTGTAGTAATTTTTTTTTTGATTATACGTAATTAGCACTAAATAGGCCCGAATTTAGTACGCAAAGAGAAAGGCCGTGGTATTATTCTTACTCACCATACTACAGGGGGAATGTTTACGTCAACCAAATCATCGCACCGCCATTACTAGCGGCTTGAGTTGGTTAGCAATGGTCAATGACCACTGCCGTTCCAGGGGGCGCCCACGAGGAGGACTATGGAAGAGAATTATCGCCGCCCAATTTTTAGGGTTTTGTAGTTAAAACAAAACCCTTATAAAATCAGTCAAATGTCTGTCCATAGAATATCTCACGAACGGCTGAAGCTACATTCATGAAATTTGGTAGGAATGTGTAGACATATTATAATTCGCTGGAGAAAGCTATGCGTCACAATAGGCTAACTTTAAGGGGGTCCCCATAGAGGGGAAATGAAAGTCGAAAAAAATTTCGTATGGTATAGGCATAGGTTGGGTTAGGTAGGGTGGCAGCCTAACGGCTCCGCATAGACCGCTGGGCTCCATAGCGATACTACATATTTCAGGTACTCATCCCGTGTCGTTGCTAGACCTTACTAAAAGATTGTGGTTGAGCTGGAAGGAACCTGACTCATTGGCGAAGCTCAATAGGCTTCTCCAACTGAGTCCTGCGACTCCTTCAAGGTCGTTGAAGAAGCTCCTAGGCACTTTAATCTCCTTCTAGCGAGTGCAGGACATTCGCATAGAAGGTGCTTTAGAGTTTCTTTCGTGTTTGGTATCTGGCAATTCCTGCAGCCATCGTTAGTTATTAGCTTTAGTCCCCTATCAGTACCTAGTCTAGCCATAAATATTTTTACAAGGTTTGGCAACCCTGCAGAAAGGAACCGTTATATTGCATTTCTTAAAAATTGAGCTAATCGCTATAGTACGCTTGTGCTTGATGCATTTGTCATCATTTGAGTTTAATTTTTAGTGTAATGAACATGCCTTGGGGTGACAAAGAAAATAGAATTGCTGTGATTGCACTTCATAAAGTAGGAATGCAACCAAGTGATATTTTGAAGACTCTGCATACCCTTGGTATAAGCCGAATGTTTGTATATCGGGCTATTGAAAGATTTAATGATACGTCTGGAGTAAGTGACCGTGAAAGAAGTGGCCGTCCGCGAACTACTCGAACACCTCAAGCGGTTAAAGCCGTGCGCGAGAGAATTCGCTGTAATCCTCTTCGGAAACAAAAAATTTTATCGCATGAGATGAAAATACCCCAAAGAACAATTTCACGTATCATCAAAAGTGACTTGGGGTTGGGTGCTTATCGTAGATCTACCGGGCATTTACTAACAGATTCGTTAAAAAAAAATAGAGTGGAAAAATTAAAACAATTACTTTGCCGGTACGCAAACCAAGAACACCGTAAAATTTTGTTTACGGACGAAAAATTTTTTACTGTCGAAGAAACATTTAATAAACAGAACGATAGGGCTTATGCTCGCAGTGCCAGAGAAGCTTCTCAAGTTGCCCAAAAGGTTCAAAGAGGTCATCATCCAGCCTCAGTAATGGTTTGGTGGGGTGTTAGCTACAACGGGGTGACAAAGTTGCATTTTTGTGAGAAGGGCGTCAAAACGTCTGCCAAAATTTATCAAGAAAGTGTCCTTGAAAGTGTAGTGAAACCTCTCAACACGTCATTATTCAAAAATCAGCCTTGGAGTTTCCAGCAAGATTCTGCACCAGGTCATAAGGCGAAGTCAACCCAAAAATGACTTGAAGAAAATGTTCCAGATTTTATTAAAGCTGAAGATTGGCCTTCCTCTAGCCCAGACCTGAATCCGCTGGATTACGAATTATGGTCTGTCTTAGAGCAAATGACGTGCTCTAAAAGACATTCAAATATCGAATCCTTAAAGAAGTCTCCTACACATGCAGTCACCAACTTTCCGATTGAAGTCGTGCGTGCTTCCATAGATAAGTGGCCAGCTCGATTAAAGGCTTGTGTAAAGGCAAAAGGCAATCACTTCGAATAACTTGTTGCAATTTCCGTTGTTGACAATGCATTTAATAAATAAACAATGATTTCTTAACATATAACACCTCTTTTATTGAACAGTGCTTCAAAAAGTTTGTAACAGTATTTATGGCTAGACTAGGTATAGTGCACACAGACTTCTGAGTAGTCCTAAGAGGCTATTGGTTTTCGTTTTGTCGTAGGAACTCCAGAATATTTTCGTTACTCTGGAGTCGTTTGTGTTAACCCAGTTAGCATTAGCTTTTTCGCGCATACTGCCATTCACCATCTTCTTGCATGTTTATATTGGCGTCGGCAGCTCTTGGGCTGCCCCTCGTTCGAGGCTAGCCCCCTGTTTGATTAGTCCGTCCACTATTTCGTTACCTAGAACTCCGTTATGGCCCGGAACCCGCCAGAGTTCCACGGTCCTAGCTGATCCCTGTACTTGTAGAGCTGTTAGGCAGTTATACACTGTTTTCGAGTTGATAGTAACGGACTGTAGCGCTCATTCTTCAAATATAGGTCAATGGGAGGCAGGTTTAGAAGGGTGTTCTGAGAGAGCGAAGATACTGTTCTTAAGGCACCAGTGATCCCCAAGCAACATATTCTCTGTACCCTCTCCATTTTCTGAAGGATTCTTTTCGTGTTGAGTGCAGTCCACCAGACCACCGCTCCGTACGTTAGTATCGGTCTTACGATAGCCGTGTATATACATATATGTGAGTTATTCTCGGTTTGAGGCCCCACTTTTTACCAGGCAAGCTTTTGCAGGTGTAAAAAGCGATATTAATAATAAATAACTGGCGCAACAGTCCAATTTGCACCATGGCCTCGAGATGAGTTAGCATCATCTCATTTTCTGGATCGTGACGGTCTTGTGCAGAGATGTGTGATCAGCAACACGCTCAACCGAGTTATTTACCCCATAAATGGGTTCTCATTTTTAACGGCTGATTGGGCTCATAGTCCGACACATAAATCCCATTTTTTTTTATCGAAAACTACCCCATTCAGTAGGAATCGAATCGGGACCCAGTGCGTAGAAGGCGAACTTGCTAACCGTTGCGCCATCCAGACTACGATATTGGCCTTTCTATTTCGATCCTCGCCGTTACGACCCGTTATGTCTATTATCCAGGATCATCCCTAAGTACTTTGCATGGGTTGACAAAGTTAACTCGGTGTTACCCATCTTTGGCAGGATAAATTCCTGAATCCTGGTTCTCCTTGTGAAGAGGACTAATCCAGTCTCCTGAGGGTTTACACTTAGACCTCTTCTATCCACCCACCTTAGTATCTTACTGAGAGCCATAGTTGTAAGTTCTGACAGTGTGCCCGTCTGCTTGCCTGATACCGACTACCACGACATCGTCTGCATAGGCCGCACGTATTCCGGGCGTTTCGAGGGATGTTAGTAAATTATTCAGTACGAGTATCCATAGGAGCGGCGGTAACACTCCTCCTTGCCTCTCATCGTACTCTTGCTGGCTTTAGCACCTCCATTCAGAGGTTATTAGCGTGTTCGAGAGTAGTGCTTCGATCCATTTCCTTAGAGTTTCATTCAGACCAGCAAGTTCTAGGGTGACATTGTTGAAAGCCCCTGCTATGTCCAGGAATGTACCAAGAGTGAATTCTTTGTATTGAAGGGATGTCTCAATCGTGGAGACCACCTCATATAGAGCGGTTTCTACCGATTTCCCTTTCATGTAAGCGTGCTGAGTTCTATAGAGCTACGAAGGGTGGATGGTTTCCATAATGTACCCATCTGCATTTTTCTATTGTTTTTAGCACTCGCGCAACTCAGTGGTACTCGCGACTTAACTCGTACTTATCTCGTATTAACCCTTCAGTTCAAAATATTTGTCCAGCGTGTGACGGCTCCCCTCATGACGTTCGACACATATTCAGCTGTCCAACTATGTACATCTACGCCGTTAACAACGAGAGCGCTTTGGGAGGACCATACCGAAGTGGCCACATTACTTGGCCTTGATACTGAGAACGTGGAAACTGATTTCTAATGTATATAATACATAAGTATTCGAAACATCGCTACAACAACAAGTGTAATTAGTATAGACTCCAAAATTTATTTCGTCGCTTGGCTGCGTATAAAAAGAATGTCATTAGAAGTCAAGACATTACCACCTAACCGCGTTAATCCTTCGTTTATCGCCTAGACCTCCGACTGAGAACACTACAGTATTCAAAAAGACATGTTAATACCTATTGATTCGAAATGCAGTATCACTAGTCTTCGAACCGCCTGTAAATATTATTTCAGACCCAGGAGCGATGGAATAAAACAAGAAAATACATACATATAATATGGCAAGTCGGTTGCTTTAAGTTATCAAGAATTCATAAATATACAGTGGTGGCAAAACCAGATATTCTTGGATCCTTACCCAACAAACATTAAGCAACATTATTGGTTACATTTCCCATTTTTGCTTATAGCTTCCATGCAGCTATATAGAGTTGTAGTGACTTTGTTCACATGCTTTATGTTACCCGGGAATAATAGTTTATGCGACGAAAACAGATTCTGCCGTCAAATAAAGTTGATCCAACCGATGCGTTTTAGCGTACAGATTCTGATCTAGTAAATGACAGTGAGTAACAGAGATGTAAAGTATTGTTTATCCGCAAGTGGAAGAGAGAGTTTCGCTGTATCTGATAGGATCTTTAGAGGGGAAATTGACGGAAAAAAAATTGATTCGTTTCCCCAGACCATGCTTTCTAAACAAATACATCTCCCGGCCTCTCTGTCTCTTCTGCTCTAGTAAAATTACTAAGGGACAGGGATAACGAAAATTAGCTGGTTCTCATTCTGCTCGGATTCGTATGTAAATGCTTCGGCACGAGTCGGGTTCAAAAAGCTTAACATCTCTGTTGCTCACTGTCATTTACTAGATCAGTGATAAAAGATTAAATTCGCCAAAACGTGACCAATGTATTTCATATGGCACTGAGTATATTCAATGCGACCAAGATGACGTTTAGCCGGCGAGAGTTAATAAGAACTTTAGTATACAAAAGTTTGCAAAAAAAACAACCAATTCTCGGCGGTCATATGTATCAATCGACGCGAACAAGAAACTGGGCAACGCTGTACGCGTAAAATATGAAATATCAAATATTTATCAATACACATCATTGTTATTCACTTTTTCGACAAAATTTCTTCCGAAATAAGAATTAAGAAGAAGAGTATGTAATGAACCATATCCTGGTCTGGTAGTGCTGCTCGGCAGATCGATGGCAGCACCTGATTAGTAATGATTTGTCGGTGGTACGAAACCAGGGGCCGGGGATGCCATTACACCTGGACCCCGATGCAAGCGCGAGGGCAAGTGAGCCGTCCGCCAACGATTCCATCGATATCGCCTCATTTTTTCATTCCCCATTTTTACCTCCCCTGTTTGTGTTGTCTTCCCCAGGCCTATGCATTTTTGTTAATAAGTAAAGGGCAGAGGCAACGAGCGGCGAAAGCCCCGTCCACGTCTCCCGAACTGAGCTTCAGCAAGCATATGCCGCTGCTTAGCTCGTTGAGGGGCCTTTTTCTTCGCCAAATGGCACAGCCCGACCTTCACGGTCATTATGCTACCTTAGGCTCCGTCCCCACGGGCATCTTCGGATGGCCATCAAACCGTCCATTGCAAGTATCAATTGCGTATGAAGCATATTTACCGGTAGGGCCGGCGTAACACAGTGGCCACATTAATAACGTGGAACTAAAAGGCAATTTAACCAAATCGTTTTTGTGCTAAGAAGAAAGAAATCATCTTTGCATGTAGGAGACCTTCAAGATGTTTATGCAAAACATTTGGAATTCAATCGTCGGTTCGTGAAATTAAATTAAATAAATCGAAATTGAATACGCCGTCGAGCTTTCCTTCTAAAATGAAGTCTGGCTCCAGATGGCTCGGCTTCGCAGTGTGTGACCTCGAGATTTAGATCGGAATCATTCGGATCGTATTCATTTTGACCAGCGTTGAAATGGACGGGATTCATTTCAGAACACTCCCATCTGTGTTACTCGTAGTACAAAAAGACAGACCGAAATTCCGTTGATAATATCTCGGCAGACGGGCGTAAAATATTAAAAAGTGAAAATTTGGACGTTACGAAAGGTCCGAAGGAAAAAGCGAATAAAATCCCGTTCGAATCAATATTGAGCAGGCGGAGGAATTCAAAGGAGATGGACAGCGACGACTCGCAAGTGTTGGGGAGGTTAGTCTCTGAAGAAGGAGCTCCAGGGGAAAAGGGATGCGTTGTTGGAACGGACAATGATGCGCCCGAAGGCGCGGAGAGGTCAGTTTAGATAACGCGTGCTCCGAACAATGACCAAAATGCCGACTCCGAATAGATGCGGATCACAACAAAAAGTGAGAAGCAGAGTATAAAGAGGAGGCGTCGAAGGGAAAAGCAGACTATCGGGAAGATCTCGAATCAACTCGACGAGTTAGGGCATGAGAAGTCGACTCCGGAAGTGGAAAGACCGGTGAAGAGATTCATGGGCGGCAACCCTAGAAACTCACAACCAGACCAACCACGGAGGGAGAAGAGTCTTCGCGAAAAGACTGTTTCACTTGGTGGATCACGCGCAAGAGAGGTTAACCAAGGTGAAACAGTGGCGGGTGCGAGCCAGAGACCGGGCGGTAGTGGAAACATTACTGAGAGGCCGAAGGCAAGCCAGAAAGGGAAACCTAACCAGGGAAAGCAAGCTTTTGCACAAGTGACAAGAAGGGACCCTGGGTATCACCGCTGGAGGGGACTTTAGGGACGACACACCTAAACGCATTTAAAGCTTCGTATACATATGAGCATCCGTGCGCGAACGAACGCTGTGCGCGCACGAATGATCATATGTTTACTAGATATTGCCCCGCACGAACGCTGTGCAAAGCTTTAAAGCTTCGTATAGATATGAACCATATGATCTCGTCCAGACCAAATTGCACGCACAAAGTTGTGCACGCACGGAGATCCACTAGCGATGGATCGTGTTCGTGCGGATGAAATTGTGCGCGCACGCATGCTCCTACCGTACACATATGAGTATTCGTGCGCGCACAGCGTTCGTACGCGCACGATTGCTCATATGTATACGAGGCTTACGGCGTCTCTCTTGTGTGCCCTGGATAACCTCCGCGAAGATGCTGGAGATAAAGATTTTGTTGGTAATGCCAAACTGGTCAACAGATTCATCACCATCACGCGTAAGAACCAGTCGACCAAAAGCTGGCTTATCAACACTCAGCAAACCCTGACCAATTTATGGGAAAGAGCCAAACAGAGGGTGGATACCCTGCATGCGTTGCATGACGAGGTAAGGATGATCATCCTTGCTCTACAACCATGAGCAAGGATATCATTCTCAAGAGGCTGCAAAGGCAAAATGAATGCGTGAAGGATCCTTATAAGTGGAGGGTTACTCAAGCGGAAAGTGTTAGCAATGCAGAGAAGGGGGTAGTCTGGATGGCGCAACGGTTAGCACGTTCGCCTTCTACGCACTGGGCCCCGGTTCGATTCCTACTGAATGCGGTAGTTTTCGATAAAAAAGGGGATTTACGTGTCGGACTATGAACCCACTCAGCTGTTAAATGAGTACCCATTTATGGGGTAAATAACTCGGTTGAGCGTGTTGCTGATCACACACCTCTGCACAAGACTGTCACGATCTAGAAAATGAGATGATGCTAACTCATCTCGAGGCCATGGTTCAAATTGGACTGTTGCGCCAGTTATTTATTTACGAGTATTTATTTTTAGAGAAGGGGAGGCATGATGCTCACGGTATGATGTCCAAAGGAGGACGCGAAGGAGACTTAACTGCGGTCTTGATCAAGCCATCGTAAAATTCAAGAGGAATGACCAGTGAGCTGAATGTTCACGTTGGGCGGGGGTAGATAATTCCGCAGGGAGGAGTCTATCAGGGATTGTGGCGGGCCCGCACAAAAAAAAACACTAACTGTTTGCAGTTGAATATTCATCGCAGCAAAGCGATCAGCGATGATGACGAGATGCTTTGGGGAAGAAAAACTGGACATAGCTTTGATACAGGAACCCTGGATTTTACATAACAAAATAAGGGGTTTGTCACAACAAACCACAAATCTGTACCATGCAGAGGTGGACGGTAAAATAAGGACATGCATCCTGGTGCGTCATGAAATACGCGCAGTACAAATGATGCATCTCTACTCGCCTGATCTTACGGTAGTAATGATCAGCAGTGGTGCAGGATTATTCCTAATTGCATCAGCATATCTCCCTTATGGTGCACCAGAACCACCTCCATCAGAGGAAGTGGAAAATCTGGTAAGATATTGTAAAGAAAGAGATATGGCCCTGATCATAGGCTGGGACGCTAATGAACACAACCCAGTGTGGGGCAGCACAAACGACAATCCCAGAAGATAGCAAATGCTAGAATTTGTAGGAAGGTTCAATCTGCTGGTAGCAAACAAGGGGCTGGCTCCCACCTTCGTGGATGCACGAAGGGCTGAGGTTATTGACATTACTCCTAGCTCTGTTAATATGCTTGACAGGGTTCAGAATTAGACAGTAGTGGACAGGCTAACCATGTCTGATAACAGGTCTATAAACGTATAAGAGTGCCAAAAAATACCGATCGTATTAAGTACGAGACATATTTATTGGAACAAGTCGAGGATATTCAGAACAGAATACCTCGGAATACGGTCGAGATAGAGCAAACAGTGAAACAACTGAACTCCGCTATTAATCGCGCTTTCGAACACGCTTGTCCCTCCGCAGTAGTGGACGAAAAAGACGCAACACCATGGTGGAGTAGGGAACTGGAGTCTATGAAAAGAGCGACAAGGAAAGCCTTTAATCGTTACATGAGGGAGAGATACTCTACACTCTTGAAAACTGTTCAACGACACTGCCTCGAAAGTGGGGCTGATACGCAAAGGTGATGGTACCATGACAGAAACAGTGGAAGAAACATTGCAGTCGCTGATGGAGGTACATATTCCTGGAAGTTCAAGTCAAACCAACCATGGACCCAAACTTACAAAGGGGCTGTAAGGGGGGGGGGGACACCAAATGGTGTCAAAAGTGCTATAAACCCTTTTGCACTATGTATTTAAAACGGCTGGAATGGACGGAATATTCATGGCACTATTAAGGTACAGTGGGGCATAAGCGCTCTACTAGATAGGATTCGGAACATATTCGTCGCCGGATACGGATACGCCGATGACTTGGCACTTACGGTTGGTGGAAAGTTCATGGACACAATTCTAGGTTGCATGGGACAGGCTCTAAAAGTAACCGAAGAGTGGTGTAATGAACAAGAGCTAACCATAAACGCTACTAAATCAAACACTACGATTTTTACTCGTAAGAGGAAAGACATAGATCAAATGAAGAAGCAACAACAACGCATAAATCTCGGCGATGAAACGATCCAAGACCGAGCAGCCTGCAGAAGGAAGCTGAGATTATACCGCCAGAACGGGCGAAGTGCCAACACCACGGGCAGAGCAACGCGAAGCCGCAGAGTGGTATGAAATGGCAAGGAAGAAGAAGAAGAGGAAAGACATAGAGATAACTCCTTACGGCTTTTTGGTTCGGAAATTAACGTGTCCAAGAAAGTGAAGCATCTAGGGGTTACCTTAGATGCGAAACTAACTTGGAATGTTCATGTTGGTGAGAAGATCCAAAAGGCAAAAAGGATCTTGCATCAATGTAAGAGAGTGTGTGCTCGTAGGTGGGGAATTTCACCTAAAGCGGCACACTGGATTTACACAATGATTCTAGCCTATGCATCAGTGGTATGGTGGCCAAAAGCCATGCAGAAAACCACAAAGCGGAAGACAAAGGATAGCTTGCGTAAGCATATGTGGTGCAATGCGCACCACACCAACGCTAGCAATGGAGGCATTGCTGGGACTGCTGCCGCTGGACTTATTTATAAAGAAAACGGCAGCGCTTTCGGCAATACATATGGAAAGCGATGTCATGTGGCATCATTTTGGAACTAGCAGCGGTCATAAGAGCATCCTAGACATTATTCATGATGAGGTCATGGAGACTCTAGTGCAGGTAGAAGGCATGAGTAGACGTAGGGTAGTTGAAAGACTACACAAGACTCACATTGCGGATGGAAACATACGCAATGAGTGTACAGTGACATCAGCATTTTTACTGATGGCTCTTTAATAGACGGGAAAGCGAGGCGGGGGTTTACTCTGAAGAGTTAAACCTAGCCTGTGCGCTTCGTCTAGGAGAGTATGGGTCCGTATACCAGGCAGAGATGCTTGGCTTGTTGCATGCGTTGGACCACCTGCTGGAAGATCAGGTGCGGGGGAAGAAAGTCCTTATTGCACTGGACAACCAATCGGTGATCAGACGCATGCGGCAGACGAACATAAACTCCAAATTGGTACTAGAGTGTATCCGAAAGCACAACACATGTAACCTCAAATGAGGTTACACTGATGTGGGTAAAAAGACACATAGGTAGAACAGGAAATGAGGCGGCGGATGCCCTAGCAAAACAAGGTTCCGCGGCGACTTTCATTGGACCAGAACGAAGAGTTGCTCTGGGGAACGACATGATGGGCGCAAAGGTCGGGAAGTGGATGGACTCACTCCATGCATCAACGAAGTGGCAGGAGTTAGTCACTTGCAAACAAGCTCGGAATGCAATGACCAGCCCTTTAGGCAGGGAAGCGAAAAAGGTACTCAGTTATAAACGGAGTACCCAAAGCTGGACAAGTGCCTTGGTTACAGGGCAATTTTAAGGCTCTGGCCAAGATGAAAATCGAGGAAGATGACGTTTGCAGGCTATGTCTGGAGGAGACTGAGACGGCAGCACACATTGTGTGCCCTGGCAAGCAGGAGGTTGATGAAAAGAGAGATTGATAATTATTAGTCAACATCTGGAAATCACTAATGATCGAGAGGGGGTGAAAAGGGATCCAAAACATTAGTGGTCTGCTTCGGATATCCCCCGGAATACAATTTATTATAATATTGAGCAAATAACTTGACTAGCATCATTTATCCGTTCAAATTTCCAATTTTCAAAATTTTAACTACGTCTGTAATTTCGGTTTAGTTTATTTTTACTGACACTTAAGGGAGTGTCCACGATGGTATGTTATTCGTATCAAAATTGAGGGTTATTTTGATGTCGTATGCCACTTTTTTCGCAATATCATAATTTGCAGTTTTCAACATTTTGCATTCACACTTGTGGAAGTGTCCATACCAAATGACATTGGAATCAAATGTGAGCAAATTACTAGACTTTGGGTCTAATTTTCCGTGTCTTTGATGACGTCTGCTTTAGCAACGCCCTAATGTTCTACCTTCAAATTTTCTCAAATGTTTCGTTGTAAGTGGACCATTGCCTACTACCATGTAAAAGACGAACAGTGAACAAACGACTTGATTCTCTCTCTCAAAGCGCGTTGACACGATCAAACTACGGTTTGACAAACCACCTACTTGAACGTGTCAACCCCTTGTCAAACTGGTTTGATGTCTTGTGCTTCTGTCAAACCGTAGTTGGACGGTGCTTAACTTTCATCAAATGCTAGTTTGTCAAATCGTAGTTTGATCATGTCAACGCGCTCTCAATTGCCCTAACCCTTTGTGGGGCATAGCGCGTCAACTGTTCCATGTGGACCAGATGACGTTTCGTCGGCATAAACTGGTTTCGGAGAATGCAGTTGCTAGCATGCATCTCCTGCACGTCCATGGTCACGAACGTCGTCGTTGACGGGATTCGAACCCCAAACGCCGGTAGCTAAACATGGGACTGATGACACTGCGCTACCGGCCGACAACTTGACTTGCACTCTTTTTTTTACATTTACGTCAATTTTTATACCAATTAGCAAAAGACTCCGGTAAGCAGACTAAATTTTTCTTGTGCATCGAATCAAGTACTCTTTGGTGATATGTACTAGAACTGTGAGCAAATGACTTCACTTTGTGGTCGTTGGCTCTAGTATGAAGCCTAAGATAGAATCTGGCAAACACTACATTCGGCACATTTCATTTCGTTTAGAAACTCGGTAGCCTATCTTTCAAATAGCTTTTAATCAGATTTCCGGCAATCCCTCTGATGGCAAGTAAAACAATATACATTCTACTTTTCTGAATATGCTTACCAGCAGAAGCTTGGCATTTTACAACACACGTTTGATTAAATTATAAAAAAAAAGCTGAAATGGCGAATGAGGTTGAACAATTATTCGTCGTAAAGCTGTAAACTTCTGTTATTTTACTACTGAGATGAATACGACGTTTACGACAGGGAGCGTGAATCCCCCTAATATGATTTTCAGTTATCGCCCACTAACTTGTTGATTGTGCAAAGAAAATATAACTTGAAGCATTTATGGCTGCGTGACGTCATAATGGTCAAAACTTTAAAAATCTGAAAAAGTTATACATAAAAGCAATACAACCTTTCGCTATCTCCTGTGAAAATATTAATGTAGTTTCATGAAGGATGTTATCTAGGATATAATCTGCTTCAGATTGAAGAAACGATACAAGTACCAAAGGGGAGCGATTGATATCCGGAAGAACCTAAACAACAAAACTACATTTGAACGTGGGCCGCGCAAAGAAAAACTGCAGAAAATTATCGTAAAGTTGCACTGATAAAAAAATATGATTGGGCAAGGAGCTATGTAATCGGTTGCTCCTATCTAGTGAGCGGAGAGGTATCGAAAAGTTGATCGACATCGTAAGATCACAACTAAAATCGAGGAAAAGAGTTACCGAAAACAAATCGGTCTGTTCAAAATCGAAGACACTTTGATGTACACCATAAGCAATTTCTGTCGCCGGAAACCCTGATTATTTCCAGCCTTTGATATATCACGTAAAACATTGACTTTGACGTTTCAGAGTAATGACACTTTTCGAAGAACACATTTAATTTCTCGCCAACTGAATGGAAAGAGCGCCGAAAACATTCCTATTATCAATCAGGCCACTTACCGCTGCGATGCGTTTTAATTTTCGATTAATTATCGCGAGTGGGTTATTCCCAAACATACAAACACTTTCCCGAGACTTCACCCAGAGGTTTCGGCCATATTTATGTATCTAGAAAAAGCAGAAATGGAATGGGGTTTCAGCAAAATTTCGGGTATATGCTATTTCAGTTGTGACACATCGGCTGCGTTCCTAAAAGCGCGTTGACACGATCAAACTACGGTTTGACAAACCACCTAGTTGAACGTGTGAACCCCTTGTCAAACTGGTTTGATGTCTTGTGCTTCTGTCAAACCGTAGTTGGACGGTGCTCAACTTTTCATCAAATGCTAGTTTGTCAAATCGTAGTTTGATCATGTCAACGCGCTTTTAAGGTCGCCACACATTGGGTGGTATGCATAAAGTGAGTCGAGTGGAGTAAAGCTGAGTTGACAGAATTCCACTCAATTTTCACTATGGAGCGGAGAGTAGTTTTATGCATACAACTTTTTCACTCGATTCACCGAACATAGCAGACTCAGGAATGTCCTCAATAGACTTCACTCTTGAGTATATCCTCATTATTATGCATACCACCCATTATCGCGCAGAACCACGACCAAATTTGCATCGAACCATCAAATATCATAGAACGCTGGGAAGCAGGAGATTTTGGAACATTAAGGATATGGTCATAGGCGGCTATTAAACCATAAAAGTTCTTTTGCAAATATCTTTTATAAAAGATATTCCAAAAGAACTTTTATAGTGTAATAGCCGCATAAGAAAAGATTTTCGACATGAACGTTGCTTGTTTCAAGTACTTTTCTTACAAGCTTCCGTTATTTCCCCTTTAGGTCGCTAATATCATTCATAAGGCCGGCCGTATCTTGAACGTAGGCAGGGCAGCGCAGCGCAGATAAGATAAGATAAAATATTCGAGCTACTTTCCCAGCAGGAAGGCACTGCAACCATAAAAGATCTATTGTGCCGTAGCTCATTAATCCAAAAGACCGTCCACCCTTCTAATAAAGGGCAGTAAGTCTTTAGCAGGAATCAACCTGAATTCTGCAGTGCTGATAGTAGCCTGCCCGAGGAGTGACATCCTAAATCGCGCGATGGCGGAACATTCGCACAAGATGTGCTTGGTCGTTTCCACGTCCTCCAGACAAAGACGGCATTCAGTCTCGCTTGACAGACCCATCTTGTTCAGGTGATATCTGACCAGGTGATGGCCAGATAAGTACCCCACTAGGAGTCTTAGGTGGATTCTACTCATTTGAGTAGTACCCTTGTGACTGAAGGGCATTATCAGCTCCTTTGATTGACGAAGCCCTGGAAGGTTATTCCAGTACTGTTGACGCAATTGTGCAAACCAATCTGTGAACCGCAGTTTGGCCAAGGCCATTCCAAAGCCACAGTAAGGCTCAGGTCCATGAAAACGACTGGATGATCCTTGTCTAGCAAGTTCATCCGCAGCCTCGTTCCCCTCAATGCCCTGGTGGCCTGGCACCCAACACAAGAAGACTCGGTTTTTGATTGCCAACAGTTGAAGGAGATCGTAACACTCCTTCACCAGTTTTGAAGAGATCTTATATTGTAGCTGCTTGGCTGTCTGAGTAGATAGCAATGTGAGCGCCGCGAAGTCCAGTTTCCAAGATTACCCTGGCGCAGACCTCAATGGCGTGGATCTCAGCTTGAAAAACGCTGGGCGAGACTCCCATTGCGATCGAAATCCTGGTGTTGGGTCCAAAGACACCTGAACCAACACCCTGTTCTGTTTTAGACCCATCGGTGAACCACTTGATACATCTAGGGTCTGGACAGGGTGTGCCATTTACCCATTCAGAGCGGTCAGGGATGAGGGCTGAAAATTTTCTGCCGTAGCAAACCTCCGTGATCATGTAATCTGATCTCAAGCAGATCTGCCCGTCAGGAATTTGATTCAGAATGCTCATGTGACCGCTTTCTTCACTACGCACGTCCGAAGTTAAACGAAGTCTAAGGCGGCTATTACACTATAAAAGTTCTTTTACAAATATATTTGACGAACGATATTTCAAAAGAACTTTTATGAATGATATTAGCCGCTAAAGGGGGAAGGTGTGCAAGCATATTAGGAAAGTAGTTGAAACAAGCAACGTCCATGTCGCAAATCTTCTCTTAGGCGGCTATTACACTATAAAACTTATTTGAAAATAGCTTTCATAAAAGATATTTGTAAAAGAACTTTTATAGTGTAATAGCCGCCTAAGAGCATTTAGAGCTGCTGATTCTTGAATGAATATATGCAACGGAGTAAGTCCAATAATCGCCTCCAGGGCTAGCGTAGGACAAATGCGCATAGCTCCAGTGATGCCAAGGCAGGCAAGGCGTTGAAGCTTATTGCACCTCAGTAAGACAGAAGATTGCTGAGTTTTCGGCCACCACACAAGCGCTGCGTAGGTCACCATAGGTCGCAACAGCATGGTGTAAAACCACTCAATTATCTTTGGGGTAAGCCCCCATGTCCGTCCAAAGAAACTTCTGCAAGCCCACATTGTGCGTGTGGCTTTGTAAAGTACATTATCTATGTGAGTATTCCAGGTGAGTTTCGAGTCTAGAGTTACCCCGAGACATTTAACTTCAGTGGAATAATCTAAGGTCGTGCCGGCTAACGAAATTGGATCCAATGTTATATTTTATTTTCGTGTGAACGGCACAACGACAGTTTCCTGTGGGTTAACATGTAAGCCCACAGCAACACACCAGTGTATCCGTAGAACTATGTCTAGGGCCGACCTCATCACCTCAGTGATGGTAGATTCAAATTTGCCCCTGACTATGATAGTTAAATCATCCGCGTATCCGATAGTAAGATAACCGCGCTCATTAAGCATGGAAATCAGCTCGTCTACGACAAGAGACACAAAAGGGGTGTCAGAACGCCACCTTGTGGACAACCCTTTACGGCATTCACGCAAATGGATGTACTGCCTAGAGTTGAGCGAATATCCCGTCCGCGGAGCATGGCATCTATCCAGGCAATGGTAGCGGGCGGGGTGTTCCTGAGTTCCAGTGCTCTGGAAATGCACTCGTAGCCGGTATTATCGAAAGCCCCCTCAATGTTAAGAAACGCGCACAACGCGATTTCCTTTTCACTGAGGGACTTTTCGATTGTACTGACAAGGCTATGCAAGGCGGTTACTGTTGACTTACCCTTCGTTTACGCGAATAGCATACGATGTAGGGGGCTCGACAGTTCCATCTTGTGCCTGATATGCAAATCAAGCAACTTTTCCATGGTTTTAAGGAAGAAGGAAGTAAAGGCTTATCGGTCTATAGGACTTGGGCATATGTTCCGGCTTATTGCCCGCTTTGGGTATGAAGACCACATTAACTTCCCTCCAAGGTTGTGGTATGTACCCTAGCGTGTAACTTGCCCTAAAAAGCTCGATTAGCGGAGTTATTATGATCTCCACGCTGTTTTGCAACAGAGCGGGGAAGATGCCGTCTACTCCGGGAGCTTTAAATGGCTCAAAGGATTCTATCGCCCATTTTACTTTGTCCATGTCAAAGATGACTCCCGATAAACTGCGAGCCCGGCTTACGGGAACCCGTTGGGGCCTCGCAGTTGGGCAAGGGTCACCATCAGACAGTACGGACCCTGGCAAATGGGTCTGAAGCAGCAACTTTAATGTTTCTTCAGGACCTTCAGTATACGAACCGTCTGGTCTCAAAAGAAGGCCGACCCCGTTTGCTGAGTCTTTGGAAAGGGCTTTGTGAAGGCGCGCCGCTGCCGGTAGCGACTGAATGCTCTCGCAATGTCTTTTCCAGCATTCTCGTTTGGAATGCCTAATGAGTTTGTTGTACTCGGTGACAGCAGTTCAGTACTCATCCCACCTATTGGAGCGCTTGGCTTTGTTGAAAATCCTCCTAACTTTAGCTCGCTTGCGGGCCAATTCCTCGTTCCACCAGGGTACTTTACGCCCCGACTCCACCGAACGTGAAACGGTACTATCTCTGTAGGAGGAAGTTAAAATTTCATTGAGCTCTTCAGCAGCAATCTCAATTTCCCCTGTAGTGCTTATGGGGCTGACCAGTAGTTCCGCTTTGGAGCTAACTAGTTCACGGAATATAATCCAGTTAGTTTTCCTTGGACAAAAAGTATCCGAGCGAATGTCAGATTGTTCTAGGATGTCAAATCTGATGTGTCTATGATCTGAAAGAGACACTTCGTCCGACACGTGCCAGTTCGCAATGAACCTGGAGAAGAAACCGCTAGCAAGGGTAATGTCGAGTACCTCTGCCCTTGCCGCAGTGACAAAGGTAGGTTTGCACCCCCTGTTCAGGACGTTCACATGTTTACACATAAGATAGTCAAGAAGGCGCTTACTTCTATCGTTGATGTCGCTGCTACTCCACACCGTCTGGTGTGCGTTTGCATCGCAACCGATCACATAATGCCGGTTAGTACGTCGACAGAAGCCGACGAGCTACTGGACCTCGAGTGGTGAAATCTCAGCATTGTCAGATGGGAAGTAGGCAGACGCAACTACCACTTTCTGACGACCGTTGAGCGTGGATTCTTCCACCAATGCTGCAGCTAGATCTCTGGAAATAAAATTGGTTAGTGGCAAATAGTTGACGCATTTGTCGATCAGAAGCGCCGCACGCGGACAACCCGCTAACCTGTCATAAATCAACTTACCAGTTGTTGTGTTTAGACCACAAATTCGGCCACGGGCCAACCATGGCTCTTGAATAAGCGCAATGGTGGCCTGTTTATCGGCGAATAACCTGCACACAGTAGCCGATGCTCCTATTGCGTGATGCAGGTTCGCTTGAAGCACCTTAATGGCGCTCATGGTCCTGCGAGGATAGCGAGCGTTGGACAAGGCACTTTTGCTTGCCCTGTCGGGACCTGTTTCCTCCGTCCCCCTTTCCTTGACGCTCCCTTCGGTGAGAGCCGCTGAGGTTCCTTGGGGTATTAGCAGCACGAGGACTAAACGGGTTACTGCCCGTATCGATGGTGTGCCTTGACGGACATTGACCGCTGGCGGCACAGGTTTTGCGGCACTTAACGCTGCGCGATGAGTACTAGATGCGCTACTGGTAGATGGTGTAATTGCATCTATGGTGAATGTCGAGTTGCCGTCGGTGTCGACAGGCCCCACGTTGGTTAAGATTGGGTCCACCGCAACCTTAGGATCAGGTTCGCCTGCGGTGGGTGGGGCAAATTTGCGCGCAACTTGTTTATTGGAGAAAGACGCCTTATCCACATTAGAACGCTTGCACTTGCCCAGATTGAGCGTGACGTGCGTGAAGCGATAGGCAATTTTACCTTTGCGCTCCAGCAACCGCTCCATCGAGGCGTCGTCCACTGGCAAGACGAGGTGAAGGGAGTCCTTATTTACCCCCCTATTTATGACCCTCCAATTTTCGGTTGGAAGGCGATTTTGAGCTCCAATTGATCCAATGACTCTTTCATTGGAGAGCGTAGAGCTGTGGGGAAAATAGCCACGTATAACGTGTGGACGAGGGAAGTCCTTTTCCTCCACAAGTGAAATGAATGTAGATGGTTTTGATCTGACGATGGATCGCCACAAAATAGTTGACGATGTCAGCTCGCACACACACTACGATTTTCGTGCGATGCGACAACGAATGACAATTCAAAAATATTGGTTATTATTACGTTTTCACTATACGCAGAAGTCCAGTTCTGCATTGCAAGTCTAATGCCCTAACCAGATTGAACGCAGAATGCAGCAGCAGCGGCAGAAGCAACAACAACAAGTAGATCTGTCATCGCCACTGTGTCACCGCGACAGATCTACCTGTTGTTGTTGTTGCTTCTGCCGCTGCTGCTGCTTTCTGCGTTCAATCTGGTTAGGGCCTAAAATTAGTACCAAAACTAGCTAATGCGACATGTTTATATCGTCGTGAGTTAGCTCGAATCAAAGGGCGGCTGTTCGACAAAATTTTTGAATACATTTTCAGTGACGTTCACACATACTATGAAATATACTACACACCAACAAAAATCAGAAAGGCGTAGGCGACGTTTCTTTTTTGGGAGCATTGATTTGGCGCGTAATTGAATTAAATTATCGGCGAAAATTTGTCTATTCAAAATACGCAAGGTTATGATAATCGCAGTTGTATTGTATAATTGTGTGACTATAGTTACTTTCTCGTATAACAACCATAAGTCATTCCTGCCACAAAGATATATTTATTGTATCTTTGGAGTGTTTTCATCGTGACTACATTGACTAGTATTTTTTTTTAATGGATTTTAACAAAAGTCCATGACTTAATTCATTCTGGTCCGCGTCCAAAATGGTGTAAAATACCGCATTCTTACTTAGGCGGCTATTACACTATAAAAGTTCTTTGAAAATAGCTCTCATAAAAGATATTTGTAAAAGAACTTTTATAGTGTAATAGCCGCCTAATGCCAAATTGTTAGTTTTCCGGTTGATTTAGTATGGATTGACTTTTCAAACTAAGTACTAAATTTAACCCGGTCCGAGAATTCCCCGCTATCAAAAAAAGCTAGATTGAGGACTAATGCGAAAGTGGTGACATTAAAATTGTATGTGTTTGACAGTTTCAGAGTGGATTACATACAAAATGGTTTGAAGGTTTTGACTGACATTTTATTGCAATGAAAGTTCCATGTATTCAGTACAAATGCACCACCACCTGTATCTAAGGCTCTAAGTCGGGCTGTCACGCCCCGATGATGATGAGTACAAATGCACACACAAGCTCCTACCATTTGCTTCGATACTGATTTGATGAACGATGTTATCAATAACTCTCTATTTTGCATATCATCATCATCGAGGTGCAACAGCCCGACGTCGGACTCGGTCCGGTCGGGTTTTGTATAGGCTAGATATTTCCAACGCGCCTATTTGATTCGTTGGATCATTGTCTGATTATTTATTTAATGGAACTAATCATTATTTTTTCTGAGAGCCCTTTTTTATTTGTGCGGGAATTTTTACATGTGCATATTTTTAGGCGATTACTAACCAGATCCAAATTTATCCTGTACAACCACCCTGAGGAGAATTCTGTCTATCCGGATAGAGAGAATTCTCCTACAAAGCATAAAACCATTATGTTTCGTCACAAGTGCGACTACACTGTATTTGTTCTGGCTTGGCGGCAGTGGCAACATAATACGGAATAAGCTTTTCGGGCGACGACCATCGACCTGCTAACATTTAACATCGACATAACAACATTTTGATTACATACATATTTGGTTATGTGAGGAAATATATATTATGTGAGGAAATATATATTTCCTCACATAGATCTAGGGACGCGGGAGCGTCCCGCCCCGCCAAAGAAAAAAAAAATCGAAAAAAAAAGAAAAAGTGACCAAGACTATGTTTACGCGACACAACAAGTACGGGTTTTCGGACCTCTGTAGCTCCAGCCCCGGATGCTTGTTCGAGCTCAAATTCGGTATGGTCATTGTCTCTGGTCATCTTACGAAGTGCTGCAAATTTGATTCCGATGCAAGGAAAAACACCCGAGATATGTTCTGTTGTTCTCGTTGTTCTTTGACCGGTCTCAGCCTCGTAGGGAGCGTATCGAGGTCTGCTTTCTTTTCTCACGGATTGACTGTGTCCCAAGGGTGTGCATAGGCTATCATTTGCTCTGATCCGTGCAGTAGATAAAAAGATACATCCAAAAATGTGAAATTTTAAAGTAGAGTTTCTCGCTTAAGTCTTTTTGATAATTTAAATGCGACACAGAAAATCACTCGCAGAGATCGCATGCCGACGGGGAGAGACGCAAACACTTGATTATGTGAGTAGTGACGACGACGGATGCAAAAGTCCGTGCGCTCGTCGGGTGAGGAGAACCATACGAGTTCATGGTTGTGGGCGTGGCTTGTGGCAAGTGCATGAATGAAAAGTGTGTCATGAAAAAATTGAAACTGAATGTTTATGGCTGCATCTTAGGATGTCCGGAAAGAAAAAACATGCTGTGTGGTATATGATTTAGGTAGTTTCATTTATGGCATATGAGATATGAATTATGATGTAAGATGATTTTTTTCCAATGTGTGGAAGATGGAAAGCGATGTCTAGGCAAGATGGGTATCACATGACTAGAGGTGATGAGGCGAATGCAGTAGACTGTTAAAGGTATTTTGATTCCTTTGGGCAGGAAAAAAGATGTTCTTGGCAAGGAAGCGATATCTAGGCAAGATGAGTATGATATTATCGGGGGTGATGAGGCGAATGCAGTAAACTACTGTTAAAGGCACTTTGAGTCCTTTGAACTAGAAAAATGATATTCTTGGCAAGAAAACTATTTGCCCCAAATGGGTAACCTGAGTGGACTCATAGTCCGGCACGTAAATCCCCTTTTTTAACGAAGACTACCGCATTCAGTAAGAATCAAACCGGAGCCCAATGTATAGAAGGCGAACGTGCTTACCGTTGTGCCATCTGGATTACTACTACTACTATGCAAAAAGATGTGATATCTCCCAAAAACAACTCTGTTGTAAAAAAAATCCCCCTCAAGAAAAACTCCTCAGCCGTAAAAAGGATTGATATGAACACAATACCGCCAAAGTACTCGTAGCTTCGCGCCTCGCTCTAGGGTATGCATATTGAACGCTGATTGCAATAGTTAATTTCTTTCAACGCGGTTTGGCGGGGAGCTTCCATTAAATAAAATTAGTTGAACAATCTGAATAAGAACGCAGTAGAAAATAGTCTATTATTCACTTCTGGTCTGAAGTGCATTTTTAGTCTTTTGTAAGGCGGGGGCTTTACAACGAGATCCGGGCGAGAAGCCAATAATACTTGGCAAAAGAGCTTAAAGCATGATCCGCACGCAACTACTTATCCATAAATTTGTCAGAGCGACATCGTTGTCATTATCACTGTCATTTTGTCATTAAAGTATTATTCGCTTCCCATCTTCCACACATTGGAAAAAATCATCTTACATCATAATTCATATCTCATATGCCATAAATGAAACTACCTAAATCATACCACACAGCATGTTTTTTTCTTTCCGGACATCCTAAGATGCAGCCATAAACATTCAGTTTCAATTTTTTCATGACACACTTTCCATTCATGCATTTGCCACAAACCACGCCCACAACCATGAACTCGTATGGTTCTCCTCACCCGACGAGCGCACGGACTTTTGCATCCGTCGTCGTCACTACTCACATAATCAAGTGTTTGCGTCTCTCCCCGTCGGCATGCGATCTCTGCGAGTGATTTTCTGTGTCGCATTTAAATTATCAAAAAGACTTAAGCGAGAAACTCTACTTTAAAATTTCACATTTTTGGATGTATCTTTTTATCTACTGCACGAATCAGAGCAAATGATAGCCTATGCACACCCTTGGGACACAGTCAATCCGTGAGAAAAGAAAGCAGACCTCGATACGCTTCCTACGAGGCTGTAGACCGGTCAAAGAACAACGAGAACAATAAGAACTACAAGAACAAGAAAAATTTGAAAAATAGCCATTTTCAAATTATCATATCTCGGGTGTTTTTCCTTGTATCGGGATCAAATGCAGCACTTCGTAAGATGACCAGAGACAATGATCGTCCCAAATTTGAGCTCGAACAAGCATCCGGGGCTGGAGCTACAGAGGTCCGAAAACCCGTACTTGTTGTGTCGCGTAAACATAGTCTTGGTCACTTTTCCATTTTTTTTTTTTTTCGATTTTTTTTTTCTTTGGCGGGGCGGGACGCTCCCGCGTCCCTAGATCGGAAAACACGCACACACATTAAGAGCAAATGTGGAGCGAGCATATATATCACGTAATGTGGACAACATGTTTAGAGAAGCTTGGTGGCTGGTCGGTTGGTCCACGAGGCTTCCACACGGTGGTCTCGAGTTCGGTTCTCCGTTTAGACTTCTTTCTTTTTTTTTACCCCTTTTTTTGATTTTATTTTATGGTTCGTGGAAAATTTGTAACTGCACGGGCATAAAACATTCAAAGCCCTATTCAATCGAACCAAATGGAGAGGCGAGATTTCAAAAAAACGAAATTTTGTGCGTACACATTCGGGAAGCAATTGAAGACAAGACAATAAGATGAGCCGTGACGCCGAAATTCTACCACATAATAAAGCCGGCGACCAGCAATGGAAACCCGCTGAGTTTTAGAGAGTGGCTTCCCATTGTCGGCAAGGCGAGAATCACGGTTGCCGGGTGTACAAATTTAACAGTTGATTCTCATATAATCCACCACATTTCGATAATATTTTGGTATGCAATCTTAAAACATTCAAGTATATGATTACTTCGTTCCACAGTAAGTGCGAATGTGAAGTGAACCTATATGGTACTATAAAGCATAGAGCCCCGTGGCTCACTGCTCTATTATAGCATTTGGCTCCGGAGTCCCCGGGTTCGGTCCCGACTGGGAGGGGCGATTCGACCTCTCTTTTTTTCAATAATCTTGCTACGTTTTGTAACGAACATTTTTAGTTCGTATGTAGTATCTCATTGGCGCTGGCGATGCTATTGTGATGTTATATTATAATCGTCCATTTTATTCAAAGTCTTATACCTGTCCTTTCGCAATTCTGCAAAAGTATAATGGCACACGAAATGCCGATCTTAGTTCCAATAAAAGACTAGAGTTAAGTCTTTTGTTGAATGCTGCAATATGTTTTATTCGTGGAAGATATAAAATAATACTTAACTTCTATCTACACTTTCACTGCTTATATACTAATCAATGACATACTTTCTTACTTCTTAGTCATTGGCCACGTTTAGACCGTGGAACTAAAAGGCGATTTAACTAAATCATTTTAGTGTTAGTACTTGTTGATGGAGTGTTTATACCGACCATACGGAGAGGTACTTCTTCTTCTTCTTTCTCCGTTGACAGCACAGATAAATTTTACAGATATAAATTTTACGACAGAAAAATACTTTTTCCTGCCCGTGATCATGCACTGCTTTCCTGAAATTGCAAACAAAGCAAACGCCGAACAAAAAAAAACGACAACAAAGGAAACGTCAATCACCAAGTCAACATAGCGATGACAGCGACATAGTCCCAATTTTGTTAGTCCAGTTCCGCATCGCAAGTAGAGATAAGCCAAGTCCAAAACTAACTAAATCGATACGTTTATATCGTCGAGAGTTAGATCGATTTAGTTAGATCTCGAAGATAGTCCCGCGGTCTAAACGTAGTGATTATCACATGCCCATGATTCACCGTGAGAATTCAATTCAAATATTCTACATTCAAATGTTCTACATAACAAATGACCAAAGTACAATGTTCTTGCAAAGAAATGCAATGCGATTCTTCTCATGTTACATCCGTAAACAATACGGTTGATCGCGTGCTTTAAGTATGTTATGTTTGTAACTCGTACTGAGTGTACAAACATACATATGATGTTTACAAAATAGATACATTGAGATGGTCATAATGGGCGCGGTCCTGGAAGCCTTCTGATGTAGATCTGACTTTTCTGTTTTCTCCTCTATGTGCTTCCCCCTCCAGTAAATTTAGTACAGACAACTGTCAATTTTTGGATCTGAGAAATATTCCCACAGACGGCATACATGGCCGTCTTGTCAAAAAATATCTGTCAAGTTTTTAATTTCAAAATGGAAAATTTAGTTATTGCGGAATTATTGGATGATTTCGGTGATATCCAAATTGTAAATAGTGCGCGTTGCCATGGATAACAACATGACAAACGATTGGAGTTTGTTGGACGGGATTGAGCGCGAAAACCGACCCAGAAATGCAACTATTTCGAACAAACAGTTCCCCGAAACGGCGACTTCCTATTCAAGGAGCGGGTTTGTAGGCTAAAGGCGCAGCAAACTACCACTAAACACTTCGCAACACGTCCTGCACGCTGGCTAACGGATGACTGGCTATGTTGTTTTGGTGACAGAGGCGCCGGTGACATCTGAGAACTGTCAAAATTGCTGATTTTAGAAATTGACCGGAAAAATATTCAGATCCAGAGGGGAAATTGTCAGATCCAAAAGTGACAGTTGTCTGTACTAAATTTACCGGAGGGGAAAGCAAACGGAGGAGAATTTGGGAATTGTCAAACCCTGATCCGCTCGCAGGAACGCAGCCAATGTTGTTTTGGTCATTTGATATCATGCTGGGTGATATCTCACCACACCCCTGGGGTAAAAAGAGTGTTGCGTAATATTGTCAAATATGTTCGTAACACTATGTTGTTATACTGTGGATCATGTGCTTTACGTGTAACAGGAAATTTTAATTTTTTTTTTAACCTAATATTTTAATTATTTAGCATTATATTCTCTTAATAGTAATATTTTTGGTAATGTAAAATAATAATTAGTCAATATTCTAGTTTACATTCTTTTGAACAATTTTAAATTATTATTGTGTATTTCCTTATGCTTACTATTAATGTCAATTACAGTATTAACTCCTTTTCGTTCTAGTACCATGTAGGGTCCAATAAATGGTTCCCAACTAGTATTTTTGGTTACCATCACGTAACCTCTTATCCAGTTTTTCCTTTTAAAGTAGCAATTACGGTGACTCGGCTCGTAATAGGGTAAATGTTGGCACCAATATGTCACTAAAATGGGGAATGAACCTATTAGTGATTGTGACTCTTTTGCCACAAGCCTTGTGTCGTCTCTTGGGACGTCCGAAACTTATACCGGGTATACCCCAAGACGTACCTGGTACTTTATTTTATACCATTTTCCAATAGAAATGTGAATGTGTAAGTTAGGAAGGCGAATGCAATTCAGTAAACGTAATTACTAATGAACTGTTTCCTATAAACATGTTAAGTTGTGTTGTTGGCCCTAACATGTATGCTATCCCAGCTGTACAGAATGTAATGTTCGCTGAAAATCCTTTGCCGATGAATTCCAATTGGCCCCTTTACTAGGATTAATGAACGGGAAATTTTTAGAGTATTCTTGATTGGCGACTGTACTCGTTGAATTCCAAATGACAAATGTCCAAAAATGAATGCAATCCCGATATCCTCCGCAAGTGCAATTTAGGTTTTCCAGTTTGAATAAAATTCACTTTAATCCGTATAATTCAACTATTTATTTTAAAGCAACACCTAGTGACTTCGTAGACTACTCGAACAAGAATGATTCGCAAATTCAAGTTTGACAGACCGTTTAACAATTCTATTCCAGACAATGATAACAGTAACTATATAGTTGGAGACATTCCAGTGTCCCATGTAAATAAATTTGACGACTGTTTACACTAAAATTCAAAGCGCGGTAACAATTCAAACGTTTCTTTTTTCATTGAAAAAATACTAATAACAATTTTATTAATTTGATTAATTATGCATTCTAATTTTAGGTAATCGAGGTGTTAGATGGATGATTTCACTAATTAGTCCAATTCGCAAGATGTTTTGGGGTTTCTTTTCGTATTTTTCAGGTGATGATCGACGACGTTGGATTGTATTTGATTTTTGTTGGTGCAATCACGAACATTCTCCCCCCCGCTGGGATGCATGTATCCCAGGATATGTTTTAGCAGTGCTTCTTCGGGGTAATGTATTTCGTTGTCTCGATCGGTACACGTCCCTCCGGTTATTATTCGACATTGCTCCGCCGGACGATTCCGGGAGTTAGGCAGGGTAAAGTTCAAGCAACATATGTTGCCTGTTTACCTCCACCTATCCCATTGACTGATGATATGATATTCGTACTGGTGAGAAACATGGATATGGAGTTGGATAGTGGAGGTAGGACTGGTGGAAGGTTTGTGCCATTTTTGTTTAATGTTCATTACAAGGGAGTAACGCGATTTTTGTAATATTTCGTTTAAAGTCCGAACCATTTCTCGTTACAGTTACTACGCGCACCAAACCATCATTGCCCGGATGCAATGTAATAATTTTTGCCAAGGGCCATTTATACGCGGGGAGTCGTTCATCTTTAATTAGACATATGTCGCCGATTCGCGGTTCCGATCGACGCGAAAACCATTTTGGACGCTGTTGAAGACGGGACAAATATTCCTTCGACCATCGCTTCCAAAACATTTGCGACAGCCGTTGTGTGAGCTGCCATCGAGATAAATAATTTTCCTTCACGTCCAGTAAGTGTGGTTCCGGGATGCTCAACAAAGTATCTCCGATTAGAAAATGGGCGGGTGTCAAGGCGGATGCTTCGGATGATTCGTCGTGGATTTGGCATAAGGGTCGCGAATTAAGACAGGCTTCAATTTGAGTGGTGGTAGTGCATAATTCTTCAAAGGTAAGAATAACATTCCCAAGGGTTTTCCGCAGATGCAACTTCATTGATTTGACGCCTGCCTCCCACAGTCCGCCAAAGTGGGGAGATGCTGGGGGATTGAAATGCCAGTTTATACGCTCATTTTCCGCATATTCCGCAATTCGCTGATTGGCCTTAACAATTCGCAGTATTTCGGCGTTTGCTCCCACAAAATTCGTTCCCAAGTCACTGTAGACGTCCGTGCTTAGGCCTCGTCTTGACACGAAACGACGAAACGCTCCCAAGAAAGCCTCAGTTGTTAAGTCATTAACAACTTCAATGTGGACAGCTTTTACTGCTAGACATACGAAGATTGCGATGTATCCCTTATGAATACGAGCTCCTCTACCTTTTCTGTCTTTGATGTTAACTGGGCCGCAGTAATCTACCCCAACGTGTGTGAATGGGCGCGACATATTTACTCTTGGAGCCGGTAAACTTCCCATAAGCTGTGTTGCTGTCTGTGCCTTGATTTTATAGCATTTGACGCAATTGTGTATGCATTTCTTAACTAAATTACGAGCATCAAGTATCCAAAATTTCTTTCGTAGTGATGCAAGCATAAGTTGTATATCTCCGTGCATGGTTGTTAGATGGGTATGTTCGATCAGTAGTTTGCTGAGATTGCTATTTTTGGGTAAAATTATGGGGAACTTTTCATCAAAGCTCATGTTGGCGTAAACTAGACGTCCACCCAATCGCATAATTCCGTCACCGTCCAAAAATGGGTTGAGTCCAATTAAATTGCTGCTTCTGCTGATAGGTTGTTCACTCCTTAGCGATTGTAGTTCTGCCGTAAATTCTGTTTTTTGGACGAACAAGATCAATAGATTCATGGAAGCATCCAGTTCCTGCACTGATAAAAAACTGCGGTTTATATTGCATTTCTTGACAGCTTGGCAAAATCGTTGGCAATATGAGAGAACTCTTATTAAACGATTAAGTGTTGAATATTTGCAAATAAGCTCGTCGAGCCACAATTCCTTCAAATGTGTATTGTGGCAAAGTAGTTTTGCGCAACGATTTATTTCTAACTCGGTAGATTCGACCTTCTCATCGGTTGGCCATTCCTCCTTCGAACATCGTAGCCAATTCGGACCATTCCACCAAAGACTATTATTGACGAGTTTTGCAGTCTCCGAACCACGTGAGGCGAGATCGGCAGGGTTCGACTTTGTTGGTACATATCTCCATGGTATATTCGGTGCATTCTCCAATATTTGACATGTGCGATTCGAAACAAACACCGTCCATCTGCTGGGATGTGCACGTAGCCATGATAGCACAATTTTCGAGTCCGTCCATAAAGTTGTTCGAGACAGCTTCTCCTCTCTACTGAATGTTGTTAATAGAGACTTGATCACCTTTGATAAAAGTAACGCACCACACAGCTCCAATCGAGGAATCGTCATCGGTTTGATGGGTGCAACCTTCGTCTTTGATATTATCAAGTGTGATTTCACATCAGCGCCGACTTTGCTAACGCAGTAAACCGCTATCCCATATGCTTCTTTTGATGCATCACTAAAGCCATGAAGCTCGATTTCGCTTGCATCTTCAGTTATAATCCATCGAGGTATCTTGATTGATTCTACCGCTGAGAAGTCGTTTCGCAATTGCTCCCATTGTTGTAATAAATCATCGGGCAAATTTTCGTCCCAGTCGTAACCTCGCATCCAGAGTGTCTGCATCCAACATTTAGCACGTACGATGATAGGGGATATCCACCCGAGAGGATCATACAGTTTTGCGATATCTGATAAGACAGATCGCTTAGTGTGACAACTATTGCTCTGAAGATTGTAGCGATAAGAAAGTGTGTCAGAAGACGGATGCCAAAGAATTCCGAGGGATTTATGACCTTGATCCAACTTCAAATCCATACTGCTTGAACTTTCTACATCTTCCATTGGGATATCTCTCAGTATACCTGGATCATTCGATACCCACTTGCGTAAATGGAAACCACCAGATTCTAAAACGCTGTTCAGCTCTCTAATCATGTTTAGAGCTTCAGATTGAGTGCTTGCTCCGGACATTACATCATCCACATAGAAATCGTTCTTTATGGTGGCAGCTGCATTAGAAAAATATGTTTCGTTCTCATCCGCTAATTGTTGAAGTGTGCGGATAGCCAAATAGGGAGCACTAGTCACACCAAAAATCACTGTGTTGAAACGATATTCTTGGATTGGATCTTGAGAGTCGAATCTCCATAGTATACGTTGATAATCCCGATCCTGATTATGCATTCGTATTTGTAGATACATTTTTTTAATATCTGCGATAAAGGCGTACCGCTTCAATCTCCAGTTATTAATAATAGACACAGTATCGTTTTGGATTGATGGTCCAGTTAGCAAAACATCATTCAATGAAATGCCAGTTGACGTTTTGCGCGAAGCATCGAAGACAATTCTAGTTCTGGTTGTAGAACTATCCTTTTGCACCGCGTGATGCGGTAAATAATGTGGCTTACAATTTGTATTCGAGTCACCATTTTTGACGTGAGACAAATAATCATTATCAATGTATTCCTGTATACATTTTGAATATTCCGATTTTAGAAGAGGATCACGACGAAATTTTCGTTCCAAATTTGCTAAACTTGTCTCTGCCGAGAATCTGGATTCCCCTAGTTGTTGTTTTGATTCGTCTTTTTTGAAGGGCAAACGTACGCTAAATCTCCCTGAATCCAACCGCGTTGTTGTAGATTTATAAAACTCTTCGCACCGAGCATCTTCGAGGTTGATTATTTTGAGGTTAGGTGGTTCCTCAACCTTCCAAAAACGTTCCAGCAAATTTTCCAATGATGTTTGATGCTCCACTTCGATTGTAAATGACTGTATTGACATGGTTTCGCTATGAGGGATGACTCCAGAAAGTATCCATCCGAGCTTTGTACGTTGCAGAAGTAGACCGTCAAAAAGTAGTTCGGATTGTGGCATCATCAATTTGCCGTAAATATCAGCACCGAGAATTAAGTCAATTCGTCCAGGAGTATTATAGTGGGCATCAGCTAGACGTACTTTTTTCAAACTAGGATGTTGAATAACATGTTCGCGACGGGATGGTAACAAATTGGTTAGCTTTGGCAATACGAATGCTTTAAAACTGATTTCCTCGTTCTCCAGTGTGGCCATAGTAGCTTCAACAAAACCTTTGGCTCGTGTAGATCCTGATGCTCCAATACCGGTTATAAGTGTGTTGCCTGTATATTTTTTCAATTCTAACTGCTGCGCTGCATCCTCGGTAATAAAGGAAGCTTGGGACCCTTGATCCAGTAGGGCTCTTAGTTTTATGATTCCACTTCTTCCGTTTATCTTAACCCAAGCAGTTGCTAATAAAACAGCATCCGACACAACTCCACTCAAGGAGTTTAAGGAGTTCGAGTTGGTGGGCACAAATATCTCCGCTGAACTGGATAGACTAGATGTTGGAGCATTTGTTTCAGTGACGTTGGTGTTCCGATGTAGCATAGTATGGTGCAGACCTTTACACTTAAAGCATCTAGAAGAGCTAGGGCAATTTGACGCCATATGGCCCCTTCCTAGGCAGTTCAAACAAAGCCGATGTTTTTTTGCCATATTGAAACGTTGTATGGTATTAGCCTTAGTGAATTTGGAACACATTCGTAGCTTGTGAGCTTGTCCGCATTCACAGCATGTTGTTATCGTATTAGCATGATGAGTTTGTATTTTCCGGTTATTATTGTTCGTCGGTTGAGTACTAGTAGCCTCTAACGTACGGAAACGGGTCTGCAAAAATTGCCGCAAATCTTCTAAAGACAATAATTCTGCCTTTGTTGCCTGTTGTTGCTCCCATAGTGCTCGAGTGGGAACCGGGAGTTTTTGCACTGCCAAATAGACGACGATAGTATGCCACAAGTTTTTTATTTCCATTGCTTCCAAAAGTTGAACCGACTCCATCGTCCTGTCGAGTAATGCCTTGATGGATGATGATGACTCCGTCACCTCTTCATGACCAACTATAGTCTTAAGTTGCGCGTTGACAATGACGTTCGGGTTGTCGTACCTTTCTATTAAGGTTTTCCATGCTAACTCCAAATTGTTTTCGGTTATTGGGTACGCCTTCAAAAGATTTGCTGCCTCCCCCTTTAAACTGCACTTAAGGTAGTGTAGCTTTTCTACATTACTAATGCCCTCTTTATGATAAATTAAAGAGCAGAATAGATCTTTAAACGATATCCAACTAGAGTAATCCCCGTCGAAAGTCGGCAACTCTATCCGTGGTAACCTGACGTCGTTGCTGCGGGTGTTGGGTTTGGTGTCATCCTTGCTCGCAAGTTGCGCTGCGTTGTCTAACTCAAGTTGCGCTGATTTGGCTAACTCAGATGTAAGGTCATCCACATCAATCAAGAAGTCCATACACAATTCATTAAAGGCCATATACTTCTTTTCCTTAAAATAAGGATGTTCATATTCCGCGTCCGCGCCAGTTAGTTTATCCAAAATGAGACGATGCGTACAGGAATGCTTTTGCTGAAGATCCTCCAATTTGCCCCGCATACGTGCTAAATAACTACTTGTTTTGCGTGCCCGGGACTCCTTTTTATAATTAGTGCGGGTACGCACCAATTCATCAAAGTGCATTTGTTGCTCTTTAATTAAACGCTCCATTATTCGTATATAACGGAAGAAACAAAGCCCATATATTGATTATAGTGCCGAGACCGCTTTATATAACTGATTTTAGAAACTATCCTTTAGCTATTGAGCCCTTCTCCGAATAGAAGGCTATCAATCCATAAAAGAAGTTTCTGCGACGAAAAAAGCACTACGGACTCCCAATAGTCATCACCATGAACGATAACTAATAAATTGTTCGATATAAAATTCCTCCCCGTGTGGAAGATATTTGTGAATTGACCGACATAAATTTCGAATACTTATCCTCCCCGTGTGGAAGACAGGTTGTAGTTGTTCAGGACATAAACTCCCAAAAAAACTGTTCGATTAACAGCTATAAAAGTTTAAGTTCTCTCCAATGACCTGTTAGTTAACGGAATTTGAGGCTTTATCACCGTTGATATTAAAAACACTGCAGGCATAACTATCGTAGTACACCTTATTTTTTGAGGACCATTTCCTACATTCCGCATAAAAAATCGCATAAAAAATAGTTTGCAAGCTCATTTACACTACGTGGTTTCATTTGAGCAGCTTCCAGATTAAGAATATGCTCTATGATTAGAGAATTGTTCAACATGAGTTGCCAGTCTCATAACCTCAAATTGCTTGAAAAGCCTCCCGCTTCTATGGAACACATGAAAAAAGTGTATTTCAAGGACCTCGTTGTTCTTCACTCGCGACGTAATACTTTTCTTTCTCTACCGCACTTTTTTTATAAAGGTCAATTCAATGGCACCATGGAAGGAATGAGGATAGGATTGATAAAAGAAAGGAACTCACCGACCTCTTTAATGATAGCTCCACTGCCATCCGGCTCGACGGACCATAAAAATGTACAGAATGTAATGTTCGCTGAAAATCCTTTGCCGATGAATTCCAATTGGCCCCTTTACTAGGATTAATGAACGGGAAATTTTTAGAGTATTCTTGATTGGCGACTGTACTCGTTGAATTCCAAATGACAAATGTCCAAAAATGAATGCAATCCCGATATCCTCCGCAAGTGCAATTTAGGTTTTCCAGTTTGAATAAAATTCACTTTAATCCGTATAATTCAACTATTTATTTTAAAGCAACACCTAGTGACTTCGTAGACTACTCGAACAAGAATGATTCGCAAATTCAAGTTTGACAGACCGTTTAACAATTCTATTCCAGACAATGATAACAGTAACTATATAGTTGGAGACATTCCAGTGTCCCATGTAAATAAATTTGACGACTGTTTACACTAAAATTCAAAGCGCGGTAACAATTCAAACGTTTCTTTTTTCATTGAAAAAATACTAATAACAATTTTATTAATTTGATTAATTATGCATTCTAATTTTAGGTAATCGAGGTGTTAGATGGATGATTTCACTAATTAGTCCAATTCGCAAGATGTTTTGGGGTTTCTTTTCGTATTTTTCAGGTGATGATCGACGACGTTGGATTGTATTTGATTTTTGTTGGTGCAATCACGAACACCAGCCGTTAGATGAAGAAATTATTTACCTCATATTATCATATTAGAAAACTACACGTATTATCTCTTTGGCATACAAATTTGTATGCCAAGTAAATTTCATTGTGAAAGTTGGCATTGTAGTTCGAAAAATTACAACGCCTTTCGAATATTCTTGAAATTTCGAAGTAGAATATGGAAAAAATTATAAAATGAGATTGTTTTTTTTTATAATTTAGGGTTTCCTTGCCTTAAATTGCTGGGTAATAATGCCTATTTGCTTAAACAATAACATAGTGTTCATAATAGTTCAAACATAGCTATTTTTAAAAGCTTTTCGATATTCAATTCTGTAACAGAATTAAAAAGATGGCGATTATTTAGTTTGACACTCTATAGTATCTTCTACTAAAAAATGGTACTTGTAATGAACGAATTCTGATGTACGTCTGACATTTCGGCATTTGTCAGACTGGATTCCACAATTGCATTTATTTCGTCATAATTCGAAATATTTAGTGTATTTCGAATTGTTTCGAGATAAATGCGCTTGTTCTGTTGTCAAATTCCAAAATGTCAGATGTGTGTCAGATATGAACCGGCAGGGCGCCGAAATAATGCATGCGAAATTGTGCATGCACTATTTCGATATGCACTATTTCGGAGGGGCTTGTGTCAAAACGGAACGCGTGCTCGGGTTTTGTTTTGACACAGAGGGAGATGTTGACGGCGTTTTTTTGGCGGGAACGAGGATTTTCGGAGGTTGGTGTGGTGGAGGATGGTAATGTTGTGGCGATTTCGGTGAGGACGTCAATTTCTTTCGCAAAAAAAAACCCTTCAACATTCGTCCGGGAATTGAAAAATCGCTTTTAAACGACCTCGCGCGATATGCGGATAAGTTTCGTGACGCGACCGGTAATTTGTGCGTGTGAAGAGTGGGGAGACGAACGCGCTGTGTGAACATCCGTATTCGGGGGAAATTTTTCTCTGCTTTTTCGCTTTTGAGGAAGTGCCGTGGCTACACATTTTCGTGCACCGTCAAAATTAAAAAAATTCAAGGGGCCGTCCGCGCACCGTTCATAAACGTTTTAACCGAATCCGTGAGGGTGAAGAATTTGCATTCGGCGGAGTTCAAGTGGCCAGCGAACGAAAGTGGCGGCGAAATCGGGGAAGTTGCAAAGGACTACCATCTCCGTGACGGCAGGAGTCGATGAAGAAGAAGAATTATTTTGTCGTTTTGTGAGGTTATCCGGTCAAGAGCGTTGCGAGTGCGTGAGGCAAGGGTGTGTGTGTGTGTGGGGGTGTATGTATGTGGGGGTGCATGCGTGAGGTGAGGGGGTGCTTCCCAGCTCAACGGCGGCGCTGATCGAGTCAGCTCACGGACAGCGGGTGAGTTAAATTTTGTTTTGTGCCGTGTATTGACTTTATTTTCATTTTTCATATTTAAAATGAGAAGTTAAATTATTACCGTGTGTCCCCAAAGCTCCTAATGTAGAGCTTCTCCCCTCTCTCTTTTCGGCTTAGTTTAGTTCGGGGTCTAGAAATTCGAGGCGCGACCTAGACATGGTTGGGAGGGACGCGAGCGCCAGAGCCGCAACATCTTGGCTCTCCGCGGTTCGCGGAAGTTCCAGAGGTGATGATCGACATCCCTCTCGGTGTAGTTGCTATTGTGATTTTCTGCTGTGACACTTCGTCCAGCATGTTATTATCTTTTTTCTCGAAATTTTTCTCGGTCCAAGTGTCGTGTTGTCTCGGGCAGACGCGTGACATTTAAAGTGTCAACGGGTAGGGCCTGAGTTGGTCGTGTACCCACCCCATCACTCCCGTCACTGAGCAAGCCAGCCAGCACGCGTCATTTGACCAACTTAGGTAGGAAGTTTTGACATTTTGATGTTTGACAGGCCTTCACGGCAGCGTCAATTACTTCCGCTCCTGCAACCGTTACATACTTTAAAGTTAAAGTTGCGAACAATTTGTTTTCGCCACCATAAAATTTTCACCTTGGAGTAACAGAAACCATCCATTTGACACTATATAGTTCCCAGAGAGCAGAAGAAGTAGCTTCGGGAACTTTATTGTTTTGAATGTTACTATGAAGTGGTCACGACCACGTACAAGTGCCAACCGGTACAATTTTGTCATAATTGTCGGGGAACATCATTTTACGCGTATCTTGTGTGCCTTAAGTTTTCTTTGTGGATAAAATGGTGTCTTTTAAAGTGGTCGCTACCAAAGAAAAAAATGGCATTATGTTTACTGCTGTTCCTGGTGCATGGGAAAGTAATGTCATATTAAAGTAGCCCCAGCATGCGAATATATCATTCAACCAAAGGGAAAAAATGCGATCCGATGCCAGTAGTGTTCCGGAGGAAGATTGGAACAATTACGATTGTGTCGTTAAGATTTCCGACGTAGAATCATTCCAGGAAGCGCTAGATCTTACTTACTTATGGCTCGTTTACATTTGCCAGTGCACCGGCATGCCTGTAGACTTGTCGACAAGTGCCTTGCGTGTAGCTGCTTGCATGACGTGTGCCAAGTAGGTGTTTACACACACAATTCGAGTTGCAAGTTGGCTGGGATTTTTTCTTGAGCGTCAATTTGATTATCACGTATTTACCATTGCGATATTCAGTTGCAGGCGACATTGATCTTTGATCGTTTTTTGGCGTACCAATGACAGCAAACATATGTTCACAAGTCTACTGGAATGCCTGTAGGAAATCAATTGGCCCGGGAGGCCAGCTACTTGCAAGGCGCCGTGCGGGTTTACTGGCCTGGCAGTTCACAGGCACGGGTGTTTACACATATGCAAGTGACAGCTTGCAAGTTACTTGCAAGGCACTTGCAATGCCTGTAAAATGTACGTACTTGCACGGTCTACTGGGAAGTGTAAACGCTACTTTACTTCTTTGCTGTCAAAACATAAACGAAAATCTAAAAAAAAATGAATTTATTTTGTATTTCTGCAGTCATTCCTGCTGGAACTGAATTATCCTAGTCAATAAACTTTTCTTTATTTTATTTTATTTTTGTACAAATACAAATAAAAAAAAAATAAATAAAATATGGTTTCCATTCTAGAATATTGAGAATCGTTAATGCTTCACGTCGTATGCAACAGTGTCATGAAAACAATTTTTTCGCGATATTTTATAGAAAATAGTTTGCATTTTACTTCGGATACAGAAATCAGTTTGGGTGTGGATTGAATCCCATCAGTTCGATGAATTTCCCTCGGTTCCGTATTATTAATGTCTTCTAGTTGCTTGGACATGGCTTCTATTTGTTTCCCCGAAAGTTTCGTTCGAAAATTGTAGGATCCGTTCACTCAACCGTAGAGACATTTCCTCACAATACCTTGAAAAAAAAATTCATTATTACTCGTAGTTTTAATATTTTATTATCCCCATCTTACCAAGGTCGATTAAATGCAAAGAGTCTGCAACAATTATATCCTCGATCACGTCAATTGGAAGATCGACAAGAGGAGTCCTTTCCTTGTGGTGCTCACTGTGAGTTTGCTTCCGAAATGATGAATCAGTGCGTTTTGCACTGTTTATTTGTGAGAAACTCTTGTGTCTTCCATTTAAATCGAACTCCCCTTCAACCGTACACTTCAAACATCCGAACCGAGTTAAATCCTTTTGTGCCTAAATTAATAACGAGCTAGAATGACATTTTGTAATTTGATATTTGTTTGATTACCTTTTATAAAGCTCCTGGCTGGCGTATCACAAACGAAATATTTTATTCGTATTTTAACAAAGGCTTTATGCAAAACAATTCCATTGCTCAAAATCGTTGAAAGTTCCTCGACAAATACTGCTGAAGTGGTGGTTTCCAACACTTCCATAATATTATTTGAACAATCCTCTTCGACGACGAGACTTTCATATTGATCACTAATTTGGCCGTGTATTTTCTCCGCCGTTACATATGAAATATGATTGTTTTCGTTATCCACTTCAAAGATAAAATGCTCTTGAGAATTATGGGGCCCACTTGTTTCACTTGATTTATTTTTACATATTAGAGAATCTTCTTTTAATCGGGTTTGTTCACCATTTTGTAATGCCCTTTTCACCTTTCTGTAAAAGGTTGTTGAAAATTTATAAGGTTTATGTGTAACACTTTTTATATTTTTTGGCATCTTTTTACGTGCCGCTCAAATGAAATCTATGTTCGAATAATTGCATTTGACAAGAGTCTAACATGAAGTGGCAGATACATTTTTGAAGACTTAGTAGTAACTTTTGGAACTATCCTATGAAGTAATTGGTTCTTTATGGTACCAATTGTAGTAACAAATACTATTTTTTTCATTCGTGAATATTAGCTCCTTTATAGTAGAATTAATGAGAGTAATGCCACGAATTCGCTACCTTAAAAAATACTTTATAGTTTCTTACTAGGTAGTAACCATATTGTGGTGCCCAACACGAAACATTCACCTGCTTTTGTGTAATATATAGTGGCAACATTTTCCTCAAGTCCCAGGTTATGAAAAATCATCACTCTGGAACCATAATAAAATCACAAAATAATGCCACTAAAATGTTCCAACTGCCGCTATGCTGGAACGTTCCACGAGCTACGTTACAGGATTTCTTATGCCGGGTTTCCACCAAAGAAACAGTTTTGAAAAACACTGACAAAAACTGTTTTTCTGAACAAAAACACAAATGTTTTGTGAAAACAGAACAGTTTTGTAAACATTTGTGTCTCTAAAAACTATTTTAGGAAACAAAACACGTTCCCATCGCGAATGGAAAATGTTCTTGTTTTCTAGAACAGATCAAAGGAAAACACATTTGTTCTTGTTTTTTGTCTGGTTGATTGAAACACGCGCTTTTATTTTCTGAGACAGCATCCAAGTATACAATCAGTTGCCATTTTAAAAGTTCAAGTTTTATAACTTTTAGTTTTTTTTTAATTGAGAATTGGCATAATATTTCCGTTTTTTTTTCTGTTTTAGATGTCATTTATTAAAAAAAGCCATAGCTTATTATGAAATCTTCGTTGTCTGACATTTTTTGGTATACATGTTGAACAAGATAAACAGAACTAGAAACAAAACAAGTCTGTCCAATTGAAACAGTTTGTTTACATAAAACAGAACTGTTTTCAGAAAACAAAACTTGTTTCTGTTTTTGTTTTTGAGAACAAAACTGTTTTTGAAAACTGTCTCTTTGGTGGAAACCCGGCATTGCGATGAAGTTGCAACTCTAGCACTAAAAAACGTAGCAGCAACTTCATATAGTGGCTGAGTCGAAAACATTGGTATTTGCTACTTAAAATATTACTTGGGTTTGTCTTGTTTCTTACGGTTTTGGTTTTTTAACAGAACTAGATCGCCTATTTTTATTTCTATTGATAGAATTTTCATGTTTTTCTCTGTTCGCTTTTGTTTTATAATTTCAAAGATTTCTCTAGCCTTACTTAACGCTGTCTGTAGTCGAATTTTTAGTTCGGTTGCATAATTGTCGAGGTCGTATTTTTGTCTAGTCTGTTTTAAAATGTCGTCTGGTAGGTATGGTAATTTACCAAATATTAATTCATAAGGTGTGTAATTGTTATCGATATGTGGTGTAGTATTGTAAGCGAAGGTATAGTAAGGAATCCACTTGTCCCAATCTGAATTTTCTGAAAATGCTAACATGTACTCGTTGAGTACCCTATGGTTACGCTCCAAGGCACCGAAAGATTCATGGTGATATGGGGTCGAAAATATTTATTGTATCCTCAATAATTTACATATTTCCTGTAGTCATTTGTTTGTAAATTCCGTACCTTGGTCGGATTTTAAAATTTTGAAATGGCCGTACTTTAGAATGAAATCATTAACTAGTGCAGTTGCGACTGAAGTTGCTTCTTTTGTTTCTAATGGTGAAGCGAGGACGAACTTTGTAAGGTCGCATTGCATTGTCAATATGTACCTGTACCCATTGGATATGCGTAGTGGTCCTACTATATCGATAGATATTGTCTCAAAACTAGTGGATGGAGTGTCCGTCTTGACCATTCTTCCATTCGTTTTGCGTATTTGTTTGTTTATCTTACAAGTCTCGCAGTCGTTGATATATTTCTTTATCATTTGATTCATGTTTTTCCAACAGTATCGCTGCTTGAGTTTTATTAATGTCTTTCTGATTCCTAAATGACCTCCATGTGGGGTGTCATGGTACTCTTTTATCAGCTCTCGCTGTGTTATAATATCATTTATTCTCTTAGGGGGTTCATATATAATTATGTTTACTTTTGCGCTTTTATTTTGTTGTAACATATTAATTATTCTTTTAAATGCATCTTTGTTTAATACATGGAATATTTCATCTTTGTTAGACAAAGCGAGCTCATGAATATTCCAGTTCAGTACAGTATCCAGTAACTTCTTCATAGTAGATACGTATATCATACTAGAGTTATCGTTACGGATATTCTGAAGCTCATTAACATAGACTGATCTATTGTTAACATTATCGCTACAGTACACGGATATCTCATCCTTTGTATGCATTATTTTACATTTATTTGCGCTTTGCAAAATAAATTTTAATTTCTTTGTATTTCTGACGTCAGATATTGATGTACTATCCCAAACATGAAGTTGATCAGGCTTCTGTTCTGTCTCGGGATGTTTATAATTTTTGTGCGCATTATCATTATTAACGTCGGATTTCTGTTTTGCCGACACACCCCTTGTTATCGCCAAAGTTCTCTTAATTTTTTTGTCGTTGTCAAGTGGAATCATTTTCTTTAAAATATCAGAATTTATTTATAATTCTGGACAATGCATCAGCATTGGTATTGTTTTTACCCTGTTTATAAATGATTTCGAAATCATAATCGCATAAATCAAGTCTTATTCTAGTGAGCTTAGATGACGGGTTTTTGTGTGTAAATAGTGAGACGAGAGGTCTGTGGTCTGTGACTACAATGAACTTTCTACCGTAAAGGTAAGGTCTAAAAAAATTAATTCCCCAGTGTATAGCAAGTAGCTCCTTCTCGATAACTGGCTTGTGTAAATCATGTTTTCCAAGGGATTTACTTGCATATGATATAGGTAGATCAGAACCGATTTCGCCTTGCGACAATACAGCGCCTAATGCATGACTTGATGCATCAGTCGTTAGCACGAACGGTTTGGTAAAGTCTGGGTACTGAAGTATTGGGGGTTGAATGAGTTTATTTTTTTAATGTTTCGAAAGCAATTTGACATTTGTCGTCCCATATGAACGCAGTGTTCTTTTTAAGTAACGAGTTCAGATGTTTAGCTATTTCTGCGAAATTCGGGATGAATCGCCTATAATAGTTACAAAATGCAACGAATCTCCGTACTTCGTCGGCGTTCTTTGGAACTTTACATAAAAAATTAAGTCAACCAATTGACTTTTCCCAGTTTCATTTAAAGTATTGCTGATATACTCAGCTATTTTTATAAATGCGTTGAGTTCTTTTGGCTTCCCTTCAAATAAAGGTATGGTCTTCATTGCTACTTGTATGTCGAAATTCGCCATGTTGCCAAACTTACAGGGCATACGTACTTTACTAATTGATTCTGTCTCCGAGTCCAGCAGTATTGTCAGTTAGGCTAGTCGTGAGAAAATCTCTTAATTTTGTTGTACCTAGTTTGAATCTTGTCTTTAATTCTAAAGTTTTGCAATCGTCTAATAATTTCAATAGCTTATTGAATTCTACTTCTATTTCCTGCAAGCGATCTAACTTTGTTTTGACAGTTTCTAGCTAATATTGTGTGTTTGATCTTTTCTTTATATTTGTTAACCATTGTTCTACCTCATCTATTAAACCCTTTATGGTTTCCATCAATTTTAATAAATTTTCTTAAATATTTGAATAAAAACAAAAGGTATAACTATATATATATATTATTATTATTGTTATAATCATTAAAAAAAATTTTTTTTTCAAACAGTAATATTTCTTGATATTTGCCTTCGCATATATTTTTTGCTATTAGTATCATATAAGTATATTACAACAATAATAATTATGAAGATTATCCATGTACATAACTCCGGCTTGGCTGTACTGCTCGAACATTGTTTGCTCGGTCTGGCTGCTGCAGTTTCCCATTGTTGTTGTCGCCTGTTGTTGTCGTACTTTGGATTTCACTTTTGTGTTCTTTACTGATGATGTTGGTTTTTTCTGGTTCCTACGTCTGTATTCCTCCAAACTTAAAGGAACGGGGCCTGCTGTTGGATCCTCACAAACAGCTTCCCAAAGTGTGGGTTTTCTGTTTCTCTTTGTTACTTCCGGATTTTGAGTCGAAAAAAACCTCTTCCGGGTCGTATTCCAGTGGTGCCGTCTTAACGATTGGTCCTGGTTGGTATTTTGGGGTGTTGGGGCTCCTCGTAATTGCCTCCTCTGTGGGTTTATGTAGCTCCCAAAGTTCCTCGAATCCATACATTTTTAGGTTCTGTGGGTGGCAGGATCGCCGTGTGATGTTATATTATAATCGTCCATTTTATTCAAAGTCTTATACCTGTCCTTTCGCAATTCTGCAAAAGTATAATGGCACACGAAATGCCGATCTTAGTTCCAATAAAAGACTAGAGTTAAGTCTTTTGTTGAATGCTGCCCCAAAGGCTGCAATATGTTTTATTCGTGGAAGATATAAAATTATACTTAACTTCTATCTACACTTTCACTGCTTATATACTAATCAATGACATACTTTCTTACTTCTTAGTCATTATCACATGCCCATGATTCACCGTGAGAATTCAATTCAAATATTCTACATTCAAATGTTCTACATAACAAATGACCAAAGTACAATGTTCTTGCAAAGAAATGCAATGCGATTCTTCTCATGTTACATCCGTAAACAATACGGTTGATCGCGTGCTTTAAGTATGTTATGTTTGTAACTCGTACTGAGTGTACAAACATACATATGATGTTTACAAAATAGATACATTGAGATGGTCATAATGTTGTTTTGGTCATTTGATATCATGCTGGGTGATATCTCACCACACTATAAAGTATAAGACTATTAATAATAAAGGCTAATGGTCGCAGTGAAAAGCATTTTACCGTGCCAGCAAACAATGTGAAGTGAAACAAAGTGTATCAAATTACAAAAAGTTTTACCAAAAATATAACAATGAGCAAAATTTGTGCAGTTCCCAACTGCAAAACCGCGTATCCAAAGCAGTTACATTGCTTTCCACTTTCCACTCAGCTATTATGCTGGGTTTTAAGGCATGTCAGGAAAGAGATGATGCGAACATGACCCCAGTGTCTATTGTGCTATAGATAAAAATTCAACTTCATAGGCAAACTTTCTATAATGCAACGCGGCGTTTGCATATACTCGCATACTTGTAAATATCAAGCGAAGCAACCACCTGAGTCAATTTTAGAAATTTTAGAAAAACTTGGTCAATCGCCTGCAATCTGACAAAAAAATAACGTACGATTGTCAAGACATTACTGTAGTATCTTCTAATATGAGCGAACACAATAAATGGCAGTCTAGTGTGAGACGGCAGGCTACACACACGAAGTTGTATTATTTCTGAAGATTATTACATTGGCGACGAGTTTAGATGCGAATCTCGCGGGTAGTGTGAAAAACTTTAAATTTCATAAAAAAAGGAAAAAATTAAACCTATAATTTTGATGTGATGGGGGGCAAAGACCTTTTCCATAGTCCTCCACGTGGGCGCCCCCTGGTAACGGCAGTGTATCAAATCGCTGACGGCCAATGTCTTAGCGATAAGACAGTTTGGAAAAGGCAGATAGCTGTAGCCTGAATGGCTGACGAACACCTAAGCGTCTCAGGTCTAGTAGGATGGATTGACTTGCGTAGTTGGACCTGCTACATAGTTGTGTGAGCTCCAGCACGTTTATTAAACCATCTGAAGCAGCTATCTCCGAGGCCATCCCCTGAATGGGGTTAAGCGACGTGCTGACAACTCGTCCTTGTAAAAACCACTCCATGTCAAGAAACCTGGAACAAAAGCCTCGGATTGGACGGATCAACAACGACGACCACGCAAACGACTAAAGGATTATTCTTTCGGATCCTGGAATGTACGCTCCCTGAACAAACCGGGGGCCGAAAAGGTCCTCCTTCAACAGGTCGAAAAGTACAAACTGAGCATAACTGCAGTCCAGGAAACAAATTGGCTTGGCAGCGAGATTAATGACAAGAAATCGCACACAATTTTTACAAGTGGCAAACCATCGGGCCGCAAGGAGTTTGGAGTAGCATTTATAGTGAACAATCACCTCAAACCGCATATTACTGACTTCAAACCCATAAATGAACGGCTGTGTGCGATTCGCATCAAGACTCGATTCTTCAATCTCTGGCTCATCAATGTGCATGCCCCCACTGAAGTTAAAGAAGACGCAGTAAAAGACGAGTTCTACGACCGCCTTGAAACTCTCTTCGACTCACTTCCAACAAATTACGTCAAATTGCTGCTGGGAGACTTTAACGCGAAAGTCGGAAATGAAAGTTGGCACCGGGGCACCACTGGAGGCCACAGCCTCCATGAAGAATGTAACGATAACGGCCAGCGACTTATCGACTTCGCATGCAGCAGGAATCTAGTCGTAAGCTCTACGTGTTTCCCGCATCGACGCATTCACAAGCAGACCTGGAAGTCTCCAGACGCACATACCGTCAACCAAATTGACCACGTCCTCATTTGCAGGAGATGGGCGTCTAGTGTCATGGATGTCCGCTCCTATCGAGGAGCAAACTGCGACTCAGATCATCACTTGGTGAAGACGACCTACAGATGTAGAATTTCCTCAGTGCACCAGTCAAGAATCAGCCCTCCCAAAATCTTTGCGGTTGATAAGCTCTTGAGTGATGCTACAGCGGTGGCGTATACTACCGCCCTTGAGGAAAAACTATCACCTATGCTACACAGCATCAGCAACACAGGCGTCCATGGGTTCTGGGAAGAACTCAAGGGTACCATCAAGGATGTCGCAGAGAAGGTCGTGGAATATAAAGCCCGGCGAGCGCGAAATGACTGGTTCGACGAAGAATGCAAAAATTCACTTGACGCGAAAAACGAGGCCTACAGACAATGGATTCAACGAGGAACCAGAGCCAGAAGAGAGAAATATGACGAGCTACGGCGAATATCGAATAGAATAATTAGACGTAAGAAACGTAAATACCTTGACGAGCAGTTGCTGAACATAAACGAAAACTTAGCTAATAGGAACACCAGACAAGCGTACAAACTAGTAAATACAATTAAGAACGGCTACCAACCCAGGACTAGCCTTTGTAAGGACAGGGATGGAAACATCATCAGCGACACCGATGGTATTAACAAACGATGGGCCTCTTATTTTGAAGAGCTTCTAAACCGACCATCTAACATCCCCACACAGGAAGCTCTCGACGATATTGTTGATCTAGGCCCACCCATTCAACCCCCGACAGTAGAGGAAGTTGATCTCGCGTTGCGGTCACTAAAACGAAATAAAGCGCCGGGCGCTGACGAGATTCCAGCTGAACTGCTAAGATTCGGTGGAACGAGTCTAGTTGATGCCATACATCAAATACTCCTGCGAGTATGGGAGAACGAGGAGATCCCAGACGATTGGCGCAGAAGCATCATCTGTCCAATTCATAAAAAGGGAGATAAACTGCGGTGTGAGAATTACAGGGGCATCTCACTAGTTTGTACGTCCTATAAAATTTTGACGAAAATTCTGGAAAATAGAATAAAACCGTAGGCAGAACGAGTCATTGGCGAATATCAAAGCGGTTTCAGACCTGGTTGCTCCACAACCGATCAGCTCTTCTCAGTCAAACTGATACTCCAGAGGTGCTGGGAATACAACGTAAACGTATACCAAATCTTTGTCGACTTCAAGCAGGCATATGACAGTATCGATCGTGGAGTACTGTACAACATCATGCTGCAATTTGGTATACCAGCAAAATTAGTGCGACTGACAAAGATGACGATGACCAACTCCGTGTCACAAGTCAGGATCCAGAATAGACTTACTGATCTATTTGAAACACGCACTGGTTTGAAACAGGGCGATGGACTGGCTCCGACGCTCTTCAACCTAGCACTGGAATACGTTATTCGGGCCATGAATTTGGACAACAGCAAGACGCTACTCATCAAGTCGACACAATTAGCAGCGTACGCCGACGACATCAACATCATGTCCCGAAGATTGGCTGACGCAGAAGAACTTCTGCATACGCTTGATACCGCTGCAAAGGAAGTTGGATTACGTATTAACGAGGGTAAAACTAAAATAATGATGCAATCGGTGACTAGGACACCTGCACAACCAAGCATCAATGTGGGGGACCTCAACATCGAGTTCGTGAACAACTTCATTTACCTGGGTTGCAACCTGTCAAGGGACGCCAACGAAACTGACGAAATCAAGCGACGGATACAGTTAGCTAATAAGACTTTTTTCTCGGTTCTCCCCATAATGAAATCGAAACATGTGCACAGGAACACGAAGCTCCGCGTGTACAAAACCATTATACGACCAGTGCTATGCTATGGCTGCGAAGCATGGACCCTAGCTCAAGCCTCCGAAAACATGCTAGACACTTTCGAACGTAAGATTCTACGGCGAATTTTCGGGGCTGTTTGCGATCGAGATGGATGGCGCATCCGGTACAACCATGAGTTGTATGAAATGTACGATGAGCTGCAAGTCTCGAAAATCGTCAAACTACAACGACTTCAATGGGCAGGGCATGTACAAAGAATGGACGATGATCGCATGCCTAAGAGAGTAATGAATGCAGAACGAGTCGACGGAGCGAGACTGCGAGGACGACCGAGATCTCGTTGGGAGAGCTCAGTAGGTGTGGACGCCGCGCAGCTGCTGGGCTCCCAAAATTGAAGGACGCTGTCACGTGACCGAGATAATTGGAGGACAATGATCCAGGCGGCCAAGGCCCGACGTCGGGCTGTCGCGCCACGATGATGATGATAATTTTGATGTGATAGTGTGGAAAAAAAATAAATTTCCAAGTGTTAGCGTGAAAACAAAAAAAAACAATATATTTGAAAGTAAAGAGTGACTGTGAGTGATCGTGTACCTGATCGTGAGTGATCGTGCACCTGTGAAAAAAAAAACAAATCGCAGTAATGGCAAGTGAGGGTAAGTGTCCGAAGTTGAAAAATCAAATCGTTTGATGGACAAGAATATTGGTTGTGCAACCATACGGTGCGTGTGGAGATGGTAGAGACTGAGTTATTTTGGAATGATTTGTAAGAAAGCTATTTTGAAATATAGCTCCAAATTTGTGAGAAATGGTGCGACTTGAATATTTGCAAGGGAAAAATTGATGCGACTTGAATGTTCGTAAGAGACATATGCAAATTGACGCGACTTTAATGATTGCGAAATTTTAATGTTTGCAGAATTATTGCAAATCAAATGTTTGTAAAAGATTTGAATGCAACTTAAATGATCCGCAAAGTGAAATGGGAACGGGATGCAATTGCAAATTTAAGTTAAGATTGTTCGCAAGAGAGAGAGACATTTGTGAATTGACGCGACTTTAATGATAGCGAAATTTTAAAAATTTACGCGACTTGAATGATTGCGAAATTTTAATATTTTTGACTTGAATGTGAATGTTCGCAAGAGACATATGCAAATTGACGCGACTTTAATGATTGCAAAATTTTAAGAATTTACGCGACTTGAATGATTGCGAAATTTTAATATTTGTCGAATTATTTCGAATTGAGTGTTTGAAAAGATTTGAATGCGACTTTAATGATACGCAAAGTGAAATGAGAAAGGGAAACAATTGAAAATTTAAGTTAAAGATGACTGGTTGCAAATCTAAGTTAAGGATGACTGCTAGTATACAGAGCGTGACATTGAATAGTTAACAATACGAATAAGAAAACAGTCTAAGGATTGTGTTAGATTCATGTCCGTTCATTTTTCCTTATCATGATTTGAAGAACAAACCCTAAGTTTTGTGAACGCAGCAATTGTATCCATAATAAATGATAAAATCAAAGTGGTATGCTACTTGTTTATTTTAGTCTAGAAGTAAACCGGGTACGATAAATGTTTATTCCATTCAAATGTTTATATATACACAGTGGTCTGGCACAATCAGTATTTTTCTTTTCATTCACAATGGTACTATATAAAAGTTTCTGCCGATCGGTGACACGCCGCTAGATATTTTTCCCAGCAACTAACATCTATTATCGTCACTATGATTCGGAAATTTTGTAAATAGGGCACTCACTAAGGCATTATAGTTAGGGTTAAAGGTTGCGTTCGGTACTTGATCGTAAGACCCGTCCGGTTGTTGGGATTTCATGGAAGTACTTTCCTTTCTAGTGCTCTACTCTAACTGAAGAGCAGCCATTGTGTGCGTTCAGAAGGAACTGAGCAACTTCCGCTCAGCGAACATGTTCAGAACGAGCGGGTTCAGAAGTGACTGAGCAACTTCCGCTCGGGTGATCATGATCAAATTTCACCGAGCAAGAAATATTTCTGCTCACTGATCAGTGCTCAGTGCTCAGGTTCTTCTTCTTCTTTTCAACCTCACGCTCATGTTGCGAGTTTCCGAGTTTTGACAGTTATCAAATTGGTTGTTGTGTTTTCGCCGTTTTCGGCTTCTAGTTCTTTGGTTTTCGGGTGGTTATGAATTTGTTTTCTCGTTGTTCGTGATTTTTGTAATGAACAGCGTGGGATTCATGTATTTTCCACTTTTCGGCACTTGACGTCTAAAATTGTCATCGTCAGCTTTCAGCTGGTCGATTGGTCAGCTGGTGAAGTAGCGTTCAGCAGGTGCAGACTCCAAACCGAGCAGCTCCGGAGCAGCTCGCGAGCAGTTGCGGAGCTGCTCGCGAGCGGTTTCTGCTCTTTTGCCACCTTCTGAACGCACTCATTAATAACCAACTTCACTCCTTGGATTGGAAATCGGACATGGCAGAAAGGAATGACATGTCATTTGGCTGTCGGTGCGTGTTGGTGGAGGATGGGGAGCTCCCACTCACAAAAGTGCTAGTGTTTCCAAAAATCATAATAAATTGATAAACGAAAAGGAAAAAAAAGGTAAAACCGCTTAAGCAGTACAGTGAGAGTTTCGCGAGGCCATGATCAAGCGTGGACACCGCCACGTCGTGAGGCAATCCGCGGCCAACACCTTCAGAGTGAAATATTTTGAATATTTGCATAATTGAGCGTGGCGCTGCATGAGGCAATCCGCGGCCAACACCTTCGGAGTGAAATAGTTAAAATAAGATATTAGCTATCTCGGGATTTTTGCATAACTAAGCGTGGAAACCGACGCTGCAGGAGGCAATCCGCGGCCAACACCTTCCGAGTGAAATATTTAGAATATTTTGCATAATTGAGCGTGAAAGTTGGCGCTGCATGAGGCAATCCGCGGCCCACACCTTCAGAGTGAAATATTTAGAATATTTGCATAATTGAGCGTGGAAGCCGGCGCTGCATGAGGCAATCCGCGGCCAACACCTTTCGGAGTGAAATAATTACAATAAGATATTAGCGATCGCGTGATTTTTACATAACTAAGCGTGGAAGCCGACGCTGCAGGAGGCAATCCGCGGCCAACACATTTGTGAATGACATATTTGGAGAAAAAAAAGAAAATATATTATCGCCCGAGCGATTTTTTTTGGCATTATTGAGCGTGAAAGTCGGCGCTGCGCAAGTTAATTCCGGTCCGACGACAACCAGCTGTTCATTCTTTTTGTGGAACCCACAAGAGGGCGAAGGGAATTCAACTGCTGAAAAAAAAGAGAAAAATTGGCATCTGCTTCGCACCGGCAGCCTCAAAAAAAGGAAAAAATTTATTTGTAATTCTTGTTTTTGTTGTTATTGTTTGTAATAAGCCGTAAGCTATAGCATGTGGTTATATAAAGTTGTTAAGATTGATGTTAGATGTAAGCAGGTATACTCGTATACTAAATTCACGTCTGGAGACCCCATTGCAAAGGAAGCAGCACTTCAGTAGCGGTCGCCACCGGAGTTCATGCCATTCACCAACCGCAACAATTCGAAAATATACTCGTGAGTAAAACTGAAACAAAAAGAAAAAAAATTATATGTGTAGGTCCCGGTTGGAATTTAGTATCTGTTTGTAGCTAGGCAAATGTGTGTTTAAAAAAAAAACCTGATAAATAATTTAGTAAAAAAAAAGAACAGAATATTTTTTTTTGTGTTTTCGCGTCGGATAAGATGTTACTAGGCATTAGTGAAGGAACAATAAGCCCTTGTTATGTGTACATATATAATGTTGTTTGTCTAATACGTCATGAAAGGGGGGTGTCTTTGTGTCCGAGGGCCTGTAGCAGTACGCAGCCCCAATCCGGAGTCATGTTTTCTTTTGTTACGCCCGGGACATATTTTTTTTGTGTACTAAGATGCTGGTCTTCCCAGTGCCGGGCTGGTCGGTTTTTTTTTGTTTTCGCTATGTAACCGCTAAGAGACTTGAAGTCTCAAATTATGGGTTCGGCTCTCAAGCTGAATGCCTTTTCCCTTTCAGCGTTGTTCGCTTCTGTGTTTTCGTAGTAATGTGAATTTTGATTTTCTTCTTTTTGTGTAATCGGGCTAATAGCACCTAATAACCGTTTTGGTACAGGCGACCGTCGTCCCGGAATTTGTATTGTACTCCGACCCTCTCCTCACCGAACAGAGCTGCCTGCAAGCAGGTGCTAGTTCCGGTGGTGCGTTCCACATGCACCAGCCATGGTATAATTACAATTACTATACTTGATTATTTTATAGTAATGATTCTGTATACAGAAAGGGAATGGCACAACCCAACATTTCCTCGTTTATCAACGGTCAATTTGTCTGAGATTTCATAACTTAACAAAGAATTTCTATTTAGATTTTTTTTTTGTTTAAATTACAGATTTGTCGAGATTGATCGGTATTGCACTGTTCGAATATACCTTGTATTCTGGAGGAGGAGCTATTGAGTGGCAAGCGTGGCTGAAATCGTTTGAATGGTTTCTTTTGGCTAACACCATTGAAGATGATCACATGAAATATGTGAAACTAATGCATCTGGCGGGTCAAAAGATTCAAGAATTGTACGCCATATTGCCAGTACCAGAACATGTCAGCAAAATTCCACGTGGCCCATTACGAGCGAGTTTTACGCCTCATTTGGGCGAATATGAAATGGCCATAGAAAAACTAAATGATCATTTCCAGCCTAGGAGTTTGAACGATTTGAACTAAGGAAATTATAGCAAAGAGCTGATAAGAAAGTTGCAGTTTTTGCAATGAGACTTCGCAAACAAGCGGAACGGTGCGATTTGGGTGAGAAATTGGAAGAGTATGTGAAGGACCAACTAATTGGAAAGTGCATTTGCCCTAAAATGCGTAAAAAGTTGATAGCACTGGGAGATGCCACACTGGAAATTATTCTTCGTGAAGCGAAAGCACTTGAAGCTGTTCAATAACAAAGCCAAGCATTGCAAGCATTGGGCGATAAGAAACCTGAGACAGTCAAAGCAGCGGATGTAAATAAAAGGTACATTCCTAGTTTAGATTTCGGTTTGTGTCTAAATAGATACTGGGTTGGTGCCAAGGGTTTGACAACCACATATTCACCACATATTAACTGAACTCGAGGGGCACCGAAATAAGCCATAGCGAAATAAGGCATACGAAATAATCCATATGGATACTTTCGTTTGGAACCGAAAGTATTTATCGGAAAATTAACGAAATATCCCTGCATGGATAATTTCGATTTCAAATCGAAGTAAAGTATGCGAACGAAAGCGAGAATAGCCATATACTTACTTTCGTTTCTAAACGAAATTAGGCATTGAGTGTGGAACCGAAAGAATCCATGCATAGACATTTTCTGTTTCAAGCCGAAACAAAATATGCGGCAGAAAGTGAAATAATGTGTGCGTTCAGAAGGAACTGAGCAACTTCCGCTCAGCGAACATGTTCAGAACGAGCGGGTTCAGAAGTGACTGAGCAACTTCTGCTCGGGTGAGCATGATCAAATTTCACCGAGCAAGAAATATTTCTGCTCACTGATCAGTGCTCAGTGCTCAGGTTCTTCTTCTTCTTTTTCAACCTCACGCTCATGTTGCGAGTTTCCGAGTTTTGACAGTTATCAAATTGGTTGTTGTGTTTTCGCCGTTTTCGGCTTCTAGTTCTTTGGTTTTCGGGTGCTTTTGAATTTGTTTTCTCGTTGTTCGTGATTTTTGTAATGGACAGCGTGGGATTCATGTATTTTCCACTTTTCGGCACTTGACGTCTAAAATTATCATCGTCAGCTTTCAGCTGGTCGATTTGTCAGCTGGTGAAGTAGCGTTCAGCAGGTGCAGACTCCAAACCGAGCGGCTCCGGAGCTGCTCGCGAGCAGTTGCGGAGCTGCTCGCGAGCGGTTTCTGCTCTTTTGCCACCTTCTGAACGCACTCAATATATGCATCTTTCACATAAGTAGGGACGGCGCGATTGCAATTTTTTTTATGGGATCGTTGTAATAAGGATGGTTGTGGAGCATAATGCTTGCTGTTGCTGTTGATCAATGAATTATCATGAAAAGGACATTCTTTGCAGTGAACTGGGATATAGGCGATATGGGTGTCATATGAATCGGGGTGATGAGGGGGATGCTATGGAGTACTAATGAGGGCGTCTCGAGTCCTCTGGTCAGGAGAAAAGGACATTATTCGCGATGAACTGGGATATAGGCGATATGGGTGTCATATGAATCGGGGTGATGAGGCGGATGCTATGGAGTACTAATGAGGGCGTCTCGAGTCCTCTGGTCAGGAGAAAAGGACATTATTCGCGATGAACTGGGATATAGGCGATATGGGTGTCATATGAATCGGGGTGATGAGGCGGATGCTATGGAGTACTAATGAGGACATCTCGAGTCCTCTGGTCAGGGGAAAAGGACATTATTTGCGATGAACTGGGATCTAGGCGATATGGGTGTCATATGAATCGGGGTGATGAGGCGGATGCTATGGAGTACTAATGAGGGCGTCTCGAGTCCTCTGGTCAGGAGAAAAGGACATTATTCGCGATGAACTGGGATATAGGCGATATGGGTGTCATATGAATCGGGGTGATGAGGCGGATGCTATGGAGTACTAATGAGGACATTTCGAGTCCTCTGGTCAGGGGAAAAGGACATTATTTGCGATGAACTGGGATCTAGGCGATGTGGGTGTCATATGAATCGGGGTGATGAGGCGGATGCTATGGAGTACTAATGAGGGCGTTTCGAGTCCTTCGGTCAGCAGAAAAGGACATTATTTCTTTACAGGCGATACGGGTGTCATATGAATCTGGGTGATGAGGGGGATGGGAATTTGACATCCCATGTGCTTCTATATGGACCGGGTGGGTGTTCCGCGGCGGAGAGACAAAATGGAATGTTATTGCTCACAAAGGAGAAGTATGGGAGGGGTTGACATCTCATGTGCTTCCTGTGCTTCTATATGGACTGCGCGGGTGTTACGCAGTGGAGGGCTTGTGTCTTTCTCTTTACTTTTTATTAGTTCGTATGTGGTGGAATTACGTCCAGAATTTTGTGTGCAGTAAATGGTGGATTCATCTCCTATATATCTCTGTGCTACCAGTGCAAGTTGTTGTTTTGAGTTGTGTGAAAATAGCAAAAAGATAGGGCGCTCTTCTTCACCGCCTTTTCACGCTGGTATCTGGTATGCCGATAACTGTGCCGGCTGCAAAGGGCGGCTGTTCGACAAAATTTTTGAATACATTTTCAGTGTTCACATACTATGAAAGGCCACGTTTATCCGTGGAACTAAACGGCGATTTAACTAAATCGTTTTAGTGTTAGTACTTGTTGGTGGAGTGTTTATACCGACCATACGGAGAGGTATTTCTTCTTCTTCTTTCTCCGTTGACAGCACAGATAAATTTGACAGATATAAATGTTACGACTGAAAAAGAGTTTTTCTTGCCCGTGATCACGCACTGCTTTCCTGAAATTGCAAACAAAACAAGCGCCGGACAAGAAAAAAACGACAACAGAGGAAACGTCAACCACCGCGTCAACATTAGCGATGACAGAAACATAGTCCCAATTTTTTTTGTCCAGTTCCGCATCGCAAGTGGAGATAAGCCAAAATCAAAACTAACTAGACCGATACGTTTATATCGTCGAGAGCTAGATCGATTTAGTCAGATCTCGAAGATAGTCCCGCGATATAAACGTAGTGAAAGATGCTACCGCCGCCATCTTTACTGACAGGCCGTAGTGTCAAAGCAATGACGTCATGACAAGCAGTGAACCATATATGTGAACAAAGTGAAGAACGCGTGTGGTCACTGCCATCTTTACTCTCAGGCCGGAGTGTCAGCTGATTGTCAAAGCACTAACGACATGACAAGCAGTCAACCAAGTGTGAACTCGCGCGGTCGCCCGGTAAAATTTCGCGATATTTGTGCGTAAAAGTGAGTTTAGTGTCGGGGTTTTAAGTGAAAATTAAAGAAGTGGCTATCAGTGCCGTGTGAAAGTGCAAAAAAACGTAAAGTGCCGGGAAATATCGAGTAAAATGAACTGCTCGAAAGTGCGCGAGACATGAGTGTGATTATGAAAGTGCGACACGGAAAATTTCGCACTTTTCGTTAATTTTCCGGCAATTTGGCTGGTGTGAATGGTACAGCACTACCATGGGACGAATCCTTGGGCCGGTGAGTTCAGCGGAAACTCCCGGAAGTGCTCCAAAAAGTGAATTCAAAATGGTTGTCAAATGACAACATTACAGGTGATTTCCGGCCTTTTCATCGGAATTCATAGGGTAAGTATACGTTTTTTGTTGTGCTAAAATTTTAGTGGATTGAAGCGCCCCAAAATGCGGATTTTGACGACGATGTTGACGAACCGGACGAAAGTTTCACCGCCAGGCATCTAGTCCTGTCAGCTGCAGGGAAACTTTCGTCTAGCTCGTCAACAACGCGTGCAAGACCCGTATTTTGGGGCGCATCAATCCACTAAAATTTTAGCACAACAAAAAACGTATACTTACCCTATGAATTCCGATGAAAAGGCCGGAAATCACCTGTAATGTTGTCATTTGACAACCACTTTGAATTCACTTTTTGGAGCACTTCCGGGAGTTTCCGCTGAACTCACCGGCCCAAGAATTCGTCCCATGGTAGTGCTGTACCATTCACACCAGCCAAATTGCCGGAAAATTAACGAAAAGTGCGAAATTTTCCGTGTCGCACTTTCATAATCACACTCATGTCTCGCGCACTTTCGAGCAGTTCATTTTACTCGATATTTCCCGGCACTTTACGTTTTTTTGCACTTTCACACGGCACTGATAGCCACTTCTTTTATTTTCACTTAAAACCCCGACACTAAACTCACTTTTACGCACAAATATCGCGAAATTTTACCGGGCGACCGCGCGAGTTCACACTTGGTTGACTGCTTGTCATGTCGTTAGTGCTTTGACAATCAGCTGACACTCCGGCCTGAGAGTAAAGATGGCAGTGACCACACGCGTTCTTCACTTTGTTCACATATATGGTTCACTGCTTGTCATGACGTCATTGCTTTGACACTACGGCCTGTCAGTAAAGATGGCGGCGGTAGCATCTTTCACTACGTTTATATCGCGGGACTATCTTCGAGATCTGACTAAATCGATCTAGCTCTCGACGATATAAACGTATCGGTTTAGTTAGTTTTGATTTTGGCTTATCTCCACTTGCGATGCGGAACTGGACTAAAAAAAATTGGGACTATGTTTCTGTCATCGCTAATGTTGACGCGGTGGTTGACGTTTCCTCTGTTGTCGTTTTTTTTTTGTTCGGCGCTTGTTTTGTTTGCAATTTCAGGAAAGCAGTGCGTGATCACGGGCAAGAAAAACTCTTTTTCAGTCATAACATTTATATCTGTCAAATTTATCTGTGCTGTCAACGGAGAAAGAAGAAGAAGAAATACCTCTCCGTATGGTCGGTATAAACACTCCACCAACAAGTACTAACACTAAAACGATTTAGTTAAATCGCCGTTTAGTTCCACGGATAAACGTGGCCTTTCATAGTATGTGAACACTGAAAATGTATTCAAAATTTTTTTCGAACAGCCGCCCTTTGCAGCCGGCACAGTTATCGCATACCAGATACCAGCGTGAAAAGGCGGTGAAGAAGAGCGCCCTATCTTTTTGCTATTTTCACACAACTCAAAACAACAACTTGCACTGGTAGCACAGAGATATATAGGAGATGAATCCACCATTTACTGCACACAAAATTCTGGACGTAATTCCACCACATACGAACTAATAAAAAGTAAAGAGAAAGACACAAGCCCTCCACTGCGTAACACCCGCGCAGTCCATATAGAAGCACAGGAAGCACATGAGATGTCAACCCCTCCCATACTTCTCCTTTGTGAGCAATAACATTCCATTTTGTCTCTCCGCCGCGGAACACCCGCCCGGTCCATATAGAAGCACATGGGATGTCAAATTCCCATCCCCCTCATCACCCAGATTCATATGACACCCATATCGCCTGTAAAGAAAGAATGTCCTTTTCTGCTGACCGAAGGACTCGAAACGCCCTCATTAGTACTCCATAGCATCCGCCTCATCACCCCGATTCATATGACACCCATATCGCCTAGATCCCAGTTCATCGCAAATAATGTCCTTTTCCCCTGACCAGAGGACTCGAGATGTCCTCATTAGTACTCCATAGCATCCGCCTCATCACCCCGATTCATATGACACCCATATCGCTTATATCCCAGTTCATCGCGAATAATGTCCTTTTCTCCTGACCAGAGGACTCGAGACGCCCTCATTAGTACTCCATAGCATCCGCCTCATCACCCCGATTCATATGACACCCATATCGCCTATATCCCAGTTCATCGCGAATAATGTCCTTTTCTCCTGACCAGAGGACTCGAGACGCCCTCATTAGTACTCCATAGCATCCCCCTCATCACCCCGATTCATATGACACCCATATCGCCTATATCCCAGTTCACTGCAAAGAATGTCCTTTTCATGATAATTCATTGATCAACAGCAACAGCAAGCATTATGCTCCACAACCATCCTTATTACAACGATCCCATAAAAAAAATTGCAATCGCGCCGTCCCTACTTATGTGAAAGATGCATATATTGAGTGCGTTCAGAAGGTGGCAAAAGAGCAGAAACCGCTCGCGAGCAGCTCCGCAACTGCTCGCGAGCAGCTCCGGAGCCGCTCGGTTTGGAGTCTGCACCTGCTGAACGCTACTTCACCAGCTGACAAATCGACCAGCTGAAAGCTGACGATGATAATTTTAGACGTCAAGTGCCGAAAAGTGGAAAATACATGAATCCCACGCTGTCCATTACAAAAATCACGAACAACGAGAAAACAAATTCAAAAGCACCCGAAAACCAAAGAACTAGAAGCCGAAAACGGCGAAAACACAACAACCAATTTGATAACTGTCAAAACTCGGAAACTCGCAACATGAGCGTGAGGTTGAAAAAGAAGAAGAAGAACCTGAGCACTGAGCACTGATCAGTGAGCAGAAATATTTCTTGCTCGGTGAAATTTGATCATGCTCACCCGAGCAGAAGTTGCTCAGTCACTTCTGAACCCGCTCGTTCTGAACATGTTCGCTGAGCGGAAGTTGCTCAGTTCCTTCTGAACGCACACATTATTTCACTTTCTGCCGCATATTTTGTTTCGGCTTGAAACAGAAAATGTCTATGCATGGATTCTTTCGGTTCCACACTCAATGCCTAATTTCGTTTAGAAACGAAAGTAAGTATATGGCTATTCTCGCTTTCGTTCGCATACTTTACTTCGATTTGAAATCGAAATTATCCATGCAGGGATATTTCGTTAATTTTCCGATAAATACTTTCGGTTCCAAACGAAAGTATCCATATGGATTATTTCGTATGCCTTATTTCGCTATGGCTTATTTCGGTGCCCCTCGAGTTCAGTTAATATGTGGTGAATATGTGGTTGTCAAACCCTTGGCACCAACCCAGTATCTATTTAGACACAAACCGAAATCTAAACTAGGAATGTACCAAAAGTTCTTATTGAAAATTGTTCATGCCAACAATTAGGCCGGCCACACACTACGTCGTAGGCAGGGCAGCGCGCACATGGCATTGTTGTTGAAACAATTATCACAATCACATTTTACGACAACAATGCCATGTGCGAGCTGCGCGGGCGGCCCTCCTTACGACACAATGTGCGGCTTAAGTCACTCTCATGTAGCTGTGCTCTGCTCTTCATAGTTGATGAAAAGAACGCGCCAATTTGATTCGTTGGATCATTGTCCGATTATTTATTTAATGGAACTGATCATTATTTTTTCTGAGAGCCCTTTTTTATTTGTGCGGGAATTTTTACAAGTGCATATTTGGAGGCGATTACTAACCAGATCCAAAGGAACTGTAGGCACTTCCATCAGTCACCACATCTGCAACAACAGTGCTGCGTTCGTTAAGAAGTCACCACGGCGGGAGGAGTGGTGCTGGTTTCGCTGGCTGATCATCATGACTCACTCTCAGTCTTTCTGTCTTTTTGTAAACATCTAATTCCGGTGAAATAAATATTTTTGTTATTCAGTCAGAAATTGATGAGCGTTTAATTTGTGCGCTATAACTGGTGACACCGACGAGTCGAACATAGCGCGAATTTGTAAAACAACGTGCGGTTTAATTGCCAATTAACGATGTCGACCGACGAAAAATTTGTGGACGCAAATGACCAAATGGCCGACGCTGACAGCCTCAGCACTATTACGTCATTCAAAATGCCTGAGTTTTGGCGTAGTCGCCCCGTATTATGGTTTATTCGAGTCGAGGCACAGTTTCGAGCGAATCGAGTCACGAAGGACGAAACAAAATTTGACCGAGTTATCAGCGAGCTTGATGCCGAGGTATTGACGCAGCCTTACACCGGACCTCATCGAGTTGTTGGGCGATTATCAACGTCCGTTTTCTCGGTTGATATCAATGGCAGAGTTGTTAATATTTCAACGGAGAGACTTAAGCCAGCGTATCTAGTTGCGGACACGGAATTGTTACCAGCGTCTCAACCGATTTCGCAGGGATCCGCATCAGGTCCTCAACGTCAGTCTACAAGTACCGAGTTCGAGAGCTTTAGCGAGATCCAGCCGTTACCGTCTGAGCGTTTCTCACCTGTAGAAAGTCAGAACTTCAAGTCTTCCAGCAGTCGAAAAAGAAGAAACGTCCATTGGGCTCCTGGTCTTGAATCGCGTTCGTCACAATCGGAAAGCCAACCGAGGACATCATCGTCGTCGCGTAGTCCAGATCACCAGATAGTTGCGAATCCCCTACCTAAGCCTCGAATCTTGGATCCAATCAACCCACGTCCAGAGAATATTAGGCGAGTCTATCCTGCAGCGCGATATCGACATGACATTGACATTGCTGAGCAATGTTATTCAGGGGGGAGTAGTTGTAGGCACTTCCATCAGTCACCACATCTGCAACAACAGTGCTGCGTTCGTTAAGAAGTCACCACGGCGGGAGGAGTGGTGCTGGTTTCGCTGGCTGATCATCATGACTCACTCTCAGTCTTTCTGTCTTTTTGTAAACATCTAATTCCGGTGAAATAAATATTTTTGTTATTCAGTCAGAAATTGATGAGCGTTTAATTTGTGCGCTATAACTGGTGACACCGACGAGTCGAACATAGCGCGAATTTGTAAAACAACGTGCGGTTTAATTGCCAATTAACGATGTCGACCGACGAAAAATTTGTGGACGCAAATGACCAAATGGCCGACGCTGACAGCCTCAGCACTATTACGTCATTCAAAATGCCTGAGTTTTGGCGTAGTCGCCCCGTATTATGGTTTATTCGAGTCGAGGCACAGTTTCGAGCGAATCGAGTCACGAAGGACGAAACAAAATTTGACCGAGTTATCAGCGAGCTTGATGCCGAGGTATTGACGCAGCCTTACACCGGACCTCATCGAGTTGTTGGGCGATTATCAACGTCCGTTTTCTCGGTTGATATCAATGGCAGAGTTGTTAATATTTCAACGGAGAGACTTAAGCCAGCGTATCTAGTTGCGGACACGGAATTGTTACCAGCGTCTCAACCGATTTCGCAGGGATCCGCATCAGGTCCTCAACGTCAGTCTACAAGTACCGAGTTCGAGAGCTTTAGCGAGATCCAGCCGTTACCGTCTGAGCGTTTCTCACCTGTAGAAAGTCAGAACTTCAAGTCTTCCAGCAGTCGAAAAAGAAGAAACGTCCATTGGGCTCCTGGTCTTGAATCGCGTTCGTCACAATCGGAAAGCCAACCGAGGACATCATCGTCGTCGCGTAGTCCAGATCACCAGATAGTTGCGAGTCCCCTACCTAAGCCTCGAATCTTGGATCCAATCAACCCACGTCCAGAGAATATTAGGCGAGTCTATCCTGCAGCGCGATATCGACATGACATTGACATTGCTGAGCAATGTTATTCAGGGGGGAGTAGTTGTAGGCACTTCCATCAGTCACCACATCTGCAACAACAGTGCTGCGTTCGTTAAGAAGTCACCACGGCGGGAGGAGTGGTGCTGGTTTCGCTGGCTGATCATCATGACTCACTCTCAGTCTTTCTGTCTTTTTGTAAACATCTAATTCCGGTGAAATAAATATTTTTGTTATTCAGTCAGAAATTGATGAGCGTTTAATTTGTGCGCTATAGAACATAATGGTTTTAGCTTTTTTAGGAGAATTCTCTCTATCCGGATAGAGAGAATTCTCATCAGGGTGGTTGTACAGGATAAATTTGGATCTGGTTAGTAATCGCCTCCAAATATGCACATGTAAAAATTCCCGCACAAATAAAAAAGGGCTCTCAGAAAAAATAATGATCAGTTCCATTAAATAAATAATCGGACAATGATCCAACGAATCAAATTGGCGCGTTCTTTTCATCAACTATGAAGAGCAGAGCACAGCTACATGAGAGTGACTTAAGCCGCACATTGTGTCGTAAGTAGGGCCGCCCGCGCAGCTCGCACATGGCATTGTTGTCGTAAAATGTGATTGTGATAATTGTTCCAACAACAATGCCATGTGCGCGCTGCCCGGGATGCCCTGCCTACGACGTAGTGTGTGGCCGGCCTAATTGTTGGCATGAATAATTTCCAATAAGAACTTTCCTACTCTGCTCTGCAAACTTTTCTTTGCTGCTTCTTCTGCTCTGACCTGTTCTGGTCTGACCTGCTCATACAAAAGGAATATCTAGCCAAGACATAAATGTTTTGTATAGGCTAGATATTTCCAAGTGTGTATAGATGGAGGGACAGGCACTAACAAGATAAATGCCAAACTGGGCTGCCGACGTTGCACCCGTAGCAGAAATTCTTGCGCTTTGTCGTGTTGTTCTGGATACAAATGAATCATAGAATTTAACGGTACGACTACTACTGAGTTCAAGAAAATGAGGATGGGCACGGCAGGCTAGCCGGGTGTTACGCAAAGGAAGAGCAAGCTCAGGAATAAGACTGGATATTTCGGCAGAACAACGGCGGTTGTAGTAGCGATAAAAAAGTGATAAGCAACCGACATTTCGCCAGTGTTCAAGCGACTCTATATGAGAAGTTATGGATTCATCGCCAATAAGCTTGAAAGCTTTCCGTTGAACTTCGTAATGCGGATAGGGCAGTTCGACCTGCGCCTGCCCATATGTGGGAATTATATTCAAGTCGCGGTCTTATGTGGGCCTTATAAATTTGCGCCAAATCTGATGGAGTAAAGTATCTTTTACAGCGATTCATGAAACCCAGACACTTCATTGCATTTTTTGCAATGTTAAAGATGTGGTCAGACCAATTTAGTTTACTAGAGATGTTTATACCTAGTACCTTCAATGTGGGTGAATCAGTAATGCCGACACCATCACAAGAATGGGTTGGGCGGTAGATCGGGCACGTCGTTTATTGGAGATAAGACAACATTGAGTTTTGTTGGCATTAAACTCTACTCGATTCGCTTTCCCCCATGCAATAATTTTTAAGATATCTCTATTTAGTGAGTCAGACATGTGGTCTCGATTGAGAGATGTAGCATTGGCAGGAGTCAGCTGTAGAGTTGAAAGTATAAATAGAATCAAGAGTGCTGTCATATGCAAAACTGTGAATTGGGTTTGATGTCACACTTAAAAGATCGTTGATGAACAGAAGATGATGGTGATAGGACGGTACCTTGAGGGACCCCTGCGTTGGTGGTATGGCAATTCGATTTTACTCCATCAAGGATGACTTGAAGCGAACGGCCGTGGAGGAAACTTTGAATCCATATAACTAATTTTGGGTCCAGACCAAAAGCCTGGAATTTAGCTAAAAGAGCCGGATGCCAAACTCTGTCAAAAGCTTTCGAAATGTCGAGGGCAATGATTTTAGCTTCACCAAATTGATGAATACATCGATTCCATCTTTCGGTGAGATATGTCATTAAATCTCCGGTGGAGCGCGAAGAACGGAAACCGTATTGTCGATCGCTGATGAGATGGTGTGAATCAAGATAGCTCAAAAGTTGGTTGTTGACAAGGGTTTGGAAGACTTTTGACAGGACTGAAGTCAATGCTATTGGTCGATAGTTAGAGGGATCACATGCTTCACCTTTTTTGGGGATTGGTTGGACATGTGCCAGCTTCCATGTTGATGGATATACTCCTGTCGAGTAGGATAGATAGAATAGTTTTCGAAGAGGTTTCGCTAGCGAGGGAGCGCAATGTCTGAGAACTAATGGGGAGATGCCATCAGGTCCAGCCGATTTTGATACATCGAGCTTCGAGAGTACTTTAAATACTTCTCTAGTGCGGAAATGGAAAGGCTTCTGGTGTGAATCGCATAAGGGTATATCTGGTGGATTTTGCGTAGTGGGCAGTAGCCAAGAGTTTGCACCAAAGATTTCAGCAAACAAATTGGCCTTTTATAGTGATTCACTATATATTTTCCCATCATGTACAAGTGGTGGAATGGAAGAACAGCTGAAGTTATTCTTCACAGCTTTAACAAGTGACCAGAAGCCTTTGCTACCTTTTCGCTCAACGAAAACGTTTTGTCTGATTTTACTGAACTGAAATTTAGCTTTATTGACAACCGATTTGCATGTGTTCCGCGCAGAGTTATAGACCTCTCTCAGTTCGGCACAGGGGCGTTGTTTGTATGTACGGTATGCCGCTTCTTTTCTCCTAATAGCCTCTTTGCAATCACTGTTAAACCAAGAGGTGGTAGTTGGTTTGATGTTCTTAAAGCTATGCGGGACAAAGCAGTACATTCCGTACCAGATGATATTTATAATTGATTCGCTTATATAATCGACGTTCTTCGTGGAGAAGCAGTCGGCCCAGTTCAATTCACTGATGTATTGATTGAAAGCGACCCAATCCCCCTTATTATAATGCCATAATATTCTTTTGGTGGGAGATAGGCCTTTGGCATTCAGGGCACAAGTAGTGAATCGGGTCGATATCAATTTGTGGTCGGAACTTCCCAAAGGAGATGAAACCAATACTGAGTATTTATCGGCGCTGCTTTTTAATGTAGTGACATTTTAATCGCGCAGCTGGCGTAGTGAGCGGAGCGGCCACAAGATACTGCTGATTCGGAAGTCTGTAATGGGTTTTTGTAATATTTACTATAAATAAGTAAAGTGCGGAATCGTCTCTGTCACGGCGGCAGCCCAGTTTTGCATCCAAGCCTCATTGCATTGTTGGCAGAAATCGCCAGATGGAAGTTTACACTAAAGAGAGATTGGTTAATTTCTGCGAAACGGGAATAAATTCGCCAATAAATATGCAGAAGCTATAGGAGCTGCTACATAACACAAAGTGTGTGGCACAGAGCAGAACACCTAAAGGTGAGATTATAAAGGTTATGGGTGATTTGAATGTTAAAGTTGCCGCTGATAACTATGGTCTCAGACATGTAATGGGGAGACACGGTCTTGGTGATCGTAATGACAACGGTGAAAGATTTATAGAGTTCTGCAATTTTCACAGTCTCTTCATCGGTGGTACTATGTTTGAGCATAAGGACCACCACAAAATCAGTTGGTCCTCTGTTGATCGGCGCAGAACACAAAATCAGATCGACCATTTTGCCATTAGTAAAAGATTCAAGAGTTGCCTCCTGGACGTGCGAAACAAGAAGGGTGCCGATATTGGGATGGGAAGAGACCATTATCTTATGATCGCTAATGTTCGATTGCGTATTGCAGCCGCGCGCCGCCCCAGCGACAAAAGATCCAGGCGCCGCAAATTCAACACCGCTCGATTAAAAAATCCAGCTGTCTTACAACAATATAATGACCATCTTGCGCAAAAAGCATCTGAGATAGCTAGTCACCCAGATAGTGAAATAGATGAAAACTGGGATGCCATAAAAAATGCGTACATTGATAGCGCAGATACCATCCTTGGAACAAACACGGATTGCCGGAATAAGCCCTGGAGGTCCGACGCTTCATGGCAGCGGATTGTTGAAAAAAGCAGCTGAAGGTTCGTCTGGCTGCAGTATCAGACGACGATCGAAGCAGCATCGAACTCTTTTACTGCCGGAAAGCTCGAGAAGTTCAGCGTAGTGTGCGACGCGATAAAAGAATTTATGCGAATTCTCTTTTAGGCTGCGCGCATGTTGGCTCACGTTCGCGTGTCGCGTTCACGTGTTTGCTGTCAAAAGGTTTGGGTCTATGGTTTGCAACCAAAGATGCTTAACATCGTTCACGCTGAAAGAGATGGAAAAAATCCTTGACGAACATATATGTCAAACTCTCCTCAAGAGGAATCCACTACACGATAGAAAGTTTGCCTATCAATCAGGAAAATCCACCGAGACAGCTCTACATCAACTGGTGAGTGAGATTGAATCGGCAATGGAGGCGAAAGAAACTGCCTTATGCGCCTTCCTCGATATTGAGGGTGCCTTTGACAATACTTCGTTCACTGCTATCGACAGCGCTTTAAGGGCCAAGGGAGCGGACGTGAGTAACGCGAAATGGGTGGGACAAATGCTCTCATCTAGAAGAGTCACCACTACGATTGGAGACTGCCCCCTTGTGGCTAATGTCACTCGTGGGTGTCCACAAGGAGGTGTCCTTTCGCCACTCCTGTGGTGTATAGTGGTGGACAGTTTGCTTTGGGAACTTACATCACAGGGCTTCTCTACGCAAGGATACGCCGATGATCTGGGTTAGGGGCAAGTTCGAGGAGGTTTTATCAGACATTCTTCAATCAGCACTATGCATAGTACAGGAATGGTGCAACGCAAATGGCCTCCAAGGCAGTTGCGGTTCCCTTTACTAAGAAAAGATACCTCAGACAAATCAGATGCCCCCTAATGTACAATCTACCCATACCCATGGCAGACAACACCAAGTACTTGGGGGTCACTCTTGACAGAAAACTACTCTGGTCAGAGCATCTGAAAGTAGTATCAGACAAAGCCACTAAAGCTCTGTGGATATGCAGACAATATGTAGGCAAGACGTGGGGAATGAAACCCTCTATCATCCTTTGGATTTACAAGGCGATCGTTAGACGCATGCTAGAATATAGTGCAGTTGTATGGTGGAAGAGAGCCAATATAGTAACTGGCAGATCTACCCTAGGTAAGATTCAGAGACTTGCTTGCCTCATATCTACCGGAGTCATTCACTCCTGCCCTTCTGCGGCACTTGAGGTACTGCTAGACCTTCCACCATTGCACGTTCATGTAATAGCACAAGCAAAGCTGACGATCTTCAGATTGAAGGCTTGCGATGCCCTCACTAAGCTGAATCCGGAACAGGAAAGTTGGCTCAGTGAGAGTTGCATAACCTGTATGCCATCGGACCATCTGGTGAAAGAACCATCCAGCAACAAGCTCTTCAACACTATAATCTGGAGCAGAGAAAACTGGTTGGAGGATCATTCTACTCTTCTTCCAGATACCATCAAGTGGTTCACGGATGGATCAAAGACGGTTAATAGTACAGGTGCCGGAATTGTGGGCCCTAACCAGGGTATTTCTATACCAATGGGTAAGTTCGCTACAGTATTTCAGGCAGAAGTTCATGCCATCGAGTCATGTGCGGAGCTCTGCCTGAAAGCCGAATTCCGTAGCAAGAATATCGCTATATTTACTGACAGCCAGGCAGCCATACATGCGCTAAGCAACTGGTCTGTCTCATCCAAGTTAGTGCGCAGCTGCCAGAATACATTACAAAAAGTTGGCTCCTCGAACATGGTAACGGTATACTGGGTTCCTGGCCACGTCGGGATTTCTGGGAATGAACAGGCTGATGAGTTGGCCAGGATGGCCTCGGACACGCCCTTTTGTGGACCTGAGCCCTTCTGCGGGATTCCTCTAAGTTCCGTCAGTAAATGCATCAGAGACTGGGAGCGTACTGAGGCCACCGTCCATTGGGACTATCTTCCAGGCCTGAGGCAAGCCAAGATGTTCATATCTGGTTACTCGAGCAGCAGGACATTTGAACTTTTAAAAATGAACCGCAGCAGGGTTAGAAGTATTTGTGGCTTTCTAACTGGACATTCTTGCCTAAGGGGTCACTTAAAGATCATGGGCATAGTATCGGACGCTAGCTGTCGTTTCTGCGAGGCCGATGATGAAACCTCACTGCACGTTCTTTGCGAATGTGAGGCACTGGCCCAACGTCGCCTAGTACACTTCGGCGTCGACTTCCCTGAAGCAGACGACATTGCTTCGATGCCGCTCACCATTCTAAGCAAATTCATTAGCGCGATCAAACTTGATCGGCAGGACTAAGCCTGTTGCCAGACCTGGGGCTATAGCACAATAGACCATTTGGCCTCGGTGCTTGTGGGCCTTTTGGCGCCCGCAGTCCCTCTCACAATCTAATCTAATCTAACCAAAGATGCGAATCTGTCAATAAGACAAATGCTCGACTATTGTCGTCTCAACAAATTGGGTTCATTATTGTGCTTCAAAACGGATAATTATGTAAGAATTGAGTGGCAAAAGAAACGACTGGAGAGTAGTAGGATGTACATAAGCACATATTTCATACTAAATTATTGGCGTTAACACACAATAATGAATCCAATTTGGTGATACGACTACAGCCGAGCATTTGTCAAATTGACAGATTCGCATCTTTGGTTGCAAACCATAGACTCAAACCGTTTGACATACAACAAGTGAACGTGACACGCGACCGTGTGCCAAGGTGCGCGCAGCCTTAGCCTCAGCAGAAGAAACCGCATGAAGTAACAACTTAAACGCCGTATACGGTGTCATCGAGGAGTTTACAGGTGGTCGTAACTCCTGCCAACATCCGGTGAAGGATAGTGATGAAAAGCTACTTATCTTGGAAGAAGATCAAATGAGGCGGTGTAAAGAACACTTCGCCACGGTCTTGAACCATGTAACCTCTGGTGAAGCTCCCCCTCATATAGATAATTTAGCTAATCATCAAAATGTGCGTATACGGTCCACTGCCCCGACTACAGAGGAAATAGTCACTGCAATTATTGCAATAAAACGAGGAAAACCGCCGGACTCGACGGTATCCCTGCCGAACTTTATCAAGCAGCGCCAAGTGTAACTGCCGATTTGCTGCACCCACTTGTTGATAAAGTGTGGAATACAGAGACCTTTTTCACTGAGTGGAAGGAAGGTTTGATCATCAAACTTCCAAAGAAGGGTAGCCTCACAGACTGTAATAATTAGAGAGGCATTTGTGTGCTTCCTGCTGTTGCCAAGATAATAGCTAAAGGAAAGACTAAAAGCCCATTTAGAAAGCACAATTAATGAAGGGCAGGCTAGCTTTCGATCCGGAATCTCCTTTGTCGATCAAACTAACACCTTGCGAATCATCATTGAGCAATGTGCTGAGTACGATTCTCCGCTTCATTTGCTTTTCAACGGTTTCGAGAAGGCTTTCGATAGTGTGAACTGGGATTCTATATGGGCGGCCTTGCGCATTGAGGCATCCCTGCGAAACTTGTGGCTATTATTAAGACAACCTATGATGGTGCGAAATGTCGAATTCTGCATAAAGGTAAGGTGTCGGGGACTTTGAGATTAGCATTGGAGTTCGGCAGGGGTGTATCCTCTCACCGATCCTATTCCTCATAGTGATCGGCGATGTGTTGCATGTAGCCCTATCCGGACTCAACAAAGGAATTCAATAGACTTTGACATCTTATCTACAACATCTTCACTACGCGGACGATATATGCCTACTCTCGCACAAAATCATGGATCTGTCCGCAATGGCGTTAGATCTCGAGAGGGAGGCAAGCAAGGTTGGGCTAAAGATTAATACCAACAAGACCAAGGTTCTTAACCCGCCATTGCGAAAAAGAAATCCGACACCTATTGCCATCAATATTAATGGGCAGACTGTGGAGAAGGTGGACAACTTCGTCTACCTGGGTAGCATTGTTGCCGAAAATGGTGGTACGGAGCAGGACATCACTCGTCGTATCAACCAGGCTAAATGCGAATACGGCATACTGTCCAAAATCTGGCAAAGCAGTTATCTGGACAGTAAGCTGGGCCTGTTTCGCTCCCAGGTACTGTCAGTGCTTTTGTATGGGAGCCGTACATGGAGAGTTTCCGTAGGCTAGATATTCCTTTTGTATGAGCAGGTCAGAGTAGAACAGGTCAGAGTAGAAGAAGCAGCAAAGAAAAGTTTGCAGAGCAGAGTAGGAAAGTTCTTATTGAAAATTGTTCATGCCAACAATTAGGCCGGCCACACACTACGTCGTAGGCAGGGCAGCGCGCACATGGCATTGTTGTTGAAACAATTATCACAATCACATTTTACGACAACAATGCCATGTGCGAGCTGCGCGGGCGGCCCTCCTTACGACACAATGTGCGGCTTAAGTCACTCTCATGTAGCTGTGCTCTGCTCTTCATAGTTGATGAAAAGAACGCGCCAATTTGATTCGTTGGATCATTGTCCGATTATTTATTTAATGGAATTGATCATTATTTTTTCTGAGAGCCCTTTTTTATTTGTGCGGGAATTTTTACATGTGCATATTTGGAGGCGATTACTAACCAGATCCAAATTTATCCTGTACAACCACCCTGATGAGAATTCTCTCTATCCGGATAGAGAGAATTCTCCTAAAAAAGCTAAACCATTATGTTCCAAACGGACAACAGATGGCACTGTGCTGGTTCTGGTATCCGCTTATATGGCAAGTGCGTGGTTCTTGGATTCGCCAATGTGTATTATCATGTGTGCTCACTTTGCCTTATTCGCCGTGTTCGCCACGGATGTCAAATTGACAATTGTTAACCTTTTGACAACTATTTTTTATTGGGCATTGAGAACTTAGTAAATATTAAATTAATTTAATTGAGAATGCAGTGGAGTATGTCAGTGCCAGTCATTGCGAACTTAGTCAATTTGACTAACAATAAGCTAGCAATGATGTCCACACAAAAATTATTGTCTTTAACCCTAGAGTACTAACGTTCGCCTGTGAGGCGGAAAAAAATTATTTTTCAACGATATCTCCCGAGCCCCTGCTTCTATCAGTACCATCGTTTATGGCAACTCAGTCACTTGCTGTGCGAGCATGTATGCAGAAGTGTACGATCGGATTTTGCATTTTAGAGTTATTGACATTTTAGGTGCCTGTGAGGCGAACGATAGTGTTAACGTTAGTATTTTATCATATTTAGCTGCACATTATTTTTTCGATTTTATAAGTTACGTGATTATATTTTAGCGGGATGACATCAGAAAATCAAATTCTCCAGTGGTTGAAAGATTTAGAGTTGGATCAAAGTGATGTCGAAGATGGCCTGGAAAAAAAGCGATTCAGAAGATAATGGAGGTGAAATAGACTACCTTTTGGACTCAGACGATGACAATCAAAATATAATAAACAACCAATTACCAGCTGTCCAGCTGCGTTTGATGCGGATCAATTTTAATTGGACAAGTTAATATTAACGCCATCTGAAGCTGTTTTGAGAGGGAGGAACAACTTTGTGTGGCATCTAACACCGAATTCTATAAGAAAAACTTCACAAAGAACACCTGCGAGGAACGTGGTTCATATTGTACCTGGTCCAACGGTCGATGGCAGAAGTGCCACGAGCCCCATACAATGTTTCGAGAAATTTTTAACAACCGATATATTAAATATTGTTCATCAACGAACTAAAGAAGATATTTTAACGAAAGCAAGTAAGTACAAAGTACAAAATGCAAACAGTTATAGTCCAATGAACAGAAAGTTTTTACCTTGCAAAAGGTGCGGTAGTTCTGAATTTTTGATATGTTGTATAGGTAGGTGGGGTAGTAAAAAATCCAAGTTTGTGTCACTCTCCCCCCTGTGCTCCCCCGCTATCTTGAAAAAACTGGCACTTTTATCATATATTTAACCGGTTATTTGATGAAATACACTAAAAAATGATTATTTTTCCACTTCGTGGGGACAATGGAGCAATCAACAAGAAGTGTTTTTCAAATTAGATTAGCTCCGTTGCTATTGGTTGTAGAAAAAAACTTGTCAGATGAAATTTGTAGTAAATTTTGTGCTCTACAAAAATGGGATACGTCTATTTTGCGTTAGTGGATGTTCACACTGCGTGCGATGCCGAGCCGAGCCGAGCCGGGTCGAGCGATGCGATGTGGTGGGTGTTCACATTGCACGCTGTGCGATGCCGTGCCGAACGATGGCTTGCGATGCAAAGATGATCCGAGCGATGGCTTGCGATGCAAAGATGATCCGGGATGTTCACTGCATGCAATGATGGAGAGTAGAGACCAATTTAGTTCAAGGAATAAAATCTGTTCGACATCATGTCGTTTGTATGCTTGACCCAGTAAATTTATTTCTGTTTGAAAACAGTGCTCTAAAAATGGAAGTGCGTCGCCATTGGGTGCATCCCATTAATGAAGAAAGGCCCAGTGTTGGTGAATTTCATCATCTCTTCCGCGACCTCAGACGAGAGGTTTCACTTGCGGATTGAGCAGCGGCGCGCCGCTGTGTATAAACGCAAAAATCGGCAGCCGCGGCGGCTTTAGGACGATGAATGTATAAACCGCTCGACTCGCCGTTGCGGCCACCGCCGCGGTTTGTGGAGCGGCGAGATTGCATTTGAATTCAAACCGCTAGTGAAACCACGCCTTCTAAACGCGACCTTATTACGGTGATAATAACCTTTCATTTGAGCCATACTGAATCAAAACCGGAGTCCAAAGCGTATATACCCTAGACTTGTACAGACCTAGTTGTGATACCAAAACTTCCAACTGGCAACGGCTATATGCATTAAAAGTGAATTTCCCATATGGTCAGTTTGAGCTGTGGTGGGTGTGGATCCAATGAAAAGTTTCATCGTTCATCCATTCGAATTTTGGATATTTACATTTGAACTAACGTTTACAGTAAAGCTTGCCGTTCATTCAATAGGATCTTGTCCATTCTCAAAATCAACTAACCAACCCACACTATAAATATTTGTCGCATTTTGCAAGTCGCTAGCATCATTGTATCGAAAGTTATCGCTAATCAACTAACCAACCCACACTATAAATATTTGTCGCATTTTGCAAGTCGCTAGCATCATTGTATCGAAAGTTATCGCTCATTTTGAAATTTCATCTGTAGGGGTTCCTTCGGTCGGATCTTGCCCATTTTCAATACCAACCAACTAGATCATGCATGCTACAAACATTTGACCAAAATTTCAAGTTTCTAACTTCATTCTATCGAAAGTTATCGTGCAAACGGACAGACAGACAGATATGGCTAAATCGAATCAGGAGATGACCCTCATAATTTCCATGTATACACTGCCACACTGCCGCGCCTAAAAGTCTAGGGTATAAAAGCAGACATACATGCATTTTTTTCAGTGTGATCTTACATCAAATATTACTTTACAGCTCGTACTTGCACCACACTGGCTCCAAAAAGCTTCACATCGCAAAGCATCGCAAAGCCCATAAACTCCATCGCAAAGCCCATTAAATTCCATCGCAAAAAATCAGCAGCCGGTACTCGCACGAAAAAGCAAAGAAGTTTGTGAAAACATCGGGCCATCGCTCGGCTCGTCATTGCATCGCGCGCAGTGTGTACACTCAAAGCGTGATTCCATTTAAAATTGAAGACTTTCCATTTTCTTGCTTTAAAAGCTTGTAATCGCATTGCATCGCTCGACCCGGCTCGGCTCGGCATCGCACGCAGTGTGAACATCCACTTAAAATGGACTGGAACGGAGTTATGGGCGAAAAACTGATAAAAGTGACAGTTTTTCCATAGTAGCGGGGGGAGCACAGTGGGGAGAGTGACGCAAACTTGAATTTTTTACTACCCGACCGACCTATACAATATGTATATCAAAAATTCAGAACTACCGCACCTTTTGCACGCTAACCCCCTAATTTGGTCTCTGTTTATTGGATTATTAGACCCGTTGCGAAAAATGACCTCAAAGCTCTTCTTGGTGTCCTCATTTTGAGCGGTGCGATGAAGAAAAATCATTTACCCACCTCGGAGCTCTTCGACACCACCCTTTGTGGATCAAAATATATTGCGGCAATGAGCAAAGATCGCTTCGAGTTTTTGCTAAAATGTCTGCATTTTGATGATCGTAGCACCCGCGAAATTAGAAAGAAATCTAATAAATTTGTACCAATTAGAGATATTTGGGAGTTGTTTATCACACAGTGCAGAGACATGTATAAGTCCGGATCCTACGTTACAATAGACGAACAACTGTTCTCATTTCGCGGACGTTGTTCTCTCCGGATGTATATCCCGAATAAACCCGCTAAATATGGCATCAAAATCGTCTCAATATGCGACGTAAAAACAAAATACATGTTCGATACAGTTGCCTATCTAGGAAAGAATGGCAAAACGCCTAGCAGCGAGGCATTGGGTAGCTACTATTGTAAGCTGCTTTCGAAAACAATACATGGAACCAATCGAAACTTAACAGCTGATAACTGGTTTACTTCTGTACCTTTGGCCAAAGAGCTACTCGAAGACAAATATAAACTGACGTTAATTGGTACAATTAAAAATAACAAAAGGGAAGTTCCTACAGAGTTCAAACATATTGCATCGCGTCCTGTTGGAACATCCATGTTTGGTTTCCATGAAAAACTCACTCTGGTCAGCTATAAGCCGAAGCCTCATAAGACGGTTCTTTTATTGTCGACAATGCATGAAGACCCTTCCATTAGTCAAGTGTCCAAAAAACCTATAATAATCAAAGCGTACAATGAGACAAAAGGAGCGGTGGACACTTTTGACCAAATGAGTGCTCACTCATGAAAGATTTGAGCAAGACTTTATGTCACGTTTGGAGCTCAACACGTTTTGAGGCACAACCAAATATGTCCAAAAGCCTTCGCGATGCCATACAAGGGAAATTGGATGCTCCGAGAAACAACCCGATAATACTCTCCCACCTGCAGTAAAAGAAAGGAAAAAGATCCCTTTGCGATTTCTGTCCACCAAAAATAAAACGCATGAGTGTCTACAAATGTACCTTATGTAATAGAACATATTGTATGGAACATCGGTCATCAAATTGTTTGGAATGCGATAAAATGTACCTCAAAAAACCCTCAAATTCAATTTAGTCTGCAAGGGTAACCTTAACGCGCAAGGAAATAATTTTTGCTTTCTTTTAAAGATCGTTTTACTGCCTTCAAAACGATGTAAAATTTAAACCAAAGGCTGTGAATTAATATAAACTAAATATAAATATGTAAATATAAACTATTTTCTGTAATAAAACTATTTTTTAACACTAAAAACAATATTTTTTTTATAAAAAAGTTGCCTCACAGGCGAACGTTAGTATTAACATAAGAAAAAAACACGTTAGTACTCTAGGGTTAAACGCGGAACTCGTGGCTCCAACGTCGGCTGTCGCATCAATTAAAAACTCCTTCGCACTTATCGAAAAGTTGAAGAATATTCACTTAGGCGGCTATTACACTATAAAAGTTCTTTTACAAATATATTTGACGAACGATATTTCAAAAGAACTTTTATGAATGATATTAGCCGCTAAAGGGGGAAGGTGTGCAAGCATATTAGAAAAGTAGTTGAAACAAGCAACGTCCATGTCGCAGATTTTTTCTTAGGCGGCTATTACACTATAAAAGTTCTTTGAAAATAGCTTTCATAAAAGATATTTGTAAAAGAACTTGTATAGTGTAATAGCCGCCTTAGACGACGACGAAACTCTAGTGTCATATGATGTCAAGGCACTGTTCTTTAGCATTCCTGTCAAAGAGGCTATCAAAAAATTGGAAGAATGGCTGGTGGAACAAGACCCGACACCCGAAGGCAGGAAAACCGCTCGACTGCTTGCAAAACTGGCAGACACCTGCATGAAGGAGAATTACTTCACCTTTAGAGAACAGTTTTTCAAAACTACCAAAGGGACAGCCACGGGAAATCCACTATCCCCGCTTATAAGCGAAATATTTATGGCCAGCCTCGAAAAGAAGATGGTAACCGAAGGCATCAATCCAAGACTGTGGGTCCGATGTGTAGACGATGTGTTAGCCATCGTTAAGGTCGAAGAAAAAGAGGCACTGTTAGCCAAAATCAACACCCTACACCCCAACATCCAGTTCACCATGGAGGAAGAGGTAAATGGGGAACTCCCATTTCTCGACTTAAAAATAAGACAACATAATACCACCGAATATGACATCTATAGAAAACCGACCAATACACAAAGAACCATCGTAAGCACATCCAGCCACACATACCAACACAAAGTCTCGGCCTATAAATCTATGATCCATAGATTATTAACAGTACCCCTCACTGCAGAGCGGTTCAATAAGGAAAGTAACCTTATTATTGATACAGCAAAGAAAAATGGGCACACAGCACGTATGATCTATGACCTCATAGAAAAGAAACGAAAAACGAAGATGCGCAATCAACATTCAACTCTCTTTGTACAGTCAAAACGCAACAAAATCACCAAACAAATGAGCATGGTATACTCGAAAGAATTTTTCAATCCTATGAGATTGAAGTCGTGGGCTCGAGCAAACAATACACCATCAAGTCGCGCCTAAACACAGAGAAGGATAAGAAAAAGGATAATGAAAAAAGCGGCATTTACCGAATATCATGTCAAGGCTGTGACAAAAACAAATATAGGACAAACAAAACGCCTAGTCACCACCCGATCGAAGGAGCATTTTAGCGAGGCGGAGGTAGCGAAACGCAAAAGCAAAAACAAAAACCAAATAAGATCTTTGGTAGCACGACACATCATCGAAAAAGGACACCAAATGGGACAAGCAAAAGTCATCAAAGGCCAGCAAACTATGTAGATCCATATGAAAGCTATTTCATTACAAAAGAAAACCCTGAAATAAGACTGAACACCGATTTGGGTAACGCACACTCACACCTCTTCATGCTAATACCCGGAAGGGGCGGTTTACCTATAGTTTAATTCATGGGTTATTAAACTGAATTGCCTCTTCTTGGTACTGGCGTGGAGAGGTGTTACATGTTGTTACATGTGTTTGCTGATGTTTTTTATGTCGATCTTGGTTTTTTTTGGAAATGTAAATTATTGATTAGCCATAAAAGTAAGAGTTTGGGAATTGCACTAATAAGCAACCATGTAAAAAAGTATAAATTAAGGATCCCAAAGAAATTATATTCATTCTACTGAAGAAGGCAGCAAGTAGCTGCCGAAATACGTATATAGAAAAATATATCTATTAGTCCAGCCATTGCGTGATTTGGGGATACAAATTCTGGTGGAGAATTTTTTTCTTTCATTTTTTATGTTTCTTGGGGTGCTGAACACGAATCCGGAGCTTTCCACCAAAATTTGTTTGCGGAACAGGGTCAAAATCTCAAAAAACATCAAAATTTCGGTACTTTTTTTTTGGTTTTTCGATTATAACTTGAAAACTGTGGTCCTAGCTAGAAAATAAGTGAAGATAAATTAAAGAGAATAAAATTTTGCGTCGAATGAGCTACTAAACGTCAAATTCGGTCTAGTGGTGTAGCCGCAATCGACAGTCGAAAAATGTCGATTTTTCACAACTTTACGAAAAACCCTGTTATGGTCACACTTGAACGTCGTACCTTGAAAACGGCTACTAATACGTAAAAATGCCACAAGTGAGAGTTGGAGAGCAGGAAATTCTCCGTTCACCTAATCTTTTTAATTTGATAAAAAGAAAATTCAGAAATTCAAAATAACTAAAATCACGTTTTTGAACGAGTGTTCCCTAATAACATATTTTCGTTCTTTTTTTTGGTAGGTGCTGATAATTCTTCAACAATTTGAATATTGAAGGTTGTATTTACATGCGTATATTACAAGAAGTTGGTTAAAAATACACCACAGGTTCACAGTCTTAGTATTTTGGAAGGACCGGCTTTTTGGAATGGTGGTCTGGGTTCAGGTGGATGGGATTCGTCGACTGACTCTTCCAACATCTCCTCGAGGTCGTCGTCTGCTGCAGAGAGGCCCACATTCTCATACTAGTCCTCACAGTTGGCACAAAGCGGGAGCAATGTATACCTGCCTTTTCGCAGCCACAGTGTCCTACACATGTCTTCTTGCGTTTTCAAGAAATGATGCACAGTAGGGCATCTGGTGCGGCATTCCTCGTGATTGCTACAGGCAGGAGTCCACTTTTGGTGATTTTCCACCACCATTCTTCAGGCCTTTTGTCAAAACAAAACCACTTCTGCACTTGGTGGTATACCCTCATTGAATGCTGCTGAGCTGCATTATCAGTTGATGGAAGTGAGGCGATGTTGAATCGCGCCTTGAAGAAGGACGTCACATAGCTTTTATTTCTCAACAAATTTAATGAGGTGGCGTCTTTTTGGCCGTACAGCGCCTTCAAGAAAGCCTCTCCTGCCGTAGCTATACTTGAACGAGCTTCCTGGGGATCTTGGAAAACTTTTATGACGGCTATTAAATGTGAATTTCTCCGGAGAACGTTAAGAAATTTCTTCTTGCCCTAGTTGAACAGCGCACTGGTGGAGTCGCATGTAAAAATAGTATGTTTTGGGGCCAAGGACAGAGCTGTCGTGATTATGAGGGTATCTGCGTCTTCCCTGGCTTGCTCGCAACAACAACCGTCAACAACGGAAACACAAACCTAATCAATTTTTTTTGGTTCAGCACCGCATCGTAAGTGGAGCTAAGAGCTAGTCCAATCAACTAATCTGATATGTTTAGATCGTGGTTAGTTTGCTGGGATTAGTTAAAACTGAAACATACTTCCACGGTATAAAAGTGGCCAATGCAAGAGACTTCACTCGATAAGCTCTTTTGAATTTAACTGCCAGAAAATCGTCTCCAACTATGCGGTTTATTCTTTGCACGATGCACGCCCACCTCTGTAGCCCAGTGGCAGTCTATCCTTTCATCTCCAAAACTGCCAGTACTTATTAGTGTGAGGTCTGATGTTTCTGAGGAAGGGGGATGTTCATGAAACCAATCCATAAGCTTTCCTTGATTGTCTCGCTTGAGTCTCAGAAATAAAAGTTGTTCACGTGCCAGAGTCTAGAACCGAACTTTCGGTGATCTGACCTTTAGCAGGTAGGGAGCAGATGGCTGGGTTCTGTGTTAGAAGGATGGAGATGGAAAGTAGGGGGCCCGAACGAAACAATAAATGGGTGGAAAGCAGGGGAAACTGTAGAAGCTTTTTACCTGATCACAAATTTCACTTACAAAACTTTTTCCGGAAATTGTTACTCGTGGAACCGCTACCGAGAACGTTCCAGGGAACTTCTGGATGGAACTGTGACTGCGGTAACTGGAATGCAATGTTTCTGGTGGTAAGAACGGCGAACTATTAAAAAAATGCCCGAAAATATGTTGTATGAGAACACACACTTAAAAAGTGATTTTAGTTATTTCGAGTTTCTGAATTTTCTTTTGACCGAGTTAAAAAGACTGATTATTTTTTAAACAAGATTTCATGCTCTACAACTTATACTTCTTGCATGTTTACGTAATAGTAGCCATTTTCAAGTTACAAGCGTTCAAATGTGACCATAACAGGGTTTTTCGCAAAGTAGAGAAAAGTCGACGTTTTTCGACTGTGGATTGCGGCTACACCAATAAACCGAATTTAATATTTAGTAACCCATTAGACGCAGAATTTTAATATCTTTAATTTATCCTTACACGTTTTCTAGCTAGGATCCACAATTTCCAAGTTTTAATCGAAAAACCAAAAATAGTACCGACATTTTGAGGTTTTTTGAGATTTTGACCATGTTCCGCAAAAAAATTTTGGTGGGAAGCTCCGGATTCATGTTCAGCACCCCAAAAAACATAAAAAATGAAAGGAAAAAATTCTCCACCAGAATTTGTTTCCCCGAAGCCCCTCAGAGCTCCTAATGATTGGATTATATCTAATATACCTACATAGCTCAAACAGTTACATTTTAATCAATCAGACTTCGATCTAACACCTCACAAAAAAATATCCATTTTTCCTTATTTCATTATATTCTGATCTGGTGTCATAAAATCAAAAACAAACAAAAACGAGGGACCCGGATTGGAGATCAGGAGTAAACTCCCGATTCCGGTAGTTCCAAAGAGTGCCTTTAGTCGAACGTCTTGCCCACGATGCAAAAGCATCCTTTGACAAAACACAACGTAAGCACTGCCTGTTGGGGGATAGGTGGGGATAGGAAAACCTACTCTACAGGGATAAGGTACTCTACATGGATGGGATGAGGATTTAAGAGAAAAAAGAGCTGAAACCAGACCGAAGCTTCGTTTCGGCCTGGAGTCCGAAGCGTACTCGTATATACTCTAGACTTGTACAGACCTAGTGGTGATGCCAAGTGTACCAATTGGCAGTGACCATATGCATTAAAGTGAGTTGTTTATATGGCCGGTTTGTAGGGGAGGTTGACACTCGTTCAAAAGGATCTTGACCAATTTCAAAATCAATGGGTTAGTTACCATTCTACAAATATTTGTCGAATTTTTCATGTCGCTAGCTTCATTATATCGAAAGTTATTGCTTATTTGAAGTCTCACTTGTAGGGGAAATAGAGGTTTCTTTTGTCGAATCTTGCGCATTTTTAATAACAACTAACTAGATCCCAGTACAAACATTTCATCATTACCACAAACCAATTAGATCATACTTCAAACATTCAAACAAAATTTCAAGTCTCTAGCTTCATTCCACCGAAAGTTATCGCTTATTTGAAGTTTCATTTGTAGGAGAAGTAGGGGTTTCATTGGTCGGATTTTATGTTTTTTCAATACCAGCCAGCTGAATCCTACTACAAACATATGACGAAAATTTCAAGTCGCTAGCTTTATTTTATCGTAAGTTATATTTAAGTTTCATTTGGGTCGGATCTGGCCCATCTTTAATACCAACTAACTCAACCTTACTTCAAATATTTGACCAACATTTCAAGTTACTGGCTTCATTCTATCAAAAGTTTTCGCTTAATTGAAGTTTCATTTGTAGGGGAGGTAGAGGTTCCTTGAGTCGGATCTTACCCATTTTTAACACCAACCAATAAGATTCTACTGCAAACATTTGACCAAAATTTCAAGTCTCTAGCTTCATTATATCGAAAGTTATCGTAGTTCAAGGAATATTTCATTTTTTGAAATTTGTAGGGGAGGTAGGCGTTCCTTTGGTCTGATTATGCCCATCTTACTAAAACTAAAGTAACTTCTCATCTGAAGGTTATAAGCCAAAAATCAGGTGTCTACGTCAATTGGTTCAAGAGTTATAGACAAAAAACGTGAAAAGAAGGGTAGCACGGGGCTCTTTGTAGGAAACGTACCGTTAGTTTCCAACTAATCGATTCTATTTTCCCAGGAGAATATAAGCTGACCTTTTAGAGCCATCTACCAAAGCTAAAGCTTTTCACGTTTATTTCATCGCGAGTTATAGATACATTTAATTATTCTACTTATGTGGGGGAGGTAGGCGTTCTCTTGGCCAGAACATGCCCATTTTCAATACCAACCAACTAGATCATACTACCAATATTTGACTAAAATTTCAAGGCTCTAGCTTGATTCTATCGAAAGTTATCGTGCGAACGGAGAGACAGACATACAGACGGACAAACAGACAGACAGACATGGCTAAATCAAATCAGGAGGTGACCCTGATCATTCATATACTATACCTGCGGAGCCTCCTTTAAGGTGTTACATATTTTCGTCGTGACAAAAACAATATACCCTATACTATAAGTCAAGAGTATAACCAGACCCGGAGTCCGAAGCGTATATACCCTAGACTTGTACGAACCTAGTGGTGATACCAAAAGTACCAATTGGCAACGACCATTTGCACTAAAAGTGAGTTTCCTATATGACCAGTTTATAGGGCACTCATTCAGGAGGATGCTGACCATTCTCAAAATCAACCAGGGCGAAGTTTCGCTTCGGCCCGGAGTCCGAAGCGTACATACCCTAGACTTGTACAGACCTAGTGGTGATACCAAAAGTTATAATTGGCAACGACCATATGAATTAAAAGTGGGTCTCCTATATGGCCAGTTCATAGGGGAGGTTGGCACTCATTCAGTGGGATCTTGACCATCCTCAAAATCAATTAACTAACCCATTCTACAAATATTTGTCCAATTTTTCAAGTCGCTAGCTTCATTCTATCGAAAGTTATTGCTTACTTGAAGTTTCACTTGTAGGGGAGGTAGGGGTTCCTTGGGTCGAATCTTGCCCATCATTGCCACCAACCAATTTGATCCCCCTACAAACATTTAAACGAAATTTCAAGTCTCTAGCTTCACTCTATCAAAAGTTATCGCTTATTTGAAGTTTCATTCGTAGGGGAAGTAGGGGTTTCGTTGGTCGGATTTTACGTATTTTCAATATTAGCCAACCGGCTCCTACTACAAACATTTGACCAAAATTTCAAGTCGCTAGCTTTATTTTGTCGTAAGTTATCGCTTATTTTAAGTTTCATTTCTAGGGGAGGTAGAGTTTTCTTAGGTCGAATCTTAAAGATCTTTAATGCCAACTAACCCAGTCTAACTTCAAACATTTTTACCAAAATTTCAAGTCGATGGCTTCATTCTATCAAAAGTTATCGCTTATTTAAAGTTTCTCTTCTAGGGAAGGTAGGAGTTCCTTGGGTCGGATCTTGTCTTTTTTCAATACCAACCAAGTAAGTCTCACTAACAACATTCCACCAAATTTTCAACTTGCTAGTATCATTCTATCGAAAGTTATCGTAATTGAACGAATATTTAATTTTTTGAAATTTGTAGGGGAGGTAGGCGTTTCTTTGATCTGATTATGTCCAACTTACAAAACCTTAAGTAGCTTCTCATCTCAGGGTTACATGCCAAAAATCAGGGTTCTACGTCAATTGGTTCAAGAGTTATACACAAAAAACCTGAAAAGTAGGGTAGTACGGGGTTCTCTCTAAGAAAATTACCGTTAGTTTTCAACTGATCGATTTTATTTTGCCAAGAGAGTATAAGATTACCCTCACGAGTAATCTGCCAAAGCTAGAGCTTTTCATGTTTATTTAATCGGGAGTTACAGATACATTTATGTATTTTACATATGTAGGGGAGGTAGGCGTTCTCTTAGCCTGATCATGCCCATTTTCAATACCAACCAACTAGATCACACTGCCAACATTTGACCAAAATTTGAAGGCTCTAGCTTTATTCTATCGAAAGTTATCGTGCGAACGGACAGACAGACAGACAGACAGACAGACATGGCTAAATCGAATCAGGAGGTGGCCTTGATCATTTATATATATATATATTGCTATACCTCCGGAGCCTCCTTTAAGGTGTTACATATTTTCGTTGTGACAAAAACAATATACCCTATACTATAAGTCTAGGGTATAATTAACTAACCCATTCTACAAATATTTGTTGAGTTTTCCAAGTTACTAGCTTCATGCTATACATAGTTATTATACCCTAGACTTATAGTATAGGGTATATTGTTTTTGTCACGACGGAAGCTTTTCATCTTTATTTAATCGGGAGTTATAGATACATTTAATTATTTTACATATGTAGGGGAGGTAGGCGTTCTCTTAGCCTGATCATGCCCATTTTCAATACCAACCAACTAGATCATACTTCCAACATCTGACCAAAATTTCAAGGCTCTAGCTTCATTCTATCGAAAGTTATCGTGCGAACGGACAGACAGACGGACAGACGGTCAGACAGACAGACATGGCTAAATCGAATCAGGAGGTGACCGTGTCATTTATATATATATTTTACATTGCTATACCTCCGGAGCCTCCTTTAAAGTGTTATATATTTCCGTCGTGGCAAAAACAATATACCCTATACTAAAAGTCTAGGGTATTGTTAAGTATTAATATAAATTATGAATTAAAATTATGGCAGTACTAAATGTAAATGTACTATGGCAATACCAAATATAAATGTCAAGAAAATGTAAGTCATATGATAAAAATAAATAACCTCATCCTTCTTGTTCGAACTGGCGTGTGTCATACATTACAATTGGCGACGAGGATTTTATCCAAAGTTGAATTTCAACAAATAATAAGTTTTATTTGATAAATTTTATCAAATTAATTCAGTTTAATAACTATTTAGCTAAAAAGTGAAAGTTTTTCACATAACTACAAATTGATTGATTATATTTTTAGTGATTTCAACGTATAACCTCAATTGTACCAAATGCCGCAGAATACATCTAGTGAAATTTCTCAAACGTTCTTGGCGAATCATATGCCGGAGTTTGTTCCAGATAAGGATGTTTGGCAACTTTGGCACGAGAGGCTTCAAATTCACTTCGAAGAAATAGATTGCCAGGATCCAAAAATTAAAAAAGCGATTCTACTGAAATCTGTTGGATCGGAAGCTTATACTGTATTGCGAAGTTTGTGTGACCCGCATATTCCAGCAAAATTGGGATATGATACACTTGACTCGATCGACGACTTATCGACTTTGTGGAAATTCATTTTAATCCCAAAAGAAAAAATATCGTACTTTGTCTTTTCCACTTTTATTTTATTATTCCTAATGCGTTTCGCTCTTTCGCGCATCATCACAGGAATTCCTGTGATGATGCTCGAATTCCTGTGATGATGCTCGAATTCCTGTGATGATGCTCGAAAGAGCGAAACGCATTAGGAATAATAAAATAAAAGTGGAATTCCTGTGATGATGCTCGAAAGAGCGAAACGCATTAGGAATAATAAAATAAAAGTGGAAAAGACAAAGTACGATATTTTTATACCCTAGACTTATAGTATAGGGTATATTGTTTTTGTCATTTCTTTTGGGATTATGATACACTTGTTCAACATTTGTCGAATCAATATACTCCGCCTGTGATAGTTTTTAGAGAAAGGAAGCTATTCTTTGCAGCGGAAAAGTCGGAGCAAAAAACTATCGCATCCTGGTTCGCACGTTTAAAAAAAATGGTATTAAATTGTAAATTCGGTTCGGAACTCGAGTCGTTTGTACTTAACAAGTTTGTCTGTGGGACATCAGGCAAAATCTTTGAAAGGCTATGCGAAGAGGATGAGAATCTAAAGCTTCCCGATTAGGGATGTCAAAACCGGTGGAATGTACCGGTTTTCGGTTTTACGGTTTTATTTTTCTAGTCGGTTAAACCGTCCAGTTAAAACCGACAGAAAGTACCGGTTTTTCGGTTGACCGGGTGTTTTTATTAATATTTATTATTTATTGAACAAATACAAGTTTATAACGGAAATACAAATGGCCTGAACCACCACAGCCACCGTTGTACCCATTTAACATTTGGATTAAATACAAAATGAAAAGGAATACCTAATTAAGGATGGTTTAGTTATCTGTGAGAGAAGCGAACAAATGTAGTTTAATAGAAAGTAGAAAAAAAAGCATTTAGAAAACATCATTTGATATATTGGCTGGTATGAATAAAAACTAGCAAATTCTAAAATTTGTAGTAACTACTCAAAAGTAAACTCTACCGAAAAAGTCCAAGAGTCGTATGAATAAAAACCATTTTTCGAAGCTACAGCAAATGCTACTTCGAAAATAAAATGTAGCATGTGTCACGTATTGACAGATAATATCGCCGTTTGCGTTATTGTTTTTACCATGGCGATGTTTCTAAGCCTAATACAGCCTCGCCAACAAAAAAAATATTCTAGCCGTCGTGTAGCTACTGAAGATAATTTTAAGTCCCTGTACAGATTTACGGCGGAAAACGTGCATTGGTTGGCTGATCCTGGCTGGATCCTGGCTTCCAGGTATAAAAAGAAATATTATATTTATTTATGAAACCAACGGACGACAGTCCTTTTATAATAAATGCATAACATTTTGTTTGTTTTAAAATTTATTTCTAATGAAGTTATCCTTTTTACAAAGGTCGGTGTTGGAGAGGATATCGGAATTCACCAAACAACGGCCAGTAAAATCATTTGGGATGTTTGTGAAAAAATTATTGCAAGGGTTGATGATTGGTTTAGATTTCCGACTACAGAAGAAGAAATGATTCGGGCGAAAGAAATATGGCAACGCAAATTTACTTTCCCTAACTCGATAGGAGCTCCAGACTGTACACATACATATATTGATTGTTAAACCACATCTTCATGGCGTCGGTTGACTCATCTTGAAATCGCCAAAAAATGCACCAATTCGCATAGAATTACGAAACTCAACTGTAGTAAACACAAGTGTAGGTTGCATTTTGTTTACTGCATGAAAAATGTAGTATAGTCAGGTTTTATTCATATTAAATCGACAAAACTCGCCATTTTTGTAGTAAGTTCGAAAGTTGTAGTGTAGTAAACAACCATTTATTCATACCAAACCATACCTCTAGTACATCATATGTAGTAAACTTATCTTTACTACATTTAGTACATTATTCTTCATACCAGCCATTAAAAACATATATTTTGTTTTGTTTGTTTGACTCAGCAGTCAGCACAGCACAAATAAGTCCAGTTACATATGTATTTATAATTCATTACATATAAAATTGTATATAAATATTAAATTTAAATTATATAAAAACTCCATTTTACATCATATTTATTTTAGACTTTTTTTTTCAATCAAAGACAAATGTATTTGCGTTTGCATTAGGAATTAGGAATTCTGAAATCATATTTCATATAAAAAAAATATAAGGAGCAACAGATAGAAACAAAGAATTAATACAATGTAGGGAAAGGAGAGAAGTAGAAAAATCGTTATATGAACAATTTCAAATTAAGGCGGGAAAGATGAAATTTTCCGGTTGCAACTGGAAGGTTGAACAACCGACCGGGTTAAAACCGCCAGAAAGAAAAACCGAAAATAACCCGGTTGACCGTTCTGAAAGGACCGGTTTTCGGTTTAACCGTCCGGTTTTTGACATTCCTATTCCCGATGCATTCCGGAAAGCTTTGATTATTGAATCTAAGCAATTGGCTAATCCTGTGACTAAAAACGACATTAATTTCATCAAAGGGAAAAGTAATCGTAACAACGCAGGATCGCCTAAGCAGGCATGTTCACACTGTGGATGGAAGAATCACCAGTCAAAATCTTGCAAGTTCAAGAACTCAACTTGCCATTGCTGTAAAAAAGTGGGACACTTTGCATCAATATGCAAAAATAAAAAGGCTGTAAGGGAAGTAAATTTTATTGATAGATGTGAAAATATGATGTGTTTTATTGATAGATGTGAAAATAAATTGACAGGTCAATGTACAATGTTGAGACGGTGGGGTCAAAGGTTCAATCAGTGAGCGGTGATCTCAAGAAATATTCGTCAGTTTACATTCTACAATACCTATAATCATTGATGGTGTTAAACTTGATGTAACGTGTGATACTGGAGCTTCACTATCTCTGCTGTCAATTGGTTTATTTGATAAGCTTTATCAGCGATCATCTCTTCGGTCTTGCAATATCCCGTTTACTAATTACGGAGGAAGCCAAATTAATGTAGTTGGTGAGTTTGATGCTGATGTAAATTATAAAGGTCAAGATCCAATTATTACATTTATAGTTACTAACACTAACAGTCCACCTTTATTGGGAAGAAATTTTCTTCGTAAATTCAAGTTTGAGTTGGTTCAAGTAGAGAATAATAGTATTTACTCTGTTAATTCTTTGGATAGGGCGGTCAGTGAGCTGAAGGAAGAGTTTTCTGAAGTTTTTGATGGCACACTAGGAAAATACAGCCTAGGAACTGTTAATTTGCGAGTTTGCGAAGGTGCAACTCCTATTTTTTGCAAACTGCGTCCCGTTCCATTAGCATGGAAAGAAGTGATCGAAAAACAGTTAAAGGATTTGGTTAGCAATGACGTTCTAGAATTTGTCGATAATTCTGAATGGGCAACTGCTTTAGTTCCAGTTGTTAAACCAAACGGTGACTTAAGAATTTGTGGTGATTACAAAATAACACTAAATAAATTCATTGTTGATTATAAATATCCGTTACCACGGATTGACGAAATTTTTGCTTCTCTCCAAGGTGGTCAATTATTCACAAAATTAGATTTATCCAATGCTTATAATCAATTGCCTTTGGATAATGAATCTCAGTTATTATGTGCATGGAGCACACACATTGGTGTATATAAAATGAAAAGATTACCATTTGGAATTAAACCCGCAGCTGCAATATTTCAGAAAACTATAGAAAATTTGCTTAGAGACATTCCCAATGTAACGGTTTATCAAGATGATATTGTCGTAACAGGGAATACTAACGAAAATCATATTCAGAACTTGAAATTGGTTCTATCCAAACTAAAATTGGCAGGATTAAATTTGAATTTGAATAAATGTTCGTTTTTTTTCAAAAAGAAATTTCATATTTAGGATTTAATATTGATAAAGATGGTTTAAGCAAAAACAATGAAGGAGTAAAATCGGTTCTAGATGCACCGATTCCTAGGAATCTTACAGAATTGCGATCTTTCAATGGAATGGTAAATCATTATGCTAGATTTATTAAAGATTATGCAATGAAAATGACTCCACTTTATGAATTATTAAAGAAAGATAGCATTTTTAAATGGAATAAAAAATGTGCAGAGACCTATGAGCTAATGAAACAAGAAATTGCTTCAGAACAAGTACTAGTCCATTTTAACCCAATGTTACCGATTGTTTTAACAACAGATGCAAGTCAGTACTCTATTGCTGGCGTACTATCTCATAGATATGATGATGGTTCACTTAGACCAATTGCATTAGTTTCGAGGGCTCTTAGCAAAAGCGAAATCAACTATAGCACTATTGAAAAAGAAGGTTTAGCAATCATATTTAGCGTTACAAAACTAAGTCAATATTTAATTGGCGTACTATTTGAATTACATACAGATCACAAACCCCTCCTAGCAATCTTTGGAGAAACAAAAGGATTGCCAGTTATGGCTGCTGCTCGCTTGCAAAGATGGGCATATTTGTTATCTGGCTTTAGATATAAAATTAAATATGTCAAGGGTAAATACAACATTGCTGATCATTTATCCAGGATTCCACAATCAGAAGTTGGAGATGCTCCACTGGGAGGCAATTATATATTAAATTACGTTGGTTTTACCAATCCAATTTTAAAGAAATACCAATTGAAACCCGAAAAGATCCAATGTTATCAAAATTATTAGATGCAATTAATAATTCCACAGTTAGCGATTTAAAAGATGCTGAGTTCATTTCATTCGAGAACAAGTCTAATGAACTTTCAGTTGAGTCAGGTTGCATATTATGGGGATATCGAACAGTTATTCCGAATAAGTTACGTAAAGCAGTGTTGATGGAAGTACATCGCTCTCACATGGGAATTGTTAAAACTAAAGGGGTGGCTAGATCGTATATTTGGTGGCCGAAAATTGACAACGATATTGAAACATTAATTAAAAACTGCAACTCTTGTCAATTATTGCAATCTAGAAAAAAGTAGCTTAATTCCTTGGAAACCAACAGATGGTCCATGGAAACGCATTCACATCGACTTCGCTGGTCGTATTAAGGGTTTTCAATTGTTAATTATAATTGATTCATATTCTAAATGGGTTGAAGTATTCAAAACTAAAAATGCTACTTCAAATTTTGTAATAGACAAACTAAGGGGGATATTTAGTCGTTTTGGTTTGGTGGACACTTTAGTATCTGATAATGGAAGTCAATTCACTTCGAGTGAATTTCAGATGTTTATGGTAAATAACTTCATTGAGCATATCCTCACAGCTCCCGGTCATCCAGCCACTAACGGTCAAGCTGAAAACGTAGTAAAAACGGTGAAAAAGTCCATTTTTGCAAACCTTAAGGATTGCAAACCTGATGACTTTGATACGATCATACATCGATTTTTAATGGATTATAGATCCACCAAACATTGTACAACAAAAGAGACTCCAGCTAAACTAGTGTTAGGTCGTGAAATTAAAACAAGATTTTCTTTATTGAAACCTCCTTGTACTAAAGAAATTATAGAAAAAAGTCAATTTAAAAGTATTAACAATTACAAAGGCAAAAGAAATGCTGAATATAAGTCTGGTCAAAATGTCTACATTAGGGACTATACTAATCCCAATAAAGCAGGTTGGACTAATGCAAAGATAGAAAAGAAACTTGGCCCGCGTAATTACACTTGTATCTTAACTCGTAGTAATAAAATCATTAAAAGACATTTAGATCAAATAAGAAGTGGACCTACGGATGATGAACTTGTAAATGAAAATCGTGCAAACGATGGTAGTGATATTGAAGAATCTGTGTCTGATCACGATGCAACAAATGATGACATTATCATTGAAGCACAAAATGAAGCAGGTTTTCAAACCGCTGATGAATCGTTTGACTCACCTCCAGCATTAAGACCGCGAACAAACAAAGTTAATTATTGTATATAATTTTTATTTAATCACTTTCAATCATTTTAAATACAAAAAAAATTCATATGTTCATAAAATTAAAATAACTTACAAATAATTTTCTTTTGTCCATATAAATTTTTTTTAAATCATCAAAACTAAATTAAATGATTCATTTCAAATGATTGTATTAAACAACTTTAGGAGGAAGATGTTAAGTACATATTAATATAAATTATGAATTAAAATTATGGCAGTACTAAATGTAAATGTACTATGGCAATATCAAATATAAATGTCAAGAAAATGTAAGTCATATGATAAAAATAAATAACCTCATCCTTCATGTTCGAACTGGCGTGTGTCATACATTACCTATACAGGTATAAAATATGGAGGTAAGATATGTTTTCAAACGAGGGTCAACCATTGAGAGCAAATGTATATGCTTCACTTGACGCGAAAACCGAGGCCTACAGACAAAGGCTTCAACGAGGAACCAGAGCCAGAAGAGAAAAATATGACGAGCTACGGCGAATATCGAATAAAATAATTAGACATAAGAAACGTAAATACTTTGACGAGCAGTTGCTGAACATAAACGAAAACTTAGCTAATAGGAACACCAGACCAGACAAACTAGTAAATACAATTAAGAACGGCTACCAACCCAGGACTAGCCTTTGTACGGACAAGGATGGAACCATCATCAGCGACACCGATGGTATTAACAAACAATGGGCCTCTTATTTTGAAGAGCTTCTAAACCGACCATCTAACATCCCCACACAGGAAGCTCTCGACGATATTGTTGATCTAGGCCCACCCATTCAACCCCCGACAGTAGAGATGCGGTCACTAAAACGAAATAAAGCGCCGGCCGCTGACGAGATTCCAGCTGAACTGCTAAAATTCGGTGAAACGAGTCTAGTTGATGCCATACATCAATTACTCCTGCGAGTATGGGAGAACGAGGAGATCCCAGACGATTGGCGCAGAAGCATCATCTGTCCAATTCATAAAAAGGGAGATAAACTGCGGTGTGAGAATTACAGAGGCATCTCACTAGTTTGTACGTCCTATAATATATATATATATATATTTTGACGAAAATTCTGGAAAATAGAATAAAACCGTACGCAGAACGAATCATTGGCGAATATCAAAGCGGTTTCAGACCTGGTCGCTCCACAACCGATCAGCTCTTCTCAGTCAAACTGATACTCCAGAATTGCTGGGAATACAACGTAAACGTATACCAAATCTTTGTCGACTTCAAGCAGGCATACGACAGTATCGATCGTGGAGTACTGTACGACATCATGCTACAATTTGGTATACCGGCCAAATAAGTGCGACTGACTAAGATGACGATAACCAACTCCGTCTCACAAGTCAGGATACATAATAGACTTACTGATCTATTTGAAACACGCACTGGTTTGAAACAGGGCGATGAACTGGCACCGACTCTCTTCAACCTAGCACTGGAATACGTTATTCGGGCCATGAATATGGACAACAGCAAGACGCTACTCATCAAGTGGACACAATTAGCAGCGTACGCCAACGATATCAACATCATGTCCCGAAGATTGGCTGACGCAGAAGAACTTCTGCATACGCTCGATACCGCTGCAAAGAAAGTTGGATTACGTATTAATGAGGGTAAAACTAAAATAATGATGCAATCGGTGACAAGGACCCCTGCACAACCGAGCATCAATGTGGGGGACCTCAATATCGAGTTCGTGAACAACTTCATTTACCTGGGTTGCAACTTGTCAAGGGACGCCAACGAAATTGACGAAGTCAAGCGACGGATACAGTTAGCTAATAAGACTTTTTTCTCGGTTCTCCCCATAATGAAATCGAAGCATGTGCACAGAAACACGAAGCTCCGCGTGTACAAAACCATTATACGACCAGTCCTATGCTATGGCTGCGAAGTATGGACCCTAACTCAAGCCTCCGAAAACATGCTAGACACTTTTGAATGGCTGCGTTCCTGCGAGCGGATCAGGGTTTGACATTTCTCAAATACTCCTTCATTTGCTTTCCCCTCCGGTAAATTTAGTACAGACAACTGTCACTTTCGGATCTGACAATTTCCCCTCTGGATCTGAATATTTTTCCGGTCAATTTCTAAAATCAGCAAATTTTGACAGTTATCAGATGTCACCGGCGCCCGTCACCAAAGCAACATAGCCAGTCATCCTTTAGATAGCGTCCAGGACGTGTTGCGAAGTGTTTTATTATTAATTTGCTGCGCCTGTAGCCTACAAACCTATTTGAGCAAACTAGTTAACAATTCCCTGAGAAATTTGTTAGTGAATTACCTTATAGTGGAGTGATTGTGCTGCGAATTAGTGTACGTTAACAACGCGTTTATAACTGGATTTTAGTAGATGGCTCACGTGGTTCACAATCGTCTAGAATGGCAGGAGTAGGCTATCAAAAAGGATTTACAAACCCAGGCAGTACAATCCCTTTTGTAGATTGGCCAACCGACTGTGTTTGGAGCCGTGTACGTTTACGTGTACTGCTCAGCTGTCTCTGTCGGTGTTATTTAGGTTGTGTTGTGTTTTCCCGGTGTTGTTTACAGTTGGGCAATAGATAAGTTAACAAATTAGTCGTTTTAATGTTTGACATGTTTCATTTCCCCGGTACACAGATCGAGTGAAAAGTGAAAAATTGGCATGTTCCACACATTTTTTTCCACGAGCCATTTTCCCGATGAAAAGTGCTGCTGTCAATATTTTCATTTCACGCGATCTGAATACCAGCCTTAAGGTTCGGCGAATTTTCGGGCCTGTTTGCGATCGAGATGGATGGCGCATCCGGTACAACCATGAGTTGTATGAAATGTACGATGAGCTGCATGTCTCGAAAATCGTCAAACTACAACGACTTCAATGGGCAGGACATGTACAAAGAATGGACGATGATCGCATGCCTAAGAGAGTAATGAATGCAGAACGAGTCGACGGAGCGAGACTGCGAGGACGACCGAGATCTCGTTGGGAGAGCTCAGTAGGTGTGGACGCCGCGCAGCTGCTGGGCTCCCAAAATTGAAGGACGCGGTCACGTGACCGAGATAATTGGAGGACAATGATCCAGGCGGCCAAGGCCCGACGTCGGGCTGCGCCACGATGATGATGATGTATATGCTACGAATCTGTTTCAATCGTCTTGAGTTTCACACAAATTGTCAGCAGGTAGACGATGGGTAATTTGAGTTGAGTTGTTGTTTGTTGTTTGAGTTTTTTTTGTTTGTTTTTGATTTTATGACACCAGGTCAGAATATAATGAAATAAGGACAAATGGATATTTTTTTATGAGGTTTTAGATCGAAATGCAATCAGATGTATGTAAGTCTGATTGATTAAAATGTAACTGTTTGAGCTATGTAGGTATATTAGATACATTAGCATACATACATACATAGCATAGATATATTAGCATAAAGATGTAGGTATATTATTTAACCCATATTTTCGCATAATTTGCTTATCGATGTATAAATTAGGTAGGCAATTGATTCTGAAACGTAAAATTTAACTACAAACAAGCTAGCCTTCGTTGTGTTTTGGGGTTCATTTGCCTTTTTGAAATTAGTAGTAAAACTTGTTCCGATTTCACTGTTCCTATAAGAGGTATATGAAATAGTGGGCCAATTTCAACCAAATTTAGGAACATGGCTTAGCAGTCAATGCGATTAAATAATATGCAATTTCGTAAAGATACCTTCAGAAATAAAAAAAGTTTTTCTGACAAAAACTTGCTTTTGGGACGGTCGTTCCTATGACAGCTATATGATCGAGTAGTCCGCTTTCAGCCAAATTCGGAAATATGATTTCGCTTAAGACACTATTGACTAATGTGAATTTTGAAAACAATACCTTTAGAAATAAAAAAGTTTTTCTCACAAAGATGAATTTTTGACCGGTCGTTCCTATGGCAGCTATATGACATAGTAGTCAAATTTCCACCAAATCCAGGAATGTGATTAAGCTAAAGATACTATTCATTAGTGTGAAACCTAAAAACGATATTTTCAGAAATAAAAAAGTTTTTCTCACAAAGACGAATTTTTGGACCGGTCGTTCCTATGGCATCTATATGACGCAGTGATCCGATTCCATTGGTTCCGACATATATACTGCATGCAATAGAAAGAAGGCTCTCTACAAAATTTCAGCTCGATAGCTTTAAAACTGAGGGACTAGTTTGCATAGAAACAGACGGACAGACGGACAAAGCTTAATCGACTCGACTCATCATACTGACCAAGAATATATATAGTTTATATGGTCGGAGATGCTTCCTTCTGTGCGTTGCAAACTTCATGACAAAGTTAATATACCCTATCACATCCGTGAAGGGTATAAAAAGATCTTATTAATCTCTGCCGTATGATCAATATTTTGAATGGGTGCGTTCCGTGAAAGCCCTAAACGTTCCAAGTTGCTTTGAACTCAGTTCAATTTCAGATGGAGATGGCATGTAAAACACCAATTAGTGAAATAAATCAGAAAATTGTTCTGGTTGATTTCCCTTTTTATCGTTTGACATGCATTTGCTAAATACTTCAAACGTAATTGCAACGTTGAAAATCCTGAACCTAGGCAATGTATGGCATGTACCCGAAACGTACAATTGATATAATTATTCATTATACCCTTCACGGATGTGAAAGGGTATATTAACTTTGTCATGAAGTTTGCAACGCACAGAAGGAAGCATCTCCGACCATATAAACTATATATATTCTTGGTCAGTATGATGAGACGAGTCGATTAAGCTTTGTCCGTCTGTCTGTCTGTTTCTATGCAAACTAGTCCCTCAGTTTTAAAGCTATCGAGCTGAAATTTTATACAGAGCCTTCTTTGCACGCAGTATATATGTCGGAACCAATGGAATCGGACAACTACGTCATGTAGCTGCCATAGGAACGACCGGTCCAAAAATTCGTCTTTGTGAGAAAAACTTTTTTATTCCTAAAGATATCTTTTTCGAATTTCACAAGAATCAATAGTATCTATAGTCAAATCACATTCCCGAATTTGGTTGAAATCGGACTACTTTATCATATAGCTGTCATAGGCACGATTGTTCCAAAAGCAAGTTTTTATTAGAAAAACTTTTTTATTTCTGAAGATATCTTTACCAAATTTCACATTATTTAATCATATTGACTGTTCCTAAATTTCGTCGAAATCAGCCTACAATGAAATCGGAACGAGTTTTACAACTAATTTCAAAGTGCCAAATGCACCATAACTCATAACGCATGAAGGGTATCATACCTTCGGCAAGCTAGCCGAAGGCTAGGTTGTTTTGGAGTCCTTTTGATTTCGGTGTCAGATGAAAAAAAAAACCACACGGATCTGCGACGAGCGAACTTAAACAGCCATCATACAGACACTTCGCCGCATGGGGCCGAATTACGGGCCAGTAAAGAAAGGTTTTTAGAGGCGGATGGCGGAGAAAGAAGTTTATTTCAGCTAATTCACTTTCAACTCTCATCCAAATGTGATCCCATACAAGACCTGGATCAAAACTGGTCTCTCATTTTCTATCTACTGATTAACAGATACAGTATCTACAAAGAACAGATACAGTACTAACAGACCAACAGATACAGTCTCTACTGAGCGACAGATGCAATATATATTGGCTAACAGACACAGTATATACTGAGCAACAGACTCATTATCTATTGACCAAAAGATACAGCCCCTATTGAGCAACAGATAAAGTATCTATTGAGAAACAGGTAGATACAGAGACTCAAAATGCCTTCAACAGTAGTCTATTTCATTTGTCTCAACACTGAACAAACAACATGCATCGCACTTTATTCCCGTCTAATCTAATTTGATATGGGACGGGCCATAAACAAGAAGTTTCCCCACTACACAAAAATGTAGATGTATGTACGTACCTATAATTTTAGGGTGCGTAGAATGTATTCCTTTACAAAACCACAATTCCATGTTGGTACATATTTATAATAAATATATTTGCATATTACAATACTTGTACTTTATTCACTTAAACTAAAATAAAAACCCATACAATGTACGTGACATACGTACAAATTAATTGAGTTACTACATAAAGCCTTTAGATAGAATTCCGAACAATCTAAATTAAATTTCGCTTTCGTGTGATCATTACTTTCATCCATAAATTTCATCATCAAATTGATTTCCCAATGCAAAACAATAACAAGTCAAAAGCCATAACCCAGTAATATGTACTTGCGGTAGAAAAATGCATAGCCGATATCTACTGATTTCTTCAATAAAGACAATGCTCAAAAAAAATGTCTCATAACTAAAACAATAATAATACGAATCAACAATACGCATATTATTACCAAATGACAACAAACAGACGAAGGGTAATTTTCTGTTTACGGGTCCATGGGCAAATATGTCTCTTTCTAGCAACCCATCATTCTTCATCCCTTCCTTGTGTGTCGGCAACGAAATTTACTTGGTATTTGTTGGTAAATTAGTCCTAATGTTCAAGAACATTATCGCGGTAATGTTTAAATTCGGCGAGATGTTCACGTGTAAACGCACGCTGAATTCCATGTTCCAGAACGGGCCCTCTGCAAGCCTTCGGAGTGCATAGCGGAATGAATGAATGGCGTGAAGTTTGAAACGCATAGAAGGAATCATCACCGACCATATAAACTACGATGGTGAAACTTCTGTTGTCGGTAGTTTTCCCGTTGCAACTTATTTTCATTAAAACAGCGCGTTTCCATAACGAGATCTTTATTTTTCCTTTTCGAATACAATTGTTTCGAGAGACACTTGCTCTCTTCCTCAGTTCGTGGTGCTGAATTTGGTTGAAATTGGACTACTCTCGTATAGCTGTCATGGGAACAACCGTTCTAAAAGCAAGTTTTTGTTAGAAAAACTTTTTTATTTCTTAAGATATTACCAAATTTGATTATATTTAATCATATTGACTGCCAAATCACGTTCTTAAATTTGGTTGAAATCGGCCCACTATTTCATATACCTCTCATAGGTAAGTGAAATCAGAACAAGTTTTACTATTAATTTCAAGGTGGCAAATACACCATAAGTCACAACGAAGGTGACTTCGCGTGAAGAGTATCATACCTTCGGCAAGCTAGCCGGAGACGCTTGAAATAATTTTATGAAGATCTCGACCCAAATATTGTTTGCTTAAAATTAACATAATTGGTTAACCTTTTACTATCAACTTATAAGTTTGTTCTTTCTTTCCTATTTTTTTTCTTTCTCTTTCTAGCTTGAACAATTTGCCAAATTACACGTGTGGATATTCGTAAAATATGAAGCAAGAAGAATAATGCAAATTAGTGAAAAATTTCGATTCTGAATAACTTTCTTTTTTATGTAAATATATATCTACAATTATATATATGTGCAAAGAAACGCCATGTATACACACAAAAAAATTTATACGTTGAAAATATTTATATGAATGTAAAATATAAATGAATTAAAGAAAAAAGATTTAGTCTCAGCCACAAAAGCGCGCATAAATGTTGTATTTAAATTCACAATGAAATGATAAATTCAAGTATCAGTTATACATCCAATTTGTTTTTTTTTTAACTCATCGGAAATTATTGAAAAAGTGCTGATTACAGTATTAGGTTAGTTCAAATGTACTTACTTAATTGCCCTAACCCCTTGTGGGGCATAGCGCGTCAACTGTTCCATGTGGCTCAGTTGTCGTTTCATTGGCATAAATTGGTTTCAGAGAATGCAGTTGCCAGCATGCACCTCCTGCACATCCATGGCCACGAACGTTGTCGTGGACGGGATTCGAACCCGAAACGCCGGTAGTCGAACATGAGACTGATGCCTCAACACACTGCGCTACCGGTCGCCCCTTAGTTCAAATGTAAACAGACGTATAACAATCAGGTAGAAGCGAAACAAATTTTAAATATTAAAATCCCTAGATAAGGTCTTTCGTATGATGTAAACAATGATGAAGAAAACATTTTACTCGCATTTATATTTTTTGTTTTACTTACAAAACGTTACCGTTAATCTGTTTCATTGTAATTTAGATTGGCGTTTCATATTTTGTTTATGTTATATTCAGTCACAAATTATTTTCAAAATAAATCTTTTTTTCATTTCTTTTTCCTTCGATTTTAAATGTGTTGTTTTTTTTGCCCGTCCCATAAAAAGTCCGAAGCGACACAAGAACTTCAAATATGCAACAGCGATATGCATTGAAAGTGTATATCCTATATGATCGGATTGGGCCGAAATTAGCCGAAAAAGGTACGATGAAAAAATATTTGTAGGAAAGGTGGCCGCCATTTGAGACGACTGAGTCGTTTTACCCTAACTTTTTAGGGAAGATAGGATCTTGCCCATTCTCAAAATCAACTAATTAACCCACACCACAAATATTTGACGAAAATTTCAAGTCTCTAGCTCCATTCAATGGGAAGTAACCATATATTTGAGATTTGATTTGTAGGGGAGGTAGGCGATCATGACCATTTTCATACCAGTCAACTGGATTCTTTTACAAACACTTGGTCAAAACTTCAACTTGCTACGTTTATTCTATAGAAAGTTATCGACTATTCGAAGTACAATATCATTTGTAGGACAGGTAGGGGCAGCTTTTGTCAGATCTTGCCTATCTTCAATACCAACTAACTAGATCTTGCTATCAACATTCTACCAAATTTGAAACTCGCTAATGTAATTCTATCGAAAGTTATCGTAGTTAAAGGAGTAATTCATTTTTGGAAATTTGTAGGGGAGGTAGGCGTTCCTTTGGTCGGATTATGCCCATGTTGCTAAAACTGAAGCAGCCTTTCATCTGAAGGTTACATGCGAAAAATCAGGTGTCTACGTCAATTTCTCCAAGAGTTATAGACGAAAAACGTGAAAAGTAGGGAGTACGTGACTCTTTGTAAGAAAAGTGCCGTTAGTTTCCAACTAATCGATTTTATGTTTCCAGAAGACTATAAAATTACCATCTGGAGCCATCCACCAAAGCTAGAGCTTTTCACCTTTATTCAATCGGGAGTTATAGATACATTAATTATTTTACATATGTATGTAGAGGAGGTAGGCGTTCTCTTGACCTGATCAGACCCATTTTTAATATCAACCAACTAGATCTTAACCAAATTTGGTATGTAGGTTTCCTGTAACCCCCAGAGCAAATCGGGGACCGCAATTTTGATCATCGACTGGTCTAACAGTAGATTCTGTTTTGTTTAAAATCGAGATGTCTATTTAAAGATTCCCTTCCCTTTCCCTAGGCATTTCCCGTGATCAGATTTCAACCAAATTTTGTACGTAGCTTGTTTGGGTTATTATAAGTACCATACGATGATATTTTGGTCCTCCTGTATGTGTACGTCAGAAAAAAGAACGGAACGGATAATATCAATAATCAAAAACCAAACCTGGTAGAAATGGGTACCTCCTGATTCGGGTGATGAGACCAGTGGAGTCGATTAATGTTGAGGGTATTTTGAGTCCTTTGGTCAGGACTGATACAATTTTGAGTCCTTTGGTGTGGGAAAAGGGACATTCTTAGTAAAAAAAGGACATCATTGGCTATGAAGCGATGATTAGACAAGATGGGTATCATATGTCGCCTGCGTCGTCTCAATCGGGATTTCAATTAATTATATTCTGGGGGATAACCGAAGCAGACCACTAACGTTTGGGTCCCTTTTCGGCCCCTCCTCATGTATATCGTCTAGGATGCTCTTATGACCGCTGCTAGTTCCAAAGCGATGCCACAAGGCATCCCTTTCCATGCGTATTTGCGAAAGCTGTAATGAACCACATGTAACGAACTATATTATGGTCTGGTAGTGCTGCTCCCACCAGCAGATCGAAGCAGCACCTGATGAGTAGTGATCTGTTGGTGGTACAAAACCAGAGGCCGAGGGTCCCATTACACCCGGACCCAGGTGCGACCGTGTGAGCGTCTGATCCGTCCGTCAAGCATTCCATCCTTGTCGACTATTTTTTTCTAATACCCCATTTTTACCTCCCCTGTTTGTGTTGTCTTCCCCAGGCCAATGAATTTTTGTTAATACGTAAAGGACGGGGGCAACGAGCGGCGAAAACCCCGCCCACATCTCCCGAACTGAGCTACAGCAAGCATAGGCCGTTGCTTAGCTCGTTGAGGGGCCTTTTTTTTCGCCAGATGGCACGGCCCGACCTTCACGGTAATATGCTACCTTAGGCTCCGTCCCCACGGGCATCCTCGGATGCCCACCAAACCGTCCGTTACATATTTGGCGCCCAACGTGGGGCCCATTTCTGGTAAAAAACAGGACTAAGAAGGACCTCATCGAGTTCCTTTTTAGTCCTTCCACCGATTTGTATCCCCACAAGCACATTACGGCTACTTGCTCAAAGTCTTAGGGCTTAGCCACTTTACTTCACGTATTTTCCCTTCAAGTAGCTGTGATTTCCTCTGTAGCACCCCCATCCTTCCTATAGAGTAGTTTTTCCTTTTAGATTCAGTTAAACAAGGCAGTCCTGGCTTTGTGTTTGTCTTTTGTGGTTTAGCTACGTATTTAAGGCCTCCATAAATGCTTTGAATTGCCGGCATTTGGAGCATCTTCGATGACCGGACGAAGCGCGGAGGAGCCCTGGATACCTTTTTGTTTGCCAGGATTGTCCTTCTAAGTAACTTAAAAAAATTTCCTTACACAGTATTGCATTTTTCTACTGTTCATGTGCTCAGCAGCTTACAGAGCTTATGAGTGAATTATGGCAAGGAATGCAGTGTTGCGCCTTTGCTGGCCTCAGAATTCTTTGTAACCTGTTGATCATCTGAATAATTGGGAAATGTAGTATTTTTTTTTTTTGGTTTGCTAATTTTTCCCCTCTACAATGGTTGTCGGCTGACTCCGGTACCCAGCTCGCCTTTGTTTTTTTTTTCTATTTCTAGCAGCACACTTTGTCCTCAGCTTCTTCTTCTTGGCAGGCCTCGAAGTAGACGCTGCCCTGTAATGAACCACATGTAACGAACTATATTATGGTCTGGTAGTGCTGCTCCCACCAGCAGATCGAAGCAGCACCTGATGAGTAGTGATCTGTTGGTGGTACAAAACCAGAGGCCGAGGGTCCCATTACACCCGGACCCAGGTGCGACCGTGTGGGCGTCTGATCCGTCCGTCAACCATTCCATCCTTGTCGACTATTTTTTTCTTATACCCCAATTTTACCTCCCCTGTTTGTGTTGTCTTCCCCAGGCCTATGAATTTTTGTTAATACGTAAAGGACAGGGGCAACGAGCGGCGAAAACCCCGCCCACATCTCCCGAACTGAGCTACAGCAAGCATAGGCCGTTGCTTAGCTCGTTGAGGGGCCTTTTTTTCGCCAGATGGCACGGCCCGACCTTCACGGTAATATGCTACCTTAGGCTCCTTCCCCACGGGCATCTTCGGATGCCCACCAAACCGTCCGTTACAAAGCGCCGCCGTTTTCTGTATAGGTATAAATAAGTCCAACGGCCGCAATCCCAGCAATGCATCCATTGCTCGCGTTGGTGTGGTGCGCATTGCGCCACATATGCTTACGCAAGCTATCCTTTGTACCCCGTTTAGCTTCTGCTTTGTAGTTTTCTGCATGGCAATCGGGATGATGAGGCCAATGCTCTGGAGTGTTGTTGAAGGTGCTTTTAACCCTATGGTATTGAGATGAACACATTCTTGGACATGAATTGAAATCTAGGAAATACGAGTGTCGTCCGAGTGAGGAGGCCAATGCAATGGAGTGTGGTTAGGCGCCTTTAACCCTATGGTGTTGTTATGAACACATTCTTGGACATAAATTGAAATCTAGTAGAAAATACGGGTGTCGTCTGAATCAGGATGATTAGGCTAATGCAATGGAATGTTGTTGATGGTCTTGTTAAAACTTTCATATTGATATCAGGTATCAAAGCGATATCGAGGCGAGACAAAAGCAAAATAAAACCAATATCGAAGCATGAAGACCAACTGGGCCAATTTTGCTCCCTGGTACTGTCTGCGCCTTTGTATGAGAGCAGTACATGGAAAGTTTCCGTAAGAGTCACCAGAAAGCTGTAAGTCAACTCATGCCTTCTTCGAATTATAAGAATTTTCTGGCCCGAAACAATATCAAATTAAGAGCTAAGTTGGTGTACGGGTCAGATGAATTGACGAATTGATACGCAGGCGAAAATGGCAGTGGATAGGTTACACATTGCGGAAGAGTGATAACTTTATTGCTCTACGTGCCATGAAATGGAACCCCATTTCCAGCCAAGGCCGACCAAGAGGGGGTCCTAAAATCACATAGCGTCGATCTGTGGCAAAGGAGTGTAAGGCGCCGGGTAAGTCGTAAGAAAAAGAGTACGATGGCGCGCAGGGGTAGTTGACGCTATTCCCCACTAGGGTTTAAGGCAGTGTAGTACAGTCTGTAAGGTTGCCTTTTTTTAAGTTTGATAAACAATACTTCCTCCCTTTCCTACTCAGTGGGAAAGGTCTCAGTTTCCCACGCTTTATCAACAGCTCAACAGGCTCAGCTTGATATCTTCGGAATACCGTTGAATCTCGCGCCCTTACCTCGTTTCAATGCAATAATAATAATTGCACCGACATATCATATGGTTCAAAACACATAATTCGGAAAAGAATTTTTAGAACACAGTGATTGGAGAATGAAGGAGGAGGGAAGCATAGCTGTAGCTTAACTGGTTAAGTTATAACTAAGCGTCTCAGGTCAGTAGGGTGTTATGAATTAAGTAGTGAGACCTGCAACATAGTTGTATTAACTGTAGCACATTATGAACCACCTGAAGCAGCTATCCCCGAGCCAACCCCCGAACAGAGTTTAGTGATGGGCCGACAGGCCATGTCTTGATAAGTTGTTAGGAAAATGAATGCTATGCGGTAGCATGGTAGCCCCTTTACCTAACCTAGGAAAATGAATTCAAACAAATCAAATTTTTTAACATATGTAGATATATTGATTATATTAAATATAATTAATTATATAAATATATTAAAATTACATTATTTGCTCAATATGCAAAAAACACAATAAAAAAATAAAAAAAAACAGGTAAGTTTGCCCGTATCGAACCCGGGCCCCGAGTCTTGCGCGTCTTTCACACAACCGACACAGCCACGTAGCTTCTGCCGACACGATCGTCGTTTCTTGTATATAAAAGGTAGTGAATCATCAAAACTTATGGAAACTCCTATGCATTATGCGTTGAAATAGGACAGTCCGTTACCACTGAATTTGAATTAAAGCGGTTAGTCTAATATCAAATTCAATAATGACTGTGTTAAATAAAAAACAAGTGTTAAAAAATAGGGAAGTTGAAAATTGTGTGTATCTTAATCGAAAATAGTGTGGCCCGGTTGTGTATTACACCCCGTCCTGTTTTTCGCATTTTTTGGAAATTTTTCTCATCTTACATTTGCGTGATCAAACTTTTTGAATGTCACAATCCGTTAGCGTCGAGTTTGAATAAAAGCGGTTAGTCATACATGTGTATTACATCCTGTCCTGTTTTTCGCATTTTTGGGAAATTTTTCTCATTTTGCATTTGCGTGTTCAAACGTTAGCGTCGAATTTGAATTAAAGCGGTTAGTCATATATGAAATCCAATAATCTCTGTGTTAAATACAATAAAAAAAAAGTGTTAAAAAGTAGACATGTTGAAAATTATGTATCTTAATAGAAAATAGTGTGGCCGGATTGTGTATTACACTCCGTCCTGTTTTTTTTTGCATTTTTTGAAAATTTTCCTTATCCTGCATTTGGAGTGTTTAAACTTTTTTGAACGATTAATTAAAATAAGTGAAAAATTATAGAAAAATTAAGTTTATAGCTAAAAAAAAGTGAAATTCATTCAGCTGTGTGTTCGGAGCATTCAACGTTAAAAAATGTAAGTACATTCATAATACAGCATACTTTTAAAATGTTTATTCGCGGAGCCGGGTGAAATAGAAATATCTCGAGTCGAGTGCACTGTTAAACGGGAACAAAATTGCTTGCCAAAGATTATTTTTTTGCATAACATGTATGCATAAGAGTTAGTAAAGGAGCCCCTAAATGGTCAAGTCGCTTGATTGGATCGATTGGCACTAGATTTTGATCAAGCGGCTTGATGGTCTAGGAGATCCATAACAGTTCACCGTCGCATATCCGGAAGGCACCAGCGAGGACTCAAATATTTAGTAAAGCACTGTGTGTAAATATACCCGTATAAGTTCAAAGGACTTCCCCTGGGAAATGACGATCTGCCGCGATTCTTTTCAGGAACCTCCTACAAAAAGCAATGCTTTCTCATAATCTGTTGCCTGTAAATCCTATACTTCTGTTAGATGCAACAATTGTCGGAATGAAGCATTTGATGTGTTAGCATTTACAGAAATTGTGATGGCATCTTGCAGGGGAAGTGCAAAGTATTTTTTCCACATTAAATGCCCATTGTGCCAAATCAAATTCATGAATTATTTTGTTTCCCTGTAAAGGTAAAATTCAAGTTCACCACGTTTTACTGCGTTTAACATGTGATATTTAAAGATGTTCAAATCTAAGTCCCTGAAATTGAAACGCCGTTCGAAAGCCAACAAATTGGGACAACTTTTGTCAATTCTGCATATAGCTTAGTTCAAAGTTCTCTTATAATATATAGGTATACATAAAAGTTTAATTTTAATTTGAAAAAATATTAAACAGTCGTATCTCGACATCATTTAAAATTGAACAGCAACCACAAAATTGCAATAGCTGTATAACGGTTTAAAATAGGGAGACGTTTGTTGTTAGCCTTTTCCACAAACAGAATATAAAATATACCCTAGGCCTATGGACATTTTGAAGCGGGACAACCTATACTGTACTTACAGATACAGTTTAAGATAAAGTATATAAGATAAGATAAGTACATACATCATATATCATCGGCGTCATCCCGTTTTTGTGTTATAAAAATTCCTAGAAAACAATTCAATAAAATATCCTTCAATTTGTCATTACATTTATGTCATGGCACATTCTTTGTCTTTTCTTATATCACGCACTACGTTTATATCGCAGGACTATGTTTCAGCATTAACTAATCCCAGCTAAATCACTACGATGTAAACGTATCGGATTAGTTAATTGGAATAACTCATAGTTCCACTTACGATGCGGTGCTGAACAAAAAAAAAGGATTAGGTTTACGTTTCCGTTTTTGACGGTTATTTTTGGCGATGTTTATGTCTTGTTGGAGTCGCTGGTATAAAAGCGCTTTTCTCAAGAAGCTACTGGACTCTTTACATTTCTAAAATACTCTTCAAACTGAAGTGACAAACCAACATCATTTGCCATATCTAGTACTGGTCGGTATAAAAACACCACGAACTGGTTTTGAACTCTAATACAAGCAAGTTAATACTCCTTCCAGTTTGACAATATAAACGTTGCCATGGATGCAGAAACGCGACCTTATGCTGTTTATTTAATTACTTAAAAATAATACATATAAATTTCGAGTTTCCTTTTAGAAGCTATTTACATTAGTGATGGGTAACACAGTAACGAGTCGCTCTTTGTGATCGCCTCAATAGAATGAGCGAAAGATTCGGCACAACGACATAGCCTCCGAGCCGTTCAATTTAAGATTGACACACTGTAAAATGAATACTCAAATTAAATTAAATATTACGTAACGCATGGAAACTCAACGCTCATTCAAAATTTCTGATTACATATATGTACTACATTCATATTCATTCACACCCCATCCTAATATCTATCTGAAACTAAAACCATCATTATCTATCTACCAAACCAATCCCATCTAAATCCATTCATAATCGTCTCTATGCAGTATGCAATGCACGCATTGCGTATATACTTATAAATATACACACAACAACCCATGCTGACTGCAAGCAAATCAAAAATCATATGCTTACGTCGCACCGCACATCCAATTTTCCCCAAATACATAGAAGAAAACAAACCCAACATTCTAAAACAAAAGTAATCGTCTTGTATCATCACCTCAAGTTCAATTTGAGATGGAAACGATGCCAAGCCAACAAACAACCAGACAATTTCCTCTGTATACTGTGGACGCGATGAGAAGTTTCTTAATGTGAGCTTGAGTTTTTAGCACAAAACAGCACACTCAGCACACTAACACGCTAACACTTCTGTACTTTGAGCCATACTGGGCTATTTCTTGACTAAAAAAAACACATTGATTATTTGGGTAATTCAGTATAGATCCAGATATTTCACTCACGCGTATTCCAATCATCACATTCACACACACACACACACACACATTCTCTGCCAAATGAAGAATTCATGGCGTGGAGCTTTTAGAACAGAGTTTAAATGATTTGAGTCTTTTTTAGCCAGAGAAGAGAGAGAAGTAAGGAAATGAAATTGCCAGAGAGAAACGAAGCAATTTTTTGGCAGCATTATTTTGGCCTGGTTCTTCTCCTATATGGATCGGGCGGGTGTTCCGGGGAAATGAGATGGAATTGGGGAATGTGAGTTTGGCAGACGGAATGAGGTGGAATTGCTTCAGGGAATTTAGTGTACATAGATTGTGATTATCCTTCCTTATCTCTCTCTTCTCTGTGCATATCCACAGGCTTTATGAAAATGAAAACATTATGAAAAATTTTGAGAAAGCAACAGTCTAGTTCAGAAATGTTAGCCCAGCTGCTGGAGATGTTCATGTTGTTGTTGTTCATGATTGAGGAAGTAAAGATTAGTGGCTCCATAATTATGCACATATGCATTTTGATTTGTTTTTTTTTTCGACTATAAGGCTTATAAGGAGTCTTTTCAAAAAAGATAATGAATACTTTCCACTTCTGGCATTTTTTTCAATATGCTGTAACTAAGACGCAGCGAGGGGCGAAATGCTAGAAATTGCATTTAACTACAAAACATTTAATTTCGTTATATATTAAACGATTGATTTGGAACTTGGTATAACTTAACTATTGTCTACAATATCGTTTATTATATGAGTATGGAAATTTTCTACAGGCAAGTTAATAATAAAATATAGCATTAATTTCTATAACTTCGGTTATTTGTCACCTACGCTTCCTTGTTCGAACCTGGGAATTTCACAACAAGCTAGTTGTATAAATATTTCCTCTCAAATCAGTCATACATCCGCATCCGAAAATTTCTGTGAAGAGTTATCTGCAATGGAAATTTGGGGCGATTTTGACGAAAGAATGCCGAAAATCACATCCGTGTCTAACCCCATCACTGCCGGGATTGCAGAATTAGACAAATATTTGCAGGAGCCATATGTCAAATGAAGCAGCGATCCATTGTTGTGGTGAAAAGAGCGGAAATTGCTTTATCCACGCCTTTTTAAAATTATGAAGAAACGATTATGTGTCATGGCTACATCGGTGCCGTGTGAAAGGATTTTCTCGAAATCAGGACAGCTTATTTCGGAGAGAGGGAACAGAATAACATCAAATAAAGTTTGACAAATTATATTTTTGCATTCCAATCTTTAGTTATAAGTTTTATTTAACGTTATTTCCATATACACTTTAATTATAAAAAAACTAGAAATAAGTTGATGTAATATACATGCATTTCACATAATTACGAGTTTTAATGAATATGTTCCCCAAGTCTATGGATTTGTTCGACTCTTTTTGAACGACTCTTTTTGAACGACTCAGTGGAAAGAGTTAGAGTGTATGTGCTGGAACAGTAGAAAGAGTCAATATGCCCATCACTAATTTACATTGCTAGCTATATACCTATATATGGACATATATTATGTATATTATCTATTTTTTCATATAGCACGATGCCGCGCAAATCAAAAGAGGATCCTCAAGATTTAATAAATGCGTTGCTGAAGAAATGGATTCCTTCAGGACAACTGCGATTCCGTTATACTCAGATGGTGTTTGGAGTAGGATATGTATGAAATTAAAAAATGTTTGGAATGTACCAGCTTTCAGGTTGGCTGTTCATCGTAACTGGAAAAATACTTTGTCAAAGGCTCGGGAATTAGAAAATGTGGTTGTCGAGGAGATCGAAAATAAAAACCAAAGCCTAAATTCCATCGAATCTTATTTAGCGGAATATTCATTCCACAATGAATACAATAGCGATGAAGATGACCTTTACACGAGTCACAAAAATATATCTGGATACGAACAATTTGATCTAATTTTATCAGCTGATATGTGGATAAAAATAATAATAGAAGAAACGAAGAAGCAGGGAAGTCAAAAATATACTGTGTTATTTTGGGGCTGTATTGTATTGTATACCTGCAACACAGACTACCATGTGCATTTTCCTTTAGAAGAGCCAAAGTATATAAATTCGACAGAAGGAGGTATTACATCACATTCGAAGGAAAATGCAAAAGTAAGAAATGTGGAAACACATTTTTTGGATACTTAAAAGAGGAGCCCCAAGATGACGAAGACGCCGTAATCCACTATTTCTGCAAGAATACCATCCAATACCCCCATGAGGACGTAAGGCGTCAGTTGAGGGGAAAGAAGAGAAAAGCAGCCATAGACCAAGCGATAGAATGGGATCAACTAAAATGCTGAAAGGAATGGTTGCAAACATTCTTCAGCCAGGGAATGGAGTTTCTACAATAATTAAAAAAAAAACAACAATTCGTAAAGCGGTGTGTGAACGAGATATTACCGGGTATGAATCAAGAGGAAAAAACGAATGCGACGTCCAAACTTCAATAGAAAACATGGCCCTTGGCTATACTTACGGTCCGTCCATTCAAACTGTTTCATTCCTACTTTTTATGTTTTTTACCAGACGGCACAACAACTTCAAAATTATAAAGACTATGCAAGATTGAATGCAGGTGAAATAAAAATAGAAATAGACGCTACAGGTTCCTTAATGAAGAAAACTGAACGGAAAGAGGGCTTAATCAAATCAGGACACATTTTCCTCTTTTCTATGATAATTAATTATAATAATCAAATCATTCCTATAAACCAAATGATATCGGAAAGACACACAAACGAATTGATCTGTTTTTGGATTCAACAATGGGTCACCCGGAATGCATTAACCAAGCCGGATGAATGCGTGATGGACTATTCCAAAGTACTACTACAAGCAAAAACTCCTCATCCATAGTCCTTCGCGTGGGCGCCCCCTGGAACGGCAGTGGTCACAGACCATTGCCAACCAACGTCAAGCCGCCAGTGATTGCGGTGCGATGATTTGGTTGAGGTACCCCTGTGGTGTGGGGTGTGAAAAAAAAAAATACCACGGCCTTTCCCTTTGAGGGCCTGTCGTTAAAACCGACAATCGAAGGACAGGATGTGTATGCCAGCAGCTTGCACTATCCGAAATCTTTATATGCTAACGAAACGTCAACTATGCCTCGGATAAGGACTGACTCAACGGTTACGACTTTTAGCTATCGTACAATGACAAAGATTGGATTCTGGAATGTGCGTACTCTCCTGGACAATGGATCAGAAGGTCCCCAGAACGCACGATTTCTTCAATTAGAGAGTGAATTTCTGAGGTACAAATTAAATATCTTAGGAGTTAGTGAGATAAGATGGTGGAACAGCAGAGAATTCATCTCTCCAACGGGCAGCATTGTAATGTTGTACTCCGGTAAAGCTACCGGTAGTCGTCGTGAGTCAGGTGTGGGGCTCCTTTTAACCAGAGCTGCGCGAAACTGTCTCTTATCCTGGGAACCGGTCTCTGACAGGGTCTTGACCGCCAGGTTCCGAACCAAAATGAGGAACATCTCAATTATACAATGTTATGCCCCTACCGAACCCGACAATGTCTTGGCAAAAGACTCCTTCTACGAAGAACTAAACGCCGTTCAGAGCAGAACACCTAAAGGTGACATTATAATGGTTATGGGTAATTTGAATGCGAAAGTTGGCGCTGATAACTATGGGCTCAGACATGTGATGGGGAGACACGGTCTTGGTGATCGTAATGACAACGGTGAAAGATTTGTAGAGTTCTGCAACTTTCACAGTCTCTTCATCGGTGGTACTATGTTTGAGCATAAGGACCACCACAAAATCAGTTGGTCCTCTGTTGATCGGCGCAGAACACAAAATCAGATCGACCATTTTGCCATTAGTAAAAGATTCAAGAGTTGCCTCCTGGACGTGCGAAACAAGAAGGGTGCCGATATTGGGATGGGAAGAGACCATTATCTTATGATCGCTAATGTTCGATTGCGTATTGCAGCCGCGCGCCACCCCAGCGACGAAAGATCCAGGCGGCGCAAATTCAACACCGCTCGATTAAAAAATCAAGCTGTCTTACAACAATATAATGACCATCTTGCGCAAAAAGCAGCTGAGATAACTAGTCGCCCAGATAGTGACATAAACGAAAACTGGGATGCCATAAAAAATGCGTACATTGATAGCGCAAATACCATCCTTGGCCCAAACCCGGATTGCCGGAATAAGCCCTGGATGTCCGACGCTTCATGGCAGCGGATTGTTGAAAGAAAGGAGCTGAAAGTTCGTTTGGCTGCAGCATCAGACGACAATCGAAGCAGCATCGAACTCCTTTACCGTCAGAAAGCTCGAGAAGTTCAGCGTAGTGTGCGACGCGATAAAAGAGTTTATGCCAATTCTCTTTTAGCGTCAGCAGAAGAAGCCGCTAGAAGTAACAACTTAAACGCCGTATACGGTGTCATCAAGGAGTTTACAGGTGGTCGTAACTCCTGCCAACATCCGGTGAAAGATAGTGATGGAAAGCTACTTATCTTGGAAGAAGATCAAATGAGGCGGTGGAAAGAACACTTCGCCGCGGTCTTGATGAAGAGCAGGCTGGCTTTCGATCCGGATTCTCTTGTGTCGATCACATTAACACCTTGCGAATCATCATCGAGCAATGCGCTGAATACGATTCTCCGCTTCACTTGCTTTTCATCGATTTCGAAAGGGCTTTCGATAGTGTGAACCGGGATTCTATATGGGCGGCCTTGCGCAGGAGAGGCATCCCTGAGAAGCTTGTGGCTATTATTAAGGCAACCTATGACGGCGCGAAATGTCGCGTTCAGCATAAAGGTAAGGTGTCGGGGGACTTTGAGATTCGCAGTGGAGTTCAGCAGGGGTGCATCCTCTCACCGATCCTATTCCTCATTGTGATCGGCGATGTGTTGCATGCAGCCCTATCCGGACTCGACAGAGGAATTCAATGGACTTTGACATCTTATCTACAACATCTTGACTACGCTGACGACATATGCCTACTCTCCCACAAAATCATGGATCTGTCCGCAATGGCGTTAGATCTCGAGAGGGAGGCAAGCCAGGTTGGGCTAAAGATTAATACCAACAAGACCAAGGTTCTTAGCCCGCCGTTGCGAAAAAAAAATCCGACACCTATTGCCATCAATATTAATGGGCAGCCTGTGGAGAAGGTGGACAACTTCGTCTACCTGGGTAGCATTGTTGCCGAAAATGGTGGTACGGAGCAGGACATCGCTCGTCGTATCAACCAGGCTAAACGCGCATACGGCATGCTGTCCAAAATCTGGCAGGGCAGTTATCTCAGCATTAAGACCAAGCTGGGCCTGTTTCGCTCCCTGGTACTATCAGTGCTTTTGTATGGGAGCAGTACATGGAAAGTTTCCGTAGGAGTTACCAGAAAGCTGCAAGTTTTCGTCAACTCATGTCTTCGTCGAATTTTAAAAATTTTCTGGCCCGAAACAATATCAAATGAAGAGCTAAGTCGGCGTACGGGTCAGATGCCAATCGACGAATTGATACGCAGGCGAAAATGGCAGTGGATAGGTCACACATTGCGGAAGAGTGATAACTGCATTGCTATGCATGCCATGTAATGGAACCCCATTTCCAACCAAGGCCGACCAAGAGGGGGTCCTCGAATCGCATGGCGTCGATCTGTGGCAAAGGAGTGTCAGGTACTGGGTAAGTCTTTTGGGGAGTTGCGCCCCATTGCCCAGAACAGAGTACGATGGCGCGCAGGAGTAGTTGACGCGCTATGCCCCGCTAGGGGTTAAGGCAAAGTAGTAGTAGTAGTAGTATGTGTTTTCAATTCTTACGTAGTAATAAAAAAAATGAAATCGATTTAAATACTTACTTATATAAGAATCGATGTTGCACATCTTATTCACCTGGTGTGCCGATGGAGATGTATGCACGCGATACAACACACAGGTGTAAAAGAGTTTTTCATTAGGTGTTTTTCATTGCTGGTGGACTGTAATGCCTTAAAACAGTTCGAAATAATTCTTTTGTGGATACTGATTGTCACCTTCCACGAATATGATTCTGCCGAAACACAATTTTTGAATGAAAGTAGCATTAAGGAAAACATTCTTTCGGCAAGAGAAACGAGGAAATGCCTCGAAGGCTTTATTTTATTGAAAATAGATCAAAACTCGATTAATCAACGTGCAATAACATCATCGCCTCCGTCGAGAACAAACCAAACGAAGAATATGGAGAAGACTTTGCAAATTCAGCTGAAGATAATGAAGAAATTTGCGACTGGCTAGAACGAATCAAATCGAAGGCAATCATCGGCAGCAAGATTAAACAAGGAGATATCAACTGCTTCCACAATAACGAATTTGGCGAAAAAAATACCCAATTGTGTAAAGATTTTCCACTCTGGTCAGCTATAATGAATGGATATTTCAAATGCTCAAATTTTCACGCATCAGCGAGCGTCGAAAAAAGTTTTGGCGACTTGAAAAGTTTTTTAAAAAAGCGCTATATAGGCCAGGCCAGTCAAATTAAGCCAATTTTGGGACTTTTTAATAATAATGAGGGAAAAATCTGCAAATAATTTTAATCCCTTCTATAGATACTGAATACATGGAAACTAAGTTTGCACGGTCGTAGAAGGTGAGCTTAACTTTTGGAGGGCGAAAATCCGAGAAATTTGAGCCCTTTTTTTAGTATTATCATTATAACTCCTAAACGGTGCCTCGGATCGAAAAAACTTGCAGGAGGAAATTAAATACCGTTAAATTCTGCATTCAGTGCACTGCTCAATTCGAGAAATTAACTAATGCAATCAGCGTTCAATATGCATACCCTAGAGCGAGGCGCGAAGCTACGAGTACTTTGGCGGTATTGTGTTCATATCAATCCTTTTTACGGCTGAGGAGTTTCTCTTGGCGGGGATTTTTTCTACAACAGAGTTGTTTTTGTGAGATATCACATCTTTTTGCAAAGTAGTAGTGGTAACACAGATGGCGCAACGGTAAACACGTTCGCCTTCTATACATTGGGCTCCGGTTTGATTCCTACTGAATGCGGTAGTCTTCGATAAAAAAGGGGATTTACGTGCCGGACTATGAGTCCACTCAGGTTACCCATTTGGGGTAAATAGTTTTCTTGCCAAGAATATCATTTTTCTAGTTCAAAGGACTCAAAGTGCCTTTAACAGTAGTTTACTGCATTCGCCTCATCACCCCCGATAATATAATACTCATCTTGCCTAGATATCGCTTCCTTGCCAAGAACATATTTTTTCCTGCCCAAAGGACTCAAAATACCTTTAACAGTCTACTGCATTCGCCTCTTCACCTCCAGTCATGTGATACCCATCTTGCCTAGACATCGCTTCCCATCTTCCACACATTGGAAAAAATCATCTTACATCATAATTCATATCGCTTCACTGCCAAAAGTATTATTTTTTCGAATATCCTTATCGGCACCGAAGGACTCGAAATGCCATCCATAGTACTCCTCGGCATTCGCCTCTTCATCACAATTCATATGACACCCATATTGCTCATTTTTCGCTTGACTTCCAAGAATATCCTTTTCGCTCCGAAGGACTCGAAATGAAATCTGCACTACTCCTGGATATTCGGGTATCCACCCCGATTCATATGACACTCATATTGACCGTATTTCGCTTCACTGCCAAAAATATCCTTTTTCGAATGTCCTTGTTGCCACCGAAAAACTTGAAATGCCATCCATAAAACTTCTAGGCATTCGGCTCTTCACCACAATTCATATGACACCCATATTGCCCATTTTTCAATTGACTTCCAAGAATGTCCTTTTCGCCACCGAAGGACTCGAAATGCCATCCGCACTACTCCTGGATATTCGGGTGTCCACCCCGATTCATATGACACCCATATTGACCGTATTTCGCTTCACTGCCAAAAGTATCCTTTTCGAATATCCTTGTCGCCACCGAAGGATCCGGAATGCCATCTACAGTACTCCTGGACATTCGCCTCTTCACCCCGGTTCGCATGACACCCATATTGCCCATATTTCAATTGACTTTCATGAATGTTCTTTTCGCCACCAAAGGACTCGAAATGCCATCCGCACTACTCCGGGATATTCGGGTGTCCTCCCCGATTCATATGACGCCCATACTGACCGTATTTCGCTTCACTGCCAAAAGTATCCTTTTTCGAATATCCTTGTCGCCACCGAAGGATCCGGGATGCCATCTACAGTAGTCCTGGACATTCGCCTCTTTACCCCGGTTAGCATGACACCCATATTGCCCACTTGACTTTCGTGAATGTCCTTTTCACCACCGAATGACTCGAAATGACATCTACACTACTCCTGGACACTCGCCTCTTCATCCCAGTTCATATGAGACCCCCACATTTCGCTTCACTGCTAAAAATATCCTTTTTCGAATGTCCTTGCTGCCACCGAAGGACTCTACATCTACAGTACATTCGTCTCTTTCCATCCATTCTCCTCACGTACATATAAAAATCCTTGATTGCATAGACAACCTGCCCAACATACTAGTACTATTTTCATACAAAACCCCGACATTGAATAATGAATGAATTGCTCTCGAGTCGCAGTCGCAAATCGCCCATTCAAGCCGCTGTCTAGCAAAACACAGCTTAAGATGCATCCATAAACATTCAGTTTCAATTTTTTCATGACACACTTTTCATTCATGCACTTGCCACAAACCACGCCCGCAACCATGAACTCGTATGGTTCTCCTCACCCGACGAGCGCACGGACTTTTGCATCCGTCGTCGTCACGTACTCACATAATCAAGTGTTTGCGTCTCTCCACGTCGGCATGCGATCTCTGCGAGTGATTTGCTGTGTCGCATTCAAATTATCAAAAAGACTTAAGCGAGAAACTCTACTATAAAATTTCACATTTTTGGATGTATCTTTTCATCTACTGCACGGATCAGAGCAAATGATAGCCTGTGCACACCCTTGGGACACAGTAAATTCGTGAGAAAAGAAAGCAGACCTCAATACGCTCCCTACGAGGCTGTAGACCGGTCAAAGAACAACGAGAACAACGAGAACAAGAAAAATTTGAAAAATAGCCATTTTCAAATTATCATATCTCGGGTGTTTTTCCTTGTATCGGAATCAAATTTTCAGCACTTCGTAAGATGACCAGGGACAATGACCATACCAAATTTGAGCTCGAAAAAGCATCCGGGCCGGAGCTACAGAGGTTTAAAAACCCGTACTTGTTGTGTCGCGTAAACATAGTCTTGGTCGCTTTTAAATTTTGTTTGTTTTTTCGATTTTTTTGTTTTTCTTTGGCGGGGCGGGACGCTGCCGCGTCCCTAGATCGATAGTCAAAAAATGACAATTTTCGGGGGTCCAGAGAAAAATCTTACAATCGGAAACGATTGCCTCACTAACACTCGAACAGCTGAGCAGATTTGTTGGGATGATTGGTCTCGAGAATTAGTCAGATCACTAATCTATCATACATAGACTCCAGGGTGTAGCACAATAGACTTCCGGGTCGCAGTGCTTGTTGGCCCTCTGGGCCAACTGCCCTCCATCTAATCTAATCTAAGCTAATCTTCAAATGAAGGTAATGCATAACTGTTGGTTGATTGGTCATCAAAATTCAATTACATTGTGATGATTCCACAGACGCATGCGATTTCGAACGAGGAAGATTTTGAGGAGAACTTTCATCAGGACGTACATATTTTTGAAAACGAAACCACTGGAAAAATAGAAGAACCTCTACAACCACGCACTCTTATTCAGGTATTTTTATGTAATCCTCTTTATGGAATGAAGAAACCAATATGTAGTCAAATAAAATAAACTTTTTCATAAACAAAAGTTGAAGATAACATAATACGAGTAATACAGTAAATAATTTAAATTAGAATTATAACAAGAATAAATGAAACCGGAATATAGAGGGCTACGCCCGCAATCCGAGGGTTTTGTAACAAGTACTTATTTTGGTATGTAAGTATCGGCTCCTTGCTCTTCTTGGTACCACTTAGATGGATAAAAAAAAATAAAATGTCTGACCCATAATATTGCCCAATCATATTACGTGATTGTAATGAAACTTAGGACATATTATTGCCTATGGTGTTGGTTATCCTTGGTCATCGGTACTTTTGATCTCGGACGTGTTTAAGGGATGCAGGGATGCGCTAACTGAAACTATGGAAGCAAACTATTATTAACCTATTTTGAGGAGATATACAAATTCCATTATTTCCCGTTTTATATACTGTTCGAAACCCACCTGCCTGGAAGTTTTCATTTTTCTAAGTGTAACGGTCTGGAAATGCAAGGGGGGGGGGGGGGGCAAATTACGATCTAATAATTTATCCTCCCTCATTGTTCCCCTTTTTTCAAATATAAGTAAAGTAAACTCAACATTACCTTTCTCACAACACCCCACTTGCCTATACCAGTCGAAAAACAAAATTTGACCTTAATTTTGCCCTTCACCCTCCCCTCCCCTCCCCCGCCCGTTACAGTTGGCCAATTACCACACATCGCCCCCTACCAATCTTTACCCTTTCATAAATGTGATTAACCATAATATGTAACAATAACTGCGATTCGCACTACGGAAAACAACATGCAAGTAGTACTCGCACCTTTGAAGCCGGTAGGTGTATTTTTTGTATGAATAGTGTAAAAATGCCTAACTTTAAGTGAATGTACTATTGTTAAATATTACATGGTTGTAATGAAACGTAGAGGCATTATTGTCTATGGTGTTGGTTATCATTGGCCATCAATATTTTTGACCTCGGGTGTGCTTAAGGGGTGCAGGGGTGTGCTAACTGGAAAAATAGAAATGTACTATTATTAACCTTTTTTGATGAGATTTTGGAATTCTATTATTTATAGTTTTCTATGTTAGTAAAATGCCGCTTTTCTGTAAATTTTCATATCTCTAAGTATAACGGTTTGGAAATGCAAGGGGGGGGGGACAAACTCGGATCACATGTTTTCCCCTCTCCCTCTTTTCCCCTTTCTTTAAATTTGAAGAAAATTCCAGAAATGGAATGTACTCGACGGTACCTTTCTTACGATACCCCACTTGCCTATACCAAATGAAAAAAAAAATTTCGTCCTTCATTTCCCCTCTATGGGGACCCCCCCTCAAAGTTGACCTATTACGATGCATCACTTCCTCCAGAGAATTATAGTACTTCTACATATTTTCACTAAATTTCATACATGTAGCCTCAGCGGCTCGTGAGATATTCCATGGACAGACAGACAGACAGACAGACAGACGGACGCATGACCGATTTCATAAGGGTTTTGTTTTACTACAAAACCCTAAAAAGCAATAGCCTTGATATTTTTACGATAACGTCGAGAAGAATAGTTACGTAAGAATAGCACGTTAGTCAACTTGTGATGCATTTCAATCCGCAAAGCGAATTAAATCAATTAACAAATTAATTAACTATCGTGGTCGAGAAATAAAACTATTGTAGCATTATGTTTCCAGGCTTACGACGAATCTATCAAAAGTACTAGCCATGTGCATTTCAGCGACTATTCCTCAAAAAGAGTGATTATGTTTAACGATGATAATACCATAATGGAAATATCAAATAAGGCGCTTCAAGTACTTGTCGATTTAGATATATTTCCATCTAAGGTAGAGGTAGTTATATGTTTACATAAAAATGATTGAGGAGAGGATTCCAATAGAATTCTCGAAAGTAGTTCAGTTATGAATCCATTAATGTGAAAATTATCAATCACGATGCAGACATGTCGTTGTCTTCGTACTAGTGTGTAACATTATCTAAGTATTAATAGGTTAACAATTTTTGTATGGGAATTTTGTGACGGGAACTCCTCCCAAACTACTGAACCGATTTTAATGATTTATACACCATTAGAAAGGTATTCTTTCGAAGGTGTGCAAATTTTATATTTTATTAAAATTGGCGAAATACTTTAGCTATAATCCGCGAAAAACATTGCGAGCTTAGAATCCAAACTTGGCCAGAAGCGGTTCGTGGCTTTGCGGGGATTCGGTAAAACATTGCGAGCTTAGAATCCAAGCTGTACCAAGCTTGGGCAGATGTATTCGCTACAGCGTTGGGTCAGCAGTTCGTGACCAAGCTTGGGCAGAGATTCGAATCATGTATATAATGACCAAGCTTGGGTAGATGTATCCGCTAAGGATTTAATTTATATGCTGCATACTTATGAGCGTCGAAGTGAAAAAATGATAAGCGTCGAGTTGAAAAAATGAAAGTATGCATAGTCCACTTAACAAGTAGAAAAGAAATGTTATGAGAAGAGATCTATTGTGGGTGTTCAATCGGGCCAATAAGTGTGATACTAAGTATCGTGGTGACCAAGATACGTGAAGGTCAATACATACTTTAGTTACTTTCGTGGTAAGTAATTATTTTTTGTGCAGTGCTTTCGGGCGAATAAGTGTTTTTTAGTAAATAGGTAAATAGCAAGGAAGTAGTAGTAGTTTGCAAAATGCCCTCCCAACGGCATTCTGTAATTACTGGTAGGATTGAGCGGCGTGGTAGACGAAATTACATGAGGGTAATTAGAAACCACAACGCAATCAATCATTTAAATGGTACATATAAATGTGCCTTAAATATAGTTTCACGGGATTTCGAACCTTTTAGTTGCGGTCCTCTGAATTTCCGTTGCTCATTTTGTGGTGCCAAACATTTTGAACCAGAAATTACTTCACGTAATAGGAATGCCTTTAGTTTATGCTGTCATAAGGGCAAAGTTCATTTGCCATCATTATCTGAGAACATATTTTTCAAGAATATTTGTGAGCCGTGGTGAATGGGCTTCAAGGTCGAATTAAAATCAACGATCTAAACCAAATACCTACAGCTAACCAATTAAATTCCATTTTTCTATAATTCGTCGAATTTCGACTGCAGTCGATTCCAAAAGGTATACCGTGCCGTGGTGAATGGGACTTAAAATCGAAGAGACTGCAGTCGACTCAAGAAGGTGTATCGTGCCGTGATAAATGGGCTTTAAAATCGAAATTAAACTATCGATCTAAACCAAATACCAGCTATATTTTGAGCTAAATACTTGGTCCTAACCAATTTTCAGTTTGAGTGACTCTTATTCTAGAGGTTGCGGTCGATTTAACGATTTGTTCTTCTTATTCTAGGGAGTGTTTAGGTAGTGACGTATAGCCCATGATTCAATAAGACATTGACCCGGCGCAGTCGGGTTGTTAGGAGATCCGGCGGAGCCGGATCGCATTTTTGTATGAAGATAGACAAAGTACCCGGCGAAGCCGGATCATCTAGTTATTTATGAATATACACGGTAACTTGAATAAGGACAGCCTTTTCAAGCATTGTTTTATTCAAAATCTCCAGTACCTTAGGTCAGAGAGCAAAACTTAGTATCCGTTATGAAAGCTTATTTTGTTGCTCATACTATCTGAGAAAAATTTGGAAGCTTTGATTAATAACAGTTATATTTTCTTAACATGTGTTGATGCACTAACAAAAATATACGTTCAAAATTGGGTCAATTGAATAGGGACTGTCCCACCCAATGTATAAGATTGCACTTATTGTAATTATTATGCACAGAACACTATTTATATCATAAAACAATTAATTTATTCCTTTAGTTTTATGGTTATCACATTTTATACAATATTTGTTTATTTATTATAATGTTCGGTTTATATATGCAAAAGATGTTTAATATATTAAGCGACCATCTTGATACGATGGTGGAGAGTGAGTGAGTGAGCCAGTCATCATAAAGATGATTAAATTGAAATAGGAGACAAGTTGAAATAAAAACGGAAGTTACAGTGGAATGTTGGAATGAAAATAGAGTGAATAATTAATGGGAAATGAATTTAAATTGTTAGAATAATTATGAACTGGAATGGTGATTTTAAAATGTAAAATAATGGTTTCTTAATTATAAAATAAATATGGTATTGAACCGCTACATCACTCCCCCCTTATGTAAAAGATTGTTACAAATTTAAAGTACAATATGAATAACTATCGCAACAGTCCAATTGTATAGCATGCAATTCATATAATTCAATTCAGTTATATACTAGTATGTATTGTATTGTATATCGGTATTCTATACAATGAATGTTTGTAGTCCTATAAATGTACATAAATTTCTTTAAAACTTAATTTTATTGGAGAATTCAGTATTAAATTAAATTTTAAACATTACTTTAGTTTTGCTAGTTGATCTAGTACTTCGCTCTGCGTTAAACATATCTGGATTTAATATATAAGCAGGTTTTAACCTATCAATAGATATTAATCGTTCCTTATCATTAAAAAGAATTAGAAAGTTTTTACCTCTCTTCGATAATACTTTATACGGTCCGCTGTAAGGTTGACAAAAACTACCTTTATTTACTTCTTCGCGAACCAAAACATGTGAACATGTATTAAAGTCTTTTGGTACAAAAATATTTTTTTGGTGTCGAACTCTCGAAGTACTAGGTCTAATTTTCGAAATTGAATTTTTAATATCTTTACCTAAATTTGACGTAATTTGTCGGTCAGGGTGTGTGTCAGAAACGACAATTTCCCCGGGCAGTCTTAAAGCTTGTCCATATAATAATTGTGCAGGGGCTAGTCCGATATCTTCCATTAGAGCTGATCTGATCCCGAGAAGTATCCAGGGCAAATTATCATGCCAATTCTTGGGGTCATTAGTTGCTTTAATTGCAGCTTTTAATTGTCTGTGGAAGCGTTCTATGAATCCATTCGCCTGAGGATGGTAAGCAGTAGTGCGAATACGATGACAACCTAAAATTTTCGTCAGATCTTTGAATAAGTTTGACTCAAATTGGGTACCCTGGTCTGTAGTTATGGTTTCCGGTACACCATATCGAGAAATCCATTCGTGTATGAGAGTTTTTGCAACGGTTTCCGAGAATATATTTCTAATTGGGATTGCCTCTGGCCAACGTGAAAACCGATCTCTGATGGTTAGCAGATATGTGTAGCCCTTGGATGGCGTAAGCGGTCCTACCAAATCCATATGGATATGTGCGAATCTACCCGAAGGTACTTCAAACTCGCCGAAAGGTGATGACGTATGCTTATAAACTTTTGATTTTTGACAAGATATGCATGTCTTGGCCCATGTGTTTATATCTGAGTTCATTTTTGGCCAAAAATATTTCAAAGCAATCAACTTTCGTGTGGATCTAATCCCGGGATGGGAAAGGTTATGGATTGAATTGAAAACTACACGACGAAGAGATAAGGGGATATACGGTCTGTTTTTACCTGTAGAGATTTCACACCAAATCCCTTGATCCTCCAATGGAATGTTTATTTTCTCGAGCTTGAAAGAAAGTTGCGAATTCAACGACTTTTGGCGAATTTCTTCAAGTTCATGGTCTTTATTTTGTTCCTGTTGTAAAATTTCGAAATTTAATTGATCTATCTGATCCACAGTATTGATGTGAGATCTAGATAGAGTATCCGAGACTATGTTTTGACAACCTTTAATATGTCTGATATCATTCGTAAATTGCGATATATAATCTAAGTGGTTGGTTTGTCTAGGATTCTTCTCGGTTTTCGATGTAAGTGCTTTTGTCAAAGGCTTGTGATCTGTATATACAGTGAAGTCTCTTCCCTCTACATAGTATCATATCGTTTGATAGCAAGATATACTGCCAGGAGTTCTCTATCAAATGTCGAATATTTTCGTTCAGCTGGCTGTAATCTCTTTGAAAAGAAAGAAAGTGGTTCCCATTTTCCAGAACTGCACTGTTGGAGAACTGCACCAACAGCATCACTTGAGGCGTCCACCCATAGACCAATCTTTGCATTAATATTAGGGTGAACAAGAAGTGTTTGAGTTTGTAATAACTTTTTAATACGATCGAAAGCTTCTTCGTGCACTTTAGACCATTGAAACTCAACTTTTTCCTTCCTTTTGGGTTTGACTTTCTTTAGTAAGTCATACAACGATGCAGCTATATTAGCGATGTTAGGTAGAAAACGATGGTAGAAATTAACCATACCCAAAAATCGTTGTAGTTGTTTAATTGATGCAGGAGTCGGGAAATCAATAATGGCTTGAACGCGATCTTTACATGGTACAATGCCTTCTCCAGATATTGAGCGACCTAGAAAATCAATTTCTAATTGGCCAAATACGCATTTATCTGGATTGACTTTAATGTTGAATTTTTGCAGCCTTGCGAAAAGTAGTCGCAAATGTTCCTTATGTTCATTTGGATTTTTGCTAAAAATGAGTATGTCGTCAACGTATACAAAAATGAAATCCAATCCATTGACAATTTGGTTAATGAAGCGTTGAAATGTTTGAGCTCCATTTTTAACTCCAAAGGGCATTCGGGTAAATTCAAACAGACCAAAAGGGGTTGTAACAGCTGTTTTATGAACATCTTCAGGCGCTACTGGTATTTGGTTATATGCTCTTACTAGATCAACTTTTGAAAAAATATTGCAACCATGTATTTGTATCGTACAGTCTTGTATGTTAGGCAAAGGATACTTATCGAAGATGGTTACAGAGTTTAATAAACGGTAGTCTCCGCAAAGACGCCATTGGTCGACTTCCTTTTTTGGGACCATGTGTAGGGGAGAAGCAACATGCGAAGAAGATGGTCTGCAGATGCCTAACATAACCATTTCTTCAAATTCTGCTTTTGCCACCTTAAACTTCTGCGGATTGAGTCTCCTAGGTTTAGTTGAAGGTAATGGACCATTAGTATTGATGTAATGTAACACGTTATGTTTAATGTCCATGTTAAAACCGGGAGGAGTTTTAAGTAAGGGGAAATCGTTAAGTATAGAGCCAAATTCTCCTTGAATTGGAAAAAGTTTAGGAGAGCAAACTTTAACTTCACGAACAACACAATTTATTGAAAGTAGTGTTTGTTTGTGTATAAGTTTACGATCTCTTAGATCTACTAATAGATTATTGGCATACAAAAAATCAGCTCCTATAATATGGTGGTCAACTGCGGCTATTAAAAAATTATGTTTGTAAGTTTTTCCAAGTCCCAAATCCAATGATAGACACTTAACACCAAATGAATTGATCGGGGATCCGTTTGCCGATACGAGTTTAAAGGATGTGTTGGGCATTATGTTGGGGAATCCTCGATTTGATACAATGGAGACGTCGGCTCCTGTATCAATTAAGAATTGTGTGCCTGTTGACCTGTCAGTTACGAATAAGCGGCGTGAAATGTCGCGAATCTCCGATGCCGCAGTCGAAGTTTCTACTTTTCGTTTTTTTGCTCATTTTGTTTGGTGAATTTGCAGGGACTTATGCATTTATTTGCTTTATTCCCAAATTTATAATGGTACCAACATAAACTGTGACCATTTTGGTTATTGGTAGAGGACCTATTTTTGGATTTTTGTCTATTTTGGGAAGAACTTCGTTTTGTGCTACGAGGATTTCGAGTTTCCAACCGTTTTATGCGGTTAGATAAATCGTTCACTATTTCTTCAAGTGCGCAAGACGAACTTGTTGGTTTGCTCTTATGATCTACCGAAGATACTGCTGTACGGGTGGAATCATATATCTTATCGGCTATGGAGAACATTTGCTCCTGCGTATGTGTGTCCTCAATTGCGATTAGACACGCTTGTACCGAAGAAGGGAGTTTTTTTACCCATAATTTTTTAAGTAAAGATACATTGATTAGGCTATTACCCCCAGCTAGAGACTCCATGTGTCGGAAAAGTTCGGAAGGTTTGTAATCACCCAATTGCATTTGGTGGAGGAGAGTATCTAATCTCCTCTCTTCTGAATCCTTACTTCTCTCCAACAGAACTTTTTTTAAATTGTCGTATTTGTCTACACCTGTGCTTGGATTTAGAAGGATATCAGCGACTAATTCCATATTTTCAGGTGGCAAAGCGCCGACAAGATAGTCATATTTCGTGTTTGAGGTGCTAATACCTTTGACACGAAATTGAGCCTCTACCTGGGCAAACCACAAATCTGGCCTATTAGCCCAAAATGGTGGTATTTTCAAGGTTGATGCGAAAGGGATAAAAGAACCGGCTTCCCTACTCGACAGACTATTTTTAGGAATATCATTACTACACTCTCCAGTAGTTTTTGTCTCCCCTGTCGTACTCATATTTACAAAATTTTACAATATTTGGGAAATACAATAATAGGAATGGATAGTTATTTAAATTTGAAAACAAAAATTCACCTTAGGATTAATAGCCTTCGTTGATGTTTACTTCGCTGTCACAGTGTCGTTGCGCGCTGTAGGCAACTTGCCTAGAGGCCCGATGTGGTGCGGCAATTGCTTCGTACCTGGAGTGATTTGACTTGCCGTCTTGTGTGTCGTGTGAAACGTGACGTACTTGGATGTGCGGCGCGCGTGCGAGTGCTCCGGATACTGAGGCGCTGCGTGCTGTCGAGGCGTGTGCGAATGCTCCGTGTGTGTGTGTGTGTGGACGCTCTCTGTGCTGGGGTGCGGTGGTATGTAGGCGCTCCGGATGTTTGGGGCGCCGTGTGCTGGAGCACTTTATGTGGGCACTCCGTATGTTGGGGAACGGTGTGTGGGCGCTCCGGATGTCACTGTAGCGTGACGATGCGGCGTGCTGAGGCTGTTATGCTGAGAGTGTGGGGCGCACTGGGAAAACTCAAAAGCGCGGCAATAAAATGTATTGTGGTGGCGGTTGACGTCGTGTGGAGCTTGCTGATCTGAACCGTCCAGGCGCTGTAGAAGTGGGAGCACTGTAGATTTGGGGCACTGTGGAATGTCAGGGCCCCGTGTGTGTCAGGACGCCGTAAATCTGAGGCTTGCTGGATTGTGGCGTGAGTCGAGTGTTGCACGTCGGATATCACTTCAGTAGCCGCACAAAGTTCAGCTGAACTGATGAATATACTCCCGAGAATGTATGCACTACCGATGATTTTGACGTAAAAATGTTGTCTTCGCTGTGACGGTCAAACTTGAAAAAGAAATAAAAACATAAATGTCGATACCTGCGGATTGTTGTACCAGATACTCAATTTTTCCAAGCGAAAATGTCATTCGAAAATGTATATTTCCGATGTTTCACGTGTTATGGAATCAGGAAAACCACGTGTCCAATTGGGAATCCGGGAATATCTTGTATGGTTTCAAGAATCCAAACTTTACATTCTTATTAGGCGACGTCAAAAGATTTCCGCACTTAATCCCAAGCCTGATAGTCGCAAATTGAAGTTGAATGTGTTTTTTTTGTATGGTCGGGGTCACCAATTGTCCCACCCAATGTATAAGATTGCACTTATTGTAATTATTATGCACAGAACACTATTTATATCATAAAACAATTAATTTATTCCTTTAGTTTTATGGTTATCACATTTTATACAATATTTGTTTATTTATTATAATGTTCGGTTTATATATGCAAAAGATGTTTAATATATTAAGCGACCATCTTGATACGATGGTGGAGAGTGAGTGAGTGAGCCAGTCATCATAAAGATGATTAAATTGAAATAGGAGACAAGTTGAAATAAAAACGGAAGTTACAGTGGAATGTTGGAATGAAAATAGAGTGAATAATTAATGGGAAATGAATTTAAATTGTTAGAATAATTATGAACTGGAATGGTGATTTTAAAATGTAAAATAATGGTTTCTTAATTATAAAATAAATATGGTATTGAACCGCTACAGGGACACTAGCAAAATTCTGCTTTTACACCAACAAAAAGGACACTTATAGTAAGGGGTTTTTCTTTTCTTAATAATGAGTACTTCCTCCTGAGTTTAAAACTGCGGATTTTTTTTTTACATAGATGTGTCTAAGGATTTGCCGTAATTTAGTGAAAGGTTACCCAAAGCGTAATGAATGGTCTCAATCAGATGTTTTTCGTCCTCGAACTGCATGCTTCCTTCATCATTTTATCCAGTAAGTTATCCCCAAATATTTTCATAATATTTTAGTGTGGGGGGAACGGGGGTGGTGTCATAAAATCCATATTTTCTTTTTTCTTGGGAACACATTTTTATCAGTCTTGCAATATGAATGGGAGCATAATCCTGCTGCTATATCCTTCTAAGTAGACCAAAAATATTCTGGAATTATGGAAAAAGTATTTACCGTATAGCATGGTACGGTTTTGTCGCCATTTTGTACACAGAGCATAGGACGAAGCCCCCCAAAGCATGGCGCAGCTTTCTCTTCTGTTTCTTCTATGAGGACTCGTTAAAAACGATAAATTTTTAGGCAGATCCCGGATATAGCAGTTAAGTCCGGCCGGACCATTAAAACTTACTTATTTTTCACCCGAAAAAACTACCATTTCCGAAATCAGCGAGAGAAATTTCACTTTTTAAAGAGCCCTCACAGAAGAGAAAGCTGCGTCATGCTTTGGGGGGTTTCGTCCCAGGCCCTGCGCACAAAATGGCGACAAAATCGTACTATACTATACGGAAAATATTTTTTCCATAATTACAGAATATTTTTGGTCTACTTAGAAGGATATAGCAGCAGGATTATGCTCCCATTCATACTGCACGACTGATCAAAATGTGCATATATGCTCAAAATATGGATTTTATGACACCACCCCCGTTCCCCCTACACTCAAATATTATGGAAAATGTTTGAGGATGACTTGTTCGAAAAAAGGACGAAGGAAGCATGCAGTTTGAGGACAAAAAACAGTTAATTGAAGCTATTCATTACGCTTTGAGTAACCTTTCACTAAATTAGGTAAATCCTTAGACTATACTATCGAATAAAAAAATTTCCGCAGTTTTCAATTCAGGAGGAAGTACTCATTATTAAGAAAAAAAACCCCATTCTATAAGTGTCCTTTTTGTTGGTGTAAAAGCAGTATTTTTATTCAAGTGACCCAATTTGGAACGTATATTTTTGTTAGTGCATCAACACAATGTTAAGAAAATATAACTGTTATTAATAAAAGCTCCCAAACTTCTCTCAGAATGTATGAGCAACAAAATAAGCTTTCATAACGGATACTAAGTTTTGCTCTCTGACCTAAGGTACTGGAGATTTTGAATAAAACAATACTTGAAAATGCTGTCCCTATTCAAGTGAACGGGAGTGTATAGTCAAGGCATTTTGTGAAAAAATATATTCAAATTTCAGAAACCCGATGAATTTAATGATTACTGCAATTCTTCCGAAATATGGAGAGGGAAGAAAACCGTGCAGGTATTTTATCATTTACTACTTTGCCTTAACCCCTAGCGGGGCATAGCGCGTCAACTACTCCTGCGCGCCATCGTACTCTGTTCTGGGCAATGGGACGCAACTCCCCAAAAGACTTACCCAGTGCCTGACACTCCTTTGCCACAGATCGACGCCATGTGATTCGAGGACCCCCTTTTGGTCGGCCTTGGTTGGAAATGGGGTTCCACTTCATGGCATGCAAAGCAATGCAGTTGTCACTCTTCCGCAATGTATGACCTATCCACTGCCATTTTCGCCTGCGTATCAATTCGTCGATTGGCATCTGACCCGTACGCCGACTTAGCTCTTCATTTGACATTGTTTCGGGCCAGAAAATTCTTAAAATTCGACGAAGACATGAGTTGACGAAAACTTGCAGTTTTCTGGTAACTCCTACGGAAACTTTTCATGTACTGCTCCCATATAGAAGCACTGATAGTACCAGGGAGCGAAACAGGCCCAGCTTGGTCTTGATGCTGAGATAACTGCTCTGCCAGATTTTGAGCAGCATGCCGTATGCGCGTTTAGCCTGGTTGATACGACGAGCGATGTCCTGCTCCGTACCACCATTTTCGGCAACAATGCTACCCAGGTAGACGAAGTTGTCCACCTTCTCCACAGGCTGCCCATTAATATTGATGGCAATAGGTGTCGGATTTCTTTTTCGCAACGGCGGGCTAAGAACCTTGGTCTTGTTGGTATTAATCTTTAGCCTAACCTTGCTTGCCTGCCTCTCGAGATCTAACGCCATTGCGGACAGATCCATGATTTTGTGGGAGAGTAGGCAGATGTCGTCAGCGTAGTCAAGATGTTGTAGATAAGATGTCAAAGTCCATTGAATTCCTCTGTCGAGTCCGGATAGGGCAGCATGCACCACGTCGCCGATCACTATGAGGAATAGGATCGGTGAGAGGATGCACCCCTGCCGAGCTCCACTGCGAATCTCAAAGTCCCCCGACACCTTACCTTTATGCAAAACGCGACATTTTGCGCCGTCATAGGTTGCCTTAATAATAGCCACAAGCTTCTCAGGGATGCCTCTCCTGCGCAAGGCCGCCCATATAGAATCCCGGTTCACACTATCGAAAGCCTTTTCGAAATCGATGAAAAGCAAGTGAAGCGGAGGATCGTATTCAGCGCATTGCTCGATGATGATTCGCAAGGTGTTAATGTGATCGACACAGGAGAATCCGGATCGAAAACAGCCTGCTCTTCATCAATTGTGCTTTCTAAGTGGGCCTTTAGTCTTTCCAGGACGATTTTAGCTATTATCTTGGCAATGGCAGGAAGCACACAAATGCCTCTCCAATTATTACAGTCTGTGAGGCTACCCTTCTTTGGAAGTTTGATGATCAAACCTTCCTTCCACTCAGTGGGAAAGGTCTCTGTATTCCACGCTTTATCAACAAGTGGGTGCAGCAAATCGGCAGTTACGCTTGGCGCTGCTTGATAAAGTTCGGCAGGGATACCGTCAAGTCCGGCGGCCTTTCCTCGTTTTAGTGCAATAATTGCAGTGACTATTTCCTCTTTAGTCCGGGCAGTGGACCGTATACGCACATTTTGATGGTTAGCTAAATTATCTATATGAGGGGGAACTTCACCAGAGGTTACACGGTTCAAGACCGCGGCGAAGTGTTCTTTCCACCGCCTCATTTGATCTTCTTCCAAGATAAGTGGCTTTCCATCACTATCTTTCACCGGATGTTGGCAGGAGTTACGACCACCTGTAAACTCCTTGATGACACCGTATACGGCATTCAAGTTGTTACTTCTTGCAGCTTCTTCTGCTGAGGCCAAAAGAGAATTGGCATAAACTCTTTTATCGCGTCGCACACTACGCTGAACTTCTCGAGCTTTCTGACGGTAAAGGAGTTCGATGCTGCTTCGATTGTCGTCTGATGCTGCAGCTAAACGAACTTTCAAATCCTTTCTTTCAACAATCCGCTGCCATGAAGCGTCGGACATCCAGGGCTTATTCCGGCAATCCGGGTTTGGGCCAAGGATGGTATTTGCGCTATCAATGTACGCATTTTTTATGGCATCCCAGTTTTCGTTTATGTCACTATCTGGGCGACTAGTTATCTCAGCTGCTTTTTGCGCAAGATGGTCATTATATTGTTGTAAGACAGCTGGATTTTTTAATCGAGCGGTGTTGAATTTGCGGCGCCTGGATCTTTCGTCGCTGGGGCGGCGCGCGGCTGCAATACGCAATCGAACATTAGCGATCATAAGATAATGGTCTCTTCCCATCCCAATATCGGCACCCTTCTTGTTTCGCACGTCCAGGAGGCAACTCTTGAATCTTTTACTAATGGCAAAATGGTCGATCTGATTTTGTGTTCTGCGCCGATCAACAGAGGACCAACTGATTTTGTGGTGGTCCTTATGCTCAAACATAGTACCACCGATGAAGAGACTGAAAGTTGCAGAACTCTACAAATCTTTCACCGTTGTCGTTACGATCACCAAGACCGTGTCTCCCCATCACATGTCTGAGCCCATAGTTATCAGCGCCAACTTTCGCATTCAAATTACCCATAACCATTATAATGTCACCTTTAGGTGTTCTGCTCTGAACGGCGTTTAGTTCTTCGTAGAAGGAGTCTTTTGCCAAGACATTGTCGGGTTCAGTAGCCGCATAACATTGTATAATTGAGATGTTCCTCATTTTGGTCCGGAACCTGGCGGTCAAGACTCTGTCAGAGACCGGTTCCCAGGGTAAGAGACAGTTTCGCGCAGCTCTGGTTAAAAGGAGCCCCACACCTGGCTCACGACGACTACCGGTAGCTTTACCGGAGTACAACATTACAGTGCTGCCCGTTGGAGAGATAAATTCTCTGCTGTTCCACCATCTTATCTCACTAGCTCCTAATATATTTAATTTGTACCTCAGAAATTCGCTCTCTAATTGAAGAAATCGTGCGTTCTGGGGACCTTCTGATCCATTGTCCAGGAGAGTACGCACATTCCAGAATCCAATCTTTGTCATTGTACGATAGCCAAAAGTCGTAACCGTTTAGTCAGTCCTATCCGAGGCATAGTTGACGTTTCGTTAGCATATAAAGATTTCGGATAGTGCAAGTTGCTGGCATACACATCCTGTCCTTTGATTGTCGGTTTTAACAAGCCATCAAAGGGAAAGGCCGTGGTATTTTTTACACCCCACACCACAGGAGTACCTCAACCAAATCATCGCACCGTCATCACTGGCGGCTTGACGTTGGTTGACAATGGTCAGTGACCACTGCCGTTCCAGGGGGCGCCCACGCGGAGAACTATGGAAGAGGAGTTTTTGCCCCCCAATTTTATTTATTTATTATTTTATCATTTAGTGTTATTAGTCTCTCCTCTTTTTTGTAAATAACTTTTTAAATACGACTTTTATATCGATATTACTTTGACATTTTTTTAATTCCTCTTCTAGTTATCAGGATATCCATCTATGATTAAAAATTTCTAAAAACCAGGCAAATATTTTCAATATTCTCCAGAAATTGCGAACAGAAATGCCAATCTTGGAACGAAAAGAAAATGTTTACTCCTGATCAATGGCAATAAGTTACGACCAATTAAAGATGGTCAATTCACAAAATTCATTTCAAATACGTGTCCGTTTGATTCTATTGTGCAAGTGTTAACTTGTTCAGTTTTTGACAATCCGACATTTAGACAGTTTATGGAAGATTAAAGCGCTCAAATTTCAAAATTTATAATGGACTTTTTGACAAAAGGCACTTCCGTAGAAATATACAAAAATCGTATGCATATTCTGGAACGAATGTATAAATCAAATCACGACAAAAGTAATATGCAATACATAAACATAAATGCATTTGACAGTATCATTGACGCCTGGTCACAGATGATAAGGGGGGACCTGGAAAATTATAGTGCATGCACTCGTATCAAAGGCACCAATGACCAATGCACAGATATAATTCAATACAAGGAATTTGTACATGTCAATCATAAAATGATTGTGCAGCATGATTTCAAAGTATTGAAAAGTGCCATTGACTTAACAGAAATGGCTAAATTTTGGACCGTAGATGGTTGTAATGGAATGACTAGTACGTGTAATGAATTCAAGAATATACTATTTCTTGACGTGGATGTGAGGGGGCAGACAAAAGGTTCAGCAACATCACATACACCGATGCAAACAATGCTATACAATTTTCCGCCATTCTTGAAACTCCATACAAGAGAGTACAGGTTATTAAAAGCAATTTCCGCTGTCAAAAAATAATTTAAAGAAATCGTCATGTAATAGTTCCACTTTTTAATCTTTATAGATTATCTGGTGTGATCGGGTACGGAAGAGGTCACTTCATAGCATAATGTTATCGAATCGATGGTCTCTGGGAGAAACATGACGATATGGCAGGCAAAATCGTTAAAAAAAAAAATACTGTTGTTATGCCAGTGGCGGCTATTTACAATATTTACAGGTATGTAACAATAGAATTTAAAAATATTTAAAATTTATTAGTTTTTTAAGTTTTTAATCATGTTGCTTCCTTAGAGTGATGTCTTCATAGACCGGAATGATGCCAGATGCTTGTTATTTTATTATTTTATAATATTGCATATACCATTTTCCTCGAAACTGAACTAATTAGTTCGACTAAGGAGCCGAAAACATTGACGTTAAAAGTTTCACCATATTCCAAATTTCAATACAACAAAGCATTCCAATCCACCCGTTATGACATCATAATTTAAATTTAATAAATTTAATTTAAATTCGCAAATTAATGCAGCCAACGGCTCCTTCTAGATAAAAAAAACATTCAAAATCAAAGGAAAAAGATATGAAACAAAAATTATACGAAAGACCTTATCTAGGACGTTGCTGTAATATGTTCAGGTATTTATTTTTCCATCTTCGCCAAAAATTTTGTGCCAATCGTTGAGTTAGTTGCCATCGTGTTAGTCGATTAATATTTTCCTCAGAAATATCGATTTCGGGTAGTGCCATCAAGTTGTCGCCGATCAGGAAATGTGCTGGGGTTAAAGCTGTTGTATCGGAGGGGTCATCATTAAGTGGGCATAGCGGTCTAGAGTTGAGACACCGCTCGATTTGTACGAGTATCGTTGACATTTCTTCATATGTAAGCGATGCATTCCCTACTATTCGTCTCAAATGATATTTTATGGATCGAACTCCAGCTTCCCATAAGCCGCCAAAGTGTGGGGAGGCCGGAGGATTAAATTTCCATGTGATGCCTAAATCAGCTAATTTGTGTTGAGTGTTGTTTGATTCTATTATTTTTCGCAATTCAGCATTCGCTCCAATAAAATTTGTGCCGCAATCACTGTATAAATATTGGCATAATCCTCTTCTTCCAACAAATCTTGTCAACGCTGCCAAAAATGTTTGAGTGGTCAAATCGTTGACTAATTCGATATGTATCGCCTTTACCACAAAACAAATAAAAACCAGGCCGAAGCTTCGCTTCGGCCCGGAGTCCGAAGCGTACATACCCTAGACTTGTACAGACCTAGTGGTGATACCAAAAGTACCAATTGGCAACGACCATATGCATTAAAAGTGAGTTTCCTATATGTCCAGTTTATAGGGGAGGTTGGCACACATTCATGAGGATCTTGGCCATTCTAAAAATCAATTAACTAACCAATTCTTCAAATATTTGTCGAATTTTTCAAGTTGTTAGCTTCATTCTATCGAATTATTATTTGAAGTGTCACTTGTAGGGGTGGTAGAAGTTCCTTGGATCGGATCTTGCCCATCATAGCCACCAACTAATTTGATCACAATACAAACATTAAAAAAAAAGAGGTCAGTTGTCTAGCTTCACTCTATCGAAAGTTATCGCTTATTTGAAGTTTCATTTGAAGGGGAAGCAGGGGTTTCATTGGTCGGATTTTACGTATTTTCAGTATTAGCCAACTGGATCCTACTACAAATATTTGACCAAAATTTCAAGTCGCTAGCTTTATTTTTATCGCTTATTTAAAATTTCATTTCTAGGGGAGGTAGGGGTTCCTTAGGTCTGATCTAACCTATCCTTAATGCCAACTAACAAAATCTCACTTCAATCATTCGACCAAAATTTCAAGTTGCTGGCTTCATTCTACAATATCAAAAGTTATCGCTTATTTGAAGTTTCATTTGTAGGGGAGGTAAGGGTTCCTTAGGTCTTATCTAAACCATCCTTAATGCTAACTAACTCAATCTCACTTCAAACATTCGACCAAAATTTCAAGTCGCTGGCTTCTCTCTATCAAAAGTTATCGCTTATTTGAAGTTTCATTTGTAGGGGAGCTAGGGGTTCCTTAGGTCGGATCTAACCCATCCTTAATGCCAATTAACTCAATCTCACTTCAAACATTCGACCAAAATTTCAAGTCGCTGGCTTCTCTCTATCAAAAGTTATCGCTTATTTGAAGTTTCATTTGTAGGGGAGGTAGGAGTTCCTTAGGTCGGATCTTGCCCATTTTCAATGCCAACTAACAAGATGTTACTACTAACGTTTTGCCAAATTTTCAACTCGCTAGTGCTATTCTATCGAAAGTTATTGTAATTAAATTAATATTTAATTTTTTAAATTTTGTAGGGGAGGTAGGCGTTTCTTTGATCTGATTATGTCCAACTTACTAAAACCCAAGCAGCTTCTCACTTCAGGGTTACATACCAAAAATCAGATGTCTACGTCAATTTGTTCAAGAGTTATGGACAAAACACCTGAAAAGTAGGGTAGTACGGGGTTCTTTGTAAGAAAATTTCCGTTAGTTTTCAACTGATCGATTTTATTTTTCCAGGGTAGTATAAGATTACCCCCACGAGCAATCTACCAAAGCTAGAGCTTTTCATGTTTATTTAATCGGGAGTTATAAATACATTGAATTATTTTACATATGTAGGGGAGGTAGGCGTTCTCTTGGCCTGATCATGCCCATTTTCAATACCAACCAACTAGATCATACTTCCAACATCTGACCAAAATTTCAAGGCTCTAGCTTCATTCTATCGAAAGTTATCGTGCGAACGGACAGACAGACGGACAGACGGACAGACAGACAGACAGACAGACAGACATGGCTAAATCGAATCAGGAGGTGACCCTGATCATTTATATATATACATTGCTATACCTCCGGAGCCTCCTTTAAGGTGTTACATATTTCCGTCGTGACAAAAACAATATACCCTATACTAAAAGTCTAGGGTATAATTACGACGTAACCTTTGTGAGTACGGCTTCCACGTCCATTCCGATCTCTTATTTGAAAGGGTCCACAATAGTCGACGCCCGTATGCGTAAACGGTCTAGTAAATCTGACACGAGGCTCCGGTAGATTACCCATCAGCTGTGACGAATTGTGTTCCTTCATCCGAAAGCATTTTACACATTTATGAACGTAATGCTTAATGATGTTCCGTCCATCAATGATCCAATAATTGCGACGAAGTGTTGTCAACAACAATTGCACGTTGCCGTGTAATGTTACTTCATGTGTATGTCGTATCAACAGTTCCGTAAAGATGCCTTTCTTAGGAATGATGACTGGGTTCTTTTCGTCTTTAGTAAGATCAGAATTATTCAGGCGTCCACTTACTCGTAGAATTCCGTCTTTATCGATAAAAGGAAAAAGTCTGAGTAGCTTGCTTTTAACGTCTATCTTCTCACAATTGCTCAATTTTCGAATTTCATTAGCGTACTCGCAACGTTGTGAATATTTAATCCAAAATTGTCTCGCGTCGTTGAGCTCCTTTGTTGTTAAAAATCCTTTTTCATGTTCGCGTTTGGTCATTGCGCTGATGAAGCGTAGACAGTACGCAGTAACTCGTAATAACTTTGTCAAATCAGAGTATTTTCCCAGTAGTTGCTCAATAGTGTCGACAGTTTTCAAATGATGGTTTACTAATTTTGGTTCATCGAAAACTATTTCTTCTGGAATCGAAATGGGCCACTTGCACGAAGGTTCCTGCAGCCAAGGTGGACCATACCACCACAATTTAATATTCGACAATTTCTTCGAGTTTGTACCTCGTGAAGCGATATCCGCTGGATTGTCCCACGATCGAACATGATTCCACTGTCTATTTCCAAGATTTTCAAAAATTTGCGTTGTTCGATTCGCCTCGAATATAGGCAATTTCTGAGGCGCTTTTGTAAGATACGCCAAAACAATCGATGAATCGCACCATAAATAAATAAATAAAAAACTGGCGCAACAGTCCAATTTGAACCACGGCCTCGAGATGAGTTAGCATCATCTCATTTTCTAGATCGTGACGGTTTTTTGTGCAGAGGTATGTGATCAGCAACACGCTCAACCGAGTTATTTACCCCATAATGGGTACTCATTTAACAGCTGAGTGGGCTCATAGTCCGACACGTAAATCCCCGGAATCGAACCGGGGCCCAGTGCGTTGAAGGCGAACGTGCTAACCGTTGCGCCATCCGGACTACCACCATAAATATATATTATCATGAATTTTCAAAGTGTCGATGACTTTAGAAGAATATCGTTCACAGAAATTCCAGACGTAGTTTTCCTTGAGGCGTCGAAAACGACTCGCAATTTGCTCGTAGTGCTTTCCTTCCGTACTGCGTGATGAGGCAAATAGTAATTGGGTTGTGGCGATTCTCCGATACACTCTTCCATGTATCCCGAGTCTAAATATTCTTGCAAACATTTTGAATACTCCTCCTTCAACTGTGGATCTGACGTAAATTTCTTCTCCAAATTCGACAAGCTTGCCCGAGCAGAATTTCTTGAATTGCCCAATGTGTCATGGATAGTAGGGGATTGAAACGGCAATCGTACAATGTATCGTCCATCCTCCTTTCTAGTTACATTTGCCTTAAAGTGATCCTCGCATTGTTGCTCTTCCAATGTTGAATAATGCCCAGGGTTAACTTCTTCCAGTTTCCAGAATAGTTGCAATTGCTCACTCAATTCGCAATCCGAATTGTCGATGGTAATATTAAAATTGCAAAATTCCGATGTGGTCTTCTTTGTTTGTCCAGAAATAACCCATCCTAATCTTGTTTCCTGTGCAATTGGACCAATATCCAATTGTCGAATGTTCGCAAGGATGATGTTGGCGTACACATCCGCGCCAAGTAAGAGATCAATCCTTCCAGGTCGATCGAAGTGAGGATCAGCAAGGTCAAGATCATTAAGTTGATGACAAGATCTTAGAGACAATGAACGGTTAGGAATTAGACTACTGATGTCGCTCATCACCAATGCATTGATGTTTAATTTAGTTTCATCCTTTAATATCATCCTAGTTTCTATGTTGCCATTTATCGTACGAACTTTTGCTTGTTCGACTCCAAAGAGCTTTGCATTAATTTTATTTTTTTTTCAGACCCAATTGTTGAACCACCGATTCCGTAATAATAGAGACTTGTGAGCCTTGATCCAATAAGGCTCGAACTACAAGTTGACCATTCGAGGATTCCAATGTAACCATCACTGTAGCCAACAATACTTCACGATCATCTCCAACATGATGAGAAGTGGCTTCGAAATTCTATAAAGAAGAGCTGCCAGGCTGCTCCCGAGTGCTTATGGATGGATTCGCTGGTGGATCACGATGTAACAAAGAGTGATGAGTCTTTTGGCAATGTGTACAACGAGATTTGCTCGTACAATTAGCGAGAAGATGGCCTTTTCGAAGGCAATTTAAACAAAGACCATTTCGTTTGGCTAATGTAAATCGCTCATTGTGGTCGGCACCAATAAATTTTTTACAATTGTAAATTTTGTGCTTTTCTTTACAGATCTCACATTCGAGATCGTGAGATGATTGACCTGATTGACACGTATTCACTTTTTTTTTACAAAGGGTTGTGGAACTTTGGACGAATTTGTCCCACAAGCTTCTAAGGCTCTGAATCAACTATTCAGGAAATATTTTAAGTCGTCGAAGGATAACGCATTCGAATTGTCAGCTTGCTTTTGCTCCCATAATTGCCGAGTATTTACAGGCAGCTTTTCAGTGGTTAAAAAAATGAGAACTGTGTCCCACAAGTTCTTTGGTTTTAGATTGGCAATTGCTTGTACGCATTCCATCGTACTGTCAAGTAAGATTTTAATCGACGCTGCGGATTCGGAAGCATTCCGCAGGTTGAAAAGTTTTCGGAACTGAACTTTCAATAAAATATTTTTATTGTCGTAACGGTCGTTCAATAATTTCCAAGCAATATCAAAATTATCTTCCGTTATTTGGAAATGACTCAACAATTTCGCGGCCTCCCCACTTAAACTGCTTTTTAAATAGTGAAATTTCTCTACTGCCGAAAGGCCACTTCGATTATATATCAAGGACGTAAAAAGGTCCTTGAAAGATGTCCACTTTTCATAATTTCCATCGAAAGTTTGTAGTGAAATTTGTGGAAGTTTGAGTTCCGAGTGGTTTATACTACCCCCCTCTATTTCGGCTGTAACAGAATACGCCGATAAGGATTCCGATAGATCAACAATGAACGACATACAACCATCTTCAATATCGTTATAGACACCATCCTTGAAATACGGATGTTCCGTTTCGTTCGGAGCACCCGTAAGTGTATCTAAAATTCTATCATGTATACGACTCGTTTTGTCTTGGATCTCTTCAACACGCTTAATCATTTTTTCCAAATACACCTTTCTTGGTTTCGGATCCGTTTTCCTGTTATAATTAGCTACTAAACGGACCAAATTTTGCAAGTGCATTTTTTGCTTTTGCACTAAATTTTCCATTTTTGCAATGGATATCACCACGAAGGAAATATATGTAAAGAGAAAAGAAAGAGGACTTACGTATATTTGTATTACAAATTGGTGTCTTTCAAATTGTCTGCAACCACTTCACTCGCGTATTAAATCAAGTAAACTGCACGAAAAAACGAACAAAAATTCATCCGGCTCGACGGACCAAAAATGTTCGAGTTAAATTTCTATTTTTTTCAAAGTTCGAAAAGACGAAAAGACGAGCGAAAAACTAAACCAAATTCAATTTTCCGAATTCAAAATTCTCGACGGACCATCAAACAAGAAAAAAGCTATGTTGTAAATTCGTTATAAAATGTATTCGAAATGGACTTATACTAATCACTACAACTTCAACAATTCAAAATAGCAAAATGCAAAATTATTTAAAATACGATGTCTAACACGGTCAAAGGTTCGAAAGCGAATGTTTGATAGAACAAAGGATCGCGAATAATCCCCCGGGAAAAAATACAGGAATTTTCCAATGTTGAAAATTCCGGTATTCTTCCCAGTGAATTATTCGCGCCTTACGAATACTACAGAATATAATTTTACAATTCAGCCAATGATTAATGCTGATTGATACAATACAGCAATCAGCTGATACTCTATTACAATGCAATAATCTATTGCAATTACAATTTCAAATGTAGGTCAAGTTCAAGTGTCAATTCATATAAATATAAACAATGTATATAATGTGGTTATGTGTTGTTTCTGGTGTATCTCTGCCGACGTTTAGTGCGATGCCCAGTGATTTCCCGTGGTTCAATAGCGATGTCAGATAAGTATTTGTAGATATTCTATTGTTGAATTTGATACTTTGTGTTGTCTTGTATTTTTCTTTGCAGATGATGGACACCGATGGCGACTTGCGACAAATGGAGACTCGATGGTCGCCAACTTTAAACAAGAGACTTTAATATTTAAAAAAAAATTCGCTTCTACCTGTTTGTTATACGTTTGTTTACATTTGAACTAACCTAATACTGTAATCAGCTCGATAATTTCCGAAGAGTTAAAAAAAGATTGGATGTATAACTGATACTTACTACCATTTCATTCTGAATTTAAATATAACATTTATGCGCGTTTTTGTAGCTTAGACTAAGAACGGCAGAAAATACAATTACTCCATAATGGTAAAAGATAGAGACATAATTTGGGCGGTGATTTTCCACTAACAAACTGTAGAATCTACCCTAGTAGGTCTATGGCGAACTCCTCGCGGGACACCCTGTATAGTTTATATGTTCGGAGATGCTTCCTCCTGTGCGTTGCAAACTTCATGACAAATATAATATACCCTATCACATCCGTGAAGAGTATAAATATCTTTGACGTATGCCTTTAACTATCTACAGTGAGTCACAGTCAAAGTGAACCACTTTATGTTAGAGACAGAATTACTTAAAATAAAAAATGACTGAAAAACCATTCAGATGAACATTGTTTAAACTTTAAATTTATAAAATTAAATTTATTGTCTCCAAATGTAAGTTTCTTATTTCAGTGTGTTTTATCATTATTTTTTTCTTCTTAGTATACAAAAAGTGATATAAACTTCAAAAGTTAAAAAAAAACACCTCACAGTCAAAATAAACCAATTAAAAAAAATCTATACAGGGTACCTCGCTTCAGATGGTAGATGCTTTAATGGTATATAGTACCGTTCATTTGTGGAAATTCGACACCAAAGTGGACACTCTGCTTTTAACCGTAACAGAGTTACAGCATTTTTTGTAAATTGTGTCAAAAAGCCTGACTTTCCGAACAAAATCAAAATTTGGCACTCTCCCAATCATTTAATTCGGAACTACATATAATTTCATATAAAGCATATAAAATTACCCGGTTTCGAAATTCACCGTTACCTCAAAGATACAACTGTTCCAACCATCAAAATCGATTTTCCATCCAAAAAATCGAATGATAATTTTGCTACGGTACTTTGAACTAACAAATCTGACAAATTTGACAAAAGTTGCAGAATATCTTGGCTTTTCAAAGGTATATTTCTTTGATATGTTTGGATTTGACAATTTTCGAATAATACACATTAAAGGAAGAAAACATGGTGTGGAGATGAAACAAATTTACTTCAATCTTGACTTAACAGGTTGTCCATACTACAAACGAAAAATAGGAAAAAAGACCAAATACTTTCGAAATTCGGCACAAGTAATATGGAGAGTCCTCTGGATATACGCTCAAAAATCTCTGTTGCTAGGAGATCCGGAAGTCGAGGGAAAGGGGGTCAGACGTCCTTTTTAAAATTTTCTTGAATATTTCGGGTCGGTTTCTCCAGGCCAGGTTTTTTTCATTTAATGCGTATTATTCGAAAATTTTCAAATCCAAACGTATCAAAGAAATTCACCGTTGGAAAGCGAATACATTGGGGCAACTTTTGTAAAATTTGCAGATTTGTCAGTTCAGAGTACTGTTGTAAGAATATCAATTGACTTTTCGATGAAAAGTAAATTTTGGTAGTTTGAACAGTTGTATCTTTGATGTAACGGTGAATTACGAAACCGGGAAATTTTATGAAGTTTCAGAAAGTGAGGTAAAATCTCGAATTAAATGATTGGGAGAGTGCCAAATTTTGATTTTGTTCGGAAAGACAGGCTTTTTGACAAAATTTACAAAAAAAGGCTATAACTCTGTAACGGTTAAAAACAGAGTGTCCACTTTAGTGTCAATTTTCCACAAATGAACGGTACTATCTACCATTAAAGTATTTACCATCTGAAGCGGGGCACTCTATATATGCTTTTTACTTTTATTTAAGTGGTTCATTTTGACTGTGAGGTGTTTTTATGAACTTTTGAAGTTTGCATCATTTTTTGTGTACCAAGAAGAGAAAATTAGTGCGACTGACAAAGATGACGATGACCAACTCCGTCTCACAAGTCAGGATCCAGAATAGACTTACTGATCTATTTGAAACACGCACTGGTTTGAAACAGGGCGATGGACTGGCACCGACGCTCTTCAACCTAGCACTGGAATACGTTGTTCGGGCCATGAATATGGACCACAGCAAGACGCTACTCGTCAAGTCGACACAATTAGCAGCGTACGCCGACGACATCAACATCATGTCCCGAAGATTGGCTGACGCAGAAGAACTTCTGCATACGCTCGATACCGCTGCAAAGGAAGTTGGATTACGTATTAACGAGGGTAAAACTAAAATAATGATGCAATCGGTGACAAGGACACCTGCACAACCGAGCATCAATGTGGGGGACCTCAACATCGAGTTCGTGAACAACTTCATTTACCTGGGTTGCAACCTGTCAAGGGACGCCAACGAAACTGACGAAATCAAGCGACAGATACAGTTAGCTAATAAGACTTTTTTCTCGGTTCTCCCCATAATGAAATCGAAGTATGTGCACAGAAACACGAAGCTCCGCGTGTACAAAACCATTATACGACCAGTGCTATGCTATGGCTGCGAAGCATGGACCCTAACTCAAGCCTCCGAAAACATGCTAGACACTTTTGAACGTAAGGTTCTACGGCGAATTTTCGGGGCTGTTTGCGATCGAGATGGATGGCGCATCCGGTACAACCATGAGTTGTATGAAATGTACGATGAGCTGAATGGACGATGATCGCATGCCTAAGAGAGTAATGAATGCAGAACGAGTCGACGGAGCGAGACTGCGAGGATGACCGAGATCTCGTTGGGAGAGCTCAGTAGGTGTGGACGCCACGCAGCTGCTGGGCTCCCAAAATTGGAGGACGCGGTCACGGGACCGAGATAATTGGAGGACAATGATCCAGGCGGCCAAGGCCCGACGTCGGGCTGTCGCGCCACGATGATGATGATGAAGAAGAGAAAATAATTATAAAAATTGCTGAAATACGAGACTTATATGTTGAGACAGTAAACAAACAACGAACAATTTTAATCTGAATGGTTTTTCAGTCATTTTTTAAGTAATTCTTTCTCTAACGTAAGGTGGTTCATTTTGACTGTGACTCACTATACCTCTCAAATGAAAATTAGAATATTTTGCATGATGAATTACCTTTAGCACTGCTGAAGAGCTGTTGTGCTTTTTTTTTGTGAACAAGCACACCGTCCAAATGCTCCACTTCAACGGAACGAATCTGAAATATTTTTTATGAGTTTTTCCAAATCCGTGGTGTGAATACGAACGAATGTAGCCTTACCTCAATTGCCTCAGCACATTATTTGACCATTACCAAAATAGGCTGGTGAAGTAGTCACTTCACCTCGATATTTATTTAAAAAAAAGCGCATCAGTAGTGTCTAATATGTATATCATGAGGTACTCATAATATCACGCGTTGGCGGCGGCGACGGCTTAACTTGTTCATCCTTTTGTTTTGCTTTCTTTCGATCCAGTTGTCTTATTCCGCTATACCCTCCGAAAGCTCGCAGAGGGCCCGTTCTGGAACATGGAATTCTTACAATTTTCCCGCGAACACTCACACCTTCGGGATGTCGCGTCAGTGTTCCTTTTTTGATGGTCCTCATTCGAGTATCAGAGTGCCACGGGGGGTAGTTTTTGAATTGGCCTTTCGTATCTCCGTTTTTGAATTAGCACGTTCCTAACCACGACACCAGATCAGGGGAGACGCACAAAGCCGTAAAAATTCTCATATTCGCTGCGTTATTATTTTTATACCCTAGACTTATAATATAGGGTATATTGTTTTTGTCACGACGGAAATATGTAACACCTTAAAGGAGGCTCCGGAGGTATAGCAATGTATACATATAAATGATCAGGGTCACCTCCTGATTCGATTTAGCCATGTCTGTCTGTCCGTCCGTCTGTCTGTCTGTCTGTCCGTTCGCACGATAACTTTCGATAAAATGAAGCTAGAGCCTTTAAATTTTGGTCAAATATTGGAAGTGTGATCTAGTTGGATGGTATTGAAAATGGGCATGATCAGGCCAAGAGAACGCCTACCTCCCCTACATAGGTAAAATACATAAATGTATCTATAACTCCCGACTAAAGAAACATGAAAAGCTCTAGCTTTGGTAGATTACTCATGAGGGTCATCTCATACTCTCCTGGGAAAATAAAACTGATAAGTTGAAAACTAACGGTAATTTTTTTACAAAGAACCCCGTACTACCCTACTTTTCAGGTTTTTTGTCTATAACTCCTGAACCAATTGACGTAGACACCTGATTTTTGGCGTGTAACCTTGAAGTGAGAAGCTGCTTAAGATTATGTAAGTTGGGCATAATCAAATCAAAGGAACACCTACCTCCCCTACAAATTTCCAAAAATTAAATATTCCTTTAATTACGATAACTTTCGAAAAAATGATACTAGCAAGTTGAAAATTTGAAAGAATGTTGCTAATAAGACTAACTTTGTTGGTATTGAAAATGGGCAAGATCCGACCCAAGGAACCCCTACCTCCCCTACAAATGAAACTTCAAATAAGCGATAACTTTTGATAGAATGAAGCCAGCAACTTGAAATTTTGGTAAAATGTTGAAAGTGAGATTGAGTTAGTTGGCATTAAAGATGGGTAAGATCCGACCTAAGCAACCCCTACCTCCCCTAGAAATGAAACTTAAAATAAGCGATAACTTACGACAAAATAAAGCTAGTGACTTGAAATTTTGGTCAAATGTTTGTAGTATGATCCAGTCGGCTAATATTGAAAATACGTAAAATCCGACCAACGAAACCCCTACTTCCCCTACAAAAGAAACTTCAAATAAGCGATGACTTTCGATAGAATGAAGCTAGAGACTTGAAATTTTGTTTAAATGTTTGTAGGGGGATCTAATTGGTTGATGGAAATGCTGGGCAAGATCCGACTCAAGGGACCCCTACCTCCCCTACAAGTGAAACTTCAAATAAGCGTTAATTTTCGATAGAATGAAGCTAGCGACTTGAAAAATTGGATAAATATTTGTAGAATGGGTTAGTTAATTGATTTTGATATGGGCAAGATCCCACTGAATGAGTGCCAACCTCCCCTATGAACTGGCCATATAAGAGACCCAGTTTTAATGCATATGGTCGTTGACAATTGGGACTTTTGGTATCACCACTAGGTCTGTACAAGTCTAGGGTATATACGCTTCGGACTCCGGGCCGAAGCGAAGCTTCGGCCTGGTTATCAGTGACGTGCACTCGTAGTAAGCAATTCCAAACTGCTTGACTTACCGAAATAAGCAATTCAATAATAAACTTTGCTTACACCAATACACATATCATCATTTCAGTCAATGTTTTTCTTTAAGCTGAAGAATACATATTATCATTCAAATATTCCTTTACACATTCAAATTCTGATCCGCGCCTTCTTTTGGTTAAAAAACATTCGTTCAATTACTTTAGGTAATATTCAAACCTCCCACATTTTGCACACCATAGACACCAAACTTAGAATAGGAAAATGTGCCTAGATCTTTAGATGCATGTACCATGTGTGCATCCAAATACTAGAGACATGTTGATTCCAGAAAATGGGAATCTTGGATTTCGGTAGTACATTGGGCAACGATTTTTTTTTGTTTTGTTCGCAAATTTATATGAGACAAGTCAAGCACTGGCGCGACTGCTTTTGTGTGTGGGATAAAGCCCAATGATGCTTGTTAATGAAATGTTGCCAATGCAGGGAATGTTTATGGGAATTTGATTTTTCCAGTAGAGCTTTTGTTTTTGTTATGTAATGGATTTTCCGTTGCAATTTAAAAGAGGAAATCAGTGCAATCGGGTGATTTTGATTAAATTGTGATTTGAAGTTTTTTTGACCGTTTGTAGTGATTTAATTGATTTGATTTGTGATAAAAGTGGTAAGTTTTCTTTTCGCATTATGTCGGAGTATTGCTGCGCGACGGATTTCGTACTAAAAGCGGGATTTTCAACTCTTTCCTTTGCCAAGAAAAGAGAAATTATAGAATCGGATAGACCGAAGCCAGATCTTAGTTTAGAGTTTAAATTAAAAAATATTACGCGAAAATTCCATATCGAAACGTATGAAAAGTACATTTGGTTAACGGGAAGCTGTAAATTAAATAAGTTATTTTGCTGGCCGTGTCTTTTGTTCACGAATGAAAAATCTGTTTGGAATAAAGCTGGATTTAGTGATTTGAATAATTTTACGGGCTCAGCAGCAAAGCATTCAAGTTCCGAAAAACATCTTCAGTCGTTAATTAAATTAGATAATTTTGGTTCTCAGCGTATAGAGTTTATGCTTAGTAACCAGGTGGCAATATCTGTTAGTTTGCATAATGAAAAAGTTGAGCGTAATCGTAATATTTTGAAACGTTTAATCGATACTGTAATTTTTTTGGCAAAACAGGAGCTTCCTTTTCGCGGAAATAATGAAGACTCTTCTTCAAATAATCGTGGTAATTTTATCGAAACCGTAAATTTCTTGAGTTTGTACGATCCGATAATTGAGTCCCACATAGATTCTATAAAAGCAAATGCAGCGTTTTCGGGTTTGTCTAATAGAATCCAAAACGATCTTGTTTCCGCTATAGCTAATGTGGTTCGAAATAAAATCAATTTGGAAATAAAGGAGGCTCCATTTGTAGCTGTAATGGTCGACGAAACGCCAGATGTTAGCGGTCGAGAACAATTAACGATGATTTTTAGATATACAATATCAAATGAGATTGAAGAAAGATTTATCGGATTTTTGGATGTAAGCGCTAATCGTACAGCTACAGCAATAAGCTCTCACATTTTAAAACAATTGCAAAATTTTAATATCGATAAGAAATTAATTGCACAATGTTACGATGGCGCAGCAGTAATGAGTTCTCAAATTCGTGGAGTTCAGACTTTAATTCGGGAAAAACATAAATCGGCAATTTTCGTTCCATGTTACGCTCATTCACTAAATCTAGTATTGTCTAAAGCAGTTGAGTTTATTCCGGAAATTAAATTATTTTTCGCGCACATCAATAAAATCGCATCATTTTTTAATACATCCACTAAAAGGTCGGACCTTTTTGCAAATATAGTAAATCGTCGTTTACCATCGGTTTCCAAAACGCGTTGGCATTATCATTCGCGTATTATTAACGTTATATTTGAACATAAGCATGAAATTTGTACAGTTTTTGAGACAATTTCGAATGGTTCTCAACACTGGGATGGCGATTCCTTGACTTTTTCCGATATATACTTACAAAAATTCGCAGAGTCAGATTTTCAATTATATCTGTTAATTTTTTCTGAAATTTTTTCGAAAACTGATATATTATTTAATATTATTCAGAGCAAAGTGGTAAACATTTCATATGCAAGCCAAAAAATTATTGAATTTGAAAATTGGCTTGAAAATGACTTTTCTAAAAAGTTTGATAATTTCTATTCGACAGTTACAGCAGAATATCAGCCACCACGTAAGAAATGTAGAAATGCGATAGATCCTTTACAAAATTTACGGCGGATATTTCGGGAGATTATAGATGTTATTCTCGGGCAAATTCGAGATCGATTCCATTCGTTTAAAGATCTTTCATTTTTAGAGTTGCTTGAACCGAATTATTTTTCTAAATTCAAGTCAAATTTTCCCGATAAAAATTTTGACTCACTTATTGAATATCACGGTCAATTTTTCGACAGAATAAAGTTGAAAAATGAGCTAAAAGTTATTTATTCTTCAGATGAGTTTAAAAACGCGAATCCTAGTAAAATTCTCGATTATTTTCAAAAACGGCCTTATGTCGCAAACGGTTTTAAGCAAGTTCATATTTTAGCAAAATTATTAACGTCAATTCCAGTCACAGTGGCAACTGCGGAAAGGTCATTTTCAACACTAAAGCGCGTTCACACATTTTTGAGAAATCACCAATCCCAAGAACGACTTTCGGATCTTGCTTTAATTGCGGTTGAAAAGGATCTTCTTATACAAATGCGAAGAGAAAACGATTTTTTGATAATGTGATTAAAGAGTTTTTACTTAAAGAACGGCGCATAGGTTTGGAATACAAATAAATGGCAATGGCGAAAGAATATTTATTTATTTCAAATACCCCTGAATTTTTCTTAGTCTTAATTAACATAATATTTATTTATCATTTTTTTTATTAGTAATATTTTTTTTTTTTTTTTTGTGTATTCCGAATATATGTGCCAATATTTTATTTATATCTTTCCTGATTTCTTCTTTAAGGCTTAAAGCCGCTTGGTATAAATGTTTTTGTGACTGTCCATATTCTATTATACAGTCCATTTTTGTTTATGCTAAATTGGCTTTAGGGCGCCCAACTGCTTGACTATGAAAAATTTCCACTGCACGTCACTGTCGAGTAGTCAAGCGTATTTCACCGCACTTGTTTACACTCAATGTAAATGGTAAACAGGTCAACGTTTCAACCGAACGATTGAAGCCTGCTTTTCTAGCCGGCGATGCAGAAGAGCCACCCGTACCCGTAGCAGCAGCGCTGTCGATTCCGACACATCGAACCGCTACAGCACGCTCCCGACACATTGAGCCGCCTGACTTGCAGTCTGGAGCAACTCGACAGCAGGGCCGGGCGGTGCGATTAGAAATAACAAGTCCGCGATCGCGGAGTCCAGAGTTCTTACCATCAACGAGTAGGCGAGTATCGTTCGCAGCGGGAGACGACATACGATATTTTCGATCTTCTGATGCTGCAGTTTTGCTCGATCATAAGTACGCACGATTCGACGATGCTCCCGAGACGCCAGCGTTGGGCGACCATTCATATGCACAGCCTTTGACCCGGAATATACAGAGCTGCATTCCGTCCACACGGTTTTCTGGAGTGGTCGCTCGGAGTATGGCCGCACCTTTCCCAAGATTGGCATCGTAAGCGAAATCGGACTGGTACATTGAGTATCAGTCGAGCATCAGCAGGTTGGAGAACATGACTCAGAGGGGAGTGATGTAGGGGTCCGCCTTGTTCCGCTAGAGGCGTTGCGAGCGCTTAGCATATATTCGAAGTTCTACGAAATGTCACTTGTTCTCGATTCTTCCGCATGAACGAACGTGTAGCTATACGAAGCCAATAAAGCGATTATTTAATATTGTATTTTAACGCGAGCGTGTTTTTATTGTAATCTGTGTTGTATCTCACTACAACACCTACAAACTTAGAACGTGAAGTCGACACAAAAATTGTCTTTAAGGGCCGAACCAGAGTGAACGCAGCAGCAGCGGCAGCAAACAATAACAACAACATGGAGATCTGATTTCAGATTTGCATGTTGTTGTTATTGTTCGCTGCTTTGTTGCTGCTTTCTGCGTTCAATCCGGTTCGGGCCTAAACGCGGAACTCGTGGCTGCAACGTCCGCTCTCCCTTCACGAATTCCACAATGTCAGCATCTTTCACAGCGCGTATCCTTTTTGGCTGCTGATAATATTATTCGAAAATATAAACTAAAAACTTTTCGGTGGCTATTCAAAATTTTATTAGGTATAACGCGGCGAGGATCAAGACATCGATTTCGAGTCGTGTGTTCATCGTACTGGCTGGTTATTAGTAGTGGCTATTGCTAGTGTGCTCTAACGCAGTCACGGCGGACTGGGTCCGCAAGAACTTTGGGCATATAAAGCCCGAATGCCCTTTCTCTATCTCTCTTCTTGAAGAAAGGGACTTCCCCCGCCCCCATGTCATCCGTGGGTATTTCCCTAGCAGTAGTTCTTTTGAAACTGACAGGGTCATTGGGTCCATAGGCGCCCAAAATCGCCTACCGATTGACCGTTGGAGAGCTCTACATAGGGGAACCAATGGGGAGTCCTTACACTTAGTCCTTGCAGTGGACGATGTGTTCATGGACCGGCTTGTGGAGCGAAAGGGCAGGATTGCCTACCGCTACACACACGTTACCCTAAACTTGGGTAAAAACAAGCGGTCAAAAAATTCTATGGACGAAGATCTTCTGACGCTTCAACAAGTCAGTCGAATCACCGGAGGCGAATGCAACCGTTATCGAGGTGGCTCTCGACAAGTCGGACGTAGAGTCCTCTGTTGCCATAGGATCACCAACCAGCGGGACCCCAACAACGCCCCAACCGGAGGCTCACACCTCAGTATCCTACGTCGCAGCCAAGGCTCTGTCCGGGACTGGAAATAGCCCGGGAGTACCATCGACCAGTCGGGCCTCATCAACTATGGTACAGTTCCCCGTGTCGAATACCGTGACCAAGGTTCTGTCCAGGATTGGAAGTAGCTCTGGTGCCTCGAATTATTCGCAAAGCTCGACTGGCTCTCGTACTAGCCATAGTCGATCTCGTCGAAATGAACCACTCCGAAAGAGTGATGGGGACAGCAGGCCTCTGCAAGGCAAGGACAAGTGCCTTGCTAAAACCACCCACCCTTCCCACCGACATGAGCACAATTAAGGTGCTTCAGGCAAACTTGCACCCTGCACCACGCAAAAGGAGCTTCGGCCACTCTGTGCAGGTTATTCGCCGAAAAACAGGTCACCCTCACACTCATTCAGGAACCATGGGTGGCTCAGGGCCGAGTTCGCGGCCTCTACGTTACATCGGGTAAGTTGATTTATGATAGGTTAGTTGATTGTCCACGTGCGGCGCTTCTGATCGACGAAAGCGTCAATCATATACCGCTAACCAATTTTATTTCCAGAGACCTAACTGCTGCTTTAGTAGAAATATCAACTCTAAACGGTTGTCAGATGGTGGTTGTGGCGTCGGTTTATTTTCCTTCGGACAACGTAAACATCCCACCCAGTGAAGCTCAGCAGCTTGTCGACTTTTGTCGACGCACAAACCGACAATTCGTGATCGGTTCCGACGCTAACGCACACCATATGTTGTGGGGAAGTAGCGGCACAAATGACAGAGGTTGAATACCTTATGTGTAACCATGTGAACGTCCTAAACAGAGGATGTAGGCCTACCTTTGTCACTGCGACAAGAGAAGAAGTAATTGATATTAAAATACACTGGTTAGTGGTGTATTATCTGGACTCATTGTGGACTGGCACGTATCGGATGAGGTTTCAATGTCGGATCATAGACATATAAGGTTCGATATTCTGGGAAAATCAGAAATCCGTTCGACTTCTTTTTGTCCTAGAAAGACTAATTGGGATCGGTTTCGAGAGTTGGTAAACTCAAAGACTGCTGATCAATTCTATCGGCACTATTGGGGAATTGGAGCTGGCGGCTGATCAGCTCAATGATGTTCTAACCTCCTCCTATCAAGATAGCACTAAAATACGATCCATTAAATCAAGGCGTAAAGTGCCCTGGTGGAATGAAGAACTGGCTCGTAAACGAGTACAGGTGAGGAGAAAGTTCAACGAAGCCAAGCGCTACAACAGGTGGGATGAGTATAGATCAAAACTCACCGAGCACAATAAACTTATTAGGCACTCAAAGCGTGAGTGCTGGAAAAGACATTGTGAAAGCATCCTGGCCCTGCCGGAAGCCGCACGCCTTCACAAAGCTCTTTCCAAGGACTCTGCTAACGGGGTCGGACTTCTACAGAAAACTGATGGCTCCTTTACTGAGGGCCCTGAAGAAACTCTTGAGCTTCTTCTAAAAACCCACTTTCCGGGGTCCATTTTGGTAGGAAACACCTCTCCACAAACTCCTAATAATCACAGGCCCTCTAGGGGCCGAGTTAAACACTTATCAGAGGTAATCTTTTCAAAGGACAAGGTCAAATGGGCTGTTGAGTTTTTTGAGCCGTTTAAGGCTCCTGGAGCGGATGGCATATTCCCCGCCCTTCTGCAGAATAGTTTTCAGTAATCATATCTCCGCTAATTGCTTTATTCAGGGCAAGTTACACGCTGGGCTATGTACCACAACTATGGAGGAAAGTGAACGTGGTGTTCATACCCAAGGGTGGTAACAAGCCAGAGAAATTGCCTAAATCCTTTAGACCGATTAGCTTGACTTCCTTCCTGCTTAAGACTATGGAAAGACTACTTGATGTGCATATCAGGCACTTGATAGAATTCTCGAATCCTCTATATCGAACGCAGTTCGCCTACACGAAAGGCAAATCAACGGTAACCGCCCTACATAACATCGTTGGAACTCTCGAAAAATCCTTCAACGATAAGGAAATTGCGTTGTGTGCTTTCCTTGACATTGAAGGAGCCTTCGATAACACCGGTTATGACTGTATAGGTACATATATCCAGAGCTCTGGAACTTAGGAGCATACCGGCTGCTACCATTGCCTGGATTGACGCTATGCTACGTGGGCGAGAGATACATTCTACACTTGGCGGCACTTCGATATGCATTAGTGCTGTAAGGGGATGCCCTCAGGGAGGCGTTCTGTCGCCACTCTTATGGTCCTTAGTCGTCGACGATTTGCTATCCAGGCTTGATGAGAACGGTTATCAGGCAATCGGATATGCGGACATCACCATTATAGTGGAGGGTAAGTTCGAATCTACCGTTGTGAACGTGATGGAAGCGGCCCTTAATATCGTTCTGCACTGGTGTGCTGTAGTGGGTTTGAACGTAAACCCACACAAATCTGTCGTTGTGCCATTTACGCGGAAACGGAACCTGGCCTTGAGGCCGGTTTCACTAGGCGGAACGGCACTTGAGTACTCCACGGAAGTTAAGTGTCTAGGTATTACGCTGGACTTGAAACTTAGCTGGAACACTCATATTGATAATGTATTAAGCAAGGCCACTCGCTTAATGTGGACCTGTAGAAATCTCTTTGGAAAGACCTCGGGACTCACTCCAAAGATGATCGAATGGCTGTACTGCCTGCTGGTGCGCCCTATGGTGACATACGCTGCGCTTGTATGGTGTCCTAAGACCCGAAAGTTTTCAACCATACTAAAGTGTAATAAGCTACAACGTCTTGCTTGCCTAGGCATCACTGGGGTTGCGTACAAGCCCAACGTGTGCCTTAGAGGCCATTATTGGATTAACTCCGCTACACATCTTTATCCAAGAATCTGCAGCTATCAATGCTCTGAGAATACGAGTACATCTCACCTCTGACGTACACATCAATCACGCCAGTCATATGAGCATTCTAAAACAAATCCCTGGATTGCAAATCTGCTTAAGATCAGATTACTTGGCCACGGAAGTTTGCTTCGGCAGGAAATTCTCAGCTCTTATCCCGGATCGCTCGGAATGGGAAAATGGTAATCCCTGCCCTGATCCTAGGTTTATTATGTGGTTTACCGATGGGTCTAAAACTAAACAGGGAGTTGGTACTGGGGTCTATGGACCGAACACCAGAATTTCAATCGCAATGGGATCCCATCCCAGCGTTTTTTAAACAGAAATACATGCCATTGAAGTCTGTGCCAGGGAAGGTCTAGACAGGAAACTCCGTGATGCTCACATCGCTATTTTTGCAGATAGCCAGGCGGCCATTAAGGCGCTCTCTTCACATAAGCTCTCTTCAAAGCTGGTGAAAGAGTGTTATGAAATTCTACAAATTCTAAGTTCAAGTAACCGAGTAATCTTGTGCTGGGTGCCAGTGTATCATGGCATCGAAGGAAACGAGATCGCAGACCAACTTGCTAGGCAGGATTCGTCTTCTCTTTTTCTTGGGCCGGAACCACACTGTGGTCTGAGCATCACCTCAGCCAAAATAGTTATTAGAAAATGGTCTGAAGAGTTAAGGCAGCTATACTGGCATGATCTTCCGGGGCTGCGTCAATCGAAGGAGCTTATAACGCCCTTCAAGTACAATAATGCTACTCGAATGAGTAGACCCGATCTACGGGTTCTTGTGGGATACTTATCGGGCCATCACTGGTTGAGATACCATCTAAATAGAATGGGCCTATCTAGCGAAACTGAATGTCGCCTGTCTATGGATGGAGGAAGATGAAACCACTACGCACATCTTGTGCGAATGCCCGGCAGTCGCGCGGGCTAGGTTTAAGTTCCTGGGACAGGCCACGGTGAGCCCTGAAGTTATCAGGAAAGCTTCAGTAAAAGACATTATGCCATTCGTAAAAATTGTGGAGAGTCTTTTGCAATAAGATAGGCTATGGCACAGTAGACCTCTCCATGGTCGCAGTGCCCACCGGATGGGTAAAAAGGCCCCAACTTAAAATAATAATAATAACCAGCAGTGACGTGCAGTGGAAATTTTTCATAGTCAAGCAGTTGGGCGCCCTAAAGCCAATTTAGCATAAACAAAAATGGACTGTATAATAGAATATGGACAGTCACAAAAACATTTATACCAAGCGGCTTTAAGCCTTAAAGAAGAAATCAGGAAAGATATAAATAAAATATTGGCACATATATTCGGAATACAAAAAAAAAAAAAAAAAAAAATATTACTAATAAAAAAAATGATAAATAAATATTATGTTAATTAAGACTAAGAAAAATTCAGGGGTATTTGAAATAAATAAATATTCTTTCGCCATTGCCATTTATTTGTATTCCAAATCTATGCGCCGTTCTTTAAGTAAAAACTCTTTAATCACATTATCAAAAAATCGTTTTCTCTTCGCATTTGTATAAGAAGATCCTTTTCAACCGCAATTAAAGCAAGATCCGAAAGTCGTTCTTGGGATTGGCGATTTCTCAAAAATGTGTGAACGCGCTTTAGTGTTGAAAATGACCTTTCCGCAGTTGCCACTGTGACTGGAATTGACGTTAATAATTTTGCTAAAATATGAACTTGCTTAAAACCGTTTGCGACATAAGGCCGTTTTTGAAAATAATCGAGAATTTTACTAGGATTCGCGTTTTTAAACTCATCTGAAGAATAAATAACTTTTAGCTCATTTTTTAACTTTATTCTGTCGAAAAATTGACCGTGATATTCAATAAGTGAGTCAAAATTTTTATCGGGAAAATTTGACTTGAATTTAGACAAATAATTCGGTTCAAGCAACTCTAAAAATGAAAGATCTTTAAACGAATGGAATCGATCTCGAATTTGCCCGAGAATAACATCTATAATCTCCCGAAATATCCGCCGTAAATTTTGTAAAGGATCTATCGCATTTCTACATTTCTTACGTGGTGGCTGATATTCTGCTGTAACTGTCGAATAGAAATTATCAAACTTTTTAGAAAAGTCATTTTCAAGCCAATTTTCAAATTCAATAATTTTTTGGCTTGCATATGAAATGTTTACCACTTTGCTCTGAATAATATTAAATAATATATCAGTTTTCGAAAAAATTTCAGAAAAAATTAACAGATATTAATTGAAAATCTGACTCTGCGAATTTTTGTAAGTATATATCGGAAAAAGTCAAGGAATCGCCATCCCAGTGTTGAGAACCATTCGAAATTGTCTCAAAAACTGTACAAATTTCATGCTTATGTTCAAATATAACGTTAATAATACGCGAATGATAATGCCAACGCGTTTTGGAAACCGATGGTAAACGACGATTTACTATATTTGCAAAAAGGTCCGACCTTTTAGTGGATGTATTAAAAAATGATGCGATTTTATTGATGTGCGCGAAAAATAATTTAATTTCCGGAATAAACTCAACTGCTTTAGACAATACTAGATTTAGTGAATGAGCGTAACATGGAACGAAAATTGCCGATTTATGTTTTTCCCGAATTAAAGTCTGAACTCCACGAATTTGAGAACTCATTACTGCTGCGCCATCGTAACATTGTGCAATTAATTTCTTATCGATATTAAAATTTTGCAATTGTTTTAAAATGTGAGAGCTTATTGCTGTAGCTGTACGATTAGCGCTTACATCCAAAAATCCGATAAATCTTTCTTCAATCTCATTTGATATTGTATATCTAAAAATCATCGTTAATTGTTCTCGACCGCTAACATCTGGCGTTTCGTCGACCATTACAGCTACAAATGGAGCCTCCTTTATTTCCAAATTGATTTTATTTCGAACCACATTAGCTATAGCGGAAACAAGATCGTTTTGGATTCTATTAGACAAACCCGAAAACGCTGCATTTGCTTTTATAGAATCTATGTGGGACTCAATTATCGGATCGTACAAACTCAAGAAATTTACGGTTTCGATAAAATTACCACGATTATTTGAAGAAGAGTCTTCATTATTTCCGCGAAAAGGAAGCTCCTGTTTTGCCAAAAAAATTACAGTATCGATTAAACGTTTCAAAATATTACGATTACGCTCAACTTTTTCATTATGCAAACTAACAGATATTGCCACCTGGTTACTAAGCATAAACTCTATACGCTGAGAACCAAAATTATCTAATTTAATTAACGACTGAAGATGTTTTTCGGAACTTGAATGCTTTGCTGCTGAGCCCGTAAAATTATTCAAATCACTAAATCCAGCTTTATTCCAAACAGATTTTTCATTCGTGAACAAAAGACACGGCCAGCAAAATAACTTATTTAATTTACAGCTTCCCGTTAACCAAATGTACTTTTCATACGTTTCGATATGGAATTTTCGCGTAATATTTTTTAATTTAAACTCTAAACTAAGATCTGGCTTCGGTCTATCCGATTCTATAATTTCTCTTTTCTTGGCAAAGGAAAGAGTTGAAAATCCCGCTTTTAGTACGAAATCCGTCGCGCAGCAATACTCCGACATAATGCGAAAAGAAAACTTACCACTTTTATCACAAATCAAATCAATTAAATCACTACAAACGGTCAAAAAAACTTCAAATCACAATTTAATCAAAATCACCCGATTGCACTGATTTCCTCTTTTAAATTGCAACGGAAAATCCATTACATAACAAAAACAAAAGCTCTACTGGAAAAATCAAATTCCCATAAACATTCCCTGCATTGGCAACATTTCATTAACAAGCATCATTGGGCTTTATCCCACACACAAAAGCAGTCGCGCCAGTGCTTGACTTGTCTCATATAAATTTGCGAACAAAACAAAAAAAAATCGTTGCCCAATGTACTACCGAAATCCAAGATTCCCATTTTCTGGAATCAACATGTCTCTAGTATTTGGATGCACACATGGTACATGCATCTAAAGATCTAGGCACATTTTCCTATTCTAAGTTTGGTGTCTATGGTGTGCAAAATGTGGGAGGTTTGAATATTACCTAAAGTAATTGAACGAATGTTTTTTAACCAAAAGAAGGCGCGGATCAGAATTTGAATGTGTAAAGGAATATTTGAATGATAATATGTATTCTTCAGCTTAAAGAAAAACATTGACTGAAATGATGATATGTGTATTGGTGTAAGCAAAGTTTATTATTGAATTGCTTATTTCGGTAAGTCAAGCAGTTTGGAATTGCTTACTACGAGTGCACGTCACTGCTACTCGATGGGGTCCTGTGTAAGGTCGGCATAATGATTTTTTTACCGCGTCTACCCTAAGAAATACATGCGTGCACGCATTCAAATCTTGAAAGTAGAACGTTGCTCTGGAGCTTCGATGCACAATCGGTTTCGGCCGGAGCTGCCTCATTTGCTGACGGATGACATCCAGAAACTCAACAGGGTCGCTAGCCGTATCGTCGTTGACGAACCATTCGCCGGGCAAACGCAACGTTGAGCCGAACACCATCTCGGCCGGGGAGGCACCGATGTCCTCCTTGACACTGTTCCGCAGACCTAATAACACCGTAGGCAGCGCTTCCACCCAATTGATGTCGGTCAGGTGACACATTATTGCGGCCTTCAATGAACGATGCCATCGTTCCAATGCTCCGTTGGATGCTGGGTGGTACGGGGAAGTTCTGGTGCGTGAACACCCCAACAACTTGGAAAGCCATTGGAACAGCAGCGACTCGAACTGCGTTCTTTGGTCCGTCGTAACGACCGCGGGCGCTCCATACCGCGCAACCCAACTAGCATAAAACGCTTTTGCGACCGTGGCTGCCGACTGATCGGGAATGGGAACTGCTTCCGGCCATCTGAAAAACCGATCTATCATCGTCAAGAGATAGCGAAATCCTTGCGCCGGAGGCAGTGGACCGACAATGTTTGTCCGGCACGGGAAACTGTTGAAACTCGTTTCGAACATGCCGACTGACTTTCGATTGCTGACACTGCAAACATTCGCGTGCCCACTGGCGAATATCACGACGCAAATTCGGCCACACGAACTTCTTTGCCACTGCGCGTAGAGTGGCGCGAGCTCCTGGATGCGAGCATTGATGAAAAATTTTGAAAACGCGCTCCCTCATGCATCTGGGGATCACCGGTCTCGGCGACGACTGCGAAACATCACACAGGATATTGGTGCCTTCGATAACAATTCTCTCTAACTGCAACGATGTGGTGTTGTCCATCAAAAGCTGCTGCACTTCGGGGTCGCGCGTTTGCTGCTCAGCCAACTCATTCGCATCGAAATCGGCAGGCAATGAAATTGCATCGAGTCGAGATAACGCATCTGTAACTGTATTCGTGGGACCAGCTATATGTTCAATTCGCGTGCAAAACTGTGATATATAGCTAAGATGGCGTATCTGGCGAGAAGTGGCTTTATCGGAGTTTTGTGACAAAGCATACACCAATGGCTTATGATCCGTCTTAATAACGAAATTAGCGCCTTCCAGGATATGCGAAAAATGTTGCACACTGCTGTATATAGCTAACAATTCACGATCGTATGTACTGTAGGCACGTTCGGCCTTTGACAACTTCCGCTGAAAGTACGCAAGTGGGAGCCAACGATCGCCGTGCAACTGCTCCAATACAGCACCCACTGCAACGCTTGACGCGTCCGTGACGAGGGCCAACGGTCTATTAGCCTCATAGTAGACCAATAAGGTGGAACTGGCCAAACTCTCGCGGCAAGCTTCGAACGCCCGATTGGCTGCAGGACTCCATTTGATTGTCGTGTTTTCGGACTTCGGCTGCTGACAAAGTAGCTCGTTGAGAGGAGCTTGCAAATTGGCTGCATTTGCAATAAACCGGCGATAATAGTTTAGCGCCCCGAGAAATCGACGCAACTCCTTATAGGTGGACGGCCGTTTGTAATTTCTTATCGCCTCCACTCGTGAGGCAGGTGGTGTAATCCCCTTCTCATTGACCGTGTGTCCGAGAAATTCGATTTCGGTAACACCGAAAATGCATTTTGCGACGTTTATTACCGCGCCAAACTCGCTTAATCGCTGGAACAGTTGGCGGAGGTGTTGCTCGTGCTGATCCACCGTCTCGGACGCTACCAAAATGTCGTCAACGTATGTCGTGCAAAAATCCAGCCCTCTCAATGCTTCATCCATAAAGCGCTGGAAAGACTGCGCAGCATTGCGCAGTCCGAAGGTCATGACAACAAACTCGTACAGGCCAAATGGAGTAATAACTGCTGTTTTGGGCACGTCAGCTTCTGCAACTGGAATCTGGTGATAAGCCCTAAGCAAATCGATTTTGCTAAAAATTCGCTTGCCTGCTAGCCCAGCGAAAATGTCCTCGATATGTCGCATGGGGTACCGGTCAGGTTGCGTGACATCGTTGAGCCGTCGAAAATCGCCACACGGTCGCCAAGATCCATCCTTCTTGGGCACCAAGTGCAGGGGACTCGCCCATGGACTGTCGGACGGTCGACAAAATCCCATTTTCAGGAGGTACTCGAACTCCGCCTTCGCTACGGCCATCTTCTCGGGTGTCAGACGCCGGGCCCTTTGAGCCACAGGTGGTCCGGTGGTGATAATATGGTGCCGCACATGGTGCTCTTTCTTCATGTCCGTGGGATTAAGGCTAGTAAGCGACGGAAACTGCTTCAACACTCGATGGTATCGCGTCTGACCAACAACAGTTGAGATGGTCGCTAGGTGACCTACCCCACAATGGCCCTTCGCTTGAGTTTGGGTTGTCGGGTCAACAATGCAACGCTTTCGGATATCAACTACCAACCCAAAATGTCGCAAGAAATCCGCTCCTATTATGGGTCTCGACACGTTCGCGACACAGAACTTCCACTCGAAACGCCGCTGTACACCCAAATCCAAGGAAAGCAGTTGTTGACCATAAGTGCTAATAACTGAGCCATTAGCTGCAAATAATTTATATGCTGATTGTTTCGCCCGTTTTGTACCGTTTTTGGGGGGCACAACCGAAACATCGGCACCGGTATCAACAAGGAAAACCAATCCGCTAGTTGCGTCGCGGAGATAAAGGTGGCTTGGTTGCCGGACGCTGTCAACTGCCGCTTTTGACATCGTCGACCCTAGTTTTCCGCCTTCCGTAACTCAGCGGACCATCTGCACGGCGGCCTGCACTTACGAGCACGCTCCTTGAACCTCGCGTGGTAAAAACACAATCCGTCAGGCGACTGAGCCCGCTCCCGCGACTTTGGCCGTGAAGCTCGATCGCTACTAAAACGCTTGAAGTCTGCACGCAACGCAGCCAGCTCCATGTGGATCGCTTCTACCTGCACCCGTGGATCGGGCTGGTCAATTGCTGTCACGCCGGAAAACTCATGCACCTCCAGAATCCTGTCGGCTGTTTCAGCCAGCTGTGTGAGGTCCTTGACCTCTGAGACGCTTAGAATCGCCCGCACATTCGCTGGAAGTCGCTGAAGCCAAAGCGTTTTCAGCACTGGGTCGGTTACTCTCGCTGCTCCCTTCAATCGCATGACACGCAGCAACTGCGAAGGGCGCTGATCTCCCAATTCCAACCCGGTTAGGAGCTCACGCAGCTCCGCTTCTTCCGACACCTGAAACGCACTTAACAGGCGCTCTTTCAACTTCTGGTATTTACCGTCGACCGGTGGCGACTCGATTATGTCTGCCACTTGGGCCAGGATACTCGCATCGAGTTCGCTCACCACTTTGTCAAATTTGGAGGCATCACTGCTGACTCGGTTCGTCCTAAATTGCGCCTCTATTCGTGCAAACCACAAGGCCGGTCGAGCCACCCAAAACGGGGGTAGCTTAAACGCTGTAATGCTACCGAGCGCCAGCAATTGCTCCCCGCCTTGCGCATCTGCAAACTTTTCGTCATCCGGCATTACGACTCTAAACTGCTACGCAATTAGCAACTCGCGAACAAAACTGGATCTTTACGCGATCACGTCGGGGTCACCAAATTGTAGGTGTTGTAGTGAGATACAACACAGATTACAATAAAAACACGCTCGCGTTAAAATACAATATTAAATAATCGCTTTATTGGCTTCGTATAGCTACACGTTCGTTCATGCGGAGGAATCGAGAACAAGTGACATTTCGTAGAACTTCGAATATATGCTAAGCGCTCGCAACGCCTCTAGCGGAACAAGGCGGACCCCTACAAGTTTTTCAATGCGCAATAAAAAGCAGTCAAAAAGTTGACAATTGTCAAACAATTGTCAATTTGACATCCGTGGCGAACACGGCGAATAAGGCGAAGTGAGCACGCATGATAATACACATTAGCGAATCCAAGAGCCACACACAACCCACCTAAGCATACACCAGAAGCAGCATAGCGGCATCTATTGTCTGATTATGTGCTGTCGGATTTCCGCAATTAAGCAAATTTTATATTTTTATTTACACGTAAATTTTGACTTTTCATAAAGGCACAAACGCACAATTTGATGCACAAACAATTTACTTTCGATATATACCAAGTTCTTGTACGTAACATCATTTTTTTAAGACAAGGGGCCAACTGAATACTCGAATTTTCATTTGTCTATAATTATGTAAGTAATTAACGACGCTCAGTTGTTTTTAAATGAGGCACAATTAGGCACAAAAAATTTAATTCAATACTTTCTGAAATCAAGGGGTTGGCTTCACGTGAGTCGTTCCCCTCTGTCAAGAGATTTGTATGTATTGACAAATTGTATAGACTTCACAAGAAAGCTTCCTCCATACAACTTTAGCCTCCGGCGGTAGATTTGTATGTATTGATTCTCTTGTGTATCTATACTGTGTAGTTTATACTATGTTTATACAATTTGTCAATACATATAAATCTCCTGGCAGAGGCGAAAGTTCTATCAAAGAGGATTGATAATTCTACAAGAGTTATCACTCCATATAACTTTCCCCTCTGCCAGGAGATTTGTATGTATTGACAAATTGTATAGACTTCACAAGAAAGCTGACTCCGCCTCCGGCGGTAGATTTGTATGTATTGATTCTCTTGTGTATCTATACTGTGTAGTTTATACAATTTGTCAATACATACAAATCTCCTGGCAGAGGCGAAACTTCTATGGAGTGATAACTCTTGTGGAATCTATACAATTTGACTAAGTGCTTGAGCTGTTTTCGTCATATACCCTATACTTTATAAAGTCTAGGGTATAAAAATATTTTAAATATAATGGAGTGGTAATCTCAACAAAAGTCAGCGATGTCAGGGTGGTCCCTAATTTCAGGCCATGGGACCAAATTTGGTCGGAGGGTGTAGAGGCCAAACATCCTTGACATCCCGGGTCTCATCATTGTGCATGGGCCGGTCTGAACTGTGGATATTCCGCCCCTTTCAGTTAAAATGTTTATACCCTAGACTTTAAGTATAGGGTATATTGCTTTTGTCACGACGGAAATATGTAACACCTTAAAGGAGGCTCCGGAGGTATAGCAATGTATATACATATATATGTATAAATGGTCAGGGTCACCTCCTGATTCGATTTAGCCATGTCTGTCTGTCTGTCCGTTCGCACGATAACTTTCGATAGAATGAAGGTAGAGCCTTGAAATTTTGGTCAAATGTTGGCAGTGTGATCTAGTTGGTTGGTATTGAAGATGGGCATAATCAGGCCAAAAGAACGCCTACCTCCAGTACATATGTCAAATACTTAAATGTATCTATAACTCCCGTCGAAATAAACATGAAAAGCTCTAGCTTTGGTAGATTGCTCGTGAGGTAATCTTATAGTCTCCTTGAAAAGTAGAATCGATCAGTTGAAAAATAACGGTAATTTTCTTACAAAGAACCCCGTACTACCCTACTTTTCAGGTTTTTTGTCTATAACTCTTGAACCAATTGACGTAGACACCTGATTTTTGGCATGTAACCCTGAGGTGAGAAGTTGCTTAAGTTTTGGTAAGTTGGGCATAATCAGATCAAAGGAACGCCTACCTCCCCTACAAATTAAAAAAAATTAAATATTTCTTTCATTACGATAACTTCCGATAGAATGACACTAGCAAGTTGAAAATTTTGTAGAATGTTGTTAATAAGATCTAGGCAAGGTCTGACCCAAGGAACTCCTACCTACTCTACAAATGAAACTTCAACTAGGCGATAGGCGCATATATTCTTAAGGTCATCCAAATCATGGAAGATCCGCGAGCCTAGAAAGTAGCCCCTCCTACCAGCCAAGGCCGGACAATGACAGAGAAAGTGGAGGATGGTCTCCTCCTCCTCCTCATCTCCACAACTCCTGCAGAAATCATGATGGGGGATGTTGAGCCTCCTGGCATGCTCCCCGATTGCGCAGTGTCCGGTAATAGCTCCAACAACCAGTGGCGGTTCGTGGGTTCCAGAGCAAGGGAAGCAGACCAGGAAACTTTTGAATAAGACGCATTGATTTGATTTGCGGAAAATGGAACGACTCCAATATCTGATGGGCCAAAATTTGATGATGGTTTTCAAAATATTTCAGGCTAAAAGGAACGAATTTGAAATCCTTTTTCGAAAACTAACAATCGTTTCTGAAATTTTGGCGTTGGAAACACCAATGGCTAAGTTCATAATACACAGCGGAATCGCAACATGCTGTGGCTGCAGAATAGAAGCAGCTTTGAAGCAAGTTGTTGTGTTTTGAACTGTACTCGTATCTAGTCATCCGTCAATTGTCAAATTTCCACTTCCAAACTGACTACTGAAAAAAAATTGTATCAATGGCTAAAATCATAACACACAACGGTTGGCATACTGTTGCAAATTTGTTTTTTGAATTCTTTCGACAGAGTTTCTGATGGACGCAACATGCTGTGAAAAATGCCATTTTCTCCATCACAAAAATTTCTCCGCTGGCTAGGACCAGCATATGATAACAATTCAGAAATGACACTTGCGCTGTCGTATTCGTACGATTTTTCGCCAGTCGTCAGTTTTGAACTGGAAATTTTACAATTGATGGATGACTAGATGCGAGTGCAGTTCAGAACACAACAAATTGCTGCAAAGCTGCTTCGATACTGTTGCCATAGCATGTTGCGATTCCGTTGTGCTACTTTTATCATTTCTGAATTGTCATCATATGTTAGTCGTAGCCAGCGGAAAAATTTTTATGATGGAGAAAATGACATTTTTCACAACATGTTGTGTCCATCAAAAACTCAGTGGAGAGAATTCATAAAGCAAATTGGCAACAGTATGCTAACCGTTGTGTGTTATAAACCATATTAATGTAACTCAAAATGACTTCCGATACTCAGGTTTTACGATGTATTTTTATACTTTAGCCTCGAACTAGATGTTATCCTTTTTGCAAAGCTCGTAACCGTTTTCGAGTTATTCTCGCCTAATCATTCAATGGTTCAATCTTCGAAAAATTAAATCGTTCATTGTTACTTTTTACATATTATCGGATCTTAAAAGTTTTAAAATAATTGTTATGATGTACCCCAGTAGGTTTGTACTACCTAAAGCGAGAATTCGACCCATATACATATGTACCTATATATCAAAGAAGCTTATCGCACTATGTTTCCATACAAAACTTCAACTTTTAAGAAAATTCATAAAAAAGAGTTCCAATTCGTTCGTTTTAAGCTGGAATTCATTAAATGCCATCATCAAATTTTGGCACCTCAAATATTTTATTTATTTAATTAATTGAACCACCCACCACACCCCAACTCAAAAAGCAAGTCCACTTCTACGAGTATATGGAAAAAATTTCAAGAGAAACGGAAACAACATCTACATGCTCTTCGTATCACCTTAAAAAGTCTTCATACAAAGTACTTAAGAAGTTGCGATTTTGGCAGCTTCTTCTCAAGATATACGAGCGCATCATAGCGGCACGACAAGTGTAGAAGATTTTACTCAATGTCGTCCCGTCGGGCTGCGTCGAAATGCGCGATCCTCAATAGGCACCATAGAAGCTGTGATTTCTGTTGCTTCCATTGATTCTAGGTGGACGAAAATGTGTCGCCCATATTCTCTTCGCTTTGTTATCACGAATAGAAGTAAAAGAGTATGGGATAAAATAAAATGAAGAGAAACGTTTTATTTGTACATAAGGAAATAGGAAGTCGAATCGCACAGGAAATACGTATGAAAATAATGTATGAAGAATGTAATTGATGAGTAAGTAATGATCAAAATCATATGGATGAAATAATTAAGTGTATTTTAGGGAATCATTGGCTACGTGGATTTGAATGAACTATTTGGTGAAATTAACAAGGGAAGCACTGCTTCCTTTGCTTCCAATGTGGAACCGCCTCCTATTCAACGAAAGCAGAGTGGCAGAGCGGCTGGAATCTAATATCGGCCAAATCGACCTTGTCGTATTACATGTTGCCCCGTTGAGCCATCTTGTTTGGCCCTGTTGACAGCAGTGGCCTTAATCGCCGATTTACACATAGCAAAAGGCATTGCTATATCCTCCAATCTTACGTCAAACCCCCCATTTCTGCCCTCCCGAGCCACATCATCCGCCGCGCAGTTTCCCTCGAAACCAGTATGGCTCGGTATCCAACACAGGGTGATGTTAAAAAAGCCACCCACCTCTTCCAGAGCTGCGCGGCAGTGCTTAACGGTTTTAGAAGTCATCGAGACGGACTCGAGTGAGCGAATAGCCGCCTGACTACCCATATAAATAACGATGTCCCTCGCAGTGATGACAGAACTGCTTAGACGGGACAAGGCTAACGACATCGCCGAGATTTCCGCCTGTAGTATACTGCAGAAATCAGGAAGACGAGCTGACAGGGTGATTCCCAGGTCTTCGGAAAATATACCAACCCCGACCCCTTCGTCGGTCTTGGAGTCCTCCGTGTAGATTGCCATAAGATCCGAGGTCGGGGGGATATCTCCCATCCATTGGCTCCTCGTCGGAATCACACTAGTGAAGTTTCTGCCAAAATGGTAACCAGGGGGTTTATAGTCCGTCTCCGTAGGGAGATTCAGGTCGCTCAGTATAGTGGAGTGCCCCTTATTTAGCGCCCGCCACTGTCCCGCCTCGCGAAGGCGCAGAGCCGTGTTAGCCGCTAGGCGATAACTTTCGATAAAATGAAGCTAATGACTTGAAAAACTCATCAAATATTTGTAGAATGGGTTAGTTAATTGGCTTTGAGAATTGTCAACATCCTTCTGAATGAGTGCCAACCTCCCCTATAAACTGGTCATATAGGAAACTCACTTTTAATGTAAATGGTCGGTGCCAATTGGTACTTTTGGCATCACCACTAGGTTTGTACAAGTCTATGGTATATACGCTTCGGACTCCGGGCCGAAGCGAAGCTTGAGCCTGGTCATAATTGTTATTATACCCTAGACTTATAGTATAGAGTATATTGTTTTTGTCACGACGAAAATATGTAACACCTTAAAGGAGGCTCCGGAGGTATAGCAATGTATATATATAAATGATCAGGGTCACCTCCTGATTCGATTTAGCCCTGTCTGTCTGTCCGTCTGTCTGTGTCTGTCTGTCCGTTCGCACGATAACTTTCGATAGAATGAACCTAGAGCCTTGAAATTTTGGTCAAATGTTGGCAGTGTGATCTATAGGTAGTTGGTTTGTATTGAAAATGGGCATGATCAAGCCAAGAGAGCGCCTACCTCCCCTACATATGTAAAATACTTAAATGTATCTATAACTCCCGATTAAATAAACTTGAAAAGCTCTAGCTTTGGTAGATTACTCCTGAGGGTAATTTTATACTCTTTTGGGAAAATAAAATCAATTAGTTGAAAACTAACGGTAATTTTCTTACAAAGAACCCCTCTTGAACCAATTGACGTAGACACCTGATTTTTGGCATGTAACCTTGTAGTGAAAATCTGCTTAAGGTTTTGTAAGTTGGGCATAATCAGATCAAAGGAACGCCTACCTCCCCTACAAATTTCCAAAAATTAAATATTCCTTTAATTACGATAACTTTCGAAAAAATGATACTAGCAAGTTGAAAATTTGACAGAATGTTGCTAGTAAGACCTACTTTGTTGGTATTGAAAATGGGCAAGATCCGATCTAAGAAACCCCTACCTCCCCTACAAATGAAACTTCAAATAAGCGATAACTTTTCATAGAATGAAGCCAGCAACTTGAAATTTTGGTCAAATGTTGAAAGTGAGATTGAGTTAGTTGGCATTAAAGATGGGTAAGATCCGACCTAAGGAACCCCTACCTCCCCTGGAAATGAAACTTAAAATAAGCGATAACTTACGACAAAATAAAGCTAGCGACTTGAAATTTTGGTCAAATGTTTGTAGTATGATCCAGTTGGCTAATATTGAAAATACATAAAATCCGACCAACGAAACCCCTACTTCCCCTACGAATGAAACTTCAAATAAGCGATAACTTTCGATAGAGTGAAGCTAGAGACTTGAAATTTCGTTTAAATGTTTGTAGGGGGATCAAATTGGTTGGTGGCAATGATGGACAAGATTCGACCCAAGGAACCCCTACCTCCCCTACAAGTGAAACTTCAAGTAAGCAATAACTTTCGATAGAATGAAGCTAGCGACTTGAAAAATTGGACAAATATTTGTAGAATGGGTTAGTTAATTGATTTTGAGGATGGTCAAGATCCCACTGAATGAGTGCCAACCTCCCCTATGAACTGGCCATATAGGAGACCCACTTTTAATGCATATGGTCGTTGCCAATTGGTACTTTTGGTATCACCACTAGGTCTGTACAAGTCTAGGGTATATATGATTCGGATTCCTGGTTCTTTCTTTTTTCGTTTTTCTTCACAATGTTTATACCCTACTTATAGTATAGGGTATATTGTTTTTGTCACGACGAAAATATGTAACACCATAAAGGAGACTCCGGAGGTATAGCAATGTATATATATAAATGATCAGGGTCACCTCCTGATTCCATTTAGCCATGTCTGTCCGTCTGTCTGCCCGTTCGGACGATAACTTTCGATAAAATGAAGCTAGAGCCTTGAAATTTTGGTCAAATGTTGGCAGTGTGATCTAATTAAATGGTATTGAAAATGGACATGATCAGGCCAAGAGAACGCCTACCTCCCCTACATATGTAAAATACATAAATGTATCTATAACTCCCGATTAAAAAAACATGAAAAGCTATAGCTTTGGTAGATTACTCATGAGGGTAATCTTATACTCTCCTGGGAAAATAAAATCGATCAGTTGAAAACTAACGGTAATTTTCTCACAAAGAACCCCGTACTACCCTAATTTTCACGTTTTTTGCCTACAACTCCTGAACCAATTGACGTAGACACCTGATTTTTGGCATGTAACCTTGTAGTAAGAAGCTGCTGAAGGTTTTGTAAGTTGGGCATAATCAGATCAAAGGAACGCCTACCTCCCCTGCAAATTTCCAAAAATTAAATATTCCTTTAATTACGATAACTTTCGAAAAATGATACTAGCAAGTTGAAAATTTGAAAGAATGTTGCTAGTAAGACCTACTTTGTTGGTATTGAAAATGGGCAAGATCCGATCTAACGAACCCCCACCTCCCCTACAAATGAAACTTCAAATAAGCGATAACTTTTCATAGAATGAAGCCAGCAACTTGAAATTTTGGTAAAATGTTGAAAGTGAGATTGAGTTAGTTGGCATTAAAGATGGGTAAGATCCGACCTAAGGAACCCCTAACTCCCCTAGAAATGAAACTTAAAATAAGCGATAACTTACGACAAAATAAAGCTAGTGACTTGAAATTTTGGTCAAATGTTTGTAGTATGATCCAGTTGGCTAATATTGAAAATACGTAAAATCCGACCAACGAAACCCCTACTTCCCCTACGAATGAAACTTCAAATAAGCGATAACTTTCGATAGAGTGAAGCTAGAGACTTGAAATTTTGTTTAAATGTTTGTAGTGGGATCTAATTGGTTGGTGGCAATGATGAACAAGATTCGACCCAAGGAACCCCTACTTCCCCTACGAATGAAACTTCAAATAAGCGATAACTTTCGATAGAGTGAAGCTAGAGACTTGAAGTTTTGCTTAAATGTTTGTAGCATGATCTTATTTGTTGGTGGCAATAATGAACAAGATCCGACCCAAGGAACCCCTACCTCCTCTACAAGTGAAACTTCAAATAAACAATTACCTTCGATAGAATGAAGGTAGCGACTTCAAAAATTCGACAAATATTTGTAGAATTGGTTAGTTCATTGATTTTGAGAGTGGTCAAGGTCCTCCTGAATGAGTGTCAACCTCCCCTATAAACTGGCCATATAGGAAACTCACTTTTAATGCATATGGTCGTTACCAATTGGTACTTTTGGTATCACCACTAGTTTTGTACAAGTCTAGGGTATATACGCTTCGGACTCCGGGCCGAAGCTTCGCTTCGGCCTGGTTTTTCTTTCCCTTATTTCCGATATTTTGCTTGATGGCTATAAAGGAATAGGATTTTTTGTGGTGTGACGAAACGCAGAGGGTAACAAGTGGTCAAAAATTTACCCCCGCATCTCCCGAACAGGGCTATATCCCGCACATGCCTCCGCCTGTCTGTTGATGGAGACCTCTACGGTGTTCCCGCCATCTAGACCTCAATTGTCGGATTCTCCAGCTCCCTCATTTCAGTATTGCTGACCCCCAGTTTTAGTCCCACATTAAAACTTTCACTCACCTCAAAGCACACCAATTTAAAATCAACAAGGTCTGGGATACAGAAGAAATTTTTCCCCGTTTTAATCGCTCAGTCGAAAATTAGCCAAATTTCAATTACGAAAAATCATTTCTGTAGAAAATATTCTTGACTTCATTTTTGTAATAAATCATTTCCTCAAAAAAATGTACGGTTTTCGTGTTATATCCAAAAAACTCATAATACGCAAATATTTGTTCTTTTTCTTGAATTTTCAAATTCGGATTCAGCACCCCAAAAAAACATAAACCAAAATTGAGAAAACAAATTTTGTATTTTTTTCCCGATCCTGGTACGAAATGACGCCATTAATTTTAATTCCTTGTGGTTGGCTATTGGTATGGCTTTTAATGCTGTATTAATATTGAAAGTTTCTATTGTGTTTATTTGTTTATGTAACAAATACTCTACCTTGAGGTGTTCAGTTTTGAGCTAAATCTAGATATAAATGGTTTCTTTCGATTTCTTGTACTGGTTGAATTTATTTTTAAGTTCGGACATATGTATACCCTAATTTCTGAACGATTGTTTCCTTAGAATAGGGCCCGTTATTCATGTAATTCGATTTAAATCAGATTGCTATCGAAAGCATGAAAATGGTACCACGTAACTCAAAAACGAATTTCCCAATTTCGTAAAAACGTAATTCACCACAACCACATGGCTGACGCCATTTTGGACAATTAAAAGTTGCATGCTTTGTATGCTGAAAAGCATATTGTAAATATGTATAAATTAGGACGAATTCGAATAAAAACATTAGCAAAGGCCTAATGACAAATTGATTCAAATTCAACAAATATTTGACCCGAACAATCACTATTATCAATCACTATTATCAACAAATACCTGCCTGTGAAAGTGATGAGTATTTATAATTGAACATAAAATGTTGTGGTTGGATTTCGAAATGTGGCCGTCCATTGTGTACCATTTAAAGATGTTCTTTCGTTATCGGCATATAATCAAACAAGCGATGTCTAAAGCAAGTAGCCATTGTGCTAAAAGTAAAATCTGGGTGTACAAGTATTTCTATTTCAACAGGCGACGCGTCGTTCCAGGGTATTCTGAGGGTAGCAACCTTTTAAGCAGTCGAGCTCACGCAATTAGATATCAAATTGACACCAATTATCCAATCGATGCGTTTTCCTTTCATACGCAATTTTCACATCTAACAAACCACCGTTCCATCCGAAATTTAAGTTATTCTCAAAACGCTAAACATGTTGATAGCAAAGATATAAAAAAGTAGCCATTGTGCTAAAAGTGAAATCTGGGTGTACAATATTTCTATTTCAACAGGCGATTATGGCACAATATAGATCTTTTGGTCGCAGTGCCTACCATATGGGTATCTTAGCCTGCCCTTATTTATTATTATTTCAACAGGCGACGCGTCGTTCCAGGGTATTCTGAGGGTAGCAACTTTTTAAGCAGTCGAGCTCACGCAATTATCAAATTGACACCAATTATCCAATCGATGGGTTTTCCTTTCATACGCAATTTTCACATCTAACAAACCACCGTTCCATCCGAAATTTAAGTTATTCTCAAAACGCCAAACATGTTGATAGCAAAGATATAAAAAAAAATGTTAACGCGATGAAAGAGCCTCTTTTTTTTATTTAACCATATTCTATTTATTTGATACAATTAAAAATATTCTTATGATTGGAGGTTGGAATTATGAATTATGAGTTTCCCTTGATGTTTTGTAGGCTATTTCCAATGAGTAAGTTATAACTTGCATATCATTTTCAATACTTCTCGCCCAATTTTCCACATCACCTAGTTCCTGCAAAAAAGAAATTACAAATGCGAATGTATAAAAAATATGTGGTTTCAAAGCAATTATACCTTTAAGGAGCTACTAAATCCTTCGATAAGTTGCAGCCATTGCTGAGTTTGTTTTGCAAAATTAGTGGCTCCAACATGAAGCTGTTTCGCTTCGACGTCTAATCTCTTCTGATTCAAGTAGGCTTGTGCAACCCTAGAGAAAAAAGGTTCTAAAGATTTAAATACATTCATATCAAGAGAGACACATAGAAGTTTGGTGAAACATATCCTTAAGCTAAAATCTAGGGTCGCGGGAGTGTCCCGTCCGCCAAGAAAAGGAAAATGAAAAGCGACCAAGAAACACTGTTTACGCGACACAACCATTTCCCGTTTTTGCGAAATTTTCAACCTTCTGCAGTTCGGACCAGGGTGGTTTTAGGGGTTATAATTTGGTAAGAACAATCTTGTTGATCCCCTGAGGATATTTTTCAAGAATCAACTCGATTCAATAATGAAACCGGAAAATAATCCAATAATCCAATCCGAGGGTTTTGTAGTGTCCCATGCCAATAGGAGATGAACTATTCTACTCTTGGAGATGCTTAACCATTCACGTTAAGACGATATTGCAAATTGCAAGTTTGCGTAAAAAATATTGAAAATAAATCGTTTGAATAATTATAGAAAGTAGAGTCAGCGACCAGCATACCTCCCCCCCTCCTCCCTCCCCTCCTACCAATCATTAACCTTTTGAAAATGATTAACTCCATTTCGCTCTACGGAAAACAATATGCAAGTATGTTGTACTCGTAGTACAAGTATGTACTATATCTGTAGTACAAGAGACCTGTTATGTGCATTTTTTGTATGGATGATATCAAAATGACCAAATCTAAATGAATGTACTACTATTGAATATTACGTGATTATTACAAAATTTGGAGATATTATTGCACATGGCGTTGATTATCGTCGGCCATCAATATTTTCGACCTCGGATGAGTTTGAGAAATGCAGGGGTGTGCTAACTGTAACTATAGAAATATACTATTATTAACCTATTTTGAGAAGATATCAAAATTCCATATTTTTTTTCTTTTCTGTGCTAGTTGAAAGCCACCTTCCCGTATGTTTTCATATTTCTACGTGTAACGGTCTCGAAATGGTAAGAGGGGTGGGACAAATTATGATCTCATATTTTCCCCTCTGCCTGTTTTCCCCTTTCTTTAAATTTGGAAAAAAAAATTCCAAAAATGGAATGTACTCGACGGTAACTTTCTTACAATACCCCACTTGCCTGTACCAAACGAAAAAAAATTTCGACCTTCAGTTCCCCTCTATGGAGACCTCCCCTTAAAGTTGACCTATTTCGACGCATCGCTTTCTCCGGCGAATTATAGTAATTCTACAAATTCCTACAAAATTTCATGTATGTAACTTTAGCCGTTCGTGAGATATTCTATGGACAGACGGACAGACATTTGACCGATTTCATAAGGGTTTTGTTTTTATTGTACTACAAAACCCTAAAAATAAACACCCGAGATATAGTAGTTCAAAAATTAGTATTTTAACAATTTTTCTTGTTCTTGTCGTTTATAGGGAGCACCCCGAGAGCTGATTTTTTGCATACGTTACTTTATACCTGTCTCTTAATGGCTGCGTTCAGCAGTTACCGAGCAACTTCTGCTCAGGTGATCATGATCAAATGATCACCGAACAAGAAATATTTCTGCTCACTGCTCACGCTTTTATTCTTCTTCTTTCTGCTTGACTTTCATATAAAGAGTGTGTGACAATAAGGCAGGGCGGCGCAGCGCCCACATGGCATTCTTGTTGTAAAATCATATTTTGACAATTGTTACAACAACAATGCCATGTGCGCACTGCGCTACCCTGCCTACGTTCAAGATGCGGCCAGCCTAAAAGCGCGTTGACATGATCAAACTACGGTTTGGCAAACCAGCATTTGATGAAAAGTTGAGCACCGTCCAACTACGGTTTGACAGGAGCACAAGACTTCAAACCAGTTTGACAATTGGATCACACGTTCAAATAGGTTGTCAAACGTGATTTGTCAAACCGCAGTTTGATCATGTCAACGCGCTTTAACAGCGTTTTCCCACTTGCCGAAATTTTTCCGGGATGCCGGCCCACATTCTTAAGCTGGAAACGCACAGTGTACGCTGAAAGCTTAAGACGGGGAAGCTCCGTACACCAATAATACACGATACGACGATCGTGTATCGGGGACAATTTAATTTCCCCACGAAGTCTCTGAGTGATTTTTTGCGAAGCTTTCTTTGTATACGAAAGTTCTGCACATGTACATTAACTTTCACGATTATTTAGATAAGGCAAATTCTCTCCAAAAATTGAAATGACGTTCGAATAATAAATTTTACTCAGACCCTATTTGCTAAGTCTCAAATCATTAAACTAAATAAGAGTCAAAACACCTCATAGCGAAGGGCAAATATTTGAAAAGGAGTTGGCAAGGTGAAGTCAGTTGCAAGATCATTTGCATAAGAGGATCATAATGCAGACGAAATTAAAAACATACGAACATGAAGCAAGGATAATTATTATTCTTCTGTTCTGTCGGAACATTTTCAGTTATTCCTGCAAGCGAAGGGGCTGCTAACAACCTGTGTTTTGTCGTGAAAGCTCAATGCACGATATTGTGCTCGTATATCAGGGAGAAGCAAATTCCCCGATTCCAATCACTAAAAAGTTTTGCAACTTTTCTCTGGATTCGGCTGGACTTTGATTCTGATGAGTTAATTTTCGATAGTGAGTTTTTAGAACAGGTCAATATGGGCAGTTACAGGAGAATATATCTTCTTTATTTATTACATTTAATAAATAAACAATGATTTCTTAACATATAACACCTCTTTTATTGAACAGTGCTTCAAAAAGTTTGTAACAGTATTTATGGCTAGACTAGGTAATTATATAGTATTTTCCAGTTGAGTTAATCCGTATCCCAAATGAAAAAATCCCTATCCCAAATGAAAAAACTCCTTCCCAAATGAATTAAACTTTTTCCCAATATAATTAAACTATTTCCCGATTGAATTCAAACAGAGTGAATTTATTTGTAGTTTCCGATATAATTATATAAAACTAACTTGCCGATGAAATAACTTGAAGGATCACTGCAAATTTATAAAACAAACATTCGTCGATTCCAGTGATTTCGGATGACATTTTGGGGTTTGAAAAAAATCTGGGGGCAGAATTTTCATCATTTGATGTACTCTTGCTCGTGCGAAATTTATTTTGGATTGCCAATTTTGACGCAGATTGCAACAACAACAAAAGGAAGATCTGCTTTCGCCACTGTCACTGCCGCTGCGTCTAATCTAGGTGGTTTAAGGGAAGCGCATGTTTTCTATAGTATTTCCCAGTTGAGTTAATCCGTATCCCAAATGAAAAAATCCCTATCCCAAATGAAAAAACTCCTTCCCAAATGAATTTAACTCTTTCCCAATATAATTAAACTAATTCCCGATTGAATTCAAACAGAGAGAATTTGTTTGTAGCTTCCGATATATTTATTTAAAACTAACTTACCGATGAAATATCTTGAAGGATCACTGAAAATCTATAAATCAAACATTCGTGGGTTCCAGTGATTTCGGATGATATTTTGAAATTTGAAAAAAAAAAAATCTGCCGGCAGAATTTCCATCATTTGATGTACGCTTGCTCTGTTTTACTGGGTCTACAATCAATCCTAATTCCGTGCGAAATTTATTTTGGATTGCTAATTTTGACATAGATTTCAACGCTGTCTCGCTGTCTACTTTCTGAATTCCTATTTGTAAGTACTGCGGAATCAGGAGGTAAAATTTACAAATGGAATCGTCACCTCTTTAAAGAGGCCAAATTCGAATTTGCGTAAAAAAAATATTCACTGGAAGGAAGCAAAAAAGGTAAAAAAGGGTATTTTTTGTTCGTGGATAGGCGTGTGGGGTGTCATCATATCATATCGGAAGCTACATATAAATTCACTCTGTTTGAATTCAATCGGGAAATAGTTTAATTACATTGGGAAAAAGTTTAATTCATTTGGGAAGAAATTTTTTCAATTTGGATAGGGATTTTTTCATTTGGGATACGGATTAACTCAACTGGGAAATACTATATAGTATTTCCCAGTTGAGTTAATCCGTATCCCAAATGAAAAAACTCCTTCCCAATATAATTAAACTATTTCCCGATTGAATTCAAACAGAGTGAAATTATTTGTAGCTTTCGATATAATTATATAAAACTAACTTACCGATGAAATAACTTGCAGGATCACTATAATTCAAAATCCCTAACCAGATTGAACGCAGAAAGCAGCAGAAAAGCAGAAGCAGCGGAAAGCATGCGTTTCCCTTAAGCCACCTAGATTAGATGCAGCGGCAGCAACAGCGGCGAAAGCAGATCTTCCTTTAGTTGTCGTTGCAATCTGCGTCAAAATTGGCAATCCAAAATAAATTTCGCACAGAATTAGGATTGATACTAGATCCAGTAAAACAGAGCGAGGGTACATGAAATGATGAAAACTTTGCACCCAGATTTTTTTCAAACCCCAAAATGTCATCCGAATTCACTGGAATCGACGAATGTTTGTTTCATAGATTTGCAGTAATCCTTCAAGTTATTTCATCGGTAAGTTAGTTTTATATAATTATATCGAAAGCTACAAATAAATTCACTCTGTTTGAATTCAATCGGGAAATAGTTTAATTATATTGGGAAAAAGTTTAATTATATTGGGGAAAAGTTTAATTCATTTGGGAAGGAGTTTTTTCATTTGGGATACGGATTAACTCAACTGGGAAATACTATAGCTTGACATTTGGTCGCCGCTGCCGCTGCTGCTGCCTTTCTGCTGCTTTCTGCGTTCAATTTGGTTAGGGCCTTTGAATTATAGATTTGCAGTGATCCTGCAAGCTATTTCATCGGTAAGTTAGTTTTATATACAGTCATTTCCACAAGAGCGTATACTTTGTAACTTTTTAATGCACCATTTCTCAAAGAGTGGTGGGGGACTTTTAGTTACCTGCATTTTTCCTCTTTTTCGCATTGTATAAATTTGGTCATTCTAAGTTCAAGTAGGAGAGTGATAAGACGTCAAGTGAAATGAGTGCGATTTACAAAAAACAATTCGAAGCTGTGTTTTTAGTAAGTCATCCGAAAGGACCAAAAATGACACCTGCATCGGCCGGAAAGTACCTGAAAGTTTCGACACAGTTTGTGAATAAGTGGATAAAGCGTTTTAAAGATACTGGAAATGTAGACGATCTACCTGGTAGGGGTAAAACCCGAAGCACTTCAAAAACCCAGGATAAGGCCATCATTGATATTTTTAAGAAAAATCCGTCCGTTACTACCTTAGTGCAAGCAAAGGAAATGTTATCGAAGAAGAATATTTACGTGTCCTTGAATACGATTCGGCGAAGATTACAAGAGGAAAACATCAAAACCAGGTATGCCTTGATGAAACCATTACTTACCGAAAACCAGAAGCGAAGACGTGTAGAGTGGGCTAAGGAAAACATCGATCGTGATTGGGACAACGTGATCTTTACGGATGAATCAAGTTTTGCTGTAAATACGTTCAGGAGACGAGTGTGGGCACAAAAAGGAGAAGCTGTCGTGAACCGAACCGTTAAACACCCTGTGAAGGTCCATGTTTATGGATGCTTTTCTGCACGCGGTTTCGGAAAATTAATAACGTTTACCGGAATTCTTACTGCTGAAAGGATGATCATTTTGTACAAGAAAGGATTATTGAAGTCTGCTAGGATGCTATATGGCAATGACAACACCGATTGGTTTCTACAAGAAGATAACGATCCGAAACATAGAAGCCGGTTGTGTACACGCTGGAAAGAAGAAAATAACATTCAAGTACTTGATTGGCCTTCGCAATCGCCGGATGCCAATCCTATTGAAAATGTTTGGGGATTAATGAAGCAGAAGCTTCAAGGAAAGCAAATAAAAGGAGCAGCACAACTTATCGACAGACTACGCGGAAAAATTGGCCGAAAGTTGTCACCGAAGATGCCAGTCAATAATCAATAGTGACGGCGATTGGACCATGTATTAAATATAATTGCGAAAATGTATTTTGTATTTACTTTCAATAAAAAATAAAATTTCTTACTTGTAACATTTTGTTTTTATTTTGTGAGGTATACGGTCTTGTGGAAATGACTGTAATTAGATTGAAAGCTACAAATAAATTCACTCTGTTTGAATTCAATCGGGAAATAGTTTAATTATATTGGGAAAAAGTTTAATTCATTTGGGAAGGAGTTTTTTCATTTGGGATTTCTTCATTTGTGATAGGGATTTTTTCATTTGGGATACGGATTAACTCAACTGGGAAATACTATATCGAAGGGTACAAATAAATTCACTCTGTTTGAATTCAATCGGGAAATAGTTTAATTATATTGGGAAAAAGTTTAATTCATTTGGGAAGGAGTTTTTTTCATTTGGGATAGGTATTTTTTCATTTGGGATACGGATTAACTTAACTGGGAAATACTATACAAAGAAAGCTTCGCACAAAATCGCTCAGAGACACCATGGGGAAATTAAATTGTCCCCGATACACGATCGTCGTATTGTGTATTATTGGTGTACGGAGCTTCCCCGTCTTAAGCTTTCAGCGTACACTGTGCGTTTCCAGCTTAAGAATGTGGGCCGGCATCCCGGGAAAATATCGCAAGTGGGAAAACGCTGTTAGTTTATTGTGAAATTAATTAGTAGTTGGAGAGCTAGTGGCTACTGCAAAGGACCTTCTTAGTTTTTTTTTATATTTTGAAAATGGTAAACAACAGCTTAAAACATTCTGAGATAAAATGAAGATCACCGGGAATTCTTTAAAATGTTTTATCAATTTTATTCATATCTGAAATAGTTTTCAAGATTGATTATTTATAATATGTAATATAATATATTATTAGGGCCCAACGTCGGGCTGTTGTACCACGATGATGATTAACTTTTTAGGTATCGGAAATAGTTTTCGAGAAAACTTTCGGCAAAAAATCGAAAAACAACAAAAGATAACTATTTTTGTTTGTTTTTGGACAATATTTCGAAAACGGTTAGCCATATCGAAAAACATTCTAAGACAAAATTAAAGATCACGAGGGTTATGAAAAGCTCGGAACCAGGCGAAGTAAATTCATACCAGGTCCGTTAGTTTCATCGGCACAAAGATACAGAGTGAATCGAGTGCTACGGGTCTGCGACGAGCGAATTCAAACAGCCACGATACAGATTGAGGACAAAATGGGGACGAATTCGTTGATTCCATCCGTATCAACACTGGACGATATGGGAATCCGGTTCCCTTCCGTTTCATATAAAGTTGAGCTTGAGATGATACATACTAATGTTTCTTCTGCTGAGCGAAACCAGAACGAAACCAGGTTCGTTAGATATTCTTGTGCTGAATAATGAAAACACTTCGATTGAAAAACACACACTTTATTTACAAAACGAACTACACACGCGTACTAACAACCAACGTCAAAACGTCAAACTAGCTCGAACTATCTGTTAACGATAACGAGATGACGATTATTTCCTTTCCGCTTTATAGCCATCCAACCGCCACTAAGTGTCGCCAATAAGTGTCGAGTCTTACTACTTCTTCCCTTTGGTGACATCTGCCTTTTATAGCTGCTAGACCTATGCATTCGTCAATTAGCGAAGACTCTAGATTTTTCGAGATGTTCTAGTCTCAGGTTTCTACTACTCAACGAAGGTTCGAGAATCCGCTAGTGCCCATGTTAGCTGACACTTGTTATCGATCATTCGAGATTATGATGAAGCTTAGTACAGAGCGTGTCGTAAGAGATACGTACTCCGTACACGCAACAAGACTTTACTTATATTTACAGAATGCAAAAAGTTTGCTTGTTTCGCAGGGTAGTTTTATGTATTTAGAGAGCCTTCCGTGTGTGATGTGAAGTAAGTAAATGATTTTTGATTTGCTTCCAGACAGCATATATTGTTGTGTATAATATTGTACATGCTGTTTATAGTAATAAGATGATTGATTATGAATGGGTTTAGTTTTTATTGGGCGGTGGTTTCTGTATTCGTTTCACAGTGTGCCATTTTTAAATTGAATGAGCCGGCAGCTATATTATTGTGTCCACTTTTTCGCTCATTTTGATGATTCGTTCATAAAGAATGACTCATTAATGTGCTACACATTACCACTAGTCTGTGGTGTGCTCGTAAAATGTACGCTACATTGGAGTTAGTTAGTGGCTTTTTCGTTTCAAGAATCGTCATCAAAAGAACAGCGTTTCGACAGAAAGAGTGTCGTCAATCTTTATAATTAAAGCCTTTAAAAATATCAGAAATTAAATTAACATATTTTGATTTTTCTTCGATTTCCTTCACTGGTGATTGTTGTTTTCAATATGGGGATTTATCTTCACAAGCCAGCCAATTTTTGTTGTTGTATACAATTTTATTTATAAACGACGTTTCGCCGCCTTCGGACAAGACCCCACCACCACGTCATGTAAGACGCAATATGAGGGACCGCGAGAGGGAAGTCCAGAGATTCCTTCAGAGTTTCCTTTGATAACACCAGCTATGTCAACACTGCACATATCAGAGGTGCTTTCTTCAATAGCAGACCTCAAACCAAATAGGGTACTTGATCCACAACCACCTGCCATATCTTCGGACGAAATTCGACTACCTAGAGCAACCTTGGCTTAACTACGCTCAGGGTGAAATAACTTGCAGGATCACTATAATTCAAAATCCCTAACCAGATTGAACGCAGAAAGCAGCAGAAAAGCAGAAGCAGCGGAAAGCATGCGTTTCCCTTAAGCCACCTAGATTAGATGCAGCGGCAGCAACAGCGGCGAAAGCAGATCTTCCTTTAGTTGTCGTTGCAATCTGCGTCAAAATTGGCAATCCAAAATAAATTTCGCACGGAATTAGGATTGATACTAGATCCAGTAAAACAGAGCGAGGGTACATGAAATGATGAAAACTTTGCACCCAGATTTTTTTCAAACCCCAAAATGTCATCCGAATTCACTGGAATCGACGAATGTTTGTTTCATAGATTTGCAGTAATCCTTCAAAGTTATTTCATCGGTAAGTTAGTTTTATATAATTATATCGAAAGCTACAAATAAATTCACTCTGTTTGAATTCAATCGGGAAATAGTTTAATTATATTGGGAAAAAGTTCAATTATATTGGGGAAAAGTTTAATTCATTTGAGAAGGAGTTTTTTCATTTGGGATACGGATTAACTCAACTGGGAAATACTATAGCTTGACATTTGGTCGCCGCTGCCGCTGCTGATGCCTTTCTGCTGCTTTCTGCGTTCAATTTGGTTAGGGCCTTTGAATTATAGATTTGCAGTGATCCTGCAAGCTATTTCATCGGTAAGTTAGTTTTATATACAGTCATTTCCACAAGAGCGTATACTTTGTAACTTTTTAATGCACCATTTCTCAAAGAGTGGTGGGGGACTTTTAGTTACCTGCATTTTTCCTCTTTTTCGCATTGTATTTTATAAATTTGGTCATTCTAAGTTCAAGTAGGAGAGTGATAAGACGTCAAGTGAAATGAGTGCGATTTACAAAAAACAATTCGAAGCTGTGTTTTTAGTAAGTCATCCGAAAGGACCAAAAATGACACCTGCATCGGCCGGAAAGTACCTGAAAGTTTCGACACAGTTTGTGAATAAGTGGATAAAGCGTTTTAAAGATACTGGAAATGTAGACGATCTACCTGGTAGGGGTAAAACCCGAAGCACTTCAAAAACCCAGGATAAGGCCATCATTGATATTTTTAAGAAAAATCCGTCCGTTACTACCTTAGTGCAAGCAAAGGAAATGTTATCGAAGAAGAATATTTACGTGTCCTTGAATACGATTCGGCGAAGATTACAAGAGGAAAACATCAAAACCAGGTATGCCTTGATGAAACCATTACTTACCGAAAACCAGAAGCGAAGACGTGTAGAGTGGGCTAAGGAAAACATCGATCGTGATTGGGACAACGTGATCTTTACGGATGAATCAAGTTTTGCTGTAAATACGTTCAGGAGACGAGTGTGGGCACAAAAAGGAGAAGCTGTCGTGAACCGAACCGTTAAATACCCTGTGAAGGTCCATGTTTATGGATGCTTTTCTGCACGCGGTTTCGGAAAATTAATAACGTTTACCGGAATTCTTACTGCTGAAAGGATGATCATTTTGTACAAGAAAGGATTATTGAAGTCTGCTAGGATGCTATATGGCAATGACAACACCGATTGGTTTCTACAAGAAGATAACGATCCGAAACATAGAAGCCGGTTGTGTACACGCTGGAAAGAAGAAAATAACATTCAAGTACTTGATTGGCCTTCGCAATCGCCGGATGCCAATCCTATTGAAAATGTTTGGGGATTAATGAAGCAGAAGCTTCAAGGAAAGCAAATAAAAGGAGCAGCACAACTTATCGACAGACTACGCGGAAAAATTGGCCGAAAGTTGTCACCGAAGATGCCAGTCAATAATCAATAGTGACGGCGATTGGACCATGTATTAAATATAATTGCGAAAATGTATTTTGTATTTTATTATTATATACTATGGGGGATAGCCGAAGCAGACCACTTACGTTTGGGTCCCTTTTCGCCCCCTCCCGGTCATCAGTGGCTTCCAGATGTCGACTGATAATTGTCGACCTCTTTCTTCATCACTGAGTCCCGTGTTATTGCTAGCATTTGTTTGAAGCTGAGTTCACTCATGGCTTCTACACTTATCGTGTGCCTGCCTGTGATCCTCAACCTCGTGCTAGCCAGTGCTGGACATTCGCACACAATGTGTGCTGCCGTCTCGGCCTCCTCCAGGCATAGCCTGCAAACGTCATCTTCCCCGATTTTCATCTTGGCCAGATGAGCCTTAAAATTACCATGCCCTGTGACCAAGGCAGTTATCCAGCTTAGGGTACTCCGTTTATAACTAAGTACCTTTCTCGCTTCCCTGCCTAAAGGGCTGGTTATTGCATTCCGAGCTTGTTTGCAAGTGACTAGCTCCTGCCATCTTTGTTGATGCATGGAGTCCATCCACTTCCCAACCTTCGCTCTAATCATGCCGTTCCCCAGAGCAACTCTGGGTTCTGGGCCAATGAAAGTTGCCGCAGATCCCTGTTTTGCTAGGGCATCCGCCGCCTCATTTCCTGTTGTACCTATGTGTCCTTTTACCCACATCAGCGTAACCTCATTTTCTGAGGCACACGTGTTGAGCTTTCACACACAATCTAGTACCAGTTTAGAGTTTATGTTCGTCTGCTGCATGCGTCTGATCACCGATTGGTTGTCCAGTGCAATAAGGATTTTCTTCCCCCGCACCTGACCTTCAAGCAAGTGGTCCAACGCATGCAACAAGCCAAGCATCTCTGCCTGGTATACGGACACATACTCTCCTAGACTAAGAGCACATGCTAGGTTTAGCTCTTCAGAGTAAACCCCCGCCCCCGCTTTACCGTCCATTAAAGAGCCATCAGTAAAAATGCTGATGTCATTGTACATACACTCATTATGTATGTTTCCATCTGCAATGTGAGTCTTGTGTAGTCTTTCAACTACCCTACGTCTACTCATGCCTTCTACCGGCATTAGAGTCTCCCTGACCTCATCATGAATAATGTCTAGGATGCTCTTATGACCGCTGCTAGTTCCAAAGCGATGCCACATGGCATCCCTTTCCATGCGTATTGCCGAAAGCGCCGCCGTTTTCTTTATAAATAAGTCCAATGGCGGCAGTCCCAGCAATGCCTCCATTGCTCGCGTTGGTGTGGTGCGCATTGCACCACATATGCTTACGCAAGCTATCCTTTGTACCCCATCTAGCTTCTGCTTTGTGGTATTCTGCATGGCTTTTGGCCACCATACCACTGATGCATAGGCTAGAATAGGTCTTACCATCATTGTGTAAATCCAGTGTGTCGCTTTAGGTGAAATTCCCCACCTACGAGCACACACTCTCTTACACTGATGCAAAATCCTTTTCGCTTTTTGGATCTTTTCATCAACGTGAACATTCCAAGTTAGTTTCGCATCTAAGGTAACTCCTAGATGCTTCACTTCCTTGGACACCTTGATTTCCGAACCAAAAAGCCGTAAGGGAGTTATCTCTATGTCTTTCCTCTTACGAGTAAAAATCATAGTGTTTGATTTACTAGCGTTTATGGTTAGCTCTTGCTCATTACACCATTCTTCGGTTACTTTGAGAGCTTGTCCCATGCAACCTAGAATTGTGTCCATGAACTTTCCACTGACCGTGAGTGCCAAGTCATCGGCGTATCCTACAGTGTGTACGCCCATCGAGTCCAGTTTCCAGAGAAGACTGTCCACAGTGATGTTCCACAGTAGAGGCGAAAGAACACCTCCTTGTGGGCATCCTCGGACTACCTTACCCCGTATTCTGTCACATCCACTGCTAAGATTTACCGCCCTCTGCTTAAGCATAGAGTCGATCCACTTAATTATAATGTAATCAACCCCCCGCTCAAACAGGGCGTTCCTTAGTTTGGTAAAGGAGATTTTATCAAAAGCACCCTCTATATCCATAAAAGTAGACATAGCGATCCCGCCATTGTTAATCTCTCTCTCTGCAACTCTAACAAGTTCATGTAGAGCGGTTTCCGTAGATCTGCCTGCTCTATAAGCATGTTGGCACCTACTCAGAGGACTATACATTAGCGTGGTGTTCTCCAGGTAGTCCACCAACACCTTTTCCATTGTTTTCAACAGGAATGATGTAAGGCTAACCGGCCTGAAGGACTTTGCCTCTGTATAGTCTTTCTTTCCCGGTTTAGGCAGGAAGACCAATTTAGCCTCCCTCCATGCCTTCGGGATGTAGCCTGCTGAAAGACAGGCGACGAATATATTCCGGATCCTATCTAGTAGAGCGCTCATGCCCCACTGTAATAGTGCCGGGAATATTCCGTCCATTCCAGCCGTTTTAAATGGAGCAAAAGAGTTTATAGCACTTTTGACTCCATTTGGAGTTATTATCCTCTCAGCTTCTTGTTGACTTACCCCACCAGCTCCCATGTTAGTTTGAGGCCATGGTTGGTCTGACTTGAAACTTCCAGGAAAATGTACCTCCATCAGGGCCTGCAACGTTTCTTCCACTGTTTCTGTCATGGAACCATCAACTTTGCGTATCAGCCCCATTTTCGAAGCAGTGTCTTTCGATATCATCTTCTGTAATCTGCATACTTCCGACGTATCCTTCATGCTAGAGCAGAATTCCCTCCACGTATTTCGTTTCCGAAGACGTAAGGTTCTTTTCAGCTCCCTCTTTTTATCCTTGTATAGTTCCCAAGAGTGAGAGTCTCTCTCCCTCATGTAACGGTTAAAGGCTTTCCTTGTCTCTTTTTTCATAGACTCCAGTTCCCTACTCCACCATGGTGTTGGGTCCTTTTCGTCCACTACTGTGGAGGGACAAGCGTGTTCGAAGGCGCGATTAATAGCGGAGTTCAGTTGTTCCACTGTTCGCTCTATCTCGACCGTATTCCGAGGTATTCCGTCTTGAATATCCTCGACTTGTTCCAATAAATATGTCTCGTACTTAACACGATCAGTATTTTTTGGCACTCTTATACGTTTGCGTTCGCTACTCCGTTTTCTGCCATACAGAATTTCAAACTGGATAGCCCTGTGATCAGACATGGTTAGCCTGTCCACCACTCTCCAATTCTGAACTCTGTCAAGCATATTAACAGAGCTTAGGGTAATGTCGATCACTTCAGCCCTTCGTGCATCCACGAAGGTGGGAGCGACCCCCTTGTTTGCTACCAGCAGATTGTACTTTTCCACAAATTCTAGCAGCTGCTGTCCTCTGGGATTGTCATCTGTGCTGCCCCACACAGTGTTGTGCGCATTGGCATCACAGCCTATGATCAGGGCCATATCTCTTTCTTTACAATACCTTACCAGATTTTCTACTTCCTCTGATGGAGGTGGTTCTGGTGCATCATAAGGGAGATATGCTGATGCAATTAGGAATGATCCTGCACCACTGCCGATCATTACTACCGTAAGATCAGGCGAGCAGAGATGCATCATTTGTACTGCACGTATTCCATGACGCACCAGGATGCATGTCCTTATTTTACCGTCCACCTGTGCATGGTACAGATTTGCGGTTTGTTGTGACAAACCCCTAATTTTGTTTTGTAAAATCCAGGGTTCCTGTATCATAGCTATGTCCAGTTTCTCTTCATCAAAGCATCTCGTCATCATCGCTGATGCCGCTTTGCTGTGATGAATATTCAGCTGGCACACAGTTAGTGTTCTTTGTGTATTTTGTATTTACTTTCAATAAAAAATAAAATTTCTTACTTGTAACATTTTGTTTTTATTTTGTGAGGTATACGGTCTTGTGGAAATGACTGTAATTAGATTGAAAGCTACAAATAAATTCACTCTGTTTGAATTCAATCGGGAAATAGTTTAATTATATTGGGAAAAAGTTTAATTCATTTGGGAAGGAGTTTTTTCATTTGGGATTTTTTCATTTGTGATAGGGATTTTTTCATTTGGGATACGGATTAACTCAACTGGGAAATACTATATCGAAGGGTACAAATAAATTCACTCTGTTTGAATTCAATCGGGAAATAGTTTAATTATATTGGGAAAAAGTTTAATTCATTTGGGAAGGAGTTTTTTCATTTGGGATAGGGATTTTTTCATTTGGGATACGGATTAACTTAACTGGGAAATACTATACAAAGAAAGCTTCGCACAAAATCGCTCAGAGACACCATGGGGAAATTAAATTGTCCCCGATACACGATCGTCGTATTGTGTATTATTGGTGTACGGAGCTTCCCCGTCTTAAGCTTTCAGCGTACACTGTGCGTTTCCAGCTTAAGAATGTGGGCCGGCATCCCGGGAAAATATCGGCAAGTGGGAAAACGCTGTTAGTTTATTGTGAAATTAATTAGTAGTTGGAGAGCTAGTGGCTACTGCAAAGGACCTTCTTAGTTTTTTTTTATATTTTGAAAATGGTAAACAACAGCTTAAAACATTCTGAGATAAAATGAAGATCACCGGGAATTCTTTAAAATGTTTTATCAATTTTATTCATATCTGAAATAGTTTTCAAGATTGATTATTTATAATATGTAATATAATATATTATTAGGGCCCAACGTCGGGCTGTTGTACCACGATGATGATTAACTTTTTAGGTATCGGAAATAGTTTTCGAGAAAACTTTCGGCAAAAAATCGAAAAACAACAAAAGATAACTATTTTTGTTTGTTTTTGGACAATATTTCGAAAACGGTTAGCCATATCGAAAAACATTCTAAGACAAAATTAAAGATCACGAGGGTTATGAAAAGCTCGGAACCAGGCGAAGTAAATTCATACCAGGTCCGTTAGTTTCATCGGCACAAAGATACAGAGTGAATCGAGTGCTACGGGTCTGCGACGAGCGAATTCAAACAGCCACGATACAGATTGAGGACAAAATGGGGACGAATTCGTTGATTCCATCCGTATCAACACTGGACGATATGGCATACTGAACGATATGGGAATCCGGTTCCCTTCCGTTTCATATAAAGTTGAGCTTGAGATGATACATACTAATGTTTCTTCTGCTGAGCGAAACCAGAACGAAACCAGGTTCGTTAGATATTCTTGTGCTGAATAATGAAAACACTTCGATTGAAAAACACACACTTTATTTACAAAACGAACTACACACGCGTACTAACAACCAACGTCAAAACGTCAAACTAGCTCGAACTATCTGTTAACGATAACGAGATGACGATTATTTCCTTTCCGCTTTATAGCCATCCAACCGCCACTAAGTGTCGCCACTAAGTGTCGCCACTAAGTGTCGAGTCTTACTACTTCTTCCCTTTGGTGACATCTGCCTTTTATAGCTGCTAGACCTATGCATTCGTCAATTAGCGAAGACTCTAGATTTTTCGAGATGTTCTAGTCTCAGGTTTCTACTACTCAACGAAGGTTCGAGAATCCGCTAGTGCCCATGTCAGCTGACACTTGTTATCGATCATTCGAGATTATGATGAAGCTTAGTACAGAGCGTGTCGTAAGAGATACGTACTCCGTACACGCAACAAGACTTTACTTATATTTACAGAATGCAAAAAGTTTGCTTGTTTCGCAGGGTAGTTTTATGTATTTAGAGAGCCTTCCGTGTGTGATGTGAAGTAAGTAAATGATTTTTGATTTGCTTCCAGACAGCATATATTGTTGTGTATAATATTGTACATGCTGTTTATAGTAATAAGATGATTGATTATGAATGGGTTTAGTTTTTATTGGGCGGTGGTTTCTGTATTCGTTTCACAGTGTGCCATTTTTAAATTGAATGAGCCGGCAGCTATATTATTGTGTCCACTTTTTCGCTCATTTTGATGATTCGTTCATAAAGAATGACTCATTAATGTGCTACACATTACCACTAGTCTGTGGTGTGCTCGTAAAATGTACGCTACATTGGAGTTAGTTAGTGGCTTTTTCGTTTCAAGAATCGTCATCAAAAGAACAGCGTTTCGACAGAAAGAGTGTCGTCAATCTTTATAATTAAAGCCTTTAAAAATATCAGAAATTAAATTAACATATTTTGATTTTTCTTCGATTTCCTTCACTGGTGATTGTTGTTTTCAATATGGGGATTTATCTTCACAAGCCAGCCAATTTTTGTTGTTGTATACAATTTTATTTATAAACGACGTTTCGCCGCCTTCGGACAAGACCCCACCACCACGTCATGTAAGACGCAATATGAGGGACCGCGAGAGGGAAGTCCAGAGATTCCTTCAGAGTTTCCTTTGATAACACCAGCTATGTCAACACTGCACATATCAGAGGTGCTTTCTTCAATAGCAGACCTCAAACCAAATAGGGTACTTGATCCACAACCACCTGCCATATCTTCGGACGAAATTCGACTACCTAGAGCAACCTTGGCTTAACTACGCTCAGGGTGAAATAACTTGCAGGATCACTATAATTGAAAATCCCTAACCAGATTGAACGCAGAAAGCAGCAGAAAAGCAGAAGCAGCGGAAAGCATGCGTTTCCCTTAAGCCACCTAGATTAGATGCAGCGGCAGCAACAGCGGCGAAAGCAGATCTTCCTTTAGTTGTCGTTGCAATCTGCGTCAAAATTGGCAATCCAAAATAAATTTCGCACGGAATTAGGATTGATACTAGATCCAGTAAAACAGAGCGAGGGTACATGAAATGATGAAAACTTTGCACCCAGATTTTTTTCAAACCCCAAAATGTCATTCGAATTCACTGGAATCGACGAATGTTTGTTTCATAGATTTGCAGTAATCCTTCAAAGTTATTTCATCGGTAAGTTAGTTTTATATAATTATATCGAAAGCTAAATACAAATAAATTCACTCTGTTTGAATTCAATCGGGAAATAGTTTAATTATATTGGGAAAAAGTTTAATTATATTGGGGAAAAGTTTAATTCATTTGAGAAGGAGTTTTTTCATTTGGGATACGGATTAACTCAACTGGGAAATACAATAGCTTGACATTTGGTCGCCGCTGCCGCTGCTGCTGCCTTTCTGCTGCTTTCTGCGTTCAATTTGGTTAGGGCCTTTGAATTATAGATTTGCAGTGATCCTGCAAGCTATTTCATCGGTAAGTTAGTTTTATATACAGTCATTTCCACAAGAGCGTATACTTTGTAACTTTTTAATGCACCATTTCTCAAAGAGTGGTGGGGGACTTTTAGTTACCTGCATTTTTCCTCTTTTTCGCATTGTATAAATTTGGTCATTCTAAGTTCAAGTAGGAGAGTGATAAGACGTCAAGTGAAATGAGTGCGATTTACAAAAAACAATTCGAAGCTGTGTTTTTAGTAAGTCATCCGAAAGGACCAAAAATGTCACCTGCATCGGCCGGAAAGTACCTGAAAGTTTCGACACAGTTTGTGAATAAGTGGATAAAGCGTTTTAAAGATACTGGAAATGTAGACGATCTACCTGGTAGGGGTAAAACCCGAAGCACTTCAAAAACCCAGGATAAGGCCATCATTGATATTTTTAAGAAAAATCCGTCCGTTACTACCTTAGTGCAAGCAAAGGAAATGTTATCGAAGAAGAATATTTACGTGTCCTTGAATACGATTCGGCGAAGATTACAAGAGGAAAACATCAAAACCAGGTATGCCTTGATGAAACCATTACTTACCGAAAACCAGAAGCGAAGACGTGTAGAGTGGGCTAAGGAAAACATCGATCGTGATTGGGACAACGTGATCTTTACGGATGAATCAAGTTTTGCTGTAAATACGTTCAGGAGACGAGTGTGGGCACAAAAAGGAGAAGCTGTCGTGAACCGAACCGTTAAATACCCTGTGAAGGTCCATGTTTAAGGATGCTTTTCTGCACGCGGTTTCGGAAAATTAATAACGTTTACCGGAATTCTTACTGCTGAAAGGATGATCATTTTGTACAAGAAAGGATTATTGAAGTCTGCTAGGATGCTATATGGCAATGACAACACCGATTGGTTTCTACAAGAAGATAACGATCCGAAACATAGAAGCCGGTTGTGTACACGCTGGAAAGAAGAAAATAACATTCAAGTACTTGATTGGCCTTCGCAATCGCCGGATGCCAATCCTATTGAAAATGTTTGGGGATTAATGAAGCAGAAGCTTCAAGGAAAGCAAATAAAAGGAGCAGCACAACTTATCGACAGACTACGCGGAAAAATTGGCCGAAAGTTGTCACCGAAGATGCCAGTCAGTAATCAATAGTGACGGCGATTGGACCATGTATTAAATATAACTGCGAAAATGTATTTTGTATTTTATTATTATATACTATGGGGGATAGCCGAAGCAGACCACTTACGTTTGGGTCCCTTTTCGCCCCCTCCCGGTCATCAGTGGCTTCCAGATGTCGACTGATAATTGTCGACCTCTTTCTTCATCACTGAGTCCCGTGTTATTGCTAGCATTTGTTTGAAGCTGAGTTCACTCATGGCTTCTACACTTATCGTGTGCCTGCCTGTGATCCTCAACCTCGTGCTAGCCAGTGCTGGACATTCGCACACGATGTGTGCTGCCGTCTCGGCCTCCTCCAGGCATAGCCTGCAAACGTCATCTTCCCCGATTTTCATCTTGGCCAGATGAGCCTTAAAATTACCATGCCCTGTGACCAAGGCAGTTATCCAGCTTAGGGTACTCCGTTTATAACTAAGTACCTTTCTCGCTTCCCTGCCTAAAGGGCTGGTTATTGCATTCCGAGCTTGTTTGCAAGTGACTAGCTCCTGCCATCTTTGTTGATGCATGGAGTCCATCCACTTCCCAACCTTCGCTCCAATCATGCCGTTCCCCAGAGCAACTCTGGGTTCTGGGCCAATGAAAGTTGCCGCAGATCCCTGTTTTGCTAGGGCATCCGCCGCCTCATTTCCTGTTGTACCTATGTGTCCTTTTACCCACATCAGCGTAACCTCATTTTCTGAGGCACACGTGTTGAGCTTCCGGACACACTCTAGTACCAGTTTAGAGTTTATGTTCGTCTGCTGCATGCGTCTGATCACCGATTGGTTGTCCAGTGCAATAAGGATTTTCTTCCCCCGCACCTGACCTTCAAGCAAGTGGTCCAACGCATGCAACAAGCCAAGCATCTCTGCCTGGTATACGGACACATACTCTCCTAGACTAAGCGCACATGCTAGGTTTAGCTCTTCAGAGTAAACCCCCGCCCCCGCTTTACCGTCCATTAAAGAGCCATCAGTAAAAATGCTGATGTCATTGTACATACACTCATTATGTATGTTTCCATCTGTAATGTGAGTCTTGTGTAGTCTTTCAACTACCCTACGTCTACTCATGCCTTCTACCGGCATTAGAGTCTCCCTGACCTCATCATGAATAATGTCTAGGATGCTCTTATGACCGCTGCTAGTTCCAAAGCGATGCCACATGGCATCCCTTTCCATGCGTATTGCCGAAAGCGCCGCCGTTTTCTTTATAAATAAGTCCAATGGCGGCAGTCCCAGCAATGCCTCCATTGCTCGCGTTGGTGTGGTGCGCATTGCACCACATATGCTTACGCAAGCTATCCTTTGTACCCCATCTAGCTTCTGCTTTGTGGTATTCTGCATGGCTTTTGGCCACCATACCACTGATGCATAGGCTAGAATAGGTCTTACCATCATTGTGTAAATCCAGTGTGTCGCTTTAGGTGAAATTCCCCACCTACGAGCACACACTCTCTTACACTGATGCAAAATCCTTTTCGCTTTTTGGATCTTTTCATCAACGTGAACATTCCAAGTTAGTTTCGCATCTAAGGTAACTCCTAGATGCTTCACTTCCTTGGACACCTTGATTTCCGAACCAAAAAGCCGTAAGGGAGTTATCTCTATGTCTTTCCTCTTACGAGTAAAAATCATAGTGTTTGATTTACTAGCGTTTATGGTTAGCTCTTGCTCATTACACCATTCTTCGGTTACTTTGAGAGCTTGTCCCATGCAACCTAGAATTGTGTCCATGAACTTTCCACTGACCGTGAGTGCCAAGTCATCGGCGTATCCTACAGTGAGTACGCCCATCGAGTCCAGTTTCCAGAGAAGACTGTCCACAGTGATGTTCCACAGTAGAGGCGAAAGAACACCTCCTTGTGGGCATCCTCGGACTACCTTACCCCGTATTCTGTCACATCCACTGCTAAGATTTACCGCCCTCTGCTTAAGCATAGAGTCGATCCACTTAATTATAATGTAATCAACCCCCCGCTCAAACAGGGCGTTCCTTAGTTTGGTAAAGGAGATTTTATCAAAAGCACCCTCTATATCCATAAAAGTAGACATAGCGATCCCGCCATTGTTAATCTCTCTCTCTGCAACTCTAACAAGTTCATGTAGAGCGGTTTCCGTAGATCTGCCTGCTCTATAAGCATGTTGGCACCTACTCAGAGGACTATACATTAGCGTGGTGTTCTCCAGGTAGTCCACCAACACCTTTTCCATTGTTTTCAACAGGAATGATGTAAGGCTAACCGGCCTGAAGGACTTTGCCTCTGTATAGTCTTTCTTTCCCGGTTTAGGCAGGAAGACCACTTTAGCCTCCCTCCATGCCTTCGGGATGTAGCCTGCTGAAAGACAGGCGACGAATATATTCCGGATCCTATCTAGTAGAGCGCTCATGCCCCACTGTAATAGTGCCGGGAATATTCCGTCCATTCCAGCCGTTTTAAATGGAGCAAAAGAGTTTATAGCACTTTTGACTCCATTTGGAGTTATTATCCTCTCAGCTTCTTGTTGACTTACCCCACCAGCTCCCATGTTAGTTTGAGGCCATGGTTGGTCTGACTTGAAACTTCCAGGAAAATGTACCTCCATCAGGGCCTGCAACGTTTCTTCCACTGTTTCTGTCATGGAACCATCAACTTTGCGTATCAGCCCCATTTTCGAAGCAGTGTCTTTCGATATCATCTTCTGTAATCTGCATACTTCCGACGTATCCTTCATGCTAGAGCAGAATTCCCTCCACGTATTTCGTTTCCGAAGACGTAAGGTTCTTTTCAGCTCCCTCTTTTTATCCTTGTATAGTTCCCAAGAGTGAGAGTCTCTCTCCCTCATGTAACGGTTAAAGGCTTTCCTTGTCTCTTTTTTCATAGACTCCAGTTCCCTACTCCACCATGGTGTTGGGTCCTTTTCGTCCACTACTGTGGAGGGACAAGCGTGTTCGAAGGCGCGATTAATAGCGGAGTTCAGTTGTTCCACTGTTCGCTCTATCTCGACCGTATTCCGAGGTATTCCGTCTTGAATATCCTCGACTTGTTCCAATAAATATGTCTCGTACTTAACACGATCAGTATTTTTTGGCACTCTTATACGTTTGCGTTCGCTACTCCGTTTTCTGCCATACAGAATTTCAAACTGGATAGCCCTGTGATCAGACATGGTTAGCCTGTCCACCACTCTCCAATTCTGAACTCTGTCAAGCATATTAACAGAGCTTAGGGTAATGTCGATCACTTCAGCCCTTCGTGCATCCACGAAGGTGGGAGCGACCCCCTTGTTTGCTACCAGCAGATTGTACTTTTCCACAAATTCTAGCAGCTGCTGTCCTCTGGGATTGTCATCTGTGCTGCCCCACACAGTGTTGTGCGCATTGGCATCACAGCCTATGATCAGGGCCATATCTCTTTCTTTACAATACCTTACCAGATTTTCTACTTCCTCTGATGGAGGTGGTTCTGGTGCATCATAAGGGAGATATGCTGATGCAATTAGGAATGATCCTGCACCACTGCCGATCATTACTACCGTAAGATCAGGCGAGCAGAGATGCATCATTTGTACTGCACGTATTCCATGACGCACCAGGATGCATGTCCTTATTTTACCGTCCACCTGTGCATGGTACAGATTTGCGGTTTGTTGTGACAAACCCCTAATTTTGTTTTGTAAAATCCAGGGTTCCTGTATCATAGCTATGTCCAGTTTCTCTTCATCAAAGCATCTCGTCATCATCGCTGATGCCGCTTTGCTGTGATGAATATTCAGCTGGCACACAGTTAGTGTTCTTTGTGTATTTTGTATTTACTTTCAATAAAAAATAAAATTTCTTACTTGTAACATTTTGTTTTTATTTTGTGAGGTATACGGTCTTGTGGAAATGACTGTAATTAGATTGAAAGCTACAAATAAATTCACTCTGTTTGAATTCAATCGGGAAATAGTTTAATTATATTGGGAAAAAGTTTAATTCATTTGGGAAGGAGTTTTTTCATTTGGGATTTTTTCATTTGTGATAGGGATTTTTTCATTTGGGATACGGATTAACTCAACTGGGAAATACTATATCGAAGGGTACAAATAAATTCACTCTGTTTGAATTCAATCGGGAAATAGTTTAATTATATTGGGAAAAAGTTTAATTCATTTGGGAAGGAGTTTTTTCATTTGGGATAGGGATTTTTTCATTTGGGATACGGATTAACTTAACTGGGAAATACTATACAAAGAAAGCTTCGCACAAAATCGCTCAGAGACACCATGGGGAAATTAAATTGTCCCCGATACACGATCGTCTTATTGTGTATTATTGGTGTACGGAGCTTCCCCGTCTTAAGCTTTCAGCGTACACTGTGCGTTTCCAGCTTAAGAATGTGGGCCGGCATCCCGGGAAAATATCGGCAAGTGGGAAAACGCTGTTAGTTTATTGTGAAATTAATTAGTAGTTGGAGAGCTAGTGGCTACTGCAAAGGACCTTCTTAGTTTTTTTTTTATATTTTGAAAATGGTAAACAACAGCTTAAAACATTCTGAGATAAAATGAAGATCACCGGGAATTCTTTAAAATGTTTTATCAATTTTATTCATATCTGAAATAGTTTTCAAGATTGATTATTTATAATATGTAATATAATATATTATTAGGGCCCAACGTCGGGCTGTTGTACCACGATGATGATTAACTTTTTAGGTATCGGAAATAGTTTTCGAGAAAACTTTCGGCAAAAAATCGAAAAACAACAAAAGATAACTATTTTTGTTTGTTTTTGGACAATATTTCGAAAACGGTTAGCCATATCGAAAAACATTCTAAGACAAAATTAAAGATCACGAGGGTTATGAAAAGCTCGGAACCAGGCGAAGTAAATTCATACCAGGTCCGTTAGTTTCATCGGCACAAAGATACAGAGTGAATCGAGTGCTACGGGTCTGCGACGAGCGAATTCAAACAGCCACGATACAGATTGAGGACAAAATGGGGACGAATTCGTTGATTCCATCCGTATCAACACTGGACGATATGGCATACTGAACGATATGGGAATCCGGTTCCCTTCCGTTTCATATAAAGTTGAGCTTGAGATGATACATACTAATGTTTCTTCTGCTGAGCGAAACCAGAACGAAACCAGGTTCGTTAGATATTCTTGTGCTGAATAATGAAAACACTTCGATTGAAAAACACACACTTTATTTACAAAACGAACTACACACGCGTACTAACAACCAACGTCAAAACGTCAAACTAGCTCGAACTATCTGTTAACGATAACGAGATGACGATTATTTCCTTTCCGCTTTATAGCCATCCAACCGCCACTAAGTGTCGCCACTAAGTGTCGAGTCTTACTACTTCTTCCCTTTGGTGACATCTGCCTTTTATAGCTGCTAGACCTATGCATTCGTCAATTAGCGAAGACTCTAGATTTTTCGAGATGTTCTAGTCTCAGGTTTCTACTACTCAACGAAGGTTCGAGAATCCGCTAGTGCCCATGTCAGCTGACACTTGTTATCGATCATTCGAGATTATGATGAAGCTTAGTACAGAGCGTGTCGTAAGAGATACGTACTCCGTATACGCAACAAGACTTTACTTATATTTACAGAATGCAAAAAGTTTGCTTGTTTCGCAGGGTAGTTTTATGTATTTAGAGAGCCTTCCGTGTGTGATGTGAAGTAAGTAAATGATTTTTGATTTGCTTCCAGACAGCATATATTGTTGTGTATAATATTGTACATGCTGTTTATAGTAATAAGATGATTGATTATGAATGGGTTTAGTTTTTATTGGGCGGTGGTTTCGGTATTCGTTTCACAGTGTGCCATTTTTAAATTGAATGAGCCGGCAGCTATATTATTGTGTCCACTTTTTCGCTCATTTTGATGATTCGTTCATAAAGAATGACTCATTAATGTGCTACACATTACCACTAGTCTGTGGTGTGCTCGTAAAATGTACGCTACATTGGAGTTAGTTAGTGGCTTTTTCGTTTCAAGAATCGTCATCAAAAGAACAGCGTTTCGACAGAAAGAGTGTCGTCAATCTTTATAATTAAAGCCTTTAAAAATATCAGAAATTAAATTAACATATTTTGATTTTTCTTCGATTTCCTTCACTGGTGATTGTTGTTTTCAATATGGGGATTTATCTTCACAAGCCAGCCAATTTTTGTTGTTGTATACAATTTTATTTATAAACGACGTTTCGCCGCCTTCGGACAAGACCCCACCACCACGTCATGTAAGACGCAATATGAGGGACCGCGAGAGGGAAGTCCAGAGATTCCTTCAGAGTTTCCTTTGATAACACCAGCTATGTCAACACTGCACATATCAGAGGTGCTTTCTTCAATAGCAGACCTCAAACCAAATAGGGTACTTGATCCACAACCACCTGCCATATCTTCGGACGAAATTCGACTACCTAGAGCAACCTTGGCTTAACTACGCTCAGGGTGGTGTTCACGTCTGAATTCATACCTGTTCAGCAACAATAACAGCATTCAGAACTCCTGTTCAGATTGTGGCCTCTCTCCGCATGATGTTGAGCACATCTTCAACTGTCCTGCAGTTCCTACTCCTACTACTGAGGCAGCTTCTTATCTCCACCTGGACTTAGAGGAGAACAACTATACCGAAAGTCAAAATGTATGACACACATGTAGCAGAGTTCCGAAATTGCTAGTACAACAACAACCTTTCATTCCCTTTCCGCTACAGTTCCCGACCCCCTATCAACGGAGACTCTGGACCATATATTCAGAAGACGGCTTTTATTAATTTTGCAAATTTCAAAACTACACGGATCTGTTTTCTGATGTGATATCGATGTTATAGTCACCTTTACTACATTAGACCAACGCCATCTAGATAGACAGGCCTGCGCTCAGCTGATCGTGTACGTCATTATTTCCTTCGCCAAGGCAGTGACTGCACACGACCATGTCCCCGGCACGACAAATGTTTACAATTGGAATTGCGTCAGACGGCATTTTAGTCCTCTAAAAACACACTTTCTGGACACTTGCAGCAATTTGGTCGAAGCCGCAGCCCCGGGAATCAGTCGCAGAGTATCATGGAACAGTTCACACTTGACAAAATACATCTTTTGACCGCACGACACACTTTCATCGCGCACGTGTTTGTTTTCTCGAATCACTAGATGCAATTTTACTAACAAATAAACACTGAACGCGGAAAACGAAAACTAAACACGGAACGCACAAATACTGGGGACTCGCCGCCAGCAGTCGCCGACCACAGGATTGTGGATACGATGGCGTCATCAAAGGAAATAATTGTGTAATTTAGCCGTCAAAATCAGCTGAGCGCAGGCTTGTATATCTAGATGGCGTTGATTAGACGTATATGGATATTATATATATATATACAACACGTATATGTACATATTTATATATTAGGCTTTGAAGAAAGAATCAGAGGAAATGAAAAAGAGCGAGAGAAACGAAGCAATTCGGCACAAGTGAGGAAGTAGGAAGGGGGGTGGAAATTCGACATAACTTTTGCTTCTATATAGACCGGGCGGGTGTTCCGCGGCAGAGAGACAGACTGGAATGTTATTGTTAAAATAGGAGAAGTAAGGGAGGGGATGACATTTCATTTGCTTTATGTGCTTCTAAATAGACTGTGAAGGGCGTGTGTCTCTCTGTTTACTTTAGTGATGTCAAGTTAGCCCCTCCAATTCAACAAAAATTGAATTTAACTATTCGTATCGCCTTTGTAAATTACTACCGGCGATTCATCAAAAACTTTGCAGAACATTCATATCATTTAACAAGGCTGACGCGTAAAAACGTTCCCTTCGAATGGACTAGCATATGCCAACAGTCTTTCGACTACCTGAAAAAATCGTTATTGTCACCAAAGATACTTAAATATCCGGACTTTGGTAAAACCTTTTATATAACTACCGATGCCAGCAAAATTTCTTGTGGTGCTATTCTCTCGCAAGAGTATAATGGCATACAAATGCCAGTAGCTTTTGCTTCAAGATCATTTTCCAAGGGGGAGCAGAACAAAGCTGTAATAGAACAGGAACTCCTAGCTATTCATTGGGCATTGCAACATTTTCGTCCATATATATATGGCAAGAATTTCGTAGTCCGAAGTGACCACCGGCCGTTAGTCTATCTGTTTTCAATGAAAAATCCATCCTCAAAGCTTACGAGAGTGCGATTAGATTTAGAAGAGTACGATTTCGTGATAGAACATATAAAAGGCACTGAGAATACAGGGGCAGATGCCTTATCGCGAATTGATTTTAAGGAGATTAAGGGAATAACCAGTAATTCCAAACAAGTATTGGTTGTACAAACCAGATCCGCTACACGAAAAAAAGAAAAAGAAACTGAAAAGCTAAATTTGTCAAACCAAACGCTCGGTACCGAGCAGCCTATTATTAATTCGAAAGTAAGTGTTTATGAAACACTGAAGCTAGCCGAAGTAAAGAATTTCCCATATTTGTATTTTGAACTAGCCAAACTTAACCCAAGATGTATTTGTAGAAGAAAGTCAAAAATACTATTCTCAGTCAATTTATCCGAATGTTTTACTAATGGCGAACTCGACGTAAATCGTGTTCTGTCTGATCTTCGAAGAGAAGTCAGTAAAAATTCGATAAAAAGATTTCAAATTTCACTCAATGATGAGATATTCAATATAATAAAAGTAGAAAAATTTAAAGAAGTTGCAACTAAAATGCTACCAAATACTTTAATTGCGTTAACGCCAAAGAGAAAACGAATACACAGTGCTATGGAAAAACGTGCTTTATTAGAAAAGCATCATGATGACCCAATATTCGGTGGTCATTCTGGTTATAAAAGAATGTTAGAAAAGCTAAAATCTAAATACTTATGGAAAAATATGAGTAAAGATGTCAGGAAATATGTAAAAAAAAACTGCACAAAATGTCAAACTACAAAAGCCTTAGTCAAAAATAAAGAAAAATTAGCCATAACACCTACACCCAAAAAGCGTTCGATATAGTGGCAATCGATACCATTGGACCACTCCCAAGATCGGAGTATGGTAACGAGTATGCTGTAACTATCGTATGCGAATTAACCAAATACTTAGTAACAATACCAGTCCCGAATAAAAAGGCAACAACAATAGCTAAAGCTATTTTCGAACATTTTGTCCTAGTTTATGGACCCATGCGCCGTGTGCTGACGGATTGTGGATCGGAATACAAAAATGAGATTTTAAAAGAAGTTTTCAAATTGTTAAATATCGAACATTCAACCGCTACTTCCTATCATCACCAAACCTTGGGGCTCGTAGAGCGTAATCATCGAACTCTGAACCAATACTTAAGAATATATATTAACAACGCTCATAATGATTGGGATACTCAAATAAAGTATTTCACGTTTTGTTACAATACCACCCCATCATCCGTACACAACTACTGTCCTTTTGATCTTATTTTCGCGAAAAGTCCATTATCATTTGATTTCATCCACGGCGAAGTAGATCCAATATATAATATAGATTTATACAATAAAGAAATTAAATTTAGGTTACAAACCGCTCAAATGCGAGCTAGAAAAATGGTAGAATCAGCTAAAGAAACAAACAAATGTTATTACGATAAAGGATCAATTAAATTAAATCTAAATGTTAATGATTTAGTATTAGTTAGTAAAGAACCTAGACATAAGTTGGACCCGCTATTCAAGGGACCTTATAAAATCAAATCAATAGATGAACCGAATTGTACTCTTGTCGATAAGAATGAAAAAGAATTTACTGTCCATAAAAATAGAATTAAGAAATTTAATAATTTATTTCACTTTAGATTTTATACTCAAGCTTAGCATTCAGAAGAACGCTCTTCATAATAATATTATATATTTGTTTAGCTTAATTCGTTCGCTATAGACTCAATCATACATAACTAATGGATTAAAGTTGTCAGTATAGTGCCTTATTCTGGAAAATTAATATACTGAAATTATTATTTTGAAATTTTGTCAACTAATAATTGAAAAGAAAAGAAAAACAAAGAATATATACATATATGAATCAAAATTGAATATCTGAATATTGTACAAACTTATGCTAAAGAATGCACGCCGCTTATGAAACATTGTAAATTATTGTAATTATTACATTCTGTAACACATAGTCGGAATTCCGTTCCAGTTTGATTGAAACTTTATACATAAGTTCAATCAAATTCGAAAGGGGGAAGGTGTAATGCTCTCTCCCTACTATCGCATAGTCACTCGGTCACTCTGGTCCGGAACGCCGACGTATCAACATCTCTACCATCAAATAAAAACCTGTTCTGAATTGAATTCTAATTATCTGCCTTACAAACCAATTGACATAGACACCTGATTTTTGGCATGTAACCCTGAGATGAGAAGTTGCTTAAGCTCCGGTAAGTTGGGGATAATAAGATCAAGGAACGCCTGCCTCCCCTACAAATTTCAAAAATATAAATATCCCTTTCATCACGATAACTTTCGATAGAATGACACTAGCAAGTTGAAAATTTGGTAGAATGTTGTTAATAAGATCTACTTGGTTATTGTTGAAAATGGGCAAGATCCAACCCAAGGAACCCCTACCTCCCCTACAAATGAAACTTCCAATAAGCGATAACTTTTGATGGAATGAAGCCAGCAACTTGAAATTTTGGTCAAATGTTTAAAATAAGATTGAGTTAGTTGGTATTAAAGATAGGCCAAATCCGACCCAGGGAACCTTTACCTTCCCTACAAATGGAACTTAAAATAAGCGATAACTTACGATAAAATAAAGCTAGCGATTTGAAATTTTGGTTACATGTTTGTAGTAGGATTCAGCTGGCTGAAATTGAAAATACGTAAAATCCGACCAACCAAACCCCTACTTCCCCTACAAATGAATCTTCAAATAAGCGATAACTTTCGATAGAATGAAGATAGAGATTTGCGTAAATGTTCATAGCATGATCTAACCGGTTGGTGGCAATGATGGGCAAGATCTGACCCAAGGAACCCTTACCTACCCTACAAATGAAACTTCAATTAATGACTTGAAAAACTCGACAAATATTTGTAGAATTGGTTAGTTAATTGATGTTGAGAATGGTTAACATCCTCCTGAATGAGTGCCAACCTCCCCTATAAACTGGTCATATAGGAAATATATTTTTAATGCAAATGGTCGTTGCCAATTGGTACTTTTGGTATCACCACTAGGTTTGTACAAGTCTAGGGTATATACGCTTCGGACTCCAGGCCAAAGTGAAGCTTCGGCCAGATTTTTTTATAACAATGCAATTTCAATAGGCATGTACATCTTAATGTGGTGACGTTGGGATGCAGCGTTCTGTTGCAGAAGCAGTAAATCCAAGGACCCGGATTTGGATCTGGGTTGGGCTTAATTCCGGCGCGTTGAAAAGTATTGAGCAATAGCGCCGACATGTGTTGCTTCCGATTTCCAGAAAAAATAGACAGTCAAAGTGTGTGACACACACACAGATCTTCCATCTTGAATCGAAGGGATTGTGGCAACTCTTGGCTGTGAGATATGGTTGTTCCGTGTAACACGGAACTGCGAATCGCTTTAACAGCTTTGTTGATCTTTCTACTGATAGTTGAAGTATTTCCAGCCGAAGTCTGACTCCAGCTAAATATTCCATAATTCACAATGGACCTGATGTGTGCATAAATGTCATATTTTTAAGCTGAGTATTAAGGTACTTTCTTCGCCTAAGCAAGGCAATTAATGGGTATAATTTTGATTTGGTCCGATATGATCATTCCATGAAGCTTCTCATCTACAGTAAAACCTAGATATTTCATCTTATTGACTCTTTCAATGGACTGGTTAAACTTTCAATTCAAAATCGGGTTTATTTTTTTGTTTAAAAAACATGAATCTGGTCTTATTAATAGCCGCTTTCAATTCATTAGCCCGGCTTCACAGACCGAAAAGAACGCCACGGCTCTGCGACGGGCGAACTTCAATAGCCACCATACAGATACTTCGCCGTCGCGGGGGCAAATTGTGGACTCAGTATACATTTAGACGGAGGCGAAAGGAGTTGATGTTACTCCGAAGAGATCCCATATGAGACCTGGATTAAAACCGGTCTGTCGTTTTGTATGAAAATGGTCTGAGATTCAGTTGAATCGAAAGCGGCTAATATTTATGTTTGGTTTGTTACTTTGAAGCCTATCAGCAGTGGCTTCAAAGTAAGATAATCATATCGTTATTAATCATTTGTTCCGCATCGCTTTATCCAAAGTGGGAATAAAGTAGAAGTGTATCATCTGCATAGGTGACATTTACCGGTGAGGCCAGAATTGCTAAGATTATTAGCGTATAGTATATATAATGTAAGGCCTAAAACCTGCCATACACACAGCGATCGATCGGCCGATCCGTCACCCGATCGGATTGGCCTGTGTATGCGCTTATCGTCGACGATTTTTTTTTACAGCTCCATATAATTTTGATCAGCTGATATTCTGTGGCGATCCATCGGCCGATCGATCGGGCGACGCATAATGTATGGCGGCTATAAGATAGAACCCTGGGAAACCCCTGAATTCAGCAACATTTCCTCACTTGTCTTATTTTGAAACTCGGTGGCAATTGCTCAAGTCTCTAAATATGGCTATTTGGTTTACCGAGCTCAGTGTAGATGAAGTGCATCTTTCACTACGTTTATACCGCGGAACTATCTTCGAGGTTTAACTAAATCGATCTAACTCACGACGATGTAAACGTACCGGTTTAGTAGTTTTGGTACTAATTTTTGGCTTTGTTTGCGATCCACATTCCATCTCTGACACGTGCGTGTGTAATACTACATGAAATTAAATAAGCGAAATTAATATAAAATAAATATTAAATCCTAAGTGCAGTTCTGCATAAATGAATTTTTAAATCAATATGATCAATTATATTATATGGCTCACGCCATATTGAATAATAGTTAGATGTACGGGTTTCACCGTTACCGGTATAAAAGAAAGTTTAATTAATATAACTGTCATATATTGTATAGTATGATTAAATTTTTATTTATTTTAACATATCTCTAATGAGATAATTTAACCTGGCCATACAATCCCTGGGATTAGCCATTCGACGACGTATGTAGCCTCACCTGTGGACTACTGTGAATAGTGGTGACATCAGAAACAAAGCACTGCGTTGTCAAAGGAGAAGGAAGAAGTTTGCGAAGTTTGTGCCAGGTTCGTGTTCGAGTTCGACAGTCTGTGGTGACACTAATGGTGTTGTTGGTGATAATTGCATTTTATATGTTATATAAATATCTTATCCCTTTCTGGAATTCAGCATTTGTTTCATTCTTTGATTGCGGTACAAACGCGCTTTTATTGGAAGGTTACTGCCTGACATTTTGCAAACGTCACAAAGTCACAAACCAACATCTTTCATAATTAGTACCTCTCCGTATAGTCGTTATAAACACACCACAAACAAGTACTAACACTAAAACGATTTAGTTAAGTCGTCTTTTAGTTCCACAATATAAACGTGATCAGTAAGTGTGAAAACACCGCATCAGACAAAACGTTTTTGTCTCATAAGACAAGAAAATGTTTTTCATTGTAGCACACACCAAGCGAAACACAGTGAAACAAAACGTTTTTTTGTCTTGTTTCGGTTCGTGTGTGTTGAGATAAGACAAAATTGAATTTGCAACGACAACGTCCATAATCTGGAAAATTTTACATAAAATGACAAGCTATTAAGCTGAAAAAAATTTTTGTTTCCGAAAGACAACTAGTGACAACGAAACATGTCTTTCTGTTTTGTCTTGTCTTTTTGTTTCGTTTCATGCGGTGAGTGTTGCGACGTTTGTTTGAAACGAGTTGGTCTCATTCGGTGTATGTTGATCATATTCAAAGACATGCATTATCGACAACCAGTCATAAAACGCATCGAGACAAAAACGTTTGTTCCGTTTCGTTTCCTTTGGTGTGTGTTGCCTGAGAAGAAGCAATGGTCGGTTGTTTCTTGAAACTAAAACAAACGTTTTGTCGTATGCGGTGTGTTTTCAGCGTTAGTGCCGATGTTGTGTTGCTTTCAACTAAGACGCCTAATTGCTGTTTGTCGATTGCCAATTTTAAGTACCGGCTTAATTTTAGTGATTTTCAACACATCCGGGAATGTACCTTCGCAAAGGTAATTGTTGATAATTTTACACAGAATTGGTGAAATAATATCACACACTAATTGAAGAATAGTGGATTTGATGCCATTAAAGCCAGCGAAGGGTTTTTCTAATTCCGGTCAGTTCTTCTATTATTTGTAATACTGGAATGTTCCCAAAAAATCAAATTAAACTACGAAAAATTCCAATTCCTCATAATAAATACGCCATTAAGCGATGCAGATTTGCTAACCCGTAGAGTTCTCCAGGTTAATGCAATAATATTGTAATTGCATGTCGTTGGAGTACAAAAGAATGAAAAGAAAGCATTGCATATTAAGTGGACTGAACAAAAATCGGGATATTTTTAGTTTCCGGGGCCCGGGGTGAAAAAATCACTTTTCACTCGGATTTTTTGTCATTTATCGCTCGCGTCACCCTAAGACTCGCAAATTTGCAAAAAAAAATTATTTTACGTAATAATTTTAATTTTTATATTTTTAATCTTAATTTTTTAGTTTTATTTCCTTATTTTTTTGTTCTAATGATTTATACCGAATGTTTGGTGTGTTTAAAACTGATCAAAACGCTGTCGCACGCAGAGCGTTCATGTTTGTGCGATACTGAGGGTAGCGATCCCTTAAGCACGGAGTGAGCGTAGCGAGCAGTGCCCACGCAAGGGGATTTGCAGTTTCAGTGGTTGAAAAATATTACGAACATTACAGACTTAACTTACCCCACATTCAAGTGATCAACCAATGCTTGTGTTAACTCATTAGCTGTTTCAATGGTTTCCTTGCGCTTAATTTCTGAAAATACTCAAGTAATGTTAATTGGCCGTACAGTTTGTCCTAATCGATACGACCCACCCTGTGCTTCTTTCCTCCGGGCTTGTTTCGTTTGGTGCTCTTTTACCATTGAGGACAACATTTTGTATGCACGCTCACTAAACAATTCAAGATGTTATATTCTGTCCTCATAAAATCATGTGACGTGACCGATGGGACTATATACTACAGAACTAAACAAACGATGACATTTTTTTAGATGTTTTGATGTCTCGTCAGCTGCTGCTGCGTTGCCAAGTCTTTGAGTATAGAACTAACAACAGGAGAGGTTATTTCATAGAGGAACTAGATAAGAGGTGGAGCTCAGTACAACAGACGATGGTTGCAACGAACATCAAGACTAGAACTAGCACTCAGTACAAGATGCCCAAAGGTTGTTTTCTATTCCCGTAATTGTCAATGTGTTAAATTTCATTATCCGTATACAATCGCTTTGCGAGAGAATTGCGGAAAATAGACAGATATACACCTCTTCATATGATCCCGTGAGTCTGAAAAGGAAGTCGAACACGAAATGCATGAAAATAGAACACACACCACTGCAATTGCGGGTAAAAGCACTGCCATCTTTACTCTCAGGCCGGAGTGTCAGCTGATTGTCAAAGCACTAACGACATGACAAGCAGTCAACGAAGTGTGAACGCGTGCGGTAGCCCGGTGAAATATCGGGATAATTGTGTGTAAAAGTGAGTCTAGTGCCGGAATTTTAAGTGTAACTAAAAGAAGTGGCTATCAGTGCCGTGTGAAAGTGAAAAAAAAACTTGAAGTGCCGGGAAATATCCAGTAAAATGGTGTATTGAAAAGTGCGAGGTTAGGAAAGTGCGACACGGGAAATTTCGCATTTTTCGTTTATTTTCCGGCAATTCGGGAAGTGTGAATGGTACAGCACTACTCTGGGACGAATCCTCGGGCCGGTGAGTTTAGCGGAAACTCCCGGAAGTGCCCCAAAAAGTGAATTTAAAGTGGTTGTCAAATGACAACATTACAGGTGATTTCCGGCCTTTTCATCGGAATTCATAGGGTAAGTATGCGTTTTTTGTTGTGGTAGAATTTAAGTGGATTGATGCGCCCCAAAGTGTGGATTTTGACCACGATGTTGACGAACCGGACGAAAGTTTCACTGCTAGGCATCTAGTCCTGTCAGCTGCAGTGAAACTTTCATCTGGTTCGTCAACAACGCGTTTAAGACCCGTATTTTGGGGCGCATCAATTCACTAAAATTTTTGCACAACAAAAAACGTATAATTACCCTATGAATTCCGATGAAAAGGCCGGAAATCACCTGTAATGTTGTCATTTGACAACCACTTTGAATTCACTTTTTGCGGCACTTCCGGGAGTTTCCGCTGAACTCACCGGCCCAAGGATTCGTCCCAGAGTAGTGCTGTACCATTCACACTAGCCAAATTACCGGGAAATTAACGAAAAATGCGAAATTTTTCGTGTCGCACTTTCATAACCACACTCATGTCTCGCGCACTTTCGAGCAGTTCATTTTGTTCGGAAGTTCGCGGCACCTTGCGTTTTTTTCACTTCCAAATATCAGTGACAAGCACTACTTTCAATTGCACTTAAAATCGCGACACTAAAATCACTTTTACGCACGAAAATCACTAGATTCCAAGAGGTCGACTGCACGCGTTTTTCACTTTGTTTACATATGGTTCACTGCTTGTCATGACGTCATTACTTTGACACTCCGGCCTGAGGATAAAGATGGCGGTGGTAAAAGTCATACCAGTGCAAATATAAGGCTGCGCGCAAGTTGGCACACGTTCGCGTGTCGCGTTCACGTGTTTTATGTCAAACGGTTTCAGTCTATGGTTTTCAACCAAAGATGCGAATCTGTCAAATTGGCAAATGCTCGGCTGTTGTCGTGTCACCAAATTAAGTACATTATTGTGCTTTAAAATGGATAGTAAGTTCAGAATTGAGTGGCAAAATAAACGACTTGGTATGCATCTGTTCTGTAGCTTAGCTCGGGAGAGAATTTGAGAATAAAAAAATATTTGGTCCAGTTGCGGGGATTGAAACGTAGAAGACCGCAAAAAAATGCCCGGTGCGTTACCGAGCTAAGCTGTAGCATACTAAGTTGGTGTGCAAAATGAAACCAAGTGTCACAAAAAATTCCGGCAAAAATGTATTTATCCAAAATGCAGGGGGCCAAGACCCGACGTCGGACTGTCGCGCTACAATGATGATTCGGAACTTGGTCATCGGAGCAAGTGCCGGTTGTCAGTTTGAAAGGAGGCCGACTCACACACTCTCAGCGACCTGCTTCCAGGCTTTGTATGTAGATGGTTTTGGCCGAACAGCCGCCCTTTGTTGTGTACCGACAGTGGAATTCAATACATATGCAACAAATCCAATAGGAACAACCATCAAGGAACATGGAACACATAGAACAGGCACTCAGTACATTAATTTTTTTGAAGCGGGATGCAAATAGTCAGCCCCACACATGTTTACCCATTTTTGACAGGAACCAAAACCATCTACATACATTCAAAGCCAGGAAGTAGACCCTCGCGCGCACACAACTATGGCCAACAGGAGGCTGACTTTAGTCGAAAATTTATTCCGGACTCTATGGAGGACGGAGCAACGCGTGGCATATTTTGTCAAAAAAATACGGGTTCTTGGTTGATATTTTCAGTGAAAAGTGGAATAGTTTGTGAATTGTAGTGTCGCGCATACGGCCACATAATTTTTGTTCGGAAAAATACGTATTTTCGTGGAAATTCGCGGGTTTTAATTTGCAGTGGATGTGCTTTGTTTACACTAGTGTTGCACGTGATATATTTGAGAGAGCGAAAGTTCCTTCCAAAATGGCGGCTGTAAAATTGTGTGATTTTCATGGAATTTACGATGAAAATCGAATTCTAAATTTTCAGTTTTATGAAGTGAAGAGTGAAGTGCAAACGTGATGAAAATCGAATTGAAATATCGGGCATATCATTTTATTGGTCGTGATACTAATTCGATCAACAAATGAATATGCCTGAAAAATGTCGATTCGAAATCCAGCTGTCACATTCGAATTAAGTGAATAAAAGTGAAATGAACACGGTAGAATGAATTCGTTTAACGGCACAGATTTCATTATAGGGGGATTCACGCTCCCTGTCGTAAATGTAGTAAACGTTGTATTCGTCGTGAACTTTTGTTATTCCCATAGAAAAATGTCAGAAGTTTACAACTTGGTGAATTGGTGAGAGCATAATCATTGGACAAATTTCATTTGCTCTCCCAGCCGCAGTTTGCTCTCCCATGTTAGAATTGTCAGATTTGAAAGGAGGCTGACTCACACATTCTCAGCAACTTACTTCCCGGCTTTGTATGTAGATGGTTTTGGTGCGAGACCAGGTCTGCTTCCAGGCTTTGAATGTAGATGGTTTTGGTTCGGCAAAATTTTTGATTACATTTTTAGTGATTTTCACACATACTATGAAAGATGCTGCACACCAACAAAGATCTAAAAGGCGTAGGCAACTTTTCTGTATTGGGGGCATTGATTTGGCGCGTAAATTTGAATTAAATTATCGGCAAAAATTTTACTTTTATGTATTCAATGTTCTTGCAATGTGCAAATGCGAATTATTTCAGTGTTAATTGGATTTTTTTGTGACACTTGGTTTCATTCTGCACACCAACTTGGTATGCATCTGTTCTGTAGCTTAGCTCGGGAGAGAATTTGAGAATAAAAAAATATTTGGTCCAGTTGCGGGGATTGAAACGTAGAAGACCGCAAAAAAATGCCCGGTGCGTTACCGAGCTAAGCTGTAGCATACTAAGTTGGTGTGCAAAATGAAACCAAGTGTCACAAAAAATTCCGGCAAAAATGTATTTATCCAAAATGCAGGGGGCCAAGACCCGACGTCGGACTGTCGCGCTACAATCATGATGATGATAACAACCATAAATCATTCCTGTAGCAAAGGTATATTTATAGTAGTTGTCCTGAAGTTGTAAACTTCTGTCATTTTACTATGGAGATGACAGAAGTTTACGACATATACGACAGGGAGTGTGAATCCCCCTTGTATATTTGGAGTATTTTCATCGTGGCTACATTGACTAGTATTGTTTTTTATGGATTTTAACAAAAGTCCATGACAGATTACATTCTGATCCGCGTCCAAATGGACGCATGGTGAGACGACTTTATGTCGTGCAAAATACCGTATTCTTACCAATACAAAATTGATAGTTTTGGGCTTGATTTAATATGGATTGACCTTTCAAAATAAGTATTAAATTTAGTCCGGTCCCCGCTGTCATAAAAAGGGTAGATTGACGACTAATGCGAAAAATTGAATACTTAGAACTTCAGTCAACTCGATCATATTCTGAGCTTCCAAAGCACCTGACGAGAAGAAATTATATTACGTCTACACTATAGCCAGATTGCTTCACCAGCGGCTTAATCTGGATGTTGTGAATTTAAAATCGTATGGATTTGACAGTTTCAGATTCATTTCAGCTGGCACAGATGAAATAATGTAGGTGTAGTATGAACGTATAATAATATAACCCAAATGATTTACATACAAAATGTTTTGAAGATATTGACTGACATTTTATTGCAATGAAAATTCCATGTATTTAGTACAAATGCACCACCACCTGCGTCTAAGGCCCGACGTCGGGCTGTCGCGCCGCGATGATGATGAGTACAAATGCACATACATGCTACTACCATTTGCTCCGATGCTGATTTGATGAACGATGTCATCAATGATTCTGCATTTTGCATATCATCATCATCGTGACGCAACAGTCCGACCCTAAAAAAAATATTTTAGACTACGCCAATGGCACACAACAGAAGACAAAAGTCATTTGGATGACAAAAGTCAAGTCGGCGATTCTTGTTTGCTTACACTGCACCGAATTCGTAAAAAAATGCAAATTTTAAATGAACACCGTGAAAATTACCAGTTGATTTTAAGGAGACTTCATCACAAATCATATAAATATATACTTACATGTGAAACGATACGCAATTTGGACGTAAATACGTGGTGTTTTCGCGATCCGGTACAACGCACTTCATTATTAGTTTTATAAAAGTTCACGGCAATGACACGCGCTAATTATCGGCACAATCACTTTTAAATTCGTTTGGAATCGAGTAATTAATGTCAAATCGGCTAAACACAAGGCGAGAGCACTGGTATTTAGTCGCGAAACTGACGATACGACAAAAACTTTTGATCAGATGGCTTTGGAATGACGTTTCTGCCCAAAGTGACACAATCGTCCAATTACGTTTGTGTCCAAACTGACACAATCGTTCTACAAACTCAAAGAGGGGGAAAGTGACGGGATTACATTTATGTTTCAAACACGTATGGGCTCTGTGTGAAAACCCCCGTTCCATATTACCTTCTATTTCTTTGGTACACAATGGAATTGCGGAAAGCAGATAGCAAAACCACCGCGTCATTTGTTTCCGTTCACTTTACCAGAAAGAGATAAGACTATCACAGCAGATCGATCGGGTAATACCAAAAGTGCGTTCATTTGTAGCGTGTTCGATAATAGCTGGTATGAATAAAAACTAGCAAATTCTAAAATTTGTAGTAACTACTCAAAAGTAAACTCTACCGAAAAAGTCCAAGGGTCGTATGAATAAAAACCATTTTTCGAAGTTACAGCAAATGCTACTTCGAAAATCAAATGTAGTATGTGTCACGTATTGACAGATAGTATCGCCGTTTGCGTTATTGTTTTTACCATTGCAATGTTTCTAAGCCTAATACAGCCTCGCCAACAAAAAAAATATTCTAGCCATCGTGTAGCTACTGAAGATAATTTTAAGTCCCTGTACAGATTTACGGCGGAAAACGTGCATTGGTTGGCTGATTATTTTATGGGTGAAGAAAGTGGTGAAACCAGAGGTGGTCGCTTAATGAATTCTCAAAAAATGAGAACATTTCTACGATATGTTGGCGATCCTGGCTTCCGGGTATAAAATGGAATATTATATTTATTTATGAAACCAACGGACGACAGTCCTTTTATAATAAATGCATAACATTTTGTTTGTTTTAAAATTTATTTCTAATGAAGTTATACTTTTTTACAAAGGTCGGTGTTGGAGAGGATATCGGAATTCACCAAACAACGGCCAGTAAAATTATTTGGGATGTTTGTGTAAAAATTATTGCAAGGGTTGATGATTGGTTTAGATTTCCGACTACAGAAGAAGAAATGATTCGGGCCAAAGAAATATGGCGACGCAAATTTACTTCCCCTAACTCGATAGGAGCTCCAGACTGTACACATATATTGATTGTTAAACCACATCTTCACGGCGACGAATTTGTTAATCGCAAGGGATTAACATCTTTTAACGTACAAGCAACGTGTGACGCCAATTGAATATTTACGAGCTTAGATTGCTCTTGGCCTGGTTCGGTTCACGACTCTCGTATTTGGCGAAATTCTTCATGTTGTTTAATTTTTTTGAAATCTGTTGTTCGTTTACAATTATTCCCTTTTCTAATAAGATTTAGTCAGACATCTCATTCATAGCTTTTTTTTAATCGCTTTCATTGCCGGCGTCTGGCTTTTCTTAAGTAAAACCGAGCCACACATTTGTAGTGCTTTGCTAAATAGCACGTCACTAATCCGATAGGATTGAGACGGTTTTGCATCGTTTGCACTTTCCACTAGGTCTTCAAAGTCTGGAGGTTCCATTTATGATGATGGCCTGCACCGGCCTCCAAGATTTTTCTCCCACGGCAATTTATCGGGTGGCGCGATTTATTTTCTCGTCGGCGCGGCTGCTCCTTGCGAATCTGAGCTCATGCTGGCGATGACGTATCTTCCCGACACTAGAATGAATGAAAAATGCCTTCAGTAATTGCATTTGCAATGGGAACGTCGGTTTACTTATCTTGAAATCGCCAAAAAATGCACTAATTCGCATAGAATTACGAAACTCAACTGTAGTAAACACAAGTGTAGGTTGCATTTTGTTTACTACATGAAAAATGTAGTATAGTCAGGTTTTATTCATATTAAATCGACAAAAGTCGCCATTTTTGTAGTAAGTTCGAAAGTTGTAGTGTAGTAAACAACCGTTTATTCATACCAAAACATAACTCTAGTACATAAAATGTAGTAAACTTATCTTTATTACATTTAGTACATTATTCTTCATACCAGCCAATGAAAACTCGGAATTAACACGAATTATAAATACTTTATTGGTCCAGAAAAATATAAACGTCGTACTTCCTCGAATTTCACAATCAACCTCTGGTGTTTCGTTCCGTCTCCTTCTAAAAACCTTCTTGCGATCTCCACGCCATTCATTCCATATGCGGGGAAAAATGTCATTAACCAGCTGTCATGTCGCCACAGTCGCTACACAGCCCCCTTCCGAGCGACGAAACTGCAAGTTGAAAATTGCGGTTGAGAAGCGAATTGAACTATCTTGGGTGTTTTCGAAAGCGACTCGTATGGTGATTGGGTTGATGGCGATTTTCCTGCGGCATGGTTTCGATTGTTTGCTGCACTCGTTTGAGAAGTCTGAGGGCGTTTGTTTACTTCACTTGTTGGCTCGTTTTCGAAGAATGCTGGTTTCAGCCTCTCGGTCGAAATCGTTGTAGGTTGTCCTTTCACATTCACCTTGTATACTCTGTCGGAAATCCTCTCAAGTATTTCGTACGGTCCTTCGTATGGCTGTTCGCAAGGTTTTTGTGTCGCATCGATTCTGATGAAAGCATGGGAACAGGTTGGAAGCTCTTTGAAGACGAAATGTTTCGACTTTCGATGATGCGCTGTTGGAGTCGGTTTAATCCTTTGTACGTGCGCACGGAGTTTTTGTATGAACAAAAGTGGATCGATCGGTGGCTCTACGTCAGTGACGATATCCCTTGGAATTCGAAGGGGTGTACCATACACTAAATCTGCTGCCGGTGCTTTAATATCGTCCTTAAAACTTGTGCGAAGTCCAAGTAACACAGTTGGCAGGATGTCGACCCATTCGTAGTTCTCGTGGCATTTGATGGCTGCCTTAAGCGATCTGTGCCATCGCTCGACCATCCCATTGGATGCTGGATGGTGTGCCGTTGACTTCGTTCGTTTACTACCGATAAATCTCGCTAACGCTTCGAAGAGTTGCGATTCAAACTGACTGCCTCTATCTGTTGTGATAGTCTCTGGTGAGCCGAACCTCGTGATCCAACCATTCCAAAACTTGGTTGCGATTGTGTTAGCAGTAATATTTTTTAGCGGAAATATCTCTGGCCAACGTGTAAATCGGTCAATTGCCGTTAGGCAGTAGCGATATCCTTTATATTGCGGCATGACTATGATGTCGATGTGGACGTGTCGGAAACGGGTCTGCAGAATCGGAATGGACTCTGGGATATTCTTCACATGTTGGTGTACTTTGCTACGCTGACAAGGTAGGCAACATCGTGCCCATTGTTTGATATCCGAATTCATTCGTGGCCAAACATATTTCGCGGCAATTGCTTTTCGTGTTGTTCGGCCGCTTGGATGCGACAACTCGTGGAACGCGTTAAAAACTTTCTTACGAAGAGTTTTTGGAACGTATGGTCGTATTTGTCCTGTTGACACGTCGCAAAAAAATGGCTGTATTGCCGTTGTCGAGCTGTTTCGATTGTAACTTGAGCGAGGATTGGTTTTTCAATAAAAATGCCAGCTCATCGTCGATCTCTTGCTGTTGTGCCAATTCGGTTGTATCGATCACTGATGGCATCGAGATAGCGTTGAGACGGGAAAATGCGTTGGCAACGAAATTCCATTGGCCGGGTACATATACGATGTTGGTGCAAATTTGAGCGATGTAGTCGAGCTGCGATTGCTGGCGTGGCGAAGCCTTAGATGCTTTTTGCTGAAAAGCGAACGTAAGAGGCTTGTGATCCGTCAGAATTTGAATTTTTCGTCCTTCGATAACGTGACGGAAAAATTTCACTGCTTGATAAATTGCGAGAAGTTCGCGGTCGTAGGCACAGTACCGCATTTGCGTTTTGTTGAGCTTGCGCGAAGAAAATCCTAGTGGTGTTATTACGTCTCCGACTTGTTGGTCTAGACTCGCTCCTATTGCAAAGTCCGAAGCGTCGCAGAGTAAAATGAGTGGGGCATTGGCCACAGGATGCGCTAACAATACTGCTTCTCGTATCAAGGATTTGCACTTGTCGAACGCTTCCTCAGCTTCACTTGTCCATAGTATTAGTCGTTTGTCACGTTTTCGGTTACCTTTGATTAGCCTTAACAACGGTACTTGAATGTCTGCCGCTTTCGGAAGGCAGTTCCGATAGAAGTTTATGGCGCCAATGAATCTACGTAGTTCTTCGATGGTTCTTTGGCTTTTCGTAATTGTCAATAGCGTCGATGCGGGCTTGCGGCGGACGAATGCCTTGACTGTTGACGAGGTGACCAAGATATGTGACCTCTTGTTGTCCGAAAATGCATTTCGCTACGTTAATAGATAGTCCGAATCGTTGCAGTCTTTCGAAGACGATTTCAAGATGTTTTCGATGCTCCTCTTCCGATTTCGATGCGATTATAATATCGTCGATATAACAGTGGCAGAAATCAAGGCAACGCAGAACGTCAAACATCATCACTTTGAACTGAAATAAACCGAAAGGCGTGATGATGGCCGTTTTGTGCTGGTCTCGAAGTGCAATTCGTATCTGGTGATATGCACGGACTAAATCCAGTGTACTGAAGATTGTGCAACCAGCGATTTTATGCGTGAAATTAGAAAGCAGCGGTATCGGGTATTGTTCCGGGACTGTTTTGGAATTGAGTCCTCTATAGTCACCGCAGGTGCGCCAACCTGAGGGTTTTTTTTCGGCACGAGGTGTATGGGCGATACCCAGTCGCTGCTTGAGGGCTCACAGATGCCTTGCTCGATGAGGAAATCGATTTCCTGTTTCGCTGCAATGTATTTCGTGTTCGATGGGTGCTTCGACGGGCGGTTTCGTTTTCGTGAAATTAGTGATTTCGCCAAATTTTTTAAGTAAGAAGGCGTATTTGCAAGCATTGTCTATGGTGTCTAACGCTACTCCGTTGTATTTCGCTACTTCTGCTCCGATTTCCATCTGAGTTTTAGCGTCCACAAGTCGACGGCCGCGTAAATCAACAAGGAGGTCGTGATGGCGCAAAAAATCAGCACCAATTATTGGCTGCTGTACGTTAGCCAGCGTGAATTGCCAACGGTACGGACGCCGTAGTCCAAGGTTTAGGTCGAGCAAACGGGTTCCATAGGTATCGATCGTTGAACCATTTGCGGCGTACAAACGGAATCCGCTTTTCGTATTGGGCTTAATGGCTGAGATGGGGACTACGGAGACATCGGCTCCCGTATCGATAAGAAACACTAGCCCAGATTTTCGGTCACGGATTTTGAGTCGGCTGTTGGTCGAGTTGCTGCAATCGTTTGCCGAAAACGATGCATCCGAAACTAGTTTTTTTGTATATGCATGGATCTCGACATTTACGCGCTTTAGCACCAAAGCGTGCATGATAAAAGCATAGACCCGGGGTTGTATCGCTACCTTTATCTCGTGATGGGGATCTACTCCGACTGCGCACCTTTAGTTGCTGGATTTCGCGCGAAAGCCTTTCAATCGTGTCTCTCATCTCTCGAATCTCGGGAGACACGTTCGTTGCATTAATGGTGGCGTTCGCATCGGAAATTTCGTTATGGGCTACGACTGGAGCTAAAGCTTGGAAGGATGAGACTTCGAGTATTTTGTCCGCCCGCGCTGCAAGTTTGGATAAATCGTCGCTGTCCGATATTGCAAGAATATAGGTACTTTGCACTGATTCGGGAAGTTGCTCTAAAAACAAAACTCTTATGACTTTGTCGGGGATTTGGCCGGTACACAACTGCTTCATTTTCCAGAGCTTCGCTGAGGATTTCTCATCGCTTAAGTTAAGACCGCGTAAGAGCTTTCTGATCTTCGACTCCTCCGATTCCGAAAAAATCTTTATAATTCGATTACGTAAAGTTGCGTACCTATCAGTTGCGGGAGGTGATACAATGAGATCAGACACGAATGCGCAGACATCCTGGCTCAGATGGACAATGATATGCCGGAACTTCGTAGCGTCGCTGGAAATGCGTGCTAGCTCGAATGCTATCTCGGCCTGTGCGAACCACAGGGCAGGGTTTTCTCTCCAAAACGGTGGAAGTTGCACCTTCCGTACCGTGCATCGATGGCGTCGCTAAAGACTTCGTTGTCTTTGGTTTTTGGGCTAGCGCCGGGGTTTTCACCACCGTCGGTCATCACGATGATTGTAACGTCGCTATATTTCAACGGCAGGCTCGCGATTTAACTCCGGCGTCGTCGGGTGTCACCAATTTGTAGCGTGTTCGATAATGAAAACTCGGAATTAACACGAATTATAAATACTTTATTGGTCGAGAAAAATATAAACGTCGTACTTCCTCGAATTTCACAATCAACCTCTGGTGTTTCGTTCCGTCTCCTTCTAAAAACCTTCTAGCGATCTCCACGACATTCATTCCATATGTGGGGAAAAATGTCATTAACCAGCTGTCATGTCGCCACAGTCGCTACCAAAGAACTAGAAGATAATATGGAACGGGGGTTTTCACACAGAGCCCATACGTGTGTGAAACATAAGTGTAATCCCGTCACTTTCCCCCTCTTTGAGTTTTTAGAACGATTGTGTCAGTTTGGACACAAACGTCATGCGACGATTGTGTCACTTCGGACAGAAACGTCATTAAAAACCCATCTGATCGAAAGTTTTTTCTCGTATCGTCAGTTTCGCGACTAAATACTAGTGCTCTCGCCTTGTGTTTTGCCGGTTTTCCATTAATTAGTGGACTGCGAACGTATTCTAAAGTTATTGTGCCGACAATTACCGCGTGTCATTGCCGTGAACTTACTAAAAACTAAAAATGAAGTGTGTTGTGCCGGGTTGCGAAAACACCTCGTATTTACACCCAAATGGTGTATCGTTCCACATGTGAGTATACATGTAAATGATTTGTGGTGAAGTTTCCATAAAATCATCTGAAAATTTGCGCGGTGTTCATTCAAAATTGTGCACTTTTTAAAGATTTTAGTGAAATGTTAACAATTGAGAAACTCCAACTTGACTTCTGCGCACAAATTTGTTTTCTCTTTTATTATGTAGCTATAATGGCCATTGGCGTAGTTTAGAATATGATTTCTTGGGGGCTGTTAAATTTTATATTGAAATTAAATTTTTTATGTAAATTATATATTTACAGTTTTCCGCAGGAGAGTGCCACAAAGTTGTTGTGGCTAAGAACTTTGAATTGCAGCAATTTGGAAATATCCAAAACAAGCCGGATTTGTTCGGACCATTTTTGCTGGACAGATATAGTAACAACTGGGAAGAGATCATTTCTTCGAAAGTTTGCTGTCCCGGAACAAGTCATTGCAAATGCTGATGTTCTCAAAATGACGGTATGCAATATTTCATTTGAAAGTATTAATTTAATAATCTGACTTGCTTTCAGTTCATGAAGAAGAAGGGTGACATGGAGTTCAACCCACCTGCATCGACTTCGGATGGAAAATATGTTGGATCATCTGCTAGCATGGTAACATAAAAATACAAAAATGCATGATTGTTTGACTATTAATTAATTCACTCTATTTAGATTGATCCGAATGCCGACATGCCGCCATCAAATGCTATATTCTCGATATACTCAGCGAGAGTTTCTTCCCCAACAATACCGGTAAGCAGAACTATAAACTCAATTTTGATATTAGGAACGTTTTTTCAACAGTCCAAATCAAGAGCAGAACATCAATCGCACGCATTACACTAACCACCTGCTCTGTATAGAACGATTTTGTTAGTGTAATGCGTGCAATTTTGGTTCTGCTCTGATCTGAACTGTTGAAAAAAAGCGCGCCTTCTGTTTTCACTTTCTTCCAATATTTCCGTTTAAGAGATTATCGAAAATATTTCAATAAATACTTCATGAAAATTGGGTTGAGTTAAAAATCGAATTTTTGTTTCAGTTGATTGGAAATGATGCATCGACTTCGGCTGTTGAATGTTCCAACCACCCTACGCCTAATCTTTATCCGCAACTGGTAAAACTTTAAGTAAATGTTCTTTTAGTCGTTTATTTATTGTATATTTAGGTTTCTACGAATAGTCAGTATTCAGCATCGATGGATTGCGATATGATCGATTCATCTGAAGATGTAAGTATGCACGTGATAATACACCTATTCATACGGAAATAATTCCCCAATATTTTGATATGATAATTCATATAATTCATAAACACACTATAATTTGCATATTTCCAGTCCCCAGTCTTCTCGGTCTCTGAGTCACGTTGCCCAGTTCTGCAATCCGAGTCGTTTAACGCTGTCTTCGACGGAGTTGGCCCAGCGCTTCTTCAGTCTATCGCTTGTTTTTCTACCTTAAGGCTGATGATGATGTATTGGATCGTGTTGGCGTGTTTTCTATCAAAATGATTTTTTTTTTACTATGTTCATCCTTTCGCTACATGTGTCCAGCCTATGGCTCGTTGTCGTGCCTTTTCCGTCACTGTACCCTATCCTATTCCTTGAATGATTCGTTTTGGCAAGTGTCTACCATCTTCTCCAAGTTTGAGCAGTTCCACAGCTCCTAGCTCCTTCTCTGTCAATGTTCTGTATCCTACTCCTCCAATGATTCGCCTTTACAAAGTGTCTATCATCTTCTCCAAATTTCCAATAAAATGTATTCTGAATGAGTTATTAAGAGTTATTAAAAACGAAATATTTATAGGGAACACAAGCAATCTGTCTCAATATATTTCATAAGAAAAAGGTTTTTTTTTTTTTTTTTTAAATGCAACAGACAATGAACAGTTAGAAGCCATTTCCATAATGTATCTACAATGGCGATGGTGGCAGACAGAAAATAGCTGTGAAAGCTATTTGCTGTCTACCATTATCGTCACCAGCCTCTATCTGGCCAGATTCACTGTGACAAAGGCTTCTTACTGACAGTGATAGCAGGCATGAAATGCATAACTTTAACTGATCAAATCATATACACAGAGCGATCCATCGGCCGATATTGTGTTATATATTCCCATATAAATTTGATGTACCGATGATTTGCGATGAATCGCTCGGTGAATGCGGTTTTTAGAAGTGTATACAGCACTTATTAATTTAAAACTGGTTGGTTCGATGATAATTTAAATTTCAGGTTGTTAAAGAAAAGTTGATCAGCGTTCCATTGAGATTCATTCCAACAACTTTAGCAGGAGAATATTTGAATTTAAATATTCCGGAAAACAACCTAACCATAACCGTAAGATGTTTTACATTTATTTATTTTGTAGGATAAACAAATCGGTCGATATGTCCGTCCTTCCGTTTAGAGGATATTTATTGAACCCGTAAAGCTACAGTGCGAAGCTCTGCATATTCCGACTTGTTATTACTACCACAGTAGAATGCATTGCATTCTACATACTGCTCTCCTGCAAATATATGGTACAGCCTAATGATTTGAACTGAATTCAAACTTAAGCCCGAACCAGATTGGAAAAAGCAGTAGCAGCACCAACAACAACAGGCAAATCCGCTGTCGCTGCCGCTGTGTTGAATCTAGGTCGCTTAAGGGAAATGAACTCTTCCTAACTTGACATTTCGCTGCTGTTGCATTCTGCGTTCAATCTGATTCGGGCATTACAATTAAACGCATCTATATTTGGAGTGTTTATAATTTGATGTATGTTATGGTTATACTAGTCTACTTTTGAAGTAATCCATCTGGAATACCTTAAATTTTTCAGAATTACTTTGCTCGTATAAGGCTGAGCGCACGTTGGCTCACGTTCGCGTGTCGTGTTCACATGTTTTATATCTAAAGGTTTGAGTCTATGGTTTCCATCCAAAGACGCGAATCTGTCAATATGACAAATGCTCGGCTGTAGTCGTATCAACAAATTGGGTTTAAACGACTGGAGAGTAGTAGGATGTACATAAGCACATATTTCATACCAAATTATCTGCGTTAACACATAAAAATGAACCCAATTTGATGATACGACAACAGCTGAGCATTTGTCAAATTGATAGATTCACGCCTCTTGTTGGAAACCATAGACTCAAACCATTTGGCATAAAACACGTGAACACGACACGCGAACGTGAGCCAATATGCGCTCAGCCTTAAACGTGCCATACACACAGCGATCGATCGGCCGATCCGTCGCCCAAAATCGATCGGCCTGTGTATGCGCTTATCGTTGACGATTTTTTTTGTCAGTTCCTTATAATTTTGATCAGCTGATATTTTGTGGCGATCCATCGGCCGATCGATCGGTTTATGTGGGGTATTAGAGTAGCCTACATAATGTCCACACTTAAGACCCCCGACATAAATCTCATCTCTTCACCGTCTTCCGCATTAACTCTGCAGGATTATGTTGGGTCACTGAAGTTCCTATAATTTGAGCTAAATAATTGTCAATAAAAAATAAAGGTATTCTAGATGGTCACTTCAGAAGTTTACTACTGTGTTTGTATACTAATATCGACATTATTTGAATTAGGACACGACTACTTCTCAATGTGCAGAATGCCTCGAAAAAGAACTCCTTTTAAGAAAAATGCAGGCAAAAATAAATGCATTGGAGAGAAAATTGGCTGCGAAAAATAGGAATAATCGCATTCTTAAACAGAAAGATACCCGGAGGACAAAAACAGCTTTGAGCTGGTTACTTCGTTGAAAAAACAAAATTTGATTTGTGAAGATATACGAAACACACTTAATAACATAAGCGGAGCAAATCAAAAAATTGCTGAGAAACAGCTGTTCCAATTCGCAAAATCATCCAGTGGAAGAGCTTACGACAAAGAAATAAAAGCGTTCGCCCTAAATTTACACTTTTTGTCACCGAAGGCCTATGAATATGTCCGTCAAACATTTATCAAATGCTTGCCCCACAACCGGACATTACGAACATGGTATGAAGGCGTGAATTGCGTTCCAGGTTTTACCAAAGAATCGTTCGACGCCATAAAGAAAGTCGTTGCGTCCGCTGGAACTGAGCGCATAGTGGTAAATCTTGTGTTTGATGAGATGCATATTAGGCAACATATACAATGGGTCGGCAATAAGGCACTAGGGTATGTCGATTTCGGTGATGGCTGTTTAAATGAGGCAATAGCTACTCAAATGTTGGTGTTTATGGTGGTGTTTGTCAACCGATCCTGGAAGATACCTGTGGGATACTTTCCATTTGCGTCAATGACTGCCGAACAAAAGGTCAACTTGGTATCAATTTGCATTGATTATTTAAAAGAGACTCGCGTTTTTGTCTCTGGAGTAACGTTCGATGGATTATCGTCAAATTTGCAAATGTCTAAATTATTGGGTACAAATATTCGCGACGTTGACTCCCAGGAAGTAAATTTAGACTATGTGTTGCATCCAGACAGCTGCCATATGTTCAAACTTTGTCGAAACGCTCTTGGAGACCTTAAAGTCCTTATAGACAAGGACATTAACCTTGTGAAGTGGTCTTATATTGTTGAGCTCCAGAAGCTCCAAGAAAATGAAGGTCTGCACTTAGGCAATAAGCTACGAAAAACGCATGTAAACTTCTCGAAACAAAAAATTACAAAAATTCGCAGAGTCAGATTTTCAATTATATCTGTTAATTTTTTCTGAAATTTTTTCGAAAACTGATATATTATTTAATATTATTCAGAGCAAAGTGGTAAACATTTCATATGCAAGCCAAAAAATTATTGAATTTGAAAATTGGCTTGAAATGACTTTTCTAAAAAGTTTGATAATTTCTATTCGACAGTTACAGCAGAATATCAGCCACCACGTACGAAATGTAGAAATGCGATAGATCCTTTACAAAATTTACGGCGGATATTTCGGGAGATTATAGATGTTATTCTCGGGCAAATTCGAGATCGATTCCATTCGTTTAAAGATCTTTCATTTTTAGAGTTGCTTGAACCGAATTATTTTTCTAAATTCAAGTCAAATTTTCCCGATAAAAATTTTGACTCACTTATTGAATATCACGGTCAATTTTTCGACAGAATAAAGTTGAAAAATGAGCTAAAAGTTATTTATTCTTCAGATGAGTTTAAAAACGCGAATCCTAGTAAAATTCTCGATTATTTTCAAAAACGGCCTTATGTCGCAAACGGTTTTAAGCAAGTTCATATTTTAGCAAAATTATTAACGTCAATTCCAGTCACAGTGGCAACTGCGGAAAGGTCATTTTCAACACTAAAGCGCGTTCACACATTTTTGAGAAATCGCCAATCCCAAGAACGACTTTCGGATCTTGCTTTAATTGCGGTTGAAAAGGATCTTCTTATACAAATGCGAAGAGAAAACGATTTTTTTGATAATGTGATTAAAGAGTTTTTACTTAAAGAACGGCGCATAGATTTGGAATACAAATAAATGGCAATGGCGAAAGAATATTTATTTATTTCAAATACCCCTGAATTTTTCTTAGTCTTAATTAACATAATATTTATTTATCATTTTTTTTATTAGTAATATTTTATTTATTTATTTTTTTTTGTATTCCGAATATATGTGCCAATATTTTATTTATATCTTTCCTGATTTCTTCTTTAAGGCTTAAAGCCGCTTGGTATAAATGTTTTTGTGACTGTCCATATTCTATTATACAGTCCATTTTTGTTTATGCTAAATTGGCTTTAGGGCGCCCAACTGCTTGACTATGAAAAATTTCCACTGCACGTCACTGGCCAAGACCATCTTGAGTTGTTCTTTGGTGCCATAAGGACGGGGTTAGGATACAACACCAATCCTACTGTACAACAATTTACTTCGAGGTACAAGAAGCTCCTGTTTAGAACACAGTTGAGAGATGGTGGAATGGGTAATTGTATACCGCTGGAGCAGGTATCCATTTTAAACGCTAATCCACAAAACGCCGTTGATGAAATCAATGATAACACTGACCGAGCTTCTTGGATTCAGGAACAAAGTCCCATAAATTTTTCGACGTTAGATGACCAGATTGTCAAGGAACACGACTACGCAAGAGATCCGGCACGGTTGTCTAAATTTGTTGAACATGTTGCCGAGTACATAGCAGGTTTTGTGACATTCAAATTGTTCCATAGTCTTCAATGTAACAACTGCATTGAAGCTATCCAGGGAGAAACTTTTCGTCCATCACTCCTTACTTACAAATCGAGAAAATATTTGAAAGTACCTTTGGAAAGCGTCATTTTTATCTGTGAAAATGTTGAGGCAGAAGTTAGGCGATCCCAGCGATACAGCTACGAGCGTCTATTGAGCGGGAATCGTTTCCGATCAATAATAGCCGAAGTGCGAAGAAAATGTGTTGGCAAGAATCTGTTCAACGATCAGACACATCACATGACAACCACGATGCATTATAGCCCTTTGATTAAAGCTATAAGTGAAAAATACCTGCAAACCCGGTACCACTTTGAAGCAAGTAAATTGTCAGAAAAAGTATCCATCCGGCAGCATTTGCAGAAAATTGTTCACTTTCATGGCATGTAAATGCAAGAAATAACGATTAAATCATGTACATAGCTCTCAAATCATGGTAAGCAATATTTCACGGAAAATTATATCAATAGATACTCATTATGCGGTTATTTCATATATTTACTATAAAGCGTTCTGCAATTGAAAAATCTGATGTCCGACTCCTGATAACTTGAAGGAATCTTTTGAGAAACCAGCGAAATCAAACGTTATTAAATTGCCTTAACATTGCCTTTTTACAAAAGATTGTATAAGATTGTATCCTGGAATCAAAACTTTCAAATCATCACAAAGACCAAATATCGGTAAGCACTAATTCGCTCACAATTGCATAAATATAATCGTCATAAATATTTTCAGAACATTGTTTTAATCGCTGTTTTAGTACCCAATTGCACACTATCGGTAAAAGTACAATAAAACAATTATTAATTTTTATTTTAAGTGATTGCTTCATAATTGTATATTCTAGATTTCTGTTACCATTTGAAAGTGTGTTGTGCTCTCGCATCAAGCTTTAGCGTAACCAAAAACAAAATAAAAAGGTTCTGATGCCCGGGTCGCGTAAACGCGACTAGTGTTTATTTGAAAGTGAGTTCCACATACCCACATTTTGGAAGATAATATGATATGTTATCTAATATTTTTTTTATGTTTTAGACGTAAGAATGACAGGGCTTACGTACGACGTGGCCTTTTATTTCTAACTGGCCGTACATTGCGTCGTAGGCAGAGCAGCTCGCGCATCTTACACATGGCATTGTTGTTGTAAAATATGATTTTGGAAATTGTTACAACAACAATGTCATGTGCGCGCTGCGCGGGCTGCCCAGCCTACGACGCAATGTGCGCCCTAATTGCTGCCTTAGAATTCTTAGTTTTTATTTTTTTTTTTAATTGTAATAGTTTTATAGACTCTGTTATCTAGTTTTAGCTTATTCTATAGGTATTATAAACAGATAAATTTATATATATGCATTTGTATTCAGCAGATTTTGGAAAAAAGATCAGGTTTTTTAACGAGGCAAGACCTTATTCTTGCACTCTTTTTTACACCTGCCAATAAATGAAACTTAATAATTGTGTGTGAAAAGGTGTTTTTTTTAATTTGATTTCCTTATTTTGGAAACTGAGAGAAGAGGGGAAGATTTATTTACTTTTAAAGGCGCGAAAGCAAAATATTGATTTTATTGAATGCCATTATACTAAATGTTATCTAATATTACGTTTACACTACACCCAGATTACTTCATCTGCGGTTTACTGGTTGTGGTGAGTTTAAAATTGTATGTATTTAACAGTTGCAGATTAAATCAGCCGGCGCAGATGAAGTAATCTCGGTATAGTGTAGACGTAATATTAGAATTTAATTTCTCTCATTAGTCACGTTAACGACGTGAGAATGAATCCCCCTAGTAAAAATATACCTTTGTCACAGGAATGATTTATGGTTGTTATCATCATCATCATTGTAGCGCGACAGCCCGACGTCGGGCCTTGGCTGCCTGCATTTTGGATAAATATATTTTTGCCGGAATATTTTGTGACACTTGGTTTCATTCTGCACACCAACTTAGTATGCTACAGCTTAGCTCGGTAACGCACCGGGCATTTTTTTGCTACTCGAAACACGGTCTTCTACGTTTCAAGCTCCGCAACTGGACCAAATATTTTTTTGTTCTAAAATTCTCTCCCGAGCTAAGCTACAGACGCATACCAAGTTGGAGTGCAGAATGAAACCAAGTGTCACAAAAAATTCCAATTAACACTGAAATAATTCGCATTTGCACATTGCAAGAACATTGAATACATAAAAGTAAAAATTCTGCCGATAATTTAATTCAAATTTACGCGCCAAATCAATGCCCGCAATACAGAAAAGTTGCCTACGCCTTTTAGATTTTTGTTGGTGTGTAGCATCTTTCATAGTATGTGTGAAAATCACTGAAAATGTATTCAAAAATTTTGACGAACAGCCGCCCTTTGGTCGCTACAGATTCTCTTGTTTTCGATTCTGGCAATACTAAATATCTGTCAAATCGCACGCATACAGGGAAATCTAACCAAAACCATGCACGCACACATACGTAACCTATCCACCGTGTTACTTATGCAATCGCAACTAAAACTGATTGGGCCCAATTTGACTTTTGAGCAGCTGTTCGGAATTGCTTTTGTCCTTATCGCTCTAAAGGGCCATTTCCTCCTAATTGTAGCTGTCGTTTTCAGCTCAACGGGGTAAGTTTGTGGGCGTTGGAGTAAGTGCGTCCCTGTCTACAAAATTTTTTGTACTGAGTTCCACCTCTTATCTAGTTCCTCTATGGTTATTTCACCGCTATCTTTACTAATAGGCCGGAGTGTCAAAGCAAAGACGTCATGACAAGCAGTGAACCATATGTAAACAAATTGGAGAACGCGTGAGGTCGACCTCTTGAAATTCCGCGATTTTAGTGCGTAAAGGTGATTTTAGTGTCGCGATTTTAAGTGCAATTGAAAGTAGTACTTGCCAGTGACATGTGAAAGTGAAAACAACGCAATGTGCCGTGACCTACCGACCAAAATGAACTACTCGGAAGTCCGCGAGGCATGAGTGTGGTTATAAAAGTGTGAAACGTGAAATTTGGAATTTTTCGTTAATTTTCCGGCTAATAGCCCACATATACGATGCAATCCGTCGTCAGATCGATCTGACGATATTGCGAACGTCAGATCGATCGCAAAGTGTATGTGACTATCGTTGACGATTTTTTTGACAGATCAGATCGATCTGACGATGGATCGCACCGTCTATGGCGGGTCTAATGTGAATGGTGCAGTACTACCCTGGGAGGAATCCTCCGGCCGGTGAGTTCAGCGAAAACTCCCGAAAGTGCCCCAAAAAGTGCATGCAAAGTGGTTGTCAAATGACAACACTACAGGTGATTTCCGGCTTTTTCATCGGAATTCATAGGGTAAGTATACGTTTTTTTGTTTTGCTAATATTTTAGTGGGGGCAAAGACCTTTTCCATAGTCCTCCGTGTGGGCGCCCCCTGGTAACGGCAGTGTATCAAATCGCTGACGGCCAATGTCTAGCGATAAGACAGTTTGGAAAAGGCAGATAGCTGTAGCCTGAATGGCTGACGAACACCTAAGCGTCTCAGGTTTAGTAGGATGGAATGACTTGCGTAGTTGGACCTGCAACATAGTTGTGTGAGCTCCAGCACGTTTACTAAACCATCTGAAGCAGCTATCTTCCGAGGCCATCCCCTGAATGGAGTGAAGCGACATGCTGACAACTCGTCCTTGCAAAAACCACTCCATGTCAAGAAACCTGGAACAAAAGCCTCGGATTGAACGGAACAACAACGACGACCACGCAAACGACTAAAGGATTATTCTTTCGGATCCTGGAATGTACGCTCCCTGAACAAACCGGGGGCCGAGAAGGCCCTCCTTCAACAGGTCGAAAAGTACAAACTGAGCATTACTGCAGTCCAGGAAACAAATTGGCTTGGCAGCGAGATTAATGACAAAGAATCGCACACAATTTTTAGGCCGGCCGCATCTTGGACGTAGGCAGGGCAGCGCAGCGCGCACATGGCATTGTTGTTGTAACAATTGTCAAAATATGATTTTACAACAACAATGCCATGTGTGCGCCTACGTCCAAGATGCGGCCGGCCTTACAAGTGGCAAACCATCGGGCCGCAAGGAGTTTGGAGTAGCATTTATATGAACAATCACCTCAAACCGCATATTACTGACTTCAAACCCATAAATGAACGGCTGTGTGCGATTCGCATCAAGACTCGATTCTTCAATCTCTGGCTCATCAATGTGAACGCCCCCACTGAAGTTAAAGAAGACGCAGTGAAAGACGAGTTCTACGCCCGCCTTGAAACTCTCTTCGACTCACTTCCAACAAACGACGTCAAATTGTTGCTGGGAGACTTTAACGCGAAAGTCGGAAATGAAAGTTGGCACCGGGGGCCACAGTCTCCATGAAGAATGTGACGACAACGGCAGCGACTTATCGACTTCGCCTGCAGCAGGAATCTAGTCGACGCATTCACAAGCAGACCTGGAAGACTCCAGACGCACATACCGTTAACCAAATTGACCACGTCTTCATTTGCAGGAGATGGGCGTCTAGAGTGATAGATATCCGCTCCTATCGAGGAGCAAACTGCGACTCAGATCATCACTTGGTGAAGACGACCTACAGATGTAGAATTTCCTCAGTGCACCAATCGAGAATCAGCCCCCCCCCCCCCCCCCCCCGAAATCTTTGCGGTTGATAATCTTCTGAGTGATGCTACAGCGGTGGCGTATACCACCGCCCTTGAGGAAAGACTATCACCTATGCTACACAACATCAGCAACACAGGCGTCCATGGTTTCTGGGAAGAACTCAAGGGTACCATCAAGGATGTCGCAGAGAAAGTTGTGGGATATAAAGCCCGGCGAGCGCGAAATGACTGGTTCGACGAAGAATGCAAAAATTCACTTGACGCGAAAAACGAGGCCTACAGACAATGGATTGAATGAGGAACCAGAGCCAGAAGAGAAAAATATGACGAGCTACGGCGAATATCGAATAGAATAATTAGACGTAAGAAACGTAAATACTTTGACGAGCAGTTGCTGAACATAAACGAAAACTTAGCTAATAGGAACACCAGACAAGCGTACAAGCTAGTAAATACAATTAAGAACGGCTACCAACCCAGGACTAGCCTTTGTAAGGACAAGGATGGAAACATCATCAGCGACACCGATGGTATTAACAAACGATGGGCCTCTTATTTTGAAGAGCTTAAACCGACCATCTAATATCCCCACACAAGAAGCTCTCGACGATATTGTTGATCTAGGCCCACCCATTCTGTAGGTAAATGATTTAGACGGGTTGGCTATGTTGATAACAACTGGGCTTTATTCAATAAAATTCTCTTAATTTTTATTCTTAAAATTATATGTCAGCAAATATGAAGTATTTCCAATTAGCAAAAGTGGCGCGATCCAATATACGTAAAGAAAAGTCAGACTAAGCAAAATGTGCAATACAATTATTGATATGTTAAAGAAATGAAATTTGGACTTAATATCTTATAGGGCAAAGTAGTGCAAAAACAGATTTTATGATATTATTATGACTTATAATTACAAGTGCTGCGCACACATTCAACCCCCGACAGTAGAGGAAGTTAATCTCGCGTTGCGGTCACTAAAACGAAATAAAGCACCGGGCGCTGACGAGATTCCAGCTGAACTGCTAAAATTCGGTGGAATGGGTCTAGCTAATGCCATACACCAATTACTCCTGCGAGTATGGGAGGACGAGGTGATCTCAGACGATTGGCGCAGAAGCATCATCTGTCCAATTCACAAAAAGGGAGATAAACTGCGGTGTGAGAATTACAGGGGCATTTCACTAGTTTGTACGTCCTATAAAATTTTGACGAAAATCCTGGAAAATTGAATAAAACTGTACGCAGAACGAATCATTGGCGAATATCAAAGCGGTTTCAGACCTGGTCGCTCCACAACCGATCAGCTCTTCTCAGTCAAACTGATACTCCAGAGGTGCTGGGAATACAACGTAAACGTATACCAAATCTTTGTCGACTTCAAGCAGGCATACGACAGTATCGATCGTGGAGTACTGTACAACATCATGCTGAAATTTGGTATACCGGTCAAATTAGTGCGACTGACTAAGATGACGATGACCAACTCCGTCTCACAAGTCAGGATACATAATAAATTTACTGATCTATTTGAAACACGCACTGGTTTGAAACAGGGCGATGGACTGGCACCGACGCTCTTCAACCTAGCACTGGAATACGTTATTCGGGCCATGAATATGGACAACAGCAAGACGCTACTCATCAAGTCGACACAATTAGCAGCGTACGCCGACGACATCAACATTATTTCCCGAAGATTGGCTGACGTAGAAGAACTTCTGCATAAGCTCGATACCACTGCAAAGGAAGTTGGATTATGTATTAACGAGGGTAAAACTAAAATAATGATGGAATCGGCGACAAGGACACCTGCACAAACGAGCATCAATGTGGGGGACCTCAACATCGAGTTCGTGAACAACTTCATTTACCTGGGTTGCAACTTGTCAAGGGACGCCAACGAAACTGACGAAATCAAGCGACGGATACAGTTAGCTAATGGCTGCATTCACGTGAACAATTTTCGCTACGGAACGCTACATCCCCTCCACTACACATTTGAGGAGACGCCTGTCAACATTTCTTTCGTGATTGAACCGCTACAATGGTGATTATGTTAACATGTTAAAATTCTCTCCACAACTTTCGTTCACCAATCTTCCATTGCAAAACATTTCTTTGGCACATCACGAAACAAGAAAATATCAAATCAAAGGACAAGAAGACAGTGAATTTACATAGACGGGGATTCTATTTGCGCTTTTGATGTACACAAACGTCACAACGCACATACCAGCTGCGAATTGTCAAATGTAGCGGCTACATGTCCAGAGAGCGTAAAAAATTTCTGCTACCAAGGGGAAGTAACCGCTCCGGAGCGGATGGAAGGAGCGATTGCAATCACGAGCGGGAGGGGTAGTAGCGCTACGAAGCGCTCCGGATGAAACGAGTGTCGCGAATGCACTCTATAAAAAAAATTTCTCGTTTCTCCCCACTCCATAATGAAATCGATGCATGTGCACAGAAACACGAAGCTCCGCGTGTACAAAACCATTATACGACAAGTGCTATGCTATGGCTGCGAAGGATGGACCCTAACTCAAGCCTCCGAAAACATGCTAGACACTTTTGAACGTAAGATTCTACGGCGAATTTTCGGGGCTGTTTGCGATCGAGATGGATGGCGCATCCGGTACATCCATGAGTTGTATGAAATGTACGATGAGCTGCAAGTCTGGAAAATCGTCAAACTACAACAACTTCAATGAGCAGGACATGTACAAAGAATGGACGATGATCGCATGCCTAAGGCGGCTATTACACTATAAAAGTTCTTTTACAAATATATTTGACGAACGATATTTCAAAAGAACTTTTATGAATGATATTAGCCGCTAAAGGGGGAAGGTGTGCAAGCATATTAGAAAAGTAGTTGAAACAAGCAACGTCCATGTCGCAAATCTTTTCTTAGGCGGCTATTACGCTATAAAATATCTTTCATAAAAGATATTTGTAAAAGAACTTTTATAGTGTAATAGCCGCCTAAGAGAGTAATGATTGCAGAACGAGTCGACGGAGCGAGACTGCGAGGACGACCGAGATCTCGTTGGGAGAGCTCAGTAGGTGTGAATTCCGCGCAGCTTTTGGGCTCCCAAAATTGGAGGACGGGGTCACGTGACCGAGATAATTGAAGGACAATGATACAGGCGGCCAAGGCCCGACGTCGGGCTGTAGCGCCACGATGATGATGAATATTTTAGCGGATTGACGCGCCCGAAAATGCGGATTTTGACCACGATGTTGACGACCTGGACGAGTATCGAGTTTCAACGCCAGGCATTTAGTCTTGTCAGCTGCAGTGAAACTTTCGTCTGGCTCGTCAACAACCTGTTCAATACCCACAGTTTGGGGCGCATCAATCCTCTTAAATATTAGCACAACAAAAGAACGAATACTTACCCTATGAATTCCGATGGAAAGGCCGGAAATCAAGTGTAATGTTGTCATTTGACAATCAATTTGCATTCATTCATTTTGGGGCACTTCCGGGAGTTTCCGCTAAACTCACTGGCTCGAGGACTCGTCCCAGAGTAGATTGTCAAGAAGTCAGGGGGAAAATATATGCAAAAATGAAAGACTACGACTGATGAGTATGCGCGTTTATTAAACTGTCTGCCTCTAAGTTACACGATCGACTAATCGAAAAGAATGGCTGATGGCCGTTTTTATATGTATGTGGTTGTGTATGTGAGGACTCGTTTCTACTTATGCGGTGTTGCCAGACTGATGATGACAACTCGGCCCTTCCTGCTGACAACTCGTCCCGAGTTTATCTTCTGTTTGATATTCGTCCTCGTCACTAACGTTCTCATCAAAGTCGTCATCGACCTCCGGGAACAACTGGCACCACGGCTTGAGCTTATCGCTGCTTACCACAGAGCAAAACTTTCGACCTTTTTTCGATACGCACCCGATGTCCTCGAAGATATAACGGTCGAACCGCAAAACCTTCTTTATTACAAAAGGCCCTCGGTACTTGACCTCCAATTTTTTTGACTGTCCCGTGGCTGGAATAACGCTCTCGACAAGCACCATATCCCCAGGTTTATACACCCGCGGTGTTTTATGTTTCTGGTCAAACCTCGTCTTCCATCGCTCTCTCGCCACGGTGATATTTGAGATTGCTTCCTCTCGTCGATCAACCATGGAAACAGTTCGATCCGCAACTTCCTCCTGTACGGCAGCCAGGAGTTGATTTCCGCTAATGTCCCGAAGCGGGAAATCGAACACTAATTGAATCGGTGAAAACTTTGTTGTGGTGTTCACCCTAGTATTAATGGTCCACTGCAACTGTCGTAATTGTTCGTCCCATTTCTTGTTGTCCACTGTAGATGGCTTGAGGAATTCTAAAATTGACTGGTTCACCCTTTCCACTAATCCATTTGCACGCGGAGTTCGAGGTGCCACCTTTATATGAGTGATGTTATTCGTACGACAATACTCCTCGAACAATCCTGAACGCCGTACCTCTATCCGTCACGATTGTTTTCGGCAATCCGAAATATGATGTTAGCTGATTCATCGCCTCGACGACTGGTTTCGCTTTAGTTGACTTCACGGCGACAATTATAACATACCGAGACAGTGCATCCACGATAACCAAGATGTGCTGGTTGCCACGATTGCTTCTGATGAACGGGCCTAGGTGATCCAAATGAATCGTCTCGAAAGGCACTTTAGGAATCTCCATTCCATGCAATTGACATTCTTTCAGCTTCGGCTCTCGGCTATAGCAACATTGTGCGCAGGACTTCACGTAGTTCTTCACGTAGTTCCTCATCCTTGGGAACCAAAAAAGTTGAGAGATTCTTTTAAGGGTTCCGTCCACACCTGGATGACCCATGTCATCGTGGCTTTGTTTGACGACTCTCCAGCGTATTCCCTTTGGAACAACAAGTACCGGTGATCCTTCGACAACTAGCTTAAAAAGGTGTCCCTGCCTCATAACAAACTCCTTCCTGATCTGGGTTTGCTGATCCGAAGCTGCATTCTTCTCCAAAACGTCAACTAACCTCAGCAGGTTATCGTCCGATCATTGCAAACTAGATACCCAATCATCCGTCGACACATTCACGGCTAAAACGCATTCACCCACGTCAGCTGGTGTCACTGCAGGTTCCACTGGTGCGCGGATCATTGCATCCACATGGTTCATATTCTGAGCAGATCGATGTATCAGCTCGAAATCATACTCAAGCAGCTTCAAAAACCATCTCGACACACGAGGTATAAGCGGCTTGAATGATTTGGCGCTCGTAACGGCTTGGCAATCCGTGACTATTTGGAATCTCTTCCCAAGCAAGTACATGCGAAACCGTTGGCATGACTCAACAATCGCCAAAACCTCTAACTCGTAGCTGTGGTAAGTTGATTCGCTGGTACTACATAGTCGGCTATAATAAGCAACCGGTTTGTGATGTCCATTGTTGTCCATTTGAAGCAGCCGTCCATTCAAACTCTGAGTCCTTCTTCAATAGGCGAGTCAATGGGGCAGCTATTGCAGCATAGTTCTCGATGAACTTCCTGAAGAATCCTGTCAGACCCAGGAACGGGCGAACTTCCGCAACATCTCGCGGAACTGGAAACTCTTCGACAGCTGCAGTCTTCGATTTTCCCGGCTTCAGTCCATCTTCGCTAAGCTCATGTCCCAAGAAATTTACGCTATTTTGCAGGAATGAACACTTCGCTAGCCTCAATGTCAGACCTCGTTGTATCGCTTGCAAGAATTCCTCCAAGTTGTCCAAGCCTTCTTCGACCGTTTGTGACGCAATGATGACTTCGTCAACATAACTGACTGCTCGACCATCCATTGATTGAATAATTTTTGCCATCATTCGCTGGAACATGCTCGGCGCATTTCGGAGCCCAAACGGCATTCTATTGAACTCAAAGTGGCCATTGTGGGTGACAAACGCAGTGTACTGTTTTGATTCCTCCTCTATTTCAATCTGGTAGTACCCAGACATCATATCAACGATGGTGAAGAACCGATTTCCAGACAGTGTAGACAACACTCCATCGACCGTGGGCATGTACCACGGCTCCTTCTCAGTTATCGAGTTGAGTTCTCGATAATCGATGCACATCCTATCCTCTCCATTTTGCTTTCGAACCAGCACAATTGGAGAAGCATACAGCGAATTCGACGGACGAATTATATTCAGCTCCAACAACTCAGCGATCATCTGCTCCACAACCTTCTGTTTTGGTATCGGAATCGGATAAGGCCTTTTTGCCACTGGCTTATCTGACGTCAACACAATCCGCATACGCGATGATCCACATTTCCCGATTTCGTGGAGTTTTTCTCCAAAGCAACCCGGATACTTGTCAATTAGAGACAACAATTTGTTGCCGACACTGTCTTTTCCGTAACGATTTTTCCATTTCGTTACATTTCCATTTCGCAATGTCCATTATCGATAATTACCCGACCGTTCTTTAAAATACCATTCCCGATAATAACGTCATAGTCACAATCGTCTACTATGAGGAACGCTGATTGAAATTGTTGGTTGTCAATCACAACATCAATGTGTTTCACCTCGCGACACTTAACCTCGCCACCCGCAAACCCTTTTAGCGAGAGATCACACTCGTGAATTTGTCCTTTACAAAGGTCAGCAACGCACCTCTTAACTAACGATCTGCAACTCCCTGAGTCTATCAACGCACGACACTCCACGCAATCGAGTCGGACCGATTTTACCAGAGGCGCAACACTCTTCGAAATATTTTCTCTAATTGAGTTCACTGCTGTTACACTTTGTGGCTTCCGAGCCGGTTTTGGACAATTTTTCGATATATGTCCACGTTCGCGACAATTGTAACACACTAAGCCGCTTTTATTTTCGGGTTTCACTGTTCTCGAACTGTAATTTTTCTGGCCATCGTTCCGGACTGACGTGACCGGTGATTTACTTGTCGTAAAAGCACTCAGCTCGACGTTGACAAGAGACTGCAACAAATCGGCACATTTCGCAAACCTCATTGCCGAAAGTGTTCGTCGTATAGTTTCATCCGGCATCCCGTTTATGACGTACCGAATGATTGATTCGTCATCTATTTTACATGACCGCGACGACCCAGCGATAACATTCGATAGTAAAATTCGGCGACCGATTCACTTCGTGACTTCTTTTCATTCATCATTTTAATATGAATGTCCGCGATACTAACTCGGCACGGAAAATCAGCAAGGAAAGCGCTGACAAATTCCACCCACGTTCGAAATACGGGCTGAGCATCTGCCCACAACTTTGCTGACCCTTTCAATTTCACATTGACAGCAAACAGTAACACGTAGTCGCTCCATCCATATGCCACACGTAGCTGAACAATTCGCTCCACGAATTGTGTAGATGTATTCTGACCCAAACACGGATCAAACTCCGGCAAAACTGATATAATGTCATGTACATTGTTGGTACCACATACACGATCTTCATCCCGACCAGCTGATGGTTGATGCACAGGAAATGTGTTCATTATAGACGGGCCTGACGACGATGGTATGCTCGTTGACGACATCAACGAAGACGAGACAACTGTCTGCGGCGGGACGTACACCGACGGCTGACAAAGCACTCTCGAGCTCAGTCCAATGTTGGTGTGTATATACGATGGCGACGTATATGTGTTCGGCTGTGCAGCGTACACACTCGGCTGCACACTCGCTGATATTACAGATCGTACTGCAGACGTTAGCGACCCTGACGGCTCTGCTAGACCACCCGGCATCGCAAGATACGGCGACGAAGACCACATGGTTGTTGTTGGTATCGGCTCGGCTGGAACAAACGGCGCCCATGGAACAACACACGTTCCATCATGCACAGCGACGGCTGACGACGGTGGCAACACAGTTTTCTGCAACGGGTTTGCAGGAATAGACGAACACGTTCCGACATGCCCGGCAATAGGCGACTGCAGAAGCTCACTTTTGATCTTGAGGGGGGGCAAAAACTCCTCTTCCATAGTCCTCCGCGTGGGCGCCCCCTGGAACGGCAGTGGTCACAGACCAGTGCCAACCAACGTCAAGCCGCCAGTGATGGCGGTGCGATGATTTGATTGAGGTACCCCTGTGGTGTGGGGTGTGAAAACAAAAAATACCACGGCCTTTCCCTTTGAAGGCCTGTCGTTAAAACCGACAATCAAAGGACAGGATGTGTATGCCAGCAACTTGCACTATCCGAAATCTTTATATGCTAACGAAACGTCAACTATGCCTCGGATAAGGACTGACTCAACGGTTACGACTTTTAGCTATCGTACAATGACAAAGATTGGATTCTGGAATGTGCGTACTCTCCTGGACAATGGATCAGAAGGTCCCCAGAACGCACGATTTCTTCAATTAGAGAGTGAATTTCTGAGGTACAAATTAAATATCTTAGGAGTTAGTGAGATAAGATGGTGGAACAGCGGAGAATTCATCTCTCCAACGGGCAGCACTGTAATGTTGTACTCCGGTAAAGCTACCGGTAGTCGTCGTGAGTCAGGTGTGGGGCTCCTTTTAACCAGAGCCGCGCGAAACTGTCTCTTATCCTGGGAACCGGTCTCTGACAGGGTCTTGACCGCCAGGTTCCGGACCAAAATGAGGAACATCTCAATAATACAATGTTATGCCCCTACTGAACCCGACAATGTCTTGGCAAAAGACTCCTTCTACGAAGAACTAAACGCCGTTCAGAGCAGAACACCTAAAGGTGACATTATAATGGTTATGGGTGATTTGAATGCGAAAGTTGGCGCTGATAACTATGGGCTCAGACATGTGATGGGGAGACACGGTCTTGGTGGTCGTAATGACAACGGTGAAAGATTTGTAGAGTTCTGCAACTTTCACAGTCTCTTCATCGGTGGTACTATGTTTGAGCATAAGGACCACCACAAAATCAGTTCGACCATTTTGCCATTAGTAAAAGATTCAAGAGTTGCCTCCTGGACGTGCGAAACAAGAAGGGTGCCGATATTGGGATGGGAAGAGACCATTATCTTATGATCGCTAATGTTCGATTGCGTATTGCAGCCGTGCGCCGCCCCAGCGACGAAAGATCCAGGCCCCGCAAATTCAACACCGCTCGACTAAAAAATCCAGCTGTCTTACAACAATATAATGACCATCTTGCGCAAAAAGCGGCTGAGATAACTAGTCACCCAGATAGTGACATAAACGAAAACTGGGATGCCATAAAAAATGCGTACATTAATAGCGCAAATACCATCCTTGGCCCAAACCCGGATTGCCGGAATAAGCCCTGGATGTCCGACGCTTCATGGCAGCGGATTGTTGAAAGAAAGGAGCTGAAAGTTCGTTTGGCTGCAGCATCAGACGACAATCGAAGCAGCATCGAACTCCTTTACCGTCAGAAAGCTCGAGAAGTTCAGCGTAGTGTGCGACGCGATAAAAGAGTTTATGCCAATTCTCTTTTAGCGTCAGCAGAAGAAGCCGCTAGAAGTAACAACTTAAACGCCGTATACGGTGTCATCAAGGAGTTTACAGGTGGTCGTAACTCCTGCCAACATCCGGTGAAAGATAGTGATGGAAAGCTACTTATCTTGGAAGAAGATCAAATGAGGCGGTGGAAAGAACACTTCTCCGCGGTCTTGAACCGTGTAACCTCTGGTGAAGTTCCCCCTCATATACATAATTTAGCTAACCATCAAAATGTGCGTATACGGTCCACTGCCCCGACTAAAGAGGAAATAGTCACTGCAATTATTGCACTAAAACGAGGAAAGGCCGCCGGACTTGACGGCATCCCTGCCGAATTTTATCAAGCAGCGCCAAGCGTAACTGCCGATTTGTTGCACCCACTTATTGATAAAGCGTGGAATACAGAGACCTTTCCCACTGAGTGGAAGGAAGGTTTGATCATCAAACTTCCAAAGAAGGGTAGCCTCACAGACTGTAATAATTGGAGAGGCATTTGTGTGCTTCCTGCCGTTGCCAAGATAATAGCTAAAATCGTCCTGGAAAGACTAAAGGCCCACTTAGAAAGCACAATTGATGAAGAGCAGGCTGGTTTTCGATCCGGATTCTCCTGTGTCATTAACACCTTGCAAATCATCATCGAGCAATGCGCTGAGTACGATTCTCCGCTTCACTTGCTTTTCATCGATTTCGAAAAGGCTTTCGATAGTGTGAACCGGGATTCTATATGGGCGGCCTTGCGCAGGAGAAGCTTGTGGCTATTATTAAGGCAACCTATGACGGCGCGAAATGTCGCGTTCTGCATAAAGGTAAGGTGTCGGGGGACTTTGAGATTCGCAGTGGAGTTCGGCAGGGGTGCATCCTCTCACCGATCCTATTCCTCATTGTGATCGGCGATGTGTTGCATGCAGCCCTATCCGGACTCGACAGAGGAATTCAATGGACTTTGACATCTTATCTACAACATCATGACTACGCTGACGACATATGCCTACTCTCCCACAAAATCATGGATCTGTCCGCAATGGCGTTAGATCTCGAGAGGGAGGCAAGCAAGGTTGGGCTAAAGATTAATACCAACAAGACCAAGGTTCTTAGCCCGCCGTTGCGAAAAAGAAATCCGACACCTATTGCCATCAATATTAATGGGCAGCCTGTGGAGAAGGTGGACAACTTCGTCTACCTGGGTAGCATTGTTGCCGAAAATGGTGGTACGGAGCAGGACATCGCTCGTCGTATCAACCAGGCTAAACGCGCATACGGCATGCTGTCCAAAATCTGGCAGGGCAGTTATCTCAGCATTAAGACCAAGCTGGGCCTGTTTCGCTCCCTGGTACTATCAGTGCTTTTGTATGGGAGCAGTACATGGAAACTTTCCGTAGGAGTTACCAGAAAGCTGCAAGTTTTCGTCAACTCATGTCTTCGTCGAATTTTAAGAATTTTCTGGCCCGAAACAATATCAAATGAAGAGCTAAGTCTGCGTACGGGTCAGATGCCAATCGACGAATTGATACGCAGGCGAAAATGGCAGTGGATAGGTCACACATTGCGGAAGAGTGATAACTACATTGCTATGCATGCCATGAAATGGAACCCCATTTGCAACCAAGGCCGACCAAGAGGGGGTCCTCGAATCACATGGCGTCGATCTGTGGCAAAGGAGTGTCAGGTACTGGGTAAGTCTTTTGGGGAGTTGCGCCCCATTGCCCAGAACAGAGTACGATGGCGCGCAGGAGTAGTTGACGCGCTATGCCCCGCTAGGGGTAAGGCAAAGTAGTACTTTTGATCTCACACAGAGATTCCAACTTCTTCGCCATAATTTCCATGGCCTTTCGGAGGCCACCCACATCACTCCGCAGCTCCTCCACATCACTTTCCGTCGACTCCTTGTCGTCCAGCTCTTGAAACTCATCTTGGTCGGCATCGTGCCGCTCGAGCCTCTCCACCAACTCGTCTTTGTTCCCCGACGCGGACAAATTTTTCTTTTTCAATAACTCGCGCAGCTCGGCGACCGTCAACTCGCGGTAACTCATTTTTGCAACCGTTTAAAACGCGAACAAATCGAACTCAATTGACTCGAAATCCCACTTCTGATTTTTGTCAGGAAGTCAGGGGGAAAATATATGCAAAAATGAAAGACTACGACTGATGAGTATGCGCGTTTATTAAACTGTCTGCCTCTAAGTTACACGATCGACTAATCGAAAAGAATGGCTGATGGCCGTTTTTATATGTATGTGGTTGTGTATGTGAGGACTCGTTTCTACTTATGCGGTGTTGCCAGACTGATGATCACAAGATATTCACATAATAGCTCCCATATACGATCCACTCTGTCGTCAGATCGATGACTATATTGTGATCGTCAAATCGATCGCACAGTGTATGTGATTTTTTTGACAGTTCCATATAATTGCGATCGTCAGATATTTTGTGGCGATCCATCGTCAGATCGATTTGACGATAGATCGCATCGTCTATGGTGGATCGTGGTTGTGCTCGTCCATGGGTGGCGATCTCTAGTAAAAATGGCGGTGGTTATATTATGCCTGCTACAGACAATGGCCCAGCCCCGGCCATTCAGGGCCATCGCCACTGTGTGGACGGGCGGATGGCGTTCAGTGGCCAATACCGCGTAACTGTCATTTCTGTCAACAGCGATGGGCCATCGGATGGGCACAAATGGCTTCGAGAGCCATTTTCCTCCACGCGATGGCCCATCGCGTACACAACTTTGGACAGCTGATTTAAGTTGACAGGCCACTACACAATTACCGCAATGCTAACTAGATGCTACTATCATCGACCGTCTATCGTACGCGATCCGTTTGATTATAGCTACTGTGACACACAGAGTGACAGCTTTCACTATACGCAATTTCCTGATGGCCCATCGCAGACGATTGTGTGGACGGACGGTATTTGAAAATATTTGAATTGACATTTGGTGTGCGATGGCGGCCATCAAAGTCACCATCGCAATGGGCCATTATCTGTAGCAGGCATTAGAGCACTAAAAAGGAAGGTACACTCGACGCCATTTTGTTGCCCACCAATGGAGAGTAACAGGCATGTAAAGATGACAGCTCCCAGTTAACAACATTAGTGCTGTCTCTCTCTCTCATATGTCCATTCGATGGGCACAAATCTCCATTCGATATCAACAAAATAGCCGCGAGCATACTCTCCTTTTTAGAGCCTTAGTTATATTAGAGCACTAAATAGGACGGTACACTCGACGCCATTTTGTTGACGACGAATGAAGAGTGACAGGCATGTACACATGACAGTTCCCAGCTGTCAAAATTAGTGCTGTTTGCTGTAGTCAATGCAGGCTGTAATCTCCACATAGAGGAAGTAGATGAGAGGTGGAACTCAGTACAAATAATTTTGTAGACAGGGGCGCACTTACTCCAACGCACATAAACTTACCCCGTTGAGCTGAAAACGACAGCTACAATTAGAAGGAAATGGCCCTTTAGAGCGATAAGGACAAAAGCAATTCCGAACAGCTGCTCAAAAGTCAAATTGGGCCCAATCAGTTTTAGTTGTGATTGCATAAGTAACACGGTGGATAGGTTACGTATGTGTGCGTGCATGGTTTTAGTTAGATTTCCCTGTATGCGTGCGATTTGACAGATATTTAGTATTGCCAGAATCGAAAACAAGAGAATGAACGCACTTTTGGTATTACCCGATCGATCTGCTGTGATAGTCTTATCTCTTTCTGTTAAACGGAAACATATGACGCGGTGGTTTTGCTATCTGCTTTCCAATTCCATTGGGTGCGTTCCTAAAAGTATCGTAAATGCGCTACTTATCCATTGTCCCTTCACCGATACGTGATTTCTCCGGTGAACGACACGATTCCCTTGCCGTCATGAATATATTTCACACAAACATACGCCACTTAATAAGGGATATTTCCACTTTCAAACACAATTTTCAAATAAAATTACGAGCGGGGACAGACTTTCCGGTCACTATACGCACTTTGAGGCCAACAAACAGTTATTTACAAATGGAGTGACAGAACTTGTCAACAGCGAACTGTCAAAGCCCTTAGGAATCATGAAAGGGAAAATTTGATCGGAAAAAATTCGCGATACATTTCCCCTTCTCAAAAATTATAGTATCGGTGTCTGAAAATCGTACCGTTCTCGCAAAGGATCTATGAAACCGTGTCGACGCGCTTCCAACACGGTCCAAAATAGGAACGCAGCCATTGTGTACCGACAGTGGAATTCAATACATATGCAACAAATCCAATAGGAACAACCATCGTCTCAGTTGTACAGAGTTCCGCCTCTTATCTAGTTCCTCTATGATCTCCATTCGATGTCAACAAAATGGCCGCGAGCGTACTCTCCTTTTTAGAGCCTTAAAGCGCGTTGACATGATCAAACTACAGTTTGACAAACCACCTACCTGAACGTGTGAACCCCTTGTCAAACTAGTTTGATGTCTTGTGCTTCTGTCAAACCGTAGTTGGACGGTGCTCAGCTTTTCATCAAATGCTAGTTTGTCAAACCATAGTTTGATCATGTCAACGCGCTTTTAGTTATATCATTGCAAAAATACAGGCCTGCGCTCAGCTGATCGTGTACGTCATCAATTCCTTTGCCAAGGCAGTGACTGCACACGACGATGTCCCCGGCACGACATCTGTTTACAATTGGAATTGCGTCAGACGGCATTGTAGTCCTCTAAAAACACACTTTCTGGACAGCAATTTGGTCGAAGCCGCAGCTCCGGGGATCAGTCGCAGAGTACCGTGGAACAGTTCACACTTGACAAAATACATCTTGCGACCGCACTAAGGCTCTAAAAAGGAGAGTACGCTCGCGCGGCATCGAATGGAGCTTGACTACAGCATACAGCACTAATGTTGACAGCTGGGAACCGTCATGTGTTCATGCCTGCCACTCTCCATTCGTCGTCAACAAAATGGCGTCGAGCGTACCTTCCTATTTAGTGCTCTAACCGCACGACACACTTTCATCGCGCACGTGTTTGTTTTATCGGATCACTAGATTAAATTTTACGAATGTAGGCATTTTACAATTTCAAATTCAAAATTTAAATTAACAACGGAAAGTTAACACAACGGGTGGTAAGCAGAAAAGCGCATTGACACGATCAAACTACGGTTTGACAAACCACCTACTTGAACGTGTCAACCCCTTGTCAAACTGGTTTGATGTCTTGTGCTTCTGTCACACCTAAGAGCGCGTTGACATGATCAAACTACGATTTGATAAACTAGCATTTGATGAAAAGTTGAGCACCGTCCAACTACGGTTTGACAGAAGCACAAGACATCAAACCAGTTTGACAAGGGGTTGACACGTTTGTCACGATCACGGCAACACCGATACAGCCGATCGTGATGATTCCGACAACAACAGCGAACAATAGGTAGTCGACATCGAGACGCGAGAAGAAAATCATCGAGCTTCGCCCAACACGCACATGGATTTTTAGTTAAACCGTATTTGTATACTTATGTATCTTTATTTCTTTATTTTGATTATTAATTGAATATACGGTTAGAAAAGCATTCGGATGTTTTTGATTTCGGTTATCATTTGACAGTTCAGAAGTGGGATTGATATCCAACGGGACGGTAATAAATCTGAAAGTGCGCATTAATTGAATGCAGGTGCATTTGGACTCCGTGTCATCCGTGCTTGTGTGTGTGGGCGTCCGCGTTCTACGCTTCAGACTCGGTTGCCGCTGTGTACGAGAGGCAGCTTGATGACTCGTTTGGCCTTGATGGGTGCCGACGAATATTTTGAGATACGGGAACGACGCTCTGTTCCGTACGAGTGAGTTCAACAATTTTCCGTCGCTGAACACTGAACAAGGTCGCGGTGTACGGGGTGTGCAGTGCGTCTTGTTACGGACAAGATTTGTCGTGATTAGCTGCGGACGAATATTTCGAAAAAAAAAGTGAACGACACTCAGTTTGTACGAGTGAGTTCAGCAATTTTTCTTTGTCAAATATCGGGAAAAAGATTGGATTGTGTTCTCGTGAAGATGCCGTCTCGCTTAATAAACTCGCTATCTAACAGTGTGCTAAAAGAAGAGTTGCGCTCGCGTGGTTTATCGACGTCCGGAAATAAAACAGAGTTGGTGTTGAGATTAACCGAATTTTTCGGCGTGGATTCAATCGAAAAGGATTCAGACACGGGCGAAGTGACTCGTCTTCGTGACGATTTAGAAAAGCTGACAGCGCTGGTGAGCCAATTGAGTGAGACTTTTAAAAACAGTGTAACGCTCGGAGATAAAGCTAATCAAGACGCTAACAAACCACGGGACGAAGTGAGTGTCGACGGTTTGGCTAATCGTAGCCATCATAGCGCACATAATGTCCGGAACATAATTGAGATCCTTCCGGAATTCGACCCGTCATCAAGAACGTCATTATCCGCGTATCATTTCGTGTCGCGTATAGACAGTTTAAACAACGTATACAACTGGGACGAAAGGCTTTTGCTATTTGCAGTTCAAGCCAAATTCAAAGGACATGCAAAGTTATGGTGCGATTCCAGCCCGATTGTTTTTCATGAGTGGCGCGAATTCGCTGCTGAGTTACAGAAAAACTTTCCGTCGTATGTAAACGAGTCGGAAATTCATGTCAGTTTGATGCGAAGCATTCGGAAACCCGGTGAGTCGGTAATAGACTACTTTTATAAAATGTGCGCAGAAGGTAAAAGGGGTGGACTTAGCGATGCCACCATTATTCACTACATACGACGCGGACTTAATCATCCAACGCTGCAGAATACAATAGCCTGCAATGATTTCAATTGCACAAATGATTTTCTCCAGTGTATTACGTGTTTTTTGGCAAATAATTCCCGATCAACCGAATCGACTATACAGCCACGGGCTAACAAGCCACCATTTGCCCCAAACACGCAACAACAACAATCGAAGACACCAACAACATAAGGGAAGCCGCCAGACGTTGGAGCAGAGTCAAATTCCTCAACAAAACGTCGCACCTGCTATAATTGCGGGAAGCCGGGGCATGTGTCCATCAATTGCTACTTGCCACAGCGTACGGGAAGATGCGTTACCTGTAAACGAACTGGCCACTCTGCTAATGAATGCCCGAGTCGCGATGTAAACGAGCAGTCACGGGGAGATATTAATCAAGTCTCTTCAACGATTTCATCGAGAATCGAAAAGACGATCATTTTAGACGGGGATCCTATCGATGCGTTTGTCGACCCTGGTAGTAATTTAAGCCTCATTAAGGAGTCCAAGGCGTACAATCTGATTGAGTGTTCTCCTATTATCCTAAAGGGTTTCGCGGGCGGAAGTACTCATTCTGCTTTAAAAATGAAAGCCAGCATACAATTGGATGAACAGGTGGTTAACTGCGATTTGTTTGTCGTGAAGGATGATCTCATCCCTAACTCGATTTTGCTGGGGACTGATACCCTCTGCAAGGACTCACAACGGGTTATCATAGAGTCCGGCGTATGACATCGATTAGAGAATATTTTCTCCCAGTATCAGGGCTGTTTTGCAGAGAATTATGCACAAATGGGACGAAGTATTACAAAATGCATGATCATCAGTTTGACGACCAGTAAACCCATTCAGAGTCGACCGTACCGCATTCCTCTCGCTAAACGGGAAATAGTTGACAACATGGTAGCCGAAATGTTAAACAATAATATCATCCGTCGTAGCGATTCGTTATATTCTTCTCCAATCGTCCTTGTGAAGAAAAGTAATGGCGAAGATAGATTTTGTATTGACTTTCGAGCCATTAATGCCGTGACAGAAAAGAAACCATTTGTAATGCCTACCGTAGAGGAGATTCTATCGCAGCTTTCTGGTAATCGATACTTCACCAGTCTCGACATGTTTTCTGGGTACTACCAGATACCGTTGGAAGAGGACTCTCGTAAATTTACCGCCTTCGTGACGCATAGCGGACAGTTCGAATACAACGTCATGCCATTTGGACTAGTGAATGCACCGATGGTGTTTCAGGATTTGATAACATATCTGATTCGACGCATGAAATCCAAGAAAATAATAGGATATATGGACGAGGTTATTATCCCTAGCACGACTATCTCGGAAGGAATTAATATATTGGAAGAGTTTCTTTCCATTTTAAAGAATGAAAATCTAACTCTCCAACCCACCAAGTGTAGGTTTTTTGCCGAAGAGCTAACTTTTCTTGGCCATCGAATAGATGCCGACGGAATTAGACCCGGAGCCGAGAAAACTAGTGCGATAACGAACTTCCCAACTCCACTCTCAACAACGGACGTGAGAAGATTTATTGGATTGACAGGTTTCTTCCGTAAATTTATCCGGAATTATTCTGAAATAGCGAAACCGTTAACGAATTTGTTGAAGAAAGATACTCAACAGAACTTTACTTGGAACGACGATTGCACTAAGGCTTTCGACAAATTAAAGTCACTATTGAGTAGTGGACCAGTCTTAGCCCTTTATAATCCAAACGCTGTTCATGAAGTCCACACAGATGCTAGCTCCGTTGGCCTAGCTGGAATTCTAATGCAATCCACCGAAGAAGGAAATTTTAAGCCGGTCTTTTACTTCAGTAGAAATTGCACTGATGCAGAACAACGATATCATAGCCATGAACTTGAAGTTCTGGCTATTGTTGAATCCCTGGAGAGATTTCGATTTTATCTACTGGGAAAATCTTTCCGGGTAATCGCCGACTGTAACGCTATAAAGACAACGAAGGTATCAACCCCGCTAAATGCTCGAATAGCCCCATGGTGGCTCAAATTACAAGACTATGACTTCGAAGTAACGCATAGATCAGGACAACGGATGCTTCATGCTGATGCCCTCAGTAGGTATCCAGATGCTCCTTCCTACGAAATGGATACTGTGGCTGATAACGTGTTGATTATCGACTGCGACGAGAAAGATTGGTTAGCGGCTATGCAGCTTCAGGATCCTAAGTTAAAACGTATAATGGATATAGTGTCAGGACGAATAAATTCAGAGCAGACGAAGCAGTTAAAAACCGATTATTGCTTAAAAACTGGACGACTTATGCGCATCGTGGACAACCAACTCAAATTTGTAGTTCCATCCTCCATCCGTTGGCGAATAGTCCGAAGTTGCCATGATGAAGTTGGACACCCGGTGTTGGATAAGACCATATGACGACTTCAGGAAACCTTTTGGTTTCAACGCATGCGGTGTTATACAAAATCGTATTTATCAGCGTGTGTCGAATGCTGCTTTAATAAATCTCCAGCCGGGAAAAAGGAGGGACGCATGTTTGTCGAGCAAATAGATCCGATTCCGTTCAGAGTTATTCATCTAGATCACCTTGGTCCTTTTGTTCGAAGTTGTCGAGGAAATATACATATTATAGTATTAACTGACCCTTTCAGTAAATATACAATTGTTCGAGCGGTAAGATCCACTCAAATGAAGCATGTTATAACCATGCTGGATGAAGTCACAAGTCTATTTGGACTACCGATTCGAATCGTTAGTGATCGAGGCACGGCATTCACCTCACGGGAATTCCAGACGTACTGCCAGCAATACGATATACAACACGTTAAAATCCCTGTTCGAACTCCAAGAGCTAACGGCCAGGTCGAACGTATCAACAAAACTATACTTTCGAATTTGCGATGTACAACCACCGAGAGAAAGAATTGGGACAGTTTACTGCCTTCATTACAATGGTCGTTGAATTCGCAAGTAAATTCTACAACTGGATTCTCGCCAAATCAATTAGTATTCGATTTTCGCCTACGAGACGTGACGGCCAATAGAATTATTCAGGCTTTGAATAACGACTTGGAAAATAACTTAACGATGACCGAAATAAGATCGATTGCAGCCGATCGCATTATGAAGGAAAAGGAGCGATGGAAACTTCGATTCGATTCAAAGCACAAACAGCCGTACGTATATTCCGAAGGAGACCTGGTAGTGATTGACAACGTTCCAGCACCTACTGGCGAGTCTCTTAAGCTAGAGCCTAAGTATCGAGGGCCTTTTATCGTTACAAAGGTACTGAGGAGCGACCGGTACGTGGTAGAGGATATTGACCAAGGAAACACCCGACGTCGTCGATATAGCTCTGTGTACACAACCGATCGAATGAAACCATGGTGTCGTATGGCGCCGGACATTGACTGTTACGAGGATGACGATAACGAGGAAACCGAGCCGTTTTCCAATCAGGAAGGGCCGAGCTGTCACGATCACGGCAACACCGATACAGCCGATCGTGATGATTCCGACAACAACAGCGAACAATAGGTAGTCGACATCGAGACGCGAGAAGAAAATCATCGAGCTTCGCCCAACACGCACATGGATTTTTAGTTAAACCGTATTTGTATACTTATGTATCTTTATTTCTTTATTTTGATTATTAATTGAAAAGCATTCGGATGTTTTTGATTTCGGTTATCATTTGACACGTTCAAGTAGGTGGTTTGTCAAACCGTAGTTTGATCGTGTCAACGCGCTTTTAGTTGGACGGTGCTCAACTTTTCATCAAATGCTAGTTTGTCAAATCGTAGTTTGATCATGTCAACGCGCTCTAATAATGAGGATATACTCAAGAGTGGAGACTATTGAGTGCATTCCTGAGTCTGCTATGTTCGGTGAGTCGAGTGAAAAATTCGTGTGCATAAAATTACTCTCCGCTCCAGAGTGAAAATGAAACCGGAATATAGAGGGCTACGCCCGCAATCCGAGGGTTTTGTAGCAAGCGCTTATTTTGGTATATAAATATCGCCTCCTGGTATATAAATATCGCCGACACTTTACGAACTAATATTTTCCCCTCCCCCACTGTTCCCCTTTCTACAAATTTAAAGAAAATGCAAAAAATGGAATGTACTCAACATTACTTTCTCACGACACCTCACTTGCCTATGCCAGTGTAAAAACATTTTTTACCTTAATTTCGCCTCTATGTGGACCCCCCAGCGCCCTCAACCAATCTTTACCCTTTCAAAAATGATTAATTAAATAACTGCAATTCGCACTACGAAAAACAACATGAAAGTAGTACTCACACCTATGAAGCCGGTAGGTGTATTTTTTGTGTGGATAGTATCAAAATGCCTAATTTTACCAATGTACTATTATTAAATATTACTATTACATTCATCACGGCTCACAAATATTCTTGAAAAATATGTTCTCAGATAATGATGGCAAATGAACTTTGCCCTTATGGCAGCATAAATGTTTTGCACCACAAAATGAGCAACGGAAATTCAGAGGACCGCAACTAAAAGGTTCGAAATCCCGTGAAACTATATTTAAGACACATTTATATGTACCCTAAATGATTGATTGCGTCGTGGTTTCTAATTACCCTCATGTAATTTCGTCTACCACGCCGCTCAATCCTACCAGTAATTACAGAATGCCGTTGGGAGGGCATTTTTCAAACTACTACTACTTCCTTGCTATTTACCTATTTACTTAAAAACACTTATTCGCCCGAAAGCACTGCACAAAAAATAATTATTTACCACGAAAGTAACTGAAGTATGTATTGACCTTCACGTATCTTGGTCACCACGATACTTATATATGTATTACTTGAGAACACCCACAATAGATCTGCGTATCACACTTATCACACTTATTGGCCCGAATTACTTGAGAACACCCACAATAGATCTGCGTATCACACTTATTGGCCATTAACATTTCTTTTCCACTTGTTAAGTGGACTATACCTTCATTTTTTCAACTCGACGCTTATCATTTTTTCAATTCGACGCTCATAAGTATGCAGCATAAAAATTAAGTACACTTGGATACTTGATTCATATTTTCAATTCGATGGTTTATTTATTTCGTGAGTATCTTTTCTAGACGGCTCCACTCACAATCCAATGAACGCTGTTCCACCCACAATCTTATGAAAGATCCTTAGCGGATACATCTACCCAAGTTTGGTCATTATATACATGAATCGAATCCCCTAGCGAATACATCTGCGCAAGCTTGGTACAGCTTGGATTCTAAGCTCGCAATGTTTTACCGAATCCCCGCAAAGCCACGAGCCGCTTCTGGCCAAGCTTGGATTCTAAGCTCGCAATGTTTTTCGCGGATTATAGCTAAAGTATTTCGCCAATTTTAATAAAATATAAAATTTACACACCTTCGAAAGAATACCTTTCTAATGGTGTATAAATGATTAAAATCGGTTCAGTAGTTTGGGAGGAGTTCCCGTCACAAAATTCCCATACAAAAATTGTTAGCCTATTAATATATAGATGTGATTGTAATGAAACTTAGAGATATTATTGCCTATGATGTTGGTTATCATTGGCCATCAATATTTTTGACCTCGGGTATGCGTAAGGGGTGCAGGAGTGTGCTAACTGCAACTATAGAAATGTACTATTATTAACCTTTTTTGATGAGATTTCAAAATTCTATTAAACTAGGTTTTCTACGCTAGTAAAATGACGCTTTTCTGTAAATTTTCATATTTCTAAGTATAACGGTCTCGAAATGCAAGGGGGGGGGACAAACTCGGATCACATATTTTCCCCTCTACCTCTTTTCCCCTCTTTTAAAATTTTATGAAAATACCAAAAGTGGAATGTACTCGGTGTTACCATTCTCATGATACCTCACTTGCCTATACCAGATGAAAAAAAATTTTACCATCATTTCCCCTCTATGGGGACCTCCCCTCCCCAACGAATCGCTTTCTCCGGCGAATTGTAATAATTCTACATATTCTTAGGCGGCTATTACACTATAAAAGTTCTTTTACAAATATCTTTGACTCACGATATTTTAAAAGAACTTTTATGAATGATATTAGCCGCCTAAGGGAGAAGGAGTGCAAGCATGTAAGAAAAGCACTTGAAACAAGCAACGTTCACGTCGCAAATCTTTTCTTAGGCGGCTATTACACTAGAAAAGTTCATCGAAAATATCTTTTACAAACGATATTTGTAAAAGAACTTTTATAGTGTAATAGCCGCCTTACAAAATTTCATATATGTAGCTTCAGCCGTTCGTGAGATATTTCATGGACAGACGGACAGACAGACAGACAGACGGACAGACAGACATTTGACATTTGCATAAGGGTTTTGTTTTTACTACAAAACCCTAAAAACATCGAATTGATAATTCACTCAGGGTCATACTGACATTGTCGTTTTGACATTTCGCATATGTTCTTGTTAGATTCTTCTTTTTGTCACGTATTAAAAGATTCTTTCGGTTCTTTCGTATCTATTAACGCAGCTAATGCATGGAAAATTAGTTTAAATAGGAGCCCATCTGAACGCTGAAGTGCCCGATGCACATGAAGTGATTTTCACATGTTCTTGCAAGCGCTAGTGGTGACGGAGAGTGTGCCTTGCATGTATCTTGGTTATTCCTGGCGGGCATCCGGAGGCTCCTTATTCAAAAACATCCTCCAGGGAATGCGACAATGCGAGCGTGTTGTGAATTGGTCGGTGAAGTTGGCGCCGGACATTTCGTGAATTGATCACATCGTTTGAATGCGGCATTTTTATGATGCGTACGATCTTATGAACGTCGGTTGTCTTCATTTGTGTCGTAAATCCTGGCGTGGTGGGATGCCATACCGGATCGGCGATAGTAAGCACAGATTTACACCACTTTTAGGTAATTTCATGGTTGAATTCTGCAATTGAATTGCACTAAACCGTAGTATAGTATAGTATATTGAGAATGGGCGTGATCAGGCGAAGATGTACTAATTTCAAATATTACTTTTCAAACATCCCAGAAAATCGGTCGACTGAGACCCGAAACACCTCACGCGCTATCCAAAATGATTCCTCTAGCATATTTGGTGGCGGTGCTTGTTTGGCTGTCCACGACCAGTGGTCAACGAATGGCACCAGGAATACTTCCGCAACAATACGTAAGAAATCCTGTGCAGTGCATTTCTACTGTTTTTTCATAATTGTTGTCGTATTCGAAGATGTTTTAGATTAATTTCTATTCTCTCCATTTGCAGAAATATCAGCAAATGCCCGTACAGCACATTCCCAAAGACCAGTTCGTGCAACATGTGCATTTTCAGCAAGCCGCTGGCGTGGCGTTTCGCAACCACTACCACAACAGTAACGTAATCAGCAACAAGTTTACTAGGAACAACATGTATAACAAGTGCCTCACCGGTAGGTTTACCAATAAATATGAAACTGTGTGCCCGCCTAGTTACCTATATATCCGTGCACCATTCCACTCTGCCAACCACAGTTTGCCAGAGGAGATCAAGAAGTCCGTATCGCTTTTGGATCGACATGCCGCCGAAAACAAGTGGAAAGTCCGGAAGAAGATCTTTAAGAGAGATAAGAAAAAAAGAAGAAGAGGAAGGAGAGTTACGAAATCTGCATCTACAAAGTATTGAAGCAAGTCCATCCAGATACTGATATTTCATCAAAAGCCATGGGTATCATGAACAGTTTTGTTAATGATATCCACAAGGGAGGATTCGGCGATTATTGAAAAAAAAAACAGTAACGCGACTGTCCGGCAATATACCGCATAGAAAATACAGAAGCATACCTTTGGCCGGGTAGGTAGTGGAGAATTTTTTTAATTATTGTACCTAACCTAATTCTATTTTAGGTTCCGGGTATAGGTGGTAGGGCATAAGAATATGCACCACCACCACCTGAAATGTTAGGGCAACAATTCAATCAGGAACACAACCAGTTCAATCAACAATATAGAATATAACCAAAATCAACAATCAGAATCAGCAACCTTACGATCCAAGGTCACAATATAATAATCAGGGCAGTTGTGGCAATGGAAATCTGGTTCAGGGTGGTTGGTCGCAAAGAGGTATTTTTTGACTTTTTAGTGATTCTATCTCAGAGACGGAATCGCATACAACCATGTATCCTGAACTTAGACATATATTGGCTCTTTGGATACAATTTTTTTTCTTTATACGAAGGCTCAAGCGGACAAGGTGACAACTATGGTGGTGGGACCAGTCCAATAATAATCAAGGTGGAGGTGGCAGAGGAAATTATGGTGGCAAGGCGAAGCTGGCGATCGCAGAGGCAAAGCACGAACGAATTATAATCGTGATGGCAGCAATCCCAGTGAGTATTGGCTGTAATATTACGAAATCTTATGCCGGCACCACATTATGCGGGATTCGCCGAATCGAGCAAAAGTTCGCCAATTGGCGAGCATTTTGTACCTAACCACACTACTTGCGAACTACTTGCGATTTGGCGAATCCCGAGCAAATGCTCGTAATGACAAGCACCTTGCGGCACTCCCCTTCAGCTATTCATCGAGTGGACAAATTTTCATGACCGAGAATTCGAAAATGAGGATTATAGAGTCAATGTAGAAATGGCGGGAATCACCGTCCGACTTTTTCAATGTACGTTGCATTGGAAAAGGTGCTTTTTTGTTGCAAGTTTCTCGCCGAATACCGGGTAGTGTGGTTTGATTACACAGTAGTTGTAAACCTTGAAACGGATGCACGTATTTTCCAGTTTTCGTTTAGCACTGTGACAAATAAGAATTTAATAAATCTGTAATGGATAGTGATTCGGAAGTCGTTATAAATTCCGCTACTTTTGTAGTAATGTCTGCGTTTCCATGCATCATAAACCTCGTTCCGGTTCTTATGGCTCGACATAGAAGCTTTCCACAGGATTGGCTCATTTTCGTACCATTCAAGAAATTCTAGAGTATCTTTCTCACTCCACTCCATTTCTCAAGAAGAAAATTGACGCCAACACAATTGCGAAACACTTTAAACACAAAATACTAGCGTTCCAAGGAACACAAATTATAAACCACTGATACAAAACTCGCAATGAATGCCCAGCAAATACTCGTGGTATCCACACGCTGCGGATATACTTATTTTCTATGAAAGGTACAGTTGATATTTTTTCTCACTGGAAATTGTTGCCTTCACATCTTCAACATCGATTGTTTCGTATTTAAGTAAAGCTTCGGCAAGTGCTTTGTATTCCTTTGAATATGCCTTTAGAATGGCTTTCATTCGTTCGTAGCTATCATTCAGAATCTTTCTGATTTCAGTATCAACAGTTTCGACTGTGTTTGGTCACTGCGCACTAGATCCTTGGCTCCTTCAATTGTGCGTACGCCTACTTTTTTACGACATACCCCAGTCTTTGACCATATGCGATGCAATCGATGTTGCCTGTTTAAGATCACTGCTGGCGCCTGTTGTGAGAGCAAGAGATTACCATTAGAATTCTAGTTTAAACTAATCTGTTTTGTCATGTATGCAAAATAAACCGGATGTTATTTTGTCGGCACCAAAAATCAACTCTTCCGCCGCTCGACCTCCATCATGATATGTAATTTCGTCCCGTAGTATCTTTTTTTCGGGAATATACGCTGTACGGCCTAGTGAAGGGCCGTACGGAATAATTGTCACCTTATGCATCGGATGTGCTTCTTTTGTAAGTATACAACGGTAGCATGTCCACCCTCATGATAGGCGGTAACTTGGTTTGCTTCCTCATCGGGGAGCCGTAACTACCTTTCTGGTCCTATTAGTACTTTATCACCGGCAGCTTCTAGCTCTTTCGTTGTGACCATCTCCGCGCCGTCAATTCCGACCCTGCCCAATGAGAAATATATTTTTGTAGCAAACAGGATATTTTAAGTGAATGAGCGTTACCTTAACACAGCAGCATATTTTCCAGCTCCCCACCAGTAAAACCAGCAGTTGCTAATTAATTTCCGAGAAGGAAACAAAACATTTTAATGCAAACCACCACGACCACGTATCTAATTGTTATGACAATGTGACAACTTTCATGAGGTGCGCCAACTGTCATGAAGAATATGTATATCAAAAATGTTGAACGACTGCCGCTTGAGTGTGCATATTTGTTATCTATATCTCCCAAAAACAACCCTGTTGTAAAAAAAATCCCCGCCAAGAAAAACTCCTCAGCCGTAAAAAGGATTGATATGAACACAATACCGCCAAAGTACTCGTAGCTTCGCGCCTCGCTCTAGGGTATGCATATTGAACGCTGATTGCATTAGTTAATTTCTTTCAAAGCTGATTGGCGGGGAGCTTCGTAGCCTAAAGACTCACCGCCGAACGGATTTAATGACAAAATGACAGTGATAATGACAACGATGTCGCTCTGACAAAATTATGGAAGCTACGAGTACTTTGGCGGTATTGTGTTCATATCAATCCTTTTTACGGCTGAGGAGTTTTTCTTGGCGGGGATTTTTTTTACAACAGGGTTGTTTTTGGGAGATATCACATCTTTTTGCATAGTAGTAGTAGTAATCCAGATGGCGCAACGGTAAGCACGTTCGCCTTCTATACATTGGGCTCCGGTTTGATTCCAACTGAATGCGGTAGTCTTCGATAAAAAAGGGGATTTACGTGCCGGACTATGAGTCCACTCAGGTTACCCATTTGGGGTAAATAGTTTTCTTGCCTAGATTATCATTTTTCTAGTTCAAAGGACTCAAAGTGCCTTTAACAGCAGTTTACTGCATTCGCCTCATCACCCCCGATAATATAATACCCATCTTGCCTAGATATCGCTTCCTAGCCAAGAACATCATTTTTCCTGCCCATAGGACTCAAAATACCTTTAACAGTCTACTGCATTCGCCTCATCACCTCCAGTCATGTGATACCGATCTTGCCTAGACATCGCTTCTCATCTTCCACACATTGGAAAAAATCATACTTACATCATAATTCATATCTTATATGCCATAAATGAAACTACCTAAATCATATACCACACAGCATGTTTTTTCTTTCCGGACATCCTCAGAACCGGTACACATGGACGTCCAAATGACGCCGGACGCCGCGTCACTTAAGCTGTGTTTTGCTAGACAGCGGCTGGGCGATTTGCGTCTGCGGCTCGAGAGCAATTGATTCATGATTCAATGTCGGGGTTTTGTATGAAAATAGTACTAGTATGTTGGGCAGGTTGTCTATGCAATCAAGGATTTTTATATGTACGTGAGGAGAATGGATGGAAAGAGACGAATGTACTGTAGATGTAGAGTCCTTCGGTGGCAGCAAGGACATTCGAGAAAGGATATTTTTGGCAGTGAAACGATATATGGGGAATATGGGTGTCATATGAACCGGGATGAAGAGGCGAGTGTCCAGGAGTAGTGTAGATGGAATTCCGGATCCTTCGGTGGCGACAAGGATATTCGAAACAGGATATTTTTGGCAGTGAAGCGAAATACGGTCAATATGGGTGTCATATGAATCGGGGTGGACACCCGAATATCCAGGAGTAGTGCGGATGGTATTTCGAGTCCTTCGGTGACGAAAAGGACATTAAAGAAAGTTAATTGAAATATGCGCAATATGGGTGTCATATGAAGAGGCGAATGCCTAGGAGTACTATGGATGACATTCTGGATCCTTCGGTGGCGACAAGGAAATTTGGAAAGGGATACTTTTGGCAGTGAAGCGAAATACGGTCAATATGGGTGTCATATGAATCGGGGTGGACACCCGAATATCCAGGAGTAGTGCGGATGGCATTTCGAGTCCTTTGGAGCGAAAAGGACATTCACGAAAGTGGAATGAAAAATGGACAATATGGGTGTCATATGAACCGGGGTGAAGAGGCGAATGTCCGGGAACACTATAAATGTCACTTAGAGTCCTTCGGTGGCGACAAGGACATTCGAAAAAGGATATTTTAGCTGGTAAGGCGAAATATGGGCAATGTGGGTGTCGTATGAATCGGGGTGAAAAGACGAATGTCCAGGAGTAGTGTAGATGGCATTTCAACTCCTTCGGTGGCGAAAAGGACATTCACGAAAGTCAAGTGAAAAATATGGCAATATGTCATATGAACCGGGGTGAAGAGGCGTAGATGTAGATAGCATTTCGAGTCCTTCGTCTACTGTCGCAGCATTTACTCGAAAATGGTGGTGCGGACCAGAACAACGCTCGTTCTATCAACCAGGCTAAATGCGCATACGGCATGCTCTCCAAAATCTAGGAAAGGACTTATCTCAGCACCAAGACCAAGCTGGGCCTGTTTCGCTCCCTGGCAATTTCTGCGCTTGTGTATGGTAGCGGTACATGGAAAGTTCCAGTAAGAGTTACCAGAAAGCTGCAAGTATTCGTCAACTCATGTCTTCGTCGAATTATAAGAATTTTCTGGCCTAAGACAATATCAAATGAAGAGCTAAGTTGGCGTACGGGGCAGATGCCAATCGACGAATTGATATGCAGGCGAAAATAGCAGTGGGTAGATCACACATTGCGGAAGAGTGATAAATGCACTGCTTTGCATGTCATGAAATAGAACCCCGTTTCCAACCAAGGCCGACCAAGAGGGGGTCCTAGAATCACATGGCAACGATCTGTGGCAAAGGAGTGTAGCGCGCTGGGTATGTCTGTTGTAAGCTTCACCCTATTCCCCAGAACAGAGTACGATGGCGCGCAGGAGTGCAGCTTTCTGGTAACTCCTACGGAAATTTTCCATGTACTGCACCCATACAAAACTACAGACAGTACCCGAGAGCGAAAAAATATCAGCTTGATGTTGATGCTGATACAACTACTCTGCCAGATCTTCGACAGCATTCCATTCAGCCTGGTTGATAGAACGAGCGTTGTTCTGGTCCGCACCACCATTTTTGAGTAAATGCTACGACAGTAGACGAAGGACTCGAAATGCTATCTACATCTACGCCTCTTCATCCCGGTTCATACGACACCCATATTGCCCATTTTTCACTTGACTTTCGTGAATGTCCTTTGCGCCACCGAAGGAGTTAAAATGACATCTACACTACTCCTGGACATTCGTCTTTTCACCCCGATTCATACGACACCCATATTTTGCCTTAACAGCAAAAATATCCTTTTTCGAATGTCCTTGTCGCCACCGAAGGACTCTAAGTGACATTTATAGTGTTCCCGGACATTCGCCTCCTCACCCCGGTTCATATGACACCCATATTGCCCATTTTTCACTCGACTTTCGTGAATGTCCTTTTCGCTCCAAAGGACTTGAAATGCCATCTGCACTACTTCTGAATATTCGGGTGTTCACCCCGATTCATATGGCACCCATATTGACCTTATTTCGCTTCACTGCCAAAAGTATCCTTTTTTGAATGTCCTTGTCGCCACCGAAGGATCCGGAATGCCATCCATAGTACTCCTAGGCATTCGCCTCTTCACCCCGGTTCATATGACACCCATATTGCGCATATTTCAATTGACTTTCTTGAATGTCCTTTTCGCCACCGAAGGACTCGAAATGCCATCCGCACTACTCCTGGATATTCGGGTGTCCACGCCGATTCATATGACACCCATATTGACCGTATTTCGCTTCACTGCCAAAAGTATCCTTTTCGAATATCCTTGTCGCCACCGAAGGATCCAGAATGCCATCCATAGTACTTCTAGGCATTCGCCCCTTCACCCCGGTTCATATGACACCCACATTGCCCATATTTCAATTGGCTTTCTTGAATTTCCTTTTCGCCACCGAAGGACTCGAAATGCCATCCGCACTACTCCTGGATATTAAGGTGTCCACCCGGATTCATATGATATCCATATTGATCGTATTTCGCTTCACTGCCAAAAGTATCCTTTTTCGAATATCCTTGTCGCCACCGAAGGATCCGGAATTCCATCTACACTACTCCTGGACACTCGCCTCTTCATCCCGGTTCATATGACACCCATATTCCCCATATATCGTTTCACTGCCAAAAATATCCTTTCTCGAATGTCCTTGCTGCCACCGAAGGACTCTACATCTACAGTACATTCGTCTCTTTCCATCCATTCTCCTCACGTACATATAAAAATCCTTGATTGCATAGACAACCTGCCCAACATACTAGTACTATTTTCATACAAAACCCCGACATTGAATCATGAATCAATTGCTCTCGAGCCGCAGACGCAAATCGCCCAGCCGCTGTCTAGCAAAACACAGCTTTAAGCTCCTCCCTCTTTGATACCTATCTGCATTTCAATGATGCGATAGGATGCAGCGTCACTCTGTATTACTCGTATATAAACCGGGCCACATAATAGCGAACCTGAATTTACAATTTATGTTATTTTTAGTTTTAAATAAACTGGTTTTCGGCCATAACTTCTAAAATATAAGGAATTTCGCATTTTTGACACCATTTTCACCCCCCTTAGAAACCCGCATCCGGGCTGAGGAGCATCCATCCTCACTATTTTGTTTTTTATTTTTCAAAATTAATTTTTAGGGTTTTGTATAAAAACAAAACCCTTATGAAATCGGTCATGCGTCCGTCTGTCCGTCTGTCTGTCCGTCTGTCCATGAAATATCTCACGAACCGCTGAAGCTACATGCATGAAATTTGGTGGGAATATGTAGAAATACTATAATTCTCTGGAGAAAGCGATGCGTCGTAATAGGTTAACTTTAAGGGGGGGTCGCCATAGAGGGGAAATGAAGGTCGAAATTTTTTTTTCGTTTGGTATAGGCAAGTGGGGTATCGTAAGAAAGGTACCGTTGAGTACATTCCATTTCTGGAATTTTTTTCAAATTCGAAGGAAGGGGAAAAGAGGGAGAGGGGAAAATATGTGGTCCGAGTTTGTCCCCCCCCCTTGCATTTCGAGACCGTTATAGCTAGACATATGAAAATTTACAGAAAAGCGGCATTTCACTAGCATAGAAAACCGAAAATAATAGAATTTTTAAATCTCATCCAAAAAGGTTAATAATAGTACATTTCTATAGTTGCAGTTAGCACACCCCTGCACCCCTCAAGCACACCTGAGGCCAAAAATATTGATAGCTAATGATAACTAACATCATAGGCAATAATACCTCTAAGTTTCATTACAATGACATGATATTTAATAATAGTACATTGACTTAAAGTTATGCATTTTGACACTATCCATACAAAAAATACACCTACCGGCCTCACGCATAGATATGCGTGTACTACTTGCATGTTGTTTTTCGTAGTGCGAATTGCAGTTATTTAATGAACCAACTTTGGAAGGATGAAGATTGGTGATTGGTGATCCTAACAATAACTATTCACACAGTTAATTTTTTTAGGGTTTTGTGTCTTAAATCTTACAAAATCGGTCAAATACTTGTCTGTCCGTCTGTTCATAGAATATCTTACGAACGGCTGAAGCTGCACATATAATTCGGCGAGAATGTGTAGAAATGCTATAATTTGCTGGAGAAAGCGTTGTGTTGTAATCAGCCAACTTTAAGAGCGGGGGGGGGGGGGGGTCCACATAGAGGCGAAATTAAGGTCAATTTTTTTTATCCACTGGTATAGCCAAGTGGGGTGTCGTGAGAAAGGTAATGTTGAGTACATTCCATTTTTGGCATTTTCTTGAGATTTGTAGAAAGGGGAACAGTGGAGGAGGGAAAAATATTAGACCGTAATTTGTCCCCGCCGCCCTGAAGCCGTTACACAAGTTTGCAATTTGCAATGTCGTCGTAACATGAATGGTTAAGCATCTCGAAGAGTAGGACAGTTTATCTCGTATACATACATATCTATCTACAGCTCCTCGTATTAAAACTATTACTTTGAGAGGTGACAGATGCAGTCTTTTTGTGAATTGGTATGTGTAGTATATGTAAGAGAACAAGAAGAAGAGGCAGTCAGTAGAGTCAACCTCATCAACCCATGTACTAGTACTTGCAATATACGTTATTAACATTCTAAATACTAGTTGTTTTTCATTGTACTAAATAAATTCAGCTAATAAATAATACATGGCGCAGCCGGTATTCTGCTAGTAGTGAAAAAGTATAGTTCATGGGAAGAGCAAGTGTGATTAAAACAGATTTTAAAAAACCGCGTGGCCGACCTCCAAAAACACGGATAGTGTACGTTCCAAAAATGGATATTGTAAAACCGGTTGACAAACTGCGAGTGGATGGAAACATCGCAGAAAATTGGAAGAAGTTTAGGCAGTGTTTTGAAATTTTCTTCACGGCCGCCGAATTATCGAAAAAAAATGATGCTGTTCAGGTCGCAATTTTCCTGAATGCAATTGGCCCGGAGGCGCTGGACCTCTACAATAGTTTGAACCTCACGAAAGAGGAGTCAAGCAAATTAGATGGAATTTTGGAAGCTTTCGGCAAGGTGTGCAAGCCAAAAATCAACCAAGTCTACGAAACATACAAATTTTATAGTCGAAACCAAAAAGATGGTGAGCCATTTGACAACTTCTTTATGGAGTTGAAATCTTTGGTTAAAACCTGCGGATTCAAAGAAAATGACAGAATGGTGAGGGACAGGATTGTTCTTGGAACCAATGATCCCAATCTTCAGAAGCGCCTATTAGAGACCGATAATTTGACAGTAGACAAAGCAGTGGAGATGGCATGAGCAGCAGAGGCAACAACAAAACAATTTGGAATCATGAGAAGCCAGTTCTCGCAACAAGATGCTGCAATACATGTCGTGAGGAGTGCACAAAACAAGGAACGTGAGATTAAGTATAATTATAATAATAATAAAAATTACAATACTTGTAGGAATTGTAACTTGAAACATCAGCCAAGGAAATGCCCCGCATTTCAAAAAGAATGTTATCAATGCGGGCGAACAGGTCATTTTGCAAAATGTTGTCAGCGGGTTAAACAAAATAGTTCGAAACCAGTTAATGAAATCAATGAACAAAGTCATAACAATAACAACAAAGGTACATACGAAAACGCGGAGCACGAACGAGAGGACTTCCATATTGATTCAGTAAGGTTGGTAAATAACACTTGGCATGAGAAAATAGACGTTGAGGGTGAATGACTAACATTCAAACTTGACACAGGGGCGCAGGTTAACGTGTTGCCACTAAAACTGTTAAATGGTAATCAAAGAAAAAGAATAACAAAAAGTTCAAGTAAGATATTGGAAGCATTTGGGGGAAATAAAATCAATACAGTAGGTAGTGTGCAACTCGATTGTTGCTATAAAAATAAAAAAAAATAAACTTAGTTTTGTTATAGTCGATCTTGGTATAAAAACGGTTCCAATATTAGGACTACAAGCGTGTGTAGAATTGGGCTTAGTGAAGAGAATTTGGTCTCTGGATACGGAGAAAAATGAGTTTATTGAAAGCAATAAGTGTTTGTTTGAAGGTTTAGGGTGTTTTAGTCAAGAGGTGGACTTAAAACTTAAAAATGAAAATGTGAGTAGTGTCAAACCAGCTAGAAGAATTGCTTTATCACTAAGAGAGCCAGTAAAGATGTAATGTTGGATGGTACTTTACTAATGACTGCAAGATGCAATCTTATTATTACGGCGTAATCGCCAATCTTTCCCTAATAGCTGGTAAGTCTGTGAGTCGCCAATTGCAACTTCCAATTACAGACTGCCCTTCCCTTATACAATATCGCCTATTTATACTATCACTTATTACTAACACATGTTTTCTTACAAATTAGTCATTACTATACCTATTCCCTATTCCCATGCTCCAGATTCACCTAAAAATCAAGTGACATCATCACAATAACTTTTGACCTAATTTCCGGTCACTTATTGTGATATGGAGAAAGTAAACGTGATTCACAAGCAATGCAACTAAAGTATGCAAGAATCAAGCAGTGCAATATGACACCAAGAATGCATGCTCAATAATTGCTTTTGCTTACTTCGTTGCTTGTTTGTTTACAAACGAAGAAAATACTATTCTTAAGGTGAGTGTACACCATATGTACACTACACCCATGGGGTTTTTGGTGATTTGTGTTATACAAATCATAATAATAATTATAATACTACTCCACGTGTAGGGTATCTGGAACATGAGGTTTACAATATCCTCTTAATATTTTACATATAATTTTTTTTTTTTTTTTTTTTTTTTTTTTTTTTTTTTTTTTTATATATATATATATTGTTATTGAATGTTAATTACTCAAAATTTTTTTAGTCTATTCTTATGTATTGTTTTAGGAATTCCCTTATAATCTATTGTTACATTTGTATTATCAATACTTATTACATTAAATGGTCCCACATAAGGTGGTTGACCTTTCTTTTTGTTTTCATTCTTTACTAATACCTTATCGTTAACTAATATTATAAGTGGGTTTACATTTTTATCTTTCTTAGTGCGGTTAAGTTTTGTTAATTCAATAAGTTCACGGGCTTTAGATACTGAAAATCTGAGTCTAACTTTAAGTTCATTTGCATAATTATCGAGATTATATACTGTGTCATTAGTTGTAAGAATATCATTGGGCAGAGTAGGTAATTTACCGAAAACTAACTCAAAAGGACTGTAGTTATTATCTACGTGTGGCGTTATATTATACGCGAAAGTGTAATATGGTAACCAAACGTCCCAATTCATATCCTCAGCAAAAGTTAGCATGTACTCATTTAAGACACGATGATTTCGTTCTATAGCACCCAAAGTTTCGTGATGATATGGTGTAGAGAAAATCTGTTTGATTTTTAGCATATCGCAAATTTCTTTTAATAATTTGTTAGTGAATTCAGAACCCATATCCGACTTTAGTACTTTAAATAAACCGTGAGTTAAAATTAGGTTTTCTACTAGAGATTTAGCTACGTTTTTGGCTTCTTTAGTTTCTAAAGGCGCGGCAATAACAAATTTTGATAGCTCGCATTGCATGGTTAATATATATCGGTAACCGTTTGATATTCGAAGTGGTCCTACAATATCTATACAAATGGTTTCAAAACTTGTAGATGGCGTATCTGTTTTTATCATTCGTTCTTTAGTATGACGTATCTGTTTATTAATTTTACATTTTTCACAATTGCTTACGTAATCTTTTATCATCCTATTCATATTTTTCCAACAGTATCGTTGTTTAAGTTTTAAGCATGTTTTTCTGACTCCGAAGTGTCCTCCGTGTGGCGTATCATGATACTCTTTAATTAATTCTTTTTGACGACTAATTTCTTTGATGTTTTCAGGGGCTTTATAAATAATTATATTTACTTTCACGTGAAAATCTTGTTGCAACATATTAATAATATATTTAAATTTTTCAATAGACAATGCTTGGAAAATTTCATCATTTGTTGGTATGGCTAGCGTATGAATTTTCCAATTAAGCGCCGTTTCCAATAGCTTCTTCATGATAGGCACGTATACCATATCAGAATTATCGCTATTGTTGGTATGCTTCGCATTGTAGGATGAAATGTTAGACGCTTTATTAACGGAAACGTATTTCCTGTTAACACTATCGCTGTCATATATACATATTGCATCCTTTGTACGTACAATTTTTGGTTTATTTCCATTTCGGATAATAAACTTCAGTTTAATAATATTTCGGATATCCGTCAATGATGTACACTCCCATACTCGAAGTTGATCAGGCTCCGATTGTAATCTGGGTAGGTCATCCTTATTATTCACATTATTATTTTTATAGTGCACTTTGTTGTCTGACTGTTGTTTAGCCGACATTCCCCTTGTTATCGCCAAAGTTTTCTTTATAGTATTATCGTTGTCGAGCGGAATCATTTTCTTTAAAATGTCTGAATTCAGTTCTATTCGAGACAAAGCGTCTGCATTGGTATTTATTTTACCTTGCTTGTAAACTATTTCAAAATCATAATCTGATAAGTCAAGGCGAATTCTAGTCAATTTGGAAGATGGGTTTTTATGAGTAAAAAGAGAAATAAGTGGCCGATGGTCGGTGACCACAATAAACCTTCTACCGTACAGGTAAGGACGGAAAAAATTTATTCCCCAATGGATTGCTAATAATTCTTTTTCTATGATGGGTTTGTTCAAATCATGTTTTCCTAAGGATTTGCTTGCAAAAGATATCGGTAAATCGCTACCAATTTCTCCTTGTGACAACACTGCACCTAATGCATGACTAGATGCATCTGTTGTGACGATAAATGGTTTAGAAAAATCCGGGTATTGCAATATCGGAGGTTGAATTAATTTGCTCTTAAGGGTTTCAAATGCTATTTGACAATTATCATCCCATTTAAACGTAGCATTCTTTTTTAGAAGTACATTTAAACATCTAGCAATGTCTGCGAAATTTTTTATAAACCTTCTGTAATAATTACAAAAAGCTACAAATCGACGAACTTCATCGGCATTTTTCGGTACAGGATAATTTTTTATTACATCGTTTTTCGATGGGTCCGTTCTTATGCCTTGGCTAGTTATCAAATGCCCTAAGTATACTACTTCCGATTTTAGAAATTGACACTTGCTAGCATTCAATTTAAGATTATATTGTCGTAACCGTGTCAGGGTTTTGATAAGATTATCGTTATGATGCTTGACACTACAGCCGAAAACTATAATATCATCAACATATAAGAAAGCCTCAGATTCCAAACCGGTCAGAGCTATTGTAAGCATTCTTTGAAAACTAGGAGATGATATCGTGAGACCGAATGGGAGTCGTTTGAATTGAAAATGACCCTTGTCAGTAGAAAGGGCTGTCAGTGGTCTCGATTCCTTTTCCAACTCGATTTGATGAAAAGAGCTGGTCATATCAAGCGTTGAAAAGTATCTAGCTCTTCCTAGCCTGTCTAAAACATCTTCTAAACGCGTTAAAGGAAATTTGTCATTTATAACCTTATTATTCAAACGTCTGAAATCCACAACAAGTCGCCATTTCATTCTACCATCAGTACTCTTCTTAGGTACTATAAGTAATGGAGAATTGTAAGGGCTAACCGATGGTTCAATGATGTCATTATCCATTAATTCATTGACTTGGGTATTGATTTCCTCCAACTGTGCATGCGGTAATTTGTAATTTTTCGTATACACAGGAATATCGTCTGATGTAATAATTTTCTGTTTATAAAAATTGTTGACTGTTAGCTTATCACCCTCGATATGGAAAATATCTTGAAATTCTGTAATAATTTTTAGGAGACTATCCTTAGTTTTTTCGTCAGTCGCGCCCGTTTCTATCCCGCTAAGCAGTTTCTGTAGGCGCTCATTACTTTTGTCCTTCTGAGATATACTAAGGATTTCATAATTGCTAAGTGGTTCTATATTGATGTTGAAATTTTCAATAGTCGCTGAAAAGTCGTTGGCATTTAGTATTTTAATGTGACATATGCCTTTTGCTGGGACTATTGTATTTGCCACAAATACACCTGGATAAATCTCTTTACCACAAACTAAACTATCACCTTCCCTTGTTAGATTAATAGGTACAACTGCTTCTGTTCTTGGGGGTATTTTCCATTGAACAAGTTTCAATGCTTTCATGTTCATTGGAATGATAATTTCCTCATTATCAATAATGAAAGTTATTGTATAGGTCTCAAAACATATTTTAGAATAATGTTTTTCTAAAATGTCCCTTCCAATAATTCCATCCGTGAAAATTGGAAAATCTTCACCTACTATATGGAAAATATTTTCTGAAACATATTCCCCTAAAAGTAGCTTCAACCTTGCTGTGCCTAGAGAAGTGACAACTTCACTGGTTATGCCATTTAGTTTGCATTGAAAATGACCGTTTAACTCGTTTAAATTAATATTATTACTCTTGCAAATAGAAATATCTGCTCCCGTATCTATCAAGAAAGTCAGATTGTGTTGTAAATTTTTGCATTTTATTGTTATATAATTGGATCCGCTATTAGATATATTGAATATTTGCTTTCCGGGAAGGCCAAATTTTTCATTTACTGTTGTTCCTCTCCGGAGAGCTGTCCGTTTCCCTGGTCCTGAATGATATTAACGTTTCTTGAATTATTTTGGTTATTATTCCAGTTGCCGTTGGATCTTCTGTTATTGTTGGAGTTATTCCCGTTATTCCAGTTATTGCGATTGTTTCCGTTATTGCTGTTATTCCAATTATTACTGTTATTCCGGTTATTTCCGCTATTATTGTTATTCCAATTACTACCGTTATTCCGGTTATTCCCGCTATTATTGTTATTGTTTCTATTATTTCGGTTATTATATCTGATATTGTTGTTATTTTGACGGTTATTACTACTATAATTATTGTTATTGTTATTATTGTTACCGTAGTTTCTGTTATTATTATTTCGGTTGTTATTGTTATTTCGGTTGCTATTATTATTTGGCTTCGCGTTGCCATTGTTCATTAACATAATTCTTTTGTTATTAACGCTTCGTTTTTCAAGTTCTACTGTTAGGTTTGCGGCTTCCATAATATCCTTTGGTCTAGCCGCGAAAATAGTGTTTTGATACTGTTCGTTTACACCATTCAAGAAAATTGTTAATGCTAATTTCTCATTTATCATAGCTACTGCTTTTTTAGAATGTTCGGTTGCTAAAGAACCCAATTCATCGATTTCCAAAGAAGTAAGCTCACTAGTTAATTTCAAAATTTTATCTCTAAAAGCAATTGCAGATGATTTGAGTTGGAGCATATTATGCAAATCTGTTTGGATACTTGTGATAGTTCTGGTGTTCCGAAAATTAGCTTTTAGCCTAGTTGAAAAATCCTCGAAAGTTGTTGGTAGATCAGTCCCCAATGACGTTCTTACAACATCAGACAATTTTGCATTACAAACAAAATTTATTAATTCTTTTTTTCCTTCATCATTGAATGTTTTATGAAGGAGTTCGATATGCGTTAGAAAAGCATGAAGATTTTTATGGTGTCCTTCAAAAAGTGGAATAACTTTGTGTGCCAAAGCTAAATCAAAATTACTCGCCATGATTGCAAGTTGTTTTAAAAACAAGTTTTTGAGTTCTTCGTAAATACTTTTAAAATAAATTTTTAGATCAAGAACATCCAATTTGGTACTTGAAAAAAAATCTTTTAACTGAGTTCTTGTATTCTCAAGAGCCTCTAGTTTTGATCTAATAGTTTGTTCTTTATAAGGTTTGTTAATTGATTTCTTGGCGTTGTTTAACTCCTTTTTTGATTCTTCAATCAGGGCTTTTACATGCGAAAAAGTGGATTGTTCTGATTTCTCAACATCAGACATTACTCAGTGAAATACCAAAAAAAAATGAAAGGTGTAAATTTGAATTGTATATGTGGAGTCTATTAATTAAATATTTGTTGTTCTATTAACATATTTTCGTACATAATTATTATGGTATCTATTATAAAAGTAAAATAATACTAATGCTATAGCAAACACTGCTGATGTGGTGATTGCCTGACGATATTCGGTCATCATAGATCCGGTGTTTACTGAAGAGCAGTTCCCCATATTTAATTATTATCGTTGAATGTATCTCCGCTTTGGTCCCAGATGGGGTAGATCGTCTTCCGTCGCCTGCAAAATTGCATCCTCGTAAGTTTTCCTCTTCTTTTTAACGACAGGAGCGGCAGGGTCTACTGGTTGCTGAACTGGCGCTTTTTCTTTTGTATCGGGATTAATCTTCGACGGAATATACTGCGGTGCTTGCCTATTTACTTCGACGGTATATTTCTCTGCGGTGCCAAATAATTTGCTGAAATAGTCATCTATCTCACGGTGCTCTTCCAATGAAAAATTAATGTCGAGCAAGTCCTTGTCCATTGTTCGATGATTGGCAGGATCGCCATGTAATGTTGGATGGTACTTTACTAATGACTGCAAGATGCAATCTTATTATTACGGCGTAATCGCCAATCTTTCCCTAATAGCTGGTAAGTCTGTGAGTCGCCAATTGCAACTTCCAATTACAGACTGCCCTTCCCTTATACAATATCGCCTATTTATACTATCACTTATTACTAACACATGTTTTCTTACAAATTAGTCATTACTATACCTATTCCCTATTCCCATGCTCCAGATTCACCTAAAAATCAAGTGACATCATCACAATAACTTTTGACCTAATTTCCGGTCACTTATTGTGATATGGAGAAAGTAAACGTGATTCACAAGCAATGCAACTAAAGTATGCAAGAATCAAGCAGTGCAATATGACACCAAGAATGCATGCTCAATAATTGCTTTTGCTTACTTCGTTGCTTGTTTGTTTACAAACGAAGAAAATACTATTCTTAAGGTGAGTGTACACCATATGTACACTACAAAGAAAGCATTAGAGGAAATGCTTAGCATGCAAATTATTGACAAATGTGATCAGCCATCGAAATTTGTTTCAAACTTGGTAATTGTTGAAAAGGCCAATAAGAAGCTAAGACTTTGTTTAGACCCCCAGGATCTGAATGAATATATCCTTGATCAAAAACATTTAATACCGAGTCTTGAAGAAATTCTTAGTCAGCTGGCCAATAAAAAGTGGTTCTCTGTGTTAGATTTAAAAGATGGTTATTGGCAAGTGAAGTTATCAGAAAAATCGAGTAATCTCTGTTGCTTTAGCACTCCCTTTGGTTGTTACAGGTTTTTAAGACTTCCTTTTGGTATCAAGGTCGCACCAGAAATATTTCAAAAACTAAATGCCAGCAATTTTGCAGATATTCCTGGAGTGATAGTATATATCGATGACATTTTAATAGCAGGTGAAACACTCGAAGAACATGATAAAATTTTACATAGAGTTTTAGAGAGAGCTAACATGTTAAATATAAAATTTAATGCAACAAAGTTACAATATAGAACCCAAAGTGTCAGATATTTAGGTCACATTATTTCTGAAGACGGGATTTCATGTGATCCGCAAAGAGTAACCGCAATTAAAACTATTGAAGCACCCAAAGATAAAAAAGACCTTCAGAAGTTATTAGGTATGGTGAATTACATTAGAGGATTCATACCGAATTTAGCAGAACTTACACAGCCCCTTAGAATGCTGTTAAAAAAGAATACAATTTTCAATTGGCTTCCAATTCACGAAGCCGCACTTCATAAAATCAAAAAGGTAATAATGAATGCTCCAACATTAAAAACGTTTGATGTGAATAAGGAGATAACAATAGAGACAGATGCATCTAAGTATGGCATAGGATCAGTGTTAATGCAAGAAGGAAAACCTATTGCATTCGCATCAAGAAGCTTGACAGATGCAGAAGTCCGTTATGCTCAAATAGAAAAGGAGTTTCTAGCGGTTGTGTTTGCCTGTAAAAAATTCCATTACAGTACATAGTGATCACAAACCTTTAGAAAGCATAATGAAAAAGAACTTGGAAAAGATTCCGTCATCTGAACTCCAACGCATGAAATTGAAATTATCAAAATATACTTTAGATTTAAAGTATGTACCAGGAAAACAACTTTATATGGCAGATTTATTATCAAGATACTTTAACAAAGAAGAAACTGGAAATGAAATTACTGATTTAAATGATTTAGTCCATAGTCTAAATGTTAGTGACGAGAGTGTAACAATAGGTTAGATTTAGGTGACCCTAAAATGAGGACGGAGGTTGAGGGATGGTCGTTTAGACCGTTCGTGACACCTATGCGTCGAAACCTCCTCAGTTGTGACCAGAGGTATGACTCGCGTTGGATAGCCAGCTCAGCTACCGGTAGTGTGGGAGGGGTTAGAGGAGGTCACCACTGCCTCTGCCTTGTTACAAAAAAAAATCGCGAGTCGGCCCGAATGCCAAGACAAGACGGGAAGTCCCTAACAACAAAAAACCAACCAACAAAATCCGAAGCACTTCTGGAACTAACACTGGAGCCCCCTGATGGCGGTGGGGCTCCGCGCTCCCTCCCCGACCATGGGCTGGGCGGCGCAATTGGCCCAGCCCCCAAGAAAAGCAGACGTGATTACACGACGAGAGTGGGAGAGCGGAGTTTTCCCTATGGGAAACGGGAAGCAAAAAAAATCACGTGTTTAGCACATATTTCTTATTTTTTTATTCATTTTTCTTTTGTGTTGTAATCCAGTTTCGCGGGAAATTCATTCCTTTCTTTTAATTATTTTAGGTTACTTTCTTTTTTCTGCCTTTTTTCTTTTCTACATAGCGTACAACCAAAATTAATTTTCTTCGCTATAAAGTGGCTCACAAAATATTCTTAAGTTTACTGACCACTCTACCAAAATTATCAATTTTATTAACTCCTACGCCCGGGCCTTGAGCTATTTGGTTTTTTTTTCTCTTCTTTTCTTTAATAATAATCTAAACATGAACAACTTCGCGAGAAATCAGTCGATATTTCAAGTATTAAGTCACTTAAATATAGAACGAGTACATTACTCTGCACATTTTATCAAGCAAGTGGAAACCAAAAAAAAACTATTTCTTTGCTTACTAACTAAGAATGACCACGCGATTGCATACTCCTATTCATTTCCCTTTTTTTTTCTTTGTTTTGTTTTCTGTTTTATTATAATTTGTAACTTTCTTTGCTTTTTAAATATTTTTCACTATCTCTTCCGATTTCCAATTCACACAAACGAAAATGGGGCGCCTACTGTTTGCCCGTATCCCTCCAACACCACACCAACACACATAACCTCACCTCGTAGGAGGACAAAGCGCTTACTGGCGGCTCTTGGCCCGGGGCGATCGTCCGAGATGCTGCGGTAGCTGCTTGGGCGTTTGGTCGGGTCTCCGCCCTTGGTACTGGCACCGGATAGCCGTGAGGTTGCTTAACCGACGGGTTGCGAGATTTACGCCTGTAGCCACAACGTCTACCGCCCACGGTGACTTGGTATCTCGAGTCGTCCTGCGGGTCCGTAGCGCCTACGGTTAGAATCCGCTCCGTTGACATCCGATTCTCGGCCGACTTAACCTCGCGAGCCGGGGGGGTTTTTTTCTCTTTTTCTTTTATTTGGATGCGCCCACTCGGGGTGAGGTCTTTTCCGGGAGGAGCCGTGGCTGAGTTTTTTACTCTAATCACGCCACAAAAACACAACGAATTTGTCACGCGCGTTTACGTTTGCGTCTCTACGCACTTTTTTTTTCTTCTTTAAGAATTTAATTTCAAATTAAAATTAAATTTTTGGTTGACTGCCACGCGTCGCTGCTGCTGGTCGTCCGACCTCCTTGCCCGAAAAAATCGAAGAAACGTCACTTTCCCATCTTCGAAAATGGATATGGGGCACTTTCCGAAAACGCAAGCGCTGAAAGGCGCTCGTTGCTGCGTACCGACTTGGTGCATATTATGCGGCGTATACCTTCTTCAAGTCGGGATAACATTGTGCAACCTATCCCTACTTGGGTCCGCCAGTCCCAGTAGGCCAATCGCACATTATTTTTGCCAATGGGACCGCGCTTCACACGAAAAAAACCAGTCGTCACAATTATGGCTCCGCACTTGTGGAGCGCTACTCTAAGCGCTTGCGCTTCGGGAACGCACCCCACATCCATTTTCGAAGATGGGTGTACCTTACGTGTTCCCCTGGAGATGGCGCAGACTTTCCAGTCTTATGTAAAGCCGCGCTTACACTATAATATTTATATTACAATATGCATTCTTTTTATATGGACTTGTGTGTGGCTGTCATGACACATTCCATATACAAAAAATGGACATTGCAATATAAACATGACAGTGTAATAGCTGCCTAATGGCTCGTTTACATTTGCAAATTTCCGAATGACAAGAAACATATGTTCGCAAGTCTCTACTGGAATGCCGGTAGAAAATCAATTGGCCCGGGAGGTCAGCTACCTGCAAGGCACCGTGCGGGTTTCCTGGTCTGGCAGTTTACAGCCACGGGTGTTTACACATATGCAAGTGACAGCTTGCAAGTTACTTGCAAGACACTTGCAATGCCTGTAAAATGTACGTACTGACACGGTCTACTGGCATGTGTAAACGCTACTTAAGGTTTACATCCTCGCACGCATCTGTCACCTGGCTATTGGCAAACACCCATGCCTGTGAACTGTCACGCGAGTGAACTTGCAAGGCGTCTTGAATGTGAACTGGCCCTCGGGGCCAATTGGTTTCCTACAGGCATGCGTAAATACCCTTATAGCGATCATACAAAGCGGTGCTAGGTATGAAAGGTGTCAGGTGTTCGTTTGCAGCTTCCGTGACCTCGTCCGCGTCCCGACGAGGACTCATTACAATACAGGTCTCATTTCACGGCCAGCCACGAAATGAGAGCTGAGGCACACAAGGGATTATGTGTTGTTCTGGAGCCGAGGAGTCGAATAGATCCAGGGGCCGTCTGCTGTGTCAACTGGAAGTTGACGAAGGCACTAGCGCCTGTCTGATTGAGGCTTCAGAAGGTCTTTTTTTTTTTTCGTCTGCCACTCGGGCATGAGAGATGCCGATGGGATTGCACTGTAGGTGGTGATCTTAATGGCGCATGTCCTTGGCATGGTAAAATATATACCGATTATTTTGCCCTGTAGGTCTGACAGCAGGTAGCGGTGGTTACCTACTTTCTTGACAACCCGGCTCTTAACGAATTTGAAATCCAACTTAGAGTTGAAGTGGGCGGCGGCATTGCTTTGGGCAAAGTTCCGCCTGAGCACTTCATCTCCAGGCTGGAATTCAACTTGTCGAGAACGCAGGTTGTAGTGACGTGAATACTGCCAGAAAGCGGCTTGAAGGTTGTCTTGGACCTGCTGTCTAAGAATGGCGACTTTATCGCTTTTGTCACAGACATCCTGATTCTCCCCTAGAAGGTCCAGTTTTCGGAGGAGCGAGTACGTGTGACCATGAGTAACCATGGGCTGACCAAAGACAACAAAGTAAGGCGACGCTTTAATGGATGCATGGTGGGACGACCGGAGTGCACAATTGATTTGCGAGATTCGCCCATCCCAGTCCCGCTGAGAAGGATGGACATACGCCCGGATGGCAGCTACAATAGAGCGATTTACTCGCTCTGAAGCGTTAGCTTGGGGCGAGTACACGGCTGTGTACAAATGCTGCACTCCGTATCGTTCCAACATCGAGTTAAAGACGTTCGCCTTAAATTGTTGTCCATTGTCCGTTACTAGGGACTCGGGAACTCCAAAGACGTGAAACACTCTGGTCTCGAGCCAACTGGTCAAAATCTCCGCGGTGAACTTCCTTATTGGCTCGACGAATGTAAATTTAGAGAGATGGTCGACTAAGACAATTGCGCCGATGTTGCCTGATTTGGATCGCGGGAACGGTCCCAATAAATCCATGTACAGGCGCTGAAACACGCGATCGGAAACGAAGTGGTTTTTGATGGGCGGCCGGAGACATTGGTTGGGAGCTTTCGACTGCTTGCACAAGCTACAGGAGGAAACAAATTCGCTGACGTCTTTGGCCATATTGGGCCAAAAGAATAACACCCTGAGACGTTGCAGCGTTTTTGATATTCCTCCGTGCGCACATAGCGGGTGTTCATGTGCGCGCTTGATTAAGTCAGCCGACAGCTCGTCTGGAACCCATAGTTTCCAGGCCTGTTGCTCCTGCACTCCGTTTCCGCTCGCGTACTCACTACGCCTGTACACGAACCCATCAACCGTTTTGAGATCCGGCACTAGATGTTTATTCGAGTCGACACGATCTATCAATTCTCTGTATTTCGGAGAGTGGAAGTGGGGAGAGTTTAGATCAATTTCAATGGAACTCTCAAAGGGATCCTGCACCGACAGAGATTCTGCACAGTAGACCCGAGACAGAGTGTCTGGCACGATGTGCTGACTACCCTTCCGATGTACGATTTTAAATCGGAACCCCTGCAGCTTCAAGGCCCACCGGGCCAGTTTGCCGTGCAAGTCCGACTGACTCATCAGCCACTTCAGCGACGCATGATCCGTTATGATTGTGAAATCCTGGCCTTCCACGTAAGCCCTAAACTTTTTTACAGCTGTCACCGCCGCTAGGCATTCCTGCTCGGTCACCGTATAGTTTCGTTGGGCGGAGTTGAGCTTCTTGGACATAAAAGCCACGGGCACTTCGGAACCGGAGTCGGTTGTCTGCGTGAGCACTGCGCCGATGCCATGTTGACTCGCATCACATTGGATGGCAAACGGTCGCGAAAAATCAGGGCTGTGCAACACAGGGGCCCGGGTTAAGCAGTCTTTTAGTGCCTTGAATGCCAAGATGCCCTCTTCCGTCCAAACGCAACCACGGCCTTTCCGAAGCATGTCTGTCAGCGGGGTTGAGACAGTTGCATAATTGGGTACAAACCTGTGGTACCAACCACACATGCCCAAAAATCGACGTAGCTGTTTTGTGGTCGTGGGCCGAGGAAAGTCGACGATTGCTTCGACCTTGCTAGGGTCGGTCCTAATGGTGCCGTGTCCAATGACATGCCCCAGATATCGAACATGCGTCATAACGAACTTGCTCTTCTCAATATTAATGGTCAGGCCTGCCTTACGTATACACAGGGCTACTTCTTGAAGAAGCAACAAGTGCTCTTCGAACGTGCTCGTGACCAACAACAAGTCATCAAGGTAGACAAACACTTGGTTTCGCAGGTGCGCTGGAATCACGCGGTCCATAAGGCGTTGCATCGTCTGTGGCGCATTACACAGCCCAAAGGGCATGGTCACAAACTGATACAACGGCCTTCCAGGGACGGTGAAGGCTGTCTTATCCCTTGATGCTTCATCGAGGGGAATTTGCCAGAACGCATCCTTCAAGTCTAAGCTCGTAATGAACTCAGCCTTGGGGAGGCGGCTCAAAATCCCATCGATGAGCGGCAAGGGATAAGCGTCCTTCAAGGTCACCTCGTTGACCTTACGTGCGTCCAGACACATACGAACCTTGTTAGGTTTGACTACCAAGGTGACTGGTGACGACCACGGGCTTTGCGATTCCTCAATCACACCCATGTCCAGCATCCGGTCAATTTCCTTATAGAGAAGCTTTTCGACGGCGGGAGAGATCGAAAAATGTCTCTGCTTGATTGGCTTGCTGTTGCCGACGTCGATGGCGTGAGAGATGAGGTTTGTACGCCCTAGGCCCTCCAAGGCGAAAGACGGAAACATGGAAATGGTTGCGTTGAGTCGCGCCCGCTGTGCTTCAGTCAGCTGATGTTGGCTGACTTCCTGTGTAGTGTTTTGGGACGATAAGGCAGTTATATATTGAGGGGAGTCAAATAAGTCCGACGCAAGTTCAAAGCTGCGGACAAAATCGACACCCAGGTAGAGATCTTGGCTGAGGGTGGGCATGAGTAGAAACTCGACGGATTTAGACTGTCCCCGAAACGTTACGTTGGCGGTGACTTTGCCCATGGCTGTATGGCAGGTGCCGTCAGCTGTAGTGATCCCCACCCGAAATCTCTCCCAAGGGTATCGATTTTCGCCTAGAATTTTCTTAGCAAAGTTTGATGCAATCACACTACATGAAGCGCCTGTGTCGACCATCCCCCTCATCGTTTCACCCAATAGCTGTATCGAGACGTAAGGTCTCACGTCCTCCTTGTGACGATCGGCTTGGGCTGCCTCGCAGACTCGCCTTCGGTTGTCCAGGACTTTTCTCCAAAAGTGACGTAGTCGCCGGGTAGAACGTTTTGGCCGACGTACTTGGAGTTCGTCCGCGCTGAAGATCCGCTGGCGAGCCGCGAGGTAGTCCTTTTGACGCTCGTGAAGGGGGCGATAGCTATGATGAGTGGGTGGCATAGTAGGTACCGACAGGTGTGTGTTGTCGGTTTTATTCGTGGAATAGCAAGGTTTCAGAATCATAATTGAGGCGGGCTGCGTGACTGATGAGCCCGTGGGTCTACACGACGTTGGCTCTGATGGAAAACAAGTCTGGGTCCCGGCTTCAACAGTTGTAGAGGTATCTAAGAAGGTTGAATGTGACAAGTCCGGTGAATGGGTCGAATTAATGTTTGCACGTAAGCCAGTAGGTTCCTCCACCATCTGATCCAGAGGCACTAGGCCACTCTGCGTGGGGACGGAACTCTTGGCATGCTCAGAACGATTTATTGCGGTGCGACAGGCGGAGTCGGATCCGTCTGGACCCCTTTTGAGGACCTCGCATTGACTTGAGGTCTCCTGTGCTGATAGTTTTTTGGCAGCGCGCATCGCTCGCACTGCGGTTTTAGTACACCAGGTGCTCCACAACCATAGCAGAACACCTTTTGTGCCTCTGGACAGTGCATGTGGGGATGTCCAGGCTTCCGGCAATTCCAACAGAGTGAATTAGCACTCAACTCTGCTATATTCATCTCTGTTTCGTACGTAGTTGCAAAGGAAGAATCCTCGCAATCGAGTTCGGCGACATGATGTCTTGAGGGATGGTGAGAATGCTGCGAGGAACGCCTCGGGACCATCCTCGCGTTAAAGTTTTCAATTTGCCGCACACAACTTCGCAATTCTCTCATGGTGCTAATGCGGGCGAGAATTAAGTGCTGGCCTATGTCTTCTCGAAGATTCCCTCGCACCATCCTCACCAACTCTCTTTCCGACAGTGGGTCACGCATTCGATCGTTGATTTCCTGGATCGCTTCGACAAAATCGTCATAGGACTGACCTTGCTTTTGTCTGCGGTTGCGTATCTGCTCTATGAGGTTTTCGTCCTCGGTACTGTCTGAAAAGTGATCTAAAAGCGCATCACTCAACGTCGACCAAGTGTAGTGGTTCCGTGAGCTGCTAGCAAAACGGCGAAACCAAGCAGCCGCCTGGCCTTCAAAAAGCAAGTGTGCATATAAACAAACTTGTTCGAAATTTCCATCGAGGGTACGGTCAGTAAACCACTCTACCTGACGTATAAATTCGTCCACTGCGGCCCCTTTAAATTTCAAACCCCAGTGGGACATGATGCGGTGAACATCCTCTGGACGTAAACTTCGGGTCCTGGCAGTCGCGTGGCTTCGCCGCTCTTCCGGCTCATCTCGCGGGGCCTGTCTACTTTCCTGTAAAAACATGTTAGAGAGGCGTCTCGCGCACTCTTCCTCCACCATCTTCTTCATCACTTCCTCGAATCCCTGCGGAAGTGAGGTGTTGTGCGATTGCATCGGAGAAAATCTCAGCTGATCAACGGGTGGCAAGCTAGCTGCCTCTTGTACTGGAGGTGGTGTTGGTAGCGAGCATAAAGGCGGTGCTAAGACCGGTTGCTGCCTCGGTGATGGACCCTGCGCCGGTGCTAGACTCGCGGTGCCTTGTTGTCCCTGTGATGAGGTAGGAGGTGTCTGCTGCATAAATGAAATGTGTGCTTGTGCCTGCACAGGAGGAATGCCCACTTCACTTAGCGGTGGAGCCCTTGCAGGTACTCCTGCAGTGAATAACACCTGATTGCCCCAGTCCGAATGCGAGGGGCGACCTTCTGGGTAGGCATTCGGTGGTACGTTTAAAAGCTCGCGTGAGCCATATGGCGTAAATGCGGTAGAACAGGGATTAAGCATTGCTTGTAAGCGGGACCGAGTCATGGGTGGCTCCGCTCGGGGTATAGCACCACTTTGAGCTCCTGGCGGGGGCGTGTGGTTTATAGGCATGTCGAGAAGATAGAAGTGAGTTTAAGGGATATCGATATCAAACCCAATCTGACGCGACACAATACGCTAACAAGCGTGCTTTTATATAGTACGGTAATATGTATATTCAATCTGCAAGTGATATTTTATCGGTACGATAAGTGAAAGATATCTATTTAACTTTTAAATAGCTTGGATTTTAATATTTTTTTCTTCTTCTAAATTTTTTTTTTTTTTTTGCTTCCCAATTCCTTTTCGGACTCCTCCTCTCTTCCACTCTCAAATAATTCATTCGCATCATCAAAATCGTGCTTGTTCCAAAGGCGGCAACGGACTCCGCTGGCCAAGAGAAAATATATTTAATAGCAAAAACGTAAGGACAGTACAGATTCATTCCTCGTTATTACGCTAACCTATCCTTTGCCTCGGTTTCGGAAAGTTAAGGTCATTATACAGGCGTAAACGCCTATAAAATGTAATTCCCAACTTCCTTGAACACCGAAACAGGATAAGCCAGGCAACACGAGTTCCGAAATCTGACTTATAGTGAGAACGAGCTATTGAAGGTCAGTGCCTACACACAAAGGTGAGAAGACGTTCGAGGGACTCGGACGGGAGATTGGAAGTAAACTCCCAATTCCTGTGATTCCAAAAGAAAATCCCTTTTTCCGAACGTCTTGCCCACGATGCAAAAGCATCCCTTGACAATCACAAGTAGGCACTGCCTGTTAGGGGATAGGTGGGGATAGGAAAACCTACTCTACAGGGATGAGGTACTCGACATGGATGGGATGAGGATACAAAAAAAAATATATAGCCGGAGTTTGTATGTTCCGGTGGGCGTGCAGCCCTTAGTGAGGCTGGAACCTCAGAAGTTGTCAACCTCCGGCTGTGGGACCGGTGATAGAACCTCAAGGTGGAATGAGGTCCTAGGGTAACCGAAGTCAACCCTAACGGTAATTTATTTGGCCCCACGTTGGGCGCCATTGTAACAATAGGTTAGATTTAGGTGACCCTAAAATGAGGACGGAGGTTGAGGGATGGTCGTTTAGACCGTTCGTGACACCTATGCGTCGAAACCTCCTCAGTTGTGACCAGAGGTATGACTCGCGTTGGATAGCCAGCTCAGCTACCGGTAGTGTGGGAGGGGTTAGAGGAGGTCACCACTGCCTCTGCCTTGTTACAAAAAAAAATCGCGAGTCGGCCCGAATGCCAAGACAAGACGGGAAGTCCCTAACAACAAAAAACCAACCAACAAAATCCGAAGCACTTCTGGAACTAACACTGGAGCCCCCTGATGGCGGTGGGGCTCCGCGCTCCCTCCCCGACCATGGGCTGGGCGGCGCAATTGGCCCAGCCCCCAAGAAAAGCAGACGTGATTACACGACGAGAGTGGGAGAGCGGAGTTTTCCCTATGGGAAACGGGAAGCAAAAAAAATCACGTGTTTAGCACATATTTCTTATTTTTTTATTCATTTTTCTTTTGTGTTGTAATCCAGTTTCGCGGGAAATTCATTCCTTTCTTTTAATTATTTTAGGTTACTTTCTTTTTTCTGCCTTTTTTCTTTTCTACATAGCGTACAACCAAAATTAATTTTCTTCGCTATAAAGTGGCTCACAAAATATTCTTAAGTTTACTGACCACTCTACCAAAATTATCAATTTTATTAACTCCTACGCCCGGGCCTTGAGCTATTTGGTTTTTTTTTCTCTTCTTTTCTTTAATAATAATCTAAACATGAACAACTTCGCGAGAAATCAGTCGATATTTCAAGTATTAAGTCACTTAAATATAGAACGAGTACATTACTCTGCACATTTTATCAAGCAAGTGGAAACCAAAAAAAAACTATTTCTTTGCTTACTAACTAAGAATGACCACGCGATTGCATACTCCTATTCATTTCCCTTTTTTTTTCTTTGTTTTGTTTTCTGTTTTATTATAATTTGTAACTTTCTTTGCTTTTTAAATATTTTTCACTATCTCTTCCGATTTCCAATTCACACAAACGAAAATGGGGCGCCTACTGTTTGCCCGTATCCCTCCAACACCACACCAACACACATAACCTCACCTCGTAGGAGGACAAAGCGCTTACTGGCGGCTCTTGGCCCGGGGCGATCGTCCGAGATGCTGCGGTAGCTGCTTGGGCGTTTGGTCGGGTCTCCGCCCTTGGTACTGGCACCGGATAGCCGTGAGGTTGCTTAACCGACGGGTTGCGAGATTTACGCCTGTAGCCACAACGTCTACCGCCCACGGTGACTTGGTATCTCGAGTCGTCCTGCGGGTCCGTAGCGCCTACGGTTAGAATCCGCTCCGTTGACATCCGATTCTCGGCCGACTTAACCTCGCGAGCCGGGGGGGTTTTTTTCTCTTTTTCTTTTATTTGGATGCGCCCACTCGGGGTGAGGTCTTTTCCGGGAGGAGCCGTGGCTGAGTTTTTTACTCTAATCACGCCACAAAAACACAACGAATTTGTCACGCGCGTTTACGTTTGCGTCTCTACGCACTTTTTTTTTCTTCTTTAAGAATTTAATTTCAAATTAAAATTAAATTTTTGGTTGACTGCCACGCGTCGCTGCTGCTGGTCGTCCGACCTCCTTGCCCGAAAAAATCGAAGAAACGTCACTTTCCCATCTTCGAAAATGGATATGGGGCACTTTCCGAAAACGCAAGCGCTGAAAGGCGCTCGTTGCTGCGTACCGACTTGGTGCATATTATGCGGCGTATACCTTCTTCAAGTCGGGATAACATTGTGCAACCTATCCCTACTTGGGTCCGCCAGTCCCAGTAGGCCAATCGCACATTATTTTTGCCAATGGGACCGCGCTTCACACGAAAAAAACCAGTCGTCACAATTATGGCTCCGCACTTGTGGAGCGCTACTCTAAGCGCTTGCGCTTCGGGAACGCACCCCACATCCATTTTCGAAGATGGGTGTACCTTACGTGTTCCCCTGGAGATGGCGCAGACTTTCCAGTCTTATGTAAAGCCGCGCTTACACTATAATATTTATATTACAATATGCATTCTTTTTATATGGACTTGTGTGTGGCTGTCATGACACATTCCATATACAAAAAATGGACATTGCAATATAAACATGACAGTGTAATAGCTGCCTAATGGCTCGTTTACATTTGCAAATTTCCGAATGACAAGAAACATATGTTCGCAAGTCTCTACTGGAATGCCGGTAGAAAATCAATTGGCCCGGGAGGTCAGCTACCTGCAAGGCACCGTGCGGGTTTCCTGGTCTGGCAGTTTACAGCCACGGGTGTTTACACATATGCAAGTGACAGCTTGCAAGTTACTTGCAAGACACTTGCAATGCCTGTAAAATGTACGTACTGACACGGTCTACTGGCATGTGTAAACGCTACTTAAGGTTTACATCCTCGCACGCATCTGTCACCTGGCTATTGGCAAACACCCATGCCTGTGAACTGTCACGCGAGTGAACTTGCAAGGCGTCTTGAATGTGAACTGGCCCTCGGGGCCAATTGGTTTCCTACAGGCATGCGTAAATACCCTTATAGCGATCATACAAAGCGGTGCTAGGTATGAAAGGTGTCAGGTGTTCGTTTGCAGCTTCCGTGACCTCGTCCGCGTCCCGACGAGGACTCATTACAAGAGAAAGACAGAGTTTAGGAAAGAAACAGAGAAGGATTTATGCTTAAAGAAAGTCCGAGAATATGTGTCTTATGGTTGGCCAAAAGACAGAAGTAAATTAGATGATGAAATTTGCTTATATTGGAGGTATAGGAATGAAATGTTTACTGATGATGAGTTGCTTTTTCTTAATGATAGAATCGTAGTTCCAAAATCTGTTAGGAAGATGGTATTAGAAAAATTACACCTTTCTCATTTAGGGATTGAAAAAACCAAGCAGAGAGCGAGGTCCTTAGTTTTCTGGCCAAGAATCGACGTGGACATAGAAAATTTAATATTGAATTGTAATGTGTGTCAGAAATATAGGTCAGCTAATATAAAAGAACCAATGATTTCCCACAGTGTGCCATCGTTTCCTTTCCAAAAAATTGGTATGGACATATGCACTTTTCAAAATCAAGATTTTCTAGTAATCATAGATTTCTATTCGCGCTATATAGATATTATACAAGTACGACAAAAAACGGCAAACAGTATAATAAATAAACTTAAAGTTTCTTTTGCAAATCACGGCATTCCTAGGTACATTGTCTCGGACAATGTTCCATTTGATTCTTACGAATTTAAGGCATTCTGTAAAGCTTATGATATTGAATTAATAACGACAAGTCCTAAATATGCGCAGTCAAATGGCTTTGCGGAAAAAGCTGTTAATATTGCAAAAAATTTATTAAAAAAATCAAAAGAAAGTCACAACGAATTATGGCTTGCACTTCTAGAATACAGAAATACACCTTTAAAGGAAATCAATGCTTCTCCAGCGGAACTGTTAATGAATAGAAAGACCCGATCGTTAGTACCTTGTAGGGAAAGTTTATTCAAACCTAATGAAGTTCCAAATATACAAGTCAATATAAAAAACAAAAGTCGATATCAAAAGAAATATTATAACAAAGGAACAAGACCACGTAATAATTTCACTGAAGGGGAAGAAGTGTGGCTATATAGGAATAGAATAAGTGGATGGTGTAAAGGTAAAATTATAAAGCCACATAGTAGTCCAAGATCTTACTGGATCAGGTTGGAAGACGGTACCGTGATACGTAGAAACTCTAATGTTATCCGATCAAAGTAAATAAATATCTGTCCGCCCTATTTAATTTTTATCTACATATATACAAGTAATAATTTTAATATAAGCATAACATTTATTAGAATACATATTGTTTACGTATATCAAAAATAATTAAGCACAACGAAGTAAAAATAGAATAATCGAATCCAAAAGAACACATTTGAAGTAATGGCAAATTGTATTTATGAATTATATTTATGAAATGTAATTATGAAATGAAATGTATAATTCGAATGTTATGATATCAACTTATTATTCAAACTTGTTATCTTTAAGAAGGGAGGTGTAGTATATGTAAGAGAACAAGAAGAAGAGGCAGTCAGTAGAGTCAACCTCATCAACCCATGTACTAGTACTTGCAATATACGTTATTAACATTCTAAATACTAGTTGTTTTTCATTGTACTAAATAAATTCAGCTAATAAATAATACAGTATGTAAGATACTATTTTATATCATGGGTAAAACATTTAATTATGGTGTTTTTATTCAGCTGAGTGGTACCAAGAAGAGCAGGGAGCCAATATTTAGATACCAAAATAAGCGCGTGCTACAAAACCCTAGAATTGCGGGCGTAGCCTTCTATATTCCGGTTTCATTAATTGTAGTAGTCACGATTAACAATTAATTAAAATAATTGGCACTTAAAAGTGGTCCTCAAGCGAATGGTTTAAGAAACATCATACAAATTAGATATTGTGACCGTGTCCGTGTTCCAGGTTCGAATGTATGTGGGCCGGCTTATGAAAAATTGATATGCGGACGCGTGAAGTGACGCAGATAGGAGCGGAAACTAACGTCACCCTAGAGAGCTATCGTGGCGGCAAAATTCCGCCGATAGCTATCGGATAGCTCTCTGCGACAATGTGCATCGCTTCATTGCCCGTAATGTATTTCTACCTAACCGATTGAAAGTGACGCAGCATCAGGCGTCATTTGGACGTCCATGTGCACCAGCACTAAGATGCAGCCATAAACATTCAGTCTCAATTTTTTCATGACACACTTTTCATTCATGCACTTGCCACAAACCACCCCCACAACCATGAATTCGTATGGTTCTCCTCACCCGACGAGCGCACGGACTTTTGCATCCGTCGTCGTTACCACACTCACATAATCAAGGGTTTGCGTGTCTCCCCGTCGGCATGCGATCTCTGCGAGTGATTTTCTGTGTTGCATTCAAATTATCAAAAAGACTTAAGCGAGAAACTCTACTATAAAATTTCACATGTTTGGATGTATCTTTTCATCTACTGCACGGATCAGAGCAAATGATAACCTATGCACACCCTTGGGACACAGTCAATCCGTGAGAAAAGAAAGCAGATCTCGATACGCTCCCTACGAAGCTGTAGACCGGTCAAAGAACAACGAGGACAACGAGAGCAAGAAAAATTTGAAAAATAGCCATTTTCAAATTATCATATCTCGGATGTTTTTCCTTGTATCGGTATGAAATTTGCAGCACTTCGTAAGATGAGGCAATGACCATACCAAATTTGAGCTCGAACAAGCATCCGGGGCCGGAGCTACAGAGGTCCGAAAACCCGTACTTGTTGTTTTGCGTAAACATAGTCTTGGTCACTTTTTCCATTTTTTTTTCGATTTTTTTTTCTTTGGCGGGGCGGGACGCTCCCGCGTCCCTAGATCTATAAAAGTGAATGTGTGTATGTATGATCGCTTATACCGCCTAAACCGCTGCACAGAATGACATGAAAATTTGTACAACGATTCATTATGTCACTGCGCAGGCTATAGGCTTGATCCGAGTTGCAAATTCTTAGTAACTGTGTTGTGGAAAAGAAAATACTTAATCACACGGCAAGAAATAGACACAAAGCTTACTAAGTCAATAGTCAAACTTCGAATATATTTTACGTTGACAATCGGTTTTTTGTTTTTTGAGTTATTTTGTGGTCAGGGAAATTTGTCGTTCTCAAACCGTGAGTATATCATTAGCGATTATAATTTGTACGTCGTTCATCAACTGTAAATACCGATTAATCTATTAAAGAGGCTACCGTCGACCAAAGACAGCAGCGCGTTGATGATTCAACGACCGGTTTGGCGTTGTTGCAGCGTAATCAAGCGGACTTTTTCGACGTTTTGTGACGATGGATAAAACCAGGGTCCATTACCATACGCCTGAGTCCAATAGGCAGTGTGCAGGGTGGCTGGAAAATCACGAAAGCCGACCAAAGCGGCCGAAAGAACAACGCTAGGCCGGGAAAATTAAGGCCTCCGTTTTTTGGGATGTACATGGCATAATCTTCATCAATTACCTGCAGAAGGGAATGCAGTGTTATTGGACAAACTGAATGACGAAATAAAGAAAAAAACGGCCCCATATTGAGAAGAAAAGAGTTCTGTACCATCACGATAACGCGCCGTCACACAAGTCCTTGAAAGCGATGGCCAAATTAGACCAATTGCGATTCGAGTTCTCACCCTTCGTATTCTCCAGACTTGGCCCCCAGCAACTATTGTTTGTTCCCAAACCTCAAGCTGTGGCTCCAGGGAAAGAGATTCAGATCGACTGAGGAAATCATCGCGGAAACCTATTCGAATTTCGAAGGCTTGGACGTTTCGTACTACAGAAAGGGCATCGAAATGTTGGAAAATCGCTATACCAAGTGTATCGCCCACGAAGGCAACTGCGTTGAGGAATAAATATAACTACTCTCAAAAAAAGCTTGTTTCCATTAAAAATCCCGGGACTTTTCATCCCATGTAGTATAAGGCTTAATTTATACACTCGTTTTTTTTTTAACGCAGGAGAAATACGTATTTTTTACGCCTTCCTCTTGCGTAAAGAAACGCTTGTGTAAATTCAATTGTGTTGCGTATTTTCCACCGCAAGCGTTCGATTTTTTAATGTAAATACGCTTGCATTCCAACGCTTGCGGCGCAAATATTACAGCAGATTTATTCAGATACACATATCGGACTGTGGTGGAATTAAAAGTTTTTGAATCATTTATTTTTTCGAGCCACCAGTCGACAATATGTACTATATTCCATTTCAACCAAATCATAATTATTAAATATAAATTAAATAGATGGCCATGCTTAACAGAAGTCCTTCGATGTATGTATATTTCACACCAGAAGTCCTACTCGAGGCTTAGTGTAGTTATGATAACTAAAACTTCTTTTTACACTACACTCCGATATGTGTAGGTATCTGCATGAATTTGCGGCAATATTTCCACCGCAAGCGTTGGAACGCAAGCGTATTTACATTGAAAAAATGAACGGTTGCGGTGGAAAATACGCAACGCAACGTAAAAAAAACCGTTTGTATAAATTGGGCCTAAAGCGCCAAACACGCATAAAACAAAAGATATTACCTATTAGTATTTCCTCATTAAGGCGGCTATTACACTGTAAAAGTTCTTTTACAAATATCTTTTATAAAAGATATTTTCAAAGAACTTTTATAGTGTAATAGCCGCCTAAGAAAAGATTTGCGACATGAACGTTGCTTGTTTCAAGTACTTTCCGTACAAGCTTGCACACCTTTCCCCTTAGGCGGCTAATATCATTCATAAAAGTTCTTTTAAAATATCGTGCATCAAAGATATTTGTAAAGGAACTTTTATAGTGTAATAGCCGCCTAATAAAGATAAAGCAAATTTCACAGTTGACTATTCGGCAAATCTGATTGATAACCACTTCCCGAAAAGCCACCAACACAAATATTCAAGTGGCTTTAAACTGATGGCGTCTAGTGTGCCTAGGCAATCTATCGCAAGTTAAATATGATGACCTCAGAGGAACTTCTGGAGTGGCCCATAGGCTCAATTTATGGGACGAGAGAAGAGCGCGTTTAATTTTTCATGGGAGAGAGAAAGAACGGGACTATTAATGCCAACCACCAATAGGACGCGGATATTTGACAGCTATATATACAGCGGGGAGTCAGAAACGAAAACAAACATTTTAATATCGGTTTTCTGAAAGAAAACTCACAAAAAAAAGTAACGCGCACATCACATCTAAATATTTAATGTTTTACCTATAAGCAGACACCCCCGTCTTAGGGATACGCTGGTTATTTTTGCAGTCACCGACGAGGCATTTCAATTTACCACAACTCACTACCGCACCAATTTGTCCTACCGGAAATTTCACTAGTGTCTTCTCTACATAATCGCGGCTCTTTACACTCAAAAACCGGCTCTAAACTTTCGCGAATTCAACCGTATTTACTTTTTGCCACTTTTAGCACAAAGCGTTTGACAGCTATATGCACAACGTGAAAATGACAATCTTAAAACCGTTAACTTTACTCTCCCAGCTCTCGTCTTTTTCAAGAAGAAGATCGTCCCAATTTCAAGCTGTCAATTTGTATGGTTTGACAGGCATATACCCATTCCTTTGTTAGTTATATATTCAAATATGATGACTATGAGAACGGGGTCGACACAGTCTATGGGCACGTAAAGGGGATCCCGAGCGCATAGAGCGGAATAAGGCAAAGGCAACCATTTTTTTTTACTACGTGCGACTTTTCTAGGAGGAGATCGTGGTGGCCTCTCATCCACGTCCACGTCGCGATTCACATACACACAATCATGCAAACAAACTTTGTGGAACCAATTCTTCCTCCCAGCAGTTCCATCCCGTGCTCCGCTGCCGCTGTGACACCAATTTCGAAAATTGCTTCGTTTCGCTTCACGTCGACACTGCTTCCCCCACAGCCGCAAACGCGATCCGTTCAACTACTGTTAAAATTCTGTTAGCATACTGTTAATACACTAGCATTGAAAATTGTCACAATCGTGAGCGTAGCGAACGCTAGATGTTGTCCGCGGGCGACAGCTAGTAGATATATTTTAAACAGATATGAAATAGGCACAGAGTGGGGGTAAAAATTTGAATACATATCAAGTTATGGCTGACATATCCGCGCCTGCGCAGTGAAACGCGCACAACATGTATTAATATTTGACCCAGGGGCCCGAGGAGCGAGAGGCAAAACGCTTCGCAAATGTCAAAATTGTGGCTGAGTGGCGTAACGACATTCATCGAACTTATGGCGACCGCGTGCAAATGGGTAGCAGTGCGCATGCGCGGCTTGGTTCGAAAATAACCTGAAGCACAGAGTAGGGATATACCGATCTGTTCTATTTAAATCTATGATATTTGTAGACTCAGCTTTTCATGACTCAACTCAGATATTGGCTGGTATGAATAAAAACTAGCAAATTCTAAAATTTGTAGTAACTACTCAAAAGTAAACTCTACCGAAAAAGTCCAGGGGTCGTATGAATAAAAACCATTTTTCGAAGTTACAGCAAATGCTACTTCGAAAATAAAATGAAGCATGTGTCACGTATTGACAGATAGTATCGCCGTTTGCGTTATTGTTTTTACCATGGCGATGTTTCTAAGCCTAATACAGCCTGGCCAACAAAAAAAATATTCTAGCCGTCGTGTAGCTACTGAAGATAATTTTAAGTCCCTGTACAGATTTACGGCGGAAAACGTGCATTGGTTGGCTGATTATTTTATGGGTGAAGAAAGTGGTGAAACCAGAGGTGGTCGCTTAATGAATTCTCAAAGAATGAATTCCCGACTACAGAAGAAGAAATGATTCGGGCCAAAGAAATATGGCAACACAAATTTACTTTCCCTAACTCGATAGAAGCTCCAGACTGTACACATATATTGATTGTTAAACCACATCTTCATGGCGTCGGTTTACTTATCTTGAAATCGCCAAAAAATACACCAATTCGCATATAATTACGAAACTCAACTGTAGTAAACACAAGTGTAGGTTGCATTTTGTTTACTCCATGAAAAATGTAGTATAGTCAGGTTTTATTCATATTAAATCGACAAAACTCGCCATTTTTGTAGTAAGTTCGAAAGTTGTAGTGTAGTAAACAACCGTTTATTCATACCAAACCATACCTCTAGTACATAATATGTAGTAAACTTATCTTTACTACATTTAGTACATTATTCTTCATACCAGCCATTATCATAGATATATAATAAACAGATATGAAATAGGCACAGAGTGGGGGTAAAAATTTGAATATCGAGTTATGGCTGACATATCCGCGCCTGCGCAGAGAAACGCACACAACAAGATCATATTGTAACTAATAATTTCGATATCAAAAAAGAATTCAATTTACATACTCAGATTGGCCTCAATTAGATCACAAAATGATAAATGTATCGATTGAGAAATGTATCGTGCAAAGGGTTAAACCCATTAAAGTGAATATCAAGTGCCTTGATCAATATGTGTTTAAATGAACCAAAAACCGTTAACACATTTAGTGATCTCGCTGATATCATCATTGAGGCCAAGGAAGCAGCAACAACAGTTAAGGCGATTCGAGTTAGACAAGACACCTGGATAAATAAATCTGTGATTGATGCATCCAAAAACAACAGAAAGTCTTATAAACTTTATGTGAATAGCCCTAATAACATTGCTTATAAAAACAATTATTTCAGAGCAAAAAATTTATGTAACAAACTCACTAAGGAAGCTAAAGCAAACTACTTCTCCCGGAAGGTGGAACATGCAAACGGTGATTCGCGTAAACTCTGGCAAATTATAAACAATGCTACATCTAGGAAAAATTCGTCCGCAACAAAAGGTATAGTCGAAATAAAAACTGCTGATGCTACAATAAAGTAGTAGTAGTTAATAAAATCACGAATACGTTGAACAAATATTTTGCTAACATTAGACGCGACATAGTCGGCAATCTGCCACTTCCCACAGAAGATTCACCAATCCATCACCACCAACAGTCAACATTACAAGAAATATCAGCAACAAACGAGACAGAAATAATTGAAATAATCGAGAGTTTAAGGCCACACACAGCACAAGGACCCGACAATGGCTGGTATGAAGAATAATGTACTAAATGTAGTAAAGATAAGTTTACTACATATTATATACTAGAGGTATGGTTTGATATGAATAAACGGTTGTTTACTACACTACAACTTTCGAACTTACTACAAAAATGGCGAGTTTTGTCGATTTAATATGAATAAAACCTGACTATGCTACATTTTTCAGGTAGTAAACAAAATGCAACCTATATTTGTGTTTACTACAGTTGAGTTTCGTAATTCTATGCGAATTGGTGCATTTTTTGGCGATTTCAAGATAACTAAACCCACGTCATGAAGATGTGGTTTAACAATCAATATATGTATGTGTACAGTCTGGAGCTCCTATCGAGTTAGGGAAAGTAAATTTGCGTTGCCATATTGCTTTGGCCCGAATCATTTCTTCTTCTGTAGTCGGAAATTCATTCTTTGAGAATTCATTAAGCGACCACCTCTGGTTTCACCACTTTCTTCACCCATAAAATAATCAGCCAACCAATGCACGTTTTCCGCCGTAAATCTGTACAGGGACTTAAAATTATCTTCAGTAGCTACACGATGGCTAGAATATTTTTTTTGTTGGCGAGGCTGTATTAGGCTTAGAAACATCGCCATGGTAAAAACAATAACGCAAACGGCGATACTATCTGTCAATACGTGACAAATGCTACATTTTATTTTCGAAGTAGCATTTGCTGTAACTTCGAAAAATGGTTTTTATTCATACGACCCTTGGACTTTTTCGGTAGAGTTTACTTTTGAGTAGTTACTACAAATTTTAGAATTTGCTAGTTTTTATTCATACCAGCCAATATTACAGTTGATGACTTAAAAATTATAAAGGATATAATTGCTCGTCCTATATCCAACTTGGTTAATAGATATCTATCTCATTTCCGAGCGATCTGAAACGATCAATTATTATACCTGTGCACAAAGGAGGAGATCATAATGACTTAAACAACTACTGGCCAATTGCCTTGATGAACGCTCCAAGTAAGATACAGGCAATATTCTAGATTCTAATCAATTTGGGTTTCAAACCAAAAGCAGTACCACTAGCGCTTTGACAGATGCAATCGCCTATATAAATAATGAAATGGATAAAGGTCATTATGTTGCAGCAGTCTTTATTGATTTGCGCAAAGCCTTTGACGCTATGAACCATGACGTTTTATTAGAAAGATTGCAGCATTATGCCCGGTTCACATTATTCCAGTAACCAATCCAGTCCAGTAATCCAGTCCAGCGCTGGACTGCTACTGGAATAATGTGAACCGGCACTGGACAGCAATTCAATCCAGCAATCCAGTCCAGCAATCCAGTCCAGTGACTGGATTGTTGGTCTACTTTTTGATTCCAGCTCGCCCAAAAATCATTGTTACTATAGTTACCGAATCAACAACACATACTCGCCAGACTACTGGACTGGAATCATGTAGACGATATGATCCAGTCCAGCACTGGACTGGATTGCTGGACTGGATTACTGGACTGGAATAATGTGAACCGGGCATTACGGAATAACTTCGAAAGCTCATAATATTATTCGAACCTACCTTCGCGACAGAATCTTAATCACAAAAAATTTCAACGTGCTGAGCAACCCAGAATCAACTAACATCGGAGTACCCCAGGGTTCTATACTGGGTCCTCTGCTGTTTCTTTTACATGTCAACTCAATTAAGGGTATTGGACTTAAAGCAAAACCCGTAATGTTCGCAGATGACACTCTACTGCTGTATTCGCACGACAATCCATCGATCCTACAGAATGTATTAGTGAATGTGGACCTCAACACACATTCAGAATGGTTGCTCAACAGTAAATTAGTGATTAATATTGCAAAGACTAAATATATGCTTTATTATCAAAAAATAAACCTTCAGTAGACTTGCGAATTTCTATTAGAGACCACCCAATTGACAGAGTCGATCACATGGCATATCTTGGAATGATAATGGACGACAAGCTGAAGTGGGACCTTCATATAAATTCGCTAGCTCAAAAACTAACTCCCATTGTTGGTGTGCTAAGTCGATGCAACTTTCTACCACTAAAACCAAAACAACTTATATTCAATGCTTTCCTTCTGTCAAGAATTTATTACGGACTTCTCATATGGAATCAGACATCCCAACGTAACATCGATAGAATTAGCTGAATTATAACGAAAGCTATTAAAATTATTCATCATATTCCTGCTCGGACGTCAACACATATAGTATATAGCACAACAAACTCACTATCTATTCGGCAATTGATACTAATGGAAAGAGGGAAATTTGTCTATAAAGTTAAGATGGGGCTAATAAAAACTAACGTCACACTACGCAGAGTGAATGAAATTCACTCTTACTGTGAGAACTGCAGACAATTATTCCCTTCCAATCCCAAGAACTGAGCGTTTACGAACGGATCCTATTATGCAAGCAGTGCACTATTTTAACAGCCTACCAGCGAACATCAAATCATTGGAGAATTTTTCATCTTTCAAATCAATGCTGAAGTCACATATTCAGTCAACTTCAATAACATGATATTGAAATCTACCAACTGATACGTATTAAAGCAACAGATAATATGGACATATAACATCAAAATTGAACGTGAAATGACTATAATTGATATTAAGAAAACGTGAGCAAAAATGGATTAAAAGAGGTTTTTTTTTTGCAGCGTTGGAATCTTTTTCTTTTTTTTTACCTCAATAGATGCTCATAGTTCAACGATACAATGTTATTACAAAATTCCAGAGTAGTGCGCCGTGATAAAGTGGAAAGGAGTAGAGAGGAGGAGAGGATAAAAAAAACACATATTAATATTTGGCCCAGGGGCCCGAGGAGCGAGGGGCCAAATGCTTCGCAAATGTCAAAATTGTGGCTGAGTGGCCGATGGCGTAACGACATTGACCGAACGTATGGCGACCGCGTGCAAATGGGAAGCAGTGCGCACGCGCGGCCTGGTTCGAAAATAACCTGAAGCACAGAGTGGTGATAGTACTATTACCGATCTGTTCTATTTAAATCTATGGATATTATGCATATGAAATTGAGTAAATTGCCATATGCGATGATTTTTTCAAACGTCAGACTGATTTTCACTCAAGATGGCGGCTACTGGTGAGTGGAGTGGAGTTTTTCGCATAATGTTATGCAATTTGAGAATGTAACTAACAACAGGAGTGGGTATATGTCTGTCCAACCAAACAAATTGACAGCTTCAAAATGGGACAATCTTCTTCTTGAAAAAGACGAGAGCTGGGAGAGTAAAGTTAACGGTTTTAAGATTGTCATTCTCCAGTTGTGCACAGCGCCGTCAAGCACGGGGGTGTCATTTTCTAGGTAAAACATTAAATATTTAGATATGATGTGCGCGTAAAATTACGTTTACACTATCCCCAGATTACTTCATCTGCTGCTTAATCTGGGTGTGGTGAGTTTAAAATTATATGTATTTGACAGATCCAGATTAAATCAGCCGGCGCAGATGAAGTAATCTGCGGATAGTGTAAACGTAATATTACTTGTTTTTGTGAGTTTTCTGTCAGAAAACCGATATTAAAATGCTTGTTTTGGTTTCTGATTCCCCGCTGTATATAAAGCTGTCAAATATCCGCGTCCAATTGGTGGTTGTCATTAATAGTCCCGTTCTTTCTCTCGCCCATGAAAAATTAAACGCGCTCTTCTCTCGTCCCATAAATTTTGCTTATGGGCCACTCCAGTGTTACATACTCAAAGGTTATGCATACCAAATTGAGTGAAATTCTGCCAACTCAGCTTTACTCCACTCGACTCATTGGGTGGTATCACTGCCATCTTTACTCTCAGGCCGGAGTGTCAGCTGATTGTCAAAGCACTAACGACATGACAAGCAGTCAACCAAGTGTGAACTTGCGCGGTCGCCCGGTAAAATTTCGCGATATTTGTGCGTAAAAGTGAGTTTAGTGTCGGGATTTTAAGTGAAAATAAAAGAAGTGGCTATCAGTGCCGTGTGAAAATGAAAAAAACGTGAAGTGATGGGAAATATCGAGTAAAATGGTATATTGAAAAGTGCGAGGTTAGGAAAGTGCGACACGGGTAATTTCGTATTTTTCATTAATTTTCCGGCAATTTGGCTAGTGTGAATGGTGCTGCACTACCTTGGGTCGAATCCTCGGTCGGAAGTTCGCGGCACCTTGCATTTTTTTTCACTTTCAAATATCAGTGACAAGCACTACTTTCAATTGTCCTTAAAATCGCGACACTAAAATCACTTTTACGTATGAAAATCGCCAGATTTCAAGAGGTCGACTGCACGCGTTCTTCACTTTGTTTACATATGGTTCACTGCTTGTCATGACGTCATTGCTTTAGCACTCCGGCCTGAGAGTAAAGATGGCGGTGCCAACATGAACATTGAGGCGAAGTTGAGCTGCTTTGAGTACCTGCCATCGGCATGACTTCGATATCCGAGGTGTCAAATTTTATCGGTGGCCCATTCATGCTAAATCTAAATTGCGAGTGGCCTGTAAATATAAAAAATTAAATGATGATATAAAATATCATAGTAGGTTCGCAACCACCTAAAGCGGAGATTTATTTGATACACAATTCTAGTATGTACTGGATTTTCCCATACAAAAGTTCCAAATTTAAAGGTAAATATCTCCGAAACGGTTATGAGTTCGCGAAAATGGACTTAGATTCGTTCATTTCAAACCAAATTTGATTGAAACCTATCATTAAAATATAGAGCCTCAGATATCGAAGTCGCCCCCTGCCATCGTTCGAAGTGGCTTCGTATGCGACGAAAGAAAAAAACGAAGAACGGGACACAGAGATCATCAAGCAGGTCGCTGAGGACTACGATCCAGCGTATTGGGTCAAGTTGCCTCGGCACCACAACGAACAGCACCAATAAGGCATTGGGCAAAGGCAACCGTGTCCGCAAACAAGTTAATTACAACGACGGTGGCAGAACCCTGCGCCGATTCCAACTGTTTCTGACTATTCGGGTAGATATTTGGAAAACCCAAAAAAATGGTGGCGATTTTTAAGAGAAGATACGACAAAGAAGGAAAAGATGAATAGAATAGAAACAAAATCGTAATGTTGCGCCATATTTTTCTGTTATAATTTTACAAATTAATAAAAATTATCAGTTAAACTTCTAAATACATATTTGTTTTACTTGTAAATGAAATGGAGATTGATTGGTTTACATAGTGATTAGTCCACACATAGGTATTTACCTGTTTGTCATATGGTATGAGCTACTATGCGAGGATAAATAGAATATGTTCAACATCAACTATAGGATGACTTTGGAAACGAACAAAGTATCTGACGTACGATTTGTTTCAGTTCGTCATAGTAGCCCCTACGGGAGAGAACGTTTTAATGAAAATTGATAAGTACTGTTGTTGTTGTGGTAGAGATGCTTCAAATACTGCAGTTCTTCTTGCATCGAGGGTTTTTTTTTCGAAAAACGGGTCGCTACGGTACAAAGAATCGGCTGCCGTGGGAACGATTGATACTCATACACCCACTTTTAATCCTGTTTAGGGGCAGTATTTAATATGACGGATTCCATCTTGAGGTCCTCTTTAACTATGGCAAGTACAAGATCAACTGCTAGTGACAAAGTAAATTCAACCTCGTTTTAATTCTGTCGTCTGACATCAGACTTGTATCAGTCTCTCGGGTCAATGCAGACTCATTTCAATAAGGCGTCGAAGCAATCTTGTCTAGATAGAGTCGTTTCACCCAACAAATCCAACAAGATATTTGGCTATGGTGCAAACCATCTGATCATCAAAATCAGCTGGGTGCACATCTACGCATATAAAATCCTCCATAGCACAGATCCGAACCATGCTCCGTTTACAGAGAAGCTCTACAAACGGGAGACAGTATGACAGCTCGTAAGCAAAACTTTAATTACTAATTTCTCATATAAATACTCATTTTTCAGAACCGACAAACGAAAAACGTGACCGACAAACGATTTTGCATCGAAATCCAACAAGTTGTTTTCCCTAACGGCGATTTTTAGGCTGCGCGCAAGTTGGCACACGTTCGCGTGTCGCGTTCACGTATTTTATGTAAAACGGTTTGAGTCTGTGGTTTACAATCAAAGATGCGAACCTGCTAATTTGATAGATGTTCGGCTGTTGTCGTATCACCAAATTGGATTCATTATTGTGTATTAACGCCATTAATTTAGTATGAAATGTGTGTTTATGCACATCCTACTACTCCCCAGTCGTTTGTTTTGTCACTCAATTCTTACCTAATTATCCATTTTAAAGCACAATAATGAACTCAATTTGTTGATACGACAATAGCTGAGCATTTACCATATTGACAGATTCGCGTCTTTGGTTGGAAACCATAGACTCAAACCGTTTGACATAAAACACGTGAACGCGGCACGCGAACGTGTACCAACGTGCGCGCAGCCTTAAGTTCAGGAGGGGCCAACTTAACGCAAATATTTGATACGTCTATTGGCTCGTTTACATTTGCCAGTGCACCGGCATGCCTGTAGACTTGTCGACAAGTGTCTTGCGTGTAGCTGCTTGCATGACGTGTGCCAGTAGGTGTTTACACACACAATTCGAGTTGCAAGTTGGCTGGGATTTTTTCTTGAGTGTCAATTTAATTATCACGTATTTACCATTGCGACATTCAGTTTCAGGCGACATTGATCTTTGATCGTTTTTTGGCGTACCAATGACAGCAAACATATGTTCGCAAGTCTACTGGAATGCCTGTAGGAAATCAATTGGCCCGGGAGGCCAGCTACTTGCAAGGCGCCGTGCGGGTTTACTGGCCTGGCAGTTCACAGGCACGGGTGTTTACACATATGCAAGTGACAGCTTGCAAGTTACTTGCAGGGCACTTGCAATGCCTGTAAAATGTACGTACTTGCACGGTCCACTGGCAAGTGTAAACGCTACTTATAAGTCAGTAACTACGGACCGACAAACGTTTTAAAGTGACCGACAATCACCGACAAACGATCTGAACTGAAAAATTCGTATTTGGGGGGCTAACTTCGCGTCGGTTGTTGTATAGATGGTTTTGGTAAAGGCCGGTTGACACGTTCAAAGTACACTTTGACAAAGTACGTTGACAACCTACTTTGAAGTTACTTTGAACGTGTCAACCCCCTTTCAAAGTGCTTTGAATTCTCTAGCGTCCCATCAAAGCAAAGTAGGATGGTGCTCAACTTTCCATCAAAGAATTGATTGTAAATCGACAAGTTCACAGAAAAAAGTTGTTGGGGCGGGAAATAGTGAGTTGTTGGTGGTTTTTATTCCATTTACGGTGGTCTGAACAATGTGTTTTAGTATAAATTCCCTAAAAATGCTAAATCCAGCGTTTTTTGCAAGTGGCAAAGTGGTAATTCACAATGGTGGATATTCTTGCCAAGTCATACTTTGACAAAGTGTACTTTGAGCATGTCAACCGGCCTTAACAGCCGTCAAATAGTAGGCCGGTTCACTGAACTGAAATCCTGGTTCCAGACTTGTTGTATAGATGGAAATGCGCTTGAATTTTGCACGAGCGCACATGACATAGAATTCTGATTGGCGCTGCGTTGCCTTTTCAAACGAAAAGAAATTTAATTTGGAAGGTCCAGACGGATGCAACTACTACTCCCATGATCTTCGCAAGGAGGAACACCAGTTGAATCGCCTTCATAGTCGGGTGGAGGGTGTGATGGTGTGGGGAACTTCTGCTACTATGGTACGTGCGAGTTACAGTTTTTGACAGCAAATATAAATGCAAACACTTACACAAACGTACTTCAAACTGCTTTTCCCTTTTAAAAAAAAATTGTTTGTTATTTTACCATGGCATTTTCAACTCGACAATGCCCCGACCCACATTGCCCGGGTGGTTAAGTCATGGATTAAGGGCCAAAATGACTGGCCGCCTTACTTATCCGATATCAATATAATAGAAAACGTGTGGAGATGGCTGGTTCGTAAAGTTCACGCGTCTGGAAAACAATATTCCAACAAAGCGGAGCTAATTGAAGGCACCAAGCGCGCTTGGTTAGCCATTTCTCCCAATTATATTGGGAAATTGTACGAGTCGCTTCCTAATCAAACATATAAGTTCATTCACGACAAGGGAGGAGCCACACATTAGTAAATTTACTGAAAAATGTTTAAATTACTAAATGTATAAGTTCAGAAATAAGTTCATTGCTTAAAAGCTTAACAAAAACGAAAAAAAGTGGTGTGTGCTAACCTGATGGCCAAAATTGAATTATTTTTTGTGTTATTTTTCGAAAAAAATTATAAAAAAAAAATATTAAAAAATGGAGAAACAATACTTTTTGTTTTATTTAAACTGCGAATTGAATAGGCCATAACCAACAATAATTTTACAATTTCAGTTTGGCTGGAATTGAGCTGGAACCACTTGCGCGAGGCGGTGTGCTAACCCCTAACCTCATGACGCGCAGTGTATATGCTCCAAAATTTCCGTTAATAGGGAGCCCGGAAGTGTAGGAGAGAGGGAGTCAATGTTTTTTTTTCAGTTTTCCTTGGTTTGTGATCTATCTAAGGTAGAATATTCCATTTTATGGTATAATTTGTGATATATCAATTTGTAGGAATTGCATGTGTTTTCAGTCGCCTTCAGAACTCTTTTTTGTAGAATTCATAGCTTAAGAAATATTCAGGGAAAACTGGAAAAATACCTTTGACCTCTTCTCTCCTACACTTACAGAACCTCTATCAACGGAGATTTTGGACCATATGTTCGCAAGACTTCTTTTATTAATTTGCAAAATTTCAAAACTACTCGAATTTTTTTCCTGGTATTAGATCAATATCTACACTAAAAACCGAAATATTCCAGTAAAACAAGAAAAGAATACCTGTAACCCCCTTTATCCTACACTTCTGGACCCTATATCAACAGGGCCTTTGGGCATATATTCAGGGGACTCTCCAAATCAATTGTGCCAAATTTCAAACCTACTCGATTTTTTTCTTATTTTTCACTCGTAGCGTGGACTATCTGTTAAATCAAGCTTGAAGTAAATTTGTTTCATCTTCAGACTATGTTTCTTTATACCCTAGACCTTATAAGGTATAGGGTATATTGTCTTTGTTTAAGCTAGGTACTAAGATCAGTTTTTTGTGCGAAATCTCATACAGAAACTATCATGCCTGCTACAGACAATGGCCTAGCCCCGGCCATTCAGGGCCATCGCCACTGTGTGGACGGGCGGATGGCGTTCAGTGGCCAATACCGCATAACCGTCATTTCTGTCAACAGCGATGGGCCATCGGATGGGCACAAATGGCTTCGAGAGCCATTTTCCTCCACGCGATGGCCCATCGCGTACACAACTTTGGACAGCTGATTTAAGTTGACAGGCCACTACGCAATTACCGCAATGCTACTATCATCGCGATCCGTTTGATTATAGCTACCGTGACGCACAGAGCGACAGCTTTCACTATACGCAATTTCCTGATGGCCCATCGAAGACCATTGTGTGGACGGGCAATATTTGAAAATATTTGAATTGACATTTGGTGTGTGATGGCGGGCATCAAAGTCACCATCGCGATGGGCCATTGTCTGTAGCAGGCATCAAAAGTTACCAAGATCAGTTTTTGTGTGAACTCTCCTACTGTCAGAAGTCTCGTTCGCACGAAAAATTTTCGCTACCTCGGTACTAACATATTCCATTTGAAGAAAAAGTCTCCAAAATCGATCTTTTGAGCAAGAAGGGAAGTTAAAGTGTCGTGTAGAGCGCCGCAGATATGTGCCGTGTGGAACATTTTCGCATGAAAAGGTTAGGTCCTAACCAGATTGAACGCAGAATGCAGCAGCAGCGGCAGAAGCAACAACAACAGGTAGATCTGTCGCGGTGACACAGCGGCGATGACAGATCTACCTGTTGTTGTTGCTTCTGCCGCTGCTGCTGCATTTTGCGTTCAATCTGGTTAGGGCCTTAGTACCAACCTTGAATACGTAACATTCGCAAATTGTCAAATCTAAAGGTGAGTTCACACGTTGCAAATATTTGGCGAAAAAAAGGCAAAATGAAAATCTTTGTTGTTCGTGTGAACCGCAAATATTTACCCAAACTAATTTATTTTTACCGTGTTTGGCCAAAGGTTTTTCCGCTAATATTTGCGTCATCTGAACGTATCTGTAGCATTCCCCTGGTTAAGGGAGGAATCCGGGATCAAGTCAGACCGACAGTGGCACCTGCTGGTGGGCAGCTCAGTTCGGGAGGAATTTCGGCAATGGGTCGGATCTTTGCTGACTTTTTCCCTACTACATTACTAAGAAATCAGGTGCCAAAAAACTGGGAATTTTCCCCTATCGGAGAAAACGCGTGACGTAGGGAACGATCCGAAGACCGATACTCGGTGGTCTCGTCGAGTATGGCACAATGCGGAGGTGACATTCGCCGATGAGTACGGAGTACATCATTCTTTAACAAGGCTCGTTCCGACGCAGATACCTGTTACACTTATCCCCTTAGGGAGTCATGGCGAGGAACGCGGCAGTTGGGGGAGATGATTACGTCATCACCTCACCGTCAAGTCACAAAAGATAAAAGGTGCTATTGGGGGCGATTCGGGCAGACACAGGCACGACATCTTACGGAAAAATTTATGATTTCTGTAAAAACTGAATACAATTTTAAATAAAACACCGAATCGCGTTTTCTTGTTTATTCTCGTGTATAGTAGACAACAGACTGACTCGTCAATGGTACCAACATGTACAAAAAGAAAAACATAGATTAAGAGCGCGTTGACATGATCAAACTACGATTTGACAAACTAGCATTTGATGAAAAGTTGAGCACCGTCCAACTACGGTTTGACAGAAGCACAAGACATCAAACCAGTTTGACAAGGGGTTGACACGTTCAAGTAGGTGGTTTGGCAAACCGTAGTTTGATCGTGCCAACGCGCTTTAAGATAATAAATGAATGGGACTTAGAGTAAATGTGGAGCGGCAATTTCCTCTTCCACATACTGCCCCCCGGTACTGACTCCTTCGTCAGTACGAAGATCAAGGCGATGAATTTTGTTCGCTGCCCGTCGATAGATTCCGGTTGCGGTTTTGATGTCAACGACTCTCACCACATTGTCCTGACCTGGATAGGTCTGTGTGATGATCCCAATTGGCCATTGTCCTCTGGGCAGTTGTTGTTCGTTTAGCACTACTAATTCGCCAGGTTGAAGATTAACGCCAGTTTCCTTCCATTTTGAGCGGTGAATCAACGTTGGGACGTATTCGCGGAGCCATCTCCACCAGAACAAATTTGCCAAGTATTGCGCGGTACGCCACTGTCGCTTCAGCAGTGTGTCACGTTCAGTGAAATTCCCAGGTATAGCAATATTTGTTGATCCGACTTGAAGAATATCGTTAGGTGTTATGCTACATAAATCCTCAGGATGATTTGATACGTATGTCAAAGGTCTGCTGTTGACAATATATTCCGCTTCCGCAAAAACCGTCAATAGAACCTCATCCGTTTGATGTCGATCTTTCATAATGATGTGAAGAGCTCGCTTGAAACAACCTATGAGCCGCTCCCATGCTCCTCCCATGTGTGGCGAAAGAGGAGGAATAAACTTCCAATTTATTCCGTTTTTAGCACACTCATTTTCAACTTTCTGCTCATCGATTTCTTCGAAAGCCATTAGCAGCTCCCGACTCGCTCCTCGAAGGTTGGATCCATTGTCTGACCAAAGAGTTTTGACTTTGCCTCGTCTGGCTACAAATCGTTTTATTGCCATGATGCAGGAATCCGTGCTCAATGAATGTGTTATTTCAACGTGAATTGCTCGAATTGTCATACAACAAAATAAGACTCCATATCGTTTCTCCAAGTTTCGGCCGTGTTTAACGTAAAAGGGGCCAAAGAAATCGACTCCTGTTGTTGTAAACGATTTTTCGTACACGCAAAGGCGCTCACTAGGCAATAATCCCATTTTAGGTTGGACAGCTTTGGACGATCGTTTCTTACATTTCAAACAGTCGCTTATGACATTCTTCACAATGCTGCGTAGCTTCGGAATGTAGTATTTGCGCTTCAATTCGTTTATGACAGTCTGCATTCCTTGATGTCCGAATTTCCGATGAAGATGTTCAATCTCCAAGCGCACATAAGGCTCTTTCCCATCTAGGACAACCGGCTCAGTTTCGATCATTTCGACTTTATCGATATTTTTTATTCGGCTGTCCACTCGTAGAATACCATTTTGATCCAAATTTAGACTGATTTTGCTGAGTCTCCCCGACTTATTTGGCTGATTTGTCTGGACATTATGAATATCGATCGGGAAACATCTTGCTTGAATTGCTTTCCACCATTGAATCTCGCTCCAATGTAGCTCTTCCGTCGTTAATGTGCCCAGATTTCTCTCGTTTTGACGTTTCCTTGTATTGACAATAAATCGTCCAATCCAGCTTGTGATTCGAAGTATTGTGCTGAATGTATGCATACCTTTTATATTTGGTAAGACGTTTCCTGGTGAATGCTCGGGCTCCAAACCAGCTAAGCAAAGTACTTCATCTTCCAGGTCTTCATTCATTTCGTTCGCAAAGTTCGGCCATACGTCAGGTTCATTATAGAGGAAGTCTGGACCATTAAACCATACGCTGTTCAGACCAAAATTAGTAAATGGCTTTGCCCTCGTACATATGTCGGCTACATTAAATCTCGTTGGTACCCAAAACCACTGTTCTGCCTGGGTTAATTGTAAGATTTCTCCAATCCTTGATGCGACAAACGATTGCACCTTCTTTTCAGTTTCAATCCATTTCAATACTGTACTGGAATCCGTCCAGTAGAAATGACTACGTTTTGGCACATTCCAGTATTGCTGTACCTCATTTGCTAGTCTGCATCCCATCACAGCTGCTAGTAATTCCAACTTTGGAATAGTCACTGTTTTTAGTGGTGCAACTCGTGCCTTTGCAGCGATGAGGTCGACTCGATACTTTCCGTTTTGTTTAACTCGCAAATATACGCACGTAGCATACGCTTCCTCACTTGCATCATTGAATATATGAAGCTCCGCTGTTTCATTATTGAAGATATATCGTGGGATGTTAATTTCCATTGCTATCTGCAATTCTCGTAACCATAGCTTCCATTGTTGATATTTTTCTTCGCCAATATAATCGTGACAGCCTATTTTGCATCGCCATATTTGCTGCAGTAGAATGCGTATCTTGATCGACACTGGATTGAGTAAACCAATTGGATCAAAAACTGACATCGCTGTTTTTAGTACTTGACGTTTCGTCGGTTCCTTTGATCCGTTGATGATGTCTTGGTCGATTTTATGAAACCTCAATGTAAAAGTGAATGTGTCACTGTTGGAGTTCCATGTCATACCCAACACACGTTGAATCTCTGTTGCCTTTATGCCAAACTCTGGACAGTGTGTCTTCGCAACAAATGGCTCAGGAATTTCTCTTAATACTTCAGGTGAATTAGTTACGAAGTTTGTCAGCTCGAATCCTCCTTGTCTGTGAACCCAAATGACTTCTTTGATTTTCTTAACGGCTTCCGAAACGTTCTCGGCTCCGTCTAGATCAGGCATGTCAAACTCGCGGCCCGCCGCGCCTTTTTGTGCGGCCCAGGCCAGGTCAAGCCAATGTGTTGGAATGCAAATATTATGTCACCTTACGCGCCGTTCACTTGCCACATTTCAATGTACGGCATATCTTGCAAGTATCCGACTTAATTAATATATCAAACATTAACTCATCTACAAATGTTGGTGATTCTGTATATACGGATACAACGCGATACATTTGCACAAAAATGTATACTCAAGCATCGCGACTAGCCGGCATTAGCGGAAGGCACACCATTCACCGTTACTAGCCGTCAATATTTTAGTAATCGAAAATCCAGCCGCACTGAAGTTGGTATGTACTCTCATTCGAAGTGATTTATTGTACAATCAAGACCAGAATCGTACAGTCAAAAATCTTCAAAATCATACAAATATGATTTTTTTTCAAGTGCAATCAGCCTTTTGTAACCATAACCAACTCGGGGAACTATTCTTGACGGGGAACATCTCCAGTTGTGGCTGTGACCAATAGTGACTGTGACTAGAAGTGACTGTGACTAGTAGTAACTGAGACTAGTAGTGACTCTGACTGTGACCCAATATCGGCCCTTCCTTAATTAGGATATATTAATTTTTCGGAAAAAGTTTATTAATTAGTGGAATTATTCAGTGTCTGGTAAGTTAATGTTCAAAAAAATATCGATATTTTTGAAAATACTATTTGAAAGAACTTCAAGGACTATTCACTTATTTCAGCCCTTTATATTCAGAATGTCTCTATCGAAAGCAAGTGGTAGTACAAATAAGCGAAAAATTATTGATGAATATCGAAATTTCCAAGAAAAGTGGGAATTGGATTTCTTTTGTTGTGAAGTGAATAATAAAATAGTGTGCATGATATGTAATAATGCTATTAGTGTACCAAAATTATACAACATCAGTCGTCATTATGAAAAACATAAATCAATATATGATAATTACCAGGGATTAATGAGACATGAAGGTTAGGTTAATAAAACAAAAAAAGCAACAGTTAATGTTTACTAAACCCACACAAGAAAGTGAAATGGCGGTACATGTAAGCTACGTCTTGTCGGAATTGATTGCTGAACACTCGAAACCATTTACTGACGGTGATTTCATCAAGGAATGCCTGGTTAAAGCTGCTGAAATTTGTTGTCCTGGAAATGTAAAAACTTTTCAAGGAATTCCATTGTCTCGAAATACAGTTGCGGAAATAATTAGTGATTTGGCTGAAAATTTAAGTATTCAGATCAAAGCCAAGTCATCAAGTTTTGAAGCTTTTTCAATTGCCTGTGACGAGAGTACGGACATTGGGGGCGTAGCTCAATTAGCTGTATTTGTTCGTGCTTGTGACGCTGATTTCAACATATTCGAGGAATTTCTAGAACTGGTACCGCTGCATAACACTTGTACGGGTCAAGATATATTTGATTCTATAATCAATCTGCTAGAAAAATATAGTCTACCTCTGTCAAAATTGACTTCTGTAGCTACAGATGGAGCTCCTTCTATGACTGGAAAAAATAATGGTTTTGTTGCATTACGTAAAAAAAAAAGAAGTGAAATTTATAATGGGCCCGAGATTCATCATACGCATTGCATCATACATCAAGAAGTATTATGCGCCAAGGTGATGAATATGGACCATGTCTTAACGCCTATCAAAAAACAATTAATTTCATAAAATCTGGAGGTTTGAATCAGCGACAGTTCTCTGCTCTATTAAGTGAATCAGACAGCTGTTATTCCGGTTTGTCATACTATACCGAGGTACGTTGGCTCTCCTGCTCAAAAATTCTTAAACAATTCTGGGACTTGAAAGAAGAAATATGTCAGTTCTTAGTAAGCAAAAATAAAGATACCAGTTTGTTTTTTGATAAAATGTGGTTGCAAGAAATATCCTTCATGGTTGATATTACTAAACAGTTATATGATTTGAATTTAAAGCTGCAAGGAAAAGGCCAACTTATTACGAATATGTGTGACCAAATTAGAGCATTCAAATGTAAGTTACTTCTATGGGAAAAACAGCTAACAAATGAAGATTTAACGCACTTTCCGACATGCAACATAAACAAATCAAATTTAAGTGAAACGGCAACATATAAAAAATACGCAGAAAAAATGTTAGGTCTTATAAATGAATTTGAAACTAGATTTGCGGATTTCAAATTATTGGAAAATAAGTTCTCTCCGTTCACTTCATTATTTTCAATAAATGTAGAATCAGTACCTAATGAAATGCAAATGGAAGCAATTGAGATACAATGTGATTCAGATTTGAAGGCCAAATACATTGAAGTTAGCATTCCTAATTTTTACAGATATTTGCCTGTCAGGTTTGAAAATATCTGAAAATTGGCATATGAAATAATTTCCATGTTCGGAACTACCTACCGTTGCGAGCAATTATTTTCAATAATGAAAGGAAATAAATCTCCAGCCAGATCGAGAATTACTGACATCCACCTTGGGTCAGTCCTAAAAGTCATCAGTGCGAATAACATTTCCCCCCAAGTAGAAAAATTAGTAGCAGAGAAGAGATGCCAAGTGTCAGGAAGTAAAAAATAATATTAACGTCGTGTTTAATTTATACATAATATCATTATCATTGTTCAGTTTGTTTCATTTTGCTCATTCATGTTGAATTTATAAAATACTACCAAATAAAATTTAAGTTTCTATGGAAATTTTTGCTATTTTTTTTCTGCGGCCCACCTCTTACTTAGCTTGTGTTATTTGGCCCATGCCAGCCTTTGAGTTTGACACCCTTGGTCTAGATAGTCATCAACGTAATGTTTGTCAATAATTGCGCGACATGCGTCTGGAAATCGGGTTTGATGTTGCTCTGCGTTGTAATTTTTAACGAATTGCGCCTGAAAAGGAGATGACTTTGTTCCAAACAACATGGCTTTCATTCTAAACAGTTGGGGTGGCCTGTCGGTTAGTAGATCCCTCCATACAAAACACTGTGCAAAGTTGTCGTCATCCGTGATGTTGACTCGATTGAACATTTCTTTTATATCGGCAACGAAAGCGATTGGATTTTGCCGAAACATGTTTAAAATTCCAAAAAGTGACGTAACATAATCGGGTCCTGACAGAAGATAATCGTTCAGACATTTTTCATCCACTTTTGCGGCAGCATCGAATACGACTCGCACTTTATTCGGTTTATTCGGGTTCCGAACTGCAAAATGTGGAAGAAACCATATGGTTTTCGCTCGTTTTAATTCTGCTTCGTTCGTCAGCTTCGCATATCCTTTGTCAATAAGTTTCTGGATCTCTTCGCAGTAGGCCATAGCAAGTTTGTCATCTCGATTGAATCGTTTCTCTAAGAGATTCAGACGATTAATAGCAGCACGTTTTGATTCGTAGCTTCTCGGCGGATTATTTTTTTAAGGTAAAGCAACCTCGAATTTTCCGTCTATTTTCCGGATGCTCTCTTCCGCTATTTTTAAAGCTTGCTGATCACATGCTGGAATTTTTTCATGCTTTCTGGGGACTACTCCGAAATTTTCCAAGGTGAAATATGCTTTGACCTCGTCTTGTATTTTGTCGTCGCAAATATCGCAAGAGAGAATATGTTCGAAGTTTTTATTCGTTAGATGTGCTTTGGATACGGGTCCATGTACAACCCATCCAAGCAATGTTTTCGATAAAACGGGTGTTTCTTTAGACGGTTGTATTATTTGTCGTGATATGATCAAGTTTACATTGTTTTGACCTATCAACAGTAGAGGTTCGGTGTCATCTTCCCATGCGCAGCAGTTTACAGCGTTGATATACGGAAAATCTTGCTTGAGTTTGTTGATGTCGCAGCTTTGAGAGGGTAGTTTCAGCCCTTTGACAGTACGCACATTCTTTAACTCGAAGAGATCGCTTTCCTGATTTACTGCTCCAATTTTGGCTGTGACTGTTTGGGATGTGCCATCCACTCTGTAGGTATCCCAACTAACAAACTCTCAAGAGTGAAAGTCTTACCGCTTACGAAAAGTCCTCATAAGACTTTAGTAAAACTCCCCGACACTCCTATAACGTAACTCTTGGGACAAAACTTAAATTTACTCTCGCAGTACCATTCTGATGAGAGTTTAACTCCACTAGAATTAGGGAAACTTTCACTCTTCTAATAGGATCATCGCTGCAATCTTATTGAGCCTTTTTTAAAAAACTTAATCTCTTGAAAAGTTATACTCGCGTAGATAGCCCCTTATAAGAGCTTGAATGTAAAATTGCTTGTCATAATACTCTTATGAAACTCAAAATACTAGATCACTCATGCGGAGGGTATTATGAGCTCGAGGATTGTTATTGACTCGCATAAGTAGCCCGCTGTAAGAACTTAAGGAGCTTGAGTGTAAAATTACTTACTGTAATACTCTTATGAGACCCAAAATAATAGATCACTCATGCTGAGAGTATTATTGTTGAGTAAACGTCAGTGTAGCTGACATTTCGTCAAAGGTGGAAAGTACGATACGATACGGTACGATAAAGCAGTATCATTCAAAATAGGAAAACATGGATTGGAAAAAAGTTAAAAGATCCACTATTTTCCGCAGAGAAGTTCAAAATATAAAAAATGGTGCAATCAGGATAGTTTTGGACCAAACAACTGCGATAGTAACTATCAAACGCGCTGCGCATCCTTCGATTGTCCTGCCTTAAGCCCATAGTTATGATGACATACATCTCAAATTATGCAAATTCCACAACACCTACTGCATGTAAACTGCGCGAAAAGCCGACGAACACGATGTAGAGTCTGCATAAATTATTCTGGATATGTAGGACGATGATCTCCGAAGATCTATTTTCCCATGAGCAACATCAAATTTTTCATCAGTTTCGTCAGCGATGCAAGGAGAAACAATTGGTTGTCGTTGAATGAAATTGAAAACAAATGAGTTCAATTGAAATGATGCACATCTGCCCCTGACCCCGTGGTAATTCCCAACAGATAAATACGTCCGTCCGACCACGTCTCCATGTATTTCGTCCTTTACATTCTAATGGGTGTTTAGAACATATTTGGTGAAAAACGCACTCATATGTGCGTCCCTTGTCCTTTCTAAAAAAATGAGAAATTTTTCTTTCTTTCTATATCTGCTTCCTTGAATTTTAAATTGTCTTATTGCGTTACGTTATGACAACGAGAAAAAGGTACAAGGTTCAAGTCGCATTACGTATGAGATTGTTGAAAATAAACACCTCGTCATAAAACCCTTTTTAAAACCCACTTGCATCGATGCATGTGTGATTCAAAAAGGGTTTTACGACGAGGTGTTTCTCAACAATAGTTTGCTTCAATAGTTTTAAAATGCCAAATTGTATGAAAATTTTGTATCTGTGGTCTTATGATGACAAACGATTGTTATGATTGATCATTTACTATGTCATGTGCCGGTTTTGATAACAAGAGCTAAAGTCTCACTATGCAATCCGAACTCTGAGAAAAAGAGTTCATTCCTTACAAAGAGATTTGCATTATCTTTAAAAGACTGGCACTTTCATAATCTGACCATTAGTTTCATAATATTCTCATAAGAAGTATTGATCTATTGCTGTCATTGGAATAAACAAATTTAAGCTCTTATACGGATTTTTTTGATTTCATAAAAAGAGGAGTATTTTCATAGCGAGATTTTCATTTTTATAAGAAAGAACGACCAATGGCGGCCATATTTTTCTCCGATTGGAATTTTTTGAGTTGAAATATGATTTTTGACTTATGATTAATAAGCGTGATTTCGCATGGAAAATAATGATTGGTGATTTCTAACGTCATAAATATGTCGTTGCGCAAATTTTATGCCAACTATTGAGGCGGAACACAACTTACATATTTTTCAAACAGTAAATTTTTTCTAGAAAATTCTATAAATACCGATTATTTTCATGGCGCTTTGCATTTTATCGAAGCAAAATGTCTATTATTACCAATAAAATTTCAATCGCATGAACTTTTTCGCTCATATGTGTGAAGAAAATGCAATGTTCTTTAATATACCTATAATATTATCATACGAACTTTGTAACATACATGTACCATCGAAAATATCCTATAATGTATTTGTTCTCGCTCTTCGAAACACAAATTAAAATTTTTTGTATGTCGTTCTCTTTCTAACAACAATGATCAAGAAAAATGACAGGAGTTTATACCTCTACTAACAAAAATATTATACTTCTTATTAGAGTAAAAATGTACTCGTATAAATAGACTATTTGTTTCCTTATGAAACTTGTGTAACTCCCAAGAGCAGAGTAACAGTGTTGTTATAAGGCAGCAATAGATATCATAAAGTGCGCCATTTAATTCTTCTAAGAGTCTCGTAAGTTGCTTACAGTACTCTAAAAGGATGAAATTATGGGAGTGTGATTCTCAAAGGCAATCTGCCTTCACTCTCATAAGTCTCTCTTAGGCGGCTATTACACTATAAAAGTTCTTTTACAAATATATTTGACGAACGATATTTCAAAAGAACTTTTATGAATGATATTAGCCGCTAAAGGGGGAAGGTGTGCAAGCATATTAGAAAAGTAGTTGAAACAAGCAACGTCCATGTCGCAAATCTTTTCTTAGGCGGCTATTACACTATAAAAGTTCTTTGAAAATAGCTTTCATAAAAGATATTTGTAAAAGAACTTTTATAGTGTAATAGCCGCCTTAGTGTGTTAAGAGATCAAAATTGTTAGTTGGGATCGCCCGTCCAGCGACAGCGAAGCGGATTATGCGGTCCTTCCAATCCAAGCCTGGAAGCTAACTCGGAGTCAATAAGCGTTGCAGTGCTACCTTCATCGAAGATTGCCTTCACTTTTATCCGTGCTTTCGGCCCTTCTAGCTGAACATTCGCCACTTTTAGCATGGCCTTAATTGGATGATCGTTGACGGCTAATTGTATTTCAGCAGATGGACCGTATTTGTGGAGCAATTTATGGTGAAAACGTTGACAATTATCAATTTCACACTGCTTCCTATTACTGCAATTGCCCTTATGGAAATCTAAGCAGCAGTAACACGCGTTGACTTTTTGGGCCATTTTCCATCTCGTTTTAACGTCCGCACTTTTGAACTTTTCACATTTGTCAATTCGGTGTGTCGCCATTTTACACAACGTGCATGTTCGTGCAGGCTTGTCAGGTGTGACAGTTCGAGGAACTTTAACTGTATTTTCCTGCTCGGAAACTTTATCGTTTGAACGAAATATCGGTATTCGGGATGTTATGGTCGCCATTCATTGTACCCAGTTGGAAAAATCATGTATGGTCTCGGTGTTTCGATCAATATGATTGTTGACAAGATATTCGCCCCATTGTAAAGACAAATACGCGGGTAATTTGCTGCATAGAACTGCAATAATTTCTTTCGATTGTACAACTTCGACCAGCATTCCGATCGCAGCGGCAACATTACGGACAATAATGCTGAATTCCATAAATTGCTGACTATTTGTCGGATATGGCGCTCTCTTCGCTTTGTCGAATATCTCTTTGTATAAATCGTCGTGATTGCCATATTTTTGATTTAAAATGTCGATGATCACTTCAGGATCCTGAGTTGTCAGAAGAAGTAAGTCCACGGCTTCTCTTGCCTCACCGGCTAGGCTTTTCTCGAGGCGCATAATGTTTTCTGCTGCGGTGAATCCACAAATTCTCGTTGATGTACGGTATTCCGACAAAAGAGATGGCCATTTTAGTTTCGATGACCCGTCAAAACATTTGAGATTGTTTCCCACTATTTGACGCGAAAGCACTTTTTCAATAGAGTTCGAAAGTTCGACATTGTTATTATTTTCAACTGGTTTATTTGTCACTTGATTTTGATCGGACATGTTAAGCAATGTTTCTTTAATCGATATACGATTTTCAAGCAGTTTAATTATTTTATTGATTTTTTCAATTTTTGGTTTATTTTGGTCATTGTCTTCTATTTCCAATAGTTCACACTCTTTTGTCAATATTTTGTCCTTTAGGTCGATAATTTCACTTCTGATTTTGAAGTTTTGAAATGGAGACCTCGTGGAATTCGCCACACTCAATGTTTCTATTCCATTTGACACGTCACTTTGCGAATGTGTGCGTGTGTGTGAGCACTTCATTTCAGCGGACGCGGCGGAACCATTTTTCGAGACGACGAACTTTCTTGACTTAGACGCGGCGGACATATTGGAATTGGACGCGACAGACATTTTGCCTTTAGACGCGACAGACATTTCGACTTTCGATTATTACGCGAGAACAGACGTTACGGATATATTTCCACGTGCCGGCGCGACCCGGCTCGACGGACCATGTAAAAACTAAATACAATTTTAAATAAAACACCGAATCGCGTTTTCTTGTTTATTCTCGTGTATAGTAGACAACAGACTGACTCGTCAATGGTACCAACATGTACAAAAAGAAAAATATAGATTAAGATAATAAATGAATGGAACTTAGAGTAAATGTGGAGCGGCAATTTCCTCTTCCACAATTTCACCATGACTATTTTCGTTTCAACGTTCTAAAATTTACCCGAAACACGGAACCATTTTTCCACAAGCGCGAGAATATATATGACGAAGAAAAAAAAAGGAAAAATATTAGCCAAAAGAAAAACAGCTGAGATTTATTAATGAAGTACTACTTTAGTGCTCAATATAGCCGATATATATCTTTAAACACTAACGTTATTAATATAAATTTTCTCTTCCTCAAGTAGTATATTATTAACCGCGCGAAAAAAAATCACGTCGAAAGGACGGCACATACACAAATTGGTTTTTTTTTTAGTACTCACAGTTGCTATTTTTTTGTTTGTTTCTTTGCAGATTCGTTCGGGATGGATCCGGTGGCGACCGCTACAGGAGTCCCTCGACGTATCGACGTATAATAATGTGACGTGGTTTCGACGGAACTTAACTTACATCTAACATGGGATAATAAATTGAACACTATAAATACTTGACAAATTACATGCACTTATTATAATTTTTCTTCTTTCTTTTTTTTTTCTTTTTCGGTTATGCTCGTTTTTTTTTCCTGTTTTTCCTTTTCCTTTTTTTTCTCTCTGTCGGCTGGCTTTTAGTTTAACTTGGCAGTATGGTAATGGCGGTCTTCGGATTTTCCGTTTGTTCTTTTCTTTTTCTGATTCTCTTTTCCCAGGGGCGCCAGACGCGCTCTAGTGGGAGATCCCCCTCAGGTCCTCGAAATGAGGCGTCGCCTATAGCGCACTACAATGTACATTTTATTATTTTTTTTCGGGTTAGAAGTGGTGATATAAATGGAGGCACTTTTGTAATTACCTTTTTTTTCCTTTTTGAGGTTAATTTCGCCTCTTTTCAGGCGGGTTTGCAGTTAAAACCGTAGATTTTCCCGTGAAACGGCGGATTTTCGCCGGCGCAATTCTTGCGCCCCCTTTTCCTTACTCGGAATCCTAAAAAGACGTAAGTTCTCACCCGAACTTAATTAATTACTGAATTCCGTACATCACTTTTTTTTTAGTTGCACAACTACTAACCTTTTTCTGTACTTTTGCGCACTCTCTTAATCCTTCACTCGATTTCGTTTTATTATCTGTTTTTTCTTTAATTTAGTCCTATAGGACTAAATCTCGCAGTAACCGATACGATCTCGAACGTTCAGGTCCGCACTGCTCCACAGTTCAACTCAGAAGAACATGCGGTTCGGCAAAATTTCTGGCGGCCCCTCTGCCGGAAACGCCTATGACGATTCCTCAAGTTCCCCAGCCTGGTTCTGTCGTGTAAAACCGCATAATGGCATTGAACGCCCTCAAAATAAAGATGGGAAATTTTTCCATTCCCCAACTCTTTGACAATTGGCGTTCAATTTGACATGTGAAATGTCACGAGTGTGTTAGGTAGTTCTAGTGGCCGTGTTTATATTTAGTTGCCGTGTTTATATTTCGATAATTGTGCTGCAGCCGGGCTTGGCGAAATTCGAGAAGACCAGGGATTGGTAGCAGACTGTTTCTCATCCAATACAATTGGAATATCCGTGATATTTAATACGTACTTTTGCAGGAGGATTTGCGGACTTGTGACGCTGATGGTAAAAGGTATTGATTTACTATTTGGCGATTAGCTCTTAAGTTTTGAAAAGCCTTTCCTTCAAATGGTTTCGAATACTCCACAGATTATACGTCAGCAAGCGGAGTGGACACTCGTCGCCTCATTTGGTATGCCGGCGTTGGAATTTGTTTGGCTGTGACTATAATTCGGTCAACAAATTTCCAATGTTGCAACCTACCGAATGAGGAACATCATCAATATCCACGAATCATTACATATCGTAGTAATATCCGAAAAGTTTGTCAGTGCGAAAAAAGAAAAATTATTTAAAATCGTCCGTTTATTGTTTTAATTGCCGAACACGACAGGAATAATGAGTTCACAACAGATAATAGTGTTGTAATTCTTTTACGTGGCGAACATAATTGACGGGAATAAATAAAGTGAAAGAACATTTAGGCTGCGCGCACGTTAGCACACGTTCGCGTGTCGCGTTCACGTGTTTTATGTCAAACGGTTTGAGTCTATGGTTTCCAGCCAAAGACGCGAACCTGTCAATATGACAAATGCTCGGCTATTGTCGTATCAACAAATTGAGTTCATTATTGTGCTTTAAAATGGATAATTAGGTAAGAATTGGGTGGCAAAACAAACGACTGGGGAGTAATAGGATGTGCATAAACACACATTTCATACTAAATTATTCGCTGTAACACTCAATAATGAACTTAATTTGGTGATACGACAATAGCCGAGCATTTGTCAGCTCGACAGATTCGCATCTTTGGTTACAAACCATAGACTCGAACTGTTTGACATAAAACACGTGAACGCGACACGCGAACGTGTCCCAACGTGCGCGCAGCCTTAAACAGTGATTACAAACAATATAAAAGCGATTAGAAAATGTTTGAATCTCAGAAGCTTTTTGGAAGTGATCCGGATGAAATACCAGCGAAAGTGGTATCGAAATCGAAGAAGCGGAAAATTGTTTCAGAGTGGCTTGAAAGTGAAATTTTTAAACTGATTACGTGCGTTGAGGAACGTCATGCATTGTGGAATGCCCGAGACAGGCAATATCGCAATAGCATGAACGAACTAAATTGTGGAACGAGCTGTCGGAAAATGATTTCGGTTCGAAGTTTGAAGGCATTGAACTTCTTGCCAAATGGTCAAATCTCCGCATTCAGTATCGGAGTTACGCGAGCAAGAAATCAAAATCTGGGCAGGCTGCTCCACCTCCGATCAATTGGAAATATTTTAAAAGCAATGCAGTTCGTGGGAGAGGCAGAGGTTGAACAAACTGCTATCATGGAATCCAATTTGGTAAGTATGCACATATAGTTTTTAGAGTTGCCTTCATGTAAGATTGCTCATTAATTTTTGATAATTCTAAATTGATGAAGAGAATATTGGCAACACTCCAAGGTCTACAGCCACATGTAAGCGACGACGCCTTTCAGTATCAACGGTGGGATCTTCAGTATCTTTAAGGAATCCGTCAATGTCAGCCGCAACCATCGTTGCCAAAAGCATGAAATCTGCAGTGGACTCTTTTAACAAAGCAAAGCAACAACCACACATGAGCGACGAGTTTGGTACTTTTGGTAAATTCATGGCCAGCGAATTACGGTCGCTGAATGATATTCCAATGCCGTTGAATTAAATTGAAAGTTACTCGGTATTTTTTGAATGTTCTTGAAGAAGAACAAAACAAACAAATAATTTTTGACGAAAATATCGATGCAATATACCAGTATGAAAATCAATAAATAAAAAAAATAAGTTCCGCTAGAATAACGTTTTGCTTTATTTGCTTTAAATGGTTTAAATTTTCTTATTCTTATACTGAAATGCTACTTCGCCTTCATGCAGAAAATACTGTGCAAACTCTTCTTGCAGAATTTCATTGCTTCGAGGTGCTTCAAATTGTCCAAGGTCCATATTTTGAAAATTGTCCTCTGGAACCTCTCGTCGCCAGGAACCACGCACCACGTTTCCGTCGACATCACAAGTAGCCATAAGACCAAAACTAATGTAATGACTGGAATGGTTACGATCTATCAAAAAGTTGTGCAGAGCACAACAAGCCTTTGTAATTACTCTATATTTATCAGGTTCGACTTGTATAGGTTTACGTAAAACTCCAAACGTGACCGATAAAATACCTAGCGTATTTTCTATTATTCGTCTACATCGGGATAAACGATAATTGAAGATGCGCTGAACGCCAGTCAATTTTCATTCACTGTAAGGTTTCATTAGATTCGTTCCGATTGCAAAGGCGTCGTCGCCAACTAATACGAACGGCATTGGAACATCTCGACCAGGCAGCGGACATGGTGGTGGAATTTGTAGATTATTCGCGTTCATAGCACGATAAAATGAGCAATTTCGGAATACACCTCCGTCCGAAATACGGCCATTTGTACCAACGTCAATGTATAAAAAGCGATACTTTGCATCCGAGATTCCCATTAAAACAATACTGTGTGTACCTATTAAATTAAATAATATTTTTAGTGTACAACGAAAGTAAAGTCTTTAGAAAGCTCGACTGAATACCTTTATAATTATAGTAAACACTTCCAGCCGAACATGGACCCTTCATGACGACATGTTTCCCGTCAATTGCTATAATGCAATGTGGGAACTGCCATGCATCATTGAAGCCTCGTGAAACTTCAAGCCATTCCAAATCTAGTTGGGACGCTAAGCGATTTGACCTTGCAAAATATGATAGAGAAATACCATTTGGTATGATTGTTGGTAGTCCCCGTAAATTCATTTTAAGAGATGGAGCCATTTTGAGCCCCGCGGCAGACAGGCTGTGTGGGCGAAAAACCGCGAAATTTGAGCCCTTTTATTAATAATGGCTGGTATGAAGAATAATGTACTAAATGTAGTAAAGATAAGTTTACTACATATTATGTACTAGAGGTATAGTTTGGTATGAATAAACTGTTGTTTACTACACTACAACTTTCGAACTTACTACAAAAATGGCGACTTTTGTCGATTTAATATGAATAAAACCTGACTATACTACATTTTTCATGTAGTAAACAAAATGCAACCTACACTTGTGTTTACTACAGTTGAGTTTCGTAATTCTATGCGAATTGGTGCATTTTTTGACGATTTCAAGGTAAGTAAACCGACATTCCCATTGCAAATACAATTATTGAAGACATTTTCCATTCATTCTAGTGTCGGAAAGACACGTCATCGCCAGCACGAGCTCAGATTGGAATAGTATTACGCCGTTGATCTCCTCTTTGCTTTTCGTTTGAATTTGTGGAATTATGCCGTAACAGAATGCTGAGTTCATCTGAACGATCTGGACAATCAGTTTCCAAATCGAAGTCGTCATCATTCAATTGTTTCGCGATGTTGTGTAATATAAAGCAAGCCAGAATCATTGACGGTACTCGAGAGGTCTTCATTCGAATTTTTGACTGAAGAAACGGAAATCTTTTCTTCACCTGACCAAATGCACATTCGATGATGACTCTTTCTTTGGAGTGCGTTTTGTTATATAGAATTTGCGTGGGTGAGGCTGGGTTTCGATACGGTGTCATAAGCCATGGTGCTATGCCATAGCCATCATCGCCTAAGAGTAAAGCACCTGGCGCATTTTCACACATAATTCGGTTGACAACAGAATTTCGCCAAATACGAGAGTCGTGAAGCGAACCAGGCCAAGAGCAATCTAAGCTCGTAAATATTCCATTGGCGTCTCACGTTGCTTGTACGTTAAAAGATGTTAATCCCTTGCGATTAACAAATTCGTCGCCATGAAGATGCGGTTTAACAATCAAGATATGTGTACAGTCTAGAGCTCCTATCGAGTTAGGGAAAGTAAATTTGCGTTGCCATATTTCTTTGGCCCGAATCATTTCTTCTTCTGTAGTTGGAAATCCAACCCAATCATCAACCCTTGCAATAATTTTTTCACAAACATCCCAAATGATTTTACTGGCCGTTGTTTGGTGAATTCCGATATCCTCTCCAACACCGACCTTTGTAAAAAGTATAACTTCATTAGTAATAAATTTTAAAACACACAAAATGGTATGCATTTATTATAAAAGAACTGTCGTCCATTGGTTTCATAAATAAATATAATATTTCTTTTTATACCTGGAAGCCAGGATCACCAACATATCGTAGAAATGTTCTCATTCTTTGAGAATTCATTAAGCGACCACCTCTGGTTTCACCACTTTCTTCACCCATAAAATAATCAGCCAACCAATGCACGTTTTCCGCCGTAAATCTGTACAGGGACTTAAAATTATCTTCAGTAGCTACACGACGGCTAGAATATTTTTTTTGTTGGCGAGGCTGTATTAGGCTTAGAAACATCGCCATGGTAAAAAGAATAACGCAAACGGCGATACTATCTGCCAATAGGTGACACATGCTACATTTGATTTTCGAAGTAGCATTTGCTGTAACTTCGAAAAATGGTTTTTATTCATACGACCCTTGGACTTTTTCGGTAGAGTTTACTTTTGAGTAGTTACTACAAATTTTAGAATTTGCTAGTTTTTATTCATACCAGCCATTGTCCTCATAATTTGTAAACGGTGCCTCGGATCAAAAAACTTAATAGGATGTAAATTAAAGAGCGTTAAATTCTATAACAAAAGCAAAAGCCCAAAGTTAAATTCGGTTTAATAGTATAATCAAAATCGATAGTCGAAAAACGTCACTTTTTGAGGCTTTGGAGAAAAATCACACTGGCTGGTATGAAGAATAATGTACTAAATGTAGTAAAGATAAGTTTACTACATATTATGTACTAGAGGTATGGTTTGGTATGAATAAACGGTTGTTTACTACACTACAACTTTCGAACTTACTACAAAAATGGCGAGTTTTGTCGATTTAATATGAATAAAACCTGACTATACTACATTTTTCATGTAGTAAACAAAATGCAACCTACACTTGTGTTTACTACAGTTGAGTTTCGTAATTCTATGTGAATTGGTGCATTTTTTGGCGATTTCAAGATAAGTAAACCGACGCCATGAAGATGTGGTTTAACAATCAATATACATATGTGTACAGTCTGGAGCTCCTATCGAGTTAGGGAAAGCAAATTTGCGTTGCCATATTTCTTTGGCCCGAATCATTTCTTCTTCTGTAGTCGGAAATCTAAACCAATCATCAACCCTTGCAATAATTTTTTCACAAACATCCCAAATGATTTTACTGGCCGTTGTTTGGTGAATTCCGATATCCTCTCCAACACCGACCTTTGTAAAAAGTATAACTTCATTAGAAATAAATTTTAAAACAAACAAAATGTTATCATCATCGTCGTGGCGCGACAGCCCGACGTCGGGCCTTGGCCGCCTGGATCATTGTCCTCCAATTATCTCGGTCACGTGACCGCGTCCTCCAATTTTGGGAGCCCAGCAGCTGCGCGGCGTCCACACCTACTGAGCTCTCCCAACGAGATCTCGGTCGTCCTCGCAGTCTCGCTCCGTCGACTCGTTCTGCATTCATTACTCTCTTAGGCATGCGATCATCGTCCATTCTTTGTACATGCCCTGCCCATTGAAGTCGTTGTAGTTTGACGATTTTCGAGACTTGCAGCTCATCGTACATTTCATACAACTCATGGTTGTACCGGATGCGGCATCCATCTCGATCGCAAACAGCCCCGAAAATTCGCCGTAGAACCTTACGTTCGAAAGTGTCTAGCATGTTTTCGGAGGCTTGAGTTAGGGTCCATGCTTCGCAGCCATAGCATAGCACTGGTCGTATAATGGTTTTGTACACGCGGAGCTTCGTGTTTCTGTGCACATGTTTCGATTTCATTATGGGGAGAACCGAGAAAAAAGTCTTATTAGCTAACTGTATCCGTCGCTTGATTTCGTCAGTTTCGTTGGCGTCCCTTGACAGGTTGCAACCCAGGTAGATGAAGTTGTTCACGAACTCGATGTTGAGGTCCCCCACGTTGATGCTCGGTTGTGCAGGTGTCCTTGTCACCGATTGCATCATTATTTTAGTTTTACCCTCGTTAATACGTAATCCAACTTCCTTCGCAGCGGTATCGAGCGTATGCAGAAGTTCTTCTGCGTCAGCCAATCTTCGGGACTTGATGTTGATGTCGTCGGCGTACGCTGCTAATTGTGTCGACTTGATGAGCAGCGTCTTGCTGTTGTCCATATTCATGGCCCGGATAACGTATTCCAGTGCTAGGTTGAAGAGCGTCGGTGCCAGTCCATCGCCCTGTTTCAAACCAGTGCGTGTTTCAAATAGATCAGTAAGTCTATACTGGATCCTGACTTGTGAGACGGAGTTGGTCATCGTCATCTTTGTCAGTCGCACTAATTTTGCTGGTATACCAAATTGCAGCATGATGTTGTACAGTACTCCACGATCGATACTGTCGTATGCCTGCTTGAAGTCGACAAAGATTTGGTATACGTTTACGTTGTATTCCCAGCACCTCTGGAGTATCAGTTTGACTGAGAAGAGCTGATCGGTTGTGGAGCGACCAGGTCTGAAACCGCTTTGATATTCGCCAATGACTCGTTCTGCGTACGGTTTTATTCTATTTTCCAGAATTTTCGTCAAAATTTTATAGGACGTACAAACTAGTGAGATGCCCCTGTAATTCTCACACCGCAATTTATCTCCCTTTTTATGGATTGGACAGATGATGCTTCTGCGCCAATCGTCTGGGATCTCCTCGTTCTCCCATACTCGCAGGAGTAATTGATGTATGGCATCAACTAGACTCGTTCCACCGAATCTTAGCAGTTCAGCTGGGATCTCGTCAGCGCCCGGCGCTTTATTTCGTTTTAGTGACCGCAACGCGAGATCAACTTCCTCTACTGTCGGGGGTTGAATGGGTGGGCCTAGATCAACAATATCATCGAGAGCTTCCTGTGTGGGGATGTTAGATGGTCGGTTTAGAAGCTCTTCAAAATAAGAGGCCCATCGTTTGTTAATACCATCGGTGTCGCTGATGATATTTCCATCCTTGTCCTTACAAAGGCTAGTCCTGGGTTGGTAGCCGTTCTTGATTGTATTTACTAGTTTGTACGCTTGTCTGGTGTTCCTATTAGCTAAGTTTTCGTTTATATTAAGCAACTGCTCGTCAAAGTATTTACGTTTCTTACGTCTAATTATTCTATTCGATATTCGCCGTAGCTCGTCATATTTTTCTCTTCTGGCTCTGGTTCCTCGTTGAATCCATTGTCTGTAGGCCTCGTTTTTCGCGTCAAGTGAATTTTTGCATTCTTCGTCGAACCAGTCATTTCGCGCTCGCCGGGCTTTATATCCCACGACCTTCTCTGCGACATCCTTGATGGTACCCTTGAGTTCTTCCCAGAACCCATGGACGCCTGTGTTGCTGATGTTGTGTAGCATAGGTGATAGTTTTTCCTCAAGGGCGGTAGTATACGCCACCGCAGTAGCATCACTCAAGAGCTTATCAACCGCAAAGATTTTGGGAGGGCTGATTCTTGACTGGTGCACTGAGGAGATTCTACATCTGTAGGTCGTCTTCACCAAGTGATGATCTGAGTCGCAGTTTGCTCCTCGATAGGAGCGGACATCCATGACACTAGACGCCCATCTCCTGCAAATGAGGACGTGGTCAATTTGGTTGACGGTATGTGCGTCTGGAGACTTCCAGGTCTGCTTGTGAATGCGTCGATGCGGGAAACACGTTGAGCTTACGACTAGATTCCTGCTGCAGGTGAAGTCGATAAAACAAAATGTTATGCATTTATTATAAAAGGACTGCCGTCCGTTGGTTTCATAAATAAATATAATATTTCTTTTTATACCTGGAAGCCAGGATCGCCAACATATCATAGAAATGTTCTCATTCTTTGAGAATTCATTAAGCGACCCCCTCTGGTTTCACCACTTTCTTCACCCATAAAATAATCAGCCAACCAATGCACGTTTTCCGCCGTAAATCTGTACAGGGACTTAAAATTATCTTCAGTAGCTACACGACGGCTAGAATATTTTTTTGTTGGCGAGGCTGTACTCGTATTAGGCTTAGGCGGCTATTACACTATAAAAGTTCTTTTACAAATATCTTTGAAGTACGATATTTTATTTTTTATGAATGATATTAGCCGCCTAAGGGGGAAGGAGTGCAAGCTTGTAAGAAAGGTACTTGAAACAAGCAACGTTCATGTTGCAAATCTTTTCTCAGGCGGCTATTACACTACAAAAGTCCATTGAAAATGTCTTTCATAAAAGATATTTGTAAAAGAAATTTTATAGTGTAATACTACTACTTAATTGCCCTAACCCCTTGTGTGGCATAGCGCGTCAACTGTTCCCTGTGGCCCAGTTAACGTTTCGTTGGCATAAATTGGTTTCAGAGAGTGCAGTTGCCAGCATGCACCTCCTGCACATCCATGGCCCCGAACGTCGTCGTGGACGGGATTCGAACCTGAAACGCCGGTAGTCAAACATGAGACTGATGCCTCAACACACTGCGCTACCGGTATAGTGTAATAGCCGCCTTAGAAACATCGCCATGGTAAAAACAATAACGCACACGGCGATACTATCTGTCAATACGTGACACATGCTTCATTTTATTTTCGAAGTAGCATTTGCTGTAACTTCGAAAAATGGTTTTTATTCATCCGACCCTTGGACTTTTTCGGTAGAGTTTACTTTTGAGTAGTTACTACAAATTTTAGAATTTGCTAGTTTTTATTCATACCAGCCACTATATCGCTTTTCAAGCTCACATATCTCGGAAACCGATGCTACACATGGAAAAACTCAGTAGGGAAAAGTTGAAGATACTTCTATTTTAAGTTCAAATAGCTCAATATTTTTCATATCGGCCCGTTTTTAGTGTTGTTGCGAGCGAAAATGCAGAAAAGTTTTTTAGCGATTTGAGCCTTAATAGCTCTATCTCGGTAAATATAACAGTTAAAAGCTTTGGTTTAGCCTCAATTCGTAGATACTTTAACCTTGTTTATAAAAGTTTTGCTAAGTTTTTTGTCAGACTAATTTAATTAATTAAATAATTAGTTAATTAAATGATTTATTTCCTCCGTAATTTCAAAGTTCAAGCATCTTATATGACATTTTAGGCTGATTCCTAAAGTATTTGGTCATTTTGAGTCGAATGAAATTAACCGCAATTCCATACGACCACTAGTTCAAAAAATATACACATTTTTCCAGATTGTTTTATTGGTTAAATGGGCTTTCTTTGATAAGAAAGTTGAAAATAAAAGGCTTTTATGCCAGTTTTAGGTTGGTTCTTAATGTATTTGGTCATTCTGAGTCGAATGAAATCAACCACAATTCGAAACGATCATTAGTTCAAAAGATATTCACATTTTTCCAGATTGTTTAATTCATTAAATGAGCTTTTTTTGTGAAGTAAGTTAAAAATAAAAGGCTTTTATGCCAGTTTTAGGTTGATTCTTAATGTATTTGGTCATTCTAAGTAGAATAAAAACAACTGTGATTCCATACGACAATTAGTTCAAAAGATATTCACATTTTTCCAGATTTTTTTATTAGTTAAATAAGCTTTATTATTAAATAAGTTGATAATAAAAGACTTTGATGCCAGTTTTAGGCTTCTTCCTAATGTATTTGGTCATTTTGAGTCGAATGAAACTAAAGGCAATCCCATACAATCATTAGTTCAAAAGATATTCACATTTTTTCAGATTTTTTTTTATTAGTTAAATAAATTTTTTACTAAATAAGTTCAAAATGAAAAGTTTTTACTCCACTTCTGGGCTAACTCTTAATGTGTTCGGTCATTTTGAGTCGAATGAAATCAACCGCAATTCCGAACGATCATTAGTTCATAAGATATTCACATTTCTCCAGATTTTGTTATTAATTAAAAAAGATTTTTTTTATTAAACAAGTTAAAAGTGAAAAGCTTTTTTTTAGCAAAACTTTTATAAATAAGGTAAAAATATCTACGAATTGAGGCTAAACCAAAACTTTTCGCTGTTATATTTATCCAGATATAGCTATTCAGGCTCAAATCGCTAAAAAGTCATGTCTGCATTTTCACTCACAACTACACTAAAAACGGGCCAATTTGAAAAGTATTGGGCTAGTTGAACTTGAAATAGAAGTATTTTCAACTATTCACTACTGAGTTTTTCCATTTGTAGCATTGGTTTCAGAGATATGTGAGCTTGAAAAGCGATATAGTGTGATTTTTCTGCAAAGCCTCAAAAAGTGACGTTTTTCGACTATCGATTTTTATTATACTACTAAACCAAATTTCAACTTTGAGCATTGCATTGGATGTAGAATTTGACGCACTTTAATTTACATCCTATTAAGTTTTTTGATCCAAGGCACCGTTTACAAATTATGAGGAGAATATTAAAAAAGGGTTCGAATTTCGCGATTTTTCGCCCGCACAGCCGCTCTGTCGCGGGGTACAAGATGGCTCCATCTCTTAAAATGAATGTATGGGGATCATTAAGAATAATACCAAACGGCATTTCTCTATCATATTTTGCAAGGTGGAGTCAATTTATGTCGCTTAGCGTCCCAACTAATCAGTAGATGGGACTTTTAAATGCTCGTCTTTGAGTACACTATAAATCGCCTCGCACACCTCAAAAATGAATGAGGAAATGGTGTTTTTTGGAATCCGGAACATGTGTTGCAATGAAGCAAACGAATCACCAGAAACGAGAAATCGCAATGTGAGAGCCAATTTTTCACTAGCTGGAATCGCTTTCCTCATATTTGTGTCTTGCTTCGTTATAAGCGGATCAACTAACTTCAGCAAGTAACTAAAGTCTTCAGACGACATCCGCATGAAATTTTTAAAAGCGTTTGGATCCTCTATCTCCAATTCCATCAGTAAATTTAAATAACATCCTTGCTTATCGCTACGTTTCACCCAGTCCCGAGTTCATAATTTTCGATTATTACGAGTACGTACGCGCAATGGCTTTTTCTCTTCTAAAAGATTCTCAACAACAAACATTGCAGCATCACACATCATCAACATGAACACATCAGTATCATCACAATCCATTCTTTTTATCTTTTTGTATTCACTTCACCTATATGAGCAGATGTCAATTAATTAATTGTTAGCATTTGCCCATCATTGTTTTTGGTTATTTCTTGACAACTATGAGTACCATGACAACTACGCAAATTATATTTGCTACAAAACCTGAAAAATAATGCTGTATGTATTGTAACGATTCTGCCTGGTAGGCCGAAGCCTACATGAGGACGGAAGCCAACTCTGGTCGTGCAGACCTCGCGTGGCACCTAAGTGCCAAGACTTCCTCAGATGCGACCAGTTCGCGCGTGCTGGATAGCTAGCTCAGCTATCGGTAGTCGGGGTGGGGTGCATTTGGTCACACCTGCCTCGCAGCGTTACAAAACAAATATCACGCGCGTGCCCGGATACCTGAGCAGACGAGCCGTAAAAAGATACACCTGCAAACGCGTACGACCTACGAAAACGACCCTGTCCCCTGACGAACACGGGAGCCCCTGGATGTTTTAGGGGCTCCGCGCTCCCTCCCCTCCATCGGGCTAGGCCGCGCTTAAATTCCTAGCCCCCTAAGCGAACCACTAGCAAACGAGAAAGCGGAGCGAGGGCCCGGGAAGGGCGTCAGGAAGCAAAAATAATCCTTAATGTGACTTCATAATTAAATGTGTTTTATTTTTCTTTTCCTATTTGTTTTGTCATCGGTGTTGTTTCGTTTATATTTTGTTTTTTTTTTTTTCTCTTTTTGTTTTTCTCTTCCTTAGGTTTTAGTTAATTCCAGTTTCGCTTCTTGTTTAATACCCTAACCTTCGCTCAGAATTTCTTTCTGTTACATGATTATTACTTTATAATATTCCTATTTATAAAAATTTTTTTTTTTTTTTCTAGGATCACTATTACCGATCCCTGCTTAATACACGTAATTTAATATGCATATTTAATGACTTTTCCAATTATTATTAACGCGATAGCTAAATAGATTCCTAAGCTAAAAGAATTATGTTCATACTATTCCTATGTATACATATATATATATATAACTATTTACTCTGGTCTTTTTTAATATTTTTTTTTTTGTTTTGTGACCAGCAAAGAAGAAGGAAGTGATGTGTATTCAAAATTAAATAATGTAACATTAACATGGTCCCTTCATGGGCATTTTCTTCACGCTAAATATCTGATTATAAATGTGGCAAAATAAATCGCGAGGCACCGACAAAAAAAAGGGGTCGTTCCGACTATATCTACTTGACTGTCAATTATTCTGAGGCGTTTCCTGCCAATTTGCGAACCACAGCCGCAAGCATAAAATTAAAAGTTGGGGTGTCACTTACATGTGCTGTTCTGGGGCACGGAACGGAATATCCTTCTAGGATTGTGCATTGACTCTGCCGATTGTTGAGGGGCCAGCTTGGGGCGTTTGCTGGTCGGTTCCCACGGAATTCGTTGCTGCGAGGGCGAGGGTCACAATTGTCTTGGCGCGCTGGCCAAGTTGATGCCGACGGACTACTTGCTATACGTGGTGGCGGCTGCTGACGGTGCCGACAGCCCAAAAGTTGGTGATGGCTGATCGCACACGGTGTCGACAGCCCAAAAGTAGGTGATGGCTGATCGCACACGGTGCCGACAGACCAAAAGTCGGTGATGGCTGATCGCACACGGTGCCGACAGCCCAAAAGTCGGTGATGGCTGATCGCACACGGTGCCGACAGCCCAAAAGTAGGTGATGGCTGATCGTACACGGTGCCGAGAGCCCAAAAGTCGGTGGGTGGCTGATCGCACACGGTGTCGACAGCCCAAAAGTTGTTGTGCCGGCTGCTCGTAAAACGTGGCGACAGATCAAAATGGTTGTTAGCGCTGCGCCGGTACTTCGTTGGGTGGCGGCCACTCGCTCGTGTCCGACCCGCTCCACTAAATCCCTTTTTTCTTTCTTGGCTCCTACTTTTTCATCGGCCGCCACGCTGGAAGTTCAATCACCCACTGACGTTCCGATTCCAATTGGAATGCCGAGAGTCGGAATGTTAGGCGCTGAATTAGAAATTCAGCACGGCGCGGCGGTTCGATATGAACTGGGCTGCGCTCATAACACAGCTGCGCTGAGTGAGCGCTACGCGGAGTTTGTTATGGCCTCCAAGGATTGGTCGGGTCGTGCTGGTACACTCAGTTGCAAGGGTGCCGGCGAGTATTTTCTCCCGGTGCACTTGCAACTGTGTGTACCGCAACCGGTAACGTTTCGCGAGGTGCCCATTACAGTACAAAACCTGTACTCTGCTTACAGAGTAAAAGAGAGCTGGGGTCTACGGTGGTGTTGGGGAACATACGACACAGAGGAACGTTAGCGCCGCATGTTCTTGTCATGGTAAATGCCGACGGACTTGCCCTGGAGGTCAGACAACAGGTACCGACTGTTGTCGACTTTCTTGACAACCCGGCTCTTGACGAAATTGAAGTTCAGCTTGGCGTTGTAGTGAGGGGCCGCATTGCTTTGCGCAAAGTTCCGCCGGAACACTTCTTCGCCAGGCTGAAATTCAACTTGCCGCGAGCGCAGGTTGTAGTGGCGGGAATACTTGTTGAAAGCCGATTCCAGGTGTTTCTGCACCTGCTGTCTGAGAATGGCCAATCTGTCGACATTATCCACGCCAGGGACATTGGCTTCCCCCAACAAATGGAGCCTCCGAAGGAGGGCGTATGTTTGTCCATGGGTTATCATGTGATGGCCAAAGACAACAAAGTAGGGCGACGCTTTCATGGCTGTATGATGGGCCGACCGGAGTGCACAATTAATTTGGGAGATCCGCCCATCCCAGTCCTGCTGGGACGGGTGAACATAGGCTCTGATGGTTGCTACTATGGAGCGGTTTACGCGCTCCGAAGCATTGGCCTGAGGTGCATAGACCGCCGTATAAAGGTGCTGCGCTCCGTATCGCTCCAACATCGAGTTAAAGACGTTCGCCCTAAATTGTTGGCCGTTGTCCGTCACAATGGACTCAGGTACCCCAAAGGTGTGGAACACTCTGGCCTCGAGCCAACTGGTCAGAACCTCTGCGGTGAACTTCCGTATTGGCTCGACGAAGGTGAACTTCGACAGATGGTCGACCAGCACAATCGCTCCAATATTACCTGACTTGGATCTAGGGAACGGGCCAAGAGATCCATATACAGGCGCTGAAAGACGCGTTCGGAAGTGAAGTGGTCTTCGATAGGCGGTCAGAGACTCTGGTTAGGGGCTTTCGACTGCTTGCACAAGCTACAGAAGGAGACAAAGTCGCAGACGTCCTTCGCCAGATTGGGCCAAAAAAATAGAACCTGTCATCGCATTATGAGTCAGTCGTCGTCAGTGATGTCATCGCATTCATGGTCAGTCAGCACATTGTTTTTATTAATTTCCGGTCGTATTTCATTTTGGTGATGTCATCGCATTCATGGGTCGGTCGTGGTCAGTCAACATATTATTCTTGGTCGCGTTGATTTTTCTGATGTCACCACATGGAAGAGTCGTCGTCAGTTAGCGGTAGGACCAAGACCGTGAAAAACACACCACAGCGCGCAACAGCCATCCGTGCAGAAATTCATAAACATTAACATTATACAACACATAATCGGGGCGACCGGTAGCGCAGTGTGTTGAGGCAACAGTCTCATGTTTGACTACCGGCGTTTCGGGTTCGAATCCCGTCCACGACGACGTTCGTGGCCATGGATGTGCAGGAGGTGCATGCTGGCAACTGCATTCTCTGAAACCAATTTATGCCAACGAAACGTCAACTGGGCCACATGGAACAGTTGACGCGCTATGCCCCACAAGGGGTTACGGCAATTGAGTACAAACAATAAATACATTTGAAATTCTAAATTCTATTTGGTTTTTCTCGGTCAATATGTTTACGACAACCGTTTTTTCGCGTGGTCTTGCCGTCGCCGACTTGGGACAGAAGTGAAACCGTGGTCGCATTGCCTTTCGTGTGGAAATTGTGTTCGCCAATACACAATATCTCAAATAGTCTGATCGTCACGATCTTCGAACATTGTGCGTGTACAGCGGTAAATCCCAGACTGTTAAACGGTGGTTATTTGTTGGTGTGCAATTACAGTGAAAATAACTGAAAACGGACAAGCCAGTTATAGTTTCGTGTGGATACAATGCCGCGAACACGGCAGAGGAAGAGGGACGAAATGAGTGATAACAGCGCACAGTGCGGTACTAGTGACACCGAAACCGACGCAACGGTGGGTGCAACGGATAGCATAGAAGCAGAAGCCGCTACACCAGCCGATCCCATGTCGAACCTCCTGGCCAGCGTGTTGGCCTTACAGAAGCTTGTGGAGGAGACCAACAACAAGATTAACGTCGTCCGAGACCAGCTAGATGCTAAAATCAATAGCATTGCTTCCACCAGCCATTTGTCGGCACGTCCTAGGGAGTCTCCACCGACACGCGATATGACTGAACCGAAGTCATGCTTGTGGTCCGCGCCATCATCGTCGCAACATGTTCTGCCACCAAATGCCAATCACAACCATTCGTTCGAACAACCGCCACCATTGCAGTCGCCAAATAATAGTGTAGCCTTCAACGCCAGTTATAGTCATAGCTACAACTTATATCTGTTGCCGCAATTTGACGGGAAATTAGAAGACTGGCCCCTGTTCTACGCCAGTTTCATGGACACGACCGCCGAGTTCAATTATAACAACAAACAAAATTTGATCCAGCTTACCAAAGCATTGCATGGCAACGCAAAGAGTGCGGTCACGTCGTTATTGATTTACCCGGATGATGTACCATCAGTTATAAACGAGTTGCGTTTTAATTTCGGTCGACCAGAATTACTCGTCCGATCACAACAAGAAAAAATAGCAAAGATTGCCGCCATTCCAGAAAATCGACTGGACTCTGTTATATTCCTGTCCAATCAAGTTCGCAACATGGTAGCGCTTTTCATCGCCTCAAATTGCTCGCATCGCCTCACGAATACTACTTTGCTGGACCAGCTGATCTGAAAATTGCCGCCATCAAAACAGTTCGAATAGGCCAAATACGTCGTCGGCCTTAAATCGTTTCCGACGATTGAAACATTTTCGGAATGGATTTCGAGCCTCGCGAGAGTCGTCAGTGTTATGACAACGAACGCAACAGCCGTGCCACATTTCGGTCAGAAGCCATCAACACAACAACGCCCCGGTGAAGTTAACCGTCGAGTATTGCATAGCAACGATGTTAAGCCTGAATCTACTTGTTCCGTATGCCTATTTTGCCAAGGAGTACATTCTATTAATGAATGCCAAGAGTTTGTGTCCTTGTCATCGGATGAAAAGTGGAATTTCGTAAAGACCAATCGAATGTGCTTTGGATGCTTGAAAAAGGGTCATGATCTAGCGAATTGCCAGAATAAAGAAACGTGCAATGTCGATAATTGTAAAAAGAAGCATCACCGACTAATTCATCAGGATACAACTTCAAAGCCGCCGAAGTCAATCCCTGAGCCCGCCGCACACGTATTCAGTTGCCGTCCAGGAATCCGCACCAGCCAGCTTTTCAAAATTGTCCCAGTCATTCTATCCGGACCAATCGGAAGTATACAGGTTTAGGCTATGATCGACGAAGGATCTTCGATTTCTCTGTTGGAACATCACGTCGTATTGTCATTGGGTCTGAAAGGGCAAACGACATCGCTCAGGCTTCAATGGTACGGTGACGAAACTAAAACGGAACGATTGTGCAAGACAAGTGTCAACATAAAGGGAACTTTCGAGAATGCCGCTTCTTATTGCCTGTCAAATATCTTCACCGTTGCCGAATTAAGTTTACCAACACAATCCTTTCATCCTGATAGTTTTGAACATTTCAAATCACTGCCAATCTCTAGTTATGAAAACGTTAAGCCAGTCATGCTTTTGGGTCTCGACAACGCGTCTCTGGGAGTCTACAAGGAGGTCGTCGAAGCAGGTCCCCGTCAGCCTATTGCAACCAAAACAAAGATTGGTTGGGTGATTTTTGGACCCACCAGTTCTACTGTGAGCCGAGTGCCAACTGTACTACATATTAGTAGATCGCAGACGCTGTATAACGTTAGCCAACTGGTTCAGCAGTACTTCAGTATTGAAAATTTCGGAGTGCGAAGAGATTATTCTCGAGTCAGATGATAATCGCCGAGCACGTGAAATATTGAATACAACGACGAGGAGGTGTGGTCAACGCTTCGAAACTGGTCTGTTATGGCGTGAAGATGAAATCAACTTGCCATCGAGCTATGGGATGGCTAAACAACGTTTGCTGAAGATTGAGAATAAGATGTCTTCCGATGCTTCGTACGCTGAATGCTACAAACGTGAAATTGATAAATATATTGAAAAGGGTTACGCCAAATTACTAATGCCACATGAAGCTAATACCCATGGACCAAGGACATGGTATTTGCCGCACTTTGGTGTCGTCAACCCCAACAAGCCTGGAAAACTGCGCATTGTTTTTGACGCCGCTGCCACAATCAACGATGTGTCGCTTAACTCCCGACTGCTCAAGGGACCAGAGCATGCACAGTCACTAATAAACATCCTCTACAAATTTCGCCAGGGAGCCATCGCTGTCGCCGGAGATATCGAAGAGATGTTCTCCCAGGTCAACATACGACAGTCCGATCAAAACGCACAACGATTTCTGTGGAGAGACGGTAATAAGGATCAACCCATAAGAACCTACGTTATGACTTCAATGATATTTGGAGCAATATGTTCACCATGTTGTGCTGAATTCATAAAGAATAAGAACGCCAGCGAATTTATAGAGACCATGCCGAGGGGAGCCGCCGCCGTCATCGAGAAAACTTATGTCGACGATTTCGTCATCAGTTTCGCCAACGCGAAGGAGGCTGAAGAGGTTACACTGGAAGCCATCGAAATCAATGCTCGAGCCGGATTCAAGCTCCGAAGTTTCGTATCCAACTGCAAAGAGTTACAATCTAAATTAAATAAGAACCAGCCTGTCAGCAATAAGATTGTATCTATGGAACATCAGTCACAGACCGATAAAATACTCGGTCTTTTTTGGAACGTAGAGAAGGACACCCTGGAATTCCATTTTCAATTCTACAAAGTGCCACGTCAAGTCCTTGAAGTTCAACGCCCACCTACCAAAAGGGAATTGCTTGGAGTCATCATGGCTATTTATGATCCGTTTGGTTTACTAGCTAACTATACCATATTTGCAAAAATACTGCTGCAAGCCACATGGAGATGCCAAATCAAATGGGACGAGCCTCTGCCACATAAGCTGTCTGTTCAATGGAGCAAGTGGTGGCGTGAATTCCAGAATATAAAAAAAATTGCTGTCGCCAGATGCTATTCAACGTTGCTGTCTGTGGCCGAGGAGGTCCAACTGCATATCTTTGTGGATGCTAGCTCCAGTGCATATGCCGCCGTCACATATATCCGGATCATGAAGCAGGATGACATCAACGTCACTCTTGTCGCAGCAAAATCCAGATGTGCCCCAAAGAAAGGAATGACAGTACCCCGCCTTGAACTTCAAGCCGCCATCTTAGGTTGTCGTCTAAGTGAGTCAATACGTCAATGCCTCGAATACTCAATACATCGCATCGTTTTTTGGAGTGACTCCAAAACAGTTGTATCATGGGTTCGATCGACAATGCGGGAATATAAACAGTTCGTCGTTTGCCGCATCGCTGAAATTTTGTCCGTATCAACACCACACCAATGGCATTGGTTGTCAACGAAACTCAACGTAGCCGATGAAGCAACGAGAGCTATATTGCCAAAGTCAAGACGATCTTCAAGATGGATCAATGGTCCAGAATTTTTGAATTATTCCATGTATTCCAAAATGTTGCGCTGCGTCGCATGGGTTCTACGGTTTGTAAAGAACTGCCAATTGCCAAAGTTTAATCGTCAGAAGGAAGAACTAACTGCTGCAGAGCTAGCGAATGCCGAGATTGTCATATGCCGTCATGTCCAACAAGAAGAGTTTGGTTATGAATTCGTCCAGCTATGCCGAACCGGATGCGTCCCAAAAGATAGTAAATTGCGCAAACTAACGCCTTACATTGCCGAAACGATATTCTGCGAGTTAATGGTCACATTGATGCCGCATATTGTTTGCCAGTAACAGCTCGCCAGCCAATCATATTGCCGAAAGAACATCATTTAACGCGCCTTCTTGTCGATAATCACCATCAGAGACGTCATCACCAAAACGATCACTTGGTTATTAATGAAATCCGCCAAAAGTTTTGGATTCCAAATTTGCGATCAGTACTCAAATCCATCAAACGGAGATGTCCATCATGTATAGCCAATAGTGTGAAACCATCCGTGCCGTTGATGGGTCAACTACCTCCAGACCGTCTTACCCCATTCGTACGTCCTTTCACTTATACAGGGGTGGATTATTGTGGGCCGTTCTTTGTCGCTATCGGACGCCGAAGAGAGAAAAGATGGGTGGCGTTATTCACGTGCCTTACAACTCGAGCAGTGCACTTGGAAATCGCAAACGAACTTTCGACAGACACATTTCTCTTATGCCTCAGGAATTTTATGAATCGCCGAGGCACACCTATTCGTATTAGAAGCGATAATGGTACCAACTTCATTGGAGCTCAGAAGGAATTATCAGCAAAAAATCGCTTATTCGACCCAAACGAGATTAAACGGAACCTTGCCATAGACAATATCGAGTGGATCTTCAATTGCCCGGCCAATCCCAACGCAGGAGGTTGTTGGGAGCGACTTATTCAGTGCGTGAAACGCCTTTTAGCACGAACATTAAAAGACGAAACACCTCGCCTGGAAACATTTCGCAGTGTCATAATCGAGGCAGAAAATATAATCAACAGTCGTCCTTTAACGGATCTGCCGATCTCTCCCGATGAGGAGGAACCATTAACGCCCAACCACTTCTTGATGGGTTGCCTTAACTCAACTCAAACGCCGACGAATGACGAGCCGATTTATTTACGAAAGCAATGGAGGATATCCCAAAATCTCAAAGATCGAATCTGGAAGAGATGGATTGTGGAGTATCTTCCGCAGTTACTGCAACGGACTAAGTGGAATGAGAAGGTGGAGCCGCTCAAGGTAGGACAACTCGCCATTGTCTGTGATTGCCTGCGTTCATGTGAAAAATTTTCGCTACGGAACGCTACATCCCCTCCACTACACATTTGAGGAGACGCTACCTGTCAACATTTCTTTCGTGATTGAACCGCTACATATAAAATGTCTGTCAAACAGGTGACACCGCAAATATTTGACAATTGACAATTTTCCATCGCAAAACATTTCTTTGGCACATCACGAAACAAGGAAATATCAAATCAAAGACGAGAAGACAGTGAATTTACATAGACGGGGATTCTATTGGCGCTTTTGATGTACACAAACGTCACAACGCACATACCAGCTGCGAATTGTCAAATGTAGCGCTACATGCCCAGAGAGCGTAAAAAATGTCTGCTACCAAGGGGAAGTAACCGCTCCGGAGCGGATGGAAGGAGCGGTTGCAATCACGACCGGGAGGGGTTGTAGCGCTACGGAGCGCTCCGTAGCGATCCGGATAAAACGAGCGTCGTGAATGCACTCATTATGACGTACCACGCAGCCAATGGACAAAGGGAATCGTAACGAAAGTTTATCCTGGTAATGATGGTCAGATTCGTCCGGCGGAGGTGCGTACCAGTCGGGGGCAATTACGACGTCCAGCCTCAAAGCTAGCCGCTCTGGTATTTAATTCTGAATCCTCTCCCCAGTAAGGATTCACGGGGCCGGGATGTCATCGCATTATGAGTCAGTCGTCGTCAGTGATGTCATCGCATTCATGGTCAGTCAGCACATTGTTTTTATTAATTTCCGGTCGTATTTCGTTTTGGTGATGTCATCGCATTCATGGGTCGGTCGTGGTCAGTCAACATATGTAATGAAGCCTGTGATTCGGTGAATGGGCCTAGAGGCATCACTTCCGTTTTCAAATTGTTGAATCGAATTAGTTTTGACAACTCAACCAATTCGAAAACGGATACACCTCAAGGCCAGAATGCGATATTTATTTTTATAAGCAAAACAATTACCTGTCACTCGTCTAGACGGAGGTCTCGCGTAGATCCAATTAGCGAGACGATACCAAAAATCTGCGATGCTCCTTACCGGGAGAGGTAGCGCGTCCCCGACAGAATCCGGACTCCTGCCTAGCAGTTGAGGGTGTTGTAGTCTTCCTTCTTCTTCTTCCTTATTCGGCGCTCCGGTTAAGGCTTGGGATGCTGAGGACACTGTTTCTAAAATCCTACAAAGAGACAAAAAAAATAAATATAGTCAACGAACCTCTTTTTTTTTTTTTTTCTTCTCCTGTGACTAAGCCGGGCTTGGTCCTCGATGTCACCGCTGATAAAATCAGAAGTCCACGAGTGGGGCTCCAAACGAAGTCGGTTGGCTAATCCTTAATTGGATTGTACTGCCATCGTGTAACAATTTAACATTTGATATTATCGATATCAGATTAAAGTTTATTATAATTTATTCCAATATGACGACGTTTTAAATTTATTACTGATATGATTATGATATAATTAATTCAGGTCAACTTTTAACTCAATTGCCACCATGGCGTTGTTTCACATATTAGCAATTTCACAATTTGCAAAAAACATAGCCTATTAGATTTTAGGCTTGTCAGGGTTGTTCTTTGGCTTAACAACTTCCCGAAAAAAAAAAAAAATTTCCAATTCAGGACAATGGATATTTATAGAATTGACCCATTGAGGCCGTTGTTTACGAGAATAAAATAAAGAAGGTGCGTAGATTCCATGTACTGTCAATGCAGTATTATTTTTTTTTTTTTATAATACAATAAATATATATCATATATAATTTTTTTTTTTTTTATAATAATATATTACATGTTAATTAAATAAAATCATTCAATTCCCAACAAATAATAAGGCGACTCCAAACTTAACTAGAAATACACATAATAAAAAACAAAATTGACTCTTACTCTATTAAAAGTGGATCTTTCTGTTTTTAATTTCAGCCGCAACACAAATCAAAGTATCTGAATTCATACCTTTAATGAGATCAGCATAGGTACCACTACCAAACCGACTCCAACCCGGGATAAGAGCTCGAATGCCATAGTTTCTTGGACAGTCTTTTATGATATGTTCATTATTTTGCGGGACACCGCATTGAAAACAATCGGCCGACGGAATCTTGTCAATCAAAGCCAAATATTCATTATTATAACTGTGGTTTGTTAGTATTCGATTAGCGATTTTTACAATTTTTGGTTCCGTGTTTTTGTATTTTTTTGTTTGAACCAGCTAATTTCTCTAACGTTGTTAACTAAATTGTGAAAGAATCTGCCCTTGGTTTGCGAAACCTCGTCAACCTTATCCTGCCACATATTAAAGATCAGATCTTTTATCTCTCTTAATGTCGATTGGATGGAACTTGGAGGACTATATGCGGTCCCGTCAAGCCTGGCTTGTTTAGCCAAATCATCAACTATTTCATTATAAAAGATGCCTTTGTGGGCCGGAATCCAGATGATTATAACCCTTTCTATATTCGCTCTATTGATTAAGTTTTTAATCGCATAAGATGTAACCGACGCGTTATCTTTGTTTTTGAGGATGTCACAAGCCACATTGCTGTCTGTAAAAATAGTTATATTGCTGAAGTTGTTGGCCACTGCATATTGGATGGCTTTTAGAATGGCCGAAAGTTCGGCCGTTACAATAGAGGTACTGACAGGCAGTTTGAATTTTCCCCCATACTGATCGCTGATGTTAATAAAGGCCGCACCCACACTATCAGGATCTTTGGACGCATCCGTATATAGTATCGTCTCATTCTCCCTAATATCTAGCTTAGTTATACTTCTTAAACTTATATGAGATAAATCAGTCTCATTTGTAATTCCTAAATCTTGCGCCTTATTAAAAATCACCATTTTTTTGGTAGATATGTTAATATTTAATGTGGGTAAGAATTTTAATTTATCACCAAATATATTCCAACATCTAGCATAGCTAGAATTCATCGTCTGGACCATGTCATTATTTGTCCAAAATTCTAAAAAATTTTCCTCGTACGTGCATCTTTTTGCCATTTCCTTGGCTGTTAGCCAGAGGCTTCTTAATTCAGGTGGAAGCTCGTTCGCTAACATATACAGATTACTCACCGGAGTAGACGGAGTTGTTCCCAGACATCTTCTGAGGAATGCGTTAAAGTACACAGTAATTTTGTCCACTGTTTTCTTATTCATATTGCACGTTGTGGTTCTCGCATATTCGACCTTAGGTCGAATATGTGTTCTGAATAATGTCAAGGCTTTTGCAGGGTGCAATCCCTCAGTTTGGCTATTAATTAGATTAAAGGTAGCCTTATTAAAGTTATTTTTTTTTATTATTGCATCATAATGAGGAACAACCGACAGACTCCAATTTAACATGAAACCAAGATACTTCAAGATATTTACATTGTTAATAGTTGAGTTTCCAACTTTAACACTGTATTGACTTAAATTGGCTTTTGAGAAAATGAAGAACTGCGTTTTTTCAATATTTATGCTCAAATTGAGTCTCGCTAGTATGTCCATAAAGTTTACAATGCAATTTTCGAGATTAGCTATTGCCTCTTGAAGGGTCCTTCCACGGGATAAGATTAAAAAGTCATCAGCAAATTGATACAGTATATTATTGCTGTTGGTTATATTATGTAATTCGTTGGTTAAGATGTTAAAGAGTGTGGGGCTCAGGCAGCTTCCTTGAGGCACTCCACCATCGATTACCATTGAAACGTCAGATAGCCAGATTTTTCTATCTTTTAGAAATTGATCGATCCAATTAATGTATTCCGGGGGAATTCGGCTCTTAATCATTGTTGATATGAGTGTTTTTCTATCAACACTGTCGTATGCCGCCTTAATATCCATAGTCACGCAAACAGATATGCATTTTTCAGATTTGTTAACCAAGACATTATTTATTAGGTCATTAATACAATGACACGTAGACTTTCTTTCTCGGAATGCATATGACTTATCATTTAGGACCTTATGATCATATAGAAAGGAATGCAATCTGGATAAGATCATCTTGTTCAGAATCTTTAGAGGAACACTCAGCAAAGAGATAGGTCGGAAATTCTCAATTTTGGATAGATCTTTATTAGGCTTTGGGATAGGAATGATTTTAATATCCCTCCACTCGGGAGGAATATCATTATCAATCCAACAGGTATTTAAAATCTCCAGGAATTTCTCCTTCATTTCCGGTTGCAGCATTTTAATGTGTTTATACGCAATCCCATCCAAACCCGGTGCCGATTTGTTACCTCTTTTTCTGACCGCATTATCCAGCTCTTCATTATTGAATAGATCCCTGTCCAAGCTCACCTCGACCCTAGGGTTATACTCTGTTTGAACCTCAATATGTGGTTTGCAACTATTGAGAAATTCTGTCTTTTTATCATAATCCCACGACCCATAGTCCGGGGGGTTCAAGAGAGACCTCTGGACATTCCTAAAAATTTGATGCATCTCGCCGCTGTCAGAACTGCTGTTAATTTTTTTTATAGACTCTTTCCAACTCCTTTTTTTTTCCTTTTTGACGTCCTCTTTCCATTTTTGTCTTGCTTCGTTCAGAGCGAAGAGATTCTCTGACGTACTGGAACGTCTAAATTTAGCGGACAATTGGACAAATTTATCAAAAAGAGTCTTCAAATTATTATTCCACCACATCTTAGGTTTATATGATTTTTTTTTGACATAAAAAGTGGCTGCCTTTATTGACCTTTTCATTTCTTTATTGAAATTATTTAAGTTATTAGAAAAATTAATATTTTTAAGCTGTTGTTCCAACATGTTGTTGTTTACTATTCTGTCTCTTTTTACAACTGTGGAACCTATAAAAAACAAAATGGGTATGTGTCTGGAGCCAAAAATTTTAATGTTATATGTGTGCCAGTTTCTAACCAAATCCGGACGATTGGTGAAAGTGAGATCCAAGACAGAATGATTACCATTATTACTAATGAAAGTAGGCGCACCATTGTTGCACATGGATAATCCAGCCTCACCAATCAGTTGGTCAAGTATCGTACCTCTGCTGTTATTCAACCTGCTTCCCCATTCCACCCTATGGGCATTGAAGTCGCCTACCCAGATAACATTTTTATTGTTGAAACTGCGTAATTGGTTGAATAAATCATTTAAGTTCGTTAACCATACAGTTTCATGAGTTCTATCCCTATATGGTGATATATACACATTAACGAAAATGAAATTCACCGGCAGATTTGTTGTTTCCACAACAATAAAATTAAGAGGGTTGTTTATGACCACCTGTCTACAACGGATTTTTTTATTTATCAATATTGCGACCCCACCATAACCGTCGTCTCGATTTTTGTAAAAACTAAAGTAATTACTAAAGTACGGTTTCTTGTCACCACTAAGGATGGTTTCTTGTAGGGCCACAATACCAATTTTTTGTTCCTGGCATAACGTTTCTAGATTATTTTTATTTTTGTCTCCCAAACCCTGAATATTTAATTGAAATACTTTCATTTTACTTTATTTTAATTATTATTTTTTTTTTTTTAATTTTTAATTATTTTTACCTTGAATATTATCAAAAAAAATTACATCAGATTTCATTTTGTTTGCTTCAAATTTTCTTTTAAATTCTTTAATAAACTCATTGTTCCCTGGATTATCTTTGTCGCATATATTTCCTATAAACTTTAATAATTCTCCGCACATATCTTCGTAATTTTCAACAACGATCTTGTGGTTATCTCTGTAACCCCTGTTTTCGTAACGCTTTGCTGGGGAATTTGTTTCATTATTATTGTTAGTTATTTCGAAATTAGATGCTCTACCATTTGGGAAAGCGAAAGCCAATCTCCTCTCAATTGTAACTGGGGCAATTATTTCATTATGGATGCGCCTTGATTCAATTAGTTTTTCATTAGCTTTCCTTTCCCTTGCCATACTCGCAAATGATCTTTTTCTAATCATTATTTTATTATGGTCCTCCACAGGGTTCCTAACCTGTGTGTGCACAGATGTTTGATTTTGCGATGTTTTTTTTGATTTGTACGGATATTGTTCTGAGACTTCAGGAAAATCATTGTTGTATTCATTAGATCCAAGAATACTATAGAAGTTAACCAGTTTTTCCTCTAGGACTTCTTTCCTGGATTTGTCCCTTATGACCATTGCTTTGATAATTTCTTGTTCTGCTTCTTTTTTGGGGCAGTCTTTATAGAAGAAATTATGTGAGTCCGAACCACATAAGATACATTTTGAGCTATTACATTGTTCTTTGCATTTATCATAGTCACCACCACATTTTAGGCATCGCCTATTGTTAGACTTGCACCATTTGCTAACATGGCCGATTCTTCCGCAATTGAAGCATAACCTAACTTTCGGGAAAAAATAGCTAACTACTCTCTTGGCATACCCAAAACGTACAATTGGAGGTAAAATTTTGCCCTCAAATTCTACTTTAATTGTTCTGGTAGGTACTATTTTTCCTTCGTTGTCTTTCCTTGTGAATCTATATGTACTGAGAACCTTCGCCTCAGACTGAAGGACTTCCAACATATGTTCCTCAGTAATTCTTGTAGGAATGTCACGGATTAACCCGTAAGTAGATACGCTACTTTGCGGGATAAATACTTTGTACCCATTAGATCTGACCGTTTCGTTGTTCATAAATTTGTTTGCGTTTTGGTAATTATCAAAACATACTTTAACTGTTCGGAAATTCGCACTTTTTATGCTAAGGATACCCTCAACACGACAGCTAGTGAGCAGTTCATTAACTTCGATATCGCAGATCCTCGCATCCTCGATCAACTGCATTAACACTATATACGCGTTAACTGCTGACGTTCCGTTATACCGGTAGCTTCTTTCCTTATTATTTTTCAGATTTGATGTATCCATTCGCTCATCCTCGTTATTTATAGCTTTGTTTTGCTTTGCGGCTGTGCTATTATTTTTTGAATATTCTACGGATTCTTGAATCCCGATTGATTTTACCGGTGTGTTATCTCTAGATTGCCGGAAAGATCCACTTCTACTTCTCCCCCTATCAGGGGGTTCCGCCCCCTTACCTTCCATAATAGTTATTATTTAGTCAAATAGGATGGAGTTAACCCTAAATTTGCAGAAAAAATTGAAAGATCTTACTTATTTCCACTATTTATTCACTCGAAAATCACACACCAAAAATGGCTACCCACGCCACCTAACAGTACACTGAATCCACGCACTTGAATTGGCAACACGTCTACAATCAAGCAACCGGTCGCTGCCACGTCCTGAACCAGACTGTCAACGAACCTCAACGAACACTTAGCTTGTTTTGACAATTGAGAATTGTCAGAATGACATTTTTCTATTATGGGGAAATGTAACAGTGCTGCCATATGGAGTTATGGGGATAGTGCGGAAAGTGTATTTTTTTTTGCCATTTCCCACTTTTTCGTCGGGGGAATTTCTTTTCTCCTTTTTCCGGCAGAGGGGGCAACCATGAAATTTTGGCGACCTCATGGCTTTCTTCCATTGACAGTGGTGCGGTGCGGACCTCTGGGCCGCCGCCAAAAGAAAAAATAGAATAGCAGCGTTAAAAATAAAAAAAGGGGAGTAGCCCAGCAGCAGCTGACCACGCACGGACTTTGAAGTTTGTTTGTCGTATTGGAGGAAACTTGTGGATTTATTTAGAGATGGAGAATTTATATTCGATTTTTCTTGTTTAAATGCTTTCAACATTGCTTGTTTGACTGTGGCGGCGAAGAAGCAGAGTCTGTGTTCTAACCGGAAAGCGAAGCAGCAAGCGGCTCCCCATCGGGGCTTCTTCGGCAAAAGCGGCGCCTCTGCGGCCACATTTTGTGAAGGAAGCAGCAAAGAGTCTCCCCATCGGGGCTTCTTCGGCAAAAGCGGCGCCTCTGCGGCCACATTTTGTGAAGGAAGCAGCAAGCAGGTTCCCCATCGGGGCTTCTTCGGCAAAAGCGGCGCCTCTGCGGCCACATTTTGTGAAGGAAGCAGCAAGCAGTCTCCCCATCGGGGCTTCTTCGGCAAAAGCGGCGCCACTGCGGCCACATTTTTTTGAAGGAAGCAGTAAGCGATCCCTATCGAGCTTTCCGCAGCACCGGCTATTGAACCACCAACACGGTCAGTAACAAAACAAAAATTTCGTGTCCAAGAAGTTCGCCCGTTAATGATACGGCAGAGAAAGAAAAAACGAATACATGTAGAATTTGTTGTGTTAAGATAGGAAAAAGGAGTGTTGTGATATTGGGTCATATTGTGTAAATTGAAACTTTGTTTGTATGTTTGTAGCGAATTCCTGTGTAGTGTTGCGCTGCGCGAGCTGCTGCGATTTAGTGTAGTTGTCTTGCTAAAAAAAATTTATAGCTGTGTATCGTCCAGTAGCGGCCGCCACCGGAAGATCGTTGTTTTGTTATTTGCGAAAGAAAAGAGATGCAATTTATAATATATGTAGGCAGTGCGCGCATCAACCCTAGGGAAATTTAAAGAACCGAGAAAAAAAAAAAAATTTATTTGCTTAACTTAACATATTTAATTTTTATCTTTAAAAAAAAAAAAATAATAATAATAATATTTATATATATATATATGAGGAAAAATACAATATAGTAATATGTGTTATAACGAAAGAAATATGTGGTAATTATTAGTGTAAAGGTGTCTTCGATCTTTTCCGCTTCGCCCGAAATGTAACTGTAATGGACCTGAAACCCTTCGGCATGGTAGCCCTCCTTTTTTTGCTGTTTTTTTTGAATGCGGTTCCGTGATTTTATTTTTTTGTTTGAAAAGCACCTGAATCCCGGTGATGTGAGTCCGGTCGGAGATTTTGTTTTTAGTGACCCGCGACCATTTTTGTTCCCTCCCGAACAGAGCTGCCCTCAAGCAGGTGCTCCCCTCCGATCATGAAGGCTTGCGTTACAAAAATGGCGCCCAACGTGGGGCCCGACTATGTGTCCTTTCACTTGAAGGATTTTTAGTCGATGGTCCTGCACAGCTAACGTTACTTTGGTTACAAATACCAGACTTCAAAATTTTGAAGTCTGACAACCAAGTGATGTTATGCTTATTTAAATCTTCTTCTGTTTTTTTCTTGCTCGCTTAATATTTTTCTTTTTGATTCGCGTAAACTAACGTAATAACTTAAACCTACCATGTCGTAATTTTTTTTTTTTTTTGATTATTTTTTTTTTGTTGGTATCAGGAGTCCTTCCTTGTGATTGTCTTTAGTGGTGAATTCACCACGCAAGGTGTTCCTTAGAATCCCTCTTGAATTCCATAACAAAGAATGCTTCTTTGATACGGACAGTGGGTCCTTTTAAGGGTAATGCTTGCCTATGTGTTAGGAAGGGGTAACTCCTAAGAATTTTTGAAATATTCGTTCTTCGGAAGAGGCTCTCCTTTTGATTTTTTTGGATAATTTGAGGTATTGCAGAGTACTTGGTGGCGTTGTTCCGCCTGACTCTGACCCGATTGGAAAGAAAGTTAGTTGGATGAGTACGATTTTCGGGATCGTATATTTGTAGCTTTCTTTGATTTTTTTAGTATAATTTACTTCAGGTCCTACTTCAAAGTTCTGATGGTCTAATTTTGAGTTTCGAGTCGCCCTTAGGATGTTGGTGGAGGGAGTTGAAGACACCTTTAATATGTTTATTGTTTAGAAATATCTGCTGATCTGTTTATTTGTTTTTCCTGTTGTTGATTTATTGTGTAATTGACATTATTTAGTACTAAATAATATATATAGTACTAGTTTAACGAAAAAGAAAGAGAGAAAAAAAAAGAAAGATGCCCGTGCATCGAAGTAGTGAAGATCTGCCAAGTTTAGCGGAGGATCCTCTACAGTGGTGTTCTATTTGTAAGGCAAATTTTGCCTCTACCGATTATTTAGTCCTAACAACTTGTGGACATAATTTTCATAGGGACTGTATGATAACTTGGTTATCTGAGAAAAGTTCTTGTCCCCTATGTAGACGTTCCTGTGATCCAGGAAGTTTAATTACTGTTGATTTCAGCAAAAATCCAATGCCCTTGACCAGTTCTGATCGTGTGATGGTGGAAGAATTACCTTGTATCCTGCAGAGGTCTAATACTGGGACCATTCCAAAGGATACTGGACCTCTTACTCGATCACGCGCACGAAACCCAGAATTTGACATCCCCCAAAACAGGCTCGCGAATGGAACCAATTGTTCAGCGAGAAGTTCAGCGTGAAAAATCGTTTGACTTAGGTCGGAGAGATCTTGCTGGTAGCATGGAGATGGAAGACCTCAATGTTCCAACTGCTGCAGGGGGTTTGGACGGCAACCTTAAGTTGCAAATCCGTGAGCTGGTTGGAGAGTTGATCCGCGAACAGTTAAGTGATTATAGTCACCGATCAACTAAAAAACTACCAACTGCCTCTACCTCCAGTCGTGAAGTACCTTCAAGGGACTCTTTGACTAAAAATGCTCCTCTTGGTGTTTCCATGCCGGAACACTTCAATAAGAATTCGAATGAAATGAGGGTCACTAGAGTTTGGCGTGGTGGTGAAGTAAACCGTCAACACCAGTTGTTGGACGGAGATACGAATGTTTACCCGGATATAAATCGTGGGACTCAGCCATTAGCACAACCTCTCTTGCACACAAATCCCACCGCCCCTCGTTCCGTTGGCCCTGACGTACGTTATTTACCGACGGTTAGGAGTCCTCCAGTGGCTAGTGTGTCACAGGACTCTTCTAGGGCATCGCGTAGAGTTGACCCTCTGGATAATCAACCTCATTACATTCCGGAAATGATTAGCCAAAATTTAGCTGCACCTTTTGGGATTGCGCCTGCTGCTGGAATTCATCCCGAGAGGGTGGTGCGAATCATCAGTGGCTGGAATCTCCATTTTAGCGGGGAAAATCCACACCTGTCAGTGGAAAAATTCCTATTTCAGGTGCGGACGTTAGCCAACCATACTTTGAATGGACAGCTCCAGCTGGTAACTAATTATTTACACCTGCTTTTGGTTGGCAAGGCGGCCAATTGGTTCTGGAGATTTCATAGAACCATCATTAGATTCGATTGGGATCAATTTTGCGATGCTCTTAGGGAACAGTTTCAGGAAAGGCTTTCCGATTATGATTTAATGGAATTAACCCGTAGGAGAAAACAGAGCCCTTCCGAGTCTTTTGATGCGTTCTATGAGAGTGTCATGGAACTGGCTGACCGTCTTGCTTTGCCAATAGCAGAGTGGGAACTAATTGAAATTCTGCGAAGGAATGTGAAAATGGGACTTCGCTGTCACCTACTTAATGTCCCAATTTATTCGGTGAGACAGTTAAGAACCCTAATCTTTCATTGGGAAAACTTACAAGAAGAAATCACTTCCACGCTCCCACCAGATCGGGTTGTACCATCAAGGAGGAATATTTCTGAAATGATTATGGAAGACTCTTATGTTCCAAAGGATGATTCTGGCGCTGGGTATGTGTCAGCTATCAGCGATAAATTCATCTGTTGGAATTGCAGAAAGGAAGGACACCGTTTTGATGAATGTTTAGCTCCTCGGGCAATATTTTGCTTCGGCTGTGGGGCTCCCGAGACATACAAACCACATTGTCAAAAATGCCAAAATTCGGCAAAAAAACGGGGTGAGATCGAGGGGCGTACCCTCGAACCGACCATCAAGTCTGCCACAGAACCCAACAGAGGCGACTCCTTAAGAGCGCCGGTCTCTTTGACGATGTCTGATACGTTAATCAAACCCATAGATCATACTCGTATTCTGTCCAGAGATGCTACATCTACTCTGACAGTATCCACCACACCTCCTGTTAAGATTATTGATAAGAGTAAAACTCCTGATCATTATAGCTTTAAACCTTGGCATGTACGCTGGAAAGAATATCAAGCCACGCGTCAGCGAATTTTTAAAATGGAGGAAATTCATTTACGTCGTCCTAAATGTTCCACGTTACGTTTACGAGCGTTCTGGAAAAAGGTTAGACAAACTCGTCGACTTTATTGTTCTGCGGTCTGCCCTAGCTCCCAACTTTCCGACATACGCCCTTATGCGGAAGTGTCTTTGTTTGGCAAAACAGTTTCAGGACTTGTTGATACAGGTGCCTCCATTAGCTGTCTAGCTTCCGACTTCGCCAACACATTCTTAAAAGAAAATAACTTCCGTTGGGAACGTTTCAAAGTTAATGTTAGCACGGCCGATGGGACTTCTCACTCTACCGTTGGGAGGGTTACCACCGAAATCACTTTTAAGGGACGGACGCAAACAATGACGTTCCTTATAATTCCATCCTTGTCACAACAATTATATCTAGGGGTGGACTTTGTACGCCTTTTCGATCTAGCCTCTGACCTATTTGTGTCTTCTCTGCGTTCAGAGATTTCAGTAAATACTCCGTCTCATAATAGCGACAACCGACACATTCTGACGGCAGCACAGCAGACCAAATTCAACGCGGCAATTTCGTTGTTTCCTTCGTTTGCGGTGGAAGGTCTAGGGCGCACAGACTTAATCAAGCACGTCATTGACGTTGGCGTAAATAAGCCCATCAAACAACGGCATTTCGCTGTTTCTCCCGCAGTTGAGAAACAGCTTTACGACGAGGTTGACCGCATGCTGGCACTCGGCGTGATCGAGGAGTCGCAGAGCTCTTGGTCGTCACCAGTAACATTAGTAGTGAAGCCTGGGAAGGTCCGTTTATGCCTGGACGCCCGAAAGGTAAACTCGGTCACAGTGAAGGATGCTTATCCCTTGCCACTTATCGAGGGTATATTAAGTAGGCTCCCTAAGGCTAAATTTATCACAAGTTTAGACTTAAAGGATGCCTTTTGGCAGATACCTCTGGATGAGTGTTCCAAAGATAAGACCGCCTTCACTGTACCAGGGAGGCCGTTGTATCAGTTCGTCACTATGCCCTTCGGACTATGCAACGCACCCCAAACTATGCAACGACTGATGGATCGGGTGATTCCAGCCCACCTTCGCCACCAGGTGTTCATTTATCTCGATGATTTGTTGCTGGTGACCGAGACTTTTGAGGAGCATCTCCTTTTGTTGCAAGAAGTCGCTTTATGTATGAGGAAAGCTGGACTTACCCTGAACGTGGAGAAGTCCAAGTTCGTAATGAAGGAGGTACGTTATTTGGGACATCTTATTGGGGACGGTACTATCCGCACAGACCCTGACAAAGTACAGGGAATTTCCGAGTTTCCACTTCCGAAAACAATTAAACAATTACGTCGTTTTCTGGGCATGTGCGGGTGGTATCGTCGCTTTATAGACAACTTCGCAACATTGGCGTCTCCGTTGACAGACATGTTGAGCCGAAAACGTGAATTTAGTTGGACTGAGGACGGGTTGAAAGCTTTCGAGGCTTTAAAGGCAAGTCTGACTTCCGCGCCCGTGCTGCAAAGCCCAGATTTTAAGCGACCCTTTTCTATACACTGCGATGCCAGTCAATTTGGAATAGGTGCCGTTTTGGTGCAAACCTCCGATGATGGTATCGAAGCACCGGTCGCTTATATGTCTCAAAAGCTAAACTCAGCCCAACGTAATTACACGGTTTCGGAACAAGAGTGTCTGGCAGCGGTGATGGCAATAAAAAAATTCCGTGCCTACGTGGAAGGTCACGAATTTGAGATCGTCACAGATCACGCCTCTTTAAAGTGGCTGATGTCGCTAACGGATCTGCACGGCCGATTGGCAAGGTGGGCGTTGAAATTGCAGGGGTTCCACTTCAAAATTACGCACCGTAAAGGTAGTCAAAACAAAGTGCCGGATACCCTTTCACGTATGTATGCGATTGACAGCATTGAGGCGCGTGCTCCTTTCGAGTCATCGTTGGAAATAGACTTAACGTCCCCGCATTTTAAATCCGAATCATATTTGGCTCTCATTAAAAACATCGGGGAACATCAACATCGCCTTCCTGATCTGAAGATTATAGATGGTTTTGTTTACCGACGCTCGGAGTATGCGTCCGGGAACGAAACGTAAGAGGAAAATTCCTGGAAATTATGGGTTCCTGAGGGCCTGACGTCGACATTAATGGAACGTGCTCATGATCACCCACTCTGTGCTCACGGAGGACTAGGCAAGACGCTAAGGCGTCTCAAAATGTGTTACTTTTGGCCGAAAATGTCCGTTGACGTTAAAAATTTTGTGAGTGCGTGCATTAAATGTAAGGAGACAAAGGCTCCCAATCAAGTCCTACGACCTCCGATGGAGAATGTTGTCGTTACCGAGCGCATATTCCAACGCTTGTATGCAGACTTCATAGGACCTTACCCTCGATCCCAGTCAGGAAACGTTGGAGCGATAGTGGTCCTGGATCAGCTATCCAAATTCTGCTTTGTTGAACCGGTTCGGAGGCTCACGGCTGCTAACTTAATAAAATTTATGGAACAAAGGATATTCCACATATTTGGGGTCCCGGAATCTTCGCTCTCAGATAATGGAGCTCAGTTCAAGTCAGCATTGTTTGCCGGATTCTTACAATCCTATGGTGTTAAACATCAGTTTACTGCCTTGTATGCACCACAATCAAATGCTGCCGAGAGAGTAAATCGTTCCATTATCGCGGCTATCCGTTCATACGTTCATCCCTCTCAACGGGACTGGGATGCGAAACTTTCATCCATAAATTGTGCACTTCGTTCCGCCTACCACTCCACTATAGGATTTTCCCCTTATTTCATGGTTTTTGGGCAAAACATGATAATGCACGGGGGAACGTACGCCTTATTACGCAACTTGAATCTGCTCCACGACCCCACTGCAGAGTTAACACCAGACGTGAAGACAGAGCTGGTCCGTGCTAAAGCTCAGCAAGCTATTAAAGAAGCGTATCAAACCAACGCTAAGACATACAATTTACGTTCCAATCCGACCACCTTCAAACCTGGAGACATTGTCCTTAGGCGAAACTTCTCGCAAAGTCAATTTTCGAAAAACTACAATGCCAAGTTGGATAGAAAATTTGTACAGGCGCAAGTTATACGTTGGGACAGGAGATTACTTGCTAAACGATTTAACTGGCAAATTTGTAGGCAAATATAATCAGAAAGATTTAAAGCGTTGTTAGAATTACTTCAAGCTACTTTACTTCCACGACTTTTCGTTGACTTTCTCTCCTTTCCTAGGGTTAAGTGTTAAGTTAGCTTTAGTTAAGTTAAAGTTTTTTTTTGTTCTGAGGATTATACCGGCACTTTTAGGTATTATCCTCGGAATAACTTCGAATAACTGGTAATATACCATCTTTAGTTTCGTATTATAATAGAATAATTTAGGTTTAAACATGTTTGAAGCGGTCAAGTCAAATATTATGACTTTTACTTTGTAAAAGTACAAGCACTTAGGGCACTGTAAATAGGATAGTACATTCGTTTAAGTATAGAAAGTAATCAAGAAAGTTAACAGGAGTCATGGAGGTGAATTTTTTTGTTGTTTCTATATCTGCTTCTAGCTAGTGGTTGTTTCAACTGAGTCTAGTTCTTACTCGTTCACCCATTTATGTCTCAATACTATAGAGCTACGCAGACCCGAAGATTTCGCCAGGCTCAAGGGGGTTAAACGAATTAAGACAACTATCGTCTCCATTCATAGCTGAATAGTGAGCTTCAGCCTCTTTTTTCCAAGCATGGCTTAGTAAAATGATGCTGCCCTGTAATGAAGCCTGTGATTCGGTGAATGGGCCTAGAGGCATCACTTCCGTTTTCAAATTGTTGAATCGAATTAGTTTTGACAACTCAACCAATTCGAAAACGGATACACCTCAAGGCCAGAATGCGATATTTATTTTTATAAGCAAAACAATTACCTGTCACTCGTCTAGACGGAGGTCTCGCGTAGATCCAATTAGCGAGACGATACCAAAAATCTGCGATGCTCCTTACCGGGAGAGGTAGCGCGTCCCCGACAGAATCCGGACTCCTGCCTAGCAGTTGAGGGTGTTGTAGTCTTCCTTCTTCTTCTTCCTTATTCGGTGCTCCGGTTAAGGCTTGGGATGCTGAGGACACTGTTTCTAAAATCCTACAAAGAGACAAAAAAAAATAAATATAGTCAACGAACCTCAACGAACACACCTCATGGCTTTCTTCCATTGACAGTGGTGCGGTGCGGACCTCTGGGCCGCCGCCAAAAGAAAAAATAGAATAGCAGCGTTAAAAATAAAGAAAGGGGAGTAGCCCAGCAGCAGCTGACCACGCACGGACTTTGAAGTTTGTTTGTCGTGTTGGAGGAAACTTGTGGATTTATTTAGAGATGGAGAATTTATATTCGATTTTTCTTGTTTAAATGCTTTCAACATTGCTTGTTTGACTGTGGCGGCGACGAAGCAGAGTCTGTGTTCTAACCGGAAAGCGAAGCAGCAAGCGGCTCCCCATCGGGGCTTCTTCGGCAAAAGCGGCGCCTCTGCGGCCACATTTTGTGAAGGAAGCAGCAAAGAGTCTCCCCATCGGGGCTTCTTCGGCAAAAGCGGCGCCTCTGCGGCCACATTTTGTGAAGGAAGCAGCAAGCAGGTTCCCCATCGGGGCTTCTTCGGCAAAAGCGGCGCCTCTGCGGCCACATTTTGTGAAGGAAGCAGCAAGCAGTCTCCCCATCGGGGCTTCTTCGGCAAAAGCGGCGCCTCTGCGGCCACATTTTTTTGAAGGAAGCAGTAAGCGATCCCTATCGAGCTTTCCGCAGCACCGGCTATTGAACCACCAACACGGTCAGTAACAAAACAAAAATTTCGTGTCCAAGAAGTTCGCCCGTTAATGATACGGCAGAGAAAGAAAAAACGAATACATGTAGAATTTGTTGTGTTAAGATAGGAAAAAGGAGTGTTGTGATATTGGGTCATATTGTGTAAATTGAAATTTTGTTTGTATGTTTGTAGCGAATTCCTGTGTAGTGTTGCGCTGCGCGAGCTGCTGCGATTTAGTGTAGTTGTCTTGCTAAAAAAAAATTTATAGCTGTGTATCGTCCTGTAGCGGCCGCCACCGGAAGATCGTTGTTTTGTTATTTGCGAAAGAAAAGAGATGCAATTTATAATATATGTAGGCAGTGCGCGCATCAACCCTAGGGAAATTTAAAGAACCGAGAAAAAAAAAATTTATTTGCTTAACTTAACATATTTAATTTGTATCTTTAAAAAAAAAAATAATAATAATAATATTTATATATATATATGAGGAAAAATACAATATAGTAATATGTGTTATAACGAAAGAAATATGTGGTAATTATTAGTGTAAAGGTGTCTTCGATCTTTTCCGCTTCGCCCGAAATGTAACTGTAATGGACCTGAAACCCTTCGGCATGGTAGCCCTCCTTTTTTTGCTGTTTTTTTTTGAATGCGGTTCCGTGATTTTATTTTTTTGTTTGAAAAGCACCTGAATCCCGGTGATGTGAGTCCGGTCGGAGATTTTGTTTTTAGTGACCCGCGACCATTTTTTTTCCCTCCCGAACAGAGCTGCCCTCAAGCAGGTGCTCCCCTCCGATCATGAAGGCTTGCGTTACACATATTATTCTTGGTCGCATTGATTTTTCTGATGTCATCACATGGAAGAGTCGTCGTCAGTCAGCGGTAGGACCAAGACCGCGAAAAACACACCACAGCGCGCAACAGCCATCCGTGCAGAAATTCATAAACATTAGCATTACACAACACATAATCACAAACAATAAATACATACATTTAAAATTCTAAATTCTATTTGGTTTTTCTCGGTCAATATGTTTACGACAGAACCCTAAGACGTTGCAGCGTCTTTGCTAGTCCTCCATGCGCACATAGCGGGTGCTCGTGTGCGCGCTTGATTAAATCAGTCGCAAGCTCCGCTGGAACCCAGAGTTTCCAGGCCTGCTGTTCTTGCACTTCATTTCCGCTCGCGTACTCGCGGCGCCTCTGTACACGAATCCATCAGCCGTTTTTAGATCCGGCACCAGGTGTGTATTGGCGGCGACTCTATCTGCCAGTTCTTTGTACTCCGGAGAGCGGAAGTGAGGGGAGTTCAGGTCAATTTCGACCGAACTCTCAAACGGGTTCTGAACCGACAGAGACTCCGCACAGTAGGCTCGAGACAGAGTGACTGCCTTTCCGGTGCAGGATGGTAAACCGGAATCCCTGCAATTTTAGGGCCCATCGAGCCAGTTTGCCATGCAGATCCGACTGACTCATCAGCCACTTTAACGACGTTATGACTGAGAACTCCTGTCCTTCAACATACGCTCTAATTTTTTTTTATCGCTGTCACCGCTGCCAGACATTCCTGTTCGGTGACCGTATAATTTTGCTGGGCTGAATTAAGCTTCCTGGACATGTAAGCTATGGCCACTTCGGAACCGTTTTCGGTTGTCTGCGTTAGCACTGCGCCGATGCCATGTTGACTTGCGTCACATTGGATGGCAAACGGGCGCGAAAAGTCAGGGCTGTGCAATACAGGGGCCCGCGTTAAGCAGTCTTTGAACGCTTTAAATGCCAGGACGCCTTCTTCAGTCCAGACAAAACCACGGCCTTTCCGTAGCATGTCTGTCAACGGAGAAGAGACTGAAGCGTATTTAGGTACAAACCTGTCGTACCATCCACACATCCCTAGGAAGCGGCGGAGTTGTTTAGTCGTAGAGGGTCGGGGAAAACTGGCTATCGCTTCCACTTTACTGGAATCAGTCATGATGGTACCGTTACCAATTATATGTCCCAAGTACCGAACATGGGTCATGACGAAGTTACTCTTCTCAACATTTATCGTGAGTCCTGCCTTACGGAGACACAGTGCAATTTCCTGAAGCAGCAGCAAGTGTTCGTCGAAAGTAGTCGAGATCAGCAACAGATCATCAAGGTAGGCAAACACCTGGTTTCGCAGGTGTGCTGGAATCACGCGGTCCATTAGGCGTTGCATCGTTTGTGGCGCGTTACAAAGGCCAAATGGCATCGTCACAAACTGATACAACGGCCTGCCAGGGACAGTGAAGGCGGTCTTATCCTTTGACGCTTCATCGAGGGGGATCTGCCAAAATGCATCTTTCAAGTCTAAGCTCGTAATGAACTCAGCCTTGGGGAGGCGGCTCAGAATCCTGTCGATGAGCGGCAAGGGGTAAGCATCCTTCAAGGTCGCTGCATTGACCTTACGTGCGTCCAGACACATACGAACCTTGTTAGGCTTGACTACCAAGGTGACTGGTGATGACCACGCACTCTGCGACTCCTCAATAACCCCCAGATCGAGCATCCGATCGATCTCCTTATAGAGGAGCTTTTCGACGGCGGGAGAGACAGCGAAGTGTCTCTGCTTGATTGGTTTATTGTTTCCGACGTCGATGGCGTGCGAGATGACGGTCGTACGCCCTAAGCCCTCCTTGGTGAAGGACGGAAACATTGATATGGCGGCATTGAGTCGCACTTGCTGAGCGGCTGACAAAGGATGTTGACTGACTGTCACCGAAGGGTCATCGGAAGACAGCTCAGATAAACATGGGGAAGGCGTAAATAAGGCAGGAGCCAGGTCGAAACTTCGAACAAAATCGACTCCTAGATACAAGTTCTGACTGAGAGTCGACATGAGTAGGAACTCTAATTGTTTGGTGAGTCCCCGGAACGTAACGTCCGCAAGGATCTTACCTCGGGCGGTATGGAAGGTTCCATCCGCGGTTGTGACTCCCAGCTGGAACTTGACCCAAGAATAACGGCGGTCCTTCAGGACTGATTCCGCAAAGTCGGAAGCGATGACGCTACAAGAAGCGCCAGTGTCGACCAACCCACTCACTGTCTGACCAAGGAGCGTGACGGCTGCGTAAGGCCGGATGTCATCCTTAGGACTATCCGGCAGGACTACTTCGCAGTATCGCCGACGATTAGCCAGCACCTTCTTCCAGAAACGCCGGCACCGCAACGTGGAACGTTTCGGTCGGCGAGGCTGGATTTCTTCAGCACTGAAAAGCCGTTGGCGAGCCTCCAAGTAGTCCTTCTCCCGCTCATGGAGTGGTCGAAAGCTGTAGTGGGTGGGGTACGACTTGGGTACCACTAGGTTTGCTGGCCTGGTGATGTTAGTGGCCGGCCAGGGTCACAAGATCTTAACGGATCCGGTCTGGTTGGCTGATGCCTCAGTGGGTCCACACGGCAACTGATTGCTCGAAGCGGGGGTCTAAGTGGTGGCTTCGGCCGTCGAGAGGTTGGCTAGCGAATCCGCTTGGTCTGGTGTAAGGTCCGGTATAAAAGACGTGGCAGGGGAAGGAGGCGTATCGGAGGGTTCCGACGCAAACTGTGTAGGAGGCTCTAAGCCACTCTGCTTTGGAGCGGAACTCTGCGGTTGCGGTTGCGATTTTACCGCGGCATCTCGGGGGAGGTCGGTTCGGTCTGAACCTCCTTGGAAGACCTCTGCTGGTGCTGAGGTCTCCTGCGCGTATAGTTTTTTGCAAGTGCGCAATGCTCGCATTGTGGTTTAACCACACCCGGAGCTCCGCATCCAAAGCAGAACACCTTAAGTTCTTCGCGACAGTCTGCGTAAGAATGTCCGGGCCTCTTACAATTCCAGCAGGCGGAATTGGTATTCAGTGCTGCTATGTCGGCCTGCACGTCTCTTGGAGGGGTGGCAGCATCGCGGTTTAGCTCTGAAACCCGAGGACGCGAGACTTGACGAGGGTAGTAAGAGGAGCGTCGGGAAGCCATACGCTCATTATAGTTTACCAAATCACGTACAAATTCACGCAAATCCAGCAAGTTGGCGAATTTGACATGAAGAGCTGCTCGGCCTACGTCTTCCCGTAGGTTCCTCTTCACTATCCTCGTCAACTCCCGGTCCGATAGAGGGTCCCGCATGCGGTTACTGAGCTGCCGAATCTCCCTCAAAAAGTCGTCGAACGACTGCCCCTCCCTCTGCAGACGATGACGCATCATCTCCATGAGGTCGTCATCGTCGTAGGGATCCGTGTACTGGCTTTGGAGAGCAGCTCGCAACAACTCCCAAGTGTATCGGTTGCGCGAGCTGGCAGCAAAGTGTCGGAACCACTCGGCTGTATCCCCATCGACAAAAAGGTGGGCATATAGGCACACCCCGTCGAAGTCCCCTCCAAGGGTGCGGTCGGTGAATAACTCCACCTGACGAATGAAGTCGTCGACCGCGGTCCCTTGGAACTTCAATCCCCATTCCCGTATTGTTCGGGGTACGTGGTGTGCCGGAATGGTCGATGAGGAGGCAGCCGACTGGTATCGGCGCTCCGCTGGGTCAGCTCGCGGAATCGATGCACGGGGAGCTTCGTCCAGTCCCATAGCGGAAAGGCGCCGAGCGCATTCTACGTCAATCAGCTTCTGCAAGGATTCGTCGAATCCTTGCGGAAACTGACCGCCAAAAGATTGCGCCAGCGGGTTTCTGTCAGGGGCTGATTTGCTGGCGGCTCCCTGGTCCGAGCGCGGCGATGTAGGAGGAAGGGGCTGTGTTTCAGGCACTAGCGGAGAAGGTCGGCTTTGACTCCACCATGCTGGAGGCCGTTCGCCCCGCCACGGCGGTGGTTGCTGACCCCACCACGGGGGTGGTGGATGTCCCCACCAAGGTGGTCGTTGTTGTGGTTGTGGGGGTGGCTGTTGTTGCCCCCATCCATGAGGTGGCAGCCCCCATCCAGGGTACGAAGCACGCCCCTCCTTAGCCACATCTTGCGAGGGCTGTTGTGGTAGGGGTGGTTGCTCTCCCCACTCTTGTGGAGTTCCTCTCCCTTCCAGAGGATTTTGTTGCGGTTCTTCCGCTGAGGCGTTGTCTGCCAACACCGCCAGCGGAAATTCCAAGGCTTGGGGGTTGAGCTGAGCCTGGGAACGTGCCCGGGTCACAACTCCCCTTCCCTGCCCTACCGGTGGTGGCGTATAGTCCAGCGGCATGATAAGTTCTAGCAGAAAATAATATTAATGCTAAGTTAGGGTTAAGAATTAGCCTAAAGTTAATAGCCTAAGCTTTGATAAAACGGGGAAAGCGGCACTTGACGGAATATCCACGACGCGATTCGAGACAAGATAGAACGAAAAAGAAAAATTTTATTTAAGTTTTGCTTCCTGAGTCCCCTCCGGACTCTCCCTACACTCTCCCGCTCGTTCGCTATTATCCGCGTTCGTCGCAGGGACAAGAGCCACTTCCGTCGGTCGTACAGAAAAAAAATAGTTCAAACAAAAAATGTACTGGGAGTAGCACGGATTCATCCCTCGTCAATACGCAACTCATCCAGTTCCTAGGTTTCGGGAGGTCGGAGTCATGGTACAGGCGTAAACGCCTGTAACATGTGATTCCCCTTTTCCCTTGACCATCGAAACTGGATGGGCCGTGCAAGGACGAGTTCCGAAATCCAACTTGTTAAGAGAAAGAGCTTGTTAAGGTCAGTGCCTACACACAAAGGTGGGAAGACGTTCGAGGGACCCGGATAGGAGATCGAGAGTAAACTCCCGATTCCAATAATTCCGAAAGGCCCCTTTGCCGAATCGTCTTACCCACGAAGCAAAAGCATCCTTTGACGATTACAACGTAGGCACTGCCTGTTGGGGGATAGGTGGGGATGGGATAACCTACTCTACATGGACAAGGAACTCTACATGGATGGGAATAAGGATTCAAGAAAAAAAAATGAGCCGGAGTCTGGAATTCCCTGGGTGCGTATTTGGCCCTCGAGGTGGAGTGAGGTCTTAGGGTGACCGAAATCAACTCTAACGGTAACGTTTTTGGGCCCCACGTTAGGCGCCATTTGTAACGATTCTGCCTGGTAGGCCGAAGCCTACATGAGGACGGAAGCCAACTCTGGTCGTGCAGACCTCGCGTGGCACCTAAGTGCCAAGACTTCCTCAGATGCGACCAGTTCGCGCGTGCTGGATAGCTAGCTCAGCTATCGGTAGTCGGGGTGGGGTGCATTTGGTCACACCTGCCTCGCAGCGTTACAAAACAAATATCACGCGCGTGCCCGGGTGCCTGAGCAGACGAGCCGTAAAAAGATACACCTGCAAACGCGTACGACCTACGAAAACGACCCTGTCCCCTGACGAACACGGGAGCCCCTGGATGTTTTAGGGGCTCCGCGCTTCCTCCCCTCCATCGGGCTAGGCGCTTAAATTCCTAGCCCCCTAAGCGAACCACTAGCAAACGAGAAAGCGGAGCGAGGGCCCGGGAAGGGGGTCAGGAAGCAAAAATAATCCTTAATGTGTCTTCATAATTAAATGTGTTTTATTTTTCTTTTCCTATTTGTTTTGTCATCGGTGTTGTTTCGTTTATATTTTGTTTTTTTTTTCTCTTTTTGTTTTTCTCTTCCTTAGGTTTTAGTTAATTTCAGTTTCGCTTCTTATTTAATACCCTAACCTTCGCTCAGAATTTCTTTCTGTTACATGATTATTACTTTATAATATTCCTATTTATAAAAATTTTTCTTTTTTTTTTCTAGGATCACTGTTACCGATCTCTGCTTAATACACGTAATTTAATATGCATATTTAATGACTTTTCCAATTATTATTAACGCGATAGCTAAATAGATTCCTAAGCCAAAAGAATTATGTTCATACTATTCCTATGTATACATATATATATATATAACTATTTACTCTGGTCTTTTTTTAATATTTTTTTTTTTGTTTTGTGACCAGCAAAGAAGAAGGAAGTGATGTGTATTCAAAATTAAATAATGTAACATTAACATGGTCCCTTCATGGGCATTTTCTTCACGCTAAATATCTATGATTATAAATGTGGCAAAATAAATCGCGAGGCACCGACAAAAAAAAGGGGTCGTTCCGACTATATCTACTTGACTGTCAATTATTCTGAGGCGTTTCCTGCCAATTTGCGAACCACAGCCGCAAGCATAAAATTAGAAGTTGGGGTGTCACTTACATGTGCTGTTCTGGGGCACGGAACGGAATATCCTTCTAGGATTGTGCATTGACTCTGCCGATTGTTGAGGGGCCAGCTTGGGGCGTTTGCTGGTCGGTTCCCACGGAATTCGTTGCTGCGAGGGCGAGGGTCACAATTGTCGTGGCGCGCTGGCCAAGTTGATGCCGACGGACTACTTGCTATACGTGGTGGCGGTTGCTGACGGTGCCGACAGCCCAAAAGTTGGTGATGGCTGATCGCACACGGTGTCGACAGCCCAAAAGTAGGTGATGGCTGATCGCACACGGTGCCGACAGACCAAAAGTCGGTGATGGCTGATCGCACACGGTGCCGACAGCCCAAAAGTCGGTGATGGCTGATCGCACACGGTGCCGACAGCCCAAAAGTAGGTGATGGCTGATCGTACACGGTGCCGAGAGCCCAAAAGTCGGTGGGTGGCTGATCGCACACGGTGTCGACAGCCCAAAAGTTGTTGTGCCGGCTGCTCGTAAAACGTGGCGACAGATCAAAATGGTTGTTAGCGCTGCGCCGGTACTTCGTTGGGTGGCGGCCACTCGCTCGTGTCCAACCCGCTCCACTAAATCCCTTTTTTCTTTCTTGGCTCCTACTTTTTCATCGGCCGCCACGCTGGAAGTTCAATCACCCACTGACGTTCCGATTCCAATTGGAATGCCGAGAGTCGGAATGTTAGGCGCTGAATTAGAAATTCAGCACGGCGGTTCGATATGAACTGGGCTGCGCTCATAACACAGCTGTGCTGAGTGAGCGCTACGCGGAGTTTGTTATGGCCTCCAAGGATTGGTCGGGTCGTGCTGGTACACTCAGTTGCAAGGGTGCCGGCGAGTATTTTCTCCCGGTGCACTTGCAACTGTGTGTACCGCAACCGGTAACGTTTCGCGAGGTGCCCATTACAGTATTACCATGCCATGTGAACACGCAAGAAAACGGCTTTACCAAATTGATCTGTTTGGACGAATATTTCCATAAAACAAATTTGGACAAATATTTGCGAAATGTGAACGCACCTTCAGTCCTTGAAATTTATATGCCGTTCGAAAGCTAAAGGTCGCCACCCATTGACGAGCGCAACCACGACCAAACTTCCATCGAACCATCAATTTCAAAGGACGTGTGGAAAAAAAATTCACCCTATTTCCACCGTTCTATGATATTTGATGGTTCGATGGAAGTTTGGTCAACGCCATCTAGATAAACAGGCCTCAACTCAGCTGATCGTGGTGAATTAGACTTCATTTGTGACGTCTATTTTACGTCATTAATTCACTGCCAAAGCAATGACTGCACACGACGATGTCCCCGGCACGACATATTTTTACAATTGGAATTGCGTCGGGCGGCACTTTAGTCCTCTAAAAACACACTTTCTGCACACTTGCAGCAATTTGGTCGAAGCCGCAGCCCCGGGGATCAGTCGCAGAGCGTCGTGGAACAGTACACACTTGACAAAATACATCTTTTGACCGCACGACACACTTTCATCGCGCACGTGTTTCTTTGCGCGGATCACTAGATGAAATTATACTAACAAATAAACACTGAACGCGGGGGGCGACCGGTAGCGCAGTGTGCTGAGGCATCAGTCTCATCTTTGGCTACCGGCGTTTCGGGTTCGAATCCCGTCCACGACGACGTTCGTGGCCATGGATGTGCAGGAGATGCATGCTGGCAACTGCATTCTCTGAAACCAATTTATGCCAACGAAACGTCAACTGGGCTACATGGAACAGATGACGCGCTATGCCCCACAAGGGGTTTGGGCAATTGAGTAAAACGAAAACTAAACACGGAACGCACAAATACCGGAGACTCGCCACACCGCCTTCTTTATTCTCAGGCCGGAGTGCCAAAGTAATGACGTCATGACAAGCAGTGAACCATATGTAAACAAAGTGATGAGCGCGTGCAGTCGACCTCTTGAAATATGGCGATTTTCGTGCGTGATTTTAGTGTCGCGATTTTAAGTGCAATTGAAAGTAGTGCTTGTGAGAACGGCTTGAATAAAAGACGACTTCTTTGGAAGAGTGTGTTTAATAGACTGATCCATTTTTACAGTGAATCGTATGGTTTAACCAATACTAATACATACATACATTCAAGTCTGCATTTGTTAAATACGCTCGCAACATCTTTCTTTTTTTTATTTTAATTTATTTTTTTTTTTATTTTTTTTTTACGAATGCGGTTAGTACTTATCAATTTTTTTTTTTAACTCATTTAGTAATAGTAATTCATTTTAATTCAAAATTTTGTTATTTGTTTACACTAATAAAAAATACATTTTTTTTATTTTATTTCATTCAATTTTCAGTTTGTTTTTCATTTGAAGTATTATCTAAAGGCGAAAATCTTAGTGGCGGCTTTACTAATCTACCATATCTCGTCCTAACTGATGCATCACTAACAGTCTGGTTGTCATAATTATTGTCACTTTCTTGCTTCAAACTCAAAGACGATGACTGCTCTGCATCCCTAATATCCCCATTGGTTTCATGCCTGCTTGTGGTTTCTGGAATTTTCAAAATGTGTTCACGACTCCTACGATATTGGGTGCCGTCAACATCTTCTACAATAAAAGATCGGGGTTCTTTACACTTGCTAATAATAGTTGCTGGAAGCCAATGGGCATTAGATTCTTTCTTGTAGTAAACTTTATCATTGCAAAATACTGATGTCGGATTTTTAGCATTTTTGTCATAATTTCGTTTCATTTTTTGTTTATATTTTTGCATATTTGACGCAAGTGACCTAGTATTAATTTTTACAGGATATAGGATATTTTTAACACTCGGTAACTTTGTCCGCAACTTACGTGACATTAACAGCTCGGATGGTGAATTAAAATTGGCCTTGGGGGTAGTGCGATACTGAAGTAGGGCGATATAAGGGTCAGACTTAGTCTCAGCACATTTTATCAGAAGAGATTTAATAGTTTTGATTGACCTTTCGGCTTAACCATTAAAACGGGGAAGGTACGGACTCGACGTTATATGGTCGATTCCCCATTCTATGCAGAAATCACAGAATGCTTGAGAGTCGAATGGAATCCATTGTCTGAGACAAGTTTTTCTGGTATTCCGTGGCGTGCAAATATGGATTTAAGTGCCATGATTACTCGTTGACTCGAGGACGAATTATTAAGTTCAGCAATCTCTATATATTTAGAAAAATAGTCCACTACTAGTAAATAGCAATTCTTTTCAAAATAAAAGAGATCCGTGCCTACTTTGCTCCATGGCAGATCGGTATTTTCATGTGGCATCAAGGGTAATTTCGGATTTGCCGATCTATTTCTTATACATGCACTGCAGTTTGAAACAACATTCAAGATATCATTTTTAATTTGCGGCCAATAAACAATACCCCTTGCCATTCTATTGCAGGATTCAATTCCTTGATGACCTTCATGAATCAACTTTAAAATATCACGTCTCAGATTAGTGGGTATTATATGTAATACTATTTCCTTTGAGGAGAAGACCGTTATTGAAATGAATTTCATCTTTGATTGAATAAAATGCTTTCGCCAGAAAGTCTACACTTTTTGCAGATCTAGTCCAACGGCTTTATAATATTCAATCACTTTTTGTAATGCAGTATCTTTTTTCGTTTCATTTTTTAATATTTCAAGTTTAGGTCTTGATACAGGCAATGTAGACATTAGTAGATTTATTTGAAGTTGTATATCCTTATCTTTTTCCGAAAATTTTTCGTTTGGCAGTGCCGCTCTTGAGAGAGTGTCGGCTACTACAAGCAGTTTTCCCGGTTTATAAATAAGTAGAATATTGTATGATTGTAGCCTCAACATTATACGCTGAAGCCTTGTTGGTACTTTATGTAGAGGTTTATTGATGAGATTAATAAGGGGTTTGTGGTCAGTCTCAACAATAACTTGTTGACCAATAATTTATTGACGAAATTTTTCGCATCCAAAAAGGATTGCTAGAAGTTCTTTCTCTATTTGAGCGTATGACTTCTGGGGATCTGTAAATGTGGCTGATGCATAAGCAATAGGTTTGTTGTTCTGACAGATGACGGCACCCATAGCATCCTTGGATGCGTCGACTGAGAGTACTGATGGTTGGTTTACATCAAAGTATGATAAGATGGGTGTGTTTGAAATTAACTTTTTAAGATTTTGAAATTCCCTTTCGTGATTTTCTGTCCATAGCCAAGTTGAATCCTTTTTCAATAGACTACGCAGGTTGGTGGTTTCAATTGATAGTCCCTCTACAAAAGATCCCAAGTAATTTACCATACCCAAAAACCTTTGAAGTTCCAGAACTGACTTTGGAGATGGTATTTCGCATATGGCTTCAATTTTTTTATTGTCTGGACTGACTCCTTCTCTTGAAAAAATATGCCCAAAAAACTTGATTTTGGAAACACTAAATTTAGATTTTGATTTATTAAATTTCAAGCCGACTTTTCGTGCCCGTTCCAAAACGCGTTTTAACGTTACATCATGTTCCTCTTGAGTCTTTGCATAAATTAAAAAATCATCAATGTATATAATGACGTTATCGATGTCACCAAAGAGCTTTGTTATATATATATGCATGAAATATTTCCGGGGCAGCATTGATTCCAAATGGTAGACGTAAGAATCTATAGCGGCCGAATGGAGTAATGAACGTACAGAGCATAGATGATTTTTCAGATAGTGGAACAGCCCAAAACCCGGCCCAGCCCGGCTCTGGCATCGAGAGAAGAAAAATATTTTGCGTGCTATAATTTAGCTTTAATGTCTTCGATGGTGGGGAACTGACAATGAGGTCGATAAATCGCTTTGTTGAGTTGTTTAGGATCAAGGCACAATCTTAATTCACCATTAGCTTTGCTGACAATAAGGCTGCGCGCATGTTGGCTCACGTTCGCGTGTCGCGTTCACGTGTTTGCTGTCAAACGGTTTGGGTCTATGGTTTGCAACCAAAGATGCGAATTTGTCAAATTGGCAAATGCTCGGCTGTTGTCGTATCACCAAACTGAGTTCATTATTGTGCTTTAAAACGGATAATTAGGCAAGAATTGAGTGGCGAAACAAACGACTGGAGAGTAGTAGGATGTGCATAAGCGCATATTTCATACTAAATTATTGGCGTCAACGCACAATAATGAATCCAATTTGGTGATACGACAACAGCCGAGCATTTGCCAAATTGACAGATTCGTGTCTTTGGTTGAAAACCATAGACTCACACCTTTTGACATAAAACACGTGAACGCGACACACGAACGTGTGCCAACTTGCGCGCAGCCTAACAATCGGATTCACCCATTCGGATGGTTCGTATACCGGCACAATAATATTGAGTTTGACTAACCTTTTCAGTTCTTCTTTTAGTGGTGCATGCAGTTTGAACGGAACACGTCTTGCATATTCAATAGCTAGGGCAATATCTGGTTTGAGATGAAAGCTACATGTTTCATTTAGACAGCCAATTCCTTGAAACACATCAGAAAATTCATTTACATTTAATTGACTCGATAAAGAATTAACTTGTTTCACTAAGTTCAATTGAACACTAGTAGGCAAACCAAAAACTGCATGGCAATTTAAGTCTATAACATGGAATTGTATAATTTCGATTTTTTTCTTTATCAGGCAAGCAATGTCACAGACTCCCTTCACTATTAATTTTTCACCGCTAAACGACAGGATCTTTGTTTTTGTTTGACGTAATTCATTTATATTAAAACCAAGTTCTTGAAACATTTTTAATGAAATTATATTAGTTTGCGCCCCTGTGTCCAACTGCACTTTAACATTTTTTTGATTTACTTCAATACTACAATACCAACTAGTACTTTTATCCGCCTTCTGGTCTTTCATTTTTCCGAACAATGTACCGATGAACAATTCTTCATTTGATGACGTATTACTCTTCTCTTCAATGTATTCGCCCGATTCGTCTAATTCAACGATGTTAACCTGTTTGCTCCACTTACACATCTGTGCAAAGTGGTTTGGCTTGTTACACTTTTTGCAAATCACTCCAATAGCTGGACATTTAAATCGATGACGTTGACCACATCTTCCACAAGTTTCCGATTTTGTAGTATTAGTTTTGAATGCATGATTTTCTAATTTTTTCCCTTTATTTGGTTGATTGTATGTGACATTTCTGTTTTTAGCATTAGGGCTAGCTCTGAGTGCTCCAACGAAAGTAGCATTCGATGATCTTACGGCAGAGTCCTCCAATTGTTTAGTTTGCGATCTTGATATTTGAAGCAATTTCGATATTTCAATTGCCTTTTCTATGGTTATGTCACCTTCACTTAATATACGTTCTTTTATATAGCTATAGGAATCATGTAGACCGCAAATGAAGATGTCTTTGACAAGATCGTCGTTCAAATCTTTAAATCCACAATTAGTGCTTAGTATTTTCAAAGCAGTTACAAAATCTTCAATCGATTCATTCGCAATTTGCCTTCTTGAAAAAAATGCATGTCGTTCCATCGAAATATTGATTTTTAGAACGAAGTGGAGATCAAATTTTTTTATCAAGTCATCATAACTAACCTTGTCTAAGTCCTCTTTGAATGAACTAAAAATGTCCAAACTTGAAGAGCCCATGTGGTGCAGTAGTAATGCTGTTTTTCTTGTATCCTCTTGGTTTTTCAAACCGCTTACTCGCATATAAATTTTAAATTGAGTCTTCCATTTTGTCCATGAGGTTGCTAGATTAGCTGCTTTGAAGTTCATCGGCTGCATATTAAAACCACCTGCCACAAATTGTTGTCTTTCCGATGGGTCGATTGTATCCAACGATACAACGACGAGTCCGGCATTGTAGGTTTGAATTTTTTCTTTCTGATTTCTATTTAATTTAATTTAATTTACACCTGACACCATGTGAGAACGACTTGAATAAAAGACGACTTCTTTGGAAGAGTGTGTTTAATAGACTGATCCATTTTTACAGTGAATCGTATGGTTTAACCAATACTAATACATACAAACATACAAGTCTGCATTTGTTAAATACGCTCGCAACAGTGCTTATCACTGATGTTTAAAAGTGAAAAAAACGCAAGGTGCCGCGAACTTCCGACCAAAATGAACTGCTCGAAAGTGCACGACACATGAGTGTCATTATGAAATGACCTGTAATGTTGTCATTTGACAACCACTTTGAATTCACTTTTTGGGGCACTTCCGGGAGTTTCCGCTGAACTCACCGGCCCGAGGATTCGATCCAAGGTAGTGCTGCACCATTTACACTAGCCAAATTGCCGGAAAATTAACGAAAAATCCGAAATTTCCCGTGTTGCACTTTCCTAACCTCGCACTTTTCATTATACCATTTTACTCGATATTTCTCGGCACTTCACGTTTTTTTCACTTTCACACGGCACTGATAGCCACTTCTTTTATTTTCACTTAAAATCCCGACACTAAACTCACTTTTAAACGTGCCATACACACACCGATCGATCGGCCGATCCGTCGCCCGATATCGATATCGGCCGACGCGGCCTGTGTATGTGGCAATCGCACCGATCGGCCGATCAATTTTAATCTGCCGATATTTTAGTGCGATTTTCGTGCGATCGATCGGTGACGATCGATTGGATAGTGTATGTGATTATCGCAAGTGAATGTCAAATTACCAAATTATTATTTTAACTTATGAAATTTCAAGGATTCTAATGATTTAAATGGCACTGCAATTGAAATATCAAATATGTGGAATACGAAAATACCACACACATCCAAATAGTTGACAAAAATTAATCTAGGTTGGATTGGGAGTGAATCATAACCTATTTTTTGAATTGTTATTCGTTATCGCATCGCACGAAAATCGTACAGTGTGTGTGCAGTGGCGATCGGCAGATATTTTGTGGCGATCCATCGGCCGATCGATCGGACGACTGATCGGATAATGTATGGCGGCTATTACGCACAAATATCGCTAAATTTTACCGGGCGACCGCGCGAGCTCACACTTGGTTGCAATGAAGAAGAAGACACAGGAAGTAGTCATATCGAAAAATTTGGGAACCATTCGCCTATATGTGGTTGTCACACGACCACTATTACATTTTAACAAATGGCGTAGGTGATCATATTTTTGGGGACTGGGAAAATTTGATGCTAGTTACGAAATTTATTAGGCCGGCCGCATCTTGGACGTAGGCAGGCAGCGCGCACATAGCATTGTTGTTGTAACAATTGTCAAAATCTGAGTTTACAACAATAATGCCATGTGCGCGCTGCGCTGCCCTGCCTACGTCCAAGATGCGGCCGGCCTTATTGTTGCAAGTATGAATATTGTTTAAAGTTCGCAACAGACGATCGATCAAACCGTTCGTGACCACCATCGAACCACATGAGCTTCATAGGACGTGCTGAATGAAATTTTCATCACTTCCACTTTTTTATAAACGTTTTTAGGGCAGATGCAGTCGCTATGGTGCTCAGTTTATTTTATATTAATATATTCGCCACAGCAATCGAACCGAACCGTTCGTCACTACACGCAATTGAGAAAGTAGTTTCACACTACAGGCGAAATCACTTAATTTGGCAGGTTGTGTGAACCGCAAAATCACATTTGTATGGATCTCACATTTTCATACAAAATTATCTGACCAGATTTGGCCCTTTTTAATTAATTGACCATCAGTAAAAACAAAACTTTCCCACTTTCTTTCACCCACACATCACACTTTAAACGCTACGCCACTGAAACAAAAGTAAATCAGCTGATAACCCACGTGGGCAACTTTTATTTTCATTTGATGGCTGATGGACCGCGAGCAAAAACATTTAGTTTCCGAAAAAGATCTTTACACTATGGGAATTTGAAATACATAGATTGGATTTCAATCAGCACGAAAATGACGTCTAGAATTGTCATCAAAAGTAAAAACAGCTGATGGTAGCCAAAAAAAGAAAACAACAGTTTGGTTCCCTACACATACAGCACACACATACGTTGGTCTCCATCCTCTTCTTTTGTATATCAATGCTTGGTTGACTGCTTGTCATGTCGTTGGTGCTTTGACAATCAGCTGACACTCCGGCCTGAGAGTAAAGATGGCAGTGCTCGCCAGCACCAGTCGCCGACCACTGAATTGTGGATACGATGGCGTCATTGAAGGAAATAATTGCGTAATTTAGCCGTCAGAAACAGCTGAGATGAGGCCTGTTTATCTAGATGGCGTTGGTCGTGGTTGTGCTCGTCAATGGGTGGCGACCTTAAAGGTCGCCACACATGAACGAGCACAACCACGACCGAACTTCCATCGGACCATCAATTTCATAAAACGTATGGAAACAAAATTTCCCCTATTTCCACCGTTCTATGATATTTGATGTTCGATGGAAGTTTGGTCGTGGTTGTGCTCGTTCATGTGTGTCGACCTTAACACAGTGGAGTAACTTTTGTCAGATTTGTCAGTTCAAAATACCGTTGTAAAATTATCATTTAAATTTCCGATGAAAAATCAAATTTGAAATTTCTTTAAATTTTGAACAGTTGTACTATCTTTGAAGAATCGGTAATTTTCGCAGCCGGGAAAGCGACCCTACCCACTGCGCAAGTCGTTACAATAAACAATTTATTGAACGTCCTCCAACAGACTTAAGCGCATAATCCGCAGGAGGATCCATAACCGAACCGCAGACAACATACCTGTTTTCACCACGGACGAAATGGTTGCAGCTATAAGGAAGGCAAATAACTCGAATGCCTTGGGACCTGATAGAATCTCAATGGCAATGGTCAAACACCTCGACATATCAGATTTCGAATATCTCACGGCTACATTAACCTATCCATCACATCACTGATCATTCCGGAATTTTGGAAGAGTGAGAAAGAAGAGTGATCCCAATCTTGAAACTTGGGAAAAAAGCGACACTCGGCGAGTCCTATCGTCACACTTCCATCACCAGTTGCCAAAAGACTTGAAGCACAAATCCACCTTGTTCTTGCGGCCCACATCTAGCTAGCAAACCACCGTGCCGGTGTTATCTTGGAGAGCGTAAGTTTCGCCATTGCAGCGGCTCCGGGGAACGTAACGAGCGCAACGATTCTCCGCTTAGCGACGACAGCGCCTCAAGCAGAGACTAGCGGCGTTTCTAATTATTGCGATGTCATGTTTTGATCTGTCAACGAGTATAAACGTGTCGTGACTGTACGACTAAATAAAAGTATTATTCTCTCTAATTGTGAGTCGTGCGTCTTTATTAAATCCGTCGTGACGGTGGACAGATCCCGCTTTGTCGCTACATATTGGTGACCCCGAAGCAGGAATATACTCGCCGTAGCAACCATGGCAAACTCATATGCACCCCAGCAGACCCCACCTCAAGATCAGCCAGACGAGGACACATGGTTTGAACCAAAAAGATACAAAGTATCTACACTGCATGCAGATACATCGGAACATGGATATGTCTATGACTACCGACTGCGTGGAACCTGTTGTGTTGAAGATATCGACGTAAGTTTTATAAAGATCCCAGCATTGGCGGATCCAGGGGGGGGGGGGGGGGGGGTTTGGGGGTTAGAGCCCCCCCATACGATCTAGTACTGAACGAAAATTTCAAACACACCACACATACAGGACCAGAAATTTTCCCTAATGACTATAGGCCACAGCCGAAGAGGAGTTGGTGTGTTACGCAATTGTTCTCTTATGAAGAGTTCGTCTAAAGGAAAAGATAGTCTCTGATTGTTCTATGGAAAAGAAATGGCAATGCAAACACAGGACACAGAGCTCGCATAGCATTACTGTTGTAACAAGTGTGTGTCAAAATCACATTTTACAACAACAATGTCATGTGCGCACTACGCGGGCTGCCCTACCTACGACACAATGTGCGGCCGGCTATCTGAACCTGAACAACATGTGCGATCGATTATTATGACCGAAATAGATTGAACGCAGAATGCAGCATCAGCGTTCTCTTATCTATCAACTAGATGAGCTAATTTTGTTCAATCGTCGTCCAAGATTTAGATAAAGTGCAAGTGACTATTCTCGTGGTAATAAAAAGTGGAAAAAGTGGTGTTTAGTGCAATAAAGTTACTTGTGGCATATAATTTGAAGACTGGTAAGTAATTCGATGATGTTTACATAGTGATTGATTTATTTAATTGATAAAAGTAAACTACTGGTTATTTGTTAATCCTTCTGTGTTGATTTTCTGGTTTTCTATATGATGTCCTTTGTAGTTCCTCTTTCAGTTGTTTATAAAATGAAGCGAACGTTACATTCATATTTTCAAACTGAACAAAAAAGTAAACGATTCTCGGTGAGTCTAATGCTATGTCCCCATATGAAATCAAATTAAGATAACTTGGGAAATCAATCATCAGTATATTGCAAATCGATGCGACAACTGCCACTCTGTAGGTTTACCAACAAAAATTCGCCTGAAAAATTAAAATATTGGCCAAATAACGCCTTTTTTTATTTACTAAATTTAGCTCTGTACGTCCACAACTTTCCAAGGTGCAGCTCTTCTACGAAACAGTAAAATTATTTATTTTAAAATAACCGCATAAACCTTAGTCAAAAAACGTTATTTTGGCCAATAAAAAAATTCCCCAGCCAAATTTTTGTTGGTGTTTTTGTGTTCAACATAAAGTTACACAAAAATCAAAGAGTTCGCAACACTTTCCATCTCGGCCGTTTTTATGTACCAGCAATCTTAGGCTATTGGGCGTTGTTTAATTTTGTATGCTTGCCTTGAGTACGATTTAAATGAAGTACAACCATTTTTATTTCCCATTTGCATAATACTGCTGGCTGATTTGCCAATGTACATCTTTATTGGCCATCTGATAGGAATATAAAATACTACATGAAGTAAGTTACATTGGAACATTTTGCTTTTATTAGGAACCAACAGAAACCTCTAAGGCTGCCCAGATCGACACGCCTAGTACATCGGCTCAAATTGGCCTACCAAGTACATCGGCTCAAACCGACACGCCCAGTGTGTCGTCATCAGAACAGGGGATTTCTAATGCTTTGTTTATGACAAATGACATTAGCTTTGCAGCAAGCAATCCAAAGAAATCGGAAGTGAAATCATCCGAAGTATTGAAGATTATAGACGGAGCATGGGTACCTCAAAGTAATTTTAATTTTCCTCGTTCTGGAAAGAGGAATTTACGTTTTCAAGGGTCATGGCTTACCGAATTTAAATGGCTGGCTTATTCGTCCAAAGTAGATGGTGCATTTTGTAAATATTGCATCGCATATGGCATGAAGTCGGGTGGGAGAGGAGACATACGTCTCGGAAAGTTGGTAACTGCGCCGTTTAATAAGTGGAAGGATGCACTGGAAAGGTTTCGAGAACACAACAAATTAGAATACCACCAAAAAGCTGTTACGGGTATTGAAAGCTTGCGAGATATTCAAGCCGGCAAGTTGATATCAATCGACTCCCAAATTGACGTTCAACGGGTAGTATCTGCTAAGGAAGCGCGCCTTAAATTGAAGCCTATTGTCTCTACAATTATATTATGCGGGCGGCAAGGTATAGCTTTGCGTGGCCATAGAGACGATGGGACCTTAATTCATGATGAGGAAGCAGGAAGTTCAAAAATACATGAATTGAGAAATGAAGGCAATTTCCGAGCCATTCTACGTTATCGCGCCGATGGGGATGAAACTTTACGGAATCAATTGAAATCTGCCCCCAAAAATGCTGCATACCTTAACAATTCAAAATGAAATTATCGACATTTGCCACCAAGTAATAATAAGCAAATTAGTGGAAAGAATTAATGCCTCAAAAGCCTTTGCAGTCCTAGCTGATGAAACGACGGACATTGCTGGCATTGAACAGTTTTCACTATGTGTCAGGTATCTCGATAGTTCCTTTGACATATGCGAAGACTTCCTCAGCTTTGTGGCCGTAGAAGACGTAAGTGGCAAAGGATTAGCCGATACGTTGAAACAATATTTGAGTGGAGTCGGCCTGGATTGCTCCTACATGTACGGACAAGGATACGACGGAGCCCCGGCGATGAGGGGAGAATTTAATGGGGCACAAGCTCACGTCCGAAGAACATATCCTCTGGCTCTGTACGTGCACTGCGCAGCCCATAGCTTCAATCTGGCTGTAAACGCTGCATGTGAGGTGTCAGGAATAAAAAAACGCGCTAGGGGTAATCTCATCTGTACAAAATTTTTTCCATTATCCAAAGAGATTGAATACACTGAAAGCTGAAATTTCGAAAATGGGGAATGAAACGAAAAAACAAAGGCTTCAGTCAGTATGTCCGACTAGGTGGGCAGAGCGACATGAAGCTGTATCTACATTTATTCAACTTCAACCAGCTGTCATTGATGCTCTTGAAGAGTTGAAGAATTCGCGTGATCAGAACTCAGCCGTAACCGCTACGCAAATTCTGTCTGCGATTTCGAATGCCGAATTTCAAATTTCATGCGAAATTATGAAATCTGTGCATTCTATTGTGCTACCTCTCAGTAGGCAGTTACAAAAGGAAAACTTGGATTTAGGGGAAGCGATGAAACTTGCCGACAATGTTTTACACGAATTCGAGGATATGCGTCGTAATGCAACACAAAATTTCAACAAAATTTTCCAGCATTCAAAGCAAGTATGTGACCTGCATGGAATTGATCTGAAAACTCCTCGAGTTTGCAAACGTCAAACAACTCGATGCAACGTTGACACTGCAAACGTTGAGGATTATTATCGGATAGCATACTACATTCCTTTCTTGGACACGTATATATGCCACATAAGGGAACGTTTTTCAAACCATTGCAATACGTTCGAAAATTTCGGAGTACTCTTCACAAGCCGTAACTTCGATGAAGAAAGTTGCAATAGACTTTATGAGTTTTATGAAGCAGTACTAAAAGGCACCATGGAAGAATTTTCTACTGAGGTGAAAATGTGGAGGCGGAGAATTGATGGATTGGCAATTAATAATGCACTTGAGGCTTTAAAGGTATTTATCAGTTCGTTTGTATCTTATATTACGTTTACACTATCCCCAGATTACTTCATCTGCGCCGGCTGATTTAATCTGCAACTGTCAAATACATACAATTTTAAACTCACCACACCCAGATTAAGCCGCAGATGAAGTAATCTGGGGATAGTGTAAACGTAATATAACTACTCGTGTAAACTGTTTTACATAGCTTACAAATTTTGAATAATTAACAAAGCGTGTGTTATATAATTTGTATAAAAACTTCTGTTTCAATTTTTAATATTTTTACAGGTAGTCAACCAAGATGCATTTGAAAATGTATTCACGGTTCTAAAAACTTTGGCTGTATTGCCCGTCTCAACATCAACACCAGAGCGATCGTTTTCGAGTTTAAAAAGACTGAAAACATTTTTAAGAAATACGATGTTGCAAAGTAAGCTGAATGGACTCGCTTCATTATATATACATGGCGACGTTGCAGTAAATGAGGATGAAGTCTTGGAAGAGTTTTAAAAAAAAAACAGGAAAATTTAATTTAATAAAATGTGTTCATACTTTTATAGTGGCTTAATATTATGTATTTATAATTAGAATTATTGATTAAAGTAAGTTTATTTTGCTATGTTTCCGTATTCATTTTCATATGTAATTTAATATTATTCAACTTGAACCAACTATTTACTATATTTCAAATTAATAAATCATTATTCTTTATTCCAATATAATACTTTTCATTTTTTTTTTTTTGTATTTATCCTATAATAGAAAAAGCGATAGATTAGTAGGTTACCTATCTCCCCTCCGAAATACTTGATACACCATTGACCATTTCAAATCCAAACCCCCCCCCCCCCCCTTATCGAAATCCTGGATCCGCCACTGGATCCCAGTATAGTTATACTGGATGAAATCATTCGAAAAAACACGTCCCACGCTTTCGGTAGGCATAAGACATATCCATGTACCCATGTATCTGGTGGCAGTGTAGATACTCGTCATAAATTCTGCTTTGCTTTGTCCTGTCCGCTTGGGCTCCTTTCTCTCGCGGGATCGTTTCGTTTTCGTTTGCATCGCGTGTGTGCAATATTCACCTCCTCTCGTGCACCCTGTTCCATCTACCTGTTCCATCTACCCGTTCGGTACAGTTTGCAGACTGCAGCCTATCGACATTTCTCTGAGTACGTTTCTGCTAATCGCAATCACGCTTCCCACCATCTTTTCCCAATCGGACGTGTATTGTGTTTGTGTATCTATTGCAAAATCGCTCCCACACTATCCACCTCATCCCGCCCCTTTAATCAACAGTCCGGCTCCGGCACACACAATCCGTTTCTCCAGTAACGCGTGCGACTCTATGCGATTGTGTCCGGCAAACAGAAAGGGAAACTAACAAAAGTAAACAAAACATTCCAACACACGCACAAAGAGAATGCACAAGAAAAATGTTGGAATTTTTGCAGGGGGGGGGGGGGGGGGGCATTTGATCTTCTGCAGACCTCTGAATGTACATCATAACATATAACATTCTGCGACGAATATTTCTTTATTTCGGGACTTGAGAGATTCTAACTCGCCTAGTATAAATCCGCCATTTTGTTCTATTTGTTTATTGCACGTGTGGTGGGGGCCCACATTGTGGACCAGTCAGACCTCAAATCGCCGCCATTGCGAATGCACAAACGCAGTCGCTGGATCACCCGATTTGGCTAGAATGAACTTCATCCGCTCTCGCTCATCTTCGGGGAGCGGGAACTATGTACACTCTCTCAAATTGCGTCTGCGCATGTCCAAATGTTAGTCGAACTGACTACTTGCTACCTTTTCTGGGACCCTAGTGATTCAGATATAACAACACGGGCTATTTTATTAAATGATGAATGGGAATTGGCGGAAATTGAAGGTCATTGAAAGTCCGCCCGTTCACCCGTACACTATGTTATTTCTTGCCGTCCACAACGTCAACCTTTATCGCTATCAAATCAACATCCCAACATGCACACACAGGATCCCCGCAAGCGCGCCGCCCGCGCGGATCTACAAGCAACAGCCATGCACAATGACCACTTCACTCAAACGACATGCACAGCCAGAAATGAAAATTTTTCAATGGGCTTGTTTCCTCTTCTGACCCCCGAGTAGAAAAACAGACATTTCGTGTGACGGACAAATTTTTAAGATGACCCCCAGCTATAAGACATATCCATGTCAAAACTGAACCGCTCATGGCCGTCGCCGCGGTCAAATTAAATCCGTTTTGGAAAGAGAACCCCGCGCTATGGTTCGACCAAATTGAGGCTATTTTTGCCGTCGCAAATATATCCACGGACACCACGCGTTTTCGCCACGTGGTCGCTAATCTGGACCCGTCGATCTTGCCTTACGTTGCCAAGATTATTTGCAGCCCACCACAATCTGAAAAATACGCAGTGCTTAAAAGCAAAATCATATCTCTTTTCGCCGATAGTCAGGACGTTAACCTCCGAAGACTGTTAAACGGGGAGGTAAAAGAGGAAAAGCCGTCGCTTATCCTTGAAAGAATGAGATACCTATCGGATAGCAAATGCTCCAACGAGATGTTACGCCATTTATTTATCCGGCAACAACCTGCGAGAACACAGGAAATGCTAATGCTGAGCGAGACTTCGGATCTTAACAAACTAGCGGAGCAAGCGGATCGATTAGCCACGGTCAATCCAAGCTACGTAAATGCAGTTTGCGCCACGGAACCCATTTCTACAGAGCATTCGGGAAATGGAAGAAGCAACAAGGACAGGCTGGATGAAATGGAAAATGCCATCGACGCGTTGAGTAAACATTTTCGTTCACAAAATAACCAACAGGCATCGACGAGAAGACCCCGTGGAAACGACGCAATAATATGTTATTATCATCGACGCTTCGGCGCGGCTGCACAAAAATGAGAGGGAAATTGCAGCTTCAAGCCGAGAAATCGTCAGGGAAACGAAGACGGCGGTCGCTTGGGGCGGTAAGCGACAGCCGTCAGTATACGAACCGCCTTCACGTGACAGACGTCTAGTCAAAAATCCGATATCTTATCGACACAGGAGCGGAGGTGTCGGTAATTCCGCGGGCAGCATGTCCCGGAGCACTAAAGCCCTCATCGTTACGAATATATGCAGCTAATGCGTCGCAAATAGCCACATACGGAAATAAAAATTTCCCTGTTGATCTTGGACTTGGTCGCAAATTGCCGTGGGACTTCTTTATAGCGGATGTTTGCAAGCCAATAATCGGGGCAGATTTTTTGGCCCATCACGACATATTGGTAGACATAAAAAAACGAAAAGTGATAGACGGGGCGACAAAAGCGAACGTTAAAGCGAAGATATGTCAAGATATGTCATATTGGCAATCAGCCATGAAAACGTGGTTCGGAAGTTGATGCAAGAGTTTCCACAACTAATTTCAGCAGAAGAATGCCCAACCGATGTTAAGCATACCACTGAACACCACATTGAAACGAAAGGCCCGCCCGTCGCCAAACCACCGCGCCGACTACCTCCCGACAAGCTTCGAATTGCAAAACGAGAGTTCGAGAAAATGCTGAGGGAAGGAGTCTGTCGTCCGTCATGCAGCCAGTATGCGAGCCCGCTACACATGGCACCCAAGAAATTGGCAGGAGAATGGCGCCCGTGCGGGGACTACCGTAGACTGAACGCCACTACAGTCCCTGATCGATCATCGGTCCCGCACATCCACGATACTCTTTGGGTGGACGGAGCAACAATTTTCACCACATTGGATTTGAAAAAGGCGTATCACCAAATCCCCGTGGCAAAGTCCGACATCGAGAAAACAGCCATCATTACACCTTTTGGGTTGTTTGAGCTCCTGAGAACGACGTTCGGTCTTCGAAACGCCAGTCAGACCTTGCAGCGTTTCATGAGTCAGGTGTTGCAAGGACTGGATTACGCTAAGTGTTATATCGACGATATCCTCATCTTCTCAAAAGACATGCAGGAGCACCTACAACATGTCCGAGAAGTTTTCGAACGCGTAAAGCAACATGGGCTAAAGATTAATCCAGTGATGTGTCAGTTCGGAAAGGAATCCGTAGATTTCCTGGGCCACAGGGTAAGCTCGATGGGTGTGACGCCATTGCCGACCAAAGTACAAGCACTCCATAATATGCAACAGCCGAAAACGATATGCGAACTACGACGATTCTTAGGTATTGTGAATTTTTACCGCCGCTTCATTCGACGAGCAGCTGACATCCAGGCGCCCTTGCATGAAATGCTAGGTGAATCGAGGAAGAACGACAAGCGGCCAATTCATTGGACAACGGAGACTACGAAGGCCTTCGAAGAATGCAAACGCAGCTTGGTCGACACGTTATGGCTAACACATCCCCGAGAAGGAGCTCCTCTCCGCCTAACCACTGATGCTTCAGACACAGGAATCGGCGCAGTTGTCGAACAACAAACGAACGGCAAATGGGTACCGATAAGTTTCCATTCCCAGAAGCTCCGGCCGGCCGAGAGACGATACAGTACCTATGGGCGTGAACTTTTGGCGATATACCTGGCAATAAAACACTTCAGGTACCTATTAGAAGGCCGACACTTTGTGATAAGAACTGACCACAAACCTTTGGTGCATTGTTTTAGCCGGCGATCGGATAAGTCATGCCCAAGGCAAGCTCGTCAACTGGACTTTATAGGCCAACTTAGCACCGATATACAACACGTGTCGGGAGGCGAGAATGTTGTCGCAGACGCATTGTCAAGGATTGAGGCCATTGATATCCCAGGCATAATCGACAGCAAAGAATTGGCTGAGGCACAGGCAGGTGACGCAGAACTCCGAAAGCTTTTGGATTCAAATACCGCATTAGATCTACGTCCTGTGCGAATCGACAATACAAGCAACACCGTGTTCTGTGATTTTTCGAAGGGAATCGCTCGTTTGTACATTCCTCCGCAGTTTCGGAAACAAATATTTGACATGGTTCATAACGCATCCCACCCCAGTGGCCGATCAAAAGCGAAGCGATCCGGAAGAAATTTGTTTGGCCGTATGCGAACAAAAACATCAAGGAATGGGTGCGAACGTGCCTTCCGTGTCAATCCAGTAAAATCAGCCGTCACGCGAAAGCTGAAAACACGAAGTTCCCAGTGCCCGGAGAACGATTCCGACATGTCCACCTGGATATTGTGGGACCTCTGCCACCGTCAAATGGATATCGCTATCTTCTCACTATGATTGACCGCTTTACACGCTGGCCGGAAGCTGTCCCTCTCCAATCCGCCGATGCGGACACAATTAGTACAGCGTTTTATCGACGATGGATATGCCGATTCGGATGCCCGGAGGTCATAACTACCGACCAAGGTAGCCAATTCGAAGCTCAGGTATTTGCGGCTCTAACACGTCTGATTGGTTGCAAGAGAGCGAGAACCAGTGCCTATCATCCACAGACGAACGGAATACTTGAGCGATGGCATAGGACTTTAAAGGCAGCGCTCACCTGTCAAGGGAAGAACCAGTGGACAGAGATTCTCGACACCGTACTGTTCGGGCTACGAACCGCCGTTAAGGAGGACATTGGTTGTGCGCCAGCTGAACTTATCTACGGAACGACGTTAAGGCTGCGCGCACGTTGGCACACGTTCGCGTGTCGCGTTCACGTGTTTTATGTCAAACGGTTTGAGTCGATGGTTTCCAACCAAAGACGCGAATCTGTCAATATGACAAATGCTCGGCTATTGTCGTATCAACAAATTGAGTTCATTATTGTGCTTTAAAATGGATAATTAGGTAAGAATTGAGTGGCAAAACAAACGACTGGGGAGTAGTACGATGTGCACAAACACACATTTCATACTAAATTATTGGCTGTAACACACAATAATGAACTTAATTTGGTGATACGACAACAGCCGAGCATTTGTCAATTCGACAGATTCGCATCTTTGGTTGCACACCATAGACTCCAACCGTTCAGTGGCGTGGCGTGATAATTCAACTAGGGGAAGCAATTGGTATTAAAAATTTACTATTATTATGCTTTCCACAAATTTACTGCGTATTAATTGAACCCCTCTCGTTAGCTACTTTTAACATTTCTAATATAAAAGCACCCAGGAATCACGAACGGGGACGTGAGAGTAGGTATACTGTATTTTATCAGCATTTTAATTCCCATGCTACCAATATATAATAATTTACTTTTAAATAAATAATTGTAAAAATTATATGTTGGTAGACTTATCAAAAAAGCAAAGCTGTAACTATAAGTATATAAATAAAGCATATTCGAATTATTAGAACTACTATAACAATAACAACAATAGCAAAAAAATTGCAAAATAAATATCCATACACTCATAAAGAAAGTAATCATGTTCAGCGAATCAAAATTTGAATAATAAAAACAATAACAATACAATAAAAATTAAAAATAATTCAACTATTTACTATTTAAAAAATCACAGTTAGTGAGTAAAATAAAATAATAATAATTGGGCAATAAATATATTACAAGTCAAAATAAATAATAAGATCCGTACATACTATTATTTGTAATTTAATTCTATTCGTCTTTCTTTTTTTGCGAATTCATCTATAATATCTGTATAAAAACTTTGCTCACACAAACATGATTTAAGGAAAACCTTTTCAATTGACATTATTGCCAAGTCGCTAAGCCGTTGTTCGCCTGTACAATTTCTAAGATACGTTTTAATCCTTTTTAAGCAAGAAAAACTGCGCTCTGCGGACGCACTGGTTACTGGTAATGTTAAAACTAAACATATTAATTTATAAAATTGTGTGAAGCTATCTTTTAATTTGTTATTAATGAAATAGTTAAAAATACCTTGAAAAGATTTTCCCTGCAAATCAGAATCAGAATAAAGCACAATGAGTTCAGTCTTTAATGAAATATGGTCAAATATATCAGCATAAGTTTTAGTTAAATTTAGTAAAAGATTGTCCGGAAATGTTTTCAAATATTGGTTAAATTTAGAAGAATCTAATAGGTTTAAAAATGTGAAACTTGCTAAGGATGAAAATCTTGAATTTATTTCTGCGGTAATATTATCTATAATTTCGACATAAATACGTGTAAAGAATAGTTCAACATTTTCATTACTGTCAACAAGGCACCTGGCTTTTTTCCGGCGTTGTGGAGTTTCGCAAATAGATGTGGTTTGGGTCCAAATTTCCGTGAAACTATTTCTTAACGATTGAAGTTGATTTTCAAAATCTGTAATTTTTTGAATGCAGTACATTATATCAGTTTGTTTACTTTGAAATATATCGAAAAGTACGTCGGTTTGTGGAAAATTTTTAGAAAAAACATTGAGCAGGAAAACAAACTGAAAATCTGTAAGTAAAACAAGAAGTCCCCTTGCGCTATTAACGGTCTCGCCATCCCACTTTCCACTCTCATTTTCAATGATATATTCAAAGAGTTCTTTTAATTGATCTAAATTATCAAAAATGGTTAAAACTAATCGACCATTAAAAGTCCAACGTGTTGGAGCTAATTTTGGAAGCCTTTTTTTGAGGAATAAATCTAGTGCAACTGTTCTCTTTGTTGAATGATTAAAAAATGTTGAAAAACAAGTAAAAGATTGAAAAAAAATTCGACATTCGCGTATTTTATCGCATGATTTAGATAAAACTAAATTTAACCGATGAGCGAAGCAATGAATATATATTGCGTTTTTATACACATCCTTTACACGTGTTTGTAATCCAGTTATTTTACCAGACATTACCGAAGCCCCGTCATAGCTTTGACAAATAAGTTTGTTACCGCAATTGAATTTTTGAACAACATCTAAAACATGGTCAAATAAACGCGACGCAGTCTGATCATCAGAAATATCTGTAAAAGTTATGAAAGTTTCTTTAACCTCACCGGAAGGAGTAATGTAACGAAAGGTTGTTGAGAGTTGAGAACGACATGAAACATCGGTTGTTTCATCTAATATTATTGCTATAAATTTAGTTTGCTGAATTTCATTATAAATCTGTTTTAATAAAATTTTAGAAATGCTACTAATGAGATCGTTTTGAATATAATTTGATATTCCGGAAAAAACAGTCGCTTGCTCCAAGTGAGCTCGCAAGTCCGGATTATATTTAGCTAAAAGATTTAAAAGTTCAACGTAATTTCCCCTATTGCAAGAATTCACATTTTCATTGTGACCACGAAATGCCTGTTCTTGACATCCTAAATGGCACACAACGTCAATTAGCATTTTTAGTATATCTCGATTTTTCGAAACTTTCTCATTGTGCAATATTATTGAAGATCTATGTTGGCTACTTAATAATTCTTCAATTCTAGGACCGGAACCGAACTTGGAAAGAAGAAGTACTGACTTTAAATGATCAACGCTTTTCGTACCATGCCTGTCCACAGCTTTATGTAAATTATTTAAGTCACAAAACCCGGTAGTTCGCCAAACATTTGAATCATTTGAAAATAACAAGCATGGCCAACAAAATAATTTTTGCTTGGTCTTACAACCGGTAATCCATTCCGTATCTTCATAAATCTTAGCAGTAAAATGCCTAGTACATCTTTTTGTTTTAGAAACAATTTCCAAAATCGGTTTCGGTCGACCCTTTTCGATAATGTCTTTTTTTTCTGCGAAAGATCGAGATCCAGAAGACAATCGAAAAAGATCATCAACAACACAATATTGATCCATGCTACTTTAAAAACAAATCAAAACACTATAAGCAATTATAAGCACCTAGACCGATTAAAAAACCCCTTCACCTTTTCACCAACAAAAAGCACACAAATCGCACTACACTAAAGCACTACACTAGAGCAAATGAGTTTTAAATTTAACGGCTCATTCAATTCCTTGTGACGTCAATGACTTGAGGCAGTATTACCATCTCCCACTTATTTTTTCTTGGAATTTTCCGTTAAATGGTTTTCGATTAGATATAAGTTATTGAAATATGCATAAATATCCCTATAATTGAGTTCGTCTCTTACTAATACTCGTATACACTAATAATTCTATGCGAAATCACTTCTTCTCGAATTTACCAATAATAATTTTTAACCATGAAGCCATTATATTTCAAATCGAAACTTTTTCCACAATTCAATTCCTATCCTACTCTGGTAACCCTTGTGAAACTCATATAGCACATCACAAACGCATTGCAACACAGCAAATATTTTCAGTCCACAAGAAAATACGAACAAAGAGGAAATGGGAAGAAAAGTTCCCCAGCGTCCATGCGCCAGCAGCTCCGCTGCAGGCAAGAATTTCCTCTACTACATGTGAGGGGAACTTGGAAGCAAATTCCTGAGTGCTTCCAACCTACCGTGTACGTGAATTTATCGCGACACAGTAGGTTTACTGGGGAAAAAAATAAACGCTCATAGATGCAAATTTTGATATGCTTCCATGTGTCTTCTTCTTGGTGTGGTGTGGTGGTTTTCGCGGTGTTACCAATTCGGCTGTGTAAGATATTCGCGATTAGTTTCTTTGGAACTTTTATTTACATAGACTGTGCCGAAGAGTTTTTTTCGCGACTTTTTTGCGCGATTCAGAAAAAATTATTTAGAAAATTTTCCACCAATCGCCAAATATAAGGGAAGCAATGCTTCCCTTGCTTCCATGGACGCCACGCCACTTTGACATAAAACACGTGAACGCGACACGCGAACGTGTCCCAACGTGCGCGCAGCCTAAGAATACCCGGTGAATTTATTTTCACTGATCTCGACGAGCCCGATCCACAATATTTCCTGGAAAAATTTCGCGAGCAAATGAGGCAACTGCAGCCGTCGCCAACGGCACATCATAGGAAGGACAAGGTGTTCGTGCATAAAGATATCCAATCCTGTTCTCACGTATTTCTACGCGTTGACGCAACGCGACGACCGCTGGAAGCACCATATCGAGGACCGTATCGAGTGTTGAATCGTATAAGTGACAGACTGTTTACAATCCAACTGGAGGATCGGATCGCAAATGTGTCAATTGAGCGCACAAAACCCGCATTCATCAGCAACGACGACGACGACAACCCCATCACAGTGCAAACGAGTGGCCCCCGAACATATGGAGTACGTCGGGTGGCAAGTCAAATCGCACCCTACCCTAGCAGGATGCTAGGGGGGGAGTTATGTAGCTGCTCCGGGGAACGTAACGAGCGCAACGATTCTCCGCTTAGCGACGACAGCGCCTCAAGCAGAGACTAGCGACGTTTCTAATTAATGCGATGTCATGTTTTGATCTGTCAACGAGTATAAACGTGTCGTGACTGTACGACTAAATAAAAGTATTATTCTCTCTAATTGTGAGTCGTGCGTCTTTATTAAATCCGTCGTGACGGTGGACAGATCCTGCTTTGTCGCTACACCATACATCTTAGCAACGCCATCTAGATAAACAGGCCTCAACTCAGCTGTTTTTGACGGCTAAATTACGCAATTATTTCCTTCAATGACGCCACCGTATCCACAATTCAGTGGTCGGCGACTGGTGCTGGCGAGTCTCCGGTATTTGTGCGTTCCGTGTTTAGTTTTCGTTTTCCGCGTTCAGTGTTTATTTGTTAGTGCAATTTCATCTAGTGATCCGGGCAAACAAACACGTGCGCGATGAAAGTGTGTCGTGCGGTCAAAAGATGTATTTTGTCAAGTGTGTACTGTTCCACGACGCTCTGCGACTGATCCCCGGGGCTGCGGCTTCGACCAAATTGCTGCAAGTGTGCAGAAAGTGTGTTTTAGAGGACTAAAGTGCCGCCCGACGCAATTCCAATTGTAAAAATATGCCGTGCCGGGGACATCGTCGTGTGCAGTCACTGCTTTGGCAGTGAATTAATGACGTAAAATTGACGCCACAAATGAAGTCTAATAGCCGCCATACATTATCCGATCCGTCGTCCGATCGATCGGCCGATGGATCGCCACAAAATATCTGCCGATCTCCACTGCACACACTGTACGATTTTCGTGCGATGCGATAACGAATGACAATTCAAAAAATAGGTTATGATTTACTCCCAATCCAACCTAGATTAATTTTTGTTAACTATTTGGATGTGTGTGGTATTTTCGGTGCCCCATTTGACATTGACTTGCGATAATCACATCCAATAGATCGTCACCGATCGATCGCACGAAAATCGCTCAAAAATATCGGCAGATCAAAATTGATCGGCCGATCGGTGCGATTTCCACATACACAGGCCGATCCATCGGCCGATATCGATTTCGGGCGACGGATCGGCCGATCGATCGGTGTGTGTATGGCACGTTTAATTCACCACGATCAGCTGAGTTGAGGCCTGTTTATCTAGATGGCGTTGATCTTAGCGACCCGAAAACGATTGATTTGACAATAATTTTGTTAATTTTGACCTTTTTTCACGGTCACTTAGACGCGGGAGTTGGGGGAAGGGGTGCGGCATTTTGGGAGTGTCACTATTAGGCTGCGCGCAAGTTGGCACACGTTCGTGTGTCGCGTTCACGTGTTTTATGTCTAACGGTGTGAGTCTATGGTTTTCAACCAGAGACACGAATCTGTCAATTTGGCAAATGCTCGGCTGTTGTCGTATCACCAAATTGGATTCATTATTGTGCGTTAACGTCAATAATTTAGTATGAAATATGTGCTTATGCACATCCTACTAGTCTCCAGTCGTTTGTTTCGCAACTCAATTCTTACCTAATTATCCGTTTTAAAGCACAATGAGTGCGTTCAGAAGGTGGCAAAAGAGCGGAAACCGCTCGCGAGTAGCTCCGCAACTGCTCGCGAGCAGCTCCGGAGCAGCTCGGTTTGGAGTCTGCACCTGCTGAACGCTACTTCACCAGCTGAAAAATCGACCAGCTGAGAGCTGACGATGACAATTTCAGACGTCAAGTGCCGAAAAGTGGAACACACATGAATCCCACGCTGTCCTTTACAAAAATCACGAACAACGAGAAAACAAAATCAAAAGCACCCGAAAACCAAAGAACTAGAAACCGAAAGCGGCGAAAACACAACAACCAACTTGATAACTGTCAAAATTCGAAAGTCGCAACTTGAGCGTGAGGTTGAAAAAGAAGAAGAACCTGAGCACTGATCAGTGAGCAGAAATATTTCTTGCTCGGTGAAATTTGATCATGATCACCCGAGCGGAAGTTGCTCAGTCACTTCTGAACCCGCTCGTTCTGAACATGTTCGCTGAGCGGAAGTTGCTCAGTTCCTTCTGAACGCACACAATAATGAATTCAGTTTGGTGATACGACAAAAGCCGAGCATTTGTCAATTTGACAAATTCGCATCTTTGGTTGCAAACCATAGACCCAAACCGTTTGACAGCAAACACGTGAACGCGACACGCGAACGTGAGCAAACATGCGCGCAGCCTTAATCTCGGCGACTTCGAAAACTAATGTTTTGACACTAACTATCTCGGTCATTTTGGATAATATTTTATTGACGCTCACTCACCCCTATGTGGGGGTTGTTTTTGTTGTAGCAATGGTCAGAAGCAACGCCATCTAGATAAAAAGGCCTCAACTCAGCTCTTTTTGACGGCTAAATTACGCAGTTATTTCCTTCAATTACGCCATCGTATCCACAATTCAGTGGTCGGCGACTGGTGCTGGCGAGTCTCCGGTATTTGTGCGTTCCGTGTTTAGTTTTCGTTTTCCGCGTTCAGTGTTTATTTGTTAGTGCAATTTCATCTAGTGATCCGGGCAAACAAACACGTGCGCGATGAAAGTGTGTCGTGCGGTCAAAAGATGTATTTTGTCAAGTGTGTACTGTTCCACGACGCTCTGCGACTGATCCCCGGGGCTGTGGCTTCGACCAAATTGCTGCAAGTGCGCAGAAAGTGTGTTTTTAGAGGACTAAAGTGCCGCCCGACGCAATTCCAATTGTAAAAATATGCTGTGCCGGGGACATCGTCGTGTGCAGTCACTGCTTTGGCAGTGAATTAATGACGTAAAATAGACGCCACAAATGAAGTCTAATTCACCACGATCAGCTGAGTTGAGGCCTGTTTATCTAGATGGCGTTGTCAGAAGTTGTGTGAGTGCGTTAAGGCGGAATTCCATTGAGGCAACTTTTGGGCAACATGTAGCATGCGACATAGACGCATGCTACTCACAGTCTTTCCATTGAAGCAACATGAAGCGACAAGAAACAAGTCTCCTTGACGCATGCCACAAGTCGATTGTTGTTGCCAGGACGCATGCGACACTTTTCGACAAAATTCAACGTGTCGTCGTTATCGGACAGTCATTGGATCGGTGCGGCTTGTATCGTGCAACATGGAGTGAAACATTGAAAAAAAAACACTTTTTTTATTGCAGATTATCATAATTCACCAGAATTATGGAACAATAAAATGAGTGTATATAAAGATGTTCGACTAAAAAATGAGAAGTTGAAGCAGTTGGCAGATAAATACAACTGTACGGTGGTGGAAATCAAAAAGAAAATTAAAAATTTGGTATCATATTTTTTTTATAGCCGGTGTCACTTTTTCAAGCAAGTACTCAAAATCTTCTTTGCTCATTCGAGTAAAATTTCGAAATAAAGCTTCATCGTCAGCAAGTAGCCTGCCGTACAAATTATACTGAGTTTCTTCACTGTCAACATATAGTTGTCTTCTCCACCAACGGGGCTTTCTTCTTTTCTTTTTACGGTTCAAAGCGATTATGGTGTGGGTTCCAAGGCAGCGATTTGCGTTTGCGACTGTGAAAAAAACTATCATAACGGAGCACTATTCTTGTGTATTTTAAAGTTTAGGGGATCGTCGAATGCAGGCCGTAGTTGTACGACTGTACTTTCACGTAAATTACACACGAATAGTGCTCCGTTATGATAGTTTTTTTCACAGTCGCAAACGCAAGTCACTCAGTCGCTACCTTGGAACTCACACCTTTACCAAATAAGCAGCTGCCGCTACCGTTTGTAAAGACATGATGTACCGAACTCAAGTTGCCTGAATGGAATTACTTTAGACGCATGCTACAAGCATAGACGACAAAGCGTATGCGACGTAGGGCGACAAATGCCGCATTCGACATAGTGAATTTTTGTAGCACATTGTCGAACAGGCAACACTAGGATACAAGTATCATGCGTCATGTCGCCCAATGTTGCCTCAGTGGAATTCCGCCTTAACATGTGTTGTTCTTCGTCTTCCTCGGTGTAAGTGATAGGAAGGTAGCTGCCTCTACGGGGCTCTCCCACAGCGATCTGGGGGTCAGATGTGGTGGGTGCAGCTGGGCATCTGAAAATGTGGTCTACATCATGAGGTGTACCATTGCAGGCGGGGCATGTGCTCGTAACATCCGGATCAATGCGAGACAGGTAGGAGTTTAGACGCGAACACCAACCCGACCTAAGGACAAGTGTCGTCCTCGTTGCTCTCGGAAGCGTTCTCTCGTCTGGAGAGATGGCTGGTGGTTGTGTCGAGAGGACTTTGTTTGGACCTAGTCTCGCAATTGATGCTTGTACTTCCTCGTGGTGTATTGTTGCGATGGCTGTTCCGCATGCGTTGTTGTCGAAGGTCCCTTTTGTACCTCTGGACGTCTCTGTCGAGGTCCCTCAAATCACGTCTGACATGCCTTGGTGGCGGCGTCTTGTCCATAAGGTCAGAATTGGGGTGCTCCTCACGGTAACAACCCACCAGGTACTGTTTTGCAAGAAGTTTGTTGTGGTCCCTTAGAGGCATCGTCACGGTTTCCTGATGTAGATGGTCCTGGGAAGACATCAGGAGACAGCCAGTTACAGTACGGAGGGCGGCATTTTGGCAGGCCTGGATCTTATTCCATTGTGTGTCACACGAGATTCTGTGACCACACTGGAGCCGCATAGTTGGGTATAGACCTTCCAAATGCATTGTATGTGACCAGTAGGGTCTCTTTATCCTTACCCCAGGTGCTACCGGCCAAGGCTGTAAGGATCTTGTTCCTTCCGCGCATCCTGTTACACACTGTTGAAGCATGGGGGGATGACGTGGCCATACTGTCCAGGGTTACTCCTAGAATTTTAGGATGGTTCACGGTCGGAATGAGTTGGTTGCCAATCGAGATCTCAAGTTGCATCTGGACTTCCTTCGTCCAGGTGGTGAATAATGCTGCCGAGGATTTGGGTGCGGATACGATTAAATTCTTGCCCGTGAAGAAGGAGTTAAGCTGTTCCAGGTAAGCATTTATTCGCTCGCACATTTCCATGATGTCGCTCCCTGTTGCCAGGATGGAGCAGTCGTCTGCATAGGAGATAATTTTGATTCCTTGAGGTGGGGTTGGAATTCCAGATAGGTAATGGCTGCATTCATGTGAAAAAATTTCGCTACGGAACGCTACATCCCCTCCACTACACATTTGAGGAGACGCTACCTGTCAACATTTCTTTCGTGATTGAACCGCTACATATGAAATGTCTGACAAACAGGTGACACCGCAAATATTTGACAATTGCCAATTTTCCATCGCAAAACATTTCTTTGGCACATCACGAAACAAGGAAATATCAAATCAAAGACGAGAAGACAGTGAATTTACATAGACGGGGATTCTATTTGCGCTTTTGATGTACACAAACGTCACAACGCACATACCAGCTGCGAATTGTCAAATGTAGCGCTACATGCCCAGAGAGCGTAAAAAATGTCTGCTACCAAGGGGAAGTAACCGCTCCGGAGCGGATGGAGGGAGCGGTTGCAATCACGACCGGGAGGGGTTGTAGCGCTACGGAGCGCTCCGTAGCGCTCCGTAGCGATCCGGATAAAACGAGCGTCGTGAATGCACTCAAAGTTTGAACAAGGAGGGAGACAAAACTCCTTGTGGCACACCTTGTTATATCTTCCTTAGCTTCGACTTCTTGCCCCTGAATTCGGTGTATGACTGCCTGCCCGCGCGATAGTTGGCAATCCATTTTGTAGTGTGCGTTGGAAGAGATGTATTGTAAAGGTCGAACAGAAGTGCTGAGTGGGTGACTGTGTCAAAGGCTTTCGACAGGTCAAGTGCCACCAGAATTGTTCTGTGACATGGACGAGGTTGATTGAGGCCATTGTGGATCCGAGTTGTGATGGCATCCAGGGCCGTCGTCGTACTATGCATCCTTCTGAAGCCGTGCTAGTGGTTTTCAAGCTTGATGCGGGCCGCAAGAACAGGGCGAATCAATGCTTTGAGCGTTTTGGCAACTGGTGATAGAAGTGTGATGGGACGATAGGACTCGCCGAGTGTCGCTTTTTTCCCAGGTTTCAAGATTAGATTATTCTCCCTTTCTTCCGGAACGATCAGTGATGTGATGGATAGATTGAATGTGGCCGTGAGGTATTCGATAGCTGGTGCGTCGAGATGTTTAAGCATTGTCATTGAGATTCCATCGGGTCCCAAGGCTTTCGAGTTGTTCGCTTTCCTGATTGCTGCAGCCACTTCGTCCGCAGTGAAGACAGGTATGTTGTCTGCAGTTCGGTTATGGATCCTCCTGCGGATTAGGCGCTTTTGTCTGTCTGGTGGAGGATGTCCAATAAACTGCCTATTGAAGCGACTTGCACAGTGGGCAGGGTTGGTGATTGAATTTTCTCCGAACTTTATGGCGGTGGTTCTGTTTCGGTGGATTAGAGAGGGCACGGACTGTCGACCATAGTTTGTTAATACCTGTTGTTAGGTTCATTCAGATGCGAACTCCATTTTGACCTCTTATGTTAGGCCACTTGTCTTTGGATTTCACAGTTCAGTTCATGAATTCTGGGATCGTCTGGGTTAGTGCTCCTGATGTTATCTCTCTCGTCTGCCAATCTGGCGGCTGCGGTAGGAAAGTTTGGCCGAATTTTAGGAATGCGTCCTGCATGAATGCTTTATTGAGGACTTTCCTGATATTGGACTCGGCCTTATGTACGTCGGTGGGGGTTGGCAGGGCGAGGAATTTAGCACTTGTATAATCGGTGAACCTATTCCAGTCAGCTTTGTTGTGGTTGACAAAGGTGCGGTGTTCGACAGATATAACATCTCTCGGTTTGTCAAGCCTTATCACGACTGGTAGGTGGTCCGATGATAGTGTAAGGACCGGCTCCTATTGTGTATTGTTTATGAGGCTAGCACTGGCAATCGTGATGTCTGGTGAACTAGAACAGGTACTGGCAATACGGGTGGGCGTAGCATCATTCAGTGTACAGAAGTCTGAGGCATCAAGTTGTTCAGCAATGGCTATACCTCTGGTGTCGTTGATGTGAGTGCCAGAGTTCATGGTGAGCGTTAAAATCACCAAGCAGGAGACGGTGTTGACTATTGAGGAAAGTGTTGATATTTACATGGTAGCCTGGGGGACAACTGAATACCGGTGGAATGTAAATGTTGTAAATTTCAATATCAACATTGCCTGATTTTAAGGCGATGCCTTGCACTTCCGTGGTGGTGTCGTTGTTAGTGACATCTATTTCCCGGTATTGTACGGAGTGGTGAATGATGAAGGCAAGTCCTCCTCCAGCGTTGGTCAGCCTATCTTTCCTTATGATGATATAATTCCCATTAGTACTGGTCGTTGTCTTGCCTCCAGTTTGATTCACGAAATAAAATTGTAGTTTCATTTAAAACATCGAACCGATATATTTCGGGCTAGGCCCATCATCAGGGTTCTACAATGGTTGGAAATAACAATTTTTATTAATATATAAATATTAGACAATAAATAAAAATAGACAAACCTTAGATATCGAACAATAAATTAGTGAACAAAGATAGGAAACGTCAAATGCTTATATGTAAACAAGAAATGACAATAGCAAAAGCTACAAGTGTACTAAAATAAGAGAAAAATATCACAGACTAGATGGCGGGTAAATTATTTGAAACCCATTTTAATTAAATTAAAATATGTGTCCGAATAATGTTTTTTATCCGTTTTCTCATTGCAAACACTACTTTCAAATTTGATTATTTGATTCACTTCTTGGATTTGAAGTTTTGCTTTGTTCGGTTGTTGTACTAATATTTTTGCTTCGTCAAAGTTGAAATTGTGGTTGTTTTTGATTGAATGTTTTGCCAATGCAGCCAGGTTGTCATTTAAATCCTTCTTGGTGTCATTTTTATGTTGGCTGATTCTCGTCCCTAGTTTTTGAATTGTTTCGCCAATGTACGTTTTGTCGCAATTTTTGCAGTCAATTTTATATACGACGCCGGACTTTTCCTCTTTTGGTATTTTGGTTTTGAGGTTACAAAACATGGTAGCATTTTTGTTTTGTGGTCGCATGGATATATTTACTTCAGGTACAAAGTATTTACAACTACGGGAAATTGTTTCACTTAGACCTGGCACGTATGCAATAGATGCATAATGTTTAATAGACCCAGAAGTTGTTCTGTTCTGACGTGCACTTGCATCCTCCGCAGATAGGTAAGCATAGCTTAATCTGTCTGAATTGCTTTTGCTATTAATAACATCATTGAGTATTTTATTTATGATGTTGGATGGGTAGTTATTATTCGAGAGAACCTTTTTTATACGTTGAATGTTTTCCTTCCAGAATTGCTTATGGCTAATTCGGAACACCTTACGGATGAAGGATTTTGCTACGTTGGTTTTCATTTTCGTAGGATGGTTCGAATAATAATTAAGAAGCCTATTGGATGCTATGGGTTTATGGAACCAGTTGGTAATAATACTACGGTGTTGAGTGTGATGTAGAGTGAGGTCTTAATAATCCAATTTACAGTCCTATTCCATTTCATAAGTGAATTTAATGTTTGGGTGATAGTCATGTAACGCATCTAAAACTTGCTGTATTTTTTCTTTGGGGATCGCAGTTATATGATCATCCACATATGAGTGCCAAAATAGTGGCAGGAAGTCGAGTTTTATATTACGTTTACACTATCCCCAGATTACTTCATCTGCTGCTTAATCTGGGAGTGGTGAGTTCAAAATTGTATGTATTTGACAGTCGCAGATTATCTCAGCTGGCGCAGATGAAGTAATCTGGGGATAGTGTAAACGTAATATAAGTAACATTTCACCAATCAAGTCATCTAGCACAAGTTGGACCAAAATTGGTGCTAGACTTGATCCCATGAAGAGACCAGACTTCATAGATATAAATTTGTCTTTGTAGCTGAAATAGTTGCAATCAATTAGGCAGAATCGCAATAAATTAAGGAACTCTTTCTTAGGTATCTTCGTGTGCATGCTCACAAATCTCTCAAAGTCTCTCTCAACAATGCTAAGAGCTAAGTCAGTAGGAATGTTATTGAAACAGTTTGTAACATCAAATGATATAAGCTTATGATCACTGGGTATGGTTCTTTTTATGATAAGCTTATATTAGTTTACACTAGCCTCAGATTACTTCATCTGCGCCGGCTGACTTCATCTGCAACTGTCATATACATACAATTTTAAACTCACCACACCCTGATTACGCTGCAGATGAAGTAATCTGGGGATAGTGTAAACGTAATTTTAACGAATTGCGTCGAGTTCTTTAGCGCATAATTTGATTTAAAAGCCTTTTTAAGGATGTCAGCCAGGAATTTAGATGTTTTATACGCTGCCGAGTTGATTGTTGAAACGATTGGTCTCAATCCACGATCTGCCTTATGTTACGTTTACACTATCCCCAGATTACTTCATCTGCTGCTTAATCTGGGTGTGGTGAGTTTAAAATTGTATGTATTTGACAGTTCCAGATTAAATCAGCCGGCGCAAATGAAGTAATCTGGGGATAGTGTAAACGTAATATTATGTATTTTAATCTGCCCGTAGATACGTGGCGGGACAGCTGTATAAGTTTTCAGGTTTGATGCTTGTTTTTCTGTGATATACTATGGTATTTATTGCATAAAGTACTTATAAGTCTGTTATTTTGCGCTGAACAGAAGATGTTGGATCAGAACTCAAAATTTTAAAGTTATTGTCATTACTTAATAACTCATCCATTTTGCGTTCATACTCTGACCTTTTTGCAATAATTGTTACATTCCCTTTATCACTGTTAGAGATATAAATCTCAGAGTTCTCTCTTATATTACGTTTACACTATCCGCAGATTACTTCATCTGCGTCGGCTGATTTAATCTGGAACTGTCAAATACATACAATTTTAAACTCACCACACTCAGATTAAGCAGCAGATGAAGTAATCTGGGGATAGTGTAAACGTAATTTTAAACTCACCACACACAGATTAAGCAGCAGATGAAATAATCTGGGGATAGTGTAAACGTAATATTAGGAATTTAGATGTGATTCTTGTTGTTGTTAAGAGAAAGTTTTCAATCCGATTCAGTTTTCTCTTTGTTTTTATGTGGTGAGTGATTTTGTACGTTAAAAGAGCGCGCATTTGTTTTTTGATGTATTCATTGGCATATCTAGAAATAATGTACTCTACATCCGCAATTAAATCTAGAGTAGGCACGATCAATAGGTAGTGCGAATTTGGGACCCATGCTTAGTAAAATCAGCATTTCTTTTGGAACAGCAACAACTTGACGTGAGTAACCAACATCTCCATGTAAAGTTCACGCAGCTAAAAATTGAGCAAAAACCATTGGAAAACATCCAAGTGGATGATACATACATTCAAAATATCTCAGGCATTGTTGTTCCAAAAGAAATGCTGATTTTACTAAGCATGGGTCCCAAATTCGCACTACCTATTGATCGTGTGCCTACTCTAGATTTAATTGCGGATGTAGAGTACATTATTTCTAGATATGCCAATGAATACATCAAAAAACAAATGCGCGCTCTTTTAACGTACAAAATCACACACCACATAAAAACAAAGAGAAAACTGAATCGGATTGAAAACTTTCTCTTAACAGCAACAAGAATCACATCTAAATTCCTAAGAGAGAACTCTGAGATTTATATCTCTAACAGTGATAAAGGGAATGTAACAATTATCGCAAAAAGGTCAGAGTATGAACGCAAAATGGATGAGTTATTAAGTAATGACAATAACTTTAAAATTTTGAGTTCTGATCCAACATCTTCTGTTCAGCGCAAAAATAACAGACTTATAAGTACTTTATGCAATAAATACCATCAGTTTATCACAGAAAAACAAGCATCAAACCTGAAAACTTATACAGCTGTCCCGCCACGTATCTACGGGCAGATTAAAATACATAAGGCAGATCGTGGATTGAGACCAATCGTTTCAACAATCAACTCGGCAGCGTATAAAACATCTAAATTCCTGGCTGACATCCTTAAAAGGCTTTTAAATCAAATTATGCGCTAAAGAACTCGACGCAATTCGTTAAGCTTATCATAAAAAGAACCATACCCAGTGATCATAAGCTTATATCATTTGATGTTACAAACTGTTTCAATAACATTCCTACTGACTTAGCTCTTAGCATTGTGGAGAGAGACTCTGAGAGATTTGTGAGCATGCACACGAAGATACCTAAGAAAGAGTTCCTTAATTTATTGCGATTCTGCCTAATTGATTGCAACTATTTCAGCTACAAAGACAAATTTATATCTATGAAGTCTGGTCTCTTCATGGGATCAAGTCTAGCACCAATTTTGGTCCAACTTGTGCTAGATGACTTGATTGGTGAAATGTTACTTAAACTCGACTTCCTGCCACTATTTTGGCACTCATATGTGGATGATCATATAACTGCGATCCCTGAGGAAAAAATACAGCAAGTTTTAGATGCGTTGCATGACTACTACCCAAACATTAAATTCACTTATGAAATGGAAAAGGACTGTAAATTGGATTATTTAGACCTCACTCTACATCACACTCAACACCGTAGTATTACTACCAACTGGTTCCATAAACCCATAGCATCCAATAGGCTTCTTAATTATTATTCGAACCATCCTACGAAAATAAAAACCAACGTAGCAAAATCCTTCATCCGTAAGGTGTTCCGAATTAGCCATAAGCAATTCTGGAAGGAAAACATTCAACGTATAAAAAAGGTTCTCTCGAATAATAACTACCCATCCAACATCATAAATAAAATACTCAATGATGTTATTAATAGCAAAAGCAATTCAGACAGATTAAGCTATGCTTACCTATCTGCGGAGGATGCAAGTGCACGTCAGAACAGCGTCAGAACAGAACAACTTCTGGGTCTATTAAACATTATGCATCTATTGCATACGTGCCAGGTCTAAGTGAAACAATTTCCCGTACTTGTAAATACTTTGTACCTGAAGTAAATATATCAATGCGACCACAAAACAAAAATGCTACCATGTTTTGTAACCTCAAAACCAAAATACCAAAAGAGGAAAAGTCCGGCGTCGTATATAAAATTGACTGCAAAAATTGCGACAAAACGTACATTGGCGAAACAATTCAAAAACTAGGGACGAGAATCAGCCAACATAAAAATGACACCAAGAAGGATTTAAATGACAACCTGTCTGCATTGGCAAAACATTCAATCAAAAACAACCACAATTTCAACTTTGACAAAGCAAAAATATTAGTACAACAACCGAACAAAGCAAAACTTCAAATCCAAGAAGTGAATCAAATAATCAAAAATGAAAGTAGTGTTTGCAATGAGAAAACGGATAAAAAACATTATTCGGACACATATTTTAATTTAATTAAAATGGGTTTCAAATAATTTACCCGCCATCTAGTATGTGATATTTTTCTCTTATTTTAGTACACTTGTAGCTTTTGCTATTGTCATTTCTTATTTACATATAAGCATTTGACGTTTCCCATCTTTGTTCACTAATTTATTGTTCGATATCTAAGGTTTGTCTATTTTTATTTATTGTCTAATATTTATATATTAATAAAAATTGTTATTTCCAACCATTGTAGAACCCTGATGATGGGCCTAGCCCGAAATATATCGGTTCGATGTTTTAAATGAAACTACAATTTTATTTCGTGAATCAAACTGGAGGCAACACAACGACCAGTACTAATTAATTATTGATTCCGGCAATACAACGAATTGAGTTGTTCTTTACAACTCAATATCATAATAATTCCCATGAGCGTTAAGGGACGAATTGGGATGTAGTTTCGTCTCCTGGATGGCTCCAACTTGAATGCGGTGTCTGTCCATGAATGAAGCGAGTTCGCCAATTTTGTTTTGCAACCCGTTGCAAATTAGCTGAACGAGTGAGAGCGTGTCGAAAATGGCGATTTGTGGTGCAGGCGTAAGGTTGTTTTGTTGGGGAATCCTACTGGGTTTATTCGCAGGAGTCGTTGGGGTTGACTGAAAGCTCATGTGGGTGTTCACTGGTGTAGGGAGGTGAGGCGTGTTAGATGAGCTCGCTGCTTGCAGACCTTGGTTTCTACATTGACTGGCAGTAAACGAAGGATTCCAGTGCCTGTGATGGTTTAGACCGGAGCAGTTTCTCAGGTGGGACCACTCGTCGCAACAGTTGCATCTCACTGACGTTGCATTGGGATGCAGCTCTCTATTGCATACGCAGCAGATCCAAGGACCTGGGTTGTTTTCAATGCCGACGCGGAGAAGTAGTATTGAGAGCAGTTGCGCCGAGATGTGTTGCTCCCAATAAACACAAAAAACAGATACTGCATGTAACACACGAACATACGTCCTTCTTGCATTGAAGGGGTTTGGCAGCTCTTGGCCGTTGTGAAAAACGGGGTGCTCCGGTGCGTAGAACCGGCTGCCGCAGGAACGCCCATGTGGGGGTCGGATTGGTGGTTGTGGCCAAATCGAAGAATTAAAAAAAAACGCTAGAACCTCTTCTGGATCATAACGAATGTGTTTATGAAATTTTCATGGAAATCGATCGAGCCGTGGCCGCAAAAAACGAACAAACAAACACTTCAATTTTATACATATAGATAGATAAGGATAATAGATAACATTCAAAGTACTTCCATTATAAAAAAGGTGTAGTTTATTTTCAAATCAGCACCGACAAATATGCAGGGTAATATAAAATAATAAATGTCAGCCAATGTCAAATTATTATGCAAGAGGTTACAACTGAGAAACAATTAAAGAATGTGTATATGTACAAATAAGAAAGAAAAAAAAACGAAATAAAAAGTCGGTACAATGGAAGAAATTCACACAAGAAAATTAAAATTTGAATTTAAAAAAACCGTGTTTTCATTCTACATTTCAACGTTCATGACCTGCAATGAAATAAATAGTTACAATCCAAAATATTAAATATGATTATATCAACTCACTATACCGAGAGCGAGATCGGCTATGGCTACGATAATACCGTCGGCTTCTCTCTCGTCTATGGTGTGGTGATGTAGATCTATCGCTATATTTGCAATATCTATCCCTTCGATAATCCCTGAAACAGAGACATTAGCAACAAAATACATAAGAATCTTAAAAAGTATTGGCATACTCATCACGATTATATCGGTCATCGTGTTTCCTATTGTTACTGAAATAGAAAAGATAATATATGCAATTAGACAAAACTCCAAATAAACGAATTGTATAAGTTGTGTTCACACAAGGGTTTATCGAGTCATTTTAGCAATAGCACACAATTGAGCAGTGTGCAAGTCCAAATGTACTCGGGCTCCCATCGATAACCCCAACCACGTGCAGAAGTTTCAACCAATACTGACGATATTAATCGTTCGAACGTTCCTCCAGCAGTCGGTTTTTCGTACCGGAACGACCCGTTTTTCAACGGCCAAGAGCTGGCAAATCCCCTCAATGCAAGAAGAACTACAGTATTCGAAGCATCGCTACCACAACAACAACATATTGTCGCACTCGGTGGCCGTGATCGTTCGGTCACCGTTCTACGACTACGATGCTAATCTAGAGCTCGAAGATCAAATCTCGGCGCGATCAAAAAACTGCCTGTGAATACTAATAGAACTCTCACAGTGCTTCGAGCTTGTCAGTATAAAGACAGCGCGAATATGCTAGCAACTGCACTTCCGAAAAGTAGATATGCTATTGAAACGTCAACAAGGCATAGAAATGCTAGAGATGTTGACGCGCCCATGCCCCAGGAGGGGTCAAGGCAATTAGAGAGATATACGGTATTTATTATAATGGCTACTCAAATTTACTTTACGGTTAGTTCACACGCCGCAAATATTTGGCAAATATTCGCAAAAATCTGTGTTGTATTTTTGAACAACAAATATTTACGCAATGAATTTGATTTTTATTATATTTTGGCAAACATTAGTTACCATGACAACTACGAAAAAACGCGGAGAAAACCATATTGCTCGCTTGGAACAAATATTCCCTTTAAAAAATTGGCTACGTGTGAACTCACTTTTATTATATACTATGGGGGATAGCCGAAGCAGACCACTTACGTTTGGGTCCCTTTTCGCCCCCTCCCGGTCATCAGTGGCTCACTTTTAGTTTATAGATTAAAGTTTCTATAATGAACAGGTAAGAATGGATCACGATCGATTGCGTGCACATAAAAACTGATTTTAAGTCATTCGATCAAAATATAGTACAAAAACTGCGATGGAATTTCACAAGATCAGTACAAATTCAGCCACAGCTGTGAAATAGAACTTACCGTGTACGGTTTCCCATATAAACACCAGGCGTTGGAGTATGTGGTCTAAGAGTAATCGAATAATCTACACGTATTAAACGCCCATCTAGCTCTAATCCGGAGCACTGTTCTTTAGCTACTTTAGCATCTTCAGCATTCTCAAAGTATACAAAACAAAAGCCACGGGATCTATTTGTCTGTAAAAAAAGACAAAAACATATTTAAAAACGAAACGCTTTGGATAACAATTCCACATCAAAATAATAGTAAAATCAATATAAACTATAGGTGAAACGATCGCATTTATAGGTATCGTATCTTAAAAACATGTTTAAAAAAAACAACGAGCTAGCCTTTCTAAACACGGTCTATTTGTAAGCATCTCATTGCGTTATGAATCGACGCAAAATCGAAAATTTTTGTGTGAACATTACTATTTTGACTTAGCCCATATTGGGCGTGATCTGTTCCGCAGCGGTATTGTTTGAAAAGAAACAAAAAAAAGAAAAAAAAGAAAAAAAAGAAAAAAAGAAAAAAAGAAAAAAAGAAAAAAAGAAAAAAAGAAAAAAAGAAAAAAAGAAAAAAAGAAAAAAAAGAAAAAAAAGAAAAAAAAGAAAAAAAAGAAAAAAAAGAAAAAAAAAGAAAAAAAAAGAAAAAAAAAGAAAAAAAAGAAAAAAAAAAGAAAAAAAAGAAAAAAAAGAAAAAAAAGAAAAAAAAGAAAAAAAGAAAAAAAAAAGAAAAAAAAAAGAAAAAAAAAAAAAAGAAAAAAGAAAAAAAAAAAGAAAAAAAAAGAAAAAAGAAAAAAGAAAAAAGAAAAAAGAAAAAAGAAAAAAGAAAAAAGAAAAAAGAAAAAAGAAAAAAGAAAAAAGAAAAAAGAAAAAAGAAAAAAGAAAAAAGAAAAAAGAAAAAAGAAAAAAGAAAAAAGAAAAAAGAAAAAAGAAAAAAGAAAAAAGAAAAAAGAAAAAAGAAAAAAGAAAAAAGAAAAAAGAAAAAAGAAAAAAGAAAAAAGAAAAAAAAAGAAAAAAAAAGAAAAAAAAAGAAAAAAAAAGAAAAAAAAAGAAGAAAAAAGAAGAAAAAAGAAGAAAAAAGAAAAAAAAGAAGAAAAAAGAAGAAAAAAGAAGAAAAAAGAAGAAAAAAGAAGAAAAAAGAAGAAAAAAGAAAAAGAAAAAAAAAAGAAAAAAAAGAAAAAAGAAAAAAAAAGAAACAGCTGTATGATAGAGTAGTCCAATTTCAACCAAATTCGAAAATGTGATTTCACTAAAGATACTATTGATTAGTGTGAAATAGTGATGTGTAACACAGTAACGAGTCGCTCTTTTTGAACGACTCAACAGGATGAGCGAAAGCCTTCGAGTCGTTCAATTTAAGAATGACACACTATAAAATTAATTCCCAAATTAGCCCATCGCATAAATACTATCCAAGGCATAACCAATTCACGCTCATTTCTCATTACATATAATGTACTACAATACATTCATTCACTCACATCCCATCCCATTATGTATCTAAAACTAAAACCACCATCATTTATCTACAAAAGCAATCCCATCTAAATCCATTCATATTCATCTCTATGCAGTATGCAATTCACGCATTGTGTATACTTCTAAATATATACGCAACAACCCGTACTGACTGCAAACATATCAAAAATCATTTACTTACGTCGCGTCGCACCGCACAGCCAAGTTTCTCCAAATACAGAAAACAATCCCAACATTCTAAAACAAAAGTATTCGTCTTACGTATCATCATCTCAACTTTAGATGAAACCAAACAAAAACCCATAGCTTCCACTTCCACTACAGCTACAGTGTAAAGCAGCGTTCTGACGGGGCAAATACACGACAGCGTGGCACGCTTTCGATCTCACGCTTGTATCCAGCGTGGACTGAAAAGTGAACTGCCTTGGGTTGTGGACCGTTCACACGACCAAGATTCAGTTTATCCCATAAATCATTCTGTTTCAAGCAGTTACACCACTACTTTACTTTTTATACCCTAGTTTTAAATAAACTGTTTTGTGGCTATAACTTCTATAAAATATAAGGAATTTCGCATTTTTGACACCATTTTGACCCCCCTTAAGAACCCCCATCCGGGCTGAGGAGTATCCATCCCCACTATTTGGATGCTCCTCAGCACGCATGGGGGTTCTTAAAAGAGGTCAAAATGGTGTAAAAAATGCCAAATTCCTTATATTTTAGAAGTTATGGCCACAAAACATGGAGCATTCATCCCCACTATTTGGATGCTCCCCAGCCCTCTCCCTCCCTATCCCCTCCTCCTCTCTCTATCTAAGATTCGTTCAAAAAGAGCGATACACAATCGTATCGCACAAAAAGAGCGACACGAAATCGACTCGCACAAAACGATTCTTTCAAAAAGAGCGATACAAAATCGAATCGCACAAAAAGATTCGTTCAAGAAGAGCGACACAAAACCGACTCGCATAAAAAGATTCGTTCAAAAAGAGTCAAAAGAGCCCGCCCCAGATTGGCAGCCCCGTTTTCATGGGAAATAGTGGTCCGATCGGGCTGGCTCGAACTAAAGGGTATTGGGGAGTCGCTAACTCCGAATCTGGGGTAAAAAAGAGAAAAAAAGTGGGGTCGCCCATCCTAGGCTTACAGCCCCGTTTTCATGGGAAATAGCGGTCCGATCGGGCTGGCTCGAACTAAGGGGTATTGGGGGGTCTGGGGTAAAAAAGAGAGAAAAAAATTGGGGTCGCCTATCCCAGATTGGCAGCCCCGTTTTCATGGGAAATAGTGGTCCGATCGGGCTGGCTCGAACTAAAGGGTATTGGGGAGTCGCTAACTCCGAATCTGGAATCAAAAAAAAAACAGAAAAAAAAAATTGGGGTCGCCCATCCCAGACTGGTAGCCCCGCTTTCATGGGAAATAGTGGTCTGATCGGGCTGGCTCGAACTAAAGGGCATGGGGGGGTCGCCAACTCCGAATCTAGGGTCAAAAAAGTTGGGGTCGCCCATCTACGACTTTTATTGAATATGTTATTAACCAAGTTTCAGACTCTTTGCATGACTCTTTCTGAACGACTCTTTTTGAACGACTCATTGGAAAGAGTCAGAGCTTATGTGCTGGTACAGTGAAAAAAGTCATTATGCCCATCACTAGTGAAATTTGATAAAGATATCTTTAGAAATAAAAGTTTTTCTCACAAAAACGAATTTTTGGACCGGTCGTTCCTATGGGGCGATCGGTGGCGCAGTGTGTTGAGGCATCAGTCGCATTTTGACTACCGGGATTTCGGGTTCGAATTCCGTCCACGACGACGTTCGTGGCCATGGATGTGCAGGAGGCGTGCTGGCAACTGTATTCTACGAAACCAGTTTATGCCAACGAAATGTCAACTGGGCCACATGCAACAGTTGACGCGCTATGCCCCACAAGGAGTTAGGGGTAATTGAGTAGTAGTAGTAGTATATGACGTAGTGGTCCGATTCCATTGGTTCCGACAAATATACAGCGTGCAATAAAAAGAAGGCTTTGTAAAAAGTTTCAGCTCGATAGCTTTAAAACTGAGGGACTAGTTTGCATAGAAACAGACAGACAGACGGACAGAAATTCAGTTCGGTGAAAATTCAATAAGTGACCCTAGCCACAGCGCAAGTCTTTCAATAAGCAATTAAACACCCCACACCTGACAGACTTAAGCGCAAAATCCGTAGGAAGATCCACAACCAAACTACAGACAGCATACCTGTTTTCACCACGGACGAAGTAGTTGCAGCTTTAAAGAAGGCAAACAACTCAAAGCATTGGAAACTGATGGCATTTCAATGACTATGCTCAAACACCTCGATCTGCCAGCTATTAACTATCTCACGGCTACTTTCAATCTATCCATCTCCTCGCTGGTCGTTCCGGAAATCTGGAAAAAAGGGAGAGTGATCCCAATTTTAAAACCAGGGAAGAAAGCGACACTCGACGAATCCTATCGTCCCATAACTTTTTTGTCACCAGTTGCCAAAACGTTTGAAGCACTAGTCCACCCTGTTCTTACGGCCCACATCCAGCTAGCGGATCACCAGCACGACTTCCGATACAGTACGACCACGGCCTTGGATGCCGTTACATCTCGCATCCACAATAGTCCGGAGGGCAAAAGACCTTTTCCATAGTCCTCCACGTGGGCGCACCCTGGTAAGGGCAGTGTTTCAAACCGCTGACGGCCAAGTCTTAGCGATAAGACATTTGGAAAAAGGCAGATAGCTGTAGCCTGAATGGTTGACCAACACCTAAGCGTATCAGGTTTAGTAGGATGGAATGACTTGCGTAGTTGGACCTGCAACATAGTTGTGTGAGCTCCAACACGTTTATTAAACCATCTGAAGCAGCTATCTTCCGAGGCCATCCCCTGAATGGAGTTAAGCGACATGCTGACAACTCGTCCTTGCAAAAACCACTCCATGTCAAGAAACCTAGAACAAAAGCCTCGGATTGGACGGATCAACAACGACGACCACGCAAACGACTAAAGGATTATTCTTTCGGATCCTGGAATGTACGCTCCCTGAACAAACCGGGGGTCAAGAAGGCCCTCCTTCAACAGGTCGAAAAGTACAAACTGAGCATCACTGCAGTTCAGGAAACAAATTGGCTTGGCAGCGAGATTAATGACAAGAAATCGCACACAATTTTTAGAAGTGGCAAACCATCGGGCCGCAAGGAGTTTGGAGTAGCATTTATAGTAAACAATCAAATCAAGCTGCACATTACTGACTTCAAACCCATACATGAACGGCTATGTGCGATTCGCATCAACACTCGATTCTTCAATCTCTGGCTCATCAATGTGCATGCCCCCACTGAAGTTAAAGAAGACACAGTAAAAGACGAGTTCTACGCTCGCCTTGAAACTCTCTTCGACTCACATCCAACAAACGACGTCAAATTGCTGCTGGGAGACTTTAACGCGAAAGTCTGAAATGAAAGTTGGCACCGGGCGACCACTGGAGGCCACAGTCTTCACGGAGAATGTAACGACAACGGCCAGCGACTCATCGACTTCGCCTGCAACAGGAATCTAGTCGTAAGCTCTACGTGTTTCCCGCATAAACGCATTCACAAACAGACCTGGAAATCTCCAGACGCACACACCGTCAACCAAATTGATCACGTCCTCATTTGCAGGAGATGGGCGTCTAGTGTGATGGATGTCCGCTCCTATCGAGGAGCAAACTGCGACTCAGATCATCACCTGGTGAGGACGACCTACAGATGTAGAATTTCCTCAGTGCACCAATCGAGAATCAGCCCTCCCAAAATCTCTGCGATTGATAAGCTTCTGAGCGATGCTACGGCGGTGACGTATGCATCCGCCCTTGAGGAAAGACTATCGCATATGCTACACAACATCAGCAACACAGGCGTCCATGGGTTCTGGGAACAACTCAAGGGTACCATCAGAGATGTCGCAGAGAAGGTCGTAGGATATAAAGCCCGGCAAGCCCGAAATGACTGGTTCGACGAAGAATGCAAAAATTCACCTGACGCGAAAAATGAGGCCTACAGACAATGGATTCAACGAGGAACCAGAGCTAGAAAAGGAAAATATGACAAGCTATGGCGACGAATATCGAATAGAATAATTAGATGTAAGAAACGTAAATACTTTGACGAGCAGTTGCTTAATATAAACGAAAACTTAGCTAATAGGAAAACCAGACAAGCGTACAAACTAGTAAATATGATACAATTAAGAACGGCTACCAACACAGGACTAGCCACAAACAGAGGAGGTAAAAATGGGGAATAAAAAAAAATAGTCGAATCTGGGTCCGGGTGTAATGGGACCCTCGGCCTCTGGTTTCGTACCACCAACAGATCACTACTCATCAGGTGCTGCTTCGATCTGCCGGTGAGAGCAGCACTACCAAACCAAAATATGGTTCATTACAGGTGGTTCATTACAGGGCAGCTTCTACTTCGAGGCCTGCCAAGAAGAAGAAGCTGAGGACAAAGTGTGCTGCTAGAAATAAAAAAAAAAGCAAAAGCGAGCTGGGTACCGGAGTCAGCCGACAACCATTGTAGAGGGGAAAAATTAGCAAAAAAAAAATACTACATTTCTCAATTATTCAGATGATCAACAGGTTACAAAGAATTCTGAGGCCAGCAGAGGCGCAACACTGCATTCCTTGCCGTAATTCACCATAAACTCTGTAAGCTGCTGAGCACATGAACAATAAAAAAAATGCAATACTGTGTAAAGAAATTTTTTTAAGTTACTTAGAAGGACAATCCTGGCAAACAAAAAGGTATCCAGGGCTCCTCCGTGCTTCGTCCGGTCATCGAAGATGTTCCAAATGCCGGCAATTCAAAGCATTTATGGAGGCCTTAAATACGTGGTTAAACCACAAAAGAAAACACAAAGCCAGGACTGCCTTGTTAAACTGAATCATAAAGGGAAAATTACTCTGTAGGAAAGATGGGGGTGCTACAGTGGAAAGCACAGCTACTTGAAGGGAAAATACATGAAGTAAAGTGGCTAAGTTCTAAGACTTAGAGCAAGTAGCCTTAATGTGCTTGTGGGGATACAAATCGGTGGAAGGACCAAAAAGGAACTCGATGAGGTCCTTCTTAGTCCTGTTCTTTACCAGAATCGGGCCCCACGTTGGGCGCCAAATTGTAACGGACGGTTTGGCGGGCATTCGAAGATGCCCGTGGGGACGGAGCCTAAGGTAGCATATGACCGTGAAGGTCGGGCCGTGCCATCTAGCGAAGAAAAAGGCCCCTGAACGAGCTAACCAGCGACCTATGCTTGCTGTAGCTCAGTTCGGGAGATGTGGACGGGGTTTTCGCCGCTCGTTGCCCCTGTCCTTTACGTATTAACAAAAATGCATAGGCCTGGGGAAGACAACACAAACAGAGGAGGTAAAAATGGGGAATGAAAAAAAAAAAATAGTCGATAAGGATGGAATGGTTGGCGGACGGATCAGACGCCCAAGCGGTCGAATCTGGGTCCGGGTGTAATGGGACCCTCGGCCTCTGGTTTCGTACCACCAACAGATCACTACTCATCAGGTGCTGCTTCAATCTGCCGCTGAGAGCAGCACTACCAGACCAAAATATGGTTCATTACACATATGACACTATCGATCGTGGAGTACTGTACAACATCATGCTGCAATTTGGTATACCGGCCAAATTAGTGCGACTGACAGAGATGACGATGACCAACTCCGTCTCACAAGTCAGGATCCAGAATAGACTTACTGATCTATTTGAAACACGCACTGGTCCGAAACAGGGCGATGGACCGGCACCGACGACCTTCAACCTAGCACTGGAATACGTTATTCGGACTATGAATATGGACAACAGCAAGACGCTACTCATCAAGTCGACACAATTAGCAGCCTACGTCGACGACATCAACATCATGTCCCGAAGATTGGCCGACGCAGAAGAACTTCTGCATACGCTCGATACCGCTGCAAAAGAAGTTGGACTACGTATCAACGACGGTAAAACTAAAATGATGCAATCGACGACAAGGACACCTGCACAACCGAGCATCAATGTGGGGGACCACAACATCGAGTTCGTGAACAACTTCATATACCTGGGGTGCAACGTATAATTCAAGTAAATTAGGTTAAGTAGACGGTAGACCAAATGAATATAGTCACCGATTGTAAACTAGTAAGTAAGCAACAAGATATTAGTCGTAAGATGATTTGTATGAATTTCAAACATTTTGATAAAATAAAAAACATTTTGAATCTGAATCTTGTCAATGGACGCCAACGAAACTGACGAAATCAAGCGACGGATACAGTTAGCTAATAAGACTTTTTTCTCGGTTCTCCCCATAATGAAATCGAAGCATGTGCACAGAAACACGAAGCTCCGCGTGTACAAAACCATTATACGACCAGTGCTATGCTATGGCTGCGAAGCATGGACCCTAACTCAAGCCTCCGGAAACATGCTAGACACATTTGAACGTAAGGTTCTACGGCGAATTTTCGGGGCTGTTTGCGATCGAGATGGATGGCGCATCCGATACAACCATGAGTTGTATGAACTGTACGATGAGCTGGAAGTTTCGAAAATCGTCAAACTACAACGACTTGAATGGGCAGGGCATGTAACGAATGGACGATGATCGCATGCCAAAAAGAGTGATGAATGCAAAGCGAGTCGACGGAGCGAGACTGCCTAGACGACCGAGATCTCGTTGGGAGAGCTCAGTATATGTGGACCCCGAGCAGCTACTGGGCTTCCAAGATTGGAGGTCGCGGCCACGTGACCGAGATATTTGGAGGACAACGATCCAGGCGGCCAAGGCCCGACGTCGGGCTGTCGCGCCACGATGATGATGATGGTGCTAGGACGAAATGGATGCTGGTACATATAGAAGAAGTGAAACGAGCGACCTAGGGCTATATACCGGCGGTCGCAACCCCTTAGCGCAGCTCGTTCCAAACCGAAATAGTCCACGCGCACTTTGATACTGAGGGTTATGAATCAAGAGTCCTTGTGTGGGCTCTGCTCGCTCCACGCTTAAGGGATCACAACCCTCAGTATCACATAAATATGAAAGCTCGTAATGAATAAAAGATTAGAATCTGTACCTTATACTGCGAGTGTATTTTTTATTATAGCAAACAATTGTTTCGACAGACACGTGCTGCCTTCTTCAGTGCTAGTTCTAATTTAATTTATATTTCATCTTATTTTCTATTTATGTCTGAATATTTACATAATCTTAGGCAACTTTTATTTTTCCGCTATTACATACCTGCCACTAATTGCACTTATGAGTATCGATGCACAGTTTCCTTCATCGTAATTAAGAACTACCTGCTTTTCTTCCTTCATGATGTACAGGCTTTCCGCAGCGTTTAATAGGTGGTTTTTCCGTAGCTGCTTAATTACCTCTACGTTTGCGATATCGATCTTGTGTTTCTCTTCAGCCATATGCCTCGCTACCATTGATTAATGTTTCGGCCGTCATCGTTTTTCCGCTTCGTGAATTCCCGCATATGTTCCTCGAACCTTGTTATTAGTCGTTTTGTTTGCCCGATGTAGACTTTGGGACATTCCGGACAACTAACTTTGTAAATGCCGGTCTTTTCTCTTTTCTCGAGGCTGTCTTTTGGTGAACCTAATTTCGCCCTTAGTTGTTGATTTCTGCTGCTACTTACCACTGCTATGTTTTGTTTTCCCAAAATCTTTTTGATAGTTTCCGTCATGGCTGAATGAGTGACGCTCACTCTTAAGGGCTACTGCTTCCTTTCCTGCTGGAACAGTGTGCTGAGCTGCTCCTTCTGCATGCGCTGCTTTTTTCTCCGTAATATTCTGCTTATCTCTTTTCTACTGAATCCGTTAATTTCCGCTGTGTCCTTGATGTAGTTTAGTTCGTCGTCAAATCGCTTTTCGGTTAGTGGTGTTGTTACTAGCCTGTGGACCATGCTTTGGTAAGCTGCCATTTTTTGTGCATATATATGGTGTGACGACCGTGGTATGGTTCGTTGTGTGTGGGTGCTCTTCCGGTGTATGTCGAATTCCAGTTTTTTGACGTTTCTTATTATTTTGAGATCCAGAAATGCAATCCTACAGTCTTCCTCTTTTTCCATTGTGAATCACTTTTATCAGTTTTTCAATTATAACTCCGTTCCAGTTAACGCAAAATATATATGTCCCAGTTTTGTAGAGCACAAAATTTACTACAAATTTCATCTCACAAGTTTTTTTATACAACCAATATCGACGGAGCTAATCTAATTTGAAAAACACTTCTTGTCAATTGCTCCTTTGTTCCCACGAAGTGGAAAAATAACCATTTTTTGGTGTATTTCATTAAATAACGGGTAAAATATTAATCACACAAGTATCTCCTAGCGTTCCTATGTTTTCTTGCATCTCATAACAGCAGAAAAATAAAAACGACGTTCTTAGAAACATTGGGCTGAGTTTATCCAAACTGCGGCAGCTGCCGCGTTAACAACCGCGGAATTCCGATTTGAAACCGAAATTGTGCATAGACAAAAAAATGCTGGATCAGATATGCTAGGACGAAACGGATGCTGGTACGTATAGAAGGAGAGAAACGAGCGACCTAGGGCTATATACTACTTTGCCTTAACCCCTAGCGGGGCATAGCGCGTCAACTACTCGTGCGCGCCACCGTACTCTGTTCTGGGCAATGGGGCGCAATTCCCCAAAAGACTTACCCAGTACCTGACACTCCTTTGCCACAGATCGACGCCATGTGATTCGAGGACCCCCTCTTGGTCGGCCTTGGTTGGAAATGGGGTTCCATTTCATGGCATGCATAGCAATGCAGTTATCACTCTTCCGCAATGTGTGACCTATCCACTGCCATTTTCGCCTGCGTATCAATTCGTCGATTGGCAACTGACCCGTACGCCGACTTAGCTCTTCATTTGATATTGTTTCGGGCCAGAAAATTCTTAAAATTCGACGAAGACATGAGTTGACGAAAACTTGCAGCTTTCTGGTAACTCCTACGGAAACTTTCCATGTACTGCTCCCATACAAAAGCACTGATAGTACCAGGGAGCGAAACAGGCCCAGCTTGGTCTTGATGCTGAGATAACTGCTCTGCCAGATTTTGGACAGCATGCCGTATGCGCGTTTAGCCTGGTTGATACGACGAGCGATGTCCTGCTCCGTACCACCATTTTCGGCAACAATGCTACCCAGGTAGACGAAGTTGTCCACCTTCTCCACAGGCTGCCCATTAATATTGATGGCAATAGGTGTCGGATTTCTTTTTCGCAACGGCGGGCTAAGAACCTTGGTCTTGTTGGTATTAATCTTTAGCCCAACCTTGCTTGCCTCCCTCTCGAGATCTAACGCCATTACGGACAGATCCATGATTTTGTGGGAGAGTAGGCATATGTCGTCAGCGTAGTCAAGATGTTGTAGATAAGATGTCAAAGTCCATTGAATTCCTCTGTCGAGTCCGGATAGGGCTGCATGCAACACATCGCCGATCACAATGAGGAATAGGATCGGTGAGAGGATGCACCCCTGCCGAACTCCACTGCGAATCTCAAAGTCCCCCGACACCTTACCTTTATGCAGAACGCGACATTTCGCGCCGTCATAGGTTGCCTTCATAATAGCCACAAGCTTCTCAGGGATGCCTCTCCTGCGCAAGGCCGCCCATATAGAATCCCGGTTCACACTATCGAAAGCCTTTTCGAAATCGATGAAAAGCAAGTGAAGCGGAGAATCGTATTCAGCGCATTGCTCGATGATGATTCGCAAGGTGTTAATGTGATCGACACAGGAGAATCCGGATCGAAAGCCAGCCTGCTCTTCATCAATTGTGCTTTCTAGTGGGCCTTTAGTCTTTCCAGGACGATTTTAGCTATTATCTTGGCAACGGCAGGAAGCACACAAATGCCTCTCCAATTATTACAGTCTGTCAGGCTACCCTTCTTTGGAAGTTTGATGATCAAACCTTCCTTCCACTCAGTGGGAAAGGTCTCTGTATTCCACGCTTTATCAACAAGTGGGTGCAGCAAATCGGCAGTTACGCTTGGCGCTGCTTGATAAAGTTCGGCAGGGATGCCGTCAAGTCCGGCGGCCTTTCCTCGTTTTAGTGCAATAATTGCAGTGACTATTTCCTCTTTAGTCGGGGCAGTGGACCGTATACGCACATTTTGATGGTTAGCTAAATTATCTATATGAGGGGGAACTTCACCAGAGGTTACACGGTTCAAGACCGCGGCGAAGTGTTCTTTCCACCGCCTCATTTGATCTTCTTCCAAGATAAGTAGCTTTCCACCACTATCTTTCACCGGATGTTGGCAGGAGTTACGACCACCTGTAAACTCCTTGATGACACCGTATACGGCGTTTAAGTTGTTACTTCTAGCGGCTTCTTCTGCTGACGCTAAAAGAGAATTGGCATAAACTCTTTTATCGCGTCGCACACTACGCTGAACTTGTCGAGCTTTCTGACGGTAAAGGAGTTCGATGCTGCTTCGATTGTCGTCTGATGCTGCAGCCAAACGAACTTTCAAATCCTTTCTTTCAACAATCCGCTGCCATGAAGCGTCGGACATCCAGGGCTTATTCCGGCAATCCGGGTTTGGGCCAAGGATGGTATTTGCGCTATCAATGTACGCATTTTTTATGGCATCCCAGTTTTCGTTTATGTCACTATCTGGGTGACTAGTTATCTCAGCCGCTTTTTGCGCAAGATGGTCATTATATTGTTGTAAGACAGCTGGATTTTTTAGTCGAGCGGTTTTGAATTGGCGGGGCCTGGATCTTTCGTCGCTGGGGCGGCGCACGGCTGCAATACGCAATCGAACATTAGCGATCATAAGATAATGGTCTCTTCCCATCGCAATATCGGCACCCTTCTTGTTTCGCACGTCCAGGAGGCAACTCTTGAATCTTTTACTAATGGCAAAATGGTCGATCTGATTTTGTGTTCTGCGCCGATCAACAGAGGACCAACTGATTTTGTGGTGGTCCTTATGCTCAAACATAGTACCACCGATGAAGAGACTGTGAAAGTTGCAGAACTCTACAAATCTTTCACCGTTGTCATTACGATCACCAAGACCGTGTCTCCCCATCACATGTCTGAGCCCATAGTTATCAGCGCCAACTTTCGCATAACCTATAACCATTATAATGTCACCTTTAGGTGTTCTGCTCTGAACGGCGTTTAGTTCTTCGTAGAAGGAGTCTTTTGCCAAGACATTGTCGGGTTCAGTAGGGGCATAACATTGTATTATTGAGATGTTTCTCATTTTGGTCCGGAACCTGGCGGTCAAGACCCTGTCAGAGACCGGTTCCCAGGATAAGAGACAGTTTCGCGCGGCTCTGGTTAAAAGGAGCCCCACACCTGACTCACGACGACTGCCGGTAGCTTTACCGGAGTACAACATTACAGTGCTGCCCGTTGGAGAGATGAATTCTCCGCTGTTCCACCATCTTATCTCACTAACTCCTAAGATATTTAATTTGTACCTCAGAAATTCACTCTCTAATTGAAGAAATCGTGCGTTCTGGGGACCTTCTGATCCATTGTCCAGGAGAGTACGCACATTCCAGAATCCAATCTTTGTCATTGTACGATAGCTAAAATTCGTAACCGTTGAGTCAGTCCTTATCCGAGGCATAGTTGACGTTTCGTTAGCATATAAAGATTTCGGATAATGCAAGTTGCTGGCATACATCACTGGCGGCTTGACGTTGGTTGGCAATGGTCAGTGACCACTGCCGTTCCAGGGGGCGCCCACGCGGAGGACTATGGAAGAGGAGTTTTTGCCCCCCAAATCGTTCCAAATCGAAATTGTCCATGCACACTTTGTGCGATACTGAGGGTTGCGAATCAACAGTTGCTGTGTGAGCGGTTTGCTCTATTTCACTTCAATGTAAATTTGTAAACCGCAGCTTTTAAACTCTGCCTAACATTATCCATTGTTTATTCCATTACTTCCTTTCCTTGTCCTCAAGGTAAAACGTATCCTATGAAGGCTGTTCCTATTACTAGGAATAACCGACACTTTTTTTTTAAAGAAACATCGTATTATATATTCCAATTGATTTTCACTTCACCGTGAACGTGAAAATGGAAAAATGTTTTCTTGAAAAATATCTACGAAAATGACATTTTACGTCCGGGGATTATTTTGAAATAAATGAAGGAAACTACATTTTGAATATATTTGCACAATTTAATATTGATATTTCATATACTTTTTTTAAATTCCCCGTATATTTAATCGTGAACAGAAAAATTCATCGTGGAATCAATTTCACCACGTTTCACAGAGAAGTGTAGACGCGCGAACGTGAAAGTGAACGACCGAGACGTGAAATTCACCACGATATTTTTCCATGATGCTGTTCACGTTCGAATTGCAATTGCATTCTGAAAAGTTGTTTATCGTGAAAAAAAAAACTTTTTTTGTTTATTTATGAAATAATATAATCGAATGAATCATTTGATACGAATATGATTGTGTTTTGATTATAAATATATGTATTATAAATCCTAAAGTTTGACGGGGTGGGAGAATCGCTTTAAAGGGACATTTGAACTGAAGGAATGAAAAGGAGGCCGGAAGTTGGTATTTACACGAAGGAGGAGGAGTGAAAATCAGAAGACTGTTATTAAACATGTTGAATGGTACTACTTATAAAAACATGCTCATTTATAATCGAACACGGAAAAGAGTTATGAGGTCAAGAAAAACAATTAAGGGACAAAAAGGAGTCGTTGTAACTTCCGAGTTAAGAAAGTAGGATGGAATGATAAATGTAATTTTATCGGATCAAGATGTAAAACTAAAGCGTCCCAATCACTTGTGTGGTTATATCAAGATATAGTCACGTTTGTAAATCTCAATTGACCACACATCAACAATCTGATCCTCCGATGGACTTAAGATCGTTGTGAGTGGCCAAATTACGATTTTCGTGATATCTGGCCGCCGTGAGTCCGGCCATGAGCTATCAGTCTGCTCATGATCACGTCGGGGTACCGAAAGGCACCATGAAAATAGCCATTAATGGACAATTTCGGCTAAATCCGAAAGTGGCCATGTATGCCCACTTTCGATTCGCATTCAATGTTCACTTTCGTTTAAAAGCGGAAGTGAGTATGTACATAGTTATTTTCGCTTTGCTTTGCATACCTTATTTCAATTTGAGACCGAAATTTTACATAGGCAAAAAAAAATATTTGATGCAGATATGCTAGGACGAAATGGATGCTGCTGCATATAGAAGGAGTGAAACGAGCGACCTAGGGCTATATACCGAGCGTCGCAATTTCCTGGGGGTGGAGCTAGCGCAGCTCGTTCCAAACCGAAATTGTCCATGCACACTTTGTGCGATACTAAGGGCTGTGAATCAACAATCCCTGTGTGGGCGATTTGTTCCATTTCAATTCAATGTAAATTTTAAACCGCGAGTGCTCCCGCAGCTTCTAAACTCTAACCAATATCCTTCATTAATTCCTTTCTATAACCGACATTTTTTTTTTTAAATAAACGACGTTTTTCATATTTCAAATAAATTTCCCGGTGAACTGTAAATACGACTGTGAACAGGAAAAATAATTCTCACCATGCGATAACTGTCAAATCTTTTCACGGAGCTTTTGATCGTGGAAAATTTTTATTTCCATGTTCACGTTCACGGTGAAGTGTAAAGAGCTCTTAAAGAGCTCTGAAGTGTAGACGCGTGAACGTGAAAGTGAACGACCTAGACGTTAAATTCACCACGATGTTTTTCCACGATGCTGTTCACGTTCGAATTGCATTTGCATTCTGAAAAGATGTTCATCGCGAATAAAATATACTTTTTCTTTGATTATGAAATAATAAAATCGTATAAATTGTTTAACACGAATGTGTAATTGTGTGTAATTATGAATATATGAATTATAAATTTGAACGATGTGGGGAGTATAAATGTAGGAGGAACGAGTTAAATGGAGATTTGAATCGGAAGAATGGAAAGGAGACCGGAAGTTGATATTTACAGAAGAGAAACGAGGAGTGAAAATCAGAAAACCGTTATAAAGCATGTTGAATGGTCCTACTTGTAAGAACACGTTCACTAATTTCAAACATGCAACGTAATGGTATTAAAATCGAATACGGAAAAGAGTTATGAGGTCAAGGAAAACAAGAGGACAAAAACGAGTCGTTATAGCTTCCGAATTGACAAAATAGGATAGAATGATAAAAGTAATTTTATCGTATCCAGATTAGACTAAAGTGTCCCAGTAACTTGAGTGATTATCTCAAGAAATAGTCACGTATGAAAATCTCAGTTGGTCACACAGTAACAGCCTGATCTTATGACGGACTGAAGATCGTCATTTGAAAGCTCTGGTGTGTAGCCAAATTGAGATTTTCGTGATATGTGGCCGTCGTGAATCAGGCCATGAGATCTGCTATCAGTCCGCTTATAGCTACGTCGGGGTACCGAAATAGAGGCTAGAAAAATAATGAATAGACGAAGAAATGAAATAGAGCATAACGCTAATTTTCGGTGTGAAATCGAAATAGTGCATTAAGAGGAAACTAATGCGGGAATTTCATTGCCGGCAGCAGCGGCATTGCCTGCGTCTTGGCTAATCAAGGCGAATGCTTGCGGTCTACCTAGCAAGCATTCGCCTTGAGCGAATTACATTGGAGCAGCAGCAGCAGCATCGGCAGCGTTATGTCCGAACCAGAATGAGCGCAGAATGCAGCAGCAGCGGCATCGACAGCGAAATGTCAAATTAGAAAGCACGCATTTCCTATTTCCCATTTTTCCATTTTCTCGACCTAGATTGAACGCAGCGGAAGCGACAGCGGCGAAAGCAGATCTGCATGTTATTGTAGTTGCTGCTGCTGCTTTCTGCGTTCATTCTGGTGCCGGCATTACTTTCTTAGCCAAATTTCAAATGCTACTATAGTGGCGCGATATGACATTTCTTACTGCCATAGTTGCAGTTTTCAATGAGGCTTGGAAAGTAGAATAGTCAAGACACAGCCAATGCCGCTGCTGCCGCCGGCAATGAAATCGCAAATTTGTAGCTTTATCTTGAAACTTTCATGCACTATTTTTCTCCACATATCGTCTTCCATTGTCTCGTTAATAAATTCCTTCCTGTAACTGGTATTTTTATTAGTTTTTTTTCTTTTTAAGACGTTTTACATATTCCGTTGTTCCCAGGGAACTGTAAATACGACTGTGAACAGGAAAAATTATTCTCACCATACGATAACTGTCAAATCTTTTCACGGCGCTTTTGATCGGGGAAAATTTATATTTTCATGTTCACGTTCACGGTGAAGTGTAAAGAGCTCTTTACAGTCGTATTTACAGTTCACCGGGAACATTGGAACATGGAATGTGCAAAACGTTCTTTTTTTAGTAAAAAAAAATATAAGTGTCGGTTGTAGGAAGGAAGTTGTGGATGATATGTAGAGTTTAGAAAATTCGGGAGCACACGCGGTTCTAAATTTACACTGAATTTACATGGAACGAACCGCCCACACAGGGACTGTTGATTCACAACCCTCAGTATCGCACAAATTGTGCATGGATAATTTCGGTTTGGAACGTACTGCACTAGTTCCACCCCTAGAGGGTTACGACCCCAGTATATAGCCCTAGGTCGCTCGTTTCACTCTTTCTATATGTACCAGCATCCGTTTCGTCCTAGCACATCTGCATCCAGCATCTTTTTTTGTCTATGTACAATTTCGGTTTCAAATCGAAATAAGGTAAGCCAAGGAAAGCGAAAACAACCATGTACATACTCACTTTCGTTGTTAAACGAAATTGAACATTGAATGCGAACCGAAAGCATGGCCACTTTCTGACTCATTCTAAATTGTCCATTAGTGGCTATTTTCATGGTGCCTTTCGGTACCCCGACGTGAGCATGAGCAGACTGATAGCAGATCTCATGGTCGGACTCACGGCGGCCAAATATCCAGGAAATCCCCAATTTGGCTACTCACTAGAGCTTTCAAACAGCGATCTTAAGTTCATCGTAGGATCCTGTTGGTGTGTGGCCAATTGAGATTTACATACGAGACTATATCTTAAGATCACATAAGTAAGTGGGACGCTATAGTCTTATATCTGGATCCGATAAAATTACATTTATTATGCTATACTAATTTCTTAATTCGGCAGTTATAACGACTCCTTTTTGTTCCCATAATTGTTATTCTTGACCTCAAAACTTTTTTCCGTGTTCGATTATACCATTACATTGTATATGTGCAATCGATGAGCAGGTTCTTATAAGTAGGACCATTCAATATTTTTAATAACAGTCTTCTGATTTTCACTCCTCCTCCTTCATCGTGTTAATATCAATTTCCGGCCTCCTTTTCATTCTTCCAGTTCAAATGTCCCTTTATTTATATAAATATCTTTAAAATCTAGTTTATCGAATTCATTTATCCAATATAATCCCCGGACGTAAAAAGTCATTTTCATAGACATTTTGCAAGAAATCATTTTTAGGGTTTTGTATAGAAACAAAACCCTTATGAAATCGGTCATGCGTCCGTCTGTCTGTCTGTCCATGAAATATCTCTCGAACCGCTGAAGCTACATGCATGAAATTTGGTGGAAATATGTAGAAATACTATAATTCTCTGGAGAAAGCGATGCGTCGTAATAGGTCAACTTTAAGGGGGAGTCCCCATAGAGGGGAAATGAAGGTCGAAATTTTTTTTTCGTTTGGTATAGGCAAGTGGGGTATCGGTAAGAAAGGTACCGTCGAGTACATTCCATTTCTGGAATTTTTTTCAAATTTGAAGAAAGGAGAGAAGATGGAGAGGGGAAAATATATGGTCCGAGTTTGTCCCCCCCCCCCCCCTTGCATTTCGAGACCGTTATAGCTAGACACATGAAAATTTACAAAAAAGCGGCATTTTACTAGCACAGAAAACTAAAAATATTAGAATTTTTAAATCTCATCCAAAAAGTTTAATAATAGTACATTTCTATGGTTGCAGTTAGCACACCCCCTCAAGCACACCCTAGGTCAAAAATATTGATGAAAAAATTGATGACAAAAAATACACCTACCGGCCTCACGCATAGATATGCGAGTATTACTTGCATGTTGTTTTTCATTGTGCGAATTGCAGTTATTTAATGGACCAACTTTGGAAGGGTGAAGATTGGTTGAGGCGGTGAACCTAACAATAATTATTCACACAATTTATTTTTTTAGGGTTTTGTAAATCTTACAAAATCGGTCAAATATCTGTCTGTCCGTCTGTTCATAGAATATCTTACGAACGGCTGAAGCTACACACATAATTCGGCGAGAATGTGTAGAAATGCTATAATTTGCTGGAGAAAGCGCTGTGTTGTAATTGGCAAACTTTAAGGGGCGGGGAGGGGGGGGGGTCCACATAGAGGCGAAATTAAGGTCAATTTTTTTTATCCACTGGTATAGCCAAGTGGGGTGTCGTGAGAAAGGTAATGTTGAGTACATTCCATTTTTGGCATTTTCTTGAGATTTGTAGAAAGGGGAACTGTGGAGGAGGAAAAAATATTAGACCGCAATTTGTCCCAGCCGCCCTGAATTTCGAGGCCCTTACACAAGTTTGTAATTTGCAATGTCGTCTTAACATGGATGGTTAAGCAAGAGTAGGAGAGTTTATCTCGTATACATACATATCTATCTACAGCTTCTCGTATTAAAACTATTATTTAAGATACTATATCATGGGTAAGACATTTAATTATGGTGTTTTTATTCAGCTGAGTGGTACCAAGAAGAGCAGAGAGCCAATATTTAGATACTAAAATAAGCGCATGCTACAAAACCCTCGAATTGCGGGCGTAGCCCTCTATATTCCGGTTTCATTCCATTTTCACGTTCACGGTGCAGTGTACAACGCTCTTAAGCAAGGAAACTAAAACAACATAAAATTATTTAAATGCTGGCAGCCCCAATTTGTGGATTTTTTTTGAGAGACAAACAGATTACTGGATACAAAACTTAAAGGTATATTTTCTTTTTTCAAAGTACAATCTGTACCGAAAGTGCCATTGTTTTCACCCTTCTGCCCAAGACGGTGACTGACATGGATGCCTTTTCGTTAATTACAATGCATTTACAAGCCTTTGGCGTATATTTCATCCCGCTAACAGATATGTGCAAAATTTTGCAGCATCATAAGGAATGAATTTGTTTATAAGTAAATAGGCTTTAACCGATCCTCCCACCGCGCGACAAAAATCGCCCGGCGGATTTGCGACGTAAATTTTTGCCGCGACAAAAATCTGACCACACCGACGCGAAATTTCGCCATTTCGTGCAGCGATTTTTGTCGCGAAGAATAAAAATCGCTGAGTGCGATTTTATTTTCGTCGATACCTTCTTGTTTACTCCACAAGTAGTTTTTCATTCGATATGGCTAGCGATATTGAAAAACTGATCGAGATCATGAAAAAAACATAAAAGAAAACATACGAAAAAAGATAAAATCTGGAAAGATATTGCCGACGAGCATCCATTCCATTGTTAAAGGAATAACATTTACCTTTGCCTTTCTACATCCTCAGCCAGTGGTACAAGCAAAACAGCTTCTACCTCTTAGGAATCCATGATGGTGGTGGTGTGGCGTCAAAATTCGCTGCAGGCCATTTTGCACAACAAAATACACAACGAACACTGAATGCGATTTCTTCCGCTGCGATTTTTTGTCGCCCCGGTGCGGTGTGAGCATATAGAAATCGCCACGAATTTTCGTCGCAAATCGGTCGCGAATGCGCCGCGGATTTTGTCGCTGCGATTTTTTTCGCGCCGGTGTGGGGATCGCTTTAAGCGAGATGTTCTTTTGCGGCAGTTTGCAGACTCCTAGATAAATCTATCACTTTCAGTCAACATTCATGCTTAGGTTGAAAATTGGAGAATGGAACCCAGTAAATTAGATTCTGAATTGAAATGTTTTTTTTTTTTATTTTATTTTGATGGTTTAATCCTGTAATATCTTTAAAAAATTGCCCAAAAAGTTGTGAATGACGACTGCGAACGCAAAAAATAATAATATAAAATTGAGTTTATATCACATGGTTCTCTTTTGTCACCTACAAAACTGTTCGTCTACAGATGGTTTACAAAACCCTTCCTATAAACATACTTAGTTAACAAATTTGCCGATCACACGATTCATAGACAATACAAACCATGTGACTCCTTACGAAACTAGTCTAACAGGCGAACAGACAGATGGATATATTGTAGCTAGATCGACTCACCTCGTTATACTTCTTTCTGTATTAATTAGAATACCCACTTTGTGAAAGGTATAAAAATCTGTACTTTCCCTAATAATCCTTTAATCAAACAATAATATACTTACTTTAGCATCTATAACGAGCTGTACTCGTTCAAGCGGTCCATATTTTGAAAATAAATGATAAAGTTTTTGTTCAGTAGTATTAACACTTAATCCGAATACTCCAAGACATCGGTTTTCTGGGGGATTCTCCTAAAATTATAAATATTATAATGAAGTGAAAATATACAAAAGACTTCTAGTTAATATCAATTATTCCTACATGTCTTCTTCTATCTGAGATTGGGCTTCGTGAACTGGATTTTCTACGATAATCGACTTTTTTATCTAGCGATGAATGGGACCTAAGAAAGAATTCAAAAGAATACAATTTTGTTATAGTTAGTATATTCAGTGGGAAATTTTTTATATGTAAACATCTTATGTCGCGGTACGATGTAAAACCGTGGAATCTGTGGAATGCGTAAACAGCATTAGTGTGTGGAAGTTCTCAATTTGTATTCAGTGCACTACATAGCGTGCACAAGGAACAACTTCCATCACAAGCTGCATAGCTTAGTCGGTAGAGAACCCGGGTCAATGAACATATGGTCCCGGGTTCCCGTCACGCAAACTTTATTTTTTGTATTTCTTATTTTAAACAAAGACAATTTAGTATCTTCGGCATAAATAAAAACGAATAATGCAATTTTAATTATGGCCAAGTAAAACTGAATTTGTTACCGTCTGAGCCTGAGGTCAATCATGAGTTCTTGTATACTCATTTTCTCATATTGATCTCAGCAAACCATCGGAGAAATCATAATGGCTGCGTTCTTGTGAACGAATCAGCTTTTAACATTTCTCGAATTCTACTCCATATGCTTTCCCCTCCGGTAAATTTTGTACGGATCAGAATACTTCTCAGATCCGGAGGGGAACATTTTCACGACAGTTGTCCGTACAAATTCTACCGGAGGGGAAAGCATATGGAGGAGAATTCGCGAAATGACAAAACCTGATTTGTTCGCAGGAACGCAGCCAATGTATGCGGTGGCCATTTGTATGTATGTATGCATAAATGTTAATGTGAACTTTACAACTTTAGGGTGTATGGGTGTCAATTCTAAACTTCATAATATTCCGTGCTTCACTTTATATACACTGCAGAACATGCAAAAGGAATAGCTTTTTTGTTAGTGTTCGTCCCTTTATGGATTGCAAAAACTCACATAAAATTAACCCGAAGAAAATATTAAAAAACAACAAATTTGTTAAAGTTCGTAATTTTTTATTTTTATTTTTTTCTAAGTTAAAATTATAATATTATATGCATTTCGAGGTAATTAACACCTCACCCTCAGCAAACGCGTTGCTAACTAAAGAAAATTTCAAATACAATTTTTAATGAAAACTAGTGGAAAATATAAAAAATATGAATCATAATATATAAAAAATATATATAAAAAGGAATTAAACAAGTTAGAGCAAGGAGCGCTGAAAATTTATTTGGCAAATTTAAACAAATGTGACGTTATATTCCCGTTGTCTGTATTCATCCGATTTTTGCATTTATATATAAGCATTGCTTCATACGCGTCGAGTGTCCTATAGTCCGTTATTTGCTTTATTAGTTTGATACCACCGATTTTGTGAGGTGGTTCGTCAATGTTGTTATATATGTGCAATGCTATCGCTGATTTATCCGTTGTTCGATTTTTTACTGCATTTATTTGTTCATTATATGTATCTAGTTTTTATTTTCCGTTTTGTTTGTCCTATATATTTGGCTTCACAGTTATTGCAGCTGATTTGATAAATCCCACTTTTTTCTTCTGTCGGTGTTTTGTGCTTCGTTGATCCAAGCAAACATTTCAGTTTGGAGTTGTTTTTATACACAATTTGCATGCCTTCTTTTTTATAGGTTCGGAATAATGATCCTGTAATTGATGGAGCGAATGTGAAGGACACTCGATGTTCGCTTTTTGACGAGTCGTTATTATTTTGTGCGAACAATGTTGAGAGGCTATTCTTATGTGCCTTTTTTGAGTGTTTCATTACTAGATCATCTATAATCGATCTTTTGAAACCATTGATATCTGCTAAATTTTGAATATATTGATATTCTTTTAAATAGTTGGTAGCAGATAAAGGTAAATTGCACAGACGATGGATCATAGAATGAAAGGCAGCTAATTTGTGTTGTTGTGAACAATGGGAGTCATTCGCAATTTACCTTTATCTGCTACCAACTATTTTCCACTAGTTTTCATTAAAAATTGTATTTGAAATTTTCTTTAGTTAGCAACGCGTTTGCTGAGGATGAGGTGTTAATTGCCTCGAAATGCATATAATATTATAATTTTAACTTAGAAAAAAATAAAAAATTACGAACTTTAACAAATTTGTTGTTTTTTAATATTTTCTTCGGGTTAATTTTATGTGAGTTTTTGCAATCCATAAAGGGACGAACACTAACAAAAAAAGATAAATCAGATTGCAAACATGGTTTCGTATGAGATAAATACACATAATGTTAAAAGGAATAGCCACCGTCAGAAGCTAAATAGAAAATCGGGAGGGTTGCCGGTGCACGGATCTTGTGTTTCCGGCCATATTACGTAGAGTACGCATATTCCAAAAACAAATCTTTGAAATAAAACGATAGCAAAGAACCATTACCGAATATAAATTATATTAATTGATGAATGTTTAAAATAAAATGAACACGCTGAAAAAAGCCTTTCCAGGCGGGCTTCGAACTGCCGCACAGTGCTTCGTTTCATTGATAATAATCGACTATTTTTCTCCGAGACCGAAAGTATCCTGTCTTTAAGAGAACATGTTGGAGCACATAAAAATCATATTTTAAGATTCTTTGTTAGTAATTATTAGTTTTAGTAATACATATTATGGGCTGAAGATGAAAAATTGAAAACATTATAAAATGAAACCGGAATATAGAGGGCTATGCCCGCAATCCATGGGTTTTGTAGCAAGCGCTTATTTTGGTATATAAATATCGGCTTCTTGCTCTTCTTGATACCACTCGGGATGGATAAAAAAAAACATAATTAAAATGTCTTACTCGCTTACATTTTACATGCCAATTCATATTACGTGATTGTAACGAAACTTAGAACATATTATTGCCTAAGGTGTTGGTTATCGTTGGCCATCAGTACTTTTGACCTCGAACGTGTTTAAGGCATGCAGGGGTGTGCTAACTGTAACTATAGAAATAAACTATTATTTACCTATTCTGAGAAGATATACAGATTTCATTATTTTCCATTTTTTCGGAACCCACCTTCCTGAAAGTCGGTCTCGAACTGCAAGGGGAAGGGGACAAATTACGAACTAAAATTTTCTCCTCCCCCACTGTTCCCCTTTCTACAAATTTCAAGAAAATGCGAAAAAATGGAATGTACCCAACATTACCTTTCTCAGGACACCTCACTTGCCTATACTCAATTGCCCTAACCCCTCGTGGGGCATAGCGCGTCAACTGTTCCATGTGGCCCAGTTGACGTTTCGTTGGCATAAACTGGTTTCGGAGAATGCAGTTGCCAGCATGCACCTCCTGCACATCCATGGCCACGAACGTCGTCGTGGACGGGATTCGAACCCGAAACGCCGGTAGTCAAACATGAGACTGGTGCCTCAACACACTGCGCTACCGGTCGCCCCAACTTGCCTATACCAGTCGATAAAAAAAATTGGACCTTAATTTCTCCTCTATGTGGACACCCCCCCCCCCCCCCCCCCCCCACTAAACCAACCACTAAAGTTGTATTGGTCAGCCCCCCATCTTTACCCTTTCAAAAATGATTAATTAAATAACTGCAATTCGCACTACGAAAAACAACATGAAAGTAGTACTCACACCTATGAGGCCGGTAGGTGTATTTTATGTGTGGATAGTGGATAACTTTAAATGAATGTACTATTATTAAATATAACGTATTATAATGAAACTTCGAGACATTATTGCCCATGGTGTTGGTTATCATTGGTCATCAATATTTTTGACCTGTGATGCGTTTAAGGGGTGTGCTAACTGCAACTATATAAATGTACTATTATTAACCTTTTTTGATGAGTTATCAAAATTCTACGATTTTTAGTTTTCTATAGTATTTCCCAGTTGAGTTAATCCGTATCCCAAATGAAAAAATCCCTATCCCAAATGAAAAAATCCTTATCCCAAATGAAAAAACTTCTTCCCAAATGAATTAAACTTTTTCCCAATATAAATAAACTATTTCCCGATTGAATTCAAACAACTCAACTCAACTGGGAAATACTAATATATGCCATATGTTGCGAACCACGGCTTTGTCGAGCCGCCGTCACTGCAACATTGTCAAATGCCGCTTTCCTGCAAATTTTCATATTTCTAAGTGTAACGGTCTCGAAATGCAAGAGGGGGGGGGGGACAAACTCGGATCACATATTTTCCTACCTCTTTTCCCCCTTTTTTCAAATTTGTTGAAAATACCAAAAATGGAACGTACTCGGTGTTACCTTTCTCATGATAACCCACTTGCCTATACCAGATGAAAAAAAAAATTTGATCTTCATTTCCCCTCTATGGGGACCTCCCTTTAAAGTCAGCCTATTACAACGAATTGCTTTCTCCGGCGAATTATAATAATTCTACATATTCCCACAAAATTTCATGTATGTAGCTTCAGCGGTTCATGAGATATTTCATGGACAGACAGACGGACGCATGACCGATTTCATAAGGGTTTTGTTTTTACTACAAAACCCTAAAAAGCGTGGGGGGAGGCAAAAGACCTTTTCCATAGTCCTCCTTGTGGGCGCAACCTGGGAACGGCAGTGGGTCAAACCAATGACGGCCAAGTTTTAGCGATAAGACAGTTTGGAAAAGCTATCTTCGAGGCCAACCTCTGATTGGGTTTAAGCGATATGCTGACAACTCGTCCTTGTAAAAACTACTCCACGTCAAGAAACCTGGAAGAAAAGTCTTGAATTGGACGGATTAACAACGACGACCACGCAAACGACTAACGGATAATTCTTTCGGATCCTGGAATATAGGCTCCCTGAACAAACCGGGGACCGAGAAGGCCCTCCTTCAACAGGTCGAAAAGTGCAAACTGAGCATTCTTGCCAACCAGGAAACAAATTGACTTGGCAGCGAGATCAATAACAATGAATCGTACACAATTTTTACAAATGGCAAGCCATCGGGCTGCAAGGAGTTTGGAGTAGCATTTATAGTGAAGAATCATCTCAAGGCGCACATTACTGACTTCAAACCCATAAATGAACGGCTGTGTGCGGTTCGCATTAAGATTCGATTCTTCAACCTCTGGCCCATCAATGTACACGCCCCCACTTAAGTTAAAGAAGACGCAGTAAAAGATGAGTTCTACGCCCGCCTTGAGACTCTCTTCGACTCACTTCTAACAAACAACGTCAAACTGCTGCTAGGAGACTTTAACGCGAAAGCCGGAAATGAAAAATGGCACCGGGGGACCACTGGAGGCCACAGTCTCCATGGAAAATGTAACGACAACGGCCAGCGACTTATCGACTTCACCTGCAGCAGGAATCTGGTCGTAAGCTTTACGGGTTTCCCGCATCGACGCATTCACAAGCAGACCTGGTTCCACAAAGAATGCAAAAATTCAATTGGCGCGAAATATGAGGCGTATAGACAATGGATTCAACGAGCAACCAGAACTAGAAAAGAAAAATATGACGAGCTACGGCGAATATCGAATAGAATAATTATACGTAAGAAACGTAAATCCTTTGACGAGCAGTTGCTGAATATAAACGAAAACTTAGTTAATAGGAACACCAGACAAGCGTACAAACTAGTAAATACAATTAAGAACGGCTATCAAACATCATCAGCGACACCGATGGCATTAACAAACGATGGGCCTCTTATTTTGAAGAGCTTCTGAACCTACCATCTAACATCCCCACACAAGAAGCTCTTGACGATATTGTTGATATAGATCCACCCATACAACCCCCGACAGTAGAGGAAGTTGATCTCGCGTTGCGGTCACTAAAATGAAATAAAGCGCCGGGTGTTGACAAGATTCCTGCTAAAATTCGAAGGAACGGGTCTAGTTAATGCCATACATCAATTACTCCTGCGAGTATGGGAGGACGAGGTGATCCCAGACAATTGGCGCAGAAGCATCATCTGCCCAATCCACAAAAAGGGTGATAAACTGCGTTGTGGACTGGCGCCGACGCTCTTCAACCTAGCATTGTAATACGCTATTCGGGCTATGAATATGGACAACAGCAAGACACTACTGATCAAGTCGACACAATTAGCAGCGCACACCGACGACATCAACATCATGTCCCGAAGATTGGCCGACGTAGAAGAACTTCGGCATACGCTCGACACCGCTGCAAAAGCAATTGGACTACGTTTCAACGAGGGTAAAACGAAAATAATGATGCAATCGAGGACAAGGACGCAGCGAGATAATAAGATTTTTTTTTTCGGTTCTCCCCATAATGAAATCGAAGCATGTGCACAGAAACACGGAGCTCTGCGTGTACAAAACCATCATACGACCAGTGCTATGCTCTGGCTGCGAAACATAGACCTAACTGAAGCCTCCGGAAACATGCTAGATACATTCAAAAGGTTCTGCGGCGAATTTTCGGGACAGTTTGCGATCGAGATGGATGGCGCATCCGGCACAACCATGATTTGTATGAACTGTAAAATGACTGGAAGTTTCGGAAATTATCAAACTATTGTACAACGACTTCAATGGGCAGGGCATGTACAACGAATGGACGATGGTCGCATACCAAAGAGAAAATGAATGGAAAGCATTAAAGCACTTATAGTGTTAGGCCAAAAAAAAAAAAAAAAAAAAAACAAGTTTTTTTTTTTAACAAGTATAACAAATAACAAAATTGATTTAATTACAAAATAAAACTTTAAATAAGGATTAAAAATGTCACAAAACATTTTGAGTGGTTGACAGTTCCTGTTAGCACATATATATATATAGTTTCATTCTAATTATAATACAATACTTTTGGTTTGCCATTTTTTGGAGGCAATAAACTTTTTTGTAGGCAAAGTCACATTTTAAATCGCAATATTTGTATTTCTAGTCATCCTAAAAGTGATAATTTCAGAAAAATTATACTCAAATCTTGATTTGTTAGATAGACAAGGTAAGAAGAAAAGTAAATAAAAAAAAATCATTAAATAAACTCCAAAAAGTAAATTAATTTAACAACAAATTTATGGAAGGATAAAAAATAAAAATAACGCAGATTGTTTTAAGCGGAATAGACTTTCTTTAATCTATATGTATACACCACAAATTCACTACAGCTTTTTTTCAATAAAGTGCCTTTTTGGGTGTAATTGACATTTCAATGGTGTCAAGTATGTATTTATAACAGATATAAATGTACTCGTATTTGTCAAAAGAAGCATAAAGTTGCAATTTCAGCACAATGACGAACAATTTTATGTTTCGTCGATAAAATAAATGCCGCACATACAGTTTGCGACAAAAAAGCTATGAAAGCCTTCACGCTTCGCATGTCACACCTTCAATGGTATGTGTAAAGGGGGCACACATTAACGTCCATTTGTTAATTGCCTTGACCCCTCTACGGACATGGGCGCATCAACATCTCTAGCATTTCTATGCCTTGTTGTCGTTTCGATAGCATATCTACTATTTCGGAAGTGCAGTTGCATGCACATCCCATCCGCGCCGTCTTTATACTGACAAGCTCGGAACACTGTGAGAGTTCTATTAGTACACACAGGCAGTTTTTGTTCGCGCCGAGATTTGAACTCCGAGCTCTAGATTAGTATCGTAGAGCGGTGACCGCACGGCCACCGAGTGGGACCGAGCGTCCACTTGGACGCGGGACGGCATGGGCGCACTGCGAATGTCCCCGGTCCAAATTTCAGGGACATACACTGCAATCCAATCCATCGCGAGCCAGACGTCATTTTAAAAGACAAGTTCGATGGCGAACTCAATTTTCACTTATCCGATTTAATTTCACGCACCGTCAATTGCACTGCAAAAGTGTTGTATACACCCTTGGCGGCCGCCAACAAGTAAAAACGTTTTCTTTGTTGCTATTTAACACTGACAACATAAAACATAAACAAAATTTGATTCCGTTAGTTCGAATTTCGCACACAAACGTCGTGGCACTCGAGTGGATTTTGGGCAAGTTGAATATCCAACTTGGATTGCGGTGGATTACGGGGCTATCAACTTGAACCCCACACACTACGAATTTTGGATTGGACGCGGGACAAACTGGTTTTGGACGCTAGTGTGTAAATGATAAATGCAGAATAGATCAACCATTCTGTATTTACCACTTTGAAATTAGCAGTAAAACTTTCCTATGGCAGCTAAATGATGCAGTGGTCCGATTCCGTTGGTTTCGACATGTACTCGTACACCCAGTGACAAAACAAAAACCCGAAATAAGAAATTTACCGAAATTTGTCTTTTTTTTCATCCGAAAGTCAAAAATTATTGTCAAATTGTAGAAATATGTTTTTCTTGTTGTGTTTTATATACTGAATTGATGTTTTGACGATTAAAAAAATCCAATGTTAAGACTGGGTCTGAAAATACTAGAGAGAGTGACTTTGTGGACAATATTACTTCTTTATAAATAATTTTATCTAAACACCTATTTGAGAGATATTGTTTTATTTAAGGAGAATTTAGTGAATGCGTATAAATTTTGATTTTCTTAAACAAAAATGAATGAAAGTATATTAAAATTAATACATGTAAAAGCTCTTAGTAATTAATGTGGCCGCCTTTTGCTTCAATGACAGCTTTTATTCGCCTGTTCATACTATCATATAGCGTGGTCAACGTATCTTCATTTATTTCGTTTTCCCATACTTCTTGGATGACTTGTTTTATTGTTCTTGGCTCTTTTTCCTTTATTTTCGATCCCATTATCTGCCATAGATTCTCAAGGGGGTTCAAGTCGGGACTATTTCCGGACCAGGGTAGCGTTTCAATCCCGAGAAACTTACAGAGGGAGCTCGATGTGTTGGAGCAGAGTCATCCTGAAATATTGAATTTTGAATGTTTTCTGTTAGGTCGGGAACAACACCTTCATTTATTATTTTCTTGTATGCTGCTGCATTCACAGATCCTTCTAGAAGGATTAGAGGCTCTACGCGGTTGTACATGATGCATCCCCAAACCATAACGTAGGAGGAATGCTTCACAGTTCATTGAACGCAATCATCAGAATAACGATCTCCTGCTCTACGGCGTACTCTGGCTGATCCATCGAGCCCAATCAAATTAAATTTGGATTCATCGTAAAAAATAACATGTTTCCGATCCTCCAAAAGTCCAATTTTCCCGCTCCTTGCACCATTGTAGTCGAGCTTTCCTCATTCGTTTTAGCAAAAGGGGCTTCCTGGCAGGTCGACGGGAGCACAAATCCATCTCATTTAGCCTTCTTTGGATAGTTCACTTACTACAAGCCTTCTTCATCGAAGGTTCCAGATCAGCTCTTAATTTTGAAGCCGATTTGCAGCAATCCTGAAGTGACAAGATATTTAAATGGCTCTCCTCTCTTGGCGTAGTAACCCGCCTCCTTCCGCTACCTGCTTCCCTCTTAACAGTTCCTCTTTCCTTCTGTTTCTTTTTATTATACGGATACTTCGCACTGTCCACCCATGGCATCCAACTTCTTGAGCGATTTCCGATTTCGATTTGTTTTGCTCGAATAAACAGCAGATTCACAATTTTTGCTCCATAGCTGCTTACGTTTTGACATTTTTATGACTACTTGTTAATACAAAAGACAGAATAACACTGATGCAGGTATTATACATTTTCTGGCTTATATAGAGACCCTAATTTATACCTGGAAAATTTCAACCGCCTACGAAAAGGATAAAAGGGTCATTACCTCATTTACCGGGAAACCCCTAATTCGGGGTTTTTTGTCGTTGGGTGTATATTATATTTTACAACAGCAGCGACTTACATATATGCTTTGTACAAATTGTACAAATTTTGAAGCCGATTTGCAGCAATCCTGAAGTGACAAGAGCTTTAAATGGCTCTCCTCTCTTGGCGTAGTAACACGCCTCCTTCCGCTGCCTGCTTTCCTCTTAACAGTTTCTGTTTCCTTCTGTTTTTTTATTATACCTTGCACTGTCCACCCATGGCATCCAACTTCTTGAGCGATTTCCGATTTCGATTTGTTTTGCTCGAATAAACAGCAGATTCGCAATTTTTGTTTTGCTAGGGCATCCGCCGCCTCATTTCCTGTTGTACCTAAGTGTTTTTTACTCACATCAGTATAACCTGATTTTCTGATGCACACGTGTTGAGCTTTCGGACACACTCTAGTACAAATTTGGAGTTTATGTTCGTCTGCTGCATGCGTCTGATCACCGATTGGTTGTCCAGTGCAATAAGGACTTTCTTCCCCCGCATCTAACCTTCCAGCAGGTGGTCCAACGGTAGTATTGTACTACAGTACTACTTTATCGCGCTCGGTGTCCGTGGTCGTTCGGTCGCTGACTCTACTTTCTACAATTATTCGCACAATTTAAATTTTTGTGTTTTTTTTATGCAAGCTTGCAGTTTGTAATGTCGTCTTAACAGGAATGATTAAGCATCTTGTAGAGTAGAACAGTTCATCTCGTATACATACATATCTATATACAGTAAAGCATCCCGTTTTAAAATTATTATTATTAGTTCATCTCGTATACATACATATCTATCTACAGTAAAGCTTCCCGTTTTAAAGCTATTACTTTGAGAGGTGAGAGATGGAATCTTTTTTTTATGAATTGGCAAGAAAGATACTATATACTGTGTAAGACATTTTAATTATGGTGTTTTAATCCATCTGAGTAGCCCTCTATATTCCGGTTTCATTTTTTATCTGCTTAAAAAAAATTCACAGAGAGCAAAGGTTGTTAGGTTGACGACATTTAAGCAAAGAAACTGGCCCTACCATTTCAAGATATAGCATTTCCAATTCTAATTTTATCCTAAAAATACGCTAAATTAGGGATATTCATTGGTCAATACCTGGCAAGCGTGTGACCAGATTACTAGGAAATTTTTTTTAATGGGAGAATTCTCTCTATTGCATTTAGAGAATCCTTAATTGCGGCATTTCCGCTTTAGGTGGTAAGAACCTAGAACCCATGCAGGGAAATGTGTAGCGCCAGTTACTTTACTGTGTATAGCGTATATTTCTTGAGTTTTGTAAAAATTCTCTCTGATGAATTAGAAAGAATCCTCCAACTAATGCCAAATCCATAATATTCCAATCATTTTTAGCACCACCCTCACAAAAAGCGGAAATTCAAAATATACTTGACCTTATCTAAAAAATCTGTGACTATATCGCACTGAAATTAATGAAGTTTAAGGATATTGTATAGCTTAACATTCTTACCAAATCTCATCAAAATCGGTCCACCCGTTCTAAAGATATTGATTTTTTGTCACTTTCTCTACACATTCGAAGAACTGTGCGCCGACCCTTCGACCGGTAAGACCTGCTCTCTACCCATTGCTCAACGCCAATCGTTCCCTTTTGGAGAAAATCGTGCAAATATAATAAGGATACATACAAATGGGCACCGCATACGTTTGATTTCTTTCAAGTGTTTTGTGTACCCAAATGACGAATAGACTTTTTTCTGTTGTTTGTTTAGTGACAAAGATTGGTTTCTGGAATATACGTACTCTCCAAGACAAAAAATCAGGAGATTCCTGGGGTGAAATACATGATACGGCCGAAAACAGGAAACGATGCCGCGTCTCAATAGTTAACGGCTCTCGCGTTCAGAAAGACTAGCTCCGATTTCATTTCTTTTATTCTACTATGTATTAACTTCATAAGATTGACACATTGAGATATCAGACAACAAAATTTCAAAATTTGGCTCCAATAATCACAGACAAATGCAAAAGAAAAACGGAAGAAATGAGGAACTTTTATCCATTACTGCGTTGATTTTCCGATTTTTAGTTATATATAAGTATGTATGACCAAATAATACACCATGATATATCTAATCATTGTTACCGTGATCTGCTGTCAGAATATCTGCCCCTACGGCGCGATGATGGCGAACGGGTTCTATCTCGGCTCCGTCCTCTAGAATATTTATTCCGCGATCTTCTTTGACGTCCAGGTGTCCGACTTGTCCTGAAAGAAATTAAACCTTGTTATAAGATAAATATCAGAGACGAGACGTGAATCATGTGTAATGGACGGGTTGGTAGGCATCCGAAGATGCTCGTGAAAGTCGGGCCGTGCCAACCGGCGAAGAAGGAGGCGATCTAAACAGCGGTCTGTGATTGCTGTAATTCAGTTCGAGAGACGTGGGCGGGGTATTTGCCGCTCGTTGCCCCGGCTCTTTACGTATTAATAAAATTTATAGGACTGGGGAAGAAACAAACATTGGAGAACAAAAATTGCCGAAGGTCACCTTCACCTTATGAGAGGTATATGAAATAGAGGGCCGATTTCAATCAAATTTAGGAACATGGTTTGGCAGTCATATGATTGAATAATATGAAATTTGGTAAAGATATCTTCAGAACTAAAAAAGATTTTCTAACAAAAACTTGCTTTTGGAACGGTCGTTCCTATGACAGTTATATGATAGAGCAGTTCAATTTCAACCAAATTCGGGAAAGTGATTTGACTAAAGATACTATTGATTGGTGTGAAATTTTAAGAAGATATCTTTAGAAATAAAAAAGTTTCTCTCACAAAGACGAATTTTTGGACCGGTCGTTCCTATGGCAGCTATATGACGTAGTGGTCCGATTCCATTGGTATGACATACATATATCTGTGCCTTAGTGCAAGAACAACCAATGTCAATAAAAACAATTTTGAGAAAAACGGCTTTGAAATGGTTGGGTCATTTTTACTATTCTTGAGTGATTATGTTAGACCACCTTTTGGGTATGTTAATATGGAGAATCTAGTTAAGCTGCAGATTTCTTGTATTTAGTAATCGTTACATAATATCCCATTAAAAATGTTGTTTAGCTAAGTCACTCCAAGCTGTGGTATTTATTTAATTAAAATTTGTATGATATTTTCATGCAAAAAAGTAACCACTGATATCCAACGGTTTTACTTATTTCATTCAGGCAGAATAATATTCGTTGGCCCTATAAATGAAAATATGGACCATTTTAAGATTATTAATGTGGATATCTCAAAATTGATAAAAACTGACATTGGTTGTTCTTGCACTAAGCCACTGATATATACTCGTATAGCGTGCAATAGAAAGAAGGCTTTGTACAAAATTTCAGCTCGATAGCTTTAAAACTGAGGGACTAGTTTGTATAGAACCAGACAGACGGACAAAGCTTAATCGACTCATCATACTGACCAAGAATATATGTATATGTATATCCATAAGGTCTTATGATCGCCATATAAAAATTTGGGAACCTCCCTAAATTTTATACCCTATCCTTTTGAGAAAAGAAGTTATAACTCAACTTGTTATTAAATCACGCATTGAGGAAAGAGAAAGCTTCAAACAATACCTCTATACTTGTAATAAACAGGGGAAAATAAAAAAAATGCTTGATGTTTTTAAAATTACTAGAGCCTTTTTTTATAAGTTTAGATACTTTTCAATCACTTTGAAGTCATCTTATGCCACATATTGGGAACACAAAACATTTTTGTTGCGAATAAACAAAAATCATTTAAGTATAAAGGGGAATAAACATAAAAAAAGTAACTGGCGCAACAGTCCAATCTGGACCATGGCCTCGAGATGAGTTACCATCATCTTATTTTTATACCCTAGACTTATGGTATAGGGTATATTGTTTTTGTCACGACGAAAATATGTAATACCTTAAAGTAGGTTTCGGGGGTACAGCAATGTATATATACACTTGCGAGCAAAAATACTGAATCAAACCGAAAGCACGTGTATTTGTATGCATATTTTGAAAAGTACATTATGTATCCCTACAAATCGTATATCATTAGAAAACTTGAAATCTTGGCTACACATTAATACCATTTTTAACAATATTTGAAGATAAATTTTAAAAGAGTGGGGCTTGAAATCAAAAAGTAGGAAAAATGTGGATTTTAGAAAATGGATTGTGGTCAGGTTTTTGTTAAATAAAACAAATTTTTTTTAAAAATAACAAAATTATTTATTTATTAATATCTGGTATTACCACCTCTTGCTCTAATCACAGCTTGTACTCGATTTTTAATTGAAATTTTTACTTTTTTAATGATATCTTGAGGAATTTCGCTCCATTCCTTTATTAAGGCTTCCTTCAATTCGTCGATAGTCGAAGGCGCGGGATCTCTGTGTCGGACTCTTCTTTTGAGCTCGTCCCACAATTGCTCAATGGGATTTAAGTCTGGACTGCGTGCAGGCCAGTCAATTGTCGCAATATTAGCTTCGTTCAGGAACTGCTGTGCTTGACGCGATGTATGACATCGTGCATTGTCGTTCATTAAAGTAAAGTTGTCGCCAATAGATGCTGCGTAGGGAACAACATGGCCACGTCGAATACCGGTAATATACCGTTCGGCTGTCACTCCTCCTCCTCGGCCTCCAGAGGGCACGAATACAATTTCCGTTTTTGAATCCAGAGATACCGGCCCACACCATACACGAACCGCCCCCGTATGCTACCGTTTCTGTGATAGAGCATTGTGCAAATCGCTCACCTGGACGCCTGTATACCCGACCTCCTGTCACTGCCATGTAGACACACTCTGGTCTCGTCGGTGAACAATACGGACCGCCATTGCCGAGGGTCCAATTTAAGTGATTCCTGACAAACGTGAGTCGCGCTTGTCGGTGATGTGGGGTCAATTTTGGGCCTGTGGCGGGCCGTCTTGGAGTCAAATTCGCTTCCTTTAGTCGTCTCCTCACTGTCCACTCGCTTACAGCTACTCCGCGAACGTCCCTCAGATTCTGCTGCACGTCAACTCCCGTGAGGTGCCGATTTCGTAGCATACTTGTCACAATAAAACGATCGTCTCTATCGGAAGTGCACCTTGAGCGGTCGGGGTCTCTGATTGTAGCTACCTTCCGGCATGATCCGGTCAAGAGAACGCCTACCTCCCCTACATATGTAGAATAATTAAATGTATCTGTAACTCACGATTAAATAAACGTGAAAAGCTCTCGCTTTAGTAGATGGCTCCAAAAGGTCAGTTTATATTCTCCTAGAAAATAAAATCGATCAGTTGGAAGCTAACGGTACTTTTCTTACAAAGATCCCCGTGCTACCCTACTTTTCACGTCTTTTGTCTATAACTCTTGAACTAATTGACGTAGACACCTGATTTTTGGCATATCGCCCTCAAATGAGAAGTTGCTTTAGTTTTGGTAAGATGGGCATCATCCTACCTCCCCTACAAATTTCAAAAAATGAAATATTCCTTCAACTACGATAACTTTCGATAAAATGAAGCTAGAGACTTGAAATTTTGGTCAAATGTTTTTAATAAAATCTAGTTGGTTGGTGTTGAAAATGGGCAAGATTCGACCCAAGGAACCCCTACCTCCACTACAAATGAAACTTCAAATAAGCGATAACTTTTGATAGAATAAAGCCAGTGACTTGAAATGTTGGTCAAATGTTTGAACTAGGATTTAGTTAGTTGGTATTAAAGATGGGCCAGATCCGATCCAAGGAACCCCTACCTCCTCTACAAATGAAACTGCAAATAAGCGATAACTTTCGATAAAATGAAGCTAGTGAGTTGAAATTTTGGTCAAATGTTTCTACTGGGATCTAGTTGGTTGTTATTAAAAATGAGCAAAATTCGGCCAAAGAAACCTCTACCTCCCCTACAAGTGACACTTCAAATAAGCAATAACATTCGATAGAATGAAGCTAGCGACATGAAAAATTCAACAAATATTTGTAGAATGGGTTAGTTAATTGATTTTGAAAATGGTCAAGATCCTCCTGAATGAGTGCCAACCTCCCCTATAAACTGGCCATATAAAAACTCGCTTTTAATGCATATGGTCGTTGCCAATTGGTACATTTGGCATTACCACTATGTCTGTACAAGTGTAGGGTATATACGCTTCGGTCTGGTCTAGATTGCGAAGTGTGTGATCAACAACACGCTCACCCAAGTTATTTAATCTACAAATGGGGTATGAGTATCGCGCTCTGTGGCCATGATCGTTCCGTCTCCGCTCTACAATACTAATTTAGAGCTCTGAGTTTAAATCTCTGCGCGATCAAAAACTGTCTGTGGGTACTAATAGAACCCTCATAGTTCTCCGAGCTTGTCAGTTTAAAGACGGCGCGGATAGGAGGTGCATGCTAGCAACTGCACTTCCGAAAAGTAGATATGCTATCGAAACGTCAACAAGGCATAGAAATTGTAGAGATGTTAACGCGTCCATGCCCTGGAGGGGTCAAGGCAATTAACATTTAACAGCTGAGTGGGCTCATAGTCCGACATGTAAATCCCCATTTTATTTTTCGAAAACTACTGCATTCAGTAGGAATCGAGCCGGTCCAGTACATAGAAGGCGAACGTGCTAATCGTTGCGCCATCCGGACTACGTGCAACTATGTAAAATATTTTGATCGGAAAGAATAATGCCGATCCTCAAAGTATATAGACCAGGAAAGCCCAGGAAATGAATGCTCATTTGGGGGGTCTTGACAGACAGACAAATGTCGGAACCACAAAAATGAACTATGGCGTTTTCTTTGGACTAGTTAGGAAATAAATATACTAAAAGCCCCGGACCTACGAGGTGTGGAAAAGGGAGGGGGGAGGAAGAAGGTCCTTTTTTTACATATATCTCGAAAACCGTTCGCCGTAGCAATAAATAAACAGCACACTAAATTCTCTATAATAGTGTCTCGCATCGTTTTTTCGTATCTTTTATAGTTTAAGAGATTATCAAATTCGCACATTTTCCAAAAAAATCATATTGACTCACGTTTTTCTTTTTATCTTTTTTGTCATTCATTGCACAAAAAAAAGTTGCCAAGGAAAAATTGTAGACAATAAAATTTCCATTAAAATGAGTATACTAATTAGTATTAATTAATTAAATTAATTAGTATCGGCCTCAAATGCAAGAATATTGCCACGTTTTAATGTGTAATGCATACACACTCCGCCAATGACAACTACCTTCCTGAGCAATCAATGCACTGTGTAGGTGCTGGTAGAGTGTTAGATTCCTGTCTTTTCAGGGCGGGTAGACGGTAAAGAAGGCCCAAAAATGGTACGACATGGACGAAACAACGGATAATTCGCGGGTAGGGCTATCTATCCAAGTGTCGGTAGGAGTCGTGGCTGCGACTACCGGCGAGGGCTCGGAAGGTATAAGCGCCTCCTTAGTCGAAAGCAGGAAATGCTTAGAGACGAGAGCAGACCTTGCGAGTAGTGACCCGCAGTTCCACAACAAGGTCGAGCAAAGAGAACTACAGAAGCTGACGGTAAAAAGGCAGCGCTCAGAAGAGGATCAACGAGCATCTTCGAGCAAATGGCAATGCCCAGCGGCGGGAAAGCCTGGGGATAGCCAGACGCCTACAGGATAGTCAGCCAAGCAAACGACGGCGAGCACTTCCAGGAAGGCCGGAAAGGCCAGAAAAGAAATGAACCGAAGCAGCAAAACGACACTTGTTGGTAGCGCTCATTGACCGTAGCGACCATCTCGGCAAGATGAACCAGGAAAGGTGGTTAGTGGTGGAAACGTAAACTCATACAGCGATTGCCAGACGCGAACAACCCTATGCCATCGTGTGATGGAGCTGGGTGGTTCAAAGGCGTCAAAATGATTAGCTGCAAGGACGATGCTACGCTGAAGTGGTGCAGAGACACTTTGCCGACACTGAACCGTTTATGGGAGGGGGCCAAGCTGGAAATAGTTGACCGTGACAACATTCCAGCTGTACCCAAGGCGAAGGTCCTAATGCCGAGGGTCGTACCCGCAGACATCTCGCTCCAAATGCTCCAGCGACAGAACCCCGACGTACCGACGGATGATTGGCTGTTCCTACATACCGGTGAACCGACAGCGGAAGGAGGGCAAACCATCATCCTACAAATAAATAAGGAAGCGGAGGACTTACTCTATCCTTGATTCGAGAAAATGGCGTGAGGCTTAGGAAGCGTATTTCTTAAGCTCAGAAAGCGCCATCCCGCAGACGGGAACGAAAACACTATTGAAGCCAACGAGGTGGAGAAGGAGTTACAAACTCTAACCGAAGCGGCCGATAACATCAGGCTTATTGAAAATGAGAGCGAATCTGAGACGGATGATCCAGACGCTACTCTGACGCCCGCAACCGCAACACTGATAACTAATCTTAGGGTTATGCTAAAGGTGCTTCAGATAAATCTGCACCATAGCAGTTCCGCATCAGAGCTGCTGCACACGCTACAGGAAGGAAGCTATGATGTGGCACTCATTCAGGAATCTTGGATTTCCGGGGAGGGCCACATCCAAGGACTCTCAACGAAGAACTACAACGTTATAAGCTGTCAGAAGGAGGACAGGCTACAGACAGCCATCTTGGCAAGGAATAGCCTCAATGCCCTTCTGCACTCTGACAGAAGCACGAGTGACCTGATAGTTATTCATGTGGAGGGCGCTCAAGAACGATCCCTTATGCTCGCATCAGCATACATGGCTCACGACAAACCCGCGCCGCAGCACGAGCTGCACACACTGCTTGATTACGCGACCGGAAGGAAAGTGAACATAGTGATAGGCAGCGACGCCAATGCACACCACACGATATGAGTCACTACTACTTTTTCTACTCAACTATAATTTGAAAATAGCTAATCGTGGAGGGGAACCAACCTACGGGGGACCTACTAGCGAGAACGTACTAGATGTAACACTACACTCAAACGGTGATACGTGTGATGTTCAGAACTGGAGGGTCCTGGATAGACCCTCATTCTCGGACCACATGTACATAAGCTTTGAGGTAGGGTTCACAACCATGAATGAAACGAAGAAATACAGAAACCCGAAGACAGCCAACTGGGAGGCGTACAGCCGAATTGTAGATACCAAACTTTCCAGTACGCGCCCGGAGTACATACGTAACGTTAAAAGTCTTAAGCGCACGACCCAGACTCTTACCAACATACTTACTAAAGCATATAATACTACATGTCCCCTCAGAAAACCCCCTAAGAAGACCCAACCACTGTGGTGGAACAATGAGATTAGGGAAGCCCGCGGCAAGGTAAGGAAGCTCTTCAGTAACGTCAAACGCACGGGGCATGACGATGCATGGGGCGAGTACAGGAACTCACTAAAAGCATTTAAGAAACAATTAAGAGCGGCTAAGAGGAATAGCTGGAGAGACTTTTGCAGCCAAATTGAAAGCACGAAAAAAAATTTCAGGGCTAATAAAAGTCATCTCCAAAAATTCGATGCCACCCTCAACAAGGAGGATGGAGGTTGGACACAAAACAGCGCAGATACACTAGATGAACTTCTAAACGCACAATTCCCTGGCTGCGAGGACCATCACACCCTCATAACACGGCCGGAAATAGGAAATGGCGACGGAAGAAGAAGCAGAAGAAGAAGAAGATTATAAATTAAGACTCGTTTTGCATCCCAGGCAGTGTAGAAACACTGGTATGAGAAGGGATGCAAAAAAAAGACATTTAAATTCATGATAAATATAATTAATTTATTAATTAACGCGTCAACGCGGTAACTAAAACTTGTTGGTAAATGCAATTTTCGTGGTGTTTTTAAATTACGTTAAAGGATTGTCATTGATTTGTGTTTTTTTTTTTAATTTTCGCTTTAGTGATTCGTAAGATGTTAGAGAAAGAATTTCCTGGGGCAAAGCATTAAAGATCGTTATTGACTATCTAATCGGATATCTCAATATTCTGTTCGTATACGCAGATGGTGTTCTGTAGTTCCCAGCATTTCTAGTACTGTAGCTATGAACCTCTCTATTTAGTGTCAGAGAAATAGATGTCTTGTTTTTCTTGTTGACAATTTTCCAAATTGTCTTCACTTTCGCCTGAACAATAATTTTTTCTAGTGGTAATTTGCCAGCTAATTGATAGACTTCTACAGTGGGGGTTCTATAATCGAGATTATGAACCGCTTTAACAGCTTTGTTGAGCATTCTTCCAATTGCTGAAATATTTCTCGCAGAGGTTTGGCTCCAGATCAAGATACCGTACGTTAGAATAGGCATCAAATGAGATCCTAGTAATGAAACCAAAATTGCTTCTTATAAATACATATCTGAAAAACAAAACTCATCCATCAAGCTAAATTAAACTCTCTAAATAGGCAATACGCTTACTGGAAATAGCAGAAAATTATGGCAAATGATTAATCTCGAATTGACAAAATTTTGTTTTTTATAAAATAACATATGTACTCGCTGAGGATGACTAAGCTAGTTGAAATGCATCCGCACCAATTATTTTAATTTTTGAAATAATTTAAAAAGCAAAGTTAATAAGGTGTTATTTTATAAAAAAAAAACCAAACTTTTTTTTAATAATTCACGGACTTTGCGGTTTGATAATTTTTTATCGTTTTTACCAACAATACTTTTCGAATTGACAGCCAATGCAGGACGCAGGGATGAAACCGCAAGCAACCTTTCAGCTATTCTTCGCTAAAATTGAAGAAAGATTGCAATAAAGTAGTCCATCGACGAATAAAAGATGCCCTAACATCACAAATACCCAGACTATATTCTTGGAAACTACTAGCTCTGAGGAAGTATCCGGTATCATAAAAAACCTGCGTAATGTATCAGCTGGGCACGATCAAATAAAAATCAATGACCTACAACTGGTCAACAATGAAATCTCACCGCTAATAAGCCAAATTATCAATAAACACCTCTGTGAAGGAGCATTTCCAGACGTTTTGAAAACTGCAAAAATGAAACCCGTATTTTAAAAAAAAAGAGATCCTAACGATCCATAAAATTACAGGCCTACAGTGTATTTAGTAAAATATTTGAAAAAGGTGTTAATATTAGAATTGCACGTTTAATCAATGAGACTATTGGTTTCGACAAACAACACTTATTGATGCACTACGTTTTATAAACTCCGAGCTTGATAAATCAAAATACGTTACGGCAATTTTCATAGATTTGAGTAAAGCTTTCGTTAATCATATAGTGCTTTCGGAAGTATTGAATGGACTTGGCTTAAGAGGTGTCGCTAACAACCTGATTCAAAGCTAGCTAAAAGATAGACCTATAATAACAGAATTTAACAGCGGTATAAAGATGTTAAATTCAGGAGTACCTCAAGGTTCTATCCCAGGCCCTACGCTATATCTACTGTACGTAAATAACGTATGGAATGCTGGCCTTCGGGCTAAATATGTTACATATGCAGATGACACACTCCTACTTTACTCACATCTTGGAAAAAAAAACGATGCAGAAGAAATGATAAACAATGATCTGAAAGTCTACCAGCAGTGGCTCCTAGGAAATAAACTTGTAATTAATATCGAAAAAAAAACACAGTTTATGCTCTTCAAGCAAATAAATAAAACTGACATCGATTTAAACATCAAATATGGCAACCAGCCTATTTCTAGAATTGAAAAACTCAGGTATTAAGGTTTTGCCTTCGATGAGGAACTTACATGGGATGATCATATTAATCAAATGAAAGCAAAACTCTGCCCAATAGTCGCATTGCTGAAACGGAAAAGATGCTTGAATATCCAACTTAAAAACATGATTTTGTATGCTCATTTGATGCCTGTTCTAACGTACGGTATCTTGATCTCGAGCCAAACCTCTGCGAGAAATATTTCAGTAATTGGAAGAATGCTTAACAAAGCTGTTAAAGCGGTTCATAATCTCGATTGGAGAACCCCTACTGTAGAATTTCGCAAGAAATTCGTTTTCTAACATCTTACGAATCACTAAAGCGAAAATTTAAAAAAAAAACACAACTCAATAACAATTCTTTAACGTAATCTGAAAACACCACGCAAATTGCATTTACCAACAAATCTTAGCTACCGAGCGGCGGGCTCTATCGACTGAGTATGAAGTTTGGGCACACTTGGTAGAGCAACGACGACGACGACAAAGAACTGCTTTTAAAGTAATATCACAATATAATACATATTAATAATAATTGCGGAATACTGTGAAGTCATTAATCGCATAATAAATAAGAATAACTATTACTGTTAAAAAGTTCGTTTTTAATTAAAAAGCAACAAATCTTTAAAAGCATTCAGTTGCTAAACTAAATGTCGGCCCAAGATGAAAAGTGCCGTAAGTTCGCGGGTAGCAACACGGACAGATCAAGTGAACGCATGGTCCAATGTGATAATTGTGATGGATGGTATAATTTCGAGTGTGTTGGAGTGGATAGTAATATTGCCAATTTAAGCTGGAACTGTGAATTCTGCGAATCTAATCCGGCAAGTGCTATAATGAGCGCCGCAGCTCCTCCGACAACAACCATCGACTTTCACGCGCTTTAGCAAATATCCCGTTTGCCGCTAGCATCATCATCACTGACCCAAGCATTTGCCGCGCAACCCTACAACCGGGCGATACCCGAAAATACCCCCGCTACCACATGAATGAAAAAATCCGCAGAGGCTGAAGCATTACCCACTTCTACTCTATCGCGGCAAGTGCGTGTGCACAACCGTTTCCCATATTCACCCAACCGATATCTTCGTTTCGACCGCAATTATCAAACGTGAATGCTCAACGGTTCTTTGATCCCCGTTAGCAACTACCTTCATACGGTGGTAGCACATCTTTGGGATATCAAATGCCGTATGTATCACAACCTGCTGCCACATCGTACTGTGCATTTTTACCAGCAGTTCCACATCCACACAAAGTGCATGTGTCGAATCCAATACCAGCGCAATTCATTACCATGCCGCATCCAATGCCATCGCAATCCGTTACCATGCCGAATCCAACACCAGCACAACTCGCCACCAGGCAGGCGATTCCAAAAGACTTGCCGGAATTCCCCGGTGACCCAGAAGAATGGCCAATTTTCACTAACAGTTTCGACAACAGCACGGTCATTGCAGTCTACTCGTATATCAAAAAACTAATTCGACTACAGAAGTGCCTAAAAGGAAAAGCCCGAGAAAAAGTAAAACACAAATTACTTCTGCCGAGCATGGTTCCCGAAATTATTCAAACATTGAAGATGTGTTTCGGAAGAACAGAGTATATTCTTGATCGTGTACTGGGAAAAGTGAGAAAACTGCCGCCATTAAAGGATCGACTGGAATCATTAATCGAGTTTGTTTTGCTCGACGATGGAAGCATACCAGATGGAGACACACCTACATAAGCCAATGCTCATGAGGGAGTTAATATATAAATTGCCTAACCACTACAAACTTAAGGGCTATTCATCCGAAAGACGAGCGAACTCCTGTCGTAAGTTTTCAGTGGCTGGATGTATCAACTCACTGGGGCAGCAAGCACCGTCGTACCGGCAGTATCAACATCCAACAACAAAGGCGCATCGCTTAAAGCAATCCTCACACCGACGCGACAAAAAACACCCGGCGAATTCGCGACGTAAATTTTCGCCGCGACAAAAATCTGAGCACAGCATCGTACGAAGATGCCTACACCGACGCGAAATTTCGTCACTTTGTGCAGCGATTTTTGTCGCGACGACAAAAATCGCTGAGTGCGATTTCATTTTCGTCGATACCTTCTTGTTGACTTCACAAGTAGTGGTTTATTCGATATGGGCATCGATATCGAAAAACTGATCGAGATCATGAAAAAAAACATAAAAACAAAGCATACGAAAAAAGATAAAATCTGAAAAGATATTGTCGACGAGCTTGGAGCAAAATGTAGTACCAATTCTTATTTTTTATTCCAAGCTCCCGCTTTTTCTGAGAAAAGCAATAAGTAATGGGTGCATTGAAACTTATACCATGTACCCATAATCTTCTTTCCCTAAGTTGGAAATGACTGCGTTTACAAACGTTCCGTCATCCATTGTTAAAGGAATTAAATTTACCTTTGCCTTTCTACATCCTCAGTCACTGCTACAAGCAAAACAGCTTCTTCCTCTTAGAAATCCAATGTGACGTTTCCTATTGCGAATTTTGCCTTGGCGGTGTGGCGTCAAAATTCGCTGCAGACCAAGTTGCACAACAAAATACACAGCGAACCCTCAATGCGATTTTTTCCGCTACGATTTTTCGTCGCCCCGGTGTCAACACCTAGAAATTGCCACGAATTTCCGTCGCGAATTCGCCGTGGATTTTGTCGCTGCGATTTTTTTCGCGACGGTGTTAGGCTCGCTTAATACACACACATCTACCGACGACACGGAACAGCGAAAAGTGCAGTGCGCCGTTTGTGGTGACAATCACAAGGTCCCACAATGTGAAAAAATCCAAATTTTTAACCACAAGCCAAAGGTGGGAAGTAGTGAAAACTAAAAAGTTGTGCCGGCTATGCCTCAACACACACCGCCGCAAATGTTTCATTTCAAAGGAGTGCGGAATTGACGGCTGTAAATCTAAACACCACCAACTGCTATATAATAACAGTGGCAATAATCAAAATGTCGTGAGTGCGCATACTGGTATAAACAACGACGAGAAGATGTACTTTCGAATTATGCCAATAAAAATTCACACTAACAAAGGCAGTATGGATACATTTGCATTCCTCGACGAGATATCGTCAGTTACACTGATGGATGAAGAAATTTATAACGCGCTGGAAATGAAGGGACAGAATCGCTTTGTCTACGCTGGACTAGTGATACGACGCGCATCGAAGGAACTTCGTATATAGTGTCCGTTAATATCTCCGAAAAAGGAAACCACGCTCATTACAAGTTACAGAACATTCACATCGTTGGAAAGCTTGGACTTCCAAATCAGACAGTCGATATAAAATAGATGACCTCAAACACAAATACGAACATCAGCGAGGAATTCCTTTTGAATCGTATGAAAACGCTAAGCTGGGCATTCTAATCGGCGCCGACAATTGGAATCTCGCTGTACCTCTTATCATACGGTAAGGAGCCTCTAACCAGTCGATAGACGTGAAATGCCGCCTAGGTTGAGCTCTTCAAGAAGGATGTGGTCCCTGAGCAGCTCATCTTAATATCCACACATGCGAATGTGAACGTCTCCCTACTGAACTCCATGAGACAGTCAATCAATAGTTTAATTTGGACTCGCCGATGCCGGTTAAGCTGCAATCAAATGAAGACGCGAGAGCCATTAATATTTTGCGAGACATCCCAAATAAAAGACAGCCACTTCGAAGTTAGGCTTCTTTGGCGCAAAGACGGTATTTGCCAGTAAGCTACATGGCTGCGCATAAACGTTTGATGTGTCTCCAAAGAAAATTCAACCGAGACCCAGGATTAAAGAAAAGCTTTCACGAACAAATCGACAACCTCGTTACTAAAGGATACGCAAGCAAACTATTGCCCGAAGACGTTCCTGCGGCAGCCGGTTCTACGCACCGGAGCGACCCGTTTTTATCACGACCAAGAGCTGCCAAACCCCTTCAATGCAAGAAAGATGTGTGCCTGTGTGTTACATGCTGTATTCGTTTTTGTGTTTATTGGGAGCAACACATCTCGGCGCAACTACTCTCAATACTACTTCTCCTCGCCGGCATTGAAAACAATGTAAATTATATCATCCGAAATTTTGAATACGTGCGGGTATGGCAGTTCGCGGATGATATGAAAATTGCTATGAAAATTGGCAACGTAAGCGACTGTCTCAAAATGCAATGCGATTTAGAGAAATTACAAAATAATAATAATAATTTAAATTTAAATGTTAGTAAATGTAAAGTTTTGAGCGCGTTTAGATTAAAAAATCCTCTCTTTTATGAGTACTCCATAGCAGGTAGTGTTCTTGAAAGAGTTTCTGAGATATCCGACTTAGGTGTAATTTTTGATCAGAAGCTTTCATTTTGATCACATACCAATTACATTTTGTCAAAAGCGAATAGTATGTTAGGGTTTGTTAAACGGAACGCGCGTGACTTTTACGATTACTTTGAAGATTCTATATTCTTCATTTGTTCGCTAGATTCGGAATATTGTTCAATTGTGTGTGCTTTCTATAATGTTCATATCATTTTACTCGTTTTGCTATTTACCAAATTGGCTGGCGTTTTAAGCCTGATTATAGTACTCGTTGTGCCTTATTTGATTTAAAAACGTTAGCTTATAGATGGACTTTCCTGAACGCGATGTTTATAAGAGACTATGCTCTCAAATTTCGTGTGAAGATATTCAAAATTACTTTGTAGTTAGAGATGTCTCACACAATTTGCGGCGCAACAATCTTTTTGTTCAGCTTTTTCATAGAGTGAATTATGGTCTTAATGAACCAATTACACGGTTTATTATCCTATATAACAGCTTGAAGGATATAATTGACTTTCACTCAATTAACAAACTCATTTTTAAAAGAGAATATTTTGATAAATTTCTATTCTAATTAAACAATCTGCTAGCGTTCGCACTCAATAGATTGATAAGTCACTTACGTTCAGTAAGTAAAGTGATGCAGAGAGGCCCAGTCCCGGGATGAAAGCTTCTGTGATGCACAATTATTTAACCCAGGTCCTTGGATCTGTTGCGTATGCAATAGAGAGTTGCATCCTAATTCGACGTCAGTGAGATGCAACTGCTGCGACGAGTGGTGTCACCTGAGGAACTGCTCTGGTCTAAACCATCACAGGCACTGGAATCCTTCATTTACTGCCAGTCAGTGCAGAAATCGAGGTGCACAAGCAGCGAGCTCGTCAAACACGCCTCACCTTCCTACACCAGTGAGCACGCACACGAGCTGTCAGTCAACCCCAACGACCTCTGCGAATAGACCCAGTAGGATTCCCCAACAAAACAATCTTATTGGGACTACACACCTTCACTTTATCGCTCAGTTTATCGCGTGTGACATCATGTCTGAACGATAATCCGTGTGAACTGCACAGTTTTCGCAGATTTTTACGCAGATCTGAAATCAGTGCATTCGGACCCTGTTTTGCAACGATAATCTGCGCAGATTACACAGTTTATCGTTCAGTTTTATCAGTTTTCTACTAAATTTCACAATGACCATGAAACCACTAGTCTGTACAGAGATTTCGCTCTCGTACTGATATGTGAATGTTTCGTTTTGGGTGAGAGGATGATTGAGGACGGCCAATTGTGTAGAAATGTATCTTTTCTTGGGCAATGTATCTTTTTTTTGCAATGTATCTTTTCTTCGGGTTTGCGATTTGTGTGGCTGTGAAATGCGGAATTTTTGTAGGCGAATGTATGAAAGAGGGGAATGTACTAGAGAACAGGGTGGTCATTCTGGGTTGGGCAACCCCAAATTTTTCTTTTCTTTTTTGACTTCAGATTCGGAATCAGCGACCCAAAATTACCTTGTAGTTCGAGCCAGCCCGATCGGACGAGGATTTCTCCATGAAAACAGGGTGGTCATTCTGAGGTGGGCAACCCAAAAAAATTTTTCTTTTTTGACTTCAGATTCGGAATCAGCAATCCAAAATTACCTTAGAGTTCGAACCAGCCCGATCGGACGAATATTTCCCCACGAAAACAGAGTGTCTATTCTGGGGTGGGCAACCCCAAATTTTTATACCCTAGACTTTTAGTATAGGGTATATTGTTTTTGACACGACGGAAATATGTAACACCTTAAAGGAGGCTCCGGAGGTATAGCAATGTATATATATATAAATGATCAGGGTCACCTCCTGATTCGATTTAGCCACGTCTGTCTGTCTGTCTGTCCGTCTGTCTGTCTGTCCGTCTATCCGTCTGTCTGTCCGTTCGCACGATAACTTTCGATAGAATGAAGCTAAAGTCTTGAAATTTTGGTCAGATGTTGGAAGTATGATCTAGTTGGTTGGTATTGAAAATGGGCATGATCGGGCCAAGAGAATGCCTACCTCCCCTACATATGTAAAATAATTAAATGTATTTATAACTCCCGATTAAATAAACATGAAAAGCTCTAGCTTTGGTAGATTGCTCGTGGGGGTAATCTTACACTTCCCTGACAAAATCAAATCGATTAGGTGAAAACTAACGATAATTTTCTCACAAAGAACCCCGTACTACCCTACTTTTCAGCTTTTTTGTCTATAACTCTTGAACCAATTGACGTAGACATCTGATTTTTGGCATGTAACCCTGAAGTAAGAAGTTGCTTGGGTTTTGGTAAGTTGGGCATAATCAGATCAAAGGAACGCCTACCTCCCCTACAAAATTGAAAAAATTAAATATTACTTTAATTGCGATAACTTTCGATAGAACGACACTAGCGAGTTAAAAATTTGACAGAACGTTGGTAGTAAAAGTTATTTGGCATTGAAAATGGGCAAGCTCCGACCCAAGGAGCCCCTACCTCCCCTACAAATGGAACTTCAAATAAGAGATAACTTTTGATAGAATGAAGCCAGTGACTTGGAATTTTGGTCAAATGTTTAAAGTTAGATTGAGTTAGTTGGTATTAAAGATGGGTTACATCCAACCTAAGGAACCCCTACCTCCCCTAGAAATGAAATTTAAAATAAGCAATAATTTACGACAAAATAAAGGTAGCGACTTGAAATTTTGGTCAAATGTTTGAAGTAGGATCCAGTTGGCTAATATTGAAAATACGTAAAATCCGACCAACGAAACCCCTACTTCCCCTATCAATGAAACTTCAGATAAGCGATAACTTTCGATAGAGTGAAGCTAGAGACCTGAAATTTTTTTTTAAATGTTTGTAGGGTGAACTAATTGGTTGGTGGCAATGATGGGCAAGATCCAGTCCAAGGAGCCTCTACCTCCCCTACAAATGAGACTTCAAACAAGCAATGACTTTCGATAGAATGAAGCTAGCGACTTGAAAAATTCGACAAATATTTGCAGAATGGATTAGTCAATTGATTTTTAAAATGGCCAAGATCCTCATGAATGAGTACCAACCTCCCCTATAAACTGGCCATATAGGAAACTCACTTTTAATGCATATGGTCGTTGCCAATTGGTACTTTTGGTATCACCACTAGGTCTGTACAAGTCTAGGGTATATACGCTTCGGACTTTTTTCTTTTTTACTTCAGATTCGGAATCAGCGACTGAAAATTACCTTGTAGTTCGAACTATGGCGATCGGCCATTGTCTGTAGCAGACTTGATACGTGCTTTTACGCGAGTGGCACTCGCGGTCATGTTCATATATGTGTAGTTTCACTATAATGTGAACGTTGTGCGCGTATGTTTCAAGTGAAGATAATTTTGATTCCGAATCCGAAGTCAAAAAAGAAGAAAAAAATTTGGGGTTGCCTACCCCAAAATGGACATCCTGTTTTCATCGGGAAATACTTGTCCGATCGGGCTGGTTCGAACTATAAGGTAATTTTGGGTCGCTGATTCCAAATCTGATGAGAAAAAATTAAAATAAAATTTTTGCCCACCCCAGAATGACCACCCTGTTTTCATGGGGAAATAGGGTGTTGCGAGCCCCCGCATGTAGCCCTAGGTTGCCCGTTTCACTCTTTGTACATGTACCTGCAGCCGTTTCGTGCTAGCATATCTGCATCCAGCATTTTTTTTCTGGCTATACACCCTGACCACCCTGTTTTCATGGGGAAATACTCGTCCGATCGGGCTGGTTCGAACTACAAGGTGATTTTGGGTCGCTGATTTCGAATCTGAAGTCAAAAAAGAAGATTTTTTTTTTTTTTGGGTTGCCCTTTTCAGAATGACCACCCTGTTTTCATCGGGAAATACTTGTCCGACCGGGCTGGTTCAAACTATAAGGTAATTTTGGGTCGCTGATTCCGAATCTGAAGTCAAAAAAGAAAAAAAAATTGGGGTTGCCCATCTCAGAATGGCCACCCTGTTCTCTAGTACATTCCCCTCTTTCATACATTCATCCACATCCACCAAAAACCCAGCGCATCGTTCATCAGTAACTGAAGCACAGAAAGATACCATAAATGATATGATAGATCGCAGTAAAACACCAACAACACAGGAAATATAGAATAGTCGGGAACACTAAAAAGATACTTGCTCAGCCACGTACGATGTGAACACTTCGACAAAACTGATAGAACTGTACAAAATATCGGAACTAATTTAGCGAAAATCGAATGTAGCCTACACACCTTCAGTTCAGATAACTGCGCAGATTTTTCCACAGATATTAGCACAGATATCTGCGCAATTAAACTGAAGGTATGTAGTCGCCTTTACACCTGCACCACCGATCGCCATTTGTCAGATGTCACCAACAACGACATCACCATGGAAGTGCAAGCCATCGCCATAAAATCAGGCAATGGTGATATTGATATTTACAACATACATATGTAGCATGGCGCAGCAAAACTCGCTTCTTCCATTTTCGGAAAAAAATGAGTTATGGTTTTCTCTCGATAGTATTTTTCCTGCTCTATTCAGAAATAATCTCAGTTTTTGTGAAAATGCGTGCCTTACCTTGTTTCCAAGCCTTTGAACATTGCAATTCTTTGCAAAATTTTCTTCTTCCACATACCGGTAAGAATCAAAACTCCGGAGCAGGTTGAATCAAAACTCGTTTCTTACAAATTTCAATTCTAAATTTTCAGCGCAATTGTTATCAAAAGTATTTTTCTCTTTTACAAGTCGTTTAGCGTTGATATACGTTTCGTTTGCATGTCAAAATATGTTAGTAAAATAATTTGTTACCCTGGTAGAGGTTTTTTTGCTTTTCCTGAAAATTCACTTATAATGGAAGAAGCGAGTTTTGCCGCGCCATGCTACATATATAGGTATATTCCACCGGTATCCAGTTGTCCCTCAGGTTACCATATAAACATCAACCCTTTCCTCACTGGTAAACACCGTCTCCTTCTTGGTGCCTTTAACGCTCACCATGAACTCTGGCACTTACATCTTAACAACGACGCCAGAGGTATTTCCATTGTAGAACAACTTGACGCTTCAAACTTCTGTACACTAAATGACGACACGCTCACCTGTATTGCCGGTACCTGTTCCAGCTCTCCAGACATCACGATTGCCAGTGCTAGCCTCATAAATGAAACACAATGGGAGCCAGTCGTTACACTATCATCGGACCACTTACCAATCGTAATAGGGCTTGACAAACCGACAGATATCGCACTTTTTTCAACCACAACAAGGCTGACTGGAATAGCTTTACCGAATATACTAGTGCTAAATTTCGCGCCCTGCCAACTATCACCGACGTATGTAAGGCCGAGTCCAATATCAGGAAAGTCCTTAATAAAGCGACTGCGAAATTTATTCCTGCAGGACGCATTCCGAAAATTCGGCCCAACTTTCCTACCTCAGCCGCCAGACTGGCAGACGAGAGAGACAACATCAGGAGCACAAACCAAGACGATCCAAGAATTCACGAAATGAACTGTGAAATTCAAAGACGAGTAGCCGAACACAAGAGGTTAAAATTAAGTACGCATCTGAATGAATGCAACTTGACCACAGGTATAAGCAAATTATGGTCGACAGTCCGTGCCCTCTCTAATCCACCGAAACAGAACCACCGCCATACAGTTCGGAGAAAATTCAATCACCAACCCTGCCCACTGTGCAAGTCGCTTCAATAGGCAGTTTATTGGACATCCTCCACCAGACAGACAAAAGCGCCTAATCCGCAGGAGGATCCATAACCGAACTGCAGACAACATACCTGTCTTCACTGCGGACGAAGTGGCTGCAGCAATCAGAAAAGCGAACAACTTGAAAGCCTTGGGACCTGATGGAATCTCAATGGCAATGCTTAAACACCTCGACTCAGCAGCTATCGAATACCTCACGGCTACGTTCAACCTATCCATCAGATCACTGATCGTTCCGGAACTCTGGAAAAAAGGGAGAATAATCCCAATCCTAAAACTTGGGAAAAAACGACACTCGGCGAGTCCTATCGTGCCATCACACTTCTATCACCAGTTGCCAAAACGCTCGAAGCACTAATCCACCCTGTTCTTGTTTTTGTTCCTCCTTTTTCAACCTTTACCTATCTGGAATTCCAACTCCACCTGAAGGAATCGAAATTATCTCCTATGCCGACGACTACTCCATTCTGGAACCAGGAAACAACATCACGGAAATGTGCGAACAAGTAAATGATCAACTGGAAGAACTTAACTCCTTCTTCACGAGCAAGAATTTAACCGTATCCGCGCCTAAATCATCGGCAACCTTATTTACCACCTGAAAGAAGAAAGTCAAGATCCTAAAATTCTAGGAGTAACCCTGGACAGCATGGCCACGTCATCCCCGCATGCTTCAACCGTGTGTAACAGGATGCGCGGTAGGAATAAAATCCTTAAAGCCGGTAGCACCCGGGGTAAGGATAAAGAAACCCTACTGGTCACATACAAAGCATTCGGCAGGTCAGTAGCCAACTATGCGGCTCCAATGTGCTCACAGAATCTCTGTGACACACAACGGAATAACATTCAGGCTTGCCAAAACGCCGCTCTCCGTACTGTGACTGGCTGTCTCTTGATGTCATCCCATTACTATTTGCATCAGGAAACAAGGATGATGCCTCTAAGGGACCACAAGAAGCTTCTTGCGAAAAAGTACCTGGTGGGTTGTTACCGAAGGGAACACCCCAACACCGACCTAATGGACAAGACACCGTCACCAAGACATGTCAGGCGTGATTTAAGGGGCCTCGAAAGAGACGTCCAGAGGTACAAAAGGGTTCCCTTTGACAACAACGCATACAGATCAGCCATCGCAGCAATACATCATGAGGTGGTACAAACATCAATCCACTACATTTTTAACTGCTCAGCTGCACACACACACACCTGACCCCCAGGTCGTTGTGGGAGAACCCCGTGGAGGCAGCTATCTTCCTGTTGCTTAACACCGAGGAAGACGAAGAACAATAACAACATGTAGCACACTCACACAACGAACTTCTGACCATTGCTACAACAACAACAATATCGCCGGAAGAAGTATCTATCAACTCAGATCGGACTTGGTATCTACCAATATTCACCACTCTCAATCCGAATAAACCAGGCATAGTACGTTTCGTTTTGGATGCTGCTGCAAAATCTAACGGCTGGTCGCCGAACGACTTCTTGTTAAGTAGACCAGACCTCTTAAATTCACTCGTGGACATTCTTCTTGCGTTTCGAAGTGGCGATCTGCGGAGACTTAGTCGAGATCTTCCACCATATAAACGTATAACCTGACGACATATAGGCGCAACGATTTCTCTGAGTCGATTACAACGACTATCTACATCATCCGAGCGTATACGTGATGCGCGCTCTAACATTTGGAGTATCCTGCGCCCCTTGTATCTCACACTACGTACGTGACAAAAATGCGGAACAATTTAAAGCAAAGTATCCCCGTGCTGTAGAGTCGATTCAACAATATTACTACTTCGACGGTCTCATAGACTGCGATGACAAAGAAGATGAAGCTATCAAATTGGCGAAACAGGTGAAGCAAATACACGCGACTGCGGGGTTCAACATACGCAACTGAACATCGAACCGTGAAGTTGTATTGTCGCAGCTCGGTAACGAGTACGCGGAGCTACCAACAACGACAACCCAGCCGTTTGTGGAACTATCAACAACAGAAAAAGTGCTTGGGATGTATTGGAACCCGAACAAGGACGCCTTCAAGTATATATTCAAATTTGCGAGATTAAATCGCGACGTATTTGCACCAGATATAATGATAACGAAGTGAGAAACACTGCAAGTACTTATGTCCATATTCGACCCATTGGGCTTACTATCGTGCTTTACGACCGAACTGAAAATTTTCTTGCAAAAAATTTGGCGTTCCGGTATTGGATGGGACGAAGAGCTTCCAACGGATCTGGCTCAGAAGTGGCGTCAATGGAAAGCGTATATGTCCACCATATCATATGTCGAGATCCCACGCTGCTCTTCACCTTTGTTCACAGTTCCGATATTCAGCTGCACGTTTTCGTGGATGCCGGAGAAAATGCATATGCTGCTGCCTGCTATCTTCGTACGCAGTCCGACGATCGCCTGGATATCACTTTAGTCATGGCTAAACCGAAAATAGCGCCACTTCGATCTGTCTCAATTCCGAAACTCGAGCTACAAGGGGCCATAATCGATATTAAGATGGCAATCAAAGTTTAAAGTACTCCAGAAGCGGCGTATTTCGGTTGACTATATTCTTCTGGTCGGACTCAAAAACAGTTTAACCATACGTTATGCACCGAGTAGGCGAGATATTAGAGTCAACCAACGTAACGCAATGGAAAGATATTCCATCGAAGATTAACCCAGCTGACTATGCGACCAAAATAGCGGTACTTTCGAATATACAAATTCGAAGGTGGATCTCCGGACCGGAGTTCTTATTAGCAGACGAAAGTCGATGGCCCGAATGTGATGACCTCGGACCAAACGGCATGCGTTTCATACCATCCCATTGAACGTGGAATATTTTTTTGACTGGAGGAGGCTTTATCGTGCCGTTGCTACATTCTTTCTGTACGTTGGGAGACTAAGTGCGACCATCAGCAAATCGACCCCATTACAGGGCTGTCTTTCGACATGATTCAAAAGACTAAACATGATCCAGCAGGCACAGCTAAGCGAATATCTTCAAGAAATTTACACCCTGAAGCATGGTAAGACTATCGAGAAGACCAGTAAACTAACAGCTTTGAACATTGTTCTAGACCACGACGATATCCTTCGAATCCGGAGCAGGGTGGATCATATCAACAGTTACGAAGGTGGTATTGTTCTGCCAAATAGACATCACTTAACATTCCTGATTGTGCGATACTTCCACGAGAGTTCTCATCACATCTCACATGAGACTGTAATCAACAATATCAGGAGCAAGTACTACATACCAAAACTACGCGTCTTATACCGCTCAATACGAAGGATGTGTTAACGCTGCAAAAACAATTGTGATGCACCAGACGTACCTCAAATGGCACCATTACCAGCAGCAATATTGGCATGTTTTGAGCGTCCCTTTTCGTACGTCGGCATCGGCTATTTTGGACCACTATTTGTAACAGTAGGAATAAGCCGAGGAAAAAGATGGGGCGTGATATTTAGATGTCTCACCGTGCGTCCATACACATCGAAGTGGCCCACGGTATGGACAGAAGCTCCCGAATCTCGGAAATTTCATCTCCCGACGGGGAGTTACTAGGGAAATATACACAGATAATGAGACGAATTTCAAAGCAACCGAAAAGGTTCTGAAAGAAATTAACAATTTAAATTACTCAGTACTTCAAATACGACGAAATAAAATAGGAAGTTTAAAGTAATATCTTAATATAATACATATTAATAATAATTGGGGAATACTGTTAAGTAATTAATCGCATAATAAATACGAATATTACTGTTAAAAAGTTCGTCTTTAATTAAAAAGCAACACCAGTGTTTCTACGCTGCCTGGGAGAATTACTTCATTCTTAAATTTTTGGTGTTCCAATGTTTTTGTGAATGTCAGTTACTTTGGCGTCTATACTAACTCCCATCCTAAATAACATGTGTCTCTTCTCCCCCTCCCTGGGAAATGATGATAAAAACTTTCTAATTAAGACTGATTTAGGTAAAAGGTAGCGCCAAAGAAAATTCGGATCCCTCATCCTTGTAAAAAAAAAAATTCCGATCCCTCATCCTTGTAAAAAGAACTACTCTGAATGAGTTTTCCGGCGTCTAATTTTAATGTAGATTAAACAGAGCTACTAGTAGCACAATTAATGTTCACATTGTGATATAACTGTAGCTACATATATCCAGGAAGAAAAATCCAGTAATTCACATTTGAAGTAACATTTAATTTCCAGTAAGTGGGGAAGTTGCATATAAAAGCCGGCCCCTCTGCAACTTTCATTAGGTGGGGTGGGGGGTCTCAAACCAAGAATAACTGACTGGATATACACGGCTGTCGTAAGACCGATACTAACGTACGGAGCTGTGGTCTGTTGGACAGCACTCAACACGAAAATAATCCTACAGAAAATGGAGAGGGTACAGAGACTATGTTGCTTAGGGATCACTGGTGCCTTAAGAACAGTATCTTCGCTCTCTCTGAACACTCTTCTAAACCTGCCTCCGATCGGCCTATATCTGAAGAACGAGGCAGCTAAATGTGCCCTAAGGCTTAGAGAGGCAGGGCACTTCAAAGAGAGGCCATATGGCCACCGCAGTATTAGGCTGCCATCTATTAATACTGACTATATGAAACCACAAGTAGGTTTCAACACAAACTTCGTGGTCAATATACCCGATAGGGAGCAGATCCCGGTAGTTGATCATGGACGCAGGAAGGCGCTGAATTTCTACACGGATGGCTCCAAGATAGAAGCCGGAGTCGGAGCAGCAGTCTACTCGTCGGAAATTCCATGCAACCTTCCTACAGACTGCCGAATGAGTGCAGCATTTTCCAGGCGGAGGTGCTTGCGATCCAAAAGGCAGCTGAGGTGATGATTTCATCCCGGAAAAAGGGAGGAATCGTCATACAATCGGACAGTCAAGCAGCACTAAAGGCGCTACAGTCCGTCACTATCAAGTCGAAGACAGTGCAGAACTGCCTAACAGCTCTACAAGCTCTGGGATCAGCTAGGACTCTGGAACTCTGGTGGGTTCCGGGCCATAGCGGAGTTCTAGGAAACGAAATAGCGGATGGACTAGCTAAACAGGGGGCTATCCTCGAACGAGGGACAGCTCTAGAGCTGCCGACGCCAATACAAACATGCAAGAAAATAATGGACGACAGTATGCGTCAAAAGGCCATATCTAACTGGCTCAACACAAACGACTCCAGAGTAACGAAAATATTCTGGAACTCTTATGACAAAAAGAAAACTGAAAGCCTCTTGGGACTACCCAGAAGTCAGTGTGCACTATTAGTGGGCATACTAACGGACCACTGCCTGATAGGGGAACATGCCCACAGATTAAAGCTAATAACCAGCGATCGCTGCAGGAATTGCCAAATACCAAACGCGAAAGCAACTCTAAAGCACCTTCTATGCGAATGTCCTGCACTCGCTAGGAGAGTAAAGTGCCTAGGAGCTCACTTCTTCAACGATCTTGAAGGAGTCGCAGGACTCAGTTGGAGAAGCCTCTTGAGCTTCGCCAACGAGTCGGGTTCCTTCAAGCTCAACGACGATCTTCTGGTAAGGGCCAGCAACGACACGGGATGAGTACCTATTATATGTGGTATCGCTATGGACCATAGCGGTCTATGCGGAGTCTAGGCTGCCACCCTACCTAACCTAACCTTCATTAGGTTCTCCAAAGGTCAGTGTAAACCACTGCCCATTAATATACATTATTGGGCAGTGGTGTAAACATTCCCATACCGGGTGATCGCGGCAATATATACGTGAAATGACTATGAGAGATTTTTTCACCACTGCACCACAATATTTTAGTACTCAAATGGGGTCTGATTCGACAGTTCTACAACGGTTCATTCTGCAGTTCCAACCGACACAAGCAAATAGACGTTTCACTTCACTAGATGCATAGCTCCACAAGTACCAAGGACATTGAAAAAACCTCTTCCCCTGTTCATAAATTAACTAGAAGTTTCCGCAAACCCAAACTTAAAAAAAACATAATTTCGAATAAATTGCTGAAGGTTATTACTGGGAATTACATTTACCTTCTTCTATCCGAGCCGCGACTCGCTTTGGCGGATGACGGGGAACGACTCCTAGTCCTGCTCATGCTTCGAGATCTGGAACACTAACAAAAACTCAGGTTAGAAATCGACAAATAAATCCCAACAAAGAATGTTGCTCTCCTAGAAACGATAAAACAATCCACTTGCAAATGCAGGTACGAAACATAAATTAACTTGACTGGTAATCGTAATTTAAGCTTGATCGATACCACTTCGAGGTTAACTTTGTCATCCTGCCACAGAACTGGTACCTCTCTCCGATTCATTGTGACATCAGCTTGGGTCAATTGCTCGAATGCCCTTTTCCTTCTTACAGAACAAATAGTCACCGGCAAACAAGGCTTTATTATATCTGCAACAGCAACCCACAAATTTCCTCACAAAAATCACCCCCCTTTGCGGAAGACTCCTGAGAAAACAAAACACTGGCAACTAACACGGTCGCCAACATACACGATGGAAAAGAACCAAAGAAATTATACTTGACAGGAACAAAGTCACCAAGTTCAGCTTTCGGAAATCAGCGACGCTGTTATCATAGAGAAACTAGATAAGAGGCGGAACTCAGTACAAATAATTTTGTAGACATGTCCCTGCAGGGACGCACTTGCTCCAACGCACACAAACTTATATTACGTTGACACTATCCCCATATTACTTCATCTGCGCCGGCTGATTTAGTCTGGAACTGTCAAATACATATTACCCCGTTGAGCTGAAATCGACAGCTACAATTAGGAGGAAATGGCCCTTTGCCCGGTTCACATTATTCCAGTAACCAATCCAGTCCAGTAATCCAGTCCAGCGCTGGATTGCTACTGGAATAATGTGAACCGGCACTGGACAGCTATCCAATCCAGCAATCCAGTCCAGTAATCCAGTCCAGTGACTGGATTGTCGGTCTACTTTTTCATTCCAGCTCGCCTAGAAATCATTGTCACTATAGTTACCGAATCAAAAACACACTCGCCGGACTACTGTACTGGAATCATGTAGACGATATGATCCAGTCCAGCACTGGACTGGATTGCTGGACTGGATTACTGGACTGGAATAATGTGAACCGGACAGAGCGATAAGGACAAAAGCAATTCTGAACAGCCACTCAAAAGTCAAATTGGGCCCAATCAGTTTTAAACGTGCCATACACACACCGATCGATCGGCCGATCCGTCGCCCGAAATCAATATCGGCCGACGGATTGGCGTGTGTATGTGGAAATCGCACCGATCGGGCGATCAATGTGTGCGTTCAGAAGGAACTGAGCAACTTCCGCTCGGCGAACATGTTCAGAACGAGCGGGTTCAGAAGTGACTGAGCAACTTCCGCTCGGATGATCATGATCAAATTTCACCGAGCAAGAAATATTTCTGCTCACTGATCAGTGCTCAGTGCTCAGGTTCTTCTTCTTCTTTTTCAACCTCACGCTCATGTTGCGAGTTTCCGAGTTTTGACAGTTATCAAATTGGTTGTTGTGTTTTCGCCGTTTTCGGCTTCTAGTTCTTTGGTTTTCGGGTGCTTCTGAATTTGTTTTCACGTTGTTCGTGATTTTTGTAATGGACAGAGTGGGATTCATGTATTTTCCACTTTTCGGCACTTGAAGTCTAAAATTGTCATCGTCAGCTTTCAGCTGGTCGATTTGTCAGCTGGTGAAGTAGCGTTCAGAAGGTGCAGACTCCAAACCGAGCAGCTCCGGAGCTGCTCGCGAGCGGTTTCTGCTCTTATGCCACCTTCTGAACGCACTCAATTTTGATCTGCCGATATTTTAGAGCGATTTTCGTGCGATCGATCGGTGACGATCGATTGGGTAGTGTATGTGATTATCGCAAGAGAATGTCAAATTACCAAATTATTAAATGATGAAATTTCAAGGATTCTGATGATTTAAATGGCACTGCAATTGAAATATCAAATATGTGGTATACGAAAATACCACACACATCCAAATAGTTAACAAAAATTAATCTAGGTTGGATTGGGAGTGAATAATAACCTATTTTTTGAATTGTCATTCGTTATCGCATCGCACGAAAATCGCTCAGTGTGTGTGCAGTGGAGATCGGCAGATATTTTATAGCGATCCATCGGCCGATCGATCGGACGACGGATCGGATAATGTATGGCGGCTATTAGTTGCGATTGTATAAATAACATGGTGGATAGGTTACGTATGTGTGCGTGCATGGTTTTGGCAACGAACATCGGGATTAGAAGGGGCACTCAGTACAAGATGCCCAAAGGTTGTTTTCTATTCCCGTAATAGTCAATGTGTTAAATTTCATTATCCGTACACAATCGCTTTGCGAGAGGATTGCGGAAAATAGACAGATATACACCTCTTCATATGATCCCGTTAGTCTGAAAAGGAAGTCGAACTCGATGCATGAAAAATAGTACGCACACCACTGCAATTGCGGGTAAAAGTGATACCAATACAAATATAAACGAAGGCTGTTTTCTCTCAGGCTACCAATACATCTAAAAACGTGGGAAGCTTGTCATTTGAACAGCTGATTATGAAGTGATGCTGTCCTTATCTACCCAATGCATTTTCCCGTTTAGATTCCTGTCAAAAATGAGTAAACATGTAACATTTTTGTAAAGCGGGATGCAAATAGTCAGCCCCACTATTTGCATCCCGCTTCACAAAAATTAATATACTGAGTGCCCCTTCTATGTGAATCCATGTTCGTTGGTTTTGGTTAAGTTTCCCTGTATGCGTGCGATTTGACAGATATTTAGTATTGCCAGAATCGAAAAACAAGAGAATGAACGCACTTTTGGTATTACCCGATCGATCTGCCGTGATAGTCTTATCTCTTTCTGGTAAACGGAAACATATGACGCTGTGGTTTTGTTATCTGCTTTCCGCAACCCCATTGTGTACCGACCTCAGAGGAACTTCTGGAGTGGCCCATAGGCTCAATTTATGGGACGAGAGAAGAGCGCGTTTAATTTTTCATGGGAGAGAGAAAGAACGGGACTATTAATGCCAACCACCAATAGGACGCGGATATTTGACAGCTATATATACAGCGGGGAGTCAGAAACGAAAACAAACATTTTAATATCGGTTTTCTGACAGAAAACTCACAAAAACAAGTAACGCGCACATCACATCTAAATATTTAATGTTTTACCTATAAACAGACACCCCCGTCTTAGGGATACGCTGGTTATTTTTGCAGTCACCGACGAGGCATTTCAATTGACCACAACTCACTACCGCACCAATTTGTCCTACCGGAAATTTCACTAGTGTCTTCTCTACATAATCGCGGCTCTTTACACTCAAAAACCGGCTCCAAACTTTCGCGAATTCAACCGTATTTACTTTTTGCCACTTTTTGCACAAAGCGTTTGACAGCCATATGCACAACGTGATCTTAAAACCGTTAACTTTACTCTCCCAGCTCTCGACTTTTTCAAGAAGAAGATCGTCCCATTTTCTAGCTGTCAATTTGTATGGTTTGACTGGCATATACCCATTCCTTTGTTAGTTATATATTCAAATGTACCGACGGTGGAATTTAATACATATGCAACAAATCCAATAGGAACAACCATCGTCTCAGTTGTACTGAGTTCCACCTCTTACATAGTTCCTCTATGTCTAAGGCTCGCCACCCATGACCGAGCACAACCACGACCAAACTTCCATCGAACCATCAATTTCATAGGTGTGGAAAAAAAGTCCCCCTATTTCCACCGTTCTATGATATTTGATGGTTCGATGCATGGATAGGAATAAAGACTGGAGTGATCACCAAGCATTTTAGCTGAAGCCCCGGCAAGCGAGTTGGTTAGTATGTATAAGTGAGTTTATTGAAATGGAGCCATAGTCGCCCTCGGTTTTGGCTAATAATTTGTGTCATTAAGAGGTATCGATCGTGAAATCGTTAATTATTATTAAACAAATTCTTATTCTTGCACTGCTTCGCAATAAAAGTAGTATATTACATAATGGTAGAAAGATTCATGGTCATTATTAACAAAGAAATTAATGCATTTTTGAATGTACACGAGGCGAATATGTATATGATAAGTGACGAATAAGCAGGGATAAGCTACATATAAGCGCAATTTTTGTGTTGGGACACGAGATGTGTAGAGTCGTGCATTGTATGATTGTTTCCCCACGAGAACAGGGTGGCCATTCTGCGATGGGCAACCACAACAATTTTTTTTTTTACTTCAGATTTGACCCACCGACCCAAAATTACCTTATAGTTCGAACCAGCCCGATCGGACAAGTATTTCCCTACGAAAACAGGGTGGTCATTCTGAGGTGGGCAGCCTCAAATTTGTTTTTTCTTTTTAGGGTTTTGTATTAAAAACAAAACCCTTATGAAATCGGTCAAATGTCTGTCCGTCTGTAAGTCTGTCCATGAAATATCTCACGAACGGCTGAAGCTACATGCATGAAATTTTGTGGGAGTATGTAGAATTATTATAATTCGCCGGAGAAAGCGATTCGTTGTAATAGGCTGACTTTAAGGGGATGTCCCCATAGAGGGGAAATGAAGGTCAAATTTTTTTTTCATCTGGTATAGGCAAGTGGGGTATCATGAGAAAGGTAACACCGAGTACATTTCATTTCCGGTATTTTAATCAAATTCGAAAAAAGGGGAAAAGAGATAGAGGGGAAAATATGTGATCCGAGTTTGTCCCCCCCCCCTTGCATTTCGATACCGTTACACTTAGAAATATGAAAATTTGCAGAAAAGCGGCATTTCACTAGTATAGAAAACCGAAAATCGTAGAATTTTGATATCTGATCAAAAAAGGTTAATAATAGTACATTTCTATAGTTGCAGTTAGCATACCCCTGCACGCCTTAAGCACACCCGAGGTCAAAAATATTGATGGCCAATGATAACCAACATCATATCTGTAAGTTTCATTACAATCACAAAATATTTAATAATAGTACATTCATATAAAGTTAGGCATTTTGACACTATCCACACAAAAATTACACCTACCGGCCTCATATGTAGGTGTGAGTACTACTTTCATGTTGTTTTTCGTAGCGCGAATTGCAGTTATTTAATTAATCATTTTTGAAAGGGTAAAGATTAGTTGGGGGTGCTGCGTCGTAATTGGCAAACTTTAAGGGGTGGAAGAGGGGAGGGGTCCACATAGAGGCGAAATTAAGGTCAAATTATTTTTTTATCGACTGGTATAGGCAAGTGAGGTGTCGTGAGAAAGGTAATGTTGAGTACATTCTATTTTTTCGCATTTTTTTGAAATTCGTAGAAAGGGGAAAAGTGGGGGAGGAGAGAATATTAGTTCGTAAAATTATCTTCACTTGCAACATACTCGCGCAACGTTCACATTATAGTGAAACTACATATATGCGATCAAAGAGATTATATTTATCAGAGTCTGCATGGCACCTTTTCAGTACGAACTCTGTTGAAGCCGGCAATACATTCGCATTAGTTTCATATCCGTACGCACAATTGAGAAAGCTCCGCTCACTGTCTCACTTGATCAAAAGAAAAGGCTGAGTACCTGCAATTTTTAGTATCGAATTGATTTAAAATATTCCCGACTACAATATATTTTTCATCATCATGGTGGCGCGACAGCCCGACGTCGGGCCTTGGCCGCCTGGATCATTGTCTCCAATTATCTCGGTCACGTGACCGCGTCCTCCAATTTTGGGAGCCCAGCAGCTGCGCGGCGTTCACACCTACTGAGCTCTCCCAACGAGATCTCGGTCGTCCTCGCAGTCTCGCTCCGTCGACTCGTTCCGCATTCATTACTCTCTTAGGCATGCGATCATCGTCCATTCTTTGTACATGCCCTGCCCATTGAAGTCATTGTAGTTTGACGATTTTCGAGACTTGCAGCTCATCGTACATTTCATACAACTCATGGTTGTACCGAATGCGCCATCCATCTCGATCGCAAACAGCCCCGAAAATTCGCCGTAGAACCTTACGTTCAAAAGTGTCTAGCATGTTTTCGGAGGCTTGAGTTAGGGTCCATGCTTCGCAGCCATATCATAGCACTGGTCGTGTAATGGTTTTGAACACGCGGAGCTTCGTGTTTTTGTGCACATGCTTCGATTTCATTATGGGGAGAACCGAGAAAAAAGTCTTATTAGCTAACTGTATCTGTTCAGTACCCATCGAAGACTTGAAAATAAACATTACAAAGTATCAATAACATAAATATTTACCTGACACTAACTAGCTTCGTTCCAGTTCATGGTTAATCATCACGTAGAGAGGACTGCATGCAGATACATCCAAAACAGCAAATATCCGTCGGAACTGGAACTACTGCAACCACGACAATTTCCGCATCCTTATCCATAATTTTCATTGAGGACTCGTCGTTACTATCTCCGCCGAGAAGGATGGCCTCGACGCGCTGAAACAGATGAAAAGAAACACAAAGAATCATACTCTAAAGAATATTACATTCATACTTATCTGATTGTAATGTTGACCTGCAGCTACACTACTCGTAATGTACAGAATGAACGAATGCAGAATGTAATGCCCGGTTCACATTATTCCAGTCCAGTAATCCAGTCCAGCGATCTAGTCCAGTGCTGGACTGGATCATATCGTCTACATGATTCCAGTCCAGTAGTCTGGCGAGTGTGTTGTTAATTCGGTAACTGTAGTAACAATGATTTCTGGGCGAGCTGGAATCAAAAAGCAGACCGACAATTCAGTCACTGGACTGGATTGCTGGACTGGATTGCTGGATTGAATTGCTGTCCAGTGCCGGTTCACATTATTCCAGTAGCAGTCCAGCGCTGGACTGGATTACTGGACTGGATTGGTTACTGGAATAATGTGAACCGGGCATAAACAAACTGGTATGTCAACACAGCCATAACCTAAAATTAAGAGACTATTGTCAAATGTAATTGATCGTCTGTTCCAAAATTTGTGACCAGATGGCTTAGTATCGTTATATATTAACATTCCGCCAAAAACGCATTTAACGGTCAATTATTATGTATTCGGGAACAAAGAATATATTCGATGTGGTAGAATAGATGGAAAATTTTGTACGCGGATGGGATTCGCTTAGAAACTATCGAACAGTCAACATCGTAACTTGAATAATTTGAAATACGCCTTATATATTAGATTGAATTGGAAAATTTAAATACATTTTTTATATCATTGAATTGGTTTAAATTAATAATTCCCAGGTTTGAGTCCGTGGTATCGGAATTTAAAATTGATTTGATTTGCACAAAACATTTGGTCCGTCGAGCCGGATCGTAATTTGTGATAGTGAACAAATTCGCGAGTTTATATTTGTTGAGTGGAACATAAAGCCGTCGGACAAAGAAGTTGATCCGGAGTGTGAAATTGGTAAGTGGCATTGTATTAATAAGTGCTGGTTGAGTGAATAAAAAAAAGAGAAATATGGACAATTTGTTGATCAAACAAAAGCTTATTTTAAATCAGATAAATAAGCAGTTTTCAACATATAAAACGGAATCCAAAACCCGTAAATCAAGTTCCTATTTAAAAAACGCGCTTGATCGGGTTCAGAGGGCGTATAAAGCCTTTACGGCTAACCATAATAAATTAATAGATTTGCTTACGGAGAAAAAAGACATGGAAACTCCTTATTTTAGTGAAGATATGGAGGGTGAATTCCATGAAACGCATTTAGCGTTCAAATCTGAATTGGAAGATTTGCTTAACAGTTTGGAGGAAGCAAATCAGTCAAACACACTGAATGATAGTGCAAACGGGCAAAAGGGTGGAGACCATTTGGATGTCCGACTACCCAGAATTTCGTTGCCAACGTTTGCGGGAGATTACGAGTCTTGGACATCGTTCAGGGACTTATTCAAGTCTCTAATTCATGACAGGGAAACTCTGTCAAAAGTGGAAAAGCTCCATTATTTGAAATGTAGCTTAGCAGGAGAAGCTGAAGGGCTTCTTAAGCAATTTTCAATTACGGAAGCTAATTACAATGTGTCGTGGAATCTGCTAAACGACAGATACGACAACAAAACCGCGCTTTTAAACGCACTATTTAAAAATTAATGGGAATTGGACCGGCCGACGAAAATGCTTGCTCCATCAAATCATTGCTCGATCGGGCGGTAGAAACGGTTCAAGCCATTGAAAATATGGGTATCGATGGTTTGTGGCACGCACTTGTTGTATATATGACAACTCAGAAATTGCCAAGCGATTCAAGGCAGATTTGGGAACAACAACAAGCATCTAAAGGGAATTTACCATCCTTTGAAAACTTGAAAGAATTCTTGCAAAACCGATTCAGAGCGTTGGAAGCGGCGGGCTTAGATCGCAAAATAACACCTCCGACACCGCAGCGTCGTAATATCACGACACTTGTGGCTGATACGCAATCGAAATGCATTCTTTGCAATGAACAACATTCACTTCGTCAATGCCAGAAATTCCTCGACTTGAATTCGCTAGATAGGTTCAGCACCATCAAACGAAACGGATTGTGCATTAATTGTCTAAGGAAAGGTCATTTGGTGTCCAATTGTTCAAGTAAATTCAGATGCCTTAAGTGTAACCGGGCACATCACACGCTATTGCACCGCGAAGAGAGGGTCGACTTTGCGAACATCGATCAATCGAAGCAGCAGCCATCGTGTTCATATGGTGGGATGGTTGGCATTAATTCGTTGAATGTCGCCACACACAAACAAGTTTTATTAGCAACAGCATTAATAAAAGTTGAATCCTCAAATGGTCGAGTTGTTTTGCGTGCGTTGTTAGATCAAGGATCGCAAGCATCTTTTATGACGGAATCCGCATTTCAACGGTTGGGGCTGAAACGTAATAAGATCAAGGCATCAGTCATCGGAATTGGGAAAACAAATATTACCTCGACTAATGGAGCAGTTGATGCAATCCTATATACCATCGATCACACGCCATTGGAATTTAGTGCTTTCATTCTCGAAAGATTAACAAACCTTATGCCAACTAAAGTCGTCGAACAATCTATTTGGAAGGAGCTCGAGCTTCAGAACGTTGTACTAGCAGATATTCATTTCGACCGTCCAGGAAATATCGACGTGATCCTTGGTGCTGATGTCTACGCCAAAATCATCAAACCTGAAATTGGAACTTTGACATATGGACCAATACTGCAACGGACTACCCTTGGTTGGATTATAAGCGGAGAATTGAAGGATGAAACGATTGGTAGATATCACAGCTTCAAGGTAGAAGTTATCGACGACCCTATTGATGACGTACTAAGGAAATTCTGGGAGTTAGAGGAATTACCAAAGGAACGAATGCCTACGAAGGAAGACATATGGTGTGAACAATGTTACAAAGACACAACGACTAGACAGGAGGATGGACGCTTTATTGTACGGTTACCGTTTAAACCAGACAACGGAAAAGCCAAACTTGGAAACTCAAGATCAACTGCTTTAGCAAATTTACTACAGCAGGAAAAAAGATTCGCAAAGGACCACGAACGTAGAGACGAATACACAAAATGCCTTCGAGAGTATTTAGAGTTGGAACACATGGAATTAGTCCAATCTGAAGGAGAGCATGTGTTCCAAGATGGAAAGGTATCATGTATCGCCCACTATTTGCCCCATCATGCAGTAATTAAAGATAGTACAACGACCAAATTGCGTGTTGTCTTCGACGCGTCCAGGAAAACCAACAGTAAAATAGCTTTAAATGATCTTCTTATGACTGGACCTGAAATACAAGCCGACATGATCTCTGTGGTAATGAAGTGGAGGCTACATTAGTTTGTATTTGTGGCTGATATTGAGAAAATGTGTCGCCAAATACGGGTTCATCCGGAAGATACCCATTATCAACGAGTATTATGGAGGTCGGACATGAATACACCAAATCAGGATTACAAATTGAACACGGTAACTTTCGGGACGACTTGTGCACCATTTCTGGCAATTCGGACACTACATCGATTGGCAAGGAGACAGTTCCCGACGCCTACGACATAATCAAGGAGAAATTTTATGTCGACGACTGGCTTTCTGGTGGTGCAGGTCTCGAAGAAGCAACAAAGAAAAGGACGGACATTGCTGAGTTACTCAGATCAAGAGGATTCCAGTTAAGAAAATGGATTGCGAACGATTCTCGCCTGTTAGCAGACATTCCCGCGCAAGACATCGAAATGAAAGGAGCTGTTGATATGAATTTGGATCAAGGCTTTAAATCCCTGGGTATTACGTGGTATCCTAAAACGGACAACTTTGGTTATACAATCAACTTGAAAACAATGGATTTACCATTTACGAAAAGGCAACTTCTTTCCGACATCGCTCGTTTGTTTGACCCACTTGGATGGTTAGCGCCAATAATCATCTTTGCGAAAATTTTGCTGAAGGAAGTTTGGAAATTTGGAACTCATTGGGACGATCCACTCCCAGAAGAAATACATGCTAATTGGACGACGCTGAGGAACACCTTGAAAACAATTGAAAAATTTAGAATACCAAGATGGATGTCATTTGACAATACTTGCCATACTGAGCTTCATGGATTCTGCGACGCTTCAGAGATGGCTTATGGTGCGGCTGAATATTTGCTAATTCGACGTGCTTCAGGAACACATGTTGGTTTGGTGATGGCAAGAGCTAAGGTTTCTCCCGTAAAGACTGTTACGATTGCTAAATTGGAACTATGTGGCGCAGTATTACTTTGCAAATTAGTTAAAAGAGTACAAAATTCGTTAAAAATCAATAAATCGAATACTTATCTGTGGGCGGACTCCGAAATTGCGTTAGCATGGATAAAGGGAGAACCTGCCCGGTGGAACATTTTTGTAGCAAACCGAACGACACAAATTTTGGATCTTGTCGGAAACACTACATGGCGGCATGTTCCATTTGACCAAAACCCTTCCGATATTGCCTCACGGGGTTTGTACCCTTCTGAGCTATTACGGAATGAATTATGGTGGTCGGGCCCTAAATGGCTGAAAATGGATAAGAGTCATTGGCCTCACCAAGGTGATATCAAGGATACGGAGGAAGAAGCAAGAAAGAAATTATTAGTACACCACGGAATCATTGAATCTTCGATTTTGAATGAACTTCTACAGCGACATTCATCATTGACACGGATAACGCGAGTCATCGCATATTGTTTCAGATTTAGGAAAAATACAACGAAACAAGATAAAAACAACGGATTTTTGACAACATTAGAACTGCAACAATCATTCGAATTTTGGGTACGTTATGTACAAGGACTCGAATTTATGGACGATATCAACAAACTTCGGTCAGAACAACCATTATCGAATCACAGCAAACTCCTGAATTTGAATACTTCTCTTGAAAATGGAATTTAGCGTGTTGGTGGACGACTCTCAAAATCGGATCTTCCTCGCGATGAAATGAAGCCCATTATCCCACCGAAGAAAGGGAGATTTACCGAGTTGCTTCTTGATCAAATCCACAAGGCAACGCAGCATGGAGCTACGCAGTTAATGTTAGCGACGCTACGAAGAAGGTTTTGGTTAGTAGACGCTAGAAATACAATTCGCCACTTCGTGCATAAATGTGTTACATACTTTAAGGCGAAAGCAAAGGTATCAAATCAACTCATGGGAGAATTAACTGCACCTCGTGTTACTATATCCCGCCCATTCACACATACTGGAATCGACTATTGTGGACCGTTTGACGTAAAGGATCGGAAGGGTCGAGGAAGTCAATGTCGTAAGGCGTACATAGCGGTTTTCGTATGCTTTTCCACAAAGGCTATACACATCGAACTAGTTGGCGACCTCACAACTCAGGCATTCTTAGCAGCGTTTCGACGATTTTGTGGAAGACGAGGTCTATGCGCTCATGTGTATAGTGACTGCGGATCAAACTTCGTTGGTGCCGATGCTGAGTTACGACGAATAGTGAAGCAAAACAACAGAATTGGAGAATCTTTAGCCAATGAAGGCATTAGTTGGCATTTCAATCCTCCCGCTTCCCCTCATTTTGACGGCTTGTGGGAAGCCGGTGTAAAATCAATCAAGAGCTATCTACGTCGTATAATTGGAAATTCGTCCTTAACATTTGAAGAATGCACAACCACATTGGTGCAAATTGAAGCTTGCCTGAATTCTAGGCCACTATGTCCTATCAGTGATGACCCGACTGATCTAACCGCATTATCACCTGCTCATTTCTTGATTGGAGACACAATGCTTTCAGTCCCAGAATCGAATCTCTTGGATATCAATGTTAATCGACTGGACCGTTGGCAACTGACGCAGAGACTGGCCCAGAACTTTTGGCGACGATGGAGGGACGAATATTTGACTCGACTGCAGCAACGACCGAAATGGCTCCCACGACAACCAAATTTAACCATTGGAGATATGTGCCTTGTAAAAGATGAAAGGTTTCCATCGTACTAATGGCCTTTAGGACGAATCGTCGATACACACCCTGGCACTGATGGCATCGTTAGAGTTGTAACAGTACGAACGAAACAAAGTACAAGCAAACGACCGATCTCAAAAATTGCATTGCTGCCCATGGACAAATCCGACGGAAACCCTGCGAAACTGGTTTCTGACTCAAGTTAGAAACAACATTAGACCTGAACCTCCAAATTAGAACCTGAACCTCCAAATTAGAACCTGAACCTTGAAATTAGAACCATGAACCTTGAACACTAGAAACACTCATGAACACTAGATCACAACCATTGCACGCACTTATTTTTACAAATTAGCCCTACCTATAGAAAGCGAGTGAGACGCGCTATAACGTCTTTCGTTCCAGTGTTAAACGTGCCATACACACACCGATCGATCGGCCGATCCGTCGCCCGAAAACGATATCGGCCGATGGATCGGCCTGTGTATGTGGACATCGCACCGATCGGCCAATCAATTTTGATCTGCCGATATTTTTGTGCGATTTTCGTGCGATCGATCGGTGACGATCGATTGGATAGTGTATGTGATTATCGCCAGTGAATGTCAAATTACCAAATTATTAAATTATGAAATTTCAAGGATTCTTATGATTTAAATGGCACTGCAATTGAAATATCAAATATGTGGTATACGAAAATACCACACACATCCAAATAGTTAACAAAAATTAATCTAGGTTGGATTGGGAGTGAATCATAACCTATTTTTTTAATTGTCATTCGTTATCGCATCGCACGAAAATCGCTCAGTGTGTGTGCAGTGGAGATCGGCAGATATTTTGTGGCGATCCATCGGCCGATCGATCGGGCGACGGGTCGGATAATGTATGGCGGCTATTAGATAGTGTCGGCAGGGTGGAAATATCGTCGACATACCGTCTAACAATTAATTTTCACGCACCAGCGACGATTTTGGCACTTCAATATGATGGATGAACCCATATTCTATAGGTATCTTGTAAACATGTTTTTCTGAGATTCATATCTCAGCGGGGGCAGAATGTTCAGGACCCATCGAAGACCTGAAAATAAACATTACAAAGTATCAATAACATAAATATTTACCTGACACTAACTAGCTTCGTTCCAGTTCATGGTTAATCATCACGTAGAGAGGACTGCATGCATCCAAAACAGCAAATATCCGTCGGAACTGGAACTACTGCAACCATGACAATTTCCGCATCCTTATCCATCATTTTCATTGAGGACTCGTCATTACTATCTCCGCCGAGAAGGATGGACTCGACGCGCTGAAACAGATGAACAGAAACACAAAGAATCATACTCTAAAGAATATTACATTCATACTTATCTGATTGTAATGTTGACCTGCAGCTACACTACTCGTAATGTACAGAATGAACGAATGCAGAATGTAAACAAACTAGTATGTCAACACAGCCATAACCTAAAATTAAGAGACTGTGGGGTACCACGGCGGATACACTAAGCGGTCCACAATAATTAATGCGTTACTTCAAAAAACAACTAAAACAATTGCGTTTATTTTGATGGCGTACAAAGACAAGACTGTACAAGTCGACAACTAGCAAACAAGTGACATGACGTTACTATTACACATCGTTGTGAAATTCAATTGTTGTCCAGCAAGCGATCGCGGCGTCCCTGGTGGAATTCCGTGGAAACCCTACAGTACTCCCCTCTGAGTGACGTCGTCCATAATGATGATAATCGCTGGAACTGATGACGTCAATGGAACGTAGCCGGGTGCCCTCCGTTGATGGTCGCGCATAAGTATGATCGCCTAATGCTGGGACGTCGGTCGGGCGAAAGTATCGTATGTCGTCTGAAGCTGCAAACGACACTCGCTTGCTCGTCGATGGTGAACAACCAGGGGTCTGCAGTCGCGGAATTGCTGGCTCTGGTGGTGTCCGTCGAACTTGCTGATGAACAGTTCCAGCCGGCAAAATTGACGGCTCAACTGTGCTCGTCGCCCTATCAGCCATCTGTGATCGAGGGACCATTGTGCATGACAATGGAACCGACGCTGAATGTGGCACAGAAAATGATACCGGAACGGTTGGTGGAAACGTTGTTCGGTCGGTCGGGGTACTCGGAATCGACGGTGCTGAAGATGTAGGTAACTCTCCTGAATCGCTGGCTAAGAAGGCGGGCTTCACACGTTCGGTTGATACGTTGACATGTTTCCCATTGATATCGAGCGTCAGCAAATGCGAGATGCGTTTGACTATGCGATGGGGACCGGTGTATGGTCGACATAACGACCTTTTGGCTGAGTCCACCCGGAGGAATACTTGCGTGCACGTATTCAATTCCCTGAAGACAAACGTCGCTCTGGAGCTTCGGTGTACAATCGGCTCCGGGCGTAGCTGCCTCATTCGCTGGCGGATAGCGTCGAGAAACTCGATGGGATCGCTGGCCGACTCGTCATCGACGAACCATTCGCCCGGAAGACGCATCGTTGAGCCGAACACCATTTCGGCTGGCGAGGAACCGATGTCCTCCTTGACACTATTGCGCAAACCCAACAAAACAGTAGGGAGCGCATCAACCCAATCGTTGTCGGCCTGGTGACACATGATTGCGGCCTTCAAGGACCGATGCCAGCGTTCCAACGCTCCATTAGATGCCGGGTGGTACGGAGAGGTCGTAGTGCGTATATAGGTACATCCCAACAATTCCGAAAGTGATCGGAACAGCGATGACTCAAATTGAGTTCCTTGGTCAGTCGTGACAACAGCGGGTGCTCCATACCGAGAAACCCAGTTCGCATAAAACGCTTTGGCGACGGTGGCTGCAGATTGATCGGGGATGGGTATCGCCTCGGGCCATCTCGAAAAACGATCTATCATCGTAAGGCAGTATCGAAATCTTTGCGATGGCGGTAGAGGACCGACAATGTCCAGGTGCACTTGATAAAAACGTTTGTCCGGCACGGGAAACGGCTGAAATTCGTTTCGGACATGCCGACTGACCTTCGAGCTCTGACACTGAGGACAAACGCGCGACCACTGACGAATGTCGGCACGCAAGTTCGGCCAAACAAACTTCTTCGCAACCGCACGTAAAGTAGCACGAGCTCCCGGATGCGAGCACCTATGAAATATTGTGAAAATCCGATTTCTCATACACTTGGGGACGATGGGTCTAGGTGTCGACTGCGAGACGTCACACAGGATACTGGTATCTCCAACGACGACTTCCTCCAGCTGCAACGATGTAGTATTGTTGGCCACAAGTTGTTGAAGCTCAGAATCACGCGCTTGTTCCAAAGCCAATTCATTCACGTCGAAGTCGGTGGGCAATGAAATTGACTCGAGTCGAGACAACGCGTCTGCTACCGTGTTCGTCGGGCCAGCTATATGCTCAATTCGCGTACAGAACTGGGATATATAGCTCAGGTGGCGTATCTGGCGGGATGTAGCTTTGTCCGACTTTCGTGAAATTGCGTACGCGAGTGGCTTGTGATCCGTTTTGATGACGAAAGTGGCGCCTTCAAGTATGTGCGAAAAATGCTGCACGCTGCTATATACGGCTCGCGGTCGTATGTACTGTAGTTGCGCTCTGCCTTCGAAAGTTTTCGCTGAAAATACGCAAATGGCAACCAGCGGTCACCGTGTAACTGCTCCAGAACGGCACCAACCGCGACACTGGACGCATCCGTTACCAGGGCTAGCGGCTTATTAGGCTTGAAGTAAACCAACAGGGTAGCGCTGGCTAAACTTTCGCGGCAAACTTCGAACGCCTGATTGGTCGCAGAACTCCAGTTAATTGCAGCGTTCTCGGACTTCGACTGCTGACAGAGTAACTCGTTGAGAGGGGCTTGCAGATTGACTGCGTTCGCGATGAAACGGCGATAATAGTTTAGCGCTCCGTGGAATCGACGTAACTCCTTGTAGGTGGACGGCCGTTTGTAAGTCCTCATCGCTTCTACGCGTGCGGCAGGTGGTGAAATCCCCTTTTCGTTGACAGTGTGACCGAGAAATTCGACCTCGGTAACGCCGAAAATACATTTCGCCACGTTGATCACAACTCCGAACTCGCTCAGCCGCTGGAAAAGCAGGCGTAAATGTTCCTCGTGCTGTTCCACACTTTCTGAAGCCACCAAAACGTCGTCGACATACGTGAAGCAAAAATCGAGTCCTCTCAACACCTCATCCATGAACCGCTGAAAAGACTGTGCAGCATTACGCAACCCGAACGTCATCACCATGAACTCGTACAGTCCAAACGGGGTGATAACAGCTGTTTTGGGCACGTCGGCTTCAGCAATCGGGATCTGGTGGAAAGCCCTCAGCAAGTCAATTTTACTGAATATCCGTTTACCGGCAAGTCCAGCGAAAACGTCTTCGATGTGCCTCATGGGATATCGGTCGGGCTGCGTGATTGCGTTAAGTCGGCGAAAATCGCCACACGGTCGCCAAGATCCGTTTTTTTTTGGGCACCAAATGCAGGGGACTCGCCCATGGGCTATCGGACGGTCGGCAAAATCCCATCTTCAACATATAGTTGAACTCCGCCTTCGCTGCAGCCAACTTCTCGGGCGTAAGACGTCGGGCCCTCTGCGCCACTGGTGGTCCTGTGGTAACGATGTGGTGTCGCACCGGATGTTCCGGCCTCGAACACGTGGAATTGAGGCTGGTGAGCGCCTTCAACATCCGGTGGAAACGCGTCTGTCCGGCAACAGTTGAAATGGTCGGTAGTTGGGCTGGTCCGCAGTGACCTTTCGATTGGGTATTGGTTGTTGGGTCGATGATACAGTGATTACGGATGTCTACTACCAGTCCAAAGTGCCGCAGGAAGTCCGCTCCGATTATGGGCCTCGAAACCTTCGCGACACAGAATTTCCAGTCTGAGCTTCGCTGTAAACCCAAATCTAAGGACAGTAGTCGTTGGCCATAGGTGCTGATAGACGAGCCATTCGCTGTATATAATTTGTATACCGACGGCTTTACTAGCCTTGCACCGCGCTTGGGGGGCACAACGGAAACATCGGCACCCGTGTCGATAAGGAAGACTAGCCCCGTTGTTGCGTCACGGAGATGAAGGCGGCTTGGTTGCTGGACGCTGTCAACTGCCGCTTCTGACAGCGTCGGCACTAGTTTTCCGCATCTCGCGGCTTGGCAGTCCACCCGCACGGCGGCCTGCATTTGCGAGCACGCTCTCTGAAATTCGCGTGGTAAAAACAGAGCGCGTCAGGCGACTGCGAACGCTTGCGCGATTTCGACCGGGAAGCTCGATCGTTAGTGATGTCAAGTTAGCCCCTCCAATTCAACAAAAATTGAATTTAACTATTCGAATCGTTTGTTGGTGATTGTTGGTCTGTTAAGAACGTTTGTTGGTCGCTAATTAGTAAATTAAAAGCAAATTAAAAGTTTTTAGGTTATGTGAGCCTCTCCTCACACGAAAATCCCCAGAAAATGATGTTTCGAACCTTAACTTGCAAAATTCTGAATTGAAATCGTTTGTTGGTCGTTTGTTGGTGATTGTTGGTCTGTTAAGAACATTTGTTGGTCGCTAATTAGTAAATTATAAGCAAATTAAACATTTTTAGGTTAAGTTAGCCCCTTCTCACGAGAAAATCCCCAAAATGACGTTACGAACCTCAATTTGCAAAATTCTGAATTGAAATCGTTTGTTGGTCATTTGTTGGTGATTGTTGGTCTGTTAAGAACATTTGTTGCTCGCTGATTAGTAAATTATAAGCAAATTAAACATTTTTAGGTTAAATTAGCCCCTTCTCACGAGAAAATCCCCAAAATGACGTTACGAACCTCAACTTGCAAAATTCTGAATTGAAATCGTTTGTTGGTCGTTTGTTGGTGATTGTTGGTCTGTTAAGAACATTTGTTGGTCGCTAATTAGTAAATTATAAGCAAATTAAACATTTTTAGGTTAAGTTAGCCCGTCCTCACAAGAAAATCCCCAAAAAAATGACGTTACGAACCTAGACTTGCAAAATTCTGAATTGAAATCGTTTGTTGGTCGTTTGTTGGTGATTGTTGGTCTGTTAAGAACATTCGTTGGTCGCTAATTAGTAAATTATAAGCAAATTAAAAATTTAAGTGTCAAGTTAGCCCCTCCTCACAAGAAAATGCCAAAAAAATGATGTTACTAACCTAAGCTTGCAAAATTCTGAATGAAAACCGTTTGTTGGTCGTTTGTTGGTGATTGCTGGTCCCTTAAAAACATTTGTTAGTGACTAGTTTTTAAATTATAAGCAAATTAAAATTAGTGTATGAAGCTGAGAAGCAAATGGTTACGATACCGGCTGGATTCTCGTTATCTCAGGTTTCCGCTAGCAGATGGCGCAGAATTCGAATGAAAATGGTTGTGAAATGGGATGAATATATTAGTTTCCGGTTTAATTCTAAGTTTTTCCGAACAGTGTTGTCTTTTCAAACGCCGAAAGTTTATAAGCTTACGTCACATTAGCAATTTTTTGTACTAATGTTTTAACAAACATTTCAAGATTTAGTGTTTGTGCTAAAATATAAACCGCAAACACCGCTATTTTGGTGCAATCTTTATGCACAAACACGAAATCTTAAGTTGTACACACATTTGATGTTCACCTTTAGACTTTTGTTCGAAGATTTGTCCAAAAATTTTCGTATTTGAGATGGGTGTTGGTAATGTTGCACTTGCATATGGTAACAATTCGCAGCCATCGCATAAGGATGGCTTTCTAACTTTTTGGTTTTATTACTGTATAATAATTATTATATTTCGATGCGCCACTATAGTAACTGTAATGAATTATATTATGAGCTGTGTTCTTTAAAGCAGTGGAGAACGATGGGGTAGAATTGTCCTTCCATAAGCGGTGCAGAGTATGTTAAATAAGGATTTTGAGTTTATTGTAATATGCATAATAGCTTTTGTAGCAACCGAGTGATGAATTATGATTTTTTTATCATAGCAAGGAATAAGAAACAGATGCCTTGACTGTGCTACCTCTGTCATATTTACCAATGTATTTTGTTCACGATCGATTTGATTGTTGGCATGAGCCGTATGTTACAACATACGCTTACATGATCAATTTGCTTCTCAAAGAAGAAAATCAAGGATCTTTTAAGTTGAGCCGAGTTAAACTTGCGTCAACCTTGCGTGCAGCATCATGCAGAGGACTGGATGTAGTTTCGCCGTAAAAATATTTGCGAAGGTCGAATAGAGTCGACTTGCCTACGTTGTAAGTTCGCAATGTCGACTAAACCCGTATCTCCAATATTACGAGTTAGACACATTCGCTAGACTTGCCGAGTTTAAGTATAACATTCGGAATTTAGACATAGAGGTGTCAGTCTCAAGTCCAACAACGGTCGTTATGGGTTCAAGTTCTGTTCACGGCGTTCGTGGCCTTGGATGTTTGTGTTGTCTTTCTCCAGAGGCGTAATAATAAGCCACAACATCTCCCGAGTTATTGCAGGTAGGCGGCTAAATAGGAGCAGGAGATGCTGGCAACATGCATCGTCCGAGACTGGTTTATGCCAACGAAACGTCCGCTAAGCCATGGAATAGTTGTCGCGCTGTGGCCCACTAGGGGTTAAGCAAAGAAGTATATCGCTTCCTAAATATAACTTGATTTCATCCAAACACGTCAGGCGAGTCAGCCCAAATTTGGAAAATATTCCAAAAATACAGTGCTAGAGTAGCCGCACTGCTTAGCCGAATGTACGAGTGAGGAAAGGCGATTCAGCGCCATACAAGACTCTAGTCTAGTCATCAAAGAATTCAAATATGCTCCTCCGAATGTGAATCTGTTACGATTTATATTTATATTACCTTCGGTGGATAGCACTGACAGTCTTAATTGCCATCCTGTAAGTCAATAAATAAGAAAGAACATTTCTATTTCTAGCATAATTTATTTTAATTTATAAATTTAAGAGTAGCTACATTGTACATTGTATATTATTAAAAAAAAGGAAACAACTAGTCGTCATTTAATCATAGCTCGCCTAAATTATATAATATGCTCCCGAGTGGCTTAAGAAATGGATTAAAGATCTTTAATTTTAAAATCAAACTTAAAATGTGCATTCTAAAAAGTAGACAAATTTTCAACTAATTAAATATTTAAATATTTGAATTAAGTAAAACAAATGGTTACTAGTCAACATTAATCTGTAAAATTTACATTTATGAATTGTTAAATGTAAGTATAAGTACATAAGTATTTTAGATTATATTAGGAGAATCAACAGTTGCAGCTCTCACATACGAGCCTAGGCTTATGTGAGTTGCTGAAATTAATTTTATATGATAATTTATATGTATAAGCATTGAAAACCACTCTCAATAATTTTTTTTGTGGTCAACATTTAAAAATGCTTTGCGAAAAAAAGTATCCGTGCAATTGAATTCGGAACATTTAGTGCGAGTGCATTATTTTCTGTTACCAGGATATTCATCTGTGACGCCAACTTCTGAAAAGCAGAGCAAATATTTCCAATGCTATCCCGAAATTCATTATAGAAATGCCAATATCGAAGCAAAGAACAAATGCTTCCTTTTAAAAAATGGCATCAGGCTTAAGCCAATGAAAGAGCGAAACTTAGTCAAATTTGTTATAAACACTTGTCCATTTGACTCGATTGTTCAGCTGTTGACTTGCTCTGTTTTGGACAACCCAAAATACAAAGAATTTACAGAAAATGCATTCACTGGACTGTCAAAATTTATTTTATAATTCGTGTTAATAGGCGCTTCCGTAGCAATATGTAAAGACAGAATGCATTTGCTAGAGAGCGTTTATGAGGCAAGTCGAGAAAAGCACAATCCCCAGCATCTAACCATAAATGCATTCGACAGTGTGACTGAAGCATGGTCAAAGATGGTGAAAGATGACACGGAATACCACTCTGCATTAGTGATGGGCATATTGACTCTTTCTACTGTGCCAGCACATACACTCTAACTCTTTCCACTGAGTCGTTCAAAAAGACTCGTTCAAAAAGAGTCGAACAAATCCATAGACTTGGGGAACATGTTCAATAAAACTCGTAATTATGTGAAATGCATGTATATTACATCAACTTATTTTTAGTTTTTTATAATTAAAGTGTATATGGAAATAACGTTAAATAAAACTTATAACTAAAGATTGGAATTCAAAAATATAATCTGTCAAACTTTATTTGATGTTATTCTGTTCCTTCTCTCCGAAATAATCTGTCCTGATTTCGAGAAAATCCTTTCACACGGCACCGATGTAGCCATGACACATAATCGTTTCTTCATAATTTTAAAAAGGCGTGGATAAAGCAATTTCCGCTCTTTTCACCACAACAATGGATCGCTGCTTCATTTGACATATGGCTCCTGCAAATATTTGTCTAATTCTGCAATCCCGGCAGTAATGGGGTTAGACACGGATGTGATTTTCGACATTCTTTCGTCAAAATCGCCCCAAATTTCCATTGCAGATAACTCCTCACAGAAATTTTCGGATGCGGATGTATGACTTATTTGAGAGGAAATATTTATACAATTAGCTTGTTGTGAAATTCCCAGGTTTGAACAAGGAAGCGTAGGTGACAAATAACCGAAGTTATAGAAATTAATGCTATATATTATTATTAACTTGCTTGTAGAAAATTTCCAAACTCATGTAATAAACGATATTGTAGACAATAGTTAAGTTATACCAAGTTCCAAATCAATCGTTTAATATATAACGATATTAAATGTTTTGTAGTTAAATACAAGCATTTCGCCCCTCGCTGCGTCTTAGTTACAGCAAATTGAAAATAATGCCAGAAGTGGAAAGTATTCATTATCTTTTTTGAAAAGATTCCTTTACAAGCCTTATAGTCGAAAAAAAAAAACAAATCAAAATTCATATGTGCATATGCAGCCACTAACCTTTACTTCCTCAATCATGAACAACAACAACATGAACATCTCCAGCGGCTGGGCTAACATTTCTGAACTAGACTGTTGCTTTCTCAAAATTTTTCATAATGTTTTCATTTTCATAAAGCCTGTGGATATGCACAGAGAAGAGAGAGATAAGGAAGGATAATCACAATCTATGTACACTAAATTCCCTGAAGCAATTCCATCTCATTCCGTCTGCCAAACTCACATTCCCCAATTCCATTTCATTTCCCCGGAACACCTGCCCGATCCATATAGTAGAAGAACCAGGCCAAAATAATGCTGCCAAAAAATTGCTTCGTTTCTCTCTAGCAATTTCATTTCATTATTTCTCTCTCTTCTCTGGCTGAAAAAGACTCAAATCAAATGAATGTGATGATTGGAATATGCGCTTATGAGTGAAATATCTGGGTCTATACTGAATTACCCAAATAATCAATGTGTTTTTTACTCAAGACACAGCCCAGTATGGCTCTAAGTACAGAGCGAATGAAATACAGAAGTGTTAGCGTGTTAGTGTACTGAGTGTGCTGTTTTAAAACAGCACAAATTTGTGCTAAAAACTCAAACTCACATTTAAAAAACTTCTCATTGCGTCCACAGTATACAGACGAAATTGTCTGGTTGTTTGTTGGTTTGGTATCGTTTTCATCTCAAGTTGAACTTGAGGTGATGATATGATACAAGACGACTACTTTGTTTTAGAATGTTGGGTTTGTTTTCTGTATGTATTTGGGGAAAATTGGATGTGCGGTGCGACGTAAGCATATGATTTTTGATTTGCTTGCAGTCAGCATGGGTTGTTGTTTGTATATTTATAAGTATATACACAATGCGTGCATTGCATACTGCATAGAGACGATTATGAATGGATTTAGATGGGTAGGATTGGTTTGGTAGATAGATAATGATGGTTTTAGTTTCAGATAGATATTAGGATGGGGTGTGAATGAATATGAATGTAATACATACATACATATAGGTATATGTTATCAGACATTTTGAATAAGCGTTGAGTTTCCATGCGTTACGTAAAATTTAAATTAATTTGAGTATTCGTTTTACAGTGTGTCAATCCTAAATTGAACGGCTCGGAGGCTATGTCGTTGTGCCGAATCTTTCGCTCATTCTGTTGAGGCGATCAAAAAGAGCGACTCGTTACTGTGTTACCCATCACTACTCTGCATGCACTCGCACTAAATGTTCCGAATTCAATTGCACGGATACTTTTTTTCGCAAAGCATTTTTAAATGTTGACCACAAAAAAATTATTGAGAGTGGTTTTCAATGCTTACAAAGTGCCATTGATCATCATGGGAAGGAACGTTCACGGAATTGTGACGTAGTTGGTTGTGATGGTGTCACCACTACTTCCAACGAATTCAAAAACACCATATTTTTGGACGTTGACGTGAGGAAATCACATGGAGGGTCCATATCGCTTACCCTAATGAGCACAGCATTGTGCAATTTGCCAACGTCCTTGAATCTACGATCAAAAACGTACAGGTTTGCAAAAAGAAACATCTTAGCAAAAATGAAAAGATATTGACTTTTAATAATTTTCCCTTTGTTTACAGACTATGTGGAGTTATCGGACATGCAGAAGCCCATTTTATAGCCTACTGCTATAGAATAAATGGACTTTGGGAAAAGCACGATGATATGGCACCAAAAATTGTTCCAGTCAATAAAAGACATATTGTCAAGCCAGTGGCTGCCATTTATATACTAATAGAAAATATTTCTGGGTATTGACCCATATGACAAACGAATTCTTTCCTATTTACCATAATAACTATTTTTTTATTATTTAAATTGCTTTATTGAAGAAAATATCGTAAATTATCATATAAAATTAATTTCAGCAACTCACATAAGCCTAGGCTCGTATGTGAGAGCTGCAACTGTTGATTCTCCTAATATTATCTAAAATACTTATGTACTTATACTTACATTTAACAATTCACCATAAATTAAATTTTACAGATTAATGTTGACTAGTAACCATTTGTTTTACTTAATTCAAATATTTAAATATTTAATTAGTTGAAAATTTGTCTACTTTTTAGAATGCACATTTTAAGTTTGATTTTAAAATTAAAGATCTTTAATCCATTTCTTAAGCCACTCGGGAGCATATTATATAATTTAGGCGCGCTATGATTAAATGACGACTAGTTGTTTCCTTTTTTTTAATAATATACAATGTACAATGTAGCTACTCTTAAATTTATAAATTAAAATAAATTATGCTAGAAATAGAAATGTTCTTTCTTATTTATTGACTTACAGGATGGCAATTAAGACTGTCAGTGCTATCCACCGAAGGTAATATAAATATAAATCGTAACAGATTCACATTCGGAGGAGCATATTTGAATTCTTTGATGACTAGACTAGAGTCTTGTATGGCGCTGAATCGCCTTTCCTCACTCGTACATTCGGCTAAGCAGTGCGGCTACTCTAGCACTGTATTTTTGGAATATTTTCCAAATTTGGGCTGACTCGCCTGACGTGTTTGGATGAAATCAAGTTATATTTAGGAAGCGATATACTTCTTTGTTTAACCCCTAGTGGGCCACAGCGCGACAACTATTCCATGGCTTAGCGGACGTTTCGTTGGCATAAACCAGTCTCGGACGATGCATGTTGCCAGCATCTCCTGCTCCTATTTAGCCGCCTACCTGCAATAACTCGGGAGATGTTGTGGCTTATTATTACGCCTCTGGAGAAAGACAACACAAACATCCAAGGCCACGAACGCCGTGAACAGAACTTGAACCCATAACGACCGTTGTTGGACATGAGACTGACACCTCTATGTCTAAATTCCGAATGTTATGCTTAAACTCGGCAAGTCTAGCGAATGTGTCTAACTCGTAATATTGGAGATACGGGTTTAGTCGACATTGCGAACTTACAACGTAGGCAAGTCGACTCTATTCGACCTTCGCAAATATTTTTACGGCGAAACTACATCCAGTCCTCTGCATGATGCTGCACGCAAGGTTGACGCAAGTTTAACTCGACTCAACTTAAAAGATCCTTGATTTTCTTCTTTGAGAAGCAAATTGATCATGTAAGCGTATGTTGTAACATACGGCTCATGCCAACAATCAAATCGATCGTGAACAAAATACATTGGTAAATATGACAGAGGTAGCACAGTCAAGGCATCTGTTTCTTATTCCTTGCTATGATAAAAAAATCATAATTCATCACTCGGTTGCTACAAAAGCTATTATGCATATTACAATAAACTCAAAATCCTTATTTAACATACTCTGCACCGCTTATTGAAGGACAATTCTACCCCATCGTTCTCCACTGCTTTAAAGAACACAGCTCATAATATAATTCATTACAGTTACTATAGTGGCGCATCGAAATATAATAATTATTATACAGTAATAAAACCAAAAAGTTAGAAAGCCATCCTTATGCGATGGCTGCGAATTGTTACCATATGCAAGTGCAACATTACCAACACCCATCTCAAATACGAAAATTTTTGGACAAATCTTCGAACAAAAGTCTAAAGGTGAACATCAAATGTGTGTACAACTTAAGATTTCGTGTTTGTGCAAAAAGATTGCACCAAAATAGCGGTGTTTGCGGTTTATATTTTAGCACAAACACTAAATCTTGAAATGTTTGTTAAAACATTTGTACAAAAAATTGCTAATGTGACGTAAGCTTATAAACTTTCGGCGTTTGAAAAGACAACACTGTTCGGAGAAACTTGGAATTAAACCGGAAACTAATATATTCATCCCATTTCACAACCATTTTCATTCGAATTCTGCGCCATCTGCTAGCGGAAACCTGAGATAACGAGAATCCAGCCGGTATCGTAACCATTTGCTTCTCAGCTTCATACACTAATTTTAATTTGCTTATAATTTAAAAACTAGTCACTAACAAATGTTTTTAAGGGACCAACAATCACCAACAAACGACCAACAAACGGTTTTCATTCAGAATTTTGCAAGCTTAGGTTAGTAACATCATTTTTTTGGCATTTTCTTGTGAGGAGGGGCTAACTTGACACTTAAATTTTTAATTTGCTTATAATTTACTAATTAGCGACCAACGAATGTTCTTAACAGACCAACAATCACCAACAAACGATTTCAATTCAGAATTTTGCAAGTCTAGGTTCGTAACGTCATTTTTTTTGGGGATTTTCTTGTGAGGACGGGCTAACATAACCTAAAAATGTTTAATTTGCTTATAATTTACTAATTAGCGACCAACAAATGTTCTTAACAGACCAACAATCACCAACAAACGACCAACAAACGATTTCAATTCAGAATTTTGCAAGTTGAGGTTCGTAACGTCATTTTGGGGATTTTCTCGTGAGAAGGGGCTAACTTAACCTAAAAATGTTTAATTTGCTTATAATTTACTAATTAGCGACCAACGAATGTTCTTAACAGACCAACAATCACCAACAAACGACCAACAAATGATTTCAATTCAGAATTTTGCAAGGCTAGGTTCGTAACGTCATTTTTTTGGGGATTTTCTTGTGTGGACGGGCTAACTTAACCTAAAAATGTTTAATTTACTTATAATTTACTAATTAGCGACCAACGAATGTTCTTAACAGACCAACAATCACCAACAAACGACCAACAAACGATTTCAATTGAGAATTTTGCAAGTTAAGGTTCGAAACATCATTTTTTGGGGATTTTCGTGTGAGGAGAGGCTCACATAACCTAAAAATGTTTAATTTGCTTATAATTTACTAATTAGCGACCAACAAATGTTCTTAACAGACCAACAATCACCAACAAACGACCAACAAATGATTTCAATTCAGAATTTTGCAAGTCTAGGTTCGTAACGTCATTTTTTTTGGGGATTTTCTTGTGAGGACGGGCTAACATAACCTAAAAATGTTTAATTTGCTTATAATTTACTAATTAGCGACCAACAAATGTTCTTAACAGACCAACAATCACCAACAAACGACCAACAAATGATTTCAATTCAGAATTTTGCAAGGCTAGGTTCGTAACGTCATTTTTTTGGGGATTTTCTTGTGAGGACGGGCTAACTTAACCTAAAAATGTTTAATTTGCTTATAATTTACTAATTAGCGACCAACGAATGTTCTTAACAGACCAACAATCACCAACAAACGACCAACAAACGATTTCAATTCAGAATTTTGCAAGTTGAGGTTCGTAACGTCATTTTGGGGATTTTCTCGTGAGAAGGGGCTAACTTAACCTAAAAATGTTTAATTTGCTTATAATTTACTAATTAGCGACCAACGAATGTTCTTAACAGACCAACAATCACCAACAAACGACCAACAAACGATTTCAATTCAGAATTTTGCAAGTTAAGGTTCGAAACATCATTTTTTGGGGATTTTCGTGTGAGGAGAGGCTCACATAACCTAAAAACTTTTAATTTGCTTTTAATTTACTAATTAGCGACCAATAAACGTTCTTAACAGACCAACAATCACTAACAAACGACCAACAAACGATTCGAATAGTTAAATTCAATTTTTGTTGAATTGGAGGGGCTAACTTGACATCACTCTCATCAACTTGATTCTTTTGGTTTGTTTACAGAACGAAAAAAAAACCAATTGGCTGTTTTTTCGTACATGGCGGGTAAGTCAATTTTTTAGCAAATGCTGATTTTCAGCGAAATACAGGTGATTGGGTTTGTTTTTTAACAGAATTTTTCAAAGGTTCACTATAATAGTGCTTTGTGCGTGCGGTTTTTGATTAATACCGGCTAATTCGTAGTTAATTCGGTTAATTTAGTGTTCGATTGGATTTTTTTTATTTTTCAGTGAAAAACAAGTGATCGGAATTGTTTTTTAGAAGAAATGTTCAGCGATGCATTATAATAGTCTTTTGTGCTGCGATATTTGATGGTTTCAATCTAATTCGTGGTTCATTCGGTCAATATAGTGCTTAATTGGAAAGCACCACGAAATGGTGCATATTTCTGTTTAAAACCAAAAGTGTGCACCGTTTTGGTTTTCATTGGCCATAATATCTGCAATAATAGATATTTGCGATTGCAGATATAAGTCAATGGAAGCACCAAAAACCCAAACGAATTGCGATGCTGGGCATTCTAACCTATTGGACTTATTAGTGCCTTCAGATTTACACATCCGCAGATTTAACGTTAATTTGATTTGTAGTTTTTTGTTAGGGCAATCTGGAGGCGACTTCCATATCTGAGGCGCCAAATTTTAATGATGGGTTTGAATCAAATTTGGTCTGGAATGAACGAATCTCAAGTCCTTTTTCGCGAACTCATAACCGTTTTAGAGATATTCTTTAAAGTTGGAACTTTTGTATAGGAAAATTCAGTACTAGAATTGTATATAAAAAATGTCCGTTTTAGGTAGTTGCGGACCTGCTATCATACATCACAATTTAATTTTTTATATTTTCACGCCACTCGCATTTTAGATTTAGCGTGAATGAGCCGCCGATAAATTTGACGCCTCAGATATCGAAGTCATGCCGCAATCTGCTTTAATTTTTTAATATATTGGCTCTTTTACATAATTTCAAAACAAGCAAAACAATTATCTTAAGTAGCGTTTACACATGCCAGTAGACCGTGCAAGTACGTACATTTTACAGGCATTGCAAGTGCCTTGCAAGTAACTTGCAAGCTGTCACTTGCATATGTGTAAACACCCGTGGCTGTAAACTGCCAGGCCTGGAAACCCGCACGGTGCCTTGCAAGTAGCTGGCCTCCCGGGCCAATTGATTTCCTACTGGCATTCCAGTAGAGACTTGATAACATATGTTTCTTGTCATTCGTAAATTTGCTGACAAGTCTACTGGCATGCCTGTGCACTGGCAAATGTAAACGAGCCATTACAGATGCAAAGAACGAGAAAACAACAAATTTTTGGAAAATGTACAGGAAAACAGAAAACAGAAAATTTTAAATTATCTTTTCTTCTGCAACATCTTTGAAAAGTAAGTACGACATTTTTTTTACACACATTGGGTACGTTGGTTTTGTTTGAGTTCGAATGAATTTCTTCGTATGTCAGATGGAGGTGTGATATGGGATCTCATATACTTTGGTATTCCTATCACTTTCTTATTAGAATATTACATATTTGATATTGGAAATGCAAAGCGTTCACTGCCGCAAATCCCAATGAAATGAACATCTTATATCATTAAGGACTAATTATAGTTTATAGCGTTTATTCTAGCACACCAAATCTGGTCTTTGACAAACTGTGAAGTTAGACAGATATATCGGACTACTGCTGAAAATTTTATAACTTTTTGGCACAATACAAAAAAAAGTAATTGCTCGAGGGCAACATTCTGCAGAGCCCACTCCGACTAAATTCAAAGGGTGTGCTGAACAATGCAAATAAATGGCATGTATCCTGTAAAAAATAAGATTCCGAATGATATTTTAAAAGTATCTTCCCCTAGATATCATATATCGGGAATGATATCTTATTATGATCGCAAAAGATGAAAATTCCGTATTAAATATCCAATCAGAATGATATATTATTTGCGATAAAAAAGGATAAGAAAACGATTAGAAAATGATAGTCACCACAAACATTTCAATAAATTTTACTTGTAGAAAAAATAGTACAAATGAGTCGTCCATTTGCAAAAGCCGTTAAATCCAAAATTATCAAAAAACGAGTCTGTGGTGCCATTTTATTCCATGCAAGATGCTCTGTACGAAATTACAAAAATACCGTTATAATAACCACTTATTTCGATGTTATATGACATTTTAAATTGAAACTGTTGCAAAATACGTTAAATCCATCATCTGTTGAGTTGCAAAATGCGTTGTATCCAATATTGAATTTGTGGTTTCAAAACTCGTTTAATCCACGATATCCGTGCTTTTTCTAGAATGGGCATGTCACAGGTGCAAACAGCGTCAAATCCACAACTGAATTTTTATGGTTTTTGCAAAAATAGTAATCCTTTATGTAATCGGTCGGCCTGTCTGTCTGTCCGATTGGACAGAGAATTACTCGTAGGTGTGTTTTTTGAACATTCATCCGGTGCAAATCAGTTCATCTTCATGGTTTACAACAACAACTTAAGCCTGTACGGGTCAGTAGGATGGCTAGCCAACACTCGATAGATTGAAAAATTGTACAGAGGAACGCGACTATAGGTATGCTTGCAATAATTTGACAATTGCTGTCAAGCTCCGATGACAGTTCATCTGTAATTTCCACATTTGATATTGGCTTAGTTCATATCACACAACAGTTGGCATACTGTTACCAATTTGTTTTATGAACTCTCTCCACTGAATTTTTGATGGACGCAACATGCTGCGAATAATGTCATTTTCTCTATCACAAAAATTTCTCCGCTAGCTAGGACCAGCATATGATGACAATCCCGAAATGACACTCGCACTGTCATATTCATGTAAGTCAGTTTTGAACTGGAAATTTGACAATTGATGGATGACTAGATGCGAGTGCAGTTCAGAACACAACAACGTGTTGCAATGCTGCTTCGATACTGTTGCCACAGCATGTTGCGATTCCGCTGTGTGTTATGAACTTAGCCATTTTCTCGTTACTATTGTAGTATTCGCTAAATTTTTAAATATTTCAGCGTCCGTATTCATAATTACTTTTCCCTACGTTCAGTTTTGAAAGCCAATCAGTCTACTCTGATTGGCAGGACATGTCATTTACAATAAAAGGTTAACCTGGGCCCTATTTCATAAAACGTGACAATTGGACAATTCTCGAAAAATGACGAAGTAGGCGAATTTTTATATGGAGGAAAAGTTCTCAAGACACGTGAGAATTTGGTTTTCCGAAGAAAAATTCGACCACATACTTTGTTATTTCATGACAATTGTAAAATTTTGTGAAATAGGGCCCTGGGGTCCTATTCCAGCTATCGCTAAAAATCGCTAAACGGTTTTTGGCTTGAAATACATCGTAAACTTTGATTTATTAAGATTCCAAATTATTGCGCTGAATAAATTGAGCTGGATAAATTAATCAAATTTGCAATGTATCTCAAGCCAAAAAGAATTTCGAAGATTTTAGCGTAGAGTTTTGGCGTTAGCGATAGCTGGAATAGGGCCCCAGGATAGATGCCCTCGATCGATTTTTTTGCTTCACAAATTAACTTACCCTAACCCGTTGTTGAAGGGGTACAAAAAAGTGTGAGGAGTCGATATTTGCATCCAAAAATTAACGCTCAATTCAAAAGCGTCGAATTGAGAGCGAAGCGCTCTTGATTCCGCCTTTATTTGTTGTTTCAAAAACAGTATTTTGGAACCGTTATTCTTTCAGAAGTTAGTCTTCGATAGTCATTGTATGTTTATAAAATACTTCTTGCCAGTAAGTAGTGAGAAACAGTCATAGAATAATGTCATTAGAATCGTTAATTTTAGTAAACCATGATGAAAACATTACTCCGGCGGTGGCTGGAAGTTCTAGGAAAAAATTAAAACGTCCCCAAGAATGGCGAAGAAATGTGGAGAAACGATTAAGGTATCTACGTACTCCATTAAACCAAATCCTGTTACCATTGGTTTAATTCCCCCGAACTGCTAGAAAATAATTCCTTTAATTTCTAGGTATTCATCGAAAGGGTTTCCTTCTCCGATCAAGTGCTGCCATAAAGCAAACAGTAAATATCGATGTTCCGAGATAAGCTTACAGGATGTTCGGAAAATTCACCAAAGCTTCTACAAAACTGCCGATAGGCAAGATCAAAACGAATTTATTCTAAAATATGCTGTTCCACAGACTTCCCAGCGTAAAAGATCACAAAACCCCATTAAGAAAAGAGATATGGTAGTAAAATATTATTTTCCAACGCGACTGGAAAACACGGTTAATCATCTTCAAGTTTGCAAAGCTTTTTTCATTTCTTTACTGGGGATATCACGTGACCGAGTGCAGAATCTCTGCAACAAATTTTTGCAAACTGGTTTAACGCCGCAGGAGACTAGAGGAGGAAATCGAACAAACTCTTCATTTCATAGTAAAATACTAGCAGTGAAATCTTTTATAGAATCTTTCAAGCCGCTCCAGAGTCACTATTGCCGATCAAAAAATACTAAGAGACATTACCTTGGGAGCGAGTTGAGCATCACGGCCTTGTGGAACATTTTTAATAATGACAAAATTCATACTGAAACGGTAAAGTATGAATATTTTCGTTCAATTTTTGTCGGTGACTATAATATTGGTTTTGGAAGCCCTGCCACTGATTGTTGCTCTACGTGCATATCTTTGGAAGAGCGTATTAAAAGTAAACCGCCAGAAGAATCTCAGTTAAAAATTGAAATTGAGCTCTTCATAAAGAACGCTCAGAACTGTTCTATAAAGCTTTAAAATATGTTGAAGAAGGAGTGTTGAAAATTTCATTTGACTGCCAAAAAAATTTGGTTCTTCCAAAGTTGGCTGATCAAGCGGCTTATTATACGAGGCAGGCCTATTATTATAACTTTACTATTTGTATTGGACATTCAACTGTTCCCCGCACCAAGCAAAATACATTTTGTTATGTGTGGACTAAGAACGTTCACAGAAAAGGCTCAAAGGAGATAGCATCTGCCCTACTTCACTGTTTGAGCGTTATTAACATTGACGAAATACGTAAAATTTGTTTGTTTTCAGATGGATGTGGAGGCCAAAATAAGAATTCAACTATGGTGGGAATGCTAGCAAATTGGTTGTATTCGGCTGCACCCACGCAAATTGAAGAAATTGTTCTCACTTTTCCGATTGTCGGACATTCTTTTCTGCCTCCAGATCGTGTATTCGGAGTTTTGGAAAAGAAAATACGTTGCAAACCCTTGATTGTCCAACCTGAAGTATACGACGGAATTGTTAGAAGTGTCGCTACAATATTCAAATTGGGGCTTGATTGCCCTGTATATGACCTCAAAGCTGCGACCAAGGATACTATGAGACCCCCAGGAAACTGGCATTTTGCATTTCAAAAGGCAAAAAGAATATTTTTTACTAAATCTTCGAAGGGGTCTCCTTTAATCAGAGGAGAAGCAAACTATAATGTTGATATTGTTGAGGCAAAACCAGTACTTAAACGTGGAAAAAACTTTTCAAGTTTCAAGCCAAGTATCATTCCTGCAAATTCTGTCCAATTGAGACATTCAAAAATTGTGGACATAGACTTTTTACTCAAAAAACACTTTGGAGATAAATGGAAGGAGCTTCAGAATCTTCAATTTTACAATAATTTAATCACTGAGGAAGTTCCAAGTCTGGAAAACGATGACCAAATAAATTCAGATGATGATCTGCAAGAAATTCCCGATTAATTTGATATCGATACGGGAATTTTTTTTAATTTTTTTTTTACACATGCATTTCATTAATTTTTGAATTAAAACCCAAATTGAATATTTTCCATGCTATACAGCAACCAAAAATGTAAAAAAATCATATTTCGTTTTCATTTCATTCCTTCGATTTGAGTTGCAAAAGTCGTTAACAACCTTTTACAGTGGCAAAGAACGTTAAGTCTAACCTATTTTTTAAATTTTTGAGGAACATTATAATGTAAGATTTTAGAGTCCCATCGCAATGTATTTAGATGACAATTCGAAATATATTTTCAAAATAATTCGTTATGATGAGTCAATTATAAACCCGTCAACGTTTTTTGCGGTTTACCAAAAAAAAAATTTAGGGCGTTTAACGAGTTTTGCAAATGGACGACTCAAATGTGAATTCTTACCGTGAAGGAACTATGAATATTTATTTTGACGTGGAATTAACTCAATTTAAAACCCACTATTAGTCAAAGACTAGTCCGGATGGCGCAACGGTTAGCACGTTCGCCTTCTACGCACTGGGCCCCGGTTCGATTCCGGGGATTTACGTGTCGGACTATGAGCCCACTCAGCTGTTAAATGAGTACCCATTTATGGGGTAAATAACTCGGTTGAGCGTGACAGCCGGCATATTGGTTCCTTCGCTCTCTCAATAGAATATCACGTGCAACACAAGTGTAAACACAGCACATCCACTGCAACTTAAAACACGCGATTTTCCACGAAAATACGTATTTTTCCGAACAAAAATGATGTGGCCGTATGCGCGACACCACAATTCACAAACTATTCACTTTTCACTGAAAATATCAACCACGACAAAATATGCCGCGCGTTGCTCCGTCCTCCATAGAGCCCGGATCAAATTTTCGACTAAAGTCAGCCTCCTGTTGGCCATTGTTGTGTGCGCGCGAGGGTCTACTTCCTGGCTTTGAATGTAAATGGTTTTGCTCCCAATCACACTCGAATCTATCACACAGATGTTTGTAAAGCATACACATACACACACTGTATTGAGGATCCCGCTTTAAAACAACGAGAGATTTTTTAAAGAGATTTTACTTATCTTTTTGAAATCCCCGTTGAATTTATAAAGACTCGCTCTCTGAAGAGTTGTCTCACAAGTTTTTCAAGTCTTCGGCTTTAGCTGAGTTGATTATAACACTGACATTACAGATTTTCCACAGAGCAGATGACTTTGACGTCTACACTACTACACAGTTGTTTAACATTTTTCTAATTCACGGTTCAACAACTCTGAAGACGGACACACACTCCAACGGGGAAACTTGCAATATTAATATTGTCAGACTCACCTGTTCGTTATGAGCTCCGTCCTCCTTCTGGGATATATGCGCGCAGTCTTCTCGCCATCGATGGAGATTTTCCGAATGTTGCCTGGATCGTCCGACTAACATTTCTCTGCGTCGGTGCCTCCGCTACATGGGGATAATCGCGCACGAAACTCCCCTAAAATAATACAAAAAGAAAAATAAAACGTTTAAACGACTTACCTACTTCTAGTGTTTATTTACACTTCCACTTGACAGCCGATAAATGCCAAAGTGGCATTTCACCTGACATATAGAACTTGCGATGTTGCCAACTTTCCTTCTGGGCGGTGTTCGGAAAAGGCATTCTTTTTCACCCCAGAGGGGAAAAACTGCGGGAAAAGGGAATTGGGGTTCCATGGGCGTTTCCGGAAAGTGGACCGTAGAGCTGATTTTCACTGCCGCGTGGCTTTCTCCAATTAGCAGTGGTTCAGAGTGGACGGGTTGCGAGAAAAAGGCGGGAGAATTCATATTGCAGTGAATAGCCAGAAAATAATAACACCCAGAGATATCCTAAATATTCTGGAAGCAAGTGTGAAATAGCGCGATATTTGGTGCCTGGAAGTGAAAAGTGCGTGCGGTGCGGTGGTGGCTAACCGGATTTTGTTTTCCTTTTTACGCGGGACAACTGGCCGTAGGCCTGCCCTGGCGGGCTTCGTCCTAGCGGGAGGGACGAAACCGCAGAAAAAAATCCCGTAAGACAGGCGTTGGCCTCCGCCCTGCCTTGACACACACAAAAAGGGCCCCATCGTGCCTCCGCCTTGCCGTGACACACAAAAAGGGCCCCATCGCGCCTCCGCTGTGCTTGCGCCCCATCGCGCCTCCGCTTTACTTGTGTCCTTGTACCATCTAAAAGGCGTGCCTCCGCCGTACTTGTGCCCCGGTACCATATAAAAGGCGTGCCTCCGCTGTGCTCCATCGTGCTTCCGCCTTGCCTTAACACACACAAAAAGGGCCCCATCACACCTCCGCTGTGCTTGCGCCCCATCGAGCCTCCGCCCTGCCGCGATACACCAGAAGGGCCGCCAATTACAAGCCCCTAGTCGAAGAAGGGAGAAAAAAAAATCAGATTTGTGTGTTGTGACGTAATATTTATTTTTTTGTATCTTGTACTTTCTAATCTTCTTTTTGCCTATTTTTGTTTAGTTGTATATAATAATATTAAATTTGTTCCCCGTGTATGTGAGCCCGACAGCAACCAACATAACCACAACCACAATTAAGCAGCATCATCCAGTAGCGGCCGCCACCGGAGATCTACCAGGAAAAAAAGAAAGAAAAAGAGTAAAGTAAAAAAAAAAAAACAAATCGTGAGTAACAAAATAAATTACATAAAACTTACATATATCGGGGGAACATTTAATTAAAATTTTGTGCTATTTCTATATATAATATAAAAAAAAATAATAATAATAATAATACATATATATATATTGTGATTTAAGATATACATAGTTCAATCTAAGATAACTAGAAAAATATATAATTTGTGAGTAAAAGTGTCATGTGTTGTTCTTAAGTGTTATAAAGCCATGAGTGTCCTTGTTCGTTCCTCCTCTCCACCGGTGATGCCAGCTCTTCGGCTTTGCCGAATAGCGTTGTTCAAATTTTGAGTGTAGGTGTGATGCCATGACTCGACATTAGTCGGTCCTTCCATTTCAGGTTGACGCTTCATTTGACGTTTCATTTCCCGTTTGGCATCTGAGAAAAAAAAAACAAAAAAAAAACGTAATGGATAGAAGCTCTCAGCGACCACCCACGCCGCTTTCCTCCCGAACTGAGTTGCCCTCACTCAGGTGCCAATGGCTTCCTGGTCCCGTCCTGATGGGAACCAGTCGTGATTTACAACAGCCAGACTAGACAAACAGCTGATGGTATTTAAAAAAGATACAAAGTATCTACACTGCATGCAGATACATCGGAGCATGGATATGTCTATGACTACCGACTGCGTGGAACCTGTTGTGTTGAAGATATCGACGTAAGCTTTATAAAGATCCCAGTAAAGTTATACTGGATGAAATCATTCGAAAAAACACGTCCCACGCTTTCGGTAGGCATAAGACATATCCATGTACCGATGAACCTGGTGGCAGTGAAGATACTCGTCATAAATTCTGCTTTGCTTTGTCCTGTCCGCTCGGGCTCCTTTCTCTCGCGGGATCGTTTCGTTTTCGTTTGCATCGCGTGTGTGCAATATTCACCTCCTCTCGTGCACCCTGTTCCATCTACCCGTTCGGTACAGTTTGCTGACTGCAGCCTATCGACATTTCTCTGAGTAAGTTTCTGCTAATCGCAATCACGCTTCCCACCATTTTTTCCCAATCGGACGTGTATTGTGTTTGAGTATCTATTGCGAAATCGCTCCCACACTATCCGTCTCATCCCACCCCTTTAATCAACAGTCCGGGTCTGGCACACACAATCCGTTTTTCAAGTAACGCGTGCGACTCTATGCGATTGTGTCCGACAAACAGAAAGGGAAACTAACAAAAGTAAACAAAACATTCCAACACACGTACAAAGAGAATGCACAAGAAAAATTTTGGAATTTTTGCAGAAGGGGGGGCATTTGATCTTCTGCAGACCTCTGAATGTACATCATGTCACGATGAGCTGCCCGGAACTACAATATAACATCTTGCGACGAATATTTCTCTATTTGGGGGCTTGGGAGATTTTAACTCGCGCAGTACGAATCCGTCATTTTGTTTTATGATATGTTTATTGCACGTGTGGTGGGGGCCCACATTGTGGGCCAGTCAGACCTCAAATCGCCGCCATTGCAAATGCACAACCACAGTTGCTGGATCACCCGACTTGGCTCGAATGAACTTCATCCACGATGGCTCTCGCTCTCTATCTTCGGGGGGGGGTTGCTATGTAATGTACACACTCTCAAATTGCGTCTGCGCATGTCCAAATGTTAGTCGAACTGACTACTTGCTACTTTTTCTGGGACCCTATTGATTCAGATATGTAGTACAACGCGCGCTATTTTATTTGTTTGGATTCCAGCCATTTTAAACATTTTGGAATTTTTGCGGAAGGGGGACATTTGATCTTCTGCAGACTTCTGAATGTACATCATAACATATAGGTATAACATCCTGCGACGAATATTTCGGGGCTTGAGAGATTCTAACTCGCCTAGTATAAATCCGCTATTTTGTTCTATATGTTTATTGCACGTGTGGTGGGGGCCCACATTGTGGACCAGTCAGACCTCAAATCGCCGCCATTGCAAATGCACAAACACAGCCGCTGGATCACCCGATTTGGCTCGAATGAGCTTCATCCGCTCTCGCTCATCTTCGGGGGGCGGGAACTATGTACACTCTCTCAAATTGCGTCTGCACATGTCCAAATGTTAGTCGAACTGACTACTTGCTACTTTTTCTGGGACCCTAGTGATTCAGATAGTACAACCCGGGCAATTTTATTAAATGATGAATGGGAATTGGCGGAAATTGAAGGTCATTGAAAGTCCTTGGACGTCCTTGACCTAAATAATGAGTAAAAATGCAATTTCATTCATTGTGACCTCAGATTGGGTCTATGCATGTGCATGTCGGGAGTGCACAATTTGTTTAATGAAATGGTGAGAATGAGAATGATATGAATGAATGAGAGAAGGAAGCGAAATTTCGCATACATTCAGAGACCCTAAATTGCGTGTGAGCATGTCGAGCGAGGGGAGCAGACGACTTCTTGCGACGTGTTCTGGGCGCCTAGTCAAGTTAGGTAGTACGGAGCGTACTCTATATTTTTAAGAATTTTGAATGTATGGTATGGTGTGTATGCAGGAGTTTTGATTATGGCGTCGCGTTGACTGAGAGCGTGGGACAGAGAGCACAGAGAGCGCCTGTTCACCCGTACACTATGTTATTTCTTACCGTCCACAACGTCAACCTTTATTGCTATCAAATCAACATCCCAACATGTACACACAGGATCCCCGCAAGCGCGCCGCCCGCGCGGATCTACAAGCAACAGCCATGCACAATGACCACTTCACTTAAACGACATGCACAACCAGAAAAGAAAAGTTTTCAGTGGGCTTGTTTCCTCTTCTGACCCCCGAGTAGAAAAACAGACATTTCGTGTGACGGAAAGATTTTTAGGATGACCCCAGCTATAAGACATACCCATGTCAAAAAGAAAACAACATTTTGGTTACCCTCACACACAGTCAGGTATAGGGTTATGCTATATCCTAGTATTTTTCTTTATCTATGAAATCAATAGAAGAAATGTCATCCAAGCTACTAAACTAACAAAACAGCGGTATAAGTTTTGTTCCCCACACACATAGTGTATATGTGCGTTAGATGTCATCCATATAGATCGTTGGATTACATCCTGTATTCTTTTATCGTAGGTGGCGACCTTAAGCAAAAATTTTGGGAACCATTTTCTTCATGGGGTTGTGCCTACGATGAAAGAATACAGGATGAAATCTAAGTGCCTCCGCACACGGGTCGTCTGATTTTCGTCACGTCTGCGATTCGAACTCTGCTCGTCTGAATTCCCACACGACGAGCGACGCCCTGCACCGCACACGGGTCGATTGCAATTCGGCGCGTCTGCGACGCGATCCGATGTTAGAAATGGGAGTTGGGGTATTTGGGCAATACGTAGCCTGGGTAGAGGTGAAAGGAGGAGTGCACAGGAGTGTCGGTGAAATCATTTTAACCCTTTGGCATGGCGAATAGACCTTTTAGTACATGAGGCGAAACACGGACAATATGGTTGTCACATGAGTAGATGTGAAAAGAGGAATGCAATCGAGTGGTGGTTAAATTTTTTTAACCCTTTGGGGAGGTGAAAAGGGCCCTTTTGTACATAAAGCGAAATATGGGCAATATGGCTGTCGCGTGATTCGAGGTGAAAGAAGAAATGCAAAAAAGGGTTGGTGAAAGCATTTTAACCCTTTGGCGATGCGAAACGGACCTTTTTGCAAATGAAGCGGGATATGGGCGATATGAATGTCGCATAATTCTAGGTGAAAGGAGGAGTGCATAGAAGTGTCGGTGAAAGCATTTTAACCCTTTGGCGTGGCGAAATGAACCTTCCTGTACAAGGAGCGGTACATGGGCAAAATTGGTGCCGCCTGTTTCGAGATGAAAGGAGGAGTGCACACGGGTGTCGGTGAAAGCATTTTAACCCCTCGGCATGGCGAAATAGACCTTTTTGTACATGGAGCGGAACACGGGCAATATGGTTTTCGCATGAGTCGCTGTCAAACGAGGAATGCAGATGAGTGCTAGTTAAAGCATTTTAACCCTTTAACGTGGCGAAGTGGACTTTTTTGTACATGAAGCGGGGTATGGGTGTCGCGTGATTTGAGGTGAAAGGAGAAGTGCACAGAAGTGCTAGTAAAAGCATTTTGGCCCTTTGTTGAGGTGCAAAGAAGCCTTTTGGTTATGAAGCGGGATATGGGCGATATTGAGTGTCGCGTGATTCGAGGTAAAAGGAAGAGTGCACAGGAGTGTCGGTGAAAGCATTTTAACCCTTTGGCGATGCGAAATGGACCTTTTTGTACATGAAGCGGGACTTGGCATTGGCAATATGGTTGTCGCCTGAGTCGATATGAAAGGAGGGATGTAGACGAGTGCTGGTTAAAGCATTTAACGTTATGGGTGCCGCGAGGTTCGTGGTGAAAGGAGGCGTGCACAGAAGTGTCGGTGAAAGCATTTTAACTCTTTGGCATTACGAATACGCCTGACTAATGCTGAACACTATTATCAACTGATCAAATGCGACAATATACTATTTTCTGGTTTCTGACGACTACGACGATTTCCTGTTACAAAGATTAATACAAATCCATAAAGTTGATTTTCGAGTTGGGGCGTTGTGGAGGTTTGTGGAGGTGCTGATAGTAGCAAGGTCTGAATGTTGTGGAGAGTGGCAAGGAGGGAAGGGCTAGCCTTTTTGATTCCGCTGTTTGAGCGAGCGTTAGAAGCCGGTCTATCTACATATATTGAGGGTTGATATCGCTTAAACGTTTCAAAGGGTTGCCGACCATATATCGTCAGATGTGTTCAGGTTACAACGAACAAATCGCTGAACGACCGCTAATCTAAGCATTGAATCACACGAGGCACCGAAATATAGTGCATGCCGAAACTGTCCATACGAAATAATGCATATGCGCACTTTCGTTTTGAAAACGAAATAGTGCACGCGAATATCTCGTACACGGCACTGCCTAAGTTTTTGCGTGACAACGTCAAAGTGTTTTCAAGGAAAATTTAAAAAAAAAAAGAAAATGACACGGAAACTTTCCCCTTGTTGGGAAAAATTTTGGATCATGTATATATCTGTGCTGAAAAGAAGATATTGGTTGCGTTCAGAATTTCATACACTGGATATCTGAATTTCTGAGTTACACAAACGTTGTTTAATTCAGAAATTTAGATTCGAATAAAAAATGATTGGCGGAAATTAACCGGGAAAATTGGTAATTGTTTTCCCCAATTTAGGTTCGACGTTTTCTCGTTTTTCGCTCCGAGATTGCTTTAATATCGCTGTGATATTGCTTTTATTTTTTATCACTTTGATATAACCTCAATATCGCTTTGATATCTGGTATCAAAACGAAAGTGCTAAGAAGACCATCAACAACATTCCATTGCATTAGCTTCATCACCCCTATTCAGACGACACCAGTATTTCTTAGATTTCTCCTTATGTACATGAATGTGTTCATCTCAACACCATAGGGTAAAAAACGCCTTGAACAACACTACAGAGTACTGGCCTCATCATCCCAATTCATAGGCACCCGTATTTCCTAGATTTCATTCCATGTCCAAAAGTATGCTTGTGTCAACACCAAAGCGTTTAATTCAATTCAATTCGTTTTCAACTCCACCTCCGTCCCACATTTTCTCCACACACTCCCCGTTGAGGTAGTTACGTCAAAAAAGTGCCAAATTAAAATCGCACGGACATAGTAATCTTGCCGAAATTGAGTAAATACCGCATTATGTCATCATCATCACAAAGCATATCTGCATCACGAATTTGTACCGCTTCATGTCCAAAAAGGTAATTTTCGCCTCACCAAAGAGTTAAAATACTTTCACCAGCACTCCGGTGAACTCCTCCTTTCACGTCGAATCACGCGACCCCCATATCGCCCATATCCCGCTTCAAGTACAGAAAGGTCAATTTCGCCACACCAAAGGTCTAAAATGCTTTAACCCGCACTCGTCTGCGTTCCTCTTTTCGCATCAACTCAGGCGATAACCATATTGCCCATGTTCCGCTTCATGTACAAAAAAGTCCATTTCGTCATTCCTAAGTGTTAAAATGCTTTCTCCGACGCTCCTGTGCACCACTCCTTTCACCCCGAATCACGTAATACTCTTATCGCCCATTTTCCGCTTAATACCCAAAAAGTCCTTTTCACCTCTCCAAGGGGTTAAAATGCTTTCACTAGCACTCCTGTGCAATTCTCCTTCCACCTCGAATCACGCGACACACATATCGCCCATATCCTGCTTCATGTACAAAAATGTCCATTTCACCACTCCAAATGGTTAAAATGTTTTAACCAGCACTCCTGTGCACTTCTCCTTTCACCCCAAATATTGCGATACCCATATCGCCCATATCCCACTTCATGCACAAAAATGTCCATTTCGACACGCCGAAGGTCTAAAATGCTTTAACCCGCACTCGTCTGCATTCCTCTTTTCGCATCAACTCAGGCGATAACCATATTGCCCATGTTCCGCTTCATGTACAAAAAAGTCCATTTCGTCATTCCAAAGTGTTAAAATGCTTTCTCCGACGCTCCTGTGCACCACTCCTTTCACCCCGAATCACGCAATACCCTTATCGCCCATTTTCCGCTTAATGCCCAAAAAAGTCCTTTTCACCTCTCCAAGGGGTTAAAATGCTTTCACTAGCACTCCTGTGCAATTCTCCTTCCACCTCGAATCACGCGACACCCATATCGCCCATATCCTGCTTCATGTACAAAAATGTCCATTTCACCACTCCAAAGGGTTAAAATGTTTTAACCAGCACTCCTGTGCACTTCTCCTTTCACCTCGAATCACTCGAAAAACATTCCCCATGTTCCGCTTCATGTACAAAAGTCTTCTTTTCGCCTCATCAAGGGTTAAAATACGTTCACCAGCGCTCTTGCGCACTCCTCCTTTCACCCCGAATCACGCGACACCCATATCGCCCATATCCCGCTTCATGCCCAAAAAGGTCATTTTCACCTTGCCAAAGGGTTAAAATGCTTCCACTAGCACTACTTTCGCCTTGAATCACCCGACGCCCATATACGACTACACCACAATTTCTTTGAACATATTTTTCAATTGAACAAATGCATCCATATATTTTTTTCTGGTGTCCGACGTCGACGACTTTTCTCGTTCCAAGCAGTTCGCATGGTTCGAGACGCACAGACGAGTACACCGATTCGATTACGTGCCGACCAATGTACGACCCGTGTGCGGATCTCCATACATTTGCTTTGTTAGTGGAGTTCAAATCGCAGACGAGCCGATTACGAGACGAGTACGAGACGACCCGTGTGCGGACGGCCTAAAGGTCGCCACCCATTGACGAGCACAACCACGATCAAACTTCCATCGAACTATCAAATATCATAGGACGTGTGGAAAAAAATTCCCCCTATTTCCACCGTTCTATGATATTTGATGGTTCGATGGAAGTTTGGTCGTGGTTGTGCTCGTCAATGGGTGGCGACCTTAAAGGGTATTTGACCAGTCGGTGGACCATGCTGTTGTATGCCGCCATTTTTTGTGAGAATGTGTAGCAAGAGGTAGATGGTATCGTTCGCTGGGTAGCCGTAGGTTTTCGGTAAATCTCGAACTCCAGTTTTCCTTTGTTATTGAGGATCATAAAGTCCTGGAATGGGATTGCTCCATTTTTTCCATCTCAGTGGTAAACGTGATTCTGGTGTGAATCTTGTTTATGCTCGAGAGGACCTGGTCTATTTGATCCCCTCTAACGACAGCAAACACGTCGTCCACATACCTGTACCATACTCTAGGCATTATTCCCCTTGCCTCAACATCTTCCTCGATCGATGTCATGAACATTTCCGTTAGTACTGGTGAAAGTGGGTTGCCCATCGCTACTCCCGAAGTGGTCTTGTAGCACTTATCCCGGGATGTGAAGTAGTTCTCATTCATACAAAGCCGTGCAAGCTTTGTATAAATTTTAACTTTCTTCTTCCATTCCGGGACAGTACCAAGATTGTTCAGCCATCGTTCGAATTGGTAGATAGCTTGATTTACCGGCGTATTGGGGAACAATGCCTTTACGTCAAACGACACCATCACCTCCCCCTCATTAATTCTATCGATTGTTTGGAGTTTCGCGATAAGCTCCTGTGAGTTCTTCACTGCGTACTTGCTGTGAATCTCTCCCAGGGCCTTGCACTCACTCACTAGCCACTTCGCGATGTTATCCCAACTAACAATTTGCTCTTGAGGTGAGAACCAAAACTCTTATAATATCGGTATTAAACCTTTCGGAACGAAATATTACGTTCAAGATATTTATTAGGCATTCTGCTAAAAAGTAAAACTAATACCTGAATCTGTTGTAACTTTTAAAAGAAAAGACGTGTAAAAAGTCCTTAGTGCAGATTGGAAGCTCGATGAAAACTTTAAAGGCATTTTGTTCAGATTATAGCCTTAAAAGTTATTTTTGCAACTGTGTTATTAGAAAAGATCCTCTTAAAGTTTTTGCTTTAGACCATTCTAAGTGTTCATGCAGCGTAGGTCTAACTAAACCATTATAGGAATAATTGCCGTTTGTCAACTCTCGTATTGCTTGTATAATAAGCTTGATCAAGAATATATTCCTGTTTCAGTGTTGTAATATTTTAGCTTAAATAGAGATGAGTAGAACGGCTTTAAATGAGATAGCTATACACTCTGATACTTAAAGAAGTCAGGCGAAGGTTGTAGGGAAAGATATAGTTTAATTGCAGTTTTGAAGAAAAATTTAATAGGAAGAAGTTATTATAATTTACTTATGGGAGCAACAAACTTAACTAAACACTTATAAGTCCTTTAAAATAGAGCTTGAGAGAACCGCCATCTTTTTCGACTGTTTGGTTATAGCAATTATTGCGCCAGAAATTAATTTCTTCAATACTTTGGTGACTTTGAATATTTTCATTTTAAATGTATTTCTTAGGGTCTGACAAGAAAATAAGAACGTGTTTAATACATTTTAGGCCACTATTAGCTACTATGCAAAAAGTACATTTAATTCATGATGAACATTAAATGTACATGTATGCTAAATTTCGAGAGGGATTCGTTTTTTTTTTGGAGTTTTGTACAGCATTTGATCAGAAAAATTTCTTTCGCAGAGAAAATTTGACTATCAAATCGACAAAATCCACTGCGAAAAAGTGCATCAGACCAATAATACAAATATGAATTTCAACTCCATTCGTATTTTTATACAGAACTTCCAAAAGTATCATGAATTCCACTTAATGCTACAATAAGCACAAAATTTACTTACTGAAAACCAATAGAAATCTTTGTCTCTTAGTTAAGATTCTAAAAGGTGATCTATGTATGTATAGCAGATTACTGTAAATCACTTATACGTACTTTTACTGATATCTTTCTGATAAGTTCTCTAGTTAGAGCTGTCAAGAAGACTTGAAGAATTCTTAAAATACTTTATACTCATAATTTCATACGCCACTTTTTGGCTAGAAACATTCTTTAAGATTTCTATCAGAACAATTTGCAAGTCAATAAGTCTTAGCTGAAACTAAATGTAGTTCTTATAAAATCCTTGAAGATCTCTATAAGAACAAAATTGTTAGTTGGGATAGGTTGGTGAGTTTGAGTCGGCAATAATTTCCCTCATCTCTTCACCTTCCTTGTGAGTTTTTGGCTGGCATCTAATCCTGGGCAAGGACGGGTTTGGCATGCGCAGTCGTGTGATACCCTCAAAAACAGCACTAGCTTCTTTCAAGGCGCTGTTCACTCTCGTGATTGAGCGTGGTAACGGGTCAATCCTTAATTCGAAGTAGTTGCCGTTCGATAGCTTATCCACCACTGAGCTGTCATAAGCGTCCTTTTCCAACACTACAACGTTATTCCGCTTGTCCGCTTTGAGGTGGTACACCAGTTTTTCCCACAGCTCGCGTATGATATTAACGTCGCGGTGGGTTGTCTTTGGCGGTAAGTTATTACGTATTATTTTACTGATTCCCGATCGGATATCGTCTTTCACGTCGTTATTTAATCGTTTTATCCCGGCCTCGATATTTACTACTGTTTCTTCGATTATTTTTGTTGGGGGCAACGCGAATGCCAAACCGTTGTTCAGCATCATAAGTTCTTTTTCCGTGAACTTTACCGACGACTTGTTTACGACTAGTTGTTACCGCGGTATTATTTTCCGGCTTCAGCGCGGCCCACTTTTTATTTAAAATGCGGCGTTTTCTTATTATCTCGCATTCGAATGCACGATGTAGTTTCGCGGTCATTTGCTCGATTGGAATCCCGAGATCGGTGGCTTCTTTGGTCAGTTTTAGGTGGGTGCTGTACGCCCTAAGCGTTATATCAGCTTGTTTCTCGTATATTGTGTTTATTAATTCCGATTCGATTTTATATTTCAGTTTTTCAGTTACGCGACGTCCGGATTTTATGTTAACGCGATGAGATTTCGGGGTTACGCGGTTTTTTAAACATTTCCGCAGAAAACGAATATTTTCACTGTTTTTTGCCATTAGCTTCTTAAGCCTCAACAGTGTGTTGAACTCGGACTTGTGGCTGGGTACCATGATAAATATAATATGTATCGTCCGATGTTTGTAGTTGTGATTTAAATAAGTGAAAAAACGTAGCTTTTCCCCAAACTACAAGATTTATTTTTTGTATTATATGTATATACATGTATTTCGGGAGCAACTTACTCCCTTCCTCAGTATACAAGCTACTAAACCTAATGGCAAAATTACATATCAATTTAAGAATCTTAACGTTAACGTTGCAGGTAGTCGAGAGCTATAAAAAGTTATGCCTGTGTCCTAAAAAACTCACTTTTTTAGGACACAGGTATAACTTTTTATGGCTCTCGACTACCTGCAACGTGAACGTTAAGCTACGGGACTGTGAACAGAGTTAAGAAACACTATAACATACTTTTTTTAACACGACATACTTTTTTACTGACATGCTAATTGGAATTTATGTAATTGATATACTTCAATTCTTATTGTAACACATTGTAAATCGACACAATTAATTCATTTTTTGTAAACGTTGACAATTTTGTTTGATATAAATTCTGTGATTAATTTCAATAAACCAGTTCAGTTCAAGCATTATACATGTTATCATTTTAATACCTTACTGGTAATATTGATTGGTAACATTGGTCCGTCGAGCGAACAGTAATCAGAGCCTAAGGACGAACAGTCAATAGCTCATATAAATCAAGTATATATATCTTAATTTACAAGTGCTGGCCTAAAACCGTTTAACGTTAATAGCCACTAGATTCACATACAAATCAACATCATTAAAATCCCGAATACTTTTTTCAATACTGAAAATCTGATCTGAACTCAGTCCAAAGTCATACAATGACAAACTTTGAAAAAATTTCGCAAGACCAACGAGAGTTGGGAGAGCAAATCTCTAAAGACTTGCAAAATATGAAAAAAGATGGTCCCTCGAGGAAAGATAAAGATAAGATAAAAATTATCTTTCCAGAAAAAGTGCCAGTTTTTCTGAACTATGGGCTAAGAGCCGGTTGACACGTTCAAAGTACACTTTGGCAAAGTACGTTGATAACCTACTTTGTGGTTACTTTGAACGTGTCAACCCCCTTCAAAGTGCTTTGAAGTCTCTAGCGTCCCATCAAAGCACAGTAGGATGGTGCTCAACTTTCCATCAAAGAATTGATTGTAAATCGACAAGTTCACAGAAAAAAGTTGTTGGGGCGGGAAATAGTGAGTTGTTGGTGGTTTTTATTCAATTTACGGTGGTCTGAACAATGTGTTTTGGTATAAATTCCCTAGAAATGCTAAATCCAGCGTTTTTTGCATGTGGCAAACTGGTAATTCACAATGGTGGATATTCTTGCCAAGTCATACTTTGACAAAGTGTACTTTGAGCATGTCAACCGGCCTTAAGTTTGAGGAAAACCATGAAGCCCTAGAAAAACTTAACAGACGATCCGAAAATTACTTTGTGCAAGACTTCTATGCACAGGTAAAAGCAGTCTATCTTCAGGCATTAGCACATATTGCTGAAGCCGAAAAGAAGACTCAACCGACAATCTCTGAAGATGCCAAGAGCTCTCACTTTGTCGATCATGACCAAGAATTGCTAGCAAAAACGGTCCTCATGCGCATGGAACGATGCCAACAACTAATCTCCGACTCTGGAGATATATCAACCACTACGAAATCATATATTGATTTCAAAATTCGTGAACTTTCAGACCTTTGGTTCAAGATTGAAATACTCTATGAAGAGATAGCAATCAAATACGGGGAAATGATATTCTCCAAAGAACGTATACTGACCTGAAATCTCAGTATAACTGTACCATAATGTCAGTCTATGACAAAATCCAAGGAAGTGGAAAAACCTCTGAAAAAGAACTAAAACTTCCGAGAATGACCGTTCCCATATTCCACGGTGATTACAAGGGATGGCCCTCCTTCTGTGACATCTTCGTCAAACTGATTCACGATAACGATGCATTAGGAAATACTGAAAAAAATGCATTACCTCAAAACATCTCTACGAGACGAAGCCCATGCTTTGATACAGCACCTAACAGTATCAGACTCCAACTACGAGGCGGCTTGAGAATTAATACGAGGCAGATATAGCAACAATCGAGTAATATACACGATGTTTGCAAACTTGCTACTAAGCCTACCTGTGCTTAATGCAGAATCCTACCTTGCATTAAAACAAATACACGACCGAACTAGAGAATGCTTACATGGTATTCAAAACTTAAAAATAGATACGTCGACCTGGGGTCCACTAATAGCATATATTGTACTCCAGAAACTGGACAAAGACACTCATAAGTCCTTCGAGCAAACTTTGTATGACCCAAAAAAGGTAGTCGATTTGGAAGACGTTCTGCATTTTATGCAAATTCGATTTCAGTCTCTAGAAGCCATCAAAGACTCGCAAAAATTAGCGACACAGAAAACAGAAAAGGTCACAAACAAAAAACATTGGACTGTGAACAACTATCACGTCAATGTGCAATCTTGCAAGTACTGCAAAGAAGAACACTCTATTTACAAATGCGCAAAGTTCAAAGATCTACCAGTAGGTAACCGAACAGCATTTATCAAAAGCAAAAATGTATGCTTAAATTTAAATTGCTTACATCACGACAGCAAGATAAAATGTTTTAGTCGTAATAAATGTTCCAGCTGTCAAAAGCAACATTATACGCTGCTTCATCAAGATAGCACTCAAAAACAAAAAGAAGTGCCAGCTAAAACTACATCCTATGTCTCAACTGCAAGTGAACATAGTACTGTACTGCTATCAACCGTCCTTCTAAAAGTGAAGACAGTACGAAATACTTTTGAATATCTTCGAGCCTTGATAGACCCAGGGTCTCAAGCTACATTTATTTCCGAACGAAGTGTTCAGCTACTGGGAACTCCTAAATTCAAAGTACAAGTCCAAATATCTGGCATGGCTGAAACCAACGCAGGTGTATCCAATCCACGAATAAGGTGCACCTAGAACTACAACCAAGATTCCCATCAAACTTTAAATTAAGCTGCGAAGCATTAGTGTTATCATCACTTACTAAATGGTTACCTGAGAATCGAACATGTGTCACTCCAAAACACATTGAGACCACCTGGAAAAATACAATACTAGCTGATCCAACTTTCGACAGACCTGGGCCTATTGATATAATCATAGGTGCAGACTACTTTTCTGAAATCATTCTTGAAGGCATTAAGAAGAATAACGGTCTTCTTCAACAACAATAGTAAGAGTCGTATTCGATGCATCTACTAAAACAGACTCGGGTATTAGCTTAAACGACTTGATGGTAACAGGACCCCGACTTCAGCAGGACCTAGATCAAATTCTTCTGAGATGGCGAACCCATAAATACGTAATATCTGCCGATATCGAGAAAATGTTCAGGCAGATAAAAGTCAACGAAGAAGATCAACCGTTTGGCGATTTTCACCTGAAGAACAAGTTAAGGACTACGAACTAACAACAGTAACTTATGGGACACGGTCTGCTCCATATTTAGCTGTCAGGACTTTGCAACAACTTGCAAAGGATGAAGAAAAAGATCATAACGTAGCTGCCAAAATAATTTTAAACGATTTTTATGTCGACGATCTTTTTACTGGAGCACATACCAAAGAATACGCAAAATCCATTCGCGCCGAACTAACCCACGTACTCGAAAAAGGTGGATTCAACTTAAGGAAATGGAAAACAAACGACAGATCCATTCTTGAAGACCTCCCAGCGGGATCTCGAGACACTTCGAATTTCGAGATATCTGATGAAGAATCGACAAAGACGCTAGGAATATACTGGAACCTGAAAACGGATAATTTTCATTTTAAAGTCAAACTAAATAACTACAACGCGACACCCACTAAACGAGATATACTCTCTGAAATTTCAAAAATCTATGATCCTCTTGGGTGGTTACAACCAATCATCATAACAGCAAAGATAATGTTACAGGATCTTTGGAAAGCAAATTACAACGGGGACCAACCACTTGAACCTGAAATTGCATCCAAGTGGGTTGAATTCAGAAACGAACTTGCAGCAATCGAGCGAATTAAAATTCCCCGATGGATACACTATGAACCAAGCAGATGCAGCTATGAAATACATGCATTTTGTGACGCTTCCGAAAAGGCTTATGGCGCTGCAATATATTTTAAAGCATTATTTGAAAGCGGAAAATGCTTTGTGTCTTTATTAACCTCAAAGACCAGGGTAGCACCGATGAAAAAAATTACATTACCAAGGCTTGAATTGTGCGGTGCCGTGTTGCTTTCACAATTACTAAAGAAATCTCTTCAAGCACTACAATTAAAAAAATATGATGTCTTTGCATGGACGGATTCCACAATCGCACTGGCATGGATTAAGAGCAGGCGTCCTGAACAATGGAAAACTTTCGTAGCCCATCGTGTAAACACGATAAACGAATCTCTCGATCCATCTTGTTGGAGGCACGTTCAGGGGTCGGAGAATCCAGCAGACCTAACAACCCGCGGAGTTCAACCTTATGTTCTACAATACAGCAGCAAATGGTGGGAAGGACCATCTTGGCTTAAAGAACCACAGGAATTTTGGTCAAGTTCTCCAGTCGTTGCTGAAACTACAGAGGAGCTTCGTAAGAAAGTAACTGTTTTGACCACTATAGTAAATGAACACAACTTCGATCTTGTCCATCGATACTCTTCATTTCAAAAACTTGTACGAGTTACAATGACCATCAACAGATTTATAGCAAGGTGCAAAGGCAGAAAAGAAAAAAGCGACGTTCACAAGGCATTACGCCAAATAGCACTAATAACACAAAAAGAAGCTTTTCCTGAAGAATTAAAATGTTTAAGGAACGGGAAACAATTAAAAGCAAAGAGCCGACTTCTATCACTATCACTAATATTGGACGATCAGGGACTACTGAGAGTTGGAGGCCGTCTACAAAATTCCCAGCTGACTTACAACGAAAAACATCCGATCATATTACCGCACGACCATAGTGTAACATCATCAATAATCAGCGATGCACACAACACGATTTTACATGCAGGAATCGACGCAACAATAGCATACATCCGAAGGAAATACTGGGTAATAGGAGTTTGAAGCAAGGTACGACAAGCAATCAAAAAATGCGTCAAATGTGCTCGTATTAATGCTCAAACACGAACACAAATTATGGGAAACTTGCCTGCAGTAAGAGTTACACCGTCGAGACCATTTGCGAACACAGGAGTGGACTACGCTGGCCCTATTCAAATTCGGACCACTTTCGGAAGAGGACATAAGTCATATAAGGGATACATTGCCGTTTTTGTATGTCTAGCGACAAGGGCGATACATTTGGAAGCTGTTTCTAATCTGACAACACAAGCATTCATGGCGGCTTTTAAGCGATTCACATCTCGAAGAGGATCTCCCCAGAACATCTACAGTGATAACGGAACAACATTTCATGGAGCCAACAAACTGCTGGACCATGATATAAGAAAAGCTGTAAAAGAAGTTAACTCCGAAGTTTCCAGTCTGGCATCAAAAGGCGTTACCTGGCACTTTATCCCACCGGCAGCTCCTCACTTTGGAGGAATATGGGAGGCCGGAGTAAAATCAGTCAAACATCATTTAAAAAGGGTAATTGGCGAATCAACGTTAACATTTGAGGAATTGTCTACACTACTTTATCAGATAGAAGCATGCCTCAACTCGCGACCTCTATACCAAGTTAAAAGTGACCCTGAAGGTAGCATACCATTAACACCGGCACATCTTTTGCATGGACACGCAATTACTTCTCCACCAGAAGAAGACTTGACAGACACCAATATCTCCATAACTAGTCGATGGAAGCACATACAAAAAATGAGCCAAGACTTCTGGAAAACATGGCACACAGAATACTTGTCGACACTTCAACAAAAACACAAATGGCAACTCACGAACAACAGTCTACAACCTGGCCAAATTGTGTTAATAAAGGACGAATCAAGTCCACCAACAAGATGGCCTCTTGCTAGAATATCAGCAGTTCATCCAGGTTCAGACAATATTGTTCGCGTCGTTACAGTAACATGCCCAGGAGGACGACAATTCACTCGACCAATCGTCAAGATATGTCCACTACCCATCGAAAATTCTGACACAACTAACGACTCTCAATGCGAAGCTAGAACAACGGCTCAACCTAGTTCAACACTTGCAGAGAAGGGAAAGGTTAATCGTAAGAGGTCTAATCGTATAGCTCCCATTAGCGAGACTTGGTGCGACTACATAAAAAAGAAGTTCAAGGGTACCGATAAACCAACTGAAGCTGCTAATAAACCCAGTCGAATGGCTAATCTCATTCTCACCAGCTTGCTAGTATTATCCACAATTAATGGGGGCCAGGCGCAATCACAATATTCGATCACTCATCTTGAACCTGGTCTCTATATCGAAGAGATTGGGAAAACACAAATTAAGAGAGGCACCTTAAAATTTGACGTATCCATACCTTTTAATGCAACGCTTGAAAAGTTGCAGTTGGATTCCGTATATGAAAAAATGAAACAAGCATGCACAAAGGCATACAAGTATTCCGAGCAGACACTGTGGCCACGTTTAGACCGTGGAACTAAAAGGCGATTTAACTAAATCATTTTAGTGTTAGTACTTGTTGGTGGAGTGTTTATACCGACCATACGGAGAGGTACTTCTTCTTCTTCTTTCTCCGTTGACAGCACAGATAAATTTTACAGATATAAATTTTACGACAGAAAAAGACTTTTTCCTGCCCGTGATTACGCACTGCTTTCCTGAAATTTCAAACAAAGCAAACGCCGAACAAAAAAAAACGACAACAAAGGAAACGTCAACCACCGAGTCAACATTAGCGATGACAGCGACATGGTTCCAATTTTTTTTAGTCCAGTTCCGCATCGCAAGTAGAGATAAGCCAATTCCAAAACTAACTAAATCGATACGTTTATATCGTCGATAGTTACACTTCTGGAACATCTCAAGAACAAAAGGGAAACGCTTCAATACGATCTCGACCTTTTGAAGGAAACACCATATCATCGAATGAAGAGAGGAGTATTTGGGAAACTACTGCAATCCGTGTTTGGGGTGAACGACGAAGTCTACACCGACATCCAGGATCTTCAACAAAATCAGCAAATCTTGCACGAGACGTTCCAGCAACAAGGAAATATTATTTTAACCACCACAAAGAAATTGAACGAGTTCGGAAGCCAACAACTAAACGAATAAATATGATTGCAGAGAAAGTAAATCAAATCTCGAACGAAATACAACAGGAAGGAGTGTTTACGAGAATCGACCGCAACGCAGTAAAAATTCAGGTTCTAACTGCTTATGACATCGCTATAGATATATTAAACGAAAAGCAAGTAAAGTATCATCAACTGACGGCAGCCGTATCTGGACACGGACAACTTTATAATTTCATCTCACCTGGAAAATTAAACGAAATAAAATAATTACGTCCACTAAAGCCCAGCTGCCTTCTTATCTAACCATCCTAAAAGAAGCGGATAAACACATCTCGGTTAAAACGGTGAACACAACTGACATCATCATTAGTGGAAAATTACACATTACGGAAACAACGAAATACGACACGATTAAACCAACAGCAATTCCACAACACTTGGGAAACTGCGCTTATCTAAGTTTGATGATTTCCAACAAAATTCTGACTATAAATTACAACACTCAAAAATATTTTGAACTAACTGAATCTGAATTCCAGGACTGTATCCCATTGCAATCTGGGTTGCGTCTTTGCTCACCGCAGATCATCAACGACATAGAAAATCAACCAAACTGCATAATAAACACCATCTACCACCGGGAAAACACAGTTAAATGTCCAACAAGCAAGTTTGAAGAAAGTGGCCTACTACCTTTTCCTCGCCAGTACCTGGCTCTTCCTGACTGACCAACAAATAACCGCAGGAATTCTGTGCAACGGAAATCGCGAAGACGCGGAGTTGGTTTACTAAAAGTTCTCCCAAACTGTTACATTCAAACAAAACAGAACATCATTCTTGCCAATCTTAGCAGCAGTGTGAAAATCAAGGAGACTTTCATCAAGCTAGTAACATTGCAGATAGACGACAACACGGAAACTGCGATTCAAAAAACAACTAACTCAGTCCTCTCCACATCCGGCACCTGGTTCAACATTGCTTCCAAGGTCACCACAACGAAGCGCCCCATATGGAAAACCATTGGTCATCACACCGCTACGGCTACTGGGTCAATTATTTTTACCATCGCTGCAATTTTCCTGCTATGGAAATTCCGGAAGGTTTTGCATATCAATCGGAAGCGACCTGAGCCAGCAGATTTTATTTTGCGCGAAATAACCAAGCCACCAATACCGCGCCCTCGAAAATCTGTTTGCGGTCCCCCAGAATGTTCACGTGACTGTGAACAGAGTTAAGAAACACCATAACATACTTTTTTTAACACGACATACTTTTTTACTGAAATGCTTATTGCAATTTATGTAATTGACATACTTCAATTCTTATTGTAACACATTTGTAAATCGACACAATTAATTCATTTTTTGTAAACGTTGACAATTTTGTTTGATATAAATTCTGTGATTAATTTCAATAAACCAGTTCAGTTCAAGCATTATACATGTTATCATTTTAATACCTTACTGGTAATATTGATTGGTAACAGAATGATATAGAGTTTGGCGGCTATTACACTATAAAAGTTCTTTTACAAATATCTTTGACTCACGATATTTTAAAAGAACTTTTATGACTGATATTAGCCGTCTAAGGGGGAAGGTGTGCAAGCATGTAAGAAAAGCACTTGAAACAAGCAACGTTCACGTCGCAAATCTTTTCTTAGGCGGCTATTACACTAGAAAAGTTCTTCGAAAATATCTTTTACAAACGATATTTGTAAAAGAACTTTTACAGTGTAATAGCCGCCTTAAGGCCACAGCCGGTATCTAAATTAAGTTCTTGTAAATCAAATTGTAGTATAATATGAAATAAAATATAATTGAATTGAATTGAGATTCTCATTTTCCGGAAAATCTACTTGTTTCGGCGGACTTTTACGGCGCGCGCTATTTTTGTGAAATTTGGGTGTTTCGCACTAAATTTTACATTTACAAGCCCACAAATCGAATGTAAGGCCGGCGGCATCTTGGACATAGGCAGCGCATCGCAGCGCGCACATGGCATTGTTGTTTTAAAATCTGATTTTGACAATTGTTACAACAACAATGCCATGTGCGCGCTGTGCTGCCCTGCCTACGTCCAAGATGCGGCCGGCCTAAGATTCGAATTTCGCAAGATTACCACACAATTTCACGAAATAAACTTGATTTTCTTAGATAAAACCGCACTGTTCAAATCAATCGAAGCAATGTCATCCAAGCTAAACTGACAAAACAGCTGTTCAAGTTTGGTTCCCCACCTTCCCACACACATTATCAAGGCGACAACTTTGTGGTTGTTATTGCACGGCCCAGCAGCACAAATCCAACGAGTTACAAAACAGTCCGGATCAAAGACCGGTCTGCAAATTTGTATGAAAACCAAACGAGATCTGGCGAATCGAATCACTGCCATCTTTACTCTCAGGCCGGAGTGTCAGCTGATTGTCAAAGCACTAACGACATGACCACCGCCATCTTTATCCTCAGGCCGGAGTGTCAAAGTAATGACGTCATGACAAGCAGTGAACCATATGTAAACAAAGTGAAGAACGCGTGCAGTCGACCTCTTGAAATCTGGCGATTTTCGTGCGTAAAAGTGATTTTGGTGTCGCGATTTTAAGTGCAATTGAAAGTACTGCTTATCACTGATATTTAAAAGTGAAAAAAAAAACGCAAAGTGCCGCGAACTTCCGACCAAAATGAACTGTTCGAAAGTGCGCGAGACATGAGTTTGGTTATGAAAGTGCGACACGGAAAATTTCGCATTTTTCGTTAATATTGCGCCTATTTTTCTAGTGTGAATGGTGCAGCACTACCATGGGATGAATCCTTGGGCCGGTGAGTTCAGCGGAAGCTCCCGGAAGTGCTCCAAAAAGTGAATTCAAAGTGGTTGTCAAATGACAACATTACAGGTGATTTCCGGCCTTTTCATCGGATTTCATAGGGTAAGTATACGTTTTTTGTTGTGCTAAAATTTTAGTGGATTGATGCGCCCCAAAATACGGGTCTTGCACGCGTTGTTGACGAGCCAAACGAAAGTTTCACTGCAGCTGACAGGACTAGATGCCTGGCGGTGAAACTTTCGTCCGGTTCGTCAACATCGTCGTCAAAATCCGCATTTTGGGGCGCATCAATCCACTAAAATTTTAGCACAACAAAAAACGGATACTTACCCTATGAATTCCGATGAAAAGGCCGGAAATCACCTGTAATGTTGTCATTTGACAACCACTTTGAATTCACTTTTTGGGGCACTTCCGGGAGTTTCCGCTGAACTCACCCGCCCGAGGATTCGACCCAAGGTAGTGCTGCACCATTCGCACTAGCCAAATTGCCGGAAAATTAACGAAAAATGCGAAATTTCCCGTGTCGCACTTTCCTAACCTCGCGCTTTTCAATATACCATTTTACTTGATATTTTCCGGCACTTCACGTTTTTTTCACTTTCACACGGCACTGATAGCCACTTCTTTTATTTTCACTTAAAATCCCGACACTAAACTCACTTTTACGCACAAATTTCGCGAAATTTTACCGGGCGACCCCGCGAGTTCACACTTGGTTGACTGCTTGTCATGTCGCTGGTGCTTTGACAATCAGCTGACACTCCGGCCTGAGAGTAAAGATGGCAGTGGTTTCGCCTGGTTCTTCTACTATTTGGATCGGCCGGGTGATCCGGGGAAATGAGACAGAATTGTGGAATGTGAGTTTGACAGGTTGGTGTGTTCTGGTGTGGCGGGCGCGGGTAAAATTGCTTCAGACTTCAGACAACGCCCTCTAGATAAACAGGCCTGCGCTCAGCTGATCGTTACGTCATTGGGTGCATTCGGGAGTCACGGTTTCTAGCTAGCTTTAGAGCGCGTTGACACGATCAAACTACGGTTTGACAAACCACCTACTTGAACGTGTCAACCCCCTGTCAAACTGGTTTGATGTCTTGTGCTTCTGTCAAACCGTAGTTGGACGGTGCTCAACTTTTCATCAAATTCTAGTTTGTCAAATCGTAGTTTGATCATGTCAACGCGCTCTTAAGTGCTGCCTCGTGATTTGTATTCCGAATGGTGCTCTAAACCACTGCTAAACTTAGCGCAAATAGCTAGGCGCTAATGGCTCGTTTACATTTGCCAGTGCACAGGCATGCCAGTACACTTGTCAGCAAATTTACGAATGACAAGAAACATATGTTCGCAAGTCTCTACTGGAATGCCAGTAGGAAATCAATTGGCCCGGGAGGCCAGCTACTTGCGAGGCACCGTGCGGGTTTCCTGGCCTGGCAGTTTACAGCCACGGGTGTTTACACATATGCAAGTGACAGCTTGCTAGTTACTTACAAGGCACTTGCAATGCCTGTAAAATGTACGTACTAGCACGGTCTACTGGCATGTGTAAACGCTACTTAACACTTTTAGGCAGCACAAAATTTGTTCGCTGTCTTTGCTAGCGGAGATTTGACAGTTTCCATTTTGTTGTTGTAGTTCAGTGCAAAATTGGGACAAAAACAGGAGCGCTCAAGTTGCGCTACCGATTTGTGAATGCAGGCATGCCCATTTACAACAGGTGAGCCAGCTTACCATTCGGGCGTCACAAGAAAAATTGGTTTGTGCTGCTAAGGAATTCGCTATTTCTATGCAGCGCATTACGCTGTTTTCCGTGACGCCCGAATGCGCCCATTATTTCCTTCGCCAAGGCCATGCCAAGGCAGTGACTGTACACGACGATGTTCCCGGCATGACATATGTTTACAATTGGAATTGCGCCAGACGGCATTTTAGTCCTCTAAAAACAAACTTTCTGGACACTTGCACCAATTTGGTCGAATCCGCAGCCCCGGGGATCAGTCGCAGAGCATCGTGGAACAGTTCACACTTGACAAAATACATCTTTTGACCGCGCGACACACTTTCATCGCGCACGTCTTTGTTTTCTCGGATCACTTGATGAAATTTAACTAACAAAGAAACACTCAACGCGGAAAACGAAAAACTAATCACGGAACGCACAAATACCGGGGACTCGCCGCCATCAGTCGCCGACCACTGGATTGTGGATACGATGGCGTCATCAAAGGAAATAATTGCGTCAAAACCAGCTGAGCGCAGGCCTGTCTATATAGATGGCGTTGCTTCAAAGCATTAAGTGTACATACCTAGTTGGACAAGAATCGACACTTGATCGATCCTGGATCGAAGACTGTCTACTAAAAGCGCGTTGACATGATCAAACTACGGTTTGACAAACCACCTACTTGAACGTGTGAACCGCTTGTCAAACTGGTTTGATGTCTTGTGCTTCTGTCAAACCGTAGTTGGACGATGCTCAACTTTCATCAAATGCTAGTTTGTCAAATCGTAGTTTGATCATGTCAACGCGCTTTAAGGAATCGATGACTCTATCGAGAACACGTCGGAGCCATTTGTATGGGCATGGCCGCTTTTGCGATATCGAAAATGAGGACAGGAATCGATCCGAAATCGATTACGGTAGTCGATGGAGAATCGATGACTGGAGTCAACGTAGAATCGATACTGGGATCGAATTATGATTGATGTCTGTAGTCAACATGGAATCGAATCAGGATCGATGACTAGAATCGATTCAGGACCGATAACTGTAGTCAATGAGGAATCGAAACTGAGATCGAATTCGGATCGCTGACTGTATAAATGGGTTGAATCTATTTAAGCCTGATATACAATTCGCCAGAAACTAAAGGTGTCTTGAAATCTCTTTTTGTATTGATTTCACGGCACTTTTAATTTAACGGCTGATTGTATTGTATTCCAGGCTTTAAGAAAAAAAAAACAAAAAAACTAGATATTCCGTATTTTACTATATGACAACATGCGTCGCCAAATGCCAGATACTACTACTACTACTACTTTGCCTTAACCCCTAGCGGGGCATAGCGCGTCAACTACTCCTGCGCGCCATCGTACTCTGTTCTGGGCAATGGGGCGCAACTCCCCAAAAGACTTACCCAGTACCTGACACTCCTTTGCCACAGATCGACGCCATGTGATTCGAGGACCCCCTCTTGGTCGGCCTTGGTTGGAAATGGGGTTCCATTTCATGGCATGCATAGCAATGCAGTTATCACTCTTCCGCAATGTGTGACCTATCCACTGCCATTTTCGCCTGCGTATCAATTCGTCGATTGGCATCTGACCCGTACGCCGACTTAGCTCTTCATTTGATATTGTTTCGGGCCAGAAAATTCTTAAAATTCGACGAAGACATGAGTTGACGAAAACTTGCAGCTTTCTGGTAACTCCTACGGAAACTTTCCATGTACTGCTCCCATACAAAAGCACTGATAGTACCAGGGAGCGAAACAGGCCCAGCTTGGTTTTAATGCTGAGATAACTGCCCTGCCAGATTTTGGACAGCATGCCGTATGCGCGTTTAGCCTGGTTGATACGACGAGCGATGTCCTGCTCCGTACCACCATTTTCGGCAACAATTCTACCCAGGTAGACGAAGTTGTCCACCTTCTCCACAGGCTGCCCATTAATATTGATGGCAATAGGTGTCGGATTTCTTTTTCGCAACGGCGGGCTAAGAACCTTGGTCTTGTTGGTATTAATCTTTAGCCCAACCTTGCTTGCCTCCCTCTCGAGATCTAACGCCATTGCGGACAGATCCATGATTTTGTGGGAGAGTAGGCATATGTCGTCAGCGTAGTCAAGATGTTGTAGATAAGATGTCAAAGTCCATTGAATTCCTCTGTCGAGTCCGGATAGGGCTGCATGCAACACATTGCCGATCACAATGAGGAATAGGATCGGTGAGAGGATGCACCCCTGCCGAACTCCACTGCGAATCTCAAAGTCCCCCGACACCTTACCTTTATGCAGAACGCGACATTTCGCGCCGTCATAGGTTGCCTTAATAATAGCCACAAGCTTCTCAGGGATGCCTCTCCTGCGCAAGGCCGCCCATATAGAATCCCGGTTCACACTATCGAAAGCCTTTTCGAAATCGATGAAAAGCAAGTGAAGCGGAGAATCGTATTCAGCGCATTGCTCGATGATGATTCGCAAGGTGTTAATGTGATCGACACAGGAGAATCCGGATCGAAAGCCAGCCTGCTCTTCATCAATTGTGCTTTCTAAGTGGGCCTTTAGTCTTTCCAGGACGATTTTAGCTATTATCTTGGCAACGGCAGGAAGCACACAAATGCCTCTCCAATTATTACAGTCTGTGAGGCTACCCTTCTTTGGAAGTTTGATGATCAAACCTTCCTTCCACTCAGTGGGAAAGGTCTCTGTATTCCACGCTTTATCAACAAGTGGGTGCAGCAAATCGGCAGTTACGCTTGGCGCTGCTTGATAAAGTTCGGCAGGGATACCGTCAAGTCCGGCGGCCTTTCCTCGTTTCAGTGCAATAATTGCAGTGACTATTTCCTCTTTAGTCGGGGCAGTGGACCGTACACGCACATTTTGATGGCTAGCTAAATTATCTATATGAGGGGGAACTTCACCAGAGGTTACACGGTTCAAGACCGCGGCGAAGTGTTCTTTCCACCGCCTCATTTGATCTTCTTCCAAGATAAGTAGCTTTCCATCACCATCCTTCACCGGATGTTGGCAGGAGTTACGACCACCTGCAAACTCCTTGATGACACCGTATACGGCGTTTAAGTTGTTACTTCTAGCGGCTTCTTCTGCTGACGCTAAAAGAGAATTGGCATAAACTCTTTTATCGCGTCGCACACTACGCTGAACTTCTCGAGCTTTCTGACGGTAAAGGAGTTCGATGCTGCTTCGATTGTCGTCTGATACTGCAGCCAAACGAACTTTCAGCTCCTTTCTTTCAACAATCCGCTGCCATGAAGCGTCGGACATCCAGGGCTTATTCCGGCAATCCGGGCTTGGGCCAAGGATGGTATTTGCGCTATCAATGTACGCATTTTTTATGGCATCCCAGTTTTCGTTTATGTCACTATTTGGGTGACTAGTTATCTCAGCCGCTTTTTGCGCAAGATGGTCATTATATTGTTGTAAAACAGCTGGATTTTTTAGTCGAGCGGTGTTGAATTTGCGGGGCCTGGATCTTTCGTCGCTGGGGCGGCGCAATACGCAATCGAACATTAGCGATCATTAGATAATGGTCTCTTCCCATCCCAATATCGGCACCCTTCTTGTTTCGCACGTCCAGGAGGCAACTCTTGAATCTTTTACTAATGGCAAAATGGTCGATCTGATTTTGTGTTCTGCGCCGATCAACAGAGGACCAACTGATTTTGTGGTGGTCCTTATGCTCAAACATAGTACCACCGATGAAGAGACTGTGAAAGTTGCAGAACTCTACAAATCTTTCACCGTTGTCATTACGATCACCAAGACCGTGTCTCCCCATCACATGTCTGAGCCCATAGTTATCAGCGCCAACTTTCGCATTCAAATCACCCATAACCATTATAATGTCACCTTTAGGTGTTCTGGTCTGAACGGCGTTTAGTTCTTCGTAGGAGGAGTCTTTTGCCAAGACATTGTCGGGTTCAGTAGGGGCATAACATTGTATTATTGAGATGTTCCTCATTTTGGTCCGGAACCTGGCGGTCAAGACCCTGTCAGAGACCGGTTCCCAGGATAAGAGACAGTTTCGCGCGGCTCTGGTTAAAAGGAGCCCCACACCTGACTCACGGCGACTACCGGTAGCTTTACCGGAGTACAACATTACAGTGCTGCCCGTTGGAGAGATGAATTCTCCGCTGTTCCACCATCTTATCTCACTAACTCCTAAGATATTTAATTTGTACCTCAGAAATTCACTCTCTAATTGAAGAAATCGTGCGTTCTGGGGACCTTCTGATCAATTGTCCAGGAGAGTACGCACATTCCAGAATCCAATCTTTGTCATTGTACGATAGCTAAAAGTCGTAACCGTTGAGTCAGTCCTTATCCGAGGCATAGTTGACGTTTCGTTAGCATATAAAGATTTCGGATAGTGCAAGTGGTAGCAACCCCCCGTGGTAAGGGAGGAATCCGGGATAAAGTGTGGGAATATGATAAGACGTTCTACATAATTTAATAATAACGGAACTTTATTGAGAAGATGTTAAACAATACATATTGTTGGGAGCATGTTGCTCCATGAAGACGCGGACCTCGACTGCTGGTAAAAACCACATGTCGTTGCGAAATTGCATTTGACGTTTGTTACAGCGCCATGATGTGGCGCGGTGTTGAGAAGACGAATCTTCGTAGTCAGCTGGTCGCCACACTACTCCCCCCGTAGTGCCATTGCCGCGTCCGGCAATGCGCACGATGTTGATGCGGTGCAGGAGTAGGACGACGAAGTAGCAGCTGTTGTGGTGAATATGCGGTCAGCGTAGCGGTTGTGACGGCTCGACGTATCGGGAGCGGGCTGCGGGGTGGCAGGGGCTCGATGTGTCGGGAGCGGCGGCTCGACGTGTCGGGAGCGGGCTGCGGGGTGGCAGGGGCTCGACGTGTCGGGAGCGGTAGCTCGGCGGTCGTGGCGATGCTGTCCACGATTGCGCCGGGCGGCGGGTGCTGTGCTGATCGCTTGGTGAGGTGTTGCGTGATAACGTGTGTTGATGCGGGCGCTCCGTGTGCTGGGCGCGGGGATGCGGGCGCTCCGGGTGCTGAGCGCGGGGATGCGGGCGCTCCGGGTGCTGAGCGCGGTGTGCGGGCGCTCTGAGTGCGAGTGCGGGGTTATGCTGGTGATAGCCGGTGGTCGTGGCACTAATGTCCACGGTAGTGCCGGGCGTGTCGTGCGTGTACTCCGTGTGTGGGCACCGGATGCGGGTGCTCCGTATGCTGGGCGCAGGGTGCTAGTCGCACCGGTGGCTGGGCGCAGAGTGCTAGTCGCACCGATTGCTGTGCGCTGGGTGCTAGTCGCACCGATTGCTGTGCGCTGGGTGCCAGTTGCACCGGTTGTTGCGCGGGGTGCTAGACGCACCGGTTGTTGCGGCCGCGTGGGCGCTCCAAATGCTGAGCGCGTGGTGTGCCGGTTGACAGGCTGGCGGGGCGTGTCTCGCCGGGGCGCGTGAATCGCCGGGGCGCGTGTATCGCCGGGGCGCGTGTATCGCCGGGGCGCGTGTATCGCCGGGGCGCGTGTATCGCCGGGGCGCGTGAATCGCCGGGGCGCGTGTATCGCCGGGACGCGTGTATCACCGGGGCGCGTGTGTGGCTGGAGCGCTACATGTGCGCGAGGCTGCTGCGTAGGCGCGAGGACGCCATGTGAACGCGAGGAAACCGCGTGGGCGCGATGATATGAACGCGCCGTTGTAACCCGGGATGACGCGGCTAAACGAAACCAAATCCCGGGGAGTCGAGGCCGGCACTCGCGACGAGAAAACTAAACGCGTGTCCGTTTGCGGGGTCACCAATGTGGGAATATGATAAGACGTTCTACATAATTTAATAATAACGGAACTTTATTGAGAAGATGTTAAACAATACATATTGTTGGGAGCATGTTGCTCCATGAAGACGCGGACCTCGACTGCTGGTAAAAACCACATGTCGTTGCGAAATTGCATTTGACGTTTGTTACAGCGCCATGATGTGGCGCGGTGTTGAGAAGACGAATCTTCGTAGTCAGCTGGTCGCCACAAAAGTCAGACCGACAGTGGCACCTGCTGGTGGGCAGCTCAGTTCGGGAGGAATTTCGGCAATGGGTCGGATCTTCGCTGACTTTTTTCTCTACTACATTCTATGAAATCAGGTGCCAAAAAAAACTGGGAATTTTCCCCTATCGGAGAAAACGCAAGACGTATGGAACGATCCGAAGACCGATACTCGGTGGTCTCTTCGAGTATGGCACAATGCGGAGGTGGCATCCGCCGATGAGTACGGAGTACGTCATTCATTGACAAAGCTCGTTCCGCCGCAGATACCTGTGACAAATTATCTCCTTAAGGAGTCATGGCGAGGAACGCGGCAGTTGGTGGAGACGTTTACGTCATCACCTCACAATAACTTCAACAAAAGACATAAGGTGCTATTGGGGCGATTTGGGAAGACACTGGCACGACATCTTATGGAAAACTTTAGGACAGCATCATTTGGGAGAATAAATATGGGCAAATTTCATAATACAATATATAATATTTAGAGTTTGTGGTTATATTTTTGTTTAAAAATTTTTCTCATTTTTTTTTTCTACTCACGGTTACTATATTGACGCTGGGAGGAGTCCGGTGGCGGCCGCTACTGGAGATCCCACGACGTTGGCAAATTAATGATCCGCTCAGAATATACGGATAGTAGCATCTTTACGCGACTATGTAACTTAACCTAACTTAAGCTAACAATATATATATACATAAAACATGTTATCGCCTAAGTGGCGTGGAAATTTGGACACATTTTGCTCTCAACATAATACACTTATTTACGATAACACATTAACACATATAGAGCGCGACAATATTTTTTTTCCGTTTTTTTCTTTCTGTTATTGCTTGGTTGCCTTTTTTGGTTGGAAGCGGCGCTGGCTGTCACGCTTGGACGGCACAAAGTGGCCGGTAATTCCGATGGCTGTAGTGACCGAGGAATTGCGGTGGATCCAGCTCATCCGTGTTGGAGGGGGCCCACGCAATACGGCAGGGTCAGAGAGCGAAGAGGGCATCCAGCGACGTATTAACCCTTACTACACTGGTTTTTGGGGGTTATGGTTACGCCCGCCTCTCCTCCTCTTTCACCTACGCTACCAGCGCAGAGTACTAAAAGCGCAAATCACAAAAAAAATCACGTATCACTATTTTTTTTGTTTAAACAATTAATTTTATGATCCTCACCAGGGAATTGAAATATTCAGATTTTCGCCGATACCTTTTTTTCTTCGACGGTCCACTTATTTTATACGCCTTGTGATAATCCTCATTGAGGAATTTACTTAAGAGGATTTTTGGTTACCACTCTTTCTGCTGTTTGATTTTGGCTCGACCATGGAGCGCAAATCACTAAAGGAAAACACAAATAATTATCTTTGCTAACACAGTAGAACTTCTAATTCTCACCAGGGAATTTGAGTATTCAGATGTTCGCCGATACCTCTTTTTCTTCGACGGTCCACTTATTTTATACGCCTTGTGATAATCCTCATTGAGGAATTTACTTAAGAGGATTTTTGGTTACCACTCTTTCTGCTGTTTGATTTCGGCTCGACCATGGAGCGCAAATCACTAAAGGAAAACACAAATAATTATCTTTGCTAACACAGTAGAACTTCTAATTCTCACCAGGGAATTTGAGTATTCAGATGTTCGCCAATACCTCTTCCAGCAATTTTCCACTGCTTCCACACGTCACTGCGTTTCGAGTTCACTTGAACCCCTAGCCGGAAACGCCCTTGAAGATTCCTCAAGTTCCCCAACCTGGCTATATGTTGTGTAAAACCGCATAATGGCATTGAACACCCTCAAATTAAAGATGGGAAATTTGTACATTCCCCCAACTCTTTGACATTTGGGTGTTCAATTTGACAATGTGAAATGTCACGACTGTGTTATTAAGTGGTTCTAGTGGCCGTGTTTATGTTTAGTTGCCGTGTTTTTATAGATAATTGTGCCGCGGCTGGGAGAAATTCGAGAAGACCAGGGATTGGTAGCAGACTGTATCTCATCGCACACTTGGAATATGCGTGGTATCAGTTATACTCCAGACATACGAGTACTTTTGCAGGACGATTTGCGGACTTGTGACGCTGCTGGTAAGAGGTAATGATTTGCTATTTGTCGATTATTTCTTAAGTTTTGAAAAGCCCTTCCAGCACATTGTGTCGAATATTCCCCCGATTATACGTTAGCAAGCAGAGTGGATACTCGTCGCCTCATTTGGTATGCCGGCGTTGGGATTTGTTTGGCTGTGACTATGATTCGGTCAACAGATTTCTAATGTTGCAACCTACCGGATGAGGAACATCACCAATATCCACGAATCGTTACACCACAGTCGATTTTACCGAACGTGGAGGTAAAAGAGCCTGAAGCTCATCGCTTAATGTCTTTGGCATGGAAAGTGCCAATAATTTTCCCTTTCAGGTCAGACAATAGATAGCAAGCCGTTCCCACCTTCTTTACCACTTGTGCCTGGCGGAACTTCTTATCTAGCTTGGCACAATAGTGTTTGGGGAAATTGCTTTGCGCAAAGTTTCGTCGATAAACAAGGTCACCTGGTTTGTATTCTGTTGGTTGGGATTGTAAATTATATGTCTGACGATTGGTGTCATTTGCTTTCTTAATTTTTTCTTGTATTTCAGCACGAATGATTGCGGTTTTTTCGTCGGGTTTTACATCTACCGTGGCGTCGGATAGCATGCCCAATGGACGAAGGAGGGAATAGGTACTACCGTGTAGGAACATAACTTGCCCGAAGACTGCAAAATATGGTGAAAAACCCGTAGCCGAATGGTGTGCGGAGCGAAGAGCGCACGTTATGGCGGAGAGCTTATCGTCCCAGTTACGTTGATCGGGTTGAATGTAGGATCTTATGGCTGCAACTAGGGAGCGATTCACCCTCTCCGACGCGTTCGCTTGAGGTGAGTATAACGCGGTAAATTGATGCTTAATGCCATAATTTTTCATTAGGTTTCCAAAAGCATTGGATCTAAACTGTACACCGTTGTCTGAAATAATACATTCGGGTACTCCAAATACATGGAAAATTCGTTTCTCCAAAAACTTAATAAGCAAAGAAGCACTAAGTTTACGTAACAGCTCCACAAAAACGAATTTAGATAGGTGGTCTAACACGACTACCGCCCCTATGTTTCCTGATCGAGATCGCGGATACGGTCCTATGAAGTCTATGTATAATCGCTGAAAGATGCGATCTGGCACTACAAAATTTCCCATTGGAGGGCGTAATACATGATTAGGAGCCTTGGTTTCCTTGCAGAGGACACAAGATGTAACATGCTTGTAAACATCCACTGCCATCTTGGGCCAATAAAAAAGGACCTTGAGACGTTTTAGTGTCTTCCCCACTCCTCCATGAGAGCCAAGAGGATGATCATGCGCTCGAGATATCAAAGCAGCGGTTAATTCCGCGGGGATCCATAGCTTCCAGGAATTTTCTTCCTGTGCGATATCACCAGTCGCATATTCTGAACGCCGGTACACGAACCCATCTATTACCTTTACGTCCGGTAGGAGGTGTTGATTCTCTTGAATCCGAGCGATGAGGGCCGTATACGAGTCAGATTTGAACTGAGGGGCTGACAGGTCCACTTCCAACGAGGATTCAACTAAGTCCAGAGACTCCAAAGCATCAGTGGCATGAACTCTGGATAAAGCATCGGGTACAAGATGTTGTGTGCCCTTCCGATGAGAGATCGTGAATGTAAATCCCTGCAGCTTTAACGCCCATCTGGCTAAACGACCGTTTAAGTCACTTTGTGACATCAGCCACTTCAGGGATGCATGGTCCGTCACTATCTCGAATTGATGACCTTCGACGTAAGCGCGAAATTTTTTAAGTGCTGTCACCGCTGCCAGACATTCCTGCTCGGAGACTGTATAGTTTCTCTGGGCGGAATTGAACTTTTTGGACATAAACGCAATGGGTACCTCTGTACCATCTTCTTTGGTTTGCACTAACACAGCCCCGAGACCATACTGGCTAGCATCGCAATGAATTGCGAAAGGTCTCGCAAAGTCCGGGCTGTGTAGTACTGGGGCAGAAGTTAGGTTCTGTTTTAATGCGGTAAATGCCTTAAGCCCTTCCTCCGTCCAGGAGAAACCACGTCCTCCGCGCAGCATGTCTGTCAGGGGTGCAGACACTGACGCGAAATCCTTAACGAAACGACGGTACCACCCACATACACCTAAAAATCTGCGAAGCTGCTTCACAGACTTGGGCAGAGGGAACTCAGCAATACCCTGAACTTTATCCGGGTCAGTGCTGATGATGCCGTTGCCAATGATATGACCTAGATAACGGACTTCTTTCATAAGGAATTTGGATTTCTCCACATTCAGAGTGAGTCCGGCAGTCCTCATACACATGGCAACTTCACGAAGCACGAGAAGGTGTTCGTCGAATGTTTCAGTTACGATCAAAAGATCGTCAAGATAGATAAACACTTGGTAACGAAGGTGAGCGGGTATGACTCGGTCCATTAACCTTTGCATAGTCTGCGGCGCGTTGCACAGTCCAAATGGCATCGTCACGAACTGGTACAACGGCCGACCTGGCACGGTGAAGGCCGTCTTATCCTTAGAACTCTCATCGAGTGGTATCTGCCAAAAGGCATCCTTTAAGTCAAGGCTAGTAATGAATTTAGCCTTGGGTAACCGACTTAAGATACCATCAATGAGAGGTAAAGGATAAGCGTCCGACACCGTGACAGCATTCACCTTGCGCGCGTCCAGGCAGAGTCTCACTTTACCAGGCTTTACCACTAAAGTAACTGGCGAAGACCACGCACTTTGTGATTCCTCAATAACCCCTAATGCAAGCATTCTATCAATTTCCTTATAGAGTTGCTCTTCGATAGCGGGAGAGACTACAAAGTGTCTCTGCTTAATCGGTTTGCTATCGCCGACATCGATGACGTGTTTACACAATGTTGTACGTCCTAAGCCCTCCAAGGAAAAAGACGGAAACATTGCAATAGTGGCATTGAGTTTCGCTTGTTGTGCGTGATCGAGGAGGTGTTTGTTAACATTCATATCGAGTTGCTCACATGAAGGCGACAAGGTTGATCTCGGAACCCCAAACAAGTCGGAAGCCAGGCCAAATTGTTTGACAAAGTCTACACCCAGATATACGTTCTGAGTGAGTGAGGGAATGATCAAAAAGGTCATTGACAGGGTTCGACCGCGGAACGTAATATCAGTCGTAACCTGTCCTACTACCGCATGAGGAGTACCATCAGCAGTACTAATACTGAGGGCAAATCGATCCCAGGGTGCTTTATTTTCACCTATAAATTCCTTCGCCAAATCGGATGCCAAACAACTAACAGTGGCTCCGGTGTCTATCAACCCCGAGACTTGTCGACCAAAAAGATAAATATCAGCATAGGGCCGAATGTCTGAATTTTTAGGACCGGCGCAAACGGCCGAGACATACAACTTACGATTTTGTCTCACGCGTTTCCAAAAGGCATGCATACGACGTGTGGACCTATTGAGACATCGACGCTCAATAGTTTCCACGTGGAAAATTCTTTTACGGGCGGCATGATACTCTTGCCAACGCAAATGAAGGGGCTTGAAACTATAATGATTTTGTAAGACGTTATCTGGCTTTTGGATGATTGGAGATCTGCCATCTACCGTTTTTGATACATTGGTGGCGGTTTGTGTGATGATGTTACATGAGTTAATCAGCGGAGTTGACTTTGTCTGATCTAAAGCCATTGGTAAAGATAAATTTACTGCGGGAGGTTCGTTGTTTTCTGGCAACTCGAGGGCCTGGGTGGTGGACGGGTCCTCGAGGGTTGACCGTTTTTTGGTAATTTCGAACATTTCAAGCAATTGGGCTTATATATCCCTGGAGCACCACAACCATAACAAAAAATAGAGGGTGGCACTTGGCACTCAACGAAACGGTGTCCCTCCTCGCGGCAATTCCAACACGTGAATACCCCCGTGAGGGACTCCACGGCTTCTTGCCCATATAAGCTATCCGCCTCCAACACCTCTTCCTTCACCAACTCTGACACTCTCGAGTGCGAAGCAGAGAGATTTCTATGAGTTGCATATTTAGAACGATGTTCTAACTCAAGGGCTTCACTTTTGTAAACGAATGAACGAAGTTCTTGCAACGTGCGGATAGAGAAGTGTAAGATCTCGCGGCGTAAGTCAAAACGCAGGTTTGCTTTCAAAATTTCGACCAATTCCCATTCAGGCAAGGGACGTTCCAGCCGGTCTACAAGTTCCATCGCACTCTCATAATATGAATCGAACGATTCCCTAGAACCTTGTTCTCGTCTGCGCAGCTGTTCTAAGATGGAGTAGTCGGAGAGACGTTCGCGGAATTGATCCCGTAATGCTTCACAAAATGAACTCCATTCAATACTTCTGACCGTACGATGGTATCTCCAATACCAATTCGCCGCTTTTCCCGACAGAAGCAAATGTAAATGGCCAGTCACTGGATCATAATCCCCTCCTAGAGTAGAGAGTGTTAAAGTTCGTATCTGGTAGAGAAACTTCTCCACCGGTAAAAACGGATCCTCCCCACTGAACCGTAGGTTCCATCCAGCAATCGATTTGCTAACTCGGTCATAATTTCGTGGTCAGGCCAGATGTCGATTATTTGGTACGTTTAGGGGTTCAAGAACTTGATCATATTGAAACATACTAGAAGATGGCCGTTCCCCCCTCGGGACTCACGAGTTACCGGCGGATATCTCGTCAAGGACGGAGCGGTGGTCGGTTGACCCAGCGATATTTGAGCTAACTGTTGGCTCAAGGCTTCAGCAACTAGTTGCTGAATGGACGCACGCATCTCCTCACTTGCAAACAACTCCCGAGAAGGACCTGCACGTGATTGAGAAGTAGGATGCTCATTAATTGGCCGCAAGGGCGGTGGCAACGGCAAGGAATAAGATGGAGCAAATATATCGGTTGGCGTGAAAACGTTTTGGGCAGCATTTGATGCTCGTCCATTGCTTGCTGCACTTCTACGTGTTAAGGGAGATGTGTATACTTTAGCCCGTGGCTGGGAACGAGTAAGGGAAACTCGACCCTTAGGCATCGCACCAGATTGGCCTCGGTTCATTCCGTTCTCTTCATCTCCACGCCCCAACCTGGAAGATGAACTGTCCAGATCTTGGACACCAGTAGCGGCATCTCCTGTGTCTAGAACATTGGTGGGCTGGAGAGCAAAGATAGACAGTCTACCAGGATCACACCGAGCTCTACAGAGAGGACAAGTACCATGGTCCTGAAGCCACTTGTTCAGACAGTCACTGTGGAAGACATGAGCACAAGGAGTAAGCACGGCTTGGTCATTTGTGTTAAAGTCGACACCACAAATTGAACAACTTGTGACGTCTTCTTCATCTCCTCGACCGGTCAAATCTTCGGTACTGCGCGTAAGGGGCATATTTGGATCACAATCAATTCAATCGGTCACTAGCAGCAATTTATAAACTTAAGCCTATTCTATTATTAAATTTATCAATTTTAAACGGACTAAATGTTCCAACAAAAAAAACAATACAAAACAACTCCAAAAGAGACTGTGTTTTCTTTTTCTTTAAATTTATACAGATGTCTTGCCTATGTTACCCATCGCTTTTTTATTGGTGACTCTACGATGTTACTTATGTCCTAAAAGGGTGGTTCAGTTGTAAACAGGTATCTCCGTGTGAAAATTTATTACGAAAATTCAAAAATGCAAATATAAGAAGTATCAAAATCGAAAGTTAAATATGACAATAGGAAGAATAAGTAGTCGAAGTTACTAGGCCCACTTCTTCATCAATTACGGGTCGAGGTGCGGCAGCAATGCCACCACCATCTCGCAATTCCCCTCTATCCGAAAATCAATGGGCACGAACAACTTGTTCCTACCACTCCTATATCGGGACCACTACAGGAGTTAACCATCTGTTACACGTTGGGCGCCATTTTGTAGCAACCCCCCGTGGTAAGGGAGGAATCCGGGATAAAGTGTAGGAATATGATAAGGCGTTCTACATAATTTAATAATAACGGAACTTTATTGAGAAGATGTTAAACAATACATATTGTTGGGAGCATGTTGCTCCATGAAGACGCGGACCTCGACTGCTGGTAAAAACCACATGTCGTTGCGAAATTGCATTTGACGTTTGTTACAGCGCCATGATGTGGCGCGGTGTTGAGAAGACGAATCTTCGTAGTCAGCTGGTCGCCACACTACTCCCCCCGTAGTGCCATTGCCGCGTCCGGCAATGCGCACGATGTTGGTGCGGTGCAGGAGTAGGACGACGAAGTAGCAGCTGTTGTGGTGAATATGCGGTCAGCGTAGCGGTTGTGACGGCTCGACGTATCGGGAGCGGGCTGCGGGGTGGCAGGGGCTCGATGTGTCGGGAGCGGCGGCTCGACGTGTCGGGAGCGGGCTGCGGGGTGGCAGGGGCTCGACGTGTCGGGAGCGGTAGCTCGGCGGTCGTGGCGATGCTGTCCACGATTGCGCCGGGCGGCGGGTGCTGTGCTGATCGCTTGGTGAGGTGTTGCGTGATAACGTGTGTTGATGCGGGCGCTCCGTGTGCTGGGCGCGGGGATGCGGGCGCTCCGGGTGCTGAGCGCGGGGATGCGGGCGCTCCGGGTGCTGAGCGCGGTGTGCGGGCGCTCTGAGTGCGAGTGCGGGGTTATGCTGGTGATAGCCGGTGGTCGTGGCACTAATGTCCACGGTAGTGCCGGGCGTGTCGTGCGTGTACTCCGTGTGTGGGCACCGGATGCGGGTGCTCCGTATGCTGGGCGCAGGGTGCTAGTCGCACCGATGGCTGGGCGCAGAGTGCTAGTCGCACCGATTGCTGTGCGCTGGGTGCTAGTTGCACCGGTTGTTGCGCGGGGTGCTAGACGCACCGGTTGTTGCGCGGGGTGCTAGACGCACCGGTTGTTGCGGCCGCGTGGGCGCTCCAAATGCTGAGCGCGTGGTGTGCCGGTTGACAGGCTGGCGGGGCGTGTCTCGCCGGGGCGCGTGAATCGCCGGGGCGCGTGTATCGCCGGGGCGCGTGTATCGCCGGGGCGCGTGTATCGCCGGGGCGCGAGAGGCGCTGGAGCGTTGCGTGTCGCCGGGGCGCCGTGTGTGGCTGGAGCGCTACATGTGCGCGAGGCTGCTGCGTGGGCGCGAGGCTGCTGCGTGGGCGCGAGGACGCCATGTGAACGCGAGGAAACCGCGTGGGCGCGATGATATGAACGCGCCGTTGTAACCCGGGATGACGCGGCTAAACGAAACCAAATCCCGGGGAGTCGAGGCCGGCACTCGCGACGAGAAAACTAAACGCGTGCCCGTTTGCGGGGTCACCAATGTAGGATTATGATAAGGCGTTCTACATAATTTAATAATAACGGAACTTTATTGAGAAGATGTTAAACAATACATATTGTTGGGAGCATGTTGCTCCATGAAGACGCGGACCTCGACTGCTGGTAAAAACCACATGTCGTTGCGAAATTGCATTTGACGTTTGTTACAGCGCCATGATGTGGCGCGGTGTTGAGAAGACGAATCTTCGTAGTCAGCTGGTCGCCACAAAAGTCAGACCGACAGTGGCACCTGCTGGTGGGCAGCTCAGTTCGGGAGGAATTTCGGCAATGGGTCGGATCTTCGCTGACTTTTTTCCCTACTACATTCTATAAAATCAGGTGCCAAAAAAAACTGGGAATTTTCCCCTATCGGAGAAAACGGAAGACGTAGGGAACGATCCGAAGACCGATACTCGGTGGTCTCTTCGAGTATGGCACAATGCGGAGGTGGCATCCGCCGATGAGTACGGAGTACGTCATTCATTGACAAAGCTCGTTCCGACGCAGATACCTGTGACAAATTATCTCCTTAAGGAGTCATGGCGAGGAACGCGGCAGTTGGTGGAGACGTTTACGTCATCACCTCACAATAACTTCACCAAAAGACATAAGGTGCTATTGAGGCGATTTGGGAAGACACAGGCACGACATCTTATGGAAAACTTTAGGACAGCATCATTTGGGAGAATAAATATGGGCAAATTTCATAATACAATATATAATATTTAGAGTTTGTGGTTATATTTTTGTTTAAAAATTTTTCTCATTTTTTTTTTCTACTCACGGTTACTATATTGACGCTGGGAGGAGTCCGGTGGCGGCCGCTACTGGAGATCCCACGACGTTGGCAAATTAATGATCCGCTCAGAATATACGGATAGTAGCATCTTTACGCGACTATGTAACTTAACCTAACTTAAGCTAACAATATATATATACATAAAACATGTTATCGCCTAAGTGGCGTGGAAATTTGGACACATTTTGCTCTCAACATAATACACTTATTTACGATAACACATTAACACATATAGAGCGCGACAATATTTTTTTTTCCGTTTTTTTCTTTCTGTTATTGCTTGGTTGCCTTTTTTGGTTGGAAGCGGCGCTGGCTGTCACGCTTGGACGGCACAAAGTGGCCGGTAATTCCGATGGCTGTAGTGACCGAGGAATTGCGGTGGATCCAGCTCATCCGTGTTGGAGGGGGCCCACGCAATACGACAGGGTCAGAGAGCGAAGAGGGCATCCAGCGACGTATTAACCCTTACTACACTGTTTTTTTGGGGTTATGGTTACGCCCGCCTCTCCTCCTCTTTCACCTACGCTACCAGCGCAGAGTACTAAAAGCGCAAATCACAAAAAAAATCACGTATCACTATTTTTTTGTTTAAACAATTAATTTTATGATCCTCACCAGGGAATTGAAATATTCAGATTTTCGCCGATACCTTTTTTTCTTCGACGGTCCACTTATTTTATACGCCTTGTGATAATCCTCATTGAGGAATTTACTTAAGAGGATTTTTGGTTACCACTCTTTCTGCTGTTTAATTTCGGTTCGACCATGGAGCGCAAATCACTAAAGGAAAACACAAATAATTATCTTTGCTAACACAGTAGAACTTCTAATTCTCACCAGGGAATTTGAGTATTCAGATGTTCGCCGATACCTCTTTTTCTTCGACGGTCCACTTATTTTATACGCCTTGTGATAATCCTCATTGAGGAATTTACTTAAGAGGATTTTTGGTTACCACTCTTTCTGCTGTTTGATTTCGGCTCGACCATGGAGCGCAAATCACTAAAGGAAAACACAAATAATTATCTTTGCTAACACAGTTGAACTTCTAATTCTCACCAGGGAATTTGAGTATTCAGATGTTCGCCGATACCTCTTCCAGCAATTTTCCACTGCTTCCACACGTCACTGCGTTTCGAGTTCACTTGAACCCCTACCCGGAAACGCCCTTGAAGATTCCTCAAGTTCCCCAACCTGGCTATATGTTGTGTAAAACCGCATAATGGCATTGAACACCCTCAAATTAAAGATGGTAAATTTGTACATTCCCCCAACTCTTTGACATTTGGGTGTTCAATTTGACAATGTGAAATGTCACGACTGTGTTATTAAATGGTTCTAGTGGCCGTGTTTATGTTTAGTTGCCGTGTTTTTATCGATAATTGTGCCGCGGCTGGGAGAAATTCGAGAAGACCAGGGATTGGTAGCAGACTGTGTCTCATCGCACACTTGGAATATGCGTGGTATCAGTTATACTCCAGACATACGAGTACTTTTGCAGGACGATTTGCGGACTTGTGACGCTGCTGGTAAGAGGTAATGATTTGCTATTTGTCGATTATTTCTTAAGTTTTGAAATGCCCTTCCAGCACATTGTGTCGAATATTCCCCCGATTATACGTTAGCAAGCAGAGTGGATACTCGTCGCCTCATTTGGTATGCCGGCGTTGGGATTTGTTTGGCTGTGACTATGATTCGGTCAACAGATTTCCAATGTTGCAACCTACCGGATGAGGAACATCACCAATATCCACGAATCGTTACAAAGTTGCTGGCATACACATCCTGTCCTTTGATTGTCGGTTTTAACGACAGGCCCTCAATGGGAAAGGCCGTGGTATTTTTTTTTCACACCCCACACCACAGGGGTACCTCAACCAAATCATCGCACCGCCATCACTGACGGCTTGACGTTGGTTGGCAATGGTCTGTGACCACTGCCGTTCCAGGGGGCGCCCACGCGGAGGACTATGGAAGAGGAGTTTTTGCCCCCCAGATACTTTCAAATGAATTCAAATTTCAGGCGAGAATCGATATATAATCGAAAACATTTGAATTTTTCCAGCTTCGGAGACAAATCGACGAATGAAACCGGCAAGGAATCGAAGACTTTTCAATTCCAGTGGGATCGGAGACAGACCGATGAATGGAATCGGTAAGGAATCGAAGACTTTTCGATTCCACTGGGATTGATGACAAATGTCTTGCTGGGGTGTTCCGCGGCAGAGAGACAAAATGAAATGTCATTGTTCACAAAGGGGGAGTAGGAGAGGGGATGACACCTCATTTGCTTCTTGTGCTTCTATATGGTCAGCGTGGGTGTTGCGCAGTGGAGGGCGTGTGTCTCTCTCTTTACTTTTTACTAGTTCGTATGTGGTGGAATTACGTCCAGAATTTAGTGTACAGTAAATGGCGGTTTCATCTCCTTCTATAAGCCTCTAGGCGCTTTCGTTTCGCCAGGTCTCATTGGATCTTCATACAAATTTGCAGACCGGTTTTCGATCCGGTCTGTTGTTGGATCTCGTTGTTCGATTTGTTCTGCTGAGTCGTGCCATTACATCCACGAAGTTGTCGCCCTGATATCTATCTGACAGTTCCATTGATATATAAAAAGAGAAGGATAGAGTAACTGTCTGTGAACGTAACCAAACTGTTGTTTTCTTTTTTTCAGCTGCGATCAGCTATTCTCAGTTTTGATGACATTTCTCGCCGGTAATTTTATGTTGATTGTGTTTCAATCAAGTGACTGCAGTGGAAAATTACTTTTTTTTTTTCAAGTGTAAAAGCAATTAGTTTTGGTATTCTTATAGCCGCCATACATTATCCGATCCGTCATTATCCGGAAATCGCACCGATCGGGCGATCAATTTTGATCTGCCGATATTTTAGTGCGATTTTCGTGCGATCGATCGGTGACGATCGATTGGGTAGTGTATGTGATTATCGCCAGTGAATGTCAAATTACCAAATTATTAAATGATGAAATTTCAAGGATTCTAATGATTTAAATGGGACTGCAATTGAAATATCAAATATGTGGTATACGAAAATACCACACACATCCAAATAGTTAACAAAAATTAATCTAGGTTGGATTGGGAGTGAATCATAACCTATTTTTTGAATTGTCATTCGTTATTGCATCGCACGAAAATCGCTCAGTGTGTGTGCAGTGGAGATCGGCAGATATTTTGTGGCGATCCATCGGCCGATCGATCGGACGACGGATCGGATAATGTATGGCGGCTATTACACTATAAGGCTGCGCGCATGTTGTCTCACGTTCGCGTGTCGCGTTCACGTGTTTTATGTCAAACGGTTTGGGTCTATGGTTTGCAGCCAAAGACGCGTATCTGTCAAACTGACAAATGCTCGGCTTTTGTCGGATCAACAAATTGGGTTCATGATTGTGCTTCAAAACGGATAGCTAGGTAACAATTGGGTGGCAAAACAATGGCTAGAACAGTAGTACATTGTGTATCAGCACACATTTCAGGCCAAATTATTTGCGTTATAACATAATGGGTGGTATGCATAATAATGAGGATATACTCAAGAGTGAAGTCTATTGAGGACATTCCTGAGTCTGCTATGTTCGGTGAATCGAGTGAAAAAGTTGTATGCATAAAACTACTCTCCGCTCCATAGTGAAAATTGAGTGGAATTCTGTCAACTCAGCTTTACTCCACTCGATTCACTTTATGCATACCACCCAATATTGAACACAAATTGTCGGCACGATAACAGCCGAGTGTTTGTCAAGCTGATATAGCAAAGACACAATTCTGTGTGTTTGACAATTAATTGGCTATTGTAGTGTTAATGGCTGCGTTCTGCGAAACTTACAGGATCAGACAATTTGACAGTGAGTAACAGAGATGTGAAGTATTGTATATCCGTAAGTTGAAGAGAGTCCCAGCCAGCAATCACGTCATGTATCGTCAGGCGTAAGACATAGTAATGTATTATAAATGCATTACAAACCCATGCGTCGTAATCATAGAGCCTACATTCAGTAAACATGGAAACAAGTTGATTCTTTTGAAGGTTTTTTGCATTACAAACACATGATGGTCTGCTGACGGCGAAGACATAACGCACTTTTGGATATGGAGTGCATTTATGGGTGCTGTTTTAGAGCATTTTCTCCTGTTGTGTTTACAGCTACAATAATCTTTTCAAGGTTCTTACGACCACTTGATTTTCTGATGACGGCGAAGAAATAACGTACTTTTGAGTGTTTTTTATTGGACCATTTTCTTTCTTGAAGTGTTTATAGCATTAGAATTTATTTGATTTGTATACAAAACCACGCATGAGGACTAGATGACGGCACGTTAATTGTTTTTTGTTTTCATTTAGTGTTTGCTAGTGTTCAGTGCCGTGTTCAATTGATTTAGTGAAAATATTGAAGGTAAGTGTTTGATTTTAATTATCTACCAGTATAATCCCACCAGGAATAATAAGAGATCCTACTGGGGAGGTGGGGAGCCCCCATATACGATGCAATCCGTCGTCAGATCCATCCGACGATATTTTGATCGTATGTGACTATCGTTGACGATTTCACTGATCTGACGATGAAATTTTATCTGCCGATTTTTTGTGAAATTTTACGGATTGCAATGTATGGCGGGTCTTAGAAGGTCTTTTTCATTCGACAAATATGAGTAGTTTAGGAGGTGTGATTTCATTTCCAAAAAGGAGTTAGGGTGGAATTTCAAATGTATGATTGCTGGTAAAACGTTATATTCATTTCTGGGCAGGCAATAAGTGCGCTCTGCAGCCGTGAGATTTCGCGCGATTGCATTTCTACAAAGCAAGGGGTCGTGGTTTGAATCCTCCGTTGCGGTAAAAAAAAATTTAAGTTTTTAAGTTTAAGTTTCCATAAGCTTATGATCGATAAGCTTATCCTAAAGTTCAACTGGGATGGCGAAAAAGGACAAAAACCGTTAAAGTCTTACAAACGTGTTTTTGCATCAGTTTTCAGTAAGTACATATATGAATAAAAAATTCTCTATTTCAATATTTCTAAACAATATATAATTATTTTGATTGTTTTTGTCATAATTTGCAGATTCATGTAAGCATCCTGACTGTGGAATGCCGGAATACGAAGCAGAAATGAAGAAAATTATCAAACTGTCTCATGCGATAGTCCATTCTTCGAATAACCGGCAGCGAGAAAAAACAACCAATTAAAATCAAAAATATATATATTATTATTATTATTTTTTTAAGTTTCTGCCATATAGTTTTTAATCTTTAAGTTTTTATTAGTATTTCTATTATATTCTACTAGCCACTATACCCATAGGATACCTAACTATTTTTATTATACATATTTAACTACTAAGAAATAAAAAACCTCAAACTAAGCGAAAAATACCATGAAACCTTTTTATTTCTAAAATTTTGTCATGTGTGAATCCTTAATTTTTAGCCGATCCGGCAGAATTTTTAAGAGGGATATTAAAAAGGCCCTGGATAGTCGTGCACACAAATTTCAGTTGTCCATTCACACCCAATTGGGAGTAAAGTCGCTAGCTACTTTCTGTCGAGAGTTATCCTGTTAACGGACAGACACACATCGCTTATTCAACTGCCTGCCCATTTCCATACATACTTTGCTATACCTACGGAGTGTCCTTTAGGTGTTGCATTTTTCGCAGTGACAAACACAATAGGCGTATTCGTTTCACCCCGGTCTTTGACCGGTCTGCCATTTTGTATCAAGGTCCATGAGATCCGGGCGAATCGAATAGGCCTAATATGCCCAAATACCATTTTTTGTCATTTTATACCTTATGCCAAAAAACGTAGTAAAAACGGGAAATTTCGCACTCTACATATGTTATTCATTTTCTATATGCTCTACATGATACCTTTATGTTAGTCTGATGATTAATGCATTTTATAAACATCATGTCTCACATATTACTGGTTAATGATCAGCGATATATTCAAAATATATGAAGCGTAATGTTTAAAAAAGGTATCACGGATCATATATTAATTATCATGATGCATAATGCTTTAAAATTGCATTATCCATCATTCATTTATTGTCTTTATATAAAAGACATTTCTTATTCATCACGAGTGATACATTATAAATATATTTTGCGTAATAAGGGCGAAAGGCATATATAGGGGGACAATGTCTGATATAGGGGGACATCGTCAGACATAGTTTGTTCAAAAACGTGATGTATCACTCAGGCATACATATCTTACGAGTCATACATTATTTATCAATCACTCATGCATTTTATGTTGGCTGGGACCCCACCCCACGATTTTGAACAAACTATGTCTGACGATGTCCCTATATATGCCTTTCGCCCTTATTACGCAAAATATATTTATAATGTATCACTCGTGATGAATAAGAAATGTCTTTTATATAAAGACAATAAATGAATGATGGATAATGCAATTTTAAAGCATTATGCATCATGATAATTAATATATGATCCGTGATACCTTTTTTAAACATTACGCTTCATATATTTTGAATATACCGCTGATCATTAACCAGTAATATGTGAGACATGATATTTATAAAATGCATTAATCATCAGACTAACATAAAGTAGAGCATATAGAAAATGAATAACATATGTAGAGTGCGAAATTTTCCCGTTTTTACTACGTTTTTTGGCATAAGGTATAAAATGACAAAAAATGGTATTTGGGCATATTAGGCCTATTCGATTCGCCCGGATCTCATGGACCTTGATACAAAATGGCAGACCGGTCAAAGACCGGGGTGAAACGAATACGCCTATTGTGTTTGTCACTGCGAAAAATGCAACACCTAAAGGACACTCCGTAGGTATAGCAAAGTATGTATGGAAATGGGCAGGCAGTTGAATAAGCGATGTGTGTCTGTCCGTTAACAGGATAACTCTCGACAGAAAGTAGCTAGCGACTTTACTCCCAATTGGGTGTGAATGGACAACTGAAATTTGTGTGCACGACTATCCAGGGCCTTTTTAATATCCCTCTTAAAAATTCTGCCGGATCGGCTAAAAATTAAGGATTCACACATGACAAAATTTTAGAAATAAAAAGGTTTCATGGTATTTTTCGCTTAGTTTGAGGTTTTTTGTTTCTTAGTAGTTAAATATGTATAATAAAAATAGTTAGGTATCCTATGGGTATAGTGGCTAGTAGAATATAATAGAAATACTAATGAAAACTTAAAGATTAAAAACTATATGGCAGAAACTTAAAAAAATAATAATAATAATATATATATTTTTGATTTTAATTGGTTGTTTTTTCTCGCTGCCGGTTATTCGAAGAATGGACTATCGCATGAGACAGTTTGATAATTTTCTTCATTTCTGCTTCGTATTCCGGCATTCCACAGTCAGGATGCTTACATGAATCTGCAAATTATGACAAAAACAATCAAAATAATTATGTATTGTTTAGAAATATTGAAATAGAGAATTTTTTATTCATATATGTACTTACTGAAAACTGATGCAAAAACACGTTTGTAAGACTTTAACGGTTTTTGTCCTTTTTCGCCATCCCAGTTGAACTTTAGGATAAGCTTATCGATCATAAGCTTATGGGAACTTAAACTTAAAAACTTAAATTTTTTTTTACCGCAACGGGGGATTCAAACCACGACCCCTTGCTTTGTAGAAATGCAATCGCGCGAAATCTCACGGCTGCAGAGCGCACTTATTGCCTGCCCAGAAATGAATATAACGTTTTACCAGCAATCATACATTTGAAATTCCACCCTAACTCCTTTTTGGAAATGAAATCACACCTCCTAAACTACTCATATTTGTCGAATGAAAAAGACCTTCTAAGACCCGCCATACATTGCAATCCGTAAAATTTCACAAAAAATCGGCAGATAAAATTTGATCGTCAGATCAGTGAAATCGTCAACGATAGTCACATACGATCAAAATATCGTCGGATGGATCTGACGACGGATTGCATCGTATATGGGGGCTCCCCACCTCCCCAGTAGGACCTCTTATTATTCCTGGTGGGATTATACTGGTAGATAATTAATATCAAACACTTACCTTCAATATTTTCACTAAATCAATTGAACACGGCACTGAACACTAGCAAACACTAAATGAAAACAAAAAACAATTAACGTGCCGTCATCTAGTCCTCATGCGTGGTTTTGTATACAAATCAAATAAATTCTAATGCTATAAACACTTCAAGAAAGAAAATGGTCCAATAAAAAACACTCAAAAGTACGTTATTTCTTCGCCGTCATCAGAAAATCAAGTGGTCGTAAGAACCTTGAAAAGATTATTGTAGCTGTAAACACAACAGGAGAAAATGCTCTAAAACAGCACCCATAAATGCACTCCATATCCAAAAGTGCGTTATGTCTTCGCCGTCAGCAGACCATCATGTGTTTGTAATGCAAAAAACCTTCAAAAGAATCAACTTGTTTCCATGTTTACTGAATGTAGGCTCTATGATTACGACGCATGGGTTTGTAATGCATTTATAATACATTACTATGTCTTACGCCTGACGATACATGACGTGATTGCTGGCTGGGCGGTCCTGAAAGCCTGACCGGTTAAGGAAATGACAGTAAGCAACTGCATTTAAGTGATACATTCACACATTTTAAGCACACGAGAGAGCAGAATGACAACCAACCAATTTTCGTTAAGCCTGTTTCTTAATAATTGCACCAGTGCGAAAGAGACAGAGAGTGCGGTAGATGTATTTGTTTATAAATCATGGGCTGGGGAAACGAACCAACAAATTTTTCCGGTAAATTTTTCCTCTAAAGATTCTGACAGATAAGTGACCCACCCCAGCCAGCAATCACGTCATGTATCGTCAGGCGTAAGACATAGTAATGTATTATAAATGCATTACAAACCCATGCGTCGTAATCATAGAGCCTACATTCAGTAAACATGGAAACAAGTTGATTCTTTTGAAGGTTTTTTGCATTACAAACACATGATGGTCTGCTGACGGCGAAGACATAACGCACTTTTGGATATGGAGTGCATTTATGGGTGCTGTTTTAGAGCATTTTCTCCTGTTGTGTTTACAGCTACAATAATCTTTTCAAGGTTCTTACGACCACTTGATTTTCTGATGACGGCGAAGAAATAACGTACTTTTGAGTGTTTTTTATTGGACCATTTTCTTTCTTGAAGTGTTTATAGCATTAGAATTTATTTGATTTGTATACAAAACCACGCATGAGGACTAGATGACGGCACGTTAATTGTTTTTTGTTTTCATTTAGTGTTTGCTAGTGTTCAGTGCCGTGTTCAATTGATTTAGTGAAAATATTAAAGGTAAGTGTTTGATATTAATTATCTACCAGTATAATCCCACCAGGAATAATAAGAGGTCCTACTGGGGAGGTGGGGAGCCCCCATATACGATGCAATCCGTCGTCAGATCCATCCGACGATATTTTGATCGTATGTGACTATCGTTGACGATTTCACTGATCTGACGATCAAATTTTAACTGCCGATTTTTTGTGAAATTTTACGGATTGCAATGTATGGCGGGTCTTAGAAGGTCTTTTTCATTCGACAAATATGAGTAGTTTAGGAGGTGTGATTTCATTTCCAAAAAGGAGTTAGGGTGGAATTTCAAATGTATGATTGCTGGTAAAACGTTATATTCATTTCTGAGCAGGCAATAAGTGCGCTCTACAGCCGTGAGATTTCGCGCGATTGCATTTCTACAAAGCAAGGGGTCGTGGTTTGGATCCCCCGTTGCGGTAAAAAAAAATTTAAGTTTTTAAGTTTAAGTTCCCATAAGCTTATGATCGATAAGCTTATCCTAAAGTTCAACTGGGATGGCGAAAAAGGACAAAAACCGTTAAAGTCTTACAAACGTGTTTTTGCATCAGTTTTCAGTAAGTACATATATGAATAAAAAATTCTCTATTTCAATATTTCTAAACAATATATAATTATTTTGATTGTTTTTGTCATAATTTGCAGATTCATGTAAGCATCCTGACTGTGGAATGCCGGAATACGAAGCAGAAATGAAGAAAATTGTCAAACTGTCTCATGCGATAGTCCATTCTTCGAATAACCGGCAGCGAGAAAAAACAACCAATTAAAATCAAAAATATATATATTATTATTATTATTTTTTTTAAGTTTCTGCCATATAGTTTTTAATCTTTAAGTTTTTATTAGTATTTCTATTATATTCTACTAGCCACTATACCCATAGGATACCTAACTATTTTTATTATACATATTTAACTACTAAGAAATAAAAAACCTCAAACTAAGCGAAAAATACCATGAAACCTTTTTATTTCTAAAATTTTGTCATGTGTGAATCCTTAATTTTTAGCCGATCCGGCAGAATTTTTAAGAGGGATATTAAAAAGGCCCTGGATAGTCGTGCACACAAATTTCAGTTGTCCATTCACACCCAATTGGGAGTAAAGTCGCTAGCTACTTTCTGTCGAGAGTTATTCAACTGCCTGCCCATTTCCATACATACTTTGCTATACCTACGGAGTGTCCTTTAGGTGTTGCATTTTTCGCAGTGACAAACACAATAGGCGTATTCGTTTCACCCCGGTCTTTGACCGGTCTGCCATTTTGTATCAAGGTCCATGAGATCCGGGCGAATCGAATAGGCCTAATATGCCCAAATACCATTTTTTGTCATTTTATACCTTATGCCAAAAAACGTAGTAAAAACGGGAAAATTTCGCACTCTACATATGTTATTCATTTTCTATATGCTCTACATGATACCTTTATGTTAGTCTGATGATTAATGCATTTTATATACATCATGTCTCACATATTACTGGTTAATGATCAGCGATATATTCAAAATATATGAAGCGTAATGTTTAAAAAAGGTATCACGGATCATATATTAATTATCATGATGCATAATGCTTTAAAATTGCATTATCCATCATTCATTTATTGTCTTTATATAAAAGACATTTCTTATTCATCACGAGTGATACATTATAAATATATTTTGCGTAATAAGGGCGAAAGGCATATATAGGGGGACAATGTCTGATATAGGGGGACATCGTCAGACATAGTTTGTTCAAAAACGTGATGTATCACTCAGGCATACATATCTTACGAGTCATACATTATTTATCAATCACTCATGCATTTTATGTTGGCTGGGACACCCCAGCCAGCAATCACGTCATGTATCGTCAGGCGTAAGACATAGTAATGTATTATAAATGCATTACAAACCCATGCGTCGTAATCATAGAGCCTACATTCAGTAAACATGGAAACAAGTTGATTCTTTTGAAGGTTTTTTGCATTACAAACACATGATGGTCTGCTGACGGCGAAGACATAACGCACTTTTGGATATGGAGTGCATTTATGGGTGCTGTTTTAGAGCATTTTCTCCTGTTGTGTTTACAGCTACAATAATCTTTTCAAGGTTCTTACGACCACTTGATTTTCTGATGACGGCGAAGAAATAACGTACTTTTGAGTGTTTTTTATTGGACCATTTTCTTTCTTGAAGTTTTTATAGCATTAGAATTTATTTGATTTGTACACAAAACCACGCATGAGGACTAGATGACGGCACGTTCATTTTTTTTTGTTTTCATTTAGTGTTTGCTAGTGTTCAGTGCCGTTCAATTGATTTAGTGAAAATATTAGTTTTTGTGCAGTGAATTTTGTAAATATTGAAGGTAAGTGTTTGATATTATATATCTACCAGTATAATCCCACCAGGAATAATAAGAGGTCCTACTGGGGAGGTGGGGAGCCCCCATATACGATGTAATCCGTCGTCAGATCCGACGATATTTTGATCGTATGTGACTATCGTTAACGATTTCACTGATCTGACGATCAAATTTTATCTGCGGATTTTTGGTGAAATTTTACGGATTGCAGTGTATGGCGGGTCTTAGAAGATCTTTTTCATTCGACAAATATGAGTAGTTTAGGAGGTGTGATTTCATTTCCAAAAAGGAGTTAGGGTGGAATTTCAAATGCATGATTGCTGTTAAAACGTTATTACAATATTCATTTTTGGGCAGGCAATAAGTGCGCTCTGCAGCCGTGAGATTTCGCGCGATTGCATTTCTACAAAGCAAAGGGTCGTGGTTTGAATCCCCCGTTGCAGTAAAAAAAAATTTAAGTTTTTAAGTTTAAGTTCCCATAAGCTTATGATCGATAAGCTTATCCTAAAGTTCAACTGGGATGGTGAAAAAGGACAAAAACCGTTAAAGTCTTACAAACGTGTTTTTGCATCAGTTTTCAGTAAGTATATGAATAAAAAATTCTCTATTTCAATATTTCTAAACAATATATAATTATTTTGATTGTTTTTGTCATAATTTGCAGATTCATGTAAGCATCCTGACTGTGGAATGCCGGAATACGAAGCAGAAATGAAGAAAATTATCAAACTGTCTCATGCGATAGTCCATTCTTCGAATAACCGGCAGCGAGAAAAAACAACCAATTAAAATCGAAAATATATATATTATTATTATTACTTTTTTAAGTTTCTGCCATATAGTTTTTAATATTTAAGTTTTTATTAGTATTTCTATTATATTCTACTAGCCACTATACCCATAGGATACCTAACTATTTTTATTATACATATTTAACTACTAAGAAATAAAAAACCTCAAACTAAGCGAAAAATACCATGAAACCTTTTTATTTCTAAAATTTTGTCATGTGTGAATCCTTAATTTTTAGCCGATCCGGCAGAATTTTTAAGAGGGATATTAAAAAGGCCCTGGATAGTCGTGCACACAAATTTCAGTTGTCCATTCACACCCAATTGGGAGTAAAGTCGCTAGCTACTTTCTGTCGAGAGTTATCCTGTTAACGGACAGACACACATCGCTTATTCAACTGCCTGCCCATTTCCATACATACTTTGCTATACCTACGGAGTGTCCTTTAGGTGTTGCATTTTTCGCAGTGACAAACACAATAGGCGTATTCGTTTCACCCCGGTCTTTGACCGGTCTGCCATTTTGTATCAAGGTCCATGAGATCCGGGCGAATCGAATAGGCCTAATATGCCCAAATACCATTTTTTGTCATTTTATACCTTATGCCAAAAAACGTAGTAAAAACGGGAAAATTTCGCACTCTACATATGTTATTCATTTTCTATATGCTATGCATGATACCTTTATGTTAGTCTGATGATTAATGCATTTTATATACATCATGTCTCACATATTACTGTTTAATGATCAGCGATATATTCAAAATATATGAAGCGTAATGTTTAAAAAAGGTATCACGGATCATATATTAATTATCATGATGCATAATGCTTTAAAATTGCATTATCCATCATTCATTTGTTGTCTTTATATAAAATACATTTCTGATTCATCACGAGTGATACATTATAAATATATTTTGCGTAATAAGGGCGAAAGGCATATATAGGGGGACAATGTCTGATATAGGGGGACATCGTCAGACATAGTTTGTTCAAAAACGTGATGTATCACTCAGGCATTTGTCAATTGTTCTGTCAAGCATTGTGTCATTGCGCCTTTGGAGCCATGTAAAATTGTAAATATCGATGTTTAAGCTGTGTGATATGTGCCGATCTACTAAGTGCTTTGCAGGATGTCTTCGCCACACTATGTGGACATATCTTTCATCACACTTGTCTACTTCAGTGGCTGCAACGGTAAAGTATCCGACGAAAAACATTGCGCCAAAACAATTAAATTCATCACTTTCGAGTTTTGATTTTTAAACTGAAATCGTACACAAAATCTACTTCGATATTAACGATTTGGGCATGTGCACCATTGACGTTGGAACGTTACAGCAACAGGACGATATGAAGCTGCAAATGGCACAAAAGGAGAAGGAGTTGAAGAAGTCTGCGGAAAGGATAAAAACGTTGAAAGTGTCGAGAAAGAAGTGCATGTAAGTTCTATTTAAGTTTCCGTTGTTGAATTCTGTAATTGAATTGCACCAGACCGGCTAGTACTTATTTCAAACATCAATTTTCAGATATTCTTAGAAAATCGGTCGACTGATTCCAAAATTATTTCACTAGCGTGCTAATTTGCCCGTCCGCGGCTAGTGGTCAACGAGCGGCACCGGGAGTACCTCTGCAACAATTCGTAAGAAATCCTGTGCAGTGTAATTTTAATATGATATCTTTTTTCCAAAGTTATTGTCTTATTTTGAATCGAAGATTTAACGCGCCATTTTCTCCATTTGCAGCAATATCAGCAAGTGCCCCTTCAGCACATTTCCGCAGATCAGTTCGGTCAGCCGATTCATCAAGTGCAATATCAGTAAGCTAACGACGTTCCCATATCAGTGCCACAACAACAACACCATCAGAAACAAGTCTACCAGTAACAACAAAAGCCGCAGCTCCACCACCCACGGGTACAACAAATGCCTCACTGGGGTCATGGTGCTCCGCACGGACATGGTGCCCCGCACGGCCAGCAGCCTGTTCTAAACCCCGCCAACATTCAACAAGGACGAGAGTGAGTGTCGTTCCGCATTTTTGTTTTCTCCACCGCGTTTCGTAGTCTGAGCTGTGCGTGTGTGGTGCTTGTGGCATACCAGAAAGACTCACTTTTTTCAGACCCACCCTTTTATATTTGTTTGTTTCGTTTTCTCTCTCCAGTTGGCGTGCGCAGGCATATCAGTGAACATACGAATGTTTCCATCGACACAAGCAAAATGTCGGATCAAGAACTGGAATTCCATTATTTCAAAATGTACGATTCGGACAACAGTGACACGATAAAGTCCGCGAACGAAATCAAGAAAACGTATGTGCAAGGGTGCTAATGCGCAAGGCCACTAAGGAGGATCACTGCTCTGATATTCTGCAATGGATGCATCATTCGAATGTATATATTTATAATAATCTACATTCCTTAACAAGCTAACACACTTTCTCTTTCAGAACGCTGCTTGCCTGCAACGCTTTCTGATTTGTCTGCTACATGTTTGTCGCAGGACGTGTGGACTGGGAGGGACTGGGCTAAGCATTACGGCTCTAAATCGGAAGAAGAAGCATCGATGTCTTCTTGTAAGTATTAAATGAAAAAAAAAAAGTTAATCTAGAGTCTATATTCGCCGACAGTGAGAATCATTCATGTACTATGAATTTTGTTTCATTTTCCAATAGTTCGGATAATCGAAACCGTTTCTGAATGAATATTTCTCATTTTGTTGAGCGCTTTTATTTTTTTATGTAACAAAATAACCAATATTCCTGGCATTCCAGCTCAATACCACGTAAAACTACTAAAAGTGGACAATGGCAGTGTAATTCGTGTGTCTGGACTACCGAAAATCGAGGAAGATGAGTTAAACAAGCCGGCGAATGAGGAACCGGCTACTACATAATCTAATAAATTACTTCATATTCCTAAATAAATGATACAAAATATGATTCGCAATGGTGTGGTTTCTTGTTTGAATATCATATTGAGAATATTGGACATACACAACGTTTATATCGCGGGACTATCTACGTGGTTTAAATCGATTAAAATCACGACTATGTAAACGTATCGGTTTAGTTAGCTTTGGTACTAAGTTTTAGCTGCACCCTCGATACAGAACTGAACTGAAAAATTGGGACTAGGTGGTGTTGCTGTCTTTGCTTGGTGTTGTTGGTGATGTAATGTAATTTTTCCAGAAATTCTGCAGTCGTTTCATCCTTTAAATGTAGCGGTATAAACGCGCTTTTATTAGGAGGCTACTGCCTCTTGACATTTTCCAAACCAGCCACAAACCAACATCATTCATATTTAGTACCTCTCCGTATACTAGTACTCATTTGAGGTGCATGCTGGCAACTGCATTCTCCGAAACCAGCTTATGCCAACGAAACGTCAACTGGGCCTCATGGAACAGTTGACGCGCTATGCCCCACAAGGGGTTAGGGCAATTTAGTAGTAGTACTCATTTGCCCTAGCCCAATGCGACTCAACCTGGCCATTGAAGTCAATTCAATAGATATGGGCAATGAATAGCTTTTTTTCTTCTCTCTTACCTTAACGGCAATTAGCGTAATGATGCTACTAGATATAAAATTAATCGGATTACGATTGTCCTAATTTAAAGAATGATGAGTGAAACTGAAAAAGCTCAACGGCAGAGTCGACTTTATGATATTTTCTTATGAGATGCTACAAAGTTTGAATGAATAAAAAGTCAAAACTCTTAAATTTTCCTAGGTCTTGAATTTTATATTACGTTTACACTATACCCATATTACTTCATCTGCGCCGGCTGATTTAATCTGGAACTGTCAAATACATACAATTTTAAACTCACCACACCCAGATTAAGCAGCAGATGAAGTAATCTGGGGATAGTGTAAACGTAATTTAATTCATCTAACTATAATACAGAAGGACAATCGATCAGATTAAATAATAAAACAGGCAATCAACTTATCTCAATTGCGAATGAATGAATGAATCTCGGCTTTATTATCCTCCTTGGCCGGGAAGTAGACATCCAAGTTAATAGCACGTTGCTGCATAACAGGACGAACCAAAAGTCTGTATTCCAACAAATGTTCATTGTTAATGGAAAAAGTGTCCTTATCCTGGGGATAGTGAGCGAATAGTGGTGGAATCACCGGATAACCATCGCGCTGATGCTCGTAAGGCGGCTATTACACTATAAAAGTTCTTTTACAAATATATTTGACGAACGATATTTCAAAAGAACTTTTATGAATGATATTAGCCGCTAAAGGGGGAAGGTGTGCAAGCATATTAGAAAAGTAGTTGAAACAAGCAACGTCCATGTCGCAAATCTTTTCTTAGGCGGCTATTACACTATAAAAGTTCTTTGGAAATAGCGTTCATAAAAGATATTTGTAAAAGAACTTTTATAGTTTAATAGCCGCCTAAAACATCGTCTACCACACCGGCAAGAAACTAGCGTTTGCACAAAGCGGCTCTGATTATCTGCTTCGTTCTTCGGGGAACAGCCATGGCTTCGTGTCGATATGAGCATGTGATCGCAGAAATGGCTGGAACACGTCCGCACAAACTATCAAACGTAGCCATCACGTAAACGTGTCCGTACATATTGTGTACATGTCGATGTTTCCAGCCACCCAAATGGATCTTTCAACATAGTTATCTCCGGCCCATTAAATACCGACCGCTCATTCATATCGTTCCAAACTACCACATCCTTGGTCGTTCCCTTGAAATTTTCCACGTGATAATCGTCGGCAAAGTACTTTCGCCCCTCGGGATTGAACAAGTCCGGATAGCTGGACGATCCAGGCCAACATCATCCCTCGTAATCGTGACTGTCTTCAGTTTTAGTGTAATAGCATTTGAATATATAACTAACACAGGAATGGGTATATGCCTGTCAAACCATACAAATTGACAGCTTGAAAATGGGACGATCTTCTTCTTGAAAAAGTCGAGAGCTGGGAGAGTAAAGTTAACGGTTTTAAGATCACGTTGTGCATATGGCTGTCAAACGCTTTGTTCTAAAAGTGGCAAAAAGGAAATACGGTTGAATTCGCGAAAGTTTGGAGCCGGTTTTTGAGTGTAAAGAGCCGCGATTATGTAGAGAAGACACTAGTGAAATTTCCGGTAGGACAAATTGGTGCGGTAGTGAGTTGTGGTAAATTGAAATGCCTCGTCGGTGACTGCAAAAATAACCAGCGAATCCCTAAGACGGGGGTGTCTGCTTATAGGTAAAACATTAAATATTTAGATGTGATGTGCGCGTTACTTGTTTTTGTGAGTTTTCTGTCAGAAAACCGATATTGAAATGTTTGTTTTCGTTTCTGACTCCCCGCTGTATATATAGCTGTCAAATTTCCGCGTCCTATTGGTGGTTGGCATTAAAAGTCCCGTTCTTTCTCTCTCCCATGAAAAATTAAACGCGCTCTTCTCTCGTCCCATAAATTGAGCCTATGGGCCACTCCAGAAGTTCCTCTGAGGTAATAGCCCTTGTCCGTGCATTCCTGATGGAAGTAATAGCCGGAATCCCGCTAATCTGTGGATCAATGATGACGATCAAATAACGGCCCAATGTACAATAGTTAAATTGTGGATCATACCAAGTGAATGTGCAAATTTGTGTTCGTCCCAGGAAGCTCCTATCGGCGTCGACAACTCCACCACCCACTACAGTTCACATTTCCCTCTGTTGCGGCCGTTGCACTCTTATCCTCAGAGGAACTTCTGGAGTGGCCCATAGGCTCAATTTATGGGACAAGAGAAGAGCGCGTTTAATTTTTCATGGGAGAGAGAAAGAACGGGACTATTAATGCCAACCACCAATAGGGCGCGGATATTTGACAGCTATATATACAGCGGGGAGTCAGAAACGAAAACAAACATTTTAATATCGGTTTTCTGAAAGAAAACTCACAAAAACAAGTAACGCGCACATCACATCTAAATATTTAATGTTTTACCTATAAGCAGACACCCCCGTCTTAGGGATACGCTGGTTATTTTTGCAGTCACCGACGAGGCATTTCAATTTACCACAACTCACTACCGCACCAATTTGTCCTACCGGAAATTTCACTAGTGTCTTCTCTACATAATCGCGGCTCTTTACACTCAAAAACCGGCTCCAAACTTTCGCGAATTCAACCGCATTTACTTTTTGCCACTTTTTGCACAAAGCGTTTGACAGCCATATGCACAACGTGATCTTAAAACCGTTAACTTTACTCTCCCAGCTCTCGTCTTTTTCAAGAAGAAGATCGTCCCATTTTCAAGCTGTCAATTTGTATGGTTTGACAGGCATATACCCATTCCTTTGTTAGTTATATATTCAAATCTCTTATCACTGTGTTGCACTGACACTCGACAACTGACAATTGGCGAAATGACAGCTTATTAACACCAAGTAGCCAAAAAGGTGAAATTACGTCAAGCAAAGCCACAAACCTTTGACATAAAACACGCGAACGTGAGCCAACATGCGCGCAGCCTAAGGCTGGCATGATGGCTCACGTTCGCGTGTCGCGTTCACGAGTTTCATGTCAAACGGTTTGAGTCTCTGGCTTCCAACCAAAGACGCGAATCTGTCAATATGACAAATGCTCGGCTATTGTCGTATCAACAAATTGAGATCATTATTGTGCTTTAAAATAGATAATTAGGTAAGAATTGAGTGGCAAAACAAACGACTGGGGAGTAGCAGGATGTGCATAAATACACATTTCATACTAAATTATTGGCGTTAATACACAATAATGAATCCAATTTGGTGATACGACAACAGCCGAGCACCTATCAAATTGACAGATTCGCATCTTTGGTTACAAACCATAGATTCAAACCGTTTGACACGAAACACGTGAACGCGACACGCGAACGTGTGCTAACGTGCGCGCAGCCTAAAAGTTCTTTTACAAATATCTTTGAAGCACGATATTTTAAAAGAGCTTTTATGAATGATATTAGCCGCCTAAGGGGGAAGGAGTGCAAGCTTGTAAGAAAAGTACTTGAAACAAGGAACATTCATGTCGCAAATCTTTTCTCAGGCGGCTATTACACTATAAAAGTCCTTTGAAAATGTCTTTTATAAAAGATATTTGTAAAAGAACTTTTATAGTGTAATAGCCGCCTTACACCAAGAACTGTAAAGTGTTGTTGAAGTATTCACTTAGAGCGCGTTGACATGATCAAACCACGATTTGACAAACTAGCATTTGATGAAAAGTTGAGCAACGACCAACTACGGTTTGACAGAAGCACAAGACATCAAACCAGTTTGACAAGGGGTTGACACGTTCAAGTAGGTGGTTTGTGAAACCGTAGTTTGATCGTGTCAACGCGCTTTTAGTGACATATTTTAAGTGAGACAAGCCATACATTCCATGAATTTGGTAAAATGGAGTGCGCAATGCAAGACTGCCGAAACAGATGGATTTCCAGGAAAAGTGGAGTTTCATTTCACAGGTAAATGCCCAGATTTTGTGTCGTTATTAAGTGCATCGTTGTTCTAAGTAGCTGAAATCCTTTTAGTGCGACGGTATTTTCCGGAGAGTAAGTGTTTTTGTTCGTGGTCCGCGGGTAAATAAAAGTTGACTGTGCGGGCTACCAGCTGATTAGTTTAGATTCAGTGGCGTAGCTTTGAAAGTGTAATATGTGTGTGGGTGACCTCTTGTGAGAAGTTGCATAATGTTCATTCTAAAGGCCAAATTGCTTTCAAAATTATACAGTTTCAAACAAAAATAAATAGAAAAATAATGTAGCAGCACAACTGTTGTTTTTTTAACAGCTGTACAGAGCAGAACAACATAACACAATTAGATTAACAATCAATAAAGTTTTAAATGTAATTATGTGTTATTCTGCTCTGCTAACGCGGTTGTTAATAAAAACACCAAATAATAAATCTGAAAACTCGCTCCAAATTTCGAAGGTCCCCGAAAAACAGGATTCCCTACGCCACTGGAAAGATGTGATAGTTGTCGTGTAACAACAACGACATCTAGATAGACAGGCCTGCGCTCAGCTGATCGTTACGTCATTATTTCCTTCGCCAAGGCCATGCCAAGGCAGTGACTGCACACGACGATGTTCCCGGCATGACATATGTTTACAATTGGAATATCGCCAGAAGGCATTTTAGTCCTCTAAAAACAAACTTTCTGGACACTTGCACCAATTTGGTCGAAGCCGCAGCCCCGGGGATCAGTCGCAGAGCATCGTGGAACAGTTCACACTTGACAAAATACATCTTTTGACCGCACGACACACTTTCATCGCATACATCTTTCTTTTCTCGGATCACTAGATGAAATTTAACTAACAACGAAACACTTAACACGGAAAACGAAAACCAATCACGGAACGCACAAATACCGGGGACTCGCCGCTATCAGTCGCCGACCACTGGATTGTGGATACGATGGCGTCATCAAAGGAAATAATTGCGTTAAAACCAGCTGAGCGCAGGCCTGTCTATATAGATGGCGTTGGTTCCACCTCTTATCTACTTCCTCTATGCCATCACCTCGGAATTATACTGTGCGCGAATTACGTCCTCAAATCGCAGTCAACGAAAATCAGCTGTTCAGCCTGTTATAGTCAAATCTCTTATCCGCGTTCTTTTGACACATTTGAGCTGTGAAAAACTGGCTTTCTAAGGCTGCGCGCAAGTTGGCACACGTTCGCGTGTCGCGTTCACGTGTTTAATGTCAAACGGTTTGAGTCTATGGTTTTCAACCAAAGATGCGAATCTGTCAATATGGCAAATGCTCGGCTATTGTCGTATCAACAAATTGAGTTCATTATTGTACTTTAAAATGGATAATTAGATAACAATTGAGTGGCAGAACAAACGACTGGGTAGTAGTAGGATGTGCATAAACACACATTTCATACTAAATTATTGGCGTTAATGCACAATAATGAATCCAATTTGGTGATACGACAACAACCGAGCGTCTATCAAATTGACAGATTCGCATCTTTGGTTGCAAACCATAGACTCAAACCGTTTGACATAAAACACGTGAACGCGACACGCGAACGTGAGCCAACATGCGCGCAGCCTAAAGGTCGCCATCTACGGCAAGCATTTTGGTCGGGAACATGCATCGAACCACGTCAAACTCTATAGAAAAAAAATCTCCTCGTTTCCACCGTTCTATGATATTTGATGGTTCGATGGAAGTTTGGTCGTGGTTGTGCTCGTCAATGGATGGCAACCTTTAAAGCGCGTTGACATGATCAAACTACGGTTTGACAAACCACCTACTTGAACGTGTGAACCCCTTGTCAAACTGGTTTGAAGTGTTGTGCTCCTGTCAAACCGTAGTTGGACGGTGCTCAACTTTTCATCAAATGTTAGTTTGTCAAACCGTAGTTTGACCATGTCAACGCGCTCTTAAGCGTCAACTGAGCGATTTTTTATAGCCCCCATATACGATCCAATCCATCGTCAGATCGATCTGACGATATTTTGATCGTCAGATCGATTGCACCGTGTATGTGACTATCGTTGACGATTTCACCGATCTGACGATCAAATTTTATCTGCCGATTTTTTGGTGCGATTTTACTGCAATCCGTCGGTCTGACGATCGATTGGACGGTGTATGTGATTATCGCAAGTAAATGTCAAATTATCAAATTATCAAATTATTCAATTGTGAAATTTGACCGATTCTGGTGATTTTAATGGATCTGTAATACAAATATCAAATATGTAGGATACGAAAATGCCTCACAAATCCAAATAGTTAACGAAAATCAATTTTGGTTATATTGGGAGTGAAACATAACCTATATTTTTTGAATTGTCATCCGTTATCGCATCGTACGAAAATCGTACCGTGTATGTGCAGCGGAGATCGTCAGATATTTTGTGGCGATCCATCGTCAGATCGATCTGACGATGGATTGCATCGTATATGGGGGCTATTAAGAACGCAGCCGATTTCAAATTTTAAAATAATATTTCGCTCCATATCAAGCAAAGCTCTGTTCGATTGTGATTTCAATTCTCTTCGGTTGGCTTACCTGCGGCAATGACTAGCGGTTGTTCAGTGCAGCATATTAGATCCAGCACGGAATTGTGACGTGCGGTTTATCAAAGTGAGAGTAGGCCGATTTTCGAGTGAGTTTTCTAGTGAAAGTTGAACATAAATTATGGCGGGTGCGTTAACATTCGAACGGGTTCAAGCAGCTTCTCTTGTAAGTCGTGAAGAGGGTATCTCGCTGCTGAACCAAATTGTGCGGGAGCAGGAGATTGCAGAAAATGATGAGGAACTGATCCGTGCAAAGGAACAAGGAATTCTACAACTCGGTGAACTGTACAAGCAAGAAGGGAAGGCCAAAGAATTAGCAGACCTCATTAAAGTAACACGACCCTTCCTCAGTCTCATAAGCAAGGCGAAAGCAGCAAAATTAGTCCGTTCACTAGTTGACCTATTCTTAGATTTGGAGGCCGGGACCGGCATCGAAGTTCAACTATGCAAAGAATGCATCGAGTGGGCAAAGCAAGAGAAGAGAACATTTTTACGGCAGTCGCTCGAGGCTCGTCTCATTGCACTTTACTTCGACACAGGAATGTACTCTGATGCACTGCAACTTGGATCACAGTTGCTCAAGGAACTAAAAAAGCTGGATGACAAGAACTTGCTCGTCGAAGTACAACTCCTGGAAAGTAAGACTTATCATGCCTTGAGCAACTTGCCCAAAGCTAGAGCAGCACTGACCTCAGCTCGAACTACCGCAAATGCAATCTATTGTCCACCTAAAATGCAAGGAGCTCTTGATCTCCAATCGGGAATATTGCATGCCGCCGACGAGCGTGACTTCAAGACTGCCTTCTCATACTTTTACGAGGCGTTCGAAGGCTTCGACAGCGTTGAAAGTAGCAAGGCCTTGATTGCCCTGAAATACATGCTTTTGTGTAAAATTATGCTGGGTCAGGCAGAAGATGTCAACCAGATTGTTAGTGGAAAATTGGTTAGTCATGGCAACTATATAAATACGTCGGGTCATTGTCGTTTATTGTGTTTACTTTTCTTTGTAGGCGATCACTTACTCGGGCAGAGACATCGACGCCATGAAAGCAGTCGCGCAAGCGTCACATAAACGTTCGCTCGCTGATTTCCAAAATGCTCTCAAAGAATATAAAAAGCAGTTGGAGGAAGACGTCATTGTGAAAGCGCACTTAGGAACATTGTACGATACTATGCTGGAGCAGAATTTGTGCAGAATTATTGAACCCTATTCTCGCGTGCAGGTAAACTTGAGTGTCATTTGTCTTTGATTCTCTGCAATATGTGCGCACCCATATCGGTGTAGTTTCACTTTCCGGGGCCCGGTTTTAAATATTAATAAATTCAAATATCTGCTTTATTAACTTCTTTTTTTTTACCAGGTATCTCACGTTGCTGACTGCATAAAACTACCAATGCCTCAAATAGAGAAGAAACTATCGCAAATGATTCTTGATAAAAAATTCAGCGGCATTCTCGATCAAGGTGAAGGCGTTCTCATCGTTTTCGAGGAAGTCCCTGTAGATAAAACCTATGAACGAGTTTTGGAAACAATTCAAAGCATGGGAAAAGTAGTGGACACTTTGTATCAGAAAGCCAAAAAGCTTTCATAGGCTTTTCCTTATATATAATTTCTATTCCGTAATTAATAACGATAAATAGGTTATTGCAAATAATGTCTTTTTTTTCTAAATTATTTACATCAGACTAAAATACCCGAACCAAATTGGTGAATCCGTAGTCCATTCAACAGAACCTTTAACTCCATCTGTTCAATTCATATATACATAAATACATACTAATAAGCAAATTTTGTAAAATAAAATAGAATGACATTGAAGTGGAATTAATAATATGTATTATTCACGGTATGGTAGACCGAATATCGACAAAATCGTTCGTCCTTTTTATGAAGCCCTTTTATGAATACCACATCTGCCTTATTACGGGACTCGGATCAGAAAAGTCTTTCGTGTCGGGGTAAAGTAAATATTGAATCTTCTGGTAGAAAGCCTTACTATGCGCTAACACTAGTTAACAGTGTCACAATAGGTCCTGCCTGAAATTAGAACTGGCAAAATGTGTACACATTGTCTTTAATTCTTCGAGAGAAAATATAAACAGCGGTTAATATATGTAGGTTCGAAAATATTGGCTCAGTGATAATTTCAAGCTATGAAAATGACTGAAAAAATACATATTTTCTTTTTATTAATTAAAGCTTTCGTGAGATCGATGCGTCATTGGATATTTTTTTACATAGGTATGAAGCGATCAAGGTGGCTAAGGCGCTTTCTTCATAATATCAGTGTAATCCAAAGTGGTTATCATCATTTCCCTGGGAGGGAAAATGGATATACTCAATTGCTCTAACCCCCTGTGGGGCATAGCGCGTCAACTGTTCCATGTGGCCCAGTTGACGTTTCTCGGCATAAATTGGTTTCAGAGAATGCAGTTGCCAGCATGCACATCCATGGCCACGAACTTCGTCGTGGACGGGATTCGAACCCGAAACGCCGGTAGTCAAACTTGGGACTGATGCCTCAACACACTGCGCTACCGGTCGCCCCTGGATATGGGAGGAGGGAAACATTACACGTGCAAATCAAAACAAAATTCAATAGATACGACAAATGGAACTAAGATTGGGTTTTTTAACAGAACCCTGGGCATTATATACAAGAAAGATTTTAGTAGCCGCCAAAGACAGACTAAATTTTGTGCATCATCACAGAAGCTTCTTCCCGGAATTAAACTGTGCGCGGATTACGTCCACAAGTCGCAGTCAACGAAAAGCAACTGTTCAGCCTGTTATAGTTAAATCTCTTGTTTGCGTTCGTTTGACACATTTGAGCTGTGAAAAACTGGCTTCCGAACAAACTTGAAACACTTTTTTGAATCAAGAATAGAAACATGCGCTTCCAAGCGCATAACAGTAACTTGCAACAAAGTAAATGATCACCCAAAGTTAATCATGTCGCAGTTCGTTCCTGTGGCAGCCGGTTCTACGCACCGGAGCGACCCGTTTTACAACGGCCAACAGCTGCCAAAACCCTTCAATGCAAGAAGGAAAGTTTGTTTGTATGTTACATGCGTCTTTTTCTATGTTCACTGGGAGCAAAACATCTCGGCGCAACTGATATCAGTGCTACTTCTGCGCGCCGGCATTGAGAGAAACCCAGCACCGTGGATGTGCTGCGTATGTGACAGAGTGCACCCAAACGCGACTACGGTGAGATGCAATTGCTGCGATCAGTGGTGGCACCTAAAATACTGCTCTTGACTCAACCATCACAGGCACTGAAATTCCTCTTTTACTGCCAGTCAGTGTAGGAACAGAGGATAACTAGTAGCAACCTCGTCTAACACGCCCCAACATTCAACACCATTGAACGCTCAGACAGGTTTACAGCCATCCCCGATGACTCCTGCTAACAGTTCCCATAGGAATTCTCAACACAATCTTACGCCTGCAGCACCGGCTGCCATCTTCAATACGCTCTCACATGTCTAACTCAACTGCAATGTGTTGCAGAACAAGATCGCCGAACTCGCATCATTTATGGACGTATCCAAGTTAGAGCCATACAGGAGAGGAAACTGCACTCCAACTCGTCCCTCAACACATATGGCAACTGTGCTATTGTCAGGAAAGACAGGTTGACCAACGCTGGAGGAGGGCCTGCCTTCTTTATTCATCATTCCGTGCAATACCGGGAAATCGATATTATTAGTAATGATAACACCATGGAAGTGCAGGCCATCGCCATAAAATCGGGTAATGTTGATATCGAAACTAAACCTTTCTATACTGAGCCCGTAATTCGCTCCCATGCGGCGAAGTGTCTGTATGATGGCTGTTTAAGTTCGCTCGTTGCAGATCCGTGTCGTTTTTTTTTCATCTGACACCAAAATCAAAATGACTCGAAAATGCATAATTATACCAATTGTTCGTTTCGGGTACATGCCATACATTGCCTAGGTTCAGGATTCTCAGCGTTGCAATTACGTTTCAAGTATTTAGCAAATGGATGTCAAACGATAAAAAGAGAAATCAACCAGAACAATTTTCTGATTTATTTCACTAGTTTGTATTTTATTGTACATGCCATCTCCACCTGAAATTGAACTGAGTTCAAAGCAACTTGGAACGTTTAGGGTTTTCACGGAACGCACCCATTGAAAATATTGATCATACGGCAGAGATTAATAAGATCTTTTTTGTAGTAAAATTTTACGTTTTAGAATCAGTTGCCTAATTAAATTTATACATCGATAAGCAAATTATGCGAAAATATGGGTTAAATAATATACCTACATCTTTATATTAATATATCTATCTAATATACCTACATAGCTCAAACAGTTACATTTTAATCAATCAGACTTAGGCGCCTATTACACTATAAAAGTTCATTTACAAATATATTTGACGAACGATATTTCAAAAGAACTTTTATGAATGATATTAGCCGCTAAAGGGGGAAGGTGAGCAAGCATACTAGAAAAGTAGTTGAAACAAGCAACGTCCATGTCGCAAATCTTTTCTTAGGCGGCTATTACACTATAAAATTTCTTTGAAAATAGCTTTCATAAAAGATATTTGTAAAAGAACTTTTATAGTGTAATAGCCGCCTTAGTAGCATAGCATTTCGATCTAACACCTCACAAAAAAATATCCATTTGTCCTTATTGCATTATTTTCCGACCTGGTGTCATAAAATCGAAAACAAACCAAAAAAACTCAAATAACAAACAACAACTCAACTCAAATTTCACATCGTCTACCTGCTGGCAACTTGTGTGAAACGCAAGACGATTGAAATACTTAGATTCGTAGCATTTCCATTATCTCTCAATGGTTGACCCTCATTTGAAAACATACCTCCATATGAAAAGGTACATTTCCATTTAATTCGGCGAACATTTTCGCCCGTTCCCATTCCACATGGGAACAGCTCCGAACATATTCGCCGAATGCACCTTTTGTCGTCTTAATGCTTTTTTCATAAGACGCGCCAGGCGGCCAAGGCCCGACGTCGGGCTGTCGCGCCACGATGATGATGATAAGACGCGCAGTAATATTCGGCGAAAAAGTTTTCGGGAAATGGATGGATGGGAACATTGCCTGTTCCGTTCGGCGAATATAAGGCTGCGCGCAAGTTGGCACACGTTCGCGTGTCGCGTGTCGCGTTCACGTGTTTAATGTCAAACGGTTTGAGTCTATGGTTTGCAACCAAAGATGCGAATCTGTCAATTTGATAGATGCTCGGCTGTTGTCGTATCACCAAATTGGATTCATTATTGTGTATTAACGCCAATAATTTAGTATGAAATTTGTGTTTATGCACATCCTACTACTCCCCAGTCGTTTGTTTTGCCACTCAATTCTTACCTAATTATCCATTTTAAAGCACAATAATGAACTCAATTTGTTGATACGATAATAGCCGAGCATTTGTCGTATTGACAGATTCGCGTCTTTGGTTGGAAACCATAGGCCCAAACCGTTTGACATAAAACACGTGAACGCGACACGCGAACGTGAGCCAACATGCGCGCAGCCTAATGCTATTGTTATTGTATTCACGTTCAAATTCGGCGAGATGTTCACGTGTAAACGCAGCATTATACTAACAATATTCAAATAGACATAGATGATTGAAAGAATCACTACGTTTAGACCGCGGGACTATCTTCGAGATCTAACTAAATCGATCTAACTCTCGACGATATAAACGTATCGATTTAGTTAGTTTTGGACTTGGCTTATCTCTACTTGCAATGCGGAACTGGACTAAGTAAATTGGGACTGTGTCGCTGTCATCGCTAATGTTGACTCGGTGGTTGACGTTTCCTTTGTTGTCGTTTTTTTTTTGTTCGGCGTTTGCTTTGTTTGAAATTTCAGGAAAGCAGTGCGTGATCATGGGCAGGAAAAGTCTTTTTCTGTCGTAACATTTATATATGTAAAATAGAAGAAGAAGAAGAAGTACCTCTCCGTATGGTCGGTATAAACACTCCACCAACAAGTACTAACACTAAAATGATTTAGTTAAATCGCCTTTTAGTTCCACGGTCTAAACGTGGCCAATGAATGAAAGGTTGAATAAGAAAGATCGTCGTCATCGTTGAGACTCGAACTCCGTACCTCCGGGGTGCAGATCCGATGTCCTAACCACACAGCTGTGGAGATTGTTAAGTCAAGCTTGCTTGTTGCAGTGGATATCGTAACTCCTCCCCCATTAGTTTCGACCGAATGCTTTTGAAACATGACTCTCACTGTTTCAGTGGCTTGAGCGTCGAAACAAAACTGAGTTCTGGGACTAGTTGAGAAGTAAATGCTTTCATTACGGAGGTTATCCTTCCATATGGGTATGTTTGGTTGTATATTTGTTGTCGAATGTTCCATAAGATATCTTTGATGTCTGATGACAACGCCATCTAGATAGACAGGCCTGCGCTCAGCTGATCGTTACGTCATTATTTCCTTCGAAAAGGCCATGCCAAGGCAGTGACTGCACACGACGATGTTCCCGGCACGACATGTGTTAACAATTGGAATTGCGCCAGACGGCATTTTAGTCCTCTAAAAACACACTTTATGGACACTTGCAAGAATTTGGTCGAAGCCGCAGCCCCGGGGATCAGTCGCAGAGCATCGTGGAACAGTTCACACTTGACAAAATACATCTTTTGACCACACGACACACTTTCATCGCGCACGTGTTTGTTTTCCCGGATCACTAGATGAAATTTTACTTACAAATAAACACAACGCGGAAAACGAAAACTAATCATGGAACGCACAAATACCGGGGACTCGCCGCCATCAGTCGCCGACCACTGGATTGTGGATACTGATGGCGTCATCAAAGGAAATGATTGCGTCAAAACCAGCTGAGCGCAGGCCTGTCTATATAGATGGCGTTGCTGATGATTTCGGTTTGACTTTGACTGAATACTCTCGTTTTTGTATCAAGTAAGATAAAAAATGAATTTATAAGGGTACGGATTAAGGGGATTTAGTGGCGTTTGGGGTGGAATGCATTAGATAGAATCCATGAGGAGGGGTATAGATTTGAAAATAATTGTGGTAACCCAAATATTTTATCAAATGATTAGTCGTGTCAAATTGATTTTGAAAACTACAAACTATTAATGGTTGCTTGAAAAAATAGTATTGTACACTCAAGTGAGGTAAATTCTATTATCGCGAAAGTTTGAATATTTTTATGGTTCACTAATATTGTTTTAACACGGAAACTGCAATGGAGAAATATTATCGAAATTATTTATATCGGTCATGTACTCTTGTTTGTACTGCATTCATCTCTAGGTTTCTTATTTTTATTTTGTTGTTCTTCTTGAGGTTATATGTGTTGTATCTAGGAGTTAATTTATTTCTTCTCTTCGCTTTATTAAATGTAATACTTCGTTCATTCCTGTCTTCAGCCTCTTGCCTATTTTGATTTAATTTTGTGAACGTATTTTTTGCATTTTCTCGTAATTTAGCTTTTATTGTAGGGTACCTATAGGATTTAGTATAAATTGGGGCATCGTCGGTTGATTTGATTTTATGTTTTATTTTGCTTTTAAACGAAAGCGTTGAGCGTCACTAGTTGTAATTGAAGAGCAATGGCACGTACGTAGTTAGGCGGCTATTACACTATAAAAGTTCTTTTACAAATATCTTTTATGAAAGCTATTTTCAAAGAACTTTTATAGTGTAATAGCCGCCTAAGAAAAGATTTGCGACATGGATGTTGCTTGTTTCAACTACTTTTCTTATATGTTTGCACACCTTCCCCCTTTAGCGGCTAATATCATTCATAAAAGTTCTTTTGAAATATCGTTCGTCAAATATATTTGTAAAAGAACTTTTATAGTGTAATAGCCGCCTTAGACTCTTTGGGTCGACAATTTGCATCTTTTATGAATCTCGTGTTTGCTGCGGTTTGCGTCTCTCCTGCGGTGTACCGATCTTAGGTCGGCCGCATCTTGCGACATAGGCAGGGCAGCTCGCACAGCGCGCACATGGCATTGTTGTTGTAAAATCAGATTTTAACTCTTGTTTCAACAACAGTGCCATGTGTGCGCTGCGCTGCGCTGCCCTGCCTACGTCCAAGATGCGGCCGACCTAAGATCGGTACGCCGCAGGAGAGACGCAAACCGCAGCAAACACGAGATTCATAAAAGATGCAAATTGTCGACTCAAAGAGTCTAACTACGTACGTGCCATTGCTCTTCAATTACAACTATCGAAATTTTCGTAGATATCATTTCATAGGCGCGATATTTTGTTCCAGAATAGACATCTATGTAGTCTGTTTATCTATGCTTTGACGGTCTGCTGGGCTTGGATGCACTGTCGTCTCTGGAAGCCAAAGTTGACCTGTCTAATAAGACCTTATTAACGAAAAACGCAATCATTCAAATATTTGATTCCACCAAGGACAAAAATTATTGTCAAACTGCCAGTTGACGTTCAAAATGGGGACTGTGCGCAGCACTTCTAATCATAAGTCATAATAATATTATAAAATCTGTTTTTGCCCTACTTTGCCCTATAAGACATTAAGTCCAAATTTCATTAACATATCAATAATTGTATTGAACATTTTTGCTTAGTCTGAGTTTTCGTTACGTACATTGTATCGCACCACTTTTTTGCTAATTGTAAATACTTAACATTTGCTGACATATAATTTTAAGAATATAAATTAAGAGAATTTTATCGAATAAAGCCCAGTTGTTATCAATATAGTCAACCCGTCTAAATCATTTATATACATTTGGTCCGTCGAGCCTTAACATCCTCTTGAACCAGTGTCTTGAGGAATTTGTGCAATTTCTGGAACCAGTGTCCTGAGAACAAGAAACATTTTTCACCCACTAGAACTTAGCGTCTTGCGGCTCTGAAATCTGAATCTTGAACTGCACACTCGAACCATCGCGAATTAAAGTCTTTGTTACGAAAAGTATCGTTCAATCGTTAGGGAAATCAACCACGAGAACTTAGCGTCTTGTGGCTCTGGTTTGTTACTTGCGTCGATCGAATTTTGAGGAAATATCTATTTTTTCCGAGAGCCACCTATCTTCATTTGGTGGTATCTATTGTACATTGGATTCAACTTCCTGCGACGAAATACTGTGTGGTTTTGAAGCTGAGACTACTGCGACTTTGGCAAACTCTCTGCGGAACTAGTTTACTGCGATTTGTGCGACTTTGCTTCGACCATCTGTTTCCTGTACTTTACCTCGATATTGTGATTCCTGCGTAAATCATCATGGATAGCCTCTTACGACGACAAACGGTCTTGGTGAACAAAATCAAAAAACTGAACGTGCAGCTTACTAAGGAACCTGTTGTGCGGAGGACCCGTGAATTTGGAGAAACGAAGCTACAACAACTTAACAACGCATGGAACGAGTTCGAAAAGAATGACGAGCAGCTGGAAGCCCTACGCGATGCTAATAAGGAACATCGATACTTCACTGACAACTATTTTGAAAACGTAGAGACGTTGTACGATGAGACACGAGAAGCATTTCAATCGCTTATTCGAGATGCCATAGAGAGAAGTCAGCGTACTCACGACATTGAGCAACAACATCGCCTCCTAAAAAAGCAGAATGCCTTAATTGAAAATCTGCAGCATGCAGCGTACGAAGTGAAAGAGCAGCTACGAGAGCCAGTCTCCGAAGCATTTCGCAGCCAAAAAGCGAAATTATTAGGCGATTATTGGCATCTGATTGTGCAAAACCACGGTGACATTGTAGCTCTGGGAACTATTAAAGATGATTATTTCGATCAAGGCGTGTTTCGGAAAAGTGAAGCGCTCTACCAAGAGGCGGTGATAAGCCTTCATGTTCAAGGATCAAGTACCAATAGCCAGTTGACCACGCCAATCGCTCAGTCAACTGCAAAATCTAACATTCAACTACCACGTATAGATATTCCAAAGTTTTGTGGCGACTATCTAAAGTGGATACCGTTTAAGGATCTTTTCACGGAGTTAATACACAATAATCAGCAACTTACGAAACCGGAGAAATTCTACTATCTAAAATCAAACTTGGAGGGAGTACCCAACGAGCTGGTACAACATCTAGGCATATCTAACGCTAATTACGATACTGCCTGGGGAATCATTAATAATCGCTACAACAACATAAGGTCAATCTTATCAGCATATCTGAACGCACTCTTGGAGCAACCCAACCTGAGCAAGGAGTCAGCGCAATCCATTAGGAAGCTTCACGATACAACAACTGAGACCATGGCTGGGATCAAGAATTTAGGTGTGGACACCACCAATTGGGATCCACTGATCCTGCACATCTTGCTTCAAAAATTAGACAAGGAGTCTCGTCGACTATACGAACAATCATTGGAGAATGCTCGAGCAGTTCAAACATTGGCGAATTTTCTGAGTTTCCTAGAGACCAGATTTCAGAGCCTTGAGTCATCAGAACCGCCCGCATCTAAGCAACAGCACCAAGTATCGAAACGAACGGAGACGAGAGTGCTACATAGTGAAATCACGGACATAAAGTGCCCAGTGTGTAAGGGTAACCATAAAATTTATGTGTGTGACAAATTTAAGTCAATGAACAATCCAAAAAAAATTGAGTTAATAAGGAAAATCGGGCTATGTTTTAACTGCCTACGCGAAGGACATCAAATGAAATCATGCAAGAGTTCAAATACGTGCAACTTGTGTAAGAAAAAGCACCATACGTTAATACATACAGAGAACAATACTAATTCATCTAAGCAAAGTGAATCTAAACAAGATAATACTAAAACAATGAACTCACATATGGTATTTTCTAAACAAAACAGTGCGGTGCTATTAGCAACTGCTTTAATACGGGTGACAATGAGAAACGGGTATGAAATACCATTGCGTGCCCTAATCGACCAAGGAAGTCAAGCCAGCTTCATAACCGAAGAAGCTGCACAACGATTAAACCTACAGAGGAGATACATACGAGCTTCGGTGAGTGGTGTTGGACAATCTTCAGTTGGGAATGCAAAAACATGCGTCAACCTTCAAATAAAACCAAATTTCTCGTCGCAATTCGAAATATTGACCGATGCCATAGTACTGAAAAAACTGACCAATTTGCTACCAACGGAAAAAATGCAAGCCATTAAATGGAAACATACCGAAAATTTACTCCTAGCGAACCCTCAATTCAACGTACCAAGTAAAGTAGACGTTATTCTGGGTGCAGACGTTTACGCTAGCATCCTGTTAGATGGATTCATTCGTGGCCCCCCAGGAACACCTGTAGCGCAACGTACGCAATTGGGTTGGATTCTATTTGGCGAAGTGTTAACAACGTCAACAAGCAGAAATCTAGAGTGTCATGTAACTGAAGTCGACTTCGACAAGAACCTATCCAGATTTTGGGAAATCGAAGAAATCAAAGAGAATCAGTCTATCATGACAATAGAAGACATCAAGTGCGAGGAGCATTATAAGGCCACCCATCGTCGTGACGCTAGTGGGAGTTATATAGTAAGAATTCCTTTCAAAGAAGATCCTGAAAAGGCGAATATAACAGGAAGCCGGGAATTAGCAGTTGCTCGACTTTTTCAGATGGAGAGGAAGTTCAAACGTGATAAGGTCTTCGAGACACTATATAGACAATTCATGAAAGAATATTTGCAGCTTGGTCATATGGTTCCAGCAACACCAGACGAAGGTGCGAGTTACTATCTTCCTCACCATGCTGTGTTAAAAGAAGATAGCACAACAACGAAACTGAGAGTAGTATTTGATGCCTCAAGTAAACGGCAAACGACCAAAAGCTTGAACGACATCATGCTGGTTGGTCCTCAAATACAAACAACTCTTTTCTCCATTTTGCTACGATGGAGAAAGTATGCAGTTGTGTACATGGCAGACATCGAAAAAATGTTCCGGATGATTCAAGTTGACGAACGTGATCGTAAGTTCCTTCGAATTTTATGGCGAGAGAATGTTGGTGATCCTATTCTCGAATACGAACTCACAACGGTCACCTATGGTACTACCTCAGCTCCATATCTGGCAATCCGAACTCTTCATCAACTCGCGAAGGATCATGAGAAGGAGTATCCAGAAGCCGCAAGGGTGATTTTGAACGACACATACGTAGATGACTTCGTCTCTGGTACAGACTCAACAGAAGAGGCACTGAAAACAACTCAGCAACTCATCAGACTTCTTAAGAAAGGCGGGTTCAATCTGAGGAAATGGACGAGCAATAGCCCAGATATCCTAAGAGCAATACCATGGGACCTTCGAGAGCAATCACACCATCTGGACTTTGATCAAGAACATCTAGTGAAGACACTTGGAGTATACTGGAACCCCAAAACAGATACATTTAAGGTGCAAGTCAACACGAACATCGATTTAATTCCAACCACCAAGAGAGAACTTTACTCAGACGCTGCGAAAATATACGATCCACTTGGACTACTGGCTCCTGTAACAATGAAAGTGAAGCTACTTCTGAAGGAAGTGTGGAAAAAGTGTCCTGAATGGGACGATCCTTTGCCAGAACCATTTCGACAAGCTTGGGAACAATTTAAGAGCGAGATATTAACACTTAGATCCATTGAAATACCGAGGTGGATTAATTACAAGAACCAAAATCAGAGTTGTGAATTACATGGATTTTGCGACGCCTCCGAAGATGCATACATCGCCGCGGTATATATGCGAATAATACATGACCAGGAAACACACACTTCCCTGGTTACTGCGAAAACAAAGGTCGCACCATCAAAACCAAAACTGTCTATACCTAAATTAGAATTGTGCGGTGCTTTCCTGTTAGCCACTCTACTGAAAGAAACGGTCAAATCTCTAGATATCAGTGACGTTACAGTCAAGGCATGGTCGGATAATGAGACTGTACTCGCGTGGATTAAAGGTGACCCACATAGATGGGAAACATTCGTCGCCAACAGAACTTCATAAATTCAAAATCTTACAAACCAGGATGATTGGTACCATGTGAACTCTTTGGAAAATCCAGCAGATCCAGCGTCTAGAGGTATACTACCAAGTCAACTGTTGAACAACGACTTATGGTGGCATGGCCCAGCATGGCTTAAAGAAGCAGAAGTGCCATACCCAACACAAAATATTAAAGATACAGAACAAGGGAGAAAGAAGATTAAGGTGCATGTGGTTGACACAGACGAAAAGGACATCATAGAACGACTACTGAACCGGTTCTCCAAACTGATGAAGGTACAACGAACGCTTGCCTACTGCTGTAGATTCATTCAAAATTGCAAAAGCAGTCCTGAGAATCGAATTACTGGCCCAATATCAGTTCCCGAAGCTGAAGCAGCCCTCAAGAAGCTCATAATACACACACAACAACAACATTTCGGTGAAGAGCTGAAACATCTAGCTAACAAAGAAGAATTATCCAGAACAAGTCGCTTATTATCGTTGACGCCCAAGTTAGAAGATGGAATCTTACGAGTTGAAGGAAGACTTGAAAACGCTATGGAGTTGACACAGGATCAGAAACATCCAATTATACTTCCACATAACAGCACACTTACGGACCTTGTCATTCGAAAGGCCCATGAAGACTCACTACATGGTTTGAACACCTTAACTCTACAAACCATCCGTCAAAGGTACTGGATAATTAACGGCTTGAAAGCTGTGAAAAGTTACATACACAAGTGCGTCAAGTGCCATCGCTACAATGCCAAATTAAGTGAACAGATGATGGGTATGCTACCTGCAGCCAGAGTTAACAGGAATCCTGCCTTCACACACTCTGGAGTGGATTTCGCTGGACCATTTGATCTACTAGTAAGCAAAGGAAGAGGCAGCCGGACAACCAAGGGATACCTAGCAATCTTCGTTTGCTTAACGTGCAAGGCTTTCCACATTGAAGTAGTAAGCGAGCTAACAGCCACAGCATTCATCGCTGCGTTGAAACGATTCCACAACAGAAGAGGTCCTGTAGGCCATCTATACAGCGATAATGCAACTAATTTTGTGGGTGCTAACAAAATATTGGGTGAACTCCACAAGCAGCAGTCCTTCCAAAATGAAGTAACAGATGCACTAACAAGCGAAGGCATACAGTGGCACTTCATTCCGCCCGCTTCCCCACACTTCGGAGGATTGTGGGAAGCCGGAGTCAAATCCGTGAAACATCACTTGAGACGCGTGATTGGCGACAATCATATTACCTTTGAAGAGATGTCAACACTCATGGCCGAAATAGAAGCCTGTCTGAACTCTAGACCCTTGGGAGCATTGTATGACAACATAGATAGCCTCGAGACATTAACCCCAAGTCACTTCCTAAATAATCGGCCTATCAAATCGCTGCCAGAAAAAGATCATCTTGAGACGAACCCGAATCTATTAAACCGATGGGAACGGTTAGAGAAATTACACCAAGAATTCTGGCGCAAATGGTCCACAGAATACTTAGGAAGACTACAGCAACGACCTAAATGGATGACCAAATTGGCAAACATCGAGATCGGGAATCTAGTCCTGATAAAAGTAGAGAACTTACCGCCATCAAAGTGGGCTCTTGGGAGAGTGATCGAGACGCATCCCGGAAAGGATGGTCTAACACGCGTTGCAACCCTTCGTACCGAACGTGGAACTATTAAACGACCGATAACCAAGATATCATTACTTCCGATCATAGACAACAAAACAAATATTACAGGGTATCTGATCCCACACGATGACAACAATAGCGCTGATACACCGAGTCCATCAGCGGCTAAGTCCGCAAGCGACAAATCAAGCACTCCTAGTACATCTTCCAAATCGAGACGTTCCAACATCAATTCTCACTACTCACAAGAACATCGTAAGAGACAAGGCGATTCAGATAGTGAGCAAGACTTCCCAGACATTAAACGACGAGCATCAACATCATCAGCTGCACAACCCAAACCAACCAGCCTGTCATTCATGTTGATTATATTAGCACTAGTGTTCCCACTGATATTTGGGGAAGTAATCACTAGAGGCAATTACAACGTAACGACACTATCGAATCGCGAAGGCATCTATTTTGATCAAGTTTCGGAAATCCAACTCTATTCTAATGAGTGGAAGTTAATTGTTTACTACGACTTGAATACCTATTGGAAGGAGTACCAAGGCATAAAAAGTATGGTTAGCAAACTTGAAGAGCTTTGCACAGAACACAATTCGAAATTATCAGGTTCCTATGAAGCAATCTTGTTCCAATTGAAACACCAGTTAGCGGAGTCCGAGGACATCAACGAGATTTTATACGGAAAAGGCAACCACTCAACCCCGAGAGTAAAGCGTGGTCTTTTCAATGCTGTCGGAATAGTTACGAATCGACTATTCGGCGTTTTGGATCAAGATTTTGCAGACCAGTATGAACAACACATCAAAGAGACCAAGGATAACGATCTACTCGTGAAGGAATTGCTGCGAAACCAAACATCCCTATTGGAGAGTACACTTAACGTTCTCAAGAAGAAGCATGAGACGGTACAACAGCAGATATTTACCATCAAAAATCAACTACAGTCAATTACCAATGCACTTAACCACTCTCAACATGAGCTCATGGTCGCTACGATATTTAACTCGGCAGCAATCCTCCTCACACTAAGTTTGCAAACATTTCAAAACATTCAACGAAGCTTGTTATCAGCGGTATCGGATGCAAAACAAAGTAAAATAAATACTCTTCTTCTGACACCGCTACAACTGAACGACCAATTGCGATTGATTAGAGAACACATATCACACGACTTAGTTCCACCCAGTGCTGGTTCCTCAACATCGCTTTTAACTACATACAATTCATTACACGGTAAAGTCCGAGTTACGCAATCCCACGTTATTTGCGAAGTCAAGATACCACTCCTCAAAGCCGAAACATTCAATCTATACCAGATGATTCCTATTCCTGCAATACATAATGGAATACTTATTTCAATCCAGCCATCGAGTAAATATCTGGCCATAAACAATCAACGAGATCGCTTTAGTACGCTCCAAGAAGAAGATTTAAAACAGTGTCAAACACCAACCGAAAACAAACTACTGTGTCATCTAAATCAACCAATATTCACATTGAAGTCGAACCAAAGCCGCTGTGAAATTGACCTACTGAACAATGAGCGAAAGATATCGCCCTCTTGCAGTCTTTACACCGAGCAACTAAGAAATAAGTGGTTGAAACTACATACACCCAACAAGTGGCTATACATTCTAGTGGAGGATCTACAATTTCAATTAACGTGTAAGGACAGCAGCCAATCCCTAATCTTGGACGGTATTGGGACCATTCAACTTCAGCATCATTGTGTGTTAAGTCATTCCACAACACAAATCCAATCTGATAACGAGTTCGTCGAGCGACTAGGCACTTCAATCCTGCCCGAGAACCGAGTCATATCTCAGCATTTAGAGATATCCCTGGCTACATCCACGACAAACCGTTCGAGGATATTAATTCCCTTAATGAAGCAAGAGGTCAACATGAGCGATATATTGGACATCGAAAGTCAACTACGTAAACATGAGCTGAGCATAAGGAACTCCAAAGGTGTTCGTATCCATGACGTCCATCACTATGCTGGAGTCTATATCATCATATTGGCGATTATATGTATAATGTGCTATTGGAGAGTAAAACATCGATGCAGAAAATACCGCATAAATACACCAGTGCCAGCCCCACGGAAACAACACACACACAATCCAGTAACACAAGCTGATTCGCTGCCATCTCTATTTCCTGAGGCGGGAGAATGTGCGCAGCACTTCTAATCATAAGTCATAATAATATTATAAAATCTGTTTTTGCCCTACTTTGCCCTATAAGACATTAAGTCCAAATTTCATTAACATATCAATAATTGTATTGAACATTTTTGCTTAGTCTGAGTTTTCGTTACGTACATTGTATCGCACCACTTTTTTGTTAATTGTAAATACTTAACATTTGCTGACATATAATTTTAAGAATATAAATTAAGAGAATTTTATCGAATAAAGCCCAGTTGTTATCAATATAGTCAACCCGTCTAAATCATTTATATACAGGGACATTTACATCAAAAATATAGTACTAAATGATAGCCTCTGTATTCCCGAAGGGATTTATCGTGCAATAGACTGGTTCAGCCTAATGGAAGTTATAAACAAATCTGAAAACGAATTATCCTATTTTTTGGAACAACCAATAAAGGTGAACAAATTTGACGATTTTGTTGAAACCAATAACTTTAATATTTCCTGCGAACATAAGAGAACACATACCGAATCGTTGGAAGGAAATAACGAATTAAATCCAAACATTCGGACTCCATATTTAAACGACGAAGAAAGGAAGTGTCTTTTGAAGGTAACCCGTAAATTCGATGATACTTTCTATAAAGAGGGACAATCGCTTTCGTTTAAAAGCAAAATAAAACATAAAATCAAATCAACCGACGATGCCCCAATTTATACTAAATCCTATAGGTACCCTACAATAAAAGCTAAATTACGAGGAAATGCAAAAATACGATCACAAAATTAAATCAAAATAGGCAAGAGGCTGAAGACAGGAATGAAGGAAGTATTACATTTAATAAAGCGAAGAGAAGAAATAAATTGGGTGGTATGCATAAAGCGAGTCGAGTGGAGTAAGCTGAGTTGACAGAATTCCACTCAATCTTCACTGTGGAGCGGAGAGTAGTTTTATGCATAACATTTTTTCACTCGATTCACCGAACATAGCAGACTCAGGAATGTCCTCAATAGACTTCACTCTTGAGTATATCCTCATTATTATGCATACCACCCATTGGGTGGTATCCATAAAGTTAGTGAAGTAGAGTGAAGTTGAGTTCACTGCGGTCCACTCTATTTGGTATGCAAAAGCCATATGCAAAAAAATCCACTTCACTCACCAGCAGCCGCCATCTTGAGTGAACTCAATCTGACATTCCGAAAGAACATCGCATGTGAGTGTTCACTCAGATTCGTATGAATAAAATAAGAGTGAAGTGTAAAAATCTTTAGGGTGCTAAGTAGCACCCTCAGCACACTTCACCTGAGTTTTTTCTGAAGTTTTCGTGTGATACTACTGTCAGAATGAATACAGCAGTAATTTTTTTATTTGACTCCGATTCCGACGAACAAATCGAGAGAAAATCCAAAATATATCGGGTAAGAAAATGTGCCGACGAGCAAAATTATCGCAGGCTGTATCGATTTACACATGAAAATGTGGAATATTTGGCAAATTATTTTTTGGATCCGTACGACGAAAGACGTGGTGGTGCATTAAAGAATGTATCAAAAATGCAAACTTTTCTGCGGTATATGAGTGATCCTGGATTTCAGGTAAACAAACCCCGCCATAGACTGTGCAATCCGTTGTCAAATGATTTGTGTTTCAGATTGGTGTAGGCTGTGATGAGGGTATCGCTCAAAGCACTGTATCGCGAACCATATGGAGCGTGTGTCAAAACATTATAGTCAAAACAGAAGATTGGATTCATTTCCCGAGATCCGAACAAGATTTCGAGGAGGCGAAAAGGCTTTGGCGGAATCGATTCAGCTTCCCATGTGCTATCGGTGCAATTGATTGCACTTTAATACCAATAAAAAAACCTTCGCGTCGTGGCGACGAATATGTGTGCCGAAAGAATTTCCCAGCCATCAATGTACAGGCGACTTGTAATGCCAACGACATATTTACTAGCGTTGATTGCTCATGGGCTGGCTCTGTCCATGATGCTCGCATTTGGAGAAATTCTCGCATTCAAACTTTACTGAACGAGAATCCAGCTGGTGCCATTCTGCTAGGCGATAAAGGATACCCTTTAACGCCATGGCTGATGACTGTGTATCGCGATCCGAATACACCAGCGAAAAGAGCGTACAACAAATTACACACAAGAGAAAGAACAACCATTGAACGAATGTTCGGTCAATTAAAACAACGTTTCCCGGTTCTCTACAGCAAGATTCGTGTTAAAACTGATCGAATACCATCGATTATAATGGCTTGTTTTGTTTTGTTCAATGTTGCAAAATTTTTGAACGATCCCGATTTTGAATGCCCGAACGAAAACATCGATGATTTATTTTATAATGAAATTGACGAAAGTAACGCTATGGTCGTACGTGGTGCACGTAGGCGTGACCACATAGCAACAACTATTGAAGACCAATAAATAATCTGTTACTTTGTTTATACTTGGAAAGATAAATAATGGATATTCATGAGCAACCTGTTAACTTCATTTAAAACAAGTGAAATATTTCCATTTTTTGGAATAAATTTTCTTTTCATGTTCTCGATTTTCTTTCTGATTTGGTTTTCGGTTAAATTTAGTGGTGGTGTAAAAAAGCCATGCATTTAAGCCCCATTTTCCAAGCTGCCGAATCCTGCTCTGTCTTGCGGGATAGACTACATTCAGCCTTGTTTTCCAGGCTGCAGGATATCGCTGTGTCTTGCGGGATAGACTGCTTCGAAAGCAGTCTGTTCCATAATACGCAGCGGTATCTTGCAGCTTCGAAACTAGAAAAACGTCTGTTCCGCAGCACGCAGCGGGGCTCTACAGCTTGGAAAATGGGGCTTAACGCCTTGGCTGATGACTGTTTATCGAAATGCAGATACAGAAGAAGCATCGTGAAAACACGGGTGAAGAAGATAGTCCCGCGATATAAACGTAGTGACAGCTGCGAAAGAAGTTGGACTAGCAATTAACGAGGATATGCTATAAACAAGATCTAATTCTCCAGCCCAACTGAACGCCACAATATTTACTTCGTAAGCTTGTCAACAGATTTCAGCGAAACGGGCAAAATCACATATTGGATACAATTTGCTAATAAGACATTCCTCTCGATTATTCTGATAATTAGATCAAGACAAGTACGTAGAAAAACGAAGCTCTCTATCTACGAAATTAATAGAAGACCAGTACTTTACTATTGCTACGAAACGTGGGCCTGCCACCGAAAAGACCTCAATAAAACGCACATATGGTAACTTATGAAAATTAATTATTCATTCTTCAAAAATTAACATATTCATTTTTTTATATTTACATGATCCGATATTTACATTAAATTAACATATTCATCTTCTTTGATAATTACATGATTCGATATTTACATTGAATTAACATATTAATTTTTTTGATATTTACATAACTAAAACATTTCTTTTTCATCTTCTTTTGCGAGCTTTTTTTCATAATATTTCAGTTGAACGATTAACAATTGTGTATGCAATTCGAAAATTTCCATTTGTTTTTCATACATTCTTTTCTGCATTTCGATTTTGGATTCGTCTTCGTTAGAGCTTGGCGAACTTTGTTTGGAAGAGGCTTTCGATGACGATGGAGATGGAGAGTGGCTACATGAGGACTTCGCCACTCCTTCCAATCTTTGCGACCCTCTATTCACCGGGTTGCCGACACCGCCTAATACACCACCTGTTTGAATATGATAAAAATGTAATTTTTCGTTAAAAATTCTATAATTGCAAAAGCGAAAGGCTTACAGCTTAGACGTGAGATCGATGGATTTTCGTTTCCCTCTAAAAGGTCCATCAGCATCTTATCGGCCGGCTTCATGTTAATTGGGATGTTTCCCGTTTTCTTAGAATCGATTTTTTTTGCAATCGCATAAAATATCGGTAGACTTCCCGTCGTCACAGAAACGACAGCTTGAGTCCGACCAAGACCAAGAGTCGACAGCAGAAGACCACAGATTCTTTTCACCTCTTTTCTGTTTAACTTAAGCAGCTCAGCCGATCAGCTTTGCGTGTAGCGTGAGATGAAACGGGATTGAGACATGCTAATCTCTTAATCTTGTCGCGCTCGGTGGCCGTGGTCGTTCGGTCGAAAGGGGTCGGAGTATAATTTGCCCTATACACAAGAAACGGGACCAGATGGTAGACGTTTTTATATTCCGAACTCAGTTCGTAAATTGAAGCTATTATCCAATGCTGCCCATTCTAAAAAGTAGCATGTATACTTACTCCAAATCTACAAAATGATATTAGACCCTTGTTTCTTGTTATGCTACAAATGCACATGTCAATTTAAGTACGTAATTAACTTTAGGACTGAACCGCACGAACGAACGAATAATAATGACAGGATGATGCGCAACAGGTGGTTGTCAAACGTTGGTGTTGCCACAAGTGAACTCAATTGAACACTCAATTCGATGATTTCTATCACTGCGAGTAAAGGGTAGCTTTATGCATACCAATTCTGCACTATACTTACAAAACATCGCATACTTAGGAGCGCCCTAAACGCACTACACTATCAGTGAACACTAATTTTTATGGATACGACCCATTGGGTGGTATCCATAAAGTTAGTGAAGTAGAGTGAAGTTGAGTTCACTGCGGGCCACTCTATTTGGTATGCAAAAGCCATATGCAAAAAAATCCACTTCACTCACCAGCAGCCGCCATCTTGAGTGAACTCAATCTGACATTCCGAAAGAACATCGCATGTGAGTGTTCACTCAGATTCGTATGAATAAAATAAGAGTGAAGTGTAAAAATCTTTAGGGTGCTAAGTAGCACCCTCAGCACACTTCAACTGAGTTTTTTCTGAAGTTTTCGTGTGATACTACTGTCAGAATGAATACAGCAGTAATTTTTTTATTTGACTCCGATTCCGACGAACTAATCGAGAGAAAATCCAAAATATATCGGGTAAGAAAATGTGCCGACGAGCAAAATTATCGCAGGCTGTATCGATTTACACATGAAAATGTGGAATATTTGGCAAATTATTTTTTGGATCCGTACGACGAAAGACGTGGTGGTGCATTAAAGAATGTATCAAAAATGCAAACTTTTCTACGGTATATGAGTGATCCTGGATTTCAGGTAAACAAACCCCGCTATAGACTGTGGAATCCGTTGTCAAATGATTTGTGTTTCAGATTGGTGTAGGCTGTGATGAGGGTATCGCTCAAAGCACTGTATCGCGAACCATATGGAGCGTATGTCAAAACATTATAGTCAAAACAGAAGATTGGATTTATTTCCCGAGATCCGAACAAGATTTCGAGGAGGCGAAAAGGCTTTGGCGGAATCGATTCAGCTTCCCATGTGCTATCGGTGCAATTGATTGCACTTTAATACCAATAAAAAAACCTTCGCGTCGTGGCGACGAATATGTGTGCTGAAAGAATTTCCCAGCCATCAATGTACAGGCGACTTGTAATGCCAACGACATATTTACTAGCGTTGATTGCTCATGGGCTGGCTCTGCCCATGATGCTCGCATTTGGAGAAATTCTCGCATTCAAACTTTACTGAACGAGAATCCAGCTGGTGCCATTCTGCTAGGCGATAAAGGATACCCTTTAACGCCATGGCTGATGACTGTGTATCGCGATCCGAATACACCAGCGAAAAGAGCGTACAACAAATTACACACAAGAGAAAGAACAACCATTGAACGAATGTTCGGTCAATTAAAACAACGTTTCCCGGTTCTCTACAGCAAGATTCGTGTTAAAACTGATCGAATACCATTGATTATAATGGCTTGTTTTGTTTTGTTCAATTTTGCAAAATTTTTGAACGATCCCGATTTTGAATGCCCGAACGAAAACATCGATGATTTATTTTATAATGAAATTGACGAAAGTAACGCTATGGCCGTACGTGGTGCACGTAGGCGTGACCACATAGCAACAACTATTGAAGACCAATAAATAATCTGTTACTTTGTTTATACTTGGAAAGATAAATAATGGATATTCATGAGCAACCTGTTAACTTCATTTAAAACAAGTGAAATATTTCCATTTTTTGGAATAAATTTTCTTTTCATGTTCTCGATTTTCTTTCTGATTTGGTTTTCGGTTAAATTTAGTGGTGGTGTAAAAAAGCCATGCATTTAAGCCCCATTTTCCAAGCTGCCGAATCCTGCTCTGTCTTGCGGGATAGACTACATTCAGCCTTGTTTTCCAGGCTGCAGGATATCGCTGTGTCTTGCGGGATAGACTGCTTCGAAAGCAGTCTGTTCCATAATACGCAGCGGTATCTTGCAGCTTCGAAACTAGAAAAACGTCTGTTCCGCAGCACGCAGCGGTGCTCTACAGCTTGGAAAGTGGGGCTTAACGCCTTGGCTGATGACTGTTTATCGAAATGCAGATACAGAAGAAGCATCGTGAAAACACGGGTGAAGAAGATAGTCCCGCGATATAAACGTAGTGACTGCTGCGAAAGAAGTTGGACTAGCAATTAACGAGGATATGCTATAAGCAAGATTTAATTCTCCAGCCCAACTGAACGCCACAATATTTACTTCGTAAGCTTGTCAACAGATTTCAGCGAAACGGGCAAAATCACATATTGGATACAACTTGCTAATAAGGCATTCCTCTCGATTGTTCTGATAATTGGATCAAGACAAGTACGTAGAAAAACGAAGCTCTCTATCTACGAAATTAATAGAAGACCTGTACTTTACTATTGCTACGAAACGTGGGCCTGCCACCGAAAAGACCTCAATAAAACGCACATATGGTAACTTATGAAAATTAATTATTCATTCTTCAAAAATTAACATATTCATTTTTTTATATTTACATGATCCGATATTTACATTAAATTAACATATTCATCTTCTTTGATAATTACATGATTCGATATTTACATTGAATTAACATATTAATTTTTTTGATATTTACATAACTAAAACATTTCTTTTTCATCTTCTTTTGCGAGCTTTTTTTCATAATATTTCAGTTGAACGATTAACAATTGTGTATGCAATTCGAAAATTTCCATTTGTTTTTCATACATTCTTTTCTGCATTTCGATTTTGGATTCGTCTTCGTTAGAGCTTGGCGAACTTTGTTTGGAAGAGGCTTTCGATGACGATGGAGATGGAGAGTGGCTACATGAGGACTTCGCCACTCCTTCCAATCTTTGCGACCCTCTATTCACCGGGTTGCCGACACCGCCTAATACACCACCTGTTTGAATATGATAAAAATGTAATTTTTCGTTAAAAATTCTATAATTGCAAAAGCGAAAGGCTTACAGCTTAGATGTGAGATCGATGGATTTTCGTTTCCCTCTAAAAGGTCCATCAGCATCTTATCGGCCGGCTTCATGTTAATTGGGATGTTTCCCGTTTTCTTAGAATCGATTTTTTTTGCAATCGCATAAAATATCGGTAGACTTCCCGTCGTCACAGAAACGACAGCTTGAGTCCGACCAAGACCAAGAGTCGACAGCAGAAGACCACAGATTCTTTTCACGTCTTTTCTGTTTAACTCAAGCAGCTCAGCCGATCAGCTTTGCGTGTAGCGTGAGATGAAATGGGATTGAGACATGCTAATCTCTTAATCTTGTCGCGCTCGGTGGCCGTGGTCGTTCGGTCGAAAGGGGTCGGAGTATAATTTGCCCTATACACAAGAAACGGGACCAGATGGTAGACGTTTTTATATTCCAAACTCAGTTCGTAAATTGAAGCTATTATCCAATGCTGCCCATTCTAAAAAGTAGCATGTATACTTACTCCAAATCTACAAAATGATATTAGACCCTTGTTTCTTGTTATGCTACAAATGCACATGTCAATTTAAGTACGTAATTAACTTTAGGACTGAACCGCACGAACGAACGAATAATAATGACAGGATGATGCGCAACAGGTGGTTGTCAAACGTTGGTGTTGCCACAAGTGAACTCAATTGAACACTCAATTCGATGATTTCTATCACTGCGAGTAAAGGGTAGCTTTATGCATACCAATTCTGCACTATACTTACAAAACATCGCATACTTAGGAGCGCCCTAAACGCACTACACTCTCAGTGAACACTAATTTTTATGGATACGACCCATTAACTCCTAGATACAACACATATAACCTCAAGAAGAATAACAAAATAAAAATAAGAAACCTAGAGATGAATGCAGTACAAACAAGAGTACATGACCGATATAAATAATTTCGATAATATTTCTCCATTGCAGTTTTCGTGTTAAAACAATGGGTGGTATGTATAATAATGAGGATATACTCAAGAGTGAAGTCTATTGAGGACATTCTTGAGTCTCCTATGTTCGGTGAATCGAGTGAAAAAGTTGTATGCATAAAACTACTCTCCGCTCCATAGTGAAAATTGAGCGGAATTCTGTCAACTCAGCTTTACTCCACTCAACTCACTTTATGCATACCACCCAATGGGTGGTATCACAACCTTCTAAAGAACAAGCCTGGAAGTAGGCCGGTCACAGACACAACTACTAGGCAAAGTAGGCCGATGTCAAACGAAAATTTGCACGGTGTCTTATGGAACGCGAGTGGTTCGGCGGAACATTTTACGCGAAAAATGTGGGTTCTCGGTCGATTCGCGCAGTGAAAAGTGGATATGTTGTGAAGTGGAGTGTCGCGCTAAGTGTGAAAAGAAAAAATTGCGGAAAAACCTAAATTTTCGACGAAATTCGCGTGTTTTAAGTTGCCGTGGAAAAGTGTTGTTTACATTCGGGTGGCACGTGATAAATTTGTGAGAGAGCCGCAGTGACAATATGGCGGCTGTTAAATGTTGTGAATTTCGGTCGAATTTAATTGAAAATATTGAAATATTAGATTTTAATTTTTTTCGGTTCGTGAAGTGTGAAGTGAAGTGGAATTAGTGCGAAAATGCGGATATTAAGTTGAAGTATCCGGCATAACGTTTTATTGGTTGTTTAAGAAGTCAATCAATTGACGATTATGCCTGAACGACTTCAATTTAAGAAGCAACTTTTTATTTTGATTCTTGATGCCTTATTATCCAGGTAAGTACGCTGAAGTTGTGTTTGTCCGGTTCAACTGGAGGTACCCCATGAGGTGTGGTTGCCGTTCTGTGACAAGTGTCCTGAAAATAGTGCTGTGAGGAGGACAAAAATGCCGCCACTTGACATAATGTTCCGGCATTAGAATGGATGGTTTTTTTTTAATTATTTTGTTCCAGGAATGCTAAATGTACTCAAAAGAGTACAAACGGTATCCCTCAACGTAAGTAAGGTTTTAACAGATTTTATAAATTTATATTCTCATTCTCATAGGAACAATGAAATTTTAATGGGAGTTCCGGGAATGAAAACATTCTGGTTGTGCGATTAAGTGATCAGTTGTTGGACATTCCCGGACAAACTTCTGTTAATAAAACAACGTTACTTTTTTTAATAATTAAATTAAATTTATTAATTTTAATTTATTAAATTTAAATTTGAAACACGAATTTTAAAAATTTCCTAATGCTTTCTTTTAGGTTGACGAAAGTAGGTGGGAAACGTTCGTTTCGTCTCCCCAGACCCTGGTTCGACCATCATTTCCGCACAGACAAAATTCATTCAAAAAAACTCTCCCTCAAAGCCGCATACTCTAATTGCAGTGGTTCCTGGCAACCGATGTTGTGCGATTTTGTGCTTTCTTGTTAATCGCGGCACTTTTAATGGATATCGGGGAAGCAGAGGCCGCTTTCCCTCAAACGATTACGAACGGTCTGTGTCGAAATACGGGTTTCTGTGGCGTATCTGAGGTCATTTTGTATGGAAGCTGCCGTATTTTGACGATTTCTGAGTGCACTTAAACGTATAAATCTGCCTTTGCTATAAGGTGTTGCTCTTAAACCCTGTCCTCGTCTTCTTGTGAGTTGTCCTTTCTCCTGGAACCCCTAGAACCGACGACTCACTTCCCGGAATCCATGGCCTTCCTCTATAGGTCGCTACACATGAACGAGCACAACCACGACCGAACTTCCATCGAACCATCAATTTCATAGAACGGTGGAAATAGGGGACATTTTTTTCCGCACGTTCTATGAAATTGATGGTTCGATAGAAGTTCGATCGTTGAGATGTCTTCTAGCACCTTGTTCAGGATCCATCACCTGCTAAACAATGCCAAATTTAATTGAAAACTACACAACATACTGGTTGTTGTTGTGGTAGCGATGCTTCGAATACTGCAGTTCTTACATCGAGGGGGTTTGGCAGCTCTTGCCCATCGAAAAACGGGTCGTTCCGGTACGAAGAACCGGCTACCACGGGAACGACAACATACTCGTAAACACCGACGGTTGTTCAAAAGGCAAAGCAGAAGAACAAGAAACACTAAAAACTGTAGGACGAAAGAAAACAACATGCACTTTTTTTTACTTGCTCATACCAAGAAAAACGATAATCGCAATTTTTATGTATTAATAAATTGTTTTTTTCAGTTTTACATGGAATAACTTAAGATCTTGGACGTTCATTCTTCTCCTTGTAGAGGGCGAGTAGTGACACGTTGGCGACCTTAACAACCTGCAAAGAAATTCAAGAGAACGTGTATTAGTATTGATGAAGATTCTGATATCAATAAATACATATAATAGATTTTTATTTGACTTGTTCAGATTTAATTGGGAATATAACGTTAAGAATCATGAATTTTCATATGATTGGTTCTGTTGGTTGTTTCATCATTGGAAAATAAAAAAAATCAAATCTTGATGCAGAATGCTATGCGAAGATACGAAGGGTACATTAAAATCCAACATTTACAAGGGGTGAAATTGCACCAATTGTTGAAAGATTCGATTTCCGAACTCGATCGCCGCCTTCTTGATGGCATTCTGACGATGAACTCCGCCCACGGCAATCCGGGCTGTTATAAATTCATAGCGAGCACTTAGCACCATATTGAGGCATCGAAATGAATTTGTTTCTGGACTAAAAGATCCTCCAATCGTTTGTCTTGCGTCAAAATTCTTGACTTCCACGTGAACCCAACGGCTGGAGTCGTTGAGGGGCCAGCCCAACTCGGAAACGTACATTGGAAATGTTCCTGTGAAGTTTTCGTCGTTGACGAGGTAGTGAAAAGCTTTCGCTTGTAAAGAGACGCAGAAGTTTGTATAGTTTGTTGCAGCTGTTAAAACGCTACTATTGGAAATCGTCATCAGATATTGGGTCGGCGAGTTTTCGTAAAAGTTCACGACGTCATCGGACTCTTTGCTACAAATTCCGTAGATCGATTTCGGTAGAGCTATTCCTGTGTGAGCATTGCGAACGGTCTCGTTCGGATGGAAGTAGTTGATGATATGTTGCCGTTCGTCTCTTCCGCTGCTTCGGAAACATTGACATATTTTCCGACTATCACTGGAGATCCAATGCGGTATCCGTATTTGCCGCTGACATTTGTGTCTCTTTGTCTACATGTCTCATTGCGTTGTTTGAATTTCACGTTGAAGCTCTTGAGGTCCTGTTCGTCCCCGTCGCATGTCAGAAAAACATCAATGCCTGTAAGATTTGTGAAATTATGACATATAACAATATCCAACTTCCAGCAAGCATCGCTGGAAAAAACACTGTCGTTTTTAAGTCTGATTTGCAAAGGCTTACGTTGAAATCAACGTAATGCGATCGTTCAATGGGAGTTTTCGTAGCGACGAGTTCGCTACGATTGCGTAATAACTTTGCGGAACCAACATCCTGAGTGAATGTGTTGAAGAAAGTCTGGGAGTCGTCCGGTGTCATAACACACTTGCGACTACACTCCTTTAAATGTCAGACTGGCTCCGAAATGTGACAATAAGAGCTCAACAAAGGGTAGGGAAGATCTGAAATGAAAATCGCATAATTTTACCAAAAAACTATCCTGCCAGAGAATCAAAATTGATTTTACTCACCCAGGGTATTTTTCTCCTCCGTTTGTTCATTGTAAATCAGAATTTGATCGCCAGCCATATAAAACTCTCGATCATGTTCCACTTCCTCCTTATCTGGCAAAGAATTGGGCCACTTGTGCCTTGTCTGAAATTTTCTCTCAGCATCATACACCTCAACGACTTGCCTCAGGGAATTGTCCTTGAAAATGCAGAGCCATCCATCGTTTGTTTTGCACGACGGAAGTCCTTGATGGTATGGTAGCAATGTTCGTAGGTCGCATACGACTGGCACAACTGAAGGCCTCTAACATTTCTTGCGTGCAGTCAACATCACAACAATTAATATCGCAAATATGAAGTCTGAGATCGCATTCGCAGAAAAAATCGCGTGTAGGACTTCCGGACGAAGAACTGGAATGTTTAGTTGATGTCGAATTTGTTACGTTGGGTTTTAGGGTAGGTTTAGTGGTTGATGTTGGGGCTATTGTTGAAGTAGTGACGATCGCAGTGGTTGATGTTAATACTGTGGTTGATATTGTAGTCGAAATTCCAGTGGTTAAAGTAGGAGATGGTGTAGTTGTCGTTGTCGACTCTGGCGTGTGATAACCTGGATTTCTCCTGTCTAGTATCGGTAGGATTGAGTCGCCCAATTTCTATTGAAGTAGGCTCCGTTGACCAGAACCAATTCCAATTTAATTTTGCCCGGAACAAGGATAAAAATTGCTTAAAACAACACAAAACACGTCCACCACACACAACACAATTGACACCAAAACAAATGTCAACAAATCTATGACAATGCTCCCGCTCTCTGTGAGAGCTGTCAAAAAGTAGGCTGGGAGCGTAACAGCCGTCAAATAGTAGGCCGGTGCACTGAACTGAAATCCTGGTTCCAGGCTTGTTCTATAGATGGTTTTGATACCACCCAAAAGGCAAAAACTCCTCTTCCATAGTCCTCCGCGTGGGCGCCCCCTGGAACGGCAGTGGTCACTGACCATTGCCAACCAACGTCAAGCCGCCAGTGATGGCGGTGCGATGATTTGGTTGAGGTACCCCTGTGGTGTGGGGTGTGAAAAAAATACCACGGCCTTTCCCTTTGAGGGCCTGTCGTTAAAACCGACAATCAAAGGACAGGATGTGTATGCCAGCAACTTGCACTATCCGAAATCTTTATATGCTAACGAAACGTCAACTATGCCTCGGATAAGGACTGACTCAACGGTTACGACTTTTGGCTATCGTACAATGACAAAGATTGGATTCTGGAATGTGCGTACTCTCCTGGACAATGGATCAGAGGGTCCCCAGAACGCACGATTTCTTCAATTAGAGAGTGAATTTCTGAGGTACAAATTAAATATCTTAGGAGTTAGTGAGATAAGATGGTGGAACAGCGGAGAATTCATCTCTCCAACGGGCAGCACTGTAATGTTGTACTCCGGTAAAGCTACCGGTAGTCGCCGTGAGTCAGGTGTGGGGCTCCTTTTAACCAGAGCCGCGCGAAACTGTCTCTTATCCTGGGAACCGGTCTCTGACAGGGTCTTGACCGCCAGGTTCCGGACCAAAATGAGGAACATCTCAATAATACAATGTTATGCCCCTACTGAACCCGACAATGTCTTGGCAAAAGACTCCTTCTACGAAGAACTAAACGCCGTTCAGAGCAGAACACCTAAAGGTGACATGATAATGGTTATGGGTGATTTGAATGCGAAAGTTGGCGCTGATAACTATGGGCTCAGACATGTGATGGGGAGACACGGTCTTGGTGATCGTAATGACAACGGTGAAAGATTTGTAGAGTTCTGCAACTTTCACAGTCTCTTCATCGGTGGTACTATGTTTGAGCATAAGGACCACCACAAAATCAGTTGGTCCTCTGTTGATCGGCGCAGAACACAAAATCAAATCGACCATTTTGCCATTAGTAAAAGATTCAAGAGTTGCCTCCTGGACGTGCGAAACAAGAAGGGTGCCGATATTGGGATGGGAAGAGACCATTATCTTATGATCGCTAATGTTCGATTGCGTATTGCAGCCGTGCGCCGCACCAGCGACGAAAGATCCAGGCCCCGCAAATTCAACACCGCTCGACTAAAAAATCCAGCTGTCTTACAACAATATAATGACCATCTAGCGCAAAAAGCGGCTGAGATAACTAGTCACCCAGATAGTGACATAAACGAAAACTGGGATGCCATAAAAAATGCGTACATTGATAGCGCAAATACCATCCTTGGCCCAAACCCGGATTGTCGGAATAAGCCCTGGATGTCCGACGCTTCATGGCAGCGGATTGTTGAAAGAAAGGAGCTGAAAGTTCGTTTGGCTGCAGCCTCAGACGACAATCGAAGCAGCATCGAACTCCTTTACCGTCAGAAAGCTCGAGAAGTTCAGCGTAGTGTGCGACGCGATAAAAGAGTTTATGCCAATTCTCTTTTAGCGTCAGCAGAAGAAGCCGCTAGAAGTAACAACTTAAACGCCGTATACGGTGTCATCAAGGAGTTTACAGGTGGTCGTAACTCCTGCCAACATCCGGTGAAAGATAGTGATGGAAAGCTACTTATCTTGGAAGAAGATCAAATGAGGCGGTGGAAAGAACACTTCGCCGCGGTCTTGAACCGTGTAACCTCTGGTGAAGTTCCCCCTCATATAGATAATTTAGCTAACCATCAAAATGTGCGTATACGGTCCACTGCCCCGACTAAAGAGGAAATAGTCACTGCAATTATTGCACTAAAACGAGGAAAGGCCGCCGGACTTGACGGCATCCCTGCCGAACTTTATCAAGCAGCGCCAAGCGTAACTGCCGATTTGCTGCACCCACTTGTTGATAAAGCGTGGAATACAGAGACCTTTCCCACTGAGTGGAAGGAAGGTTTGATCATCAAACTTCCAAAGAAGGGTAGCCTCACAGACTGTAATAATTGGAGAGGCATTTGTGTGCTTCCTGCCGTTGCCAAGATAATAGCTAAAATCGTCCTGGAAAGACTAAAGGCCCACTTAGAAAGCACAATTGATGAAGAGCAGGCTGGCTTTCGATCCGGATTCTCCTGTGTCAATCACATTAACACCTTGCGAATCATCATCGAGCAATGCGCTGAATACGATTCTCCGCTTCACTTGCTTTTCATCGATTTCGAAAAGGCTTTCGATAGTGTGAACCGGGATTCTATATGGGCGGCCTTGCGCAGGAAAGGCGTCCCTGAGAAGCTTGTGGCTATTATTAAGGCAACCTAAAATATGACGGCGCGAAATGTCGCGTTCTGCATAAAGGTAAGGTGTCGGGGGACTTTGAGATTCGCAGTGGAGTTCGGCAGGGGTGCATCCTCTCACCGATCCTATTCCTCATTGTGATCGGCGATGTGTTGCATGCAGCCCTATCCGGACTCGACAGAGGAATTCAATGGACTTTGACATCTTATCTACAACATCTTGACTACGCTGACGACATATGCCTACTCTCCCACAAAATCATGGATCTGTCCGCAATGGCGTTAGATCTCGAGAGGGAGGCAAGCAAGGTTGGGCTAAAGATTAATACCAACAAGACCAAGGTTCTTAGCCCGCCGTTGCGAAAAAGAAATCCGACACCTATTGCCATCAATATTAATGGGCAGCCTGTGGAGAAGGTGGACAACTTCGTCTACCTGGGTAGCATTGTTGCCGAAAATGGTGGTACGGAGCAGGACTTCGCTCGTCGTATCAACCAGGCTAAACGCGCATACGGCATGCTGTCCAAAATCTGGCAGGGCAGTTATCTCAGCATTAAAACCAAGCTGGGCCTGTTTCGCTCCCTGGTACTATCAGTGCTTTTGTATGGGAGCAGTACATGGAAAGTTTCCGTAGGAGTTACCAGAAAGCTGCAAGTTTACGTCAACTCATGTCTTCGTCGAATTTTAAGAATTTTCTGGCCCGAAACAATATCAAATGAAGAGCTAAGTCGGCGTACGGGTCAGATGCCAATCGACGAATTGATACGCAGGCGAAAATGGCAGTGGATAGGTCACACATTGCGGAAGAGTGATAACTGCATTGCTATGCATGCCATGAAATGGAACCCCATTTCCAACCAAGGCCGACCAAGAGGGGGTCCTCGAATCACATGGCGTCGATCTGTGGCAAAGGAGTGTCAGGTACTGGGTAAGTCTTTTGGGGAGTTGCGCCCCATTGCCCAGAACAGAGTACGATGGCGCGCAGGAGTAGTTGACGCGCTATGCCCCGCTAGGGGTTAAGGCAAAGTAGTAGTATAATATGATATAATAATGATGCACGCATTTTTTTCGCGTTTGAAAAAATTCGGAAAGTTGATGCAATTTTTAGTGAAAATTTTCTGCATTAAAAACTCAACTTATAAAAATTGATATGTTTATTACGAATTCAAGACAATTAAAAAAAAGTACGTCATTTCAGTATAATTTCTTATTATCAAACAGTTAGCAGCCTTTAAATGTGTAGAGACAATTCTTTATGTTTGGGACACCGAGCACTTGTGAAACTTCGGAAGATAAAATTGTAGTTTACATTCAAAGGCTTCTCATTGCCAGAAACTAAGAAATGATGATGAAGGAATTAAATTTTTTAAACAACTAGTATGCGAAAATCCGAGAAAAAATGATGAGAAAAGTTTTAGATATAAAAACAATTTCCGGATGCCCTGTATAAGTATTATGTGTCTTATTGCTTACCTGAATTGCAATACAAAAAAAAAAAAAACATGAATTCCATAATAGATTATACTATAGATTAGGAACTGACGGGGGTTGAGTAAGCGAAATTCGCGGACCGGGAGTCCATTGTGGATTCCTGTCTATGGTGTATAGATGACCGGAAACTGCAGAGTGCCGCCGGAAATTTTGATCGGTTTCCGGGTAGGGTCTACAACTTTTGGCTACCGATTTTAAGCGGTTTTCCATCAAACTAGAACCTATTTTGCTCATTCACCCCAATATCCACCCCGAGGAAACCGCTTCTCAGGCGACTTTTCACATTGATTTCCGGGACACTTAATTTTAGCGAATTTATTTTATTAAACGAAGACTAAAATCAACAATTTGAAGTCAAGCAAAGCTATCTACGATAAGTGGTTGCCGATTTACAGCCGTTTTTCCATCAAACAAATTAAGTGCCATACTTATTTCGCTGACTTTCATCGCTCTCCACACAGGGTATCGCTTTTTCAGAGTGTAGTTGCCGATGAGACTTCAAAAATTAGAGCCATCTTTTATTTGCATTTATTCAGGTATATCAGCGATTTTGTGGTCTTTAAAAAGGTTTGGAATACATTTTATTAGTTTTTATTGAGTTTTCCAGGGAAACTATCACTTTGATATGATACGAGGTAAAGCGAAGAACTCATATACGCGATCGTGATGGCGATTGCGTTAGCGATGGCGATCAAACGCGTTCCATGTTAATAAGTTAAGCAGCACATACTTGTCGCGATCTGTCAGCGATAGAGTGGACATCTGCAGCGTTCGATCGCGGGGTAGTCGGCGATCTGCGATCAAACGCAACTGGTTGAATTTATCGCAGATCGCAAGTATTAAAAATGGCAGATCTCACGGGAAAATTGATTTAGCATGTAAAGAAAACATAATGGTTTGTTTAATATGTCACATGCTGACTACAACAATGTGCGCATACAATTTTTAAAAATTAAAAAAATTAATTTTTTTCTTACGATTGCGATCGCAATTGCAACATGGTGTGTTCGCATTCTCCTGTGATCGCGATCGCGAACGCAATCGTGATCGCCATCGCCATTGCGATCGCGATCGCGTATGTGTGTTCTCCGCTTAAAGCTTTCTACTATGAGCGTTTGTCAAATTACGATTGATTCCCTTCTCATGTCGGCCCTCCCATCCAGCCATCCTGTATTATCACCACGGCTAATTTCATATTAGTCTCTAGAGCGTCAGGCTTACTAATATAAGCAAAATCTACAATAGGTATTAATTAAGAATAATTTTGATTTCATCAATTGCATATTGTAGTTAATATATGAAATAAGTTATTGTAATTTTTTTTTTATTTTTTCTTAAATCCGGGGCTTCCAAAAAAAACAACACGGTCCCCTCTCTCGACGGCCCTGCTGAAGAGGCTTTCATTCATGGTTAATTGGTTTTGTATCTATTTCATGACATTAATGTCAGGGAAATCCGAAGGCTGCATTCCGGAAAAGATACTGTTAACAGAATAATGTTCCGGACGGTGGCTAAAATGTTTCGAAGATTCCACATACTACTGTGATGCACGAATCTTCTGGTTTAGACGCCTTTACATCAACCCTCGCATGAGTGGGGGAGGCGTGACTCGAAACGATCAAACTAGATGTTATACATACTCACATATTAGCTCCCCTAAAATCGTAGTTGACGTTTTTTAGTATATAACCAGCTTCAGACGTGGAATGTTGCTAGCATACGGATTTTGCCCATATAGCCGCATTCTGCGACAGGCCGAGAAAGGCTGTTACTTATTATTATGCTACCCATGCCACTATTGGCTTTATGCACATTCATTCTCCGAATAATGATTCCCAGGCTAAGTATACTAATTTACTCTAATAGTTCGGGCTAATGTCCGCCAAAGTAATAAAGACTTCGTCATCAACACTTGTTCATTCACCATTCATTGCCCACTAAATTATTGACATTTTTCATGTTGGGCTAGTCAAAGTGTATGCATGATATGATTACCATGAATACTACAAACAATTCCTCCGCCACTTTGTATTGTACTTTATGGCTGCATGCAATTTAATATTCTTTTCCTTTCTACTTTTTATTAGGAGACCGCTGTTGAGCATTTCCTCGCTTCCAATAAATGATCTTCAAAGTTATGTTTTGCTTATTGTTGTTGAGTGCGATATCTGCAGAATTCTAATTATCAACACAGTGTACTGGGTACTGTGTATGTTTATGGATGAGGTTTAATGAAATGCAATAATTGAAAGAACCACCCATTTGCGTGTACTTGAGAGGAACGAGTTATGCATTTCCGAAGAATTTTTTAATGTAGAAATGGGCAAGGGTCGCCCAATAATCGATGACAATTAATTTGCAGTCTGATTTTTGACGTCGGATGTCCAAACAATAGCAATCGAGGTGGCCTAATCTAGACGACACCCGAAGTGTCTTTGATGACGGAGCCGAGTGTTGGCAAAACCTACAGTGAAAATCATTGGTCTGATCAATGGATTTAGCCTGGTTAATACGACGAACGATGTCCTCCTCCAACTAGTATTTTCGGCAACAATGATACCTAGGTAGACAAATTCGTCCACCTTCTCCACAAGCTATCCATTGATACTGATTGGAATAGTTGGATTTCTCCTTTTTAGCAACGGCTGGCTAAGAACCTTGGTCTTGTTTGTGTTAATATTTAGTCCAACCGTGCTCTCCAGGTCTATAGCCATTGCGTTCAGACCCATGATTTTGTGGGAGAGTAAGCATACATCGTCATAGTAGTCAGATGTTGTGTAGGTAGATACTATGTTTAGGTCTATCGAATTCCTCTGAGTGGTCTGGATAGAGCTGCATGCAACAAATTGGCAATCACTATGAAAAATAGGATCGGTGAGAGGATTCACCTCTACCGAGCTCCACTTCGGCTCTCAAAGTCTCCCGACAACTTATCTTTATGCGAAACGCGACATTTCGTGCCATCGTAGGTTGCCATAATAATAGTCACAATGTTCTCAGAGATGTCTCTCTTGCGCAAGGCCGCCCATATAGAATCCCGGTTCACACTATCGAAAGCCTTCACGACATCTATGAAAAGCGGGTGCAACTGGGAATCGTACTTAACGCGTCGCTCGATGATGATTCGCAAGGTATTAATGTGATCGACACAGGAGAATCTGGATATAATGCAGACCTGCTCTTCATCAATTGTGCTTTCTAAATGCTCCCTTAGTCTTTCCAGAACATTTTTAGCGATTATTTTGGCACAGGCGGCCAGGGCCCGACGTCGGGCTATCGCGCCACGATCATGATGATGATTTTGGCACACCAATGCCTCTACAATTATTGCAATCTGTATAAGGCTGAGCTTTTGTGTTTGACTATCAAGATCTCTGCGTTCCGCGCTGTATGAACAAGTGGGTGCAGTAACTCGGCATTTATATTTGGCACTGCTTGATAAAGTTCGGCAGAAATGCCGTCAAGTCCGGCAGCGTTAACTCGTTTCAGTGCAATAATTACAGCGATTATTTCCTGTTTAGTCGGAGCAGTTACCGTATACGCGCATTTCGATGGGCAGCCAAATTGTTTAGATGAGAGGAACTTCGCCAAAAATTACACGGTTCAAAACCGTGGCGAAATGCTCATTCGGCCGCCTCATCTGTTCTTCATCTGACATAAGCAGCTTTCCTTCAACTGTCCTTCACCGGATGTTGATAGGAGTTATGACAACCATTAAACTCCCTGATGACACAGCATACGGAGCTTAGGTTATTGCTTCTTGCGGCTTGTTCTGGCGAGGCTAGTAGAGAGTTCGCATACTCTCTTTTATCACATCGCACACTACGTTGGACTTCACGAGCTTTCTGACGGGAAAGGAGCTCCACGCTTCTTTGATTGTTGTCTTTTGCCGTAGCTATTCGTGCCTTCGGCTCTTTCCTCTCAACAGTCCGCTGCTATGATGCGTCGAACATAAACGGCTTATGCCGGCAATTCCAATTCACACGTAAAACGTTTCCTCTTCCCTGAACAGATAAAGACCAACATTTTCTTCGATTCTCAAGATAATCTCCGCACTCAATTCATATCTTGCACGTGACTCAGCACGAAACTCTTTCCGAGAAGTCCAGTAATAGTAGCCACAATGTCTGGATTTCTGCAACTTTGAATCTCATTAATGAGAATTATTTGTTCTGCGGCATTCCACACTTTTCACTGGAAATCTGTTTTATCATAAATTCGACAGATACATACTTTCATTCGCAAACTTCACCCTTGAGAAAATATACAAATGAAATTACTAATTAAAAAAAAAATTTAGAGCATTGGCGTTTCGAATGTGCTTTCTCCTCGTTATCTTTTTTTGGTACAAAAGAACGGTATATTTTTTTAACACCCGAATAGAATTTATAGATTTCTCAGTAATGTACAACCACCACCACCACCCCTTCTCGATGTGAAAAAAGAGAATTATGAGCTCGACTAACTTGAAGAATCCCATTAGAACCGCATAAAGCGTCATAGAGATACATACTGTGTGGAAAAGCATCTTTTTCTTCTTTTCACTAGGTTAAGTCCCGGAAAACATTCCAGTCCGGAATAATTAGATAATGTTTACACACATGAGCGAATTGTTTAAAATACTGGAGTCATATAAATAACACTTTTCGTTCAATTCTGTGAAGAAAAGTGGAAAATGTATCTAGACATTTTGTTAGCATAAACGAGAAAAAAGTGAATTTCTGTCCACGGATTCTCATGTAGTTATCTTTTAATGGACTACCCGACGTATAAAAATATGCAGGAAGATGTCCTATTTTACAGGCTCTATTTTGGATCGGACAAATGGCGAATATAAACATTTTTTTTTTATGTCGAGCCTAAGAACATATGTTCCTTATGGTCACCGAAAATACTTAAACGCAAGTTAAGTTAGTAGGGGTATCAAAGATTAAACATTATAAAGATACCCTACTTCATACAAATTAACGCGAGTGACTAGTAGTTG